>OX621248.1:27635000-30035000 GCA_951640165.1 Pseudoips prasinana
TGGTAACCGACTGCCATTATTAAAGAATTGTCAAGATGTCGTTCGTGGTAATAAAAATTGATAACATGAATGAAAGAAAAAAATACTTAAGTTAAGCTCAATACTGGGAAACAATGGTAGGAAGTGTAACCCCGCCTTTAACCCTTTAACTATTCAGTACCAAACACTTTGTTCTATAATAACAATATCAACAGTTTCCATATTTAGTAGTAGTTAGTTTAGTCAGGTGAAATTAGCTGTTTAGTGAATTTGTTACAATGATGTTCAGCGACATTTGGATTGATGTTGTACAGCGACTTTAGGAATACTAGTGCACAGATACTTTTGAAATACTCGTGTTTAACCACTTTTGTAAATTTCTGGTATACAGGCTATTTTGTTTCCTAGTTGCGACTATAACTTATGGCATTTTATTGTGAACAGGTGTTTTGTTAAGTTGACTGTACCTCTCTGTTTCTATCTTCACTAACTTATACATCCGTCTCAACTTCCGTTCGCCCGGCCAATCGTACTTTCCCGTTTCTCATCCCGCATTCACCAGCTTACACCCAACGTTAAGAATATTACTTCAAAAAGGCCGAATAAACCATCTCCAGTTAATTCGTGGTCTGGTTTCTCAACTGTTATGCCAAAATGATGCAACTTTTAATTTACATCATCAAACATTGCATTTAAGTGTATTTCGTTAAATTAAAACAAAGAGTACAGGGAAACAAATTGGTACCCATCCAATTAATTCTCCATAAAGCAGTTCGCCAATAGCAAATAAAATCAACGGCATAAAACCTTTTTATTTGATTGGATATTGAAGAAGGTAAAACTCGAAAACATTCTCGAACGCAAAAACTGTTGTTTACTCATTATAATATTTGTTGAACATGCGGAATAATATGCAACAATATTTTACGTTCCGTTCTTATTTGCCTATTTGCCAATTATATTAGGATCGGCTTCTAATCTAACCCGTTGTAGTCGGCTACCAGAATAATTCAAGTGACTGGTATCTGGCAAATCTAACCCGTTGTAGTCGGCTACCAGAATAATTCAAGTGACTGGTATCTGGCATCAACATGCTTTGGGAACCAATGGGATTCAGTGATGTTTATCAAATACGGCTTTTAGAACCCTGTGATAATAATGTAATACCTTGTGTATATGTGTTCTGTACCTCTTAAGGGAAGAACGGAACCTCTATAGGATCACGTTGTTGTCCGCCCGTCCGTGTGTCTGTCAAGACCCTTTTTCTCAGTAACGGGTGGAGGTATGCTGTTTTACATCAAATACTCAGGTCTACTGTCGCTTGGAGCTGCGAAACAAACAAACTTATAAGCCAACTCAATCAAAAGATACAGCCGTTAATGCCGCAAATTTTCGAGAGTCGCAAGGGAATCAAAACCTACAGGGTACTTCCCGTGAACTTAGAATCTTGAAATTGGTAAAAACGAAGCAACGTCTTATAGCACAGATAAAGGAAAAATTGCGATAACCGTAAATTTTTAGTTAAATCATAATATTTAAAAAATAATTGAAGGTTAAACAAACTTACCTTAAGTGAAGTTTGACCATAATTATATGAGTCGCTGCATCCGAAGAGATTTTCATATTACACAGTAGTACACTCTTCAATGTACTGGACATCGAACACTTTTTAGAGCTTGCAACATTAAAAAGACAAAATGTCAACGTCATTTTTCCGCCGCCACCTGGATGTCACCTCATTCTTTTCAGAGTAACACAGCATCTACTTAAGATTTCACTAAAGGCAAAGCATTAAAAGCAAATAACGGGAAGAAAGTATTCACAAGAATACTTTAAGGGAGGGAGGGATCGAAAATCTCTTCGGATGCAGCGACTCATATAATTATGGTCAAACTTCACTTAAGGTAAGTTTGTTTAACCTTCAATTATATTTCGTCGCTGCATCCTCGAGATTTTCATATTACACAGTAGATGTTTAGAGCTTTAGGGAAATCGTTAGTAAGAGTATTGAACCAATACCCATAATCGAATTAATACATGCAATAATTTACTTTATCTTATTAACTTAATCATTTTTAACTATACTTAACCATAATCAACTGGAATTTTTAAATACAGGATCATTATTCGATCTGTCATAAAATTTACTAAATCCGTGGGAATTTCATGACCATCCTGCTGCCTTCCTAATCACTTCAATGGAAACGCATCGACGGACGTCTCTGCGTGGCGAGCGCTATGCGCAGAGTATACGCTTGCGTCAATATCCGCTCTCTTGCAATACTTGCTGGATACAGCGGCTGATTGTGGACACAGTTGCGTTGTGGTGTATATATATATATATATTTATTTATTTTTTCTTTTAGTGGTCAGAATTAACCTTTCTGCGATAGACGTGTCTCTAAACGGTCCTATTAGTTCTATGTATGCTATCAGGGTTTTCCCTGGGCATATCTCCTTCTAATTGTGATAAAAGAATTAGATGCGATTGAGGCCTCGCTTACAAGAATTTTAAATATTGGAATCGTTATTCCTAATATTTGAAACAACGTCTCTTATCTTAGGTTCATAAATGACAACTTTAATTTTTGATACACTTAAGGCATCCCAAAAGGCCTGCGGCCAAAGCTCGGGTGCTGAGAGTTCATCTTTATTAGATTATTTGGTCGGGGTAGCAAAATCAGCGGTAGGATCCTGCGTAGCGACAACATTATCAAGAGTATGTGTAATCGGGTCAATATTATTCGGCGACAATGGAGCGTATACCCTAATTTGCTAAATATGAATGTTCAGGTGCATTATTCACATTAAATAAAATATACATTATCACCCTTATTTAAAAAACGAAGTCTAAAACTAAACAACAGTTGAACTATGGATCAAGCAATATCATTGGATGGTTTTCGACTAAACCAAGGATCGCATCACGGTTCAGAAATTATATTGTTTTGATGTTTGTATATTTGGTCGTTATCGAATCAAGATTCTTTAATTTTATGCGTATTAGCCTTGACCAACGTTACGACGGTACGTATTCTAAGATTTAATGAAAATGAATGCTCAGATACTTTATCTGCATCAGAAAAAAAATACATATTAATATGCGAGTAAGTGACCATAATCACATCAAGTTTCAATAATTATAGTGGGTAAATTAAATAATTATATTACATCATGGTTCAATAATTATATTGGTGTTCGTATATTCGGTCATTATCGAATCACGACTCTTTAATTTTATAGGTATTAGCTTTGATCAACAGTATGAATACGACGGAGCCTATTCCAAGATTTAATGAAAATGAATACTCAGATACATTATCTGCATTAGTAAAAAAATGCATACCGGGTGTCCCAAAACTCAACGTCAAGCCGAAACGGGGTGACAGGATTGATCATAACCATCACGAGAAAAATCTGAAAAAAAATCTATCCCATGCAGTTTGAAAATTATGGGCATTTTAAGAAAAACCTAGAAATTTGATCAAACTGTACCATTTTTCGGTTATTGTGGTTATTATTTTTTATTTTTGTTCATTTGAACTTTAGAAACGTAATCCTAAATAACATTTCTAGAATCCCAATAAAAAATAATGACACAATTGCCTTAAGTTCCCGAGAATTGAGACTATTTGTTAAACTACGAATTTAAAATTTTCAAGATTCGTCGACTTTGACAGGCCCTCCTATAAAAAAAATGTACTAGAGTGCCTTGGCAAGTAGCATTAAAAGTTGGCGCATTTAATCAGAATTCTAAAATGGTACAATACTTGTTAGTTCCATACAATAGAAAAGAGTAAAAAAATTAAAACCTCAAGTAACCCGATTTTTGCTATCAGATTTTAATCAGTTAAAAGGTTTTTAATTCGCACAAGCTCTAGGTAGGTTCTTAATTTTAAGGCAAAATGATGAGAGAGATGGATAATGGGTATGTTTGCCATGAGTGGACGTACCACTAGCAGATCTTCGCGACATGTGGTTTCAACAAGATGGCTGCCCAGCGCATTTCGCAGTGCAAGTAAGAGATTTCCTTGACCAGGAATATCCGGGAAGGTGGATTGGACGTTCGGGCACTATCTCGTGGCCCGCCCGTTCACCAGATTTAAATCCCCTGGATTTTTTCTATTGGGGAGTTCTCAAAGAAAAAGTTTACTCAAAGCCCATTGAGAACGTAGCCGACCTGCGTGAACGCATTTCTCAAGCAGCTGAGGCGATCAACTCTCGAAGATATGCCCGACTAATAAGTAGATCTTTTTTAAGAAGATGTAGGGCTTGTATTGAGGCTGATGGTAAACAATTTGAACATTTATTTTAATAAAAAACGTTATTTCTCTATCATCTGACTTTTATTCCAACAAACCTAATTATTTTACTAATTTTACTAACTTTTTTTCACTTTGGTAAAAGTGGCGTCACTATCTGTCTCGCTCACTCATGGCGAACATACCCATTATCCATCTCTCTCATCATTTTGTCTTAAAATTAAGAACCTACCTAGAGCTTGTGTGAATTAAAAACATTTTAACTGAGTAAAATGAGATAGCAAAAATCGGGTTACTTGAGGTTTTAATTTTTTTACTCTTTTCTATTGTATGGAACTAACAAGTATTGTACCATTTTAGAATTCTGATTAAATGCGCCAACTTTTAATGCCACTTGCCAAGGCACTCTAGTACATTTTTTTTATAGGAGGGCCTGTCAAAGTCGACGAATCTTGAAAATTTTAAATTCGTAGTTTAACAAATAGTCTCAATTCTCGGAAACTTGAGGCAATTGTGTCATTATTTTTTATTGGGATTATAGAAATGTTATTTAGAATTACGTTTCCAAAGTTCAAATGAACAAAAATAAAAAAGAATAACCACAATAACCGAAAAATGGTACAGTTTGATCAAATTTCTAGGTTTTTCTTAAAATGCCCATAATTTTTAAACTGCATGGGATAGATTTTTTTTCAGATTTTTCTCGTGATGGTTATGATCAATCCTGTCACCCCGTTTCGGCTTGACGTTGAGATGAGGAAGTGACCGTAATTGCTTCATGGTTCAGAAATAATATTGATATTATATATGGTGTTCGTATATTCGGTCGTAATCGCATCGCGGCTATTTAATATAATCCGTATTAACTTTAACCAACTATACCGAGGACGGACGGACGGAGCGTATTCACTGATTAAATAAATATGAATGTTCAGATACATTATCTGTATCAGGAAAAATACATATTATTATACGAGTAAGTGACCGTAATCGCATCACGGTTTAGAAATAATATTGGTATCGTATATTCGGTAATCAAATCATGACTCTTTAATTTTATGGGTATTAATCTTGACCAACGGTATCGATATGACGGAGCTTATTCACAGATTTGATGAAAATGAATGCTCAAATTCATTATCTACATCAAATACAATACATATAATTATGAGTAAATGACCGTAATCGCATCACGGTTCAATAAGTATATTGGTATGGTATTCGTATATTCGGTCGTAATCGCATCACGACTCTTTAAAATATACATTTTTAGACGCCAGAAAACCCTCAGCTAATCTGCGTCAGATAAAACACATACATATGTGAGTAAATGACCGTAATCGCATCACGGTTCAATAAGTATATTGGTATGGTATTCGTATATTTGGTCGTAATCGCATCACGACTCTTTAAAATATACATTTTAAACGCCAGAAAAACTTTTTGCTAATCTGTGTCAGATAAAACACATACATATGTGAGTAAATGACCGTAATCGCATCACGGTTCAATAAGTATATTGGTATGGTATTCGTATATTCGGTCGTAATCGCATCACGACTCTTAAAAATATACATTTTTAAACGCCAGCAAACCCTCTGCTAATCTGCGTCAGATAAAACACATATATATGTGAGTAAATACCGTAATCGCATTACAGTTCAATAATTATATTCGCATCACTACTCTTTAATATATATATTTTTAGACGCCAGCTTAGGCTACAATACATATGTGGGTAAATAACCGTAATGCCATCATGGTTCAATAATTATATTGGTGTGGTATTCGTATATTCGGTCGTAATCACATCACGACTCTTTAAAATATACATTGTAATAAAGTCAAATTCAACGATTTATTTGCAAATAAATATGGTTTTAGAAGTGAATGTAAGAACATTGGTAGCACAACAGGTGCTATAATGTTTTTTTTTTTTTTTATTATTATTATTATTATTTAGTTGTCAATGGTATTTCTGCGTTTGGATAACATCTACTCACAAAACAAGTACCACAGTATTGAGTTTTGTAAATACCTATAAGCCATATCCTGATATTAGCATATGAACGAAATCGTTTATTCAATATGGGAGAAAGTGCTGAACCGAATGTATTTTCAGATGAGAAATTAGCTACTGTTATGTAATGAAGTTTAATGCTACAGGATTTAATTTTTTTTTTTTTTTTTTGTTTTTAATCATCAATGTTATTATTATGACCAAATTTCCATAAATTTTACACGCTGTGTCGTTATCGTTTTATTGACAGAGATGCAATCATTAATTCAATTGTCTCCATTTTGAGTGCTTGTTACAAAAAAGGCCTCTTTATTGGCTTTGCCACACTATTATGTTAGATTCACATCTCACTAGGCGAGTGAGGAACGACAATAATATCTACTGCCAGGTTGTCTATTATCTTGCATAATCATTTTGAAATTGGTGAAAAACGGAGGAAACAAGCAAAAGAAAAAGTACCTATTTCTAATTAAGGGTAAACATTTATATTGAAAGCGTTAGAATCCTTCTTCCAGTAAATATATCAAGGTCATTTTTAATTTAAAAAGTAGGCCTGAACTTGTTTTCTAGATCTGGGGAGCCCGATCTCTCTGCTAAACATAGCATTCTAAATTAAAGTAAATATATGTATGCATCTAACAATAGGAGTAACCGTATCAAAATAAGGAACTGCACGATAATCTTAAATTTAATTTTAATATTGGCCTCTAATGGTGGTTCGATCTCCACTCGGGACAAATATTTGTTCGATTAGCACGATTATTAGTTCCGTACCTGGGTGCAATTTATCTATAATTTGTATGTACAAGTACAAGTATATTTATCAGTTGTCTGTTGGCCCCACTATGGCAACAGTACTGGTTCTGCCCAGTCTGCGATGAGATGGCAAGACATTTATTTATTGTTATTATGTATATAATATACTGTATAAATAACTTATAATATTCAAATTAATAGATCCAATATTTACAGCTACTTAGTTACGTAGCAAATGACTAATACCATTTCAAATTGATAGACAAGCAATGAACAACATTTTCTCTTATACTGGATATCAAACAAAACTAATACACGTGTACCATAAACGAATTCTATTTTACACAGGTTTTTTACAACAATCACAGTCAACTTAACTGAAAAAAAACCATGTCTGCAAAACTAGCAAATCAATCACATATTCGCTATACTGGTAACCCATGTTACTAATACATGTTCTAGAAGTAGACGGGATCAACATCGGGACTTGTACTTGAGTTGTACGTGTACTTGGTTAATCAAATATAATAAAAGCATTCTGGCTATTTGCGTACGTTTCTGTTACCTACATCTAAATAGAAACTACATTGCAGATTATTTAGATTTAAGCTATTTGAATGGTTGAATGAAAATAACCTCTATAGCATTAATGAATTCCTGGAACTGAAAATTTTCTATTTCAGGATTCAGTCCTGTATTCTCCTTGCTAAGTGCGTCCATTATAATTTGCCCCCATTGTTCAGAGAACACGTAGCAGATATCTAGGTTAGTTTTGTAAATAAAGTAATCAGGTTGTAAATAATAAATCATCACAACTCCATATGATTTTAACCCAAACATTGCACCAGGGCATTGTAATTATTAGGGTTTTACAACAGGTACATACCTGTTGTAAAAACAGGGCTTGTACTATCTGACACAAAGGGCAGATCTTATTCCATAGAATGGCTAACTGTAAAATAGGTTAGAATAATATAATAATGCCAGAAAACATTCAGCTAGTAAAACTAAAATCTAATTATTCATAGACTCACGCCTGTTTGCCAGGGGAGTGTAATGTAATCATAATTGGTAATAAAATAAAATGATAGTATCGTTGTAACCGTCGGTCACCTTAAGATTCAATATGTTGTATATTTGCTGGAGAGTAAGTATGTACTTACATTTTTTGCTGACACTCGGCATTTGCGTAGATTCAATCGGCACCAAATTTTTCTTCATATGCCTTCTTCGTGAACTTAAACTAGCCCATTTTTATAGGCCAATACAGTAATTCACATTAAATGTCACTATAATATAATTATAACACTTGTTTACTGAAAATAAAATAAAATAAAAAGAATTGATGTTTCGATGCCCAACACGAAAAGTGAATGAGGTGACATCCAGGTGGCGGCGGAAAAATGACGTTGACATTTTGTCTTTTTAATGTTGCAAGCTCTAAAAAGTGTTCGATGTCCAGTACATTGAAGAGTGTACTACTGTGTAATATGAAAATCTCGAGGATGCAGCGACGAAATATAATTATAATAATTTTAAACTTATCACCCGTTTCGTCGTGAACGTGTATAGGTATTAAACTGAAATTCACATCAGAAACTCAGGTCTATAATACCTTTAAGCTGTACTACAAGTTTGTACGGAACCCTTGGTGCAAAGGTCCGACTCGCTGTTGGCAGTTTTTTTAATTTTGGTGAGACCACATAACTGAATGATAAATGATGCTCATCAAATACGGGTTTAGAATCTCGTGATGTAGGTACAATGTTTTGTGTATAGAGTTTGTGATCAATATTGAAAATTTGTAACGAATGCAATACTTAAATAAATAAATATTATATTCTATTCAAAATAATATTAAAAATTAACGCAAAAACCGTAAATTTCTCAGGCCCCGGATGTAAAACTAATGTGCAACAGAACTGACCCAATAATGTTCTTCGGAGATGGTTTATAGAACCCTGCGATATATAAAGCTTCATGAATGCATTGAACATTTTAGCGCGATTTTACCACATGTTTGACTGGACTTTCTAATTATGAACATCGTTTACGTTATGTGGTAAGTTGTCACCAATATTAAAAGGCATTCAATAAAGTCAGGGTCAGGAGCTCTAGTCTGTTACAAATTTGTAAAAAAAATAACTTTGTCTGTTGGTGTCTTGAAATTAATTTCAATATGTTAGTCTCAAGGGCACCGCATATTACTTATCCTTTTTAAAGCTAGAAAATTCCATTTTGTATTTAAGTTTCAATTTCAAAGTTCACTGAAAAGCTGAGTACCTAGGTATATAAACTCCCTTTACAATGCATTTGGACTCAACCATAATAGAAAGACAAAAGTCCAGCAGTGGACGTCTTTCGGCTGATATGATGATGATGATGGAAACTTAACAAAATAATGTGAAGTAATATTGCTGTCGTCCGACGGTATCATATTCTAATATGGTACTGACGGACGACAGCAATATTTATGTTTATGTCACCGGTTATAATAACGTTTTTATAAGATCATCGGTCCATCTTGTAGGGGGCCTGCCCATACTGCGTCTTCCGGTTCGTAGTCGCCACACAAGAACTGTCCTGTCCTAACGGCCGTCGGTTCTACGAGCTATGTGCTCCGCATACTGCCATTTCCTAATACGCAAACGTATTTGAAAAGTCAGTCGTAAGCTCCAATGAACACTCCAAAGTCCAACTTACAATTAGTGTAGCGATTAGCTACTAGCCTAATTGTACTTAGTAAATAATTGGACCATACGTTTTACAAATTTGTATTTTATATAATTTACTACCGACTTCTTTGTGTAATGGAGAAATCGCGTCACATAAACGAATTATAGAAAAAACAATATTAAATCGAATTGATAACTTTCTTCTATTTTTAATAATAACAAAGAGTCCTGTTATTAAAAATTGTTAAGCAAAAAAAATACCATACAATCCTAAACAAAAATTCCAAAACATTTTTAATATCCCAATTCTCCCGAAATGATTTACGTGATTAATCTAAAGTCCAAAACATTCAACTCCGGCAGCAACAAAACACCGAAATACCGCCAACCCATAAAAATGTGGCAAATTTACCGAAATTGAGAAACAGCTTGCATTTATAGCGGTATTTAAAACTTTAACTCGTTTTCAGTTTCATTAACGGTTATTCCTCAGTTTAAATACTGTAATTCTGTACGCAATTTGGCTGTGCTTTAACTACGAGAGCTGACACGGCGGCATTGCTTCCCAGAGTGCCACATAATAGCAAACGCGGGCATTTTCAGGCATTTTTATAACCCATTTTGTGGGAGTGTTAGTTAGAAATATGCTGTCGTGCTAATTCGAAAGTTAAATGGGAATGTTCTAGACGTGTGTGTCTGACGGCGGATGTAGGAAATTGTATTGCTTTTAACAAGAATTAAATTAAAGGTAACTAAAGAGGTTTTTCAGTAATGTGATTCTTAATGTGATTAATCATAATAATAGTAATCTTTATTGTTCAGAAAATATATAGTTTACTTACATAAATCTCTGGTCTCCACACGAGGATTCCCTGTGTCGTGGAGGCCAGTCTCTTTCATCGTGATTCAAAAATACAATAAAATTATGCCATGTTTATACATTTAAACATGGCATATTACTAGATAACTGTGTGAGTGTGTGTGTACGTGTGTGTATGAGTGTGTGTGTCTGTGTTTGTATATGGTTATGTCTCCAAAAAAAAAACTAATATATCATTGTTGAATCCAATCAGTGGTTTTAAAAGAATGTAGAACTTTTATTCATTAGTTTAATAGTTTCTCTCTCTCTCTCTCTATTATGTGTAATGGTAGTACTTGGATTATGTTCTATCGAAGATTAAAGTTATGTAATTTAAAAAACGTGTTTTTTGAACAGAAACTATGTACACAATTAGCAAAATTGTATGTCTTGTACACATCACTAAAACTGCATAAAACGTTACCACGAAATGACACCGGCTCAAAACCAAAAAGAAGAACTCCTCTAGCAGCACACGTCCAAACTGTATTTTCTAGTTCACAATATAAGAAACGCTCAACCCACATATATAATAATATAATAAAAAGATAATAAAATCGTAGGAAAGTCAAAACTGTACATTGTATATTTTTTTAAAAGAATACTTGGGGCGTAATCTACTATCGATATCGAAACCAAAAATATTGTTTTAGAATTTTTGTCTGGTTGTCTGTTTCTCTGTATGTATGTCCGGGCTAAACTCAAAAAGTACTCCATGGATTAACTTCAAATTTTGCATGAATATTACTAAGAGGTCGAGTTAACATAAAGGCTACATATTATCACGGTATCACATACTGGGGAGGAGCTGCAGTAATTTATAAAATTTAACGCGGGTACAACCGCGGGGCATAGCTAGTAACTAATAAAAAGAAAATTAACATAAGAAGAAACCGAAAAACTTTGTTTGTAATATAAATAAAATATATTACAAGGATTTCTATTAAACACTATTCGTGTTCTTTTTGATAATGTCGTTCTATTCCTTCGATGATTTTTTAAAACATTGAAAGGCTAATTTATTCTTGAACTTATTCACTACTGTTATATCTATTGATTTAATAATTTTTACGATTTTTAAGATGAATTTCATATTTATTGTTATACTGACATCCTATTCCATTTAAATGTTTTATTTTGACTTATTATTGATGTGTTATATTATTATGTATTTATGAGTTATGTTATATTATATGAAATTATTACTAAGATTCTGACATGTAAACCTGTTTACGAATAAATAAACAATAAACTATAATGTTTAGTTAAGTGTGGTTTGACATCTGCTATTGTAACAACACATTAAAATTAAATAATAAATAAATATCTTGGGACCACTAAGACACTGCCTTCCGATCCTAAGCTTGGCTGAACCTGTACTATGGAAAGCACACAACATGTATGACGTTGTTTTTTATAAAAAAAATATAATAATGAAATAGCATATTATGTAATAAATCAGTAATCTGGTTCCCATAGTACAAGCTCTGCTTAGTATGGCTGTGTGTAAATAATTTCCTAGGATATTATATATTAGGTTTAAAGACATTAATTCCCATTAAGACATACGTCACACTTACGTGAGAACTTAAATATCAAATAATATAAACATATTCGTTGGCATAGAGTAATATATATATATTGTAGTGAACTGCGAGCTCCTTATTGGTTTTAAATTTTTATTAAAAACGCTGAAGTTAATGATTAAAAACTATTGTATTCAAAACTAAGATCTAATGGTTTACACTGGTAATATAAACTAAAATGGTCAATTGATACTATTATAAATGTTAGATAATAATTAAATGGTTTATGGTAAATATTTATTAATTTATTTATTGGACTCAATTCTACCATTATGGTTATAAGGTATGAACTCGGTCGCTAGCGGATTGCGAACTGACTTAAAAAATCATATAAAATTATAAATTAGAAGCGTACCAATTGTGCATGCAACGCACAAATGGAAAACGCTGAGCTGTTCGCTTTCATAACTCCGAACATATATATATATATATATATATATATATATATATATATATATATATATATATATATATATATATATATATATATATATATATATATATATATATATAATTTTAACAATAACTATCAAAAGCAAATATTATCTATTATTACAGTTTACAGTATTTCATTCTCGAGCTATGTGTCTTTCCGATGAGGTGTGTTTAATCATCATAGGCTATGGTAACCACAAACGTTAGGTGGGTCATCTACTTATTCGTGGAGTCATTATATAAAAACATAACTTTAATTTAAAACCACGCTCGCCATCTCAACTAGTTTTGGACTAATATTATAGTCCCGTTATAATAACCGCAGTGTTTCCTGGAGGTACTCAAGTGTCATTTACTCTGCAACCCTCAGGGAAATCAGTTCGTTCCGTATGTTATTAGAGCGAGGTCACCCATGCACTGAAATCTATTAGCCTCTTTGTTATAGCTGTACAAAGAGTATTATTTGTTGGTAATTGTCTGGTTTTTATGCTTCCCAAGAAAGATTTCTCGTGGGCATACGCTGGGATTCAAAGTAACTGAGTCATGGTATTTATTTCTTTATCTTGTTATATTATAATAAGTGAAGTGCCGGTGGGCGGGGCACATAGTTTGTAAAACGAACGGCCGATGGGGCAGAAAGGTTCTCGACTGGCGACCACGAACCGGAAGACGCAGCGTGGGCAGGCCCCTACAAGGTGGACCGACGATCTTGCAAGGGTTGCGGGAATCCGCTGGATGCGGGCAGCGCAGGACCGGCTATTGTCGAAAGACTTGAGGGAAGCCTTTGTCCAGAAGTGGACTTCTTTCGGTGTATATGATGATGGTGACGATGATTATAGTATGGGCTGGGGGTCCATATTGTCTCACCTAAAGTTCTTTACTCGAAATTGTTCTTCCTAATGATTTGTAATCCAAATGATCAGTCTTCCTAAAATTTTTCATCCTAACATTTTCATTCATGCTATTTGTAGTGCTACCGGCGATGTTCATAACACTCATGTTTCTGAAAATAGTAATTAATAATATCATTGATGTAAATATATTTAAACTCCTGTTCTTTATTATAACGCTTTTATCCCTAAACATAATTACCATAATGTTTAGAATGATTAAAAGTCGTTTCACTGATTTTTGTCTTAAATTAATGAAATTCATAAAACACGATTCATTTACGGTTATATTTATGGCCTGGGAGGTTATACCGCAGTTTTAACCGTACCTAAATATAACCTAAACCAATAACTAAAGGACGATTCGGTTCTGGCACTTCGCCGGCCGCTGCCACAACACGCTCGCTTCGCTCGCTCGGCTCGTGCATTGTGGTCACAGTTCTAACCTAACCTAAACCAATAATTATGAATAGGACCGATTCGTTTTTGGAACTTGACTGAATGACTGGAGCGGGACTCTGGCTTCGCTCCCTCGGTTCGTGCGTTTTGGTAATAGTTCTAACTAAACTTAAACCATTGACTATAAATAGTACCGTGGTATAAGGGTAAAGTGTGAAAATAACTAAAACTGTAAAAGTTACGCAAAATTAATGTTAGAATACTGAAAATTATGAATAAAAAGAAATCTATACAAAATATATATGGATTTGAATGATAGTGTAAAAGTTTGATTATGTTGTAAAAATATAGGAAAACAAATAAAAGTATAATAGATGTTTATTGCTACTGACATAATGAAGTTGAATGCCTCGGAATTATGACCATAAGGGACAGAGTAGTTAGGAATTGTGAAAATGTTAGGAAGAACATTTTCGGTTTTCCAAGTATCGGAGTTGAAAATGTAGTTGAAGTTTGGCACACCCATGGACTGGATATACTCAGAAATCTTACATCGCTCTTCAATATAATAATGCGTACAGGGTGCTGATGGGTTTGTCACGTTACCGTACCGTATCGAGCATGTTTGCCGATGCCAGAGTGGACTGTTTTAATGCCACAACGCGCAAACGGTGTTCATCCTTGGTGCGGTCCACGGTGCTTTTGCAGCTGGTTTCTCTAGTTGCAATTATCTTATTTTATCCTCATAAAACGAGAGAATTGAAACATTGATATTCTTTTTAGGCCAGAAACAATCCCGTTGGGGTCGCAAAAGGCGACTAAGGAATACACAAGGCAGTCGGGCAGCAGCATGTCCTATTTACTCGCTACCACCTAACTGTGGTAGCCTTTGGGGGAGGCTTATGTCCAGCTGTGGACGATATCAGGCTGATGATGTAAAGGTAGGACGTTAGATTGGACAGTAGTACATTAAACTCAACTGTAACAAGTTACCTGACGTGACGCTATAAACAATAAAAAACATTCCAATGCTATAAAATACCAGATCAATAAAAATAATTGAATGAACAAAGCATTAAAAGTACCCTACAAACAGCAGTTTTACACTGGACACTCGACAATCAATCACTGGAATGAATAGTAAGTTAAATACATTCAGGAACTGAACGCCCAGTGCGGTGACATGGCGTGATACCGCCGTGATATACGGAACAGATAAGTTATAAAATGTAGCCACTCAGTGTATTTGCAAAATGAACGTGCCGAAAGATTGGTAATTGCAATCGAACTTTACGACCAGACTGGATGATATTTTTAACTGAGTTCAAAACTGAGTTGCCTTTTATGGGAACTTTTGTCAACTTTTGTTGATTAAAAACACCTCATTTTAATCAAGAAAAGTTGAGAAAAGTTCCCATAAAAGGCAACTAAAGCATCTTCTATACGGTTCCAACCAACGTATACATGTTTCGTAATAAAAGTGATCAACTAAAAGTGGCTTTCTTCTATTTGCTGCAACAACAACAACTCAAGTAAATACGGTTCAAATGGAAAAGACAATTCAACAACTGTCACTTTCCAATACATAAAAAGTGAAGTAAAAAAGGAACTGTAAAATATCTCCTTATATTTTCTTCACCATTTTTTTTAAGTTGCCTTATTTTGGTATTCTCTTTGGTGTTCTCAACCAATAAATACTATATACATCACATACAGCAGAAGTTCATCGGGAAGAGTACAGTCACTATATAAAAATATCTGCCAACAATATATTTCGATATTAAATCTGATAATATCCCACAAATAGCACCGTTCTGCTTTGCGATTCGAATATTGAGAATCTGGATAGTATAAGTTGATACTTTACTATGGCAATTACTTTGTTGTATGGAAAATATTTCTCAACACAAAGGAAAACAATATAAAATATTTTTATGCGGTTGGGTTCGCGCTTGACTACGGTCTCACCTGATGGCAAGTGAAGATGTGGTCGAAGACGGACCGTGCGTACACATACTATGCCTTTTCAATCTTGGTAAATATAGAGGTAATAACTGTTTTCAAAAATATACAACCGGCTACAATTTTTATGAAACGACTATGAAAAATAATCCGTATTGAATAAAAAAACCGGCCAAGTGCGAGTCAGACTCGCGCTCGGAGAGTTCCGTACCATTATCTATAAAAACGGCAAAAATCACTTTTGTTGTAAGAGCCCCCTTCTTTCTCTCCCCCTCTAGGCTAACTGTAGCGTCCTACAATATAATAAAAATCTGTCTTTTTTGCCCTTAAATATTTGATTTACTTTAATTGAATTATTTATTTTTAAAATGAATATATAACTATCTAGTCTATATGTTGCCGTTATCAGTATTGAGCAAAACGAGTAAAAATCACGTGTGTTATATGGGAGCCCCCTTAAAGATTTATCTTGTATTTTTTTTCGTACTGGTAATTTATTTATTCAATATTGAAAATAGGAAAATAACTAATATAATAACAAATAATCTAAATAAACTTATGAATATACACAACTACCTAGATTAGAAAGAAAAACTAAATCTACAAAAAAGTGTATTATATACATAGATAAATGATAACTAACTCGTTATGTTTTTAGTATTTGTTATTATAGCGGCTAATAAATCATCTCTAAAATTTCAACTGTCTCAATACAGCGAAAGACGAACAGACAGACAGACAGACGAACAACGAAGATTTAGAAATAGGGTCCCGTTTTACTCTTTGGTACGGAAGCCTAAAAATGTATCAAAAATTTGTGATTTTTGATACATTTATACACATACATACCCCACGATAAAACAGCGGGGACAAAGCCGTGGGCATCAACTAGTGATTCTCTATCCTGCTTCTGATACGTCGTAATTCTGCCATCAAGTATTAAACCCGTCGTATAATTTACAACAAGGAATAAAATATTTATTTTGCTAATAATATTCCTCCGACATCGAATGACAATATTGCAAGATACGAGTACCTACTCTGGTCTGACAGATTGTATTAAAATTTTCACGACGTTCATAAAATCTAAAATAGCTTCTAATTTATTCGCAAATATATTTTTATAATATTTTTATTTATTTACAGCTCTGTGGTGACCGCGGCGAATATCATAATATCATCACCCCATCTCACTGTTATTCGCGTAGAACAAACTAGCTGGACAAAAACAACTCTTCAATTCCTAATAGTTAATTATTAAGATGAACTCATTAGCCCTATACATTAAGGAATACATCTATTAATTTTCGTAATTACCCTCATTAGGCCCGTCATTAAGGTAAGTATATAAAGTGTTGATAATTCAAAGTGCATTCATTTGCATTTTTACACCATATTGTTAACATTATTTTAAGTCACTAAAAGAAATTTGTGATAGTGTTTTTGTGATGGATTGTGTACATAAGGGTAAGTAGTTTTGTTTTAGTTAATTTTTATCACAGGATCTTCATTATTTAATTTTATTAAATTAAATGTTTTGATAAAAGTGGACTTTTTCACCCATATTTTTGAATTCAATAGTCAAAATATTACATGTCCACTCATGTCCACTCTGTAAAATCTATTTTATATGATTCTCACAAGTATCTAGTAGTAATTAGTAGAAAAAAATATTGCGAATTATTTGCACAACTAATTTTTTTCTTTTTTTTTCTTTAAACAGTTTTCACCGTCTCAAAAATGGACTTTTTTGAAGAATGGCTAAAACACCCGAAGGAAACGCGAAACGTGGAGCTCTTTCGGTTTATATCTTTGAGACATGACTTTGATGGTGTTACGGAGCAGTCCCTGAGAGACGTCAAGGTCATCATCTCAAAATATTCTTCAAAATTGGCTGAAAAGTGGAGCAGCTGTGCAAGAAATAGCAGCTGTGCAAAGAATAGCTACGAATAGAGATTTACTTAATATGTTATTGATAACATCTGACCCTGTAATAAATGGTTTAAGAGAAATTCCCCGGAAGAAAATAGGTTCATTCCCTATCGAAGTCCTAGATTTATTAGTTCAACCTAGCTTTAAGGAACAAAATGTTAATATAGTTTCTAGTTTTCATAGTTCTGCCACTCATGATCATGACTATTCAATGGATGATTCATCTGATGATAGTGATGATGAGTGATCGATTTAGTTTTTAAGTAGGTATTTTATGTATCTGATATTAGATTTTATAGTTACATTTATAGTTAAATTTATTTATAAAATTGTTTAAAAAAATATTGTGTTTTTATTTCACTATACCTGCTCAAACGACCAATGGACCTCAAATAGTATTATGACCCTTATATCTTTGCTTAATAACCTCATTTATAAATAAAAATCGAAACAAATAATATTGTCCAGCTAGCTTGTTCTACACGAACCACTGTGCATCTCCTCCCTAGCGGGACGTAGAAGCCGTCCCGAAGGAATGTCTACCAGAAGATGGGCAGCAGCGTGTCAATTTCAATGTACTTATTGCATTCATGGGTTTACATAGGTCTTGACAATAGAGTAGGTACAGTACCAAACATGAACCCTGCTAGGGCACAGCAATATTTTTACATTATTGTTTTTAAATATAGTAGGTATTATTGGTTTAATTGTCATGATGTATGATGTCATGTCATGAGTTTATATTAGGTCTTTACCTATGAAATTGCCGTTCTGCAGTACTGGCCATTTCAAATCAAAATAATTTTTGTTTGGCTAAGAATTCTAATTTCAAATTAATTTTATTTTAAAAACATGGATTCTTTTTTCCAAAAGTAGTCATTTCTTTATTGATTAGTGTTACATTTTCATCGCATTTCAATCTTTTTCGTCATCATGGATACGTTAAAAATTCGAGTAATTATGGAATATGAGTACCGTCGTGGCAGCAACGCGGCACAAGCGGCACGCAACATCAACGACGTTTACGGAGCTAACACTACAAACCAACGCACCACCTGTTATTGGTTTGCTCGCTTCCGTTCTGGAAATTTCGACCTGAAAAATTAACCTCGCGGTCGTCCGAAGACTTTGGTCGACAATGACGAATTAAAGGCGGTTGTGGAAGCTGATGATACACAATCTACGGCTGAATTAGCAGCAGCTTTCGACGTTAGCGTCAAAACAATATTGGTCCATTTGCGTCAAATTGGCAAGGTAAAAAAGCTTGACAAATGGGTGCCCCACGAACTCAATGATCGCCAGCGCGAAGTACGCGTCGAGACGTGCCTTGCACTGCTCAACAGACACACAAATGAAGGAATTTTGAACCGCATTGTTACCTGCGATGAAAAATGGATTCTGTTTGATAACCGCAAGCGCTCAGCAAGTTGGTTGGATCCTGGTTCAGCACCTAAACAATGCCCTAAACGAAAACTTACCCCTAGAAAAGTGATGGTCACTGTTTGGTGGTCTAGCGCCGGTGTGATTCATCACAGCTTCTTACCAAACGGGGTGAGCATTACTGCAGATGTGTACTGTGAAGAACTGAGCACAATGATGGAGAAGCTGGCGCATCTCCAGCCAGCATTGGTCAATCGCTCGTCTCCGCTGCTCCTGCACGACAACGCGCAACTCATACTGCACAGCAGACGGTCTCCAAGTTGCAAGAACTGGGGTTGGAAGCTCTCCGTCATCCGCCCTACTCACCAGACCTTGCGCCTACAGACTACTACTTTTTCCAGAATTTGGATAACTTCTTGGCGGGAAAAAAATTCAATACCCGAGAGGCAGTACAAAATGCCTTTGAAGAATTTGTTGCCTCCCGTCCAGCTGATTTCTTTAAGAAGGGCATCAATAAACTGCCACTGCGATGGCAAAGATGCATTGATTGCATGGGTGATTACTTCGATTAATACAAATAAAAAAATTCATGAAAAAAATTCGTTTAAATTTTTTCATACAAAACGGCAATTTCATAGGTAAAGACCTATTATTATGAAAAGAGAAAAACAATCGTATTATTCACATCACTAATTGCATTTGTTAATTAACTTATCAGTGAATGTATTATTATTTAATTAATTATTAAGATTTAAAGATGCCAAAAGTATTTGATTTTTAATAATGATTTATTATTCAAATACTCATTTATTAAATACTAGCTTTTGTATGATAAAACTTTTTAATTTTCTTAAGTAAATATGGATATTTTGTTTATCTTTTATGCAGTAAGGTAGTTTGTTGTGGAGTTTTACCGACATAGCAAGGGTACTAGAAGAGTGCGTTTTTATTCTTGTTGATGGTAAGTTTAATTTGTTTTTATGTCGAAATGTGTAGTTTGTTAATGTATTTTCTCTTTTGTTAAACAATTCTGGTCGCCCACCATACTGCGATCGACAACCCATCTGCCAAGGGTGGCGATTATGGCATATCACCCCAAGATGATTCTTGCGAAAGGCTTTGTGGACTTCTTTCGGATTTTATGATGGTGATCAATATTTTTATTTAGTTTTTATGAATTTAAAACTTTTAATTAATAATGGGAACGAAAATTTTTGCATCAGTTTACTATAATTTGTGCCCATGTCAATAGTGAACACTTTTATTAAATGTATCGTCCTTTTAGCAAACTAGCTACGCACTAGTGAAACTGAAATATCACAGTTTCCTAGATGCCTCCACACAAATTCTAATTTTTCTTTGTAATTAGTTGTTTTATTACTCTTTTATGATATAATATAATACATGCTCGCCTCAGTTTTCCAGCGGTAGCATGTACAACCGCAGCGGTAGTAGGTTCAAATTCCGGGTCGGGCCAAAAACTGGCAGTATTTAAAAAAATTCACTCAACTTCAACACTATTCAAAACCCCGTGTGTAAATACCACCAAGTTTTTTAAATACCGCTACTATTCTACCGGACTTCGGGCTGTCTTGGAACAACTAATACATGGCTATCTGATGCCAAACTAAGCAGATTGTACTATAAAAACCAGATAACTTACATATTTCTAAATACCTACATTTTATTGATTATTACAATATCATAAACCATTACCACCATTATTTACGTGTTCCGTGCTTTTGATTAATGTCTTATACTAACAATCTTGTTGAGTCATAGTTACTCTAATAATGAAAGTTCTATTCTATTCTATTCATTCGAAATAAATGGGCTGAACCTAGTCGTTATAACCCACTTAAATGAAATGTTTTAATATTGAGAAGTTGCTATGTCTTCCAATTGTGATGCAACAAAAAGTATGCAAAGAAATCTAACAATCTGTTGACTCGTCAAAGTAAAAACTTCGACAGTCACAGTACAAAACTTTACGAATTACTTGCCTACTCTGCTGAATGAAAATTGGCTTTTAATAGAAATGTCACTTGATACAAGGACCCCTCGTCAGAGAAACTGTCACTCCAAACTTGAAGATTAGAAATACAGGTTTGTGTTTTATTTTGGAACTTATTATGAAGATATTTGCTTGGATATTATTTCTGGGCCTGTAGTTTAGATGAAAGTTTTTTATTTTGACTTCTACACGAGGTGAAGAGGATTTTGTCTTCTACAATACAACTGTATTATTTTTTTAAAACTTTAATGTGTGGTGACTGCGGACAACATCAAAATATCATCACCCCATCTCAGCCCGTGGGGGCATAGAAGTCGACCCGAGGGAATATCTACCAGGGGACGGGCAGCAGCTTCCTTCTGAGTATGATCATGATCATCTCACTGCGATCATCAACCCGTCTGCCAATTATGGTGATTATGGTAATAAAACAATAGAAGTAGTCGTGCACTCAGAGTACGGCGATTTCGGTGCGCCTCCCGTATGCTTATGTTATTTACTTTTGTACGCTTCTTTCAACCTTTCACCGTTAGCCTAGTTGGTAGTGCTCCTGCCTACGAAGCTGGTCCTGGGTTCGAATCCCGGTAAGTGCAAATATTTGTGTGATGAGCACGAATATTTGTTTCTGAGTCATGGATGTTTTCTATGTATTTAAGTATTTATCTATCTATATAAGTATGTATATCGTCGCCTGGTACCCATAGTACAAGCTTTGCTTAGTTTGGGGCTAGGATGATCTGTGTGACATTGTCCCTATATATATATTTTCCACTGTGCTCAGAGTGAATTCACAAAGGCGGCCACAGATGTTATATCTTATAATATTGGAAATATAAATAAAATATGTATATGTAAATAGTTAATATTAAGTCGACACTACTGTATTGGGGTCCCAACCCTGTAAAATAGATGTAAGATGTAAGTAGAAATAAACATCATTAAAAAAATTACCAGAGGACGGGCAGCAGGTTTCTTCTGAGTATCTTGACCATCTTACTACGATCACCAACATGTCTGCCAAGCTTGGCGATTATGGCATATCCCCCAGGATGATTCTTGAACTGCTGTAATAATGAACTTTAATAAAGTTGGAAGTCCTTTACGGTCAATGTGAGAAGTGAGTTACACAATCTGACGATTGTGTAAGTCACTTCTCTCATAGTACAAGCTCTGCTTAATTTGGGATCAGATGGCCGTGTGTAAAAAATGTACCAGTATATTATTATTAACTACTAGCTGTGCCCGCGACTTCGTCCGCGTGTTGATTAGTTTATTTAGTTTTTATTGTAAAATAATAGACTTTTTCGAAAATAAAAGTAGCCTAAGTTACTCCTTATTACATCAGCTACCTGCCAATAAAAGTCCCGTCAAAATCGGTCCAGCCATTTCAGAGATTAGCCGGAACAAACAGACAGACAGACAGACAAAAATTGAAAAAACTGTTATTTTGGTGTATGTAACGTATATATATTCATATTAATGTAGTAAAAACCGGTTATTTCAATATTACAAACAGACACTCCAAATTTATTTATTTGTATAGATGTATAGATGTTCAACAGACAAGCTTTTACGGAATTTTACAAAACAACCCATAAGACGAAACCTCGAATCTGGATTGACCTTGCCGGAAAATGTCGTTATGATTAAATGAAGATGCGTCAAATTTAAGTGTTAAACAATTAATGTAAGGTAATAAATAATTTGGAGTTACTTACCCTAGTTTAATTAAAAGAACTGTAAGTTATCAATTTGACATGAGACCACACCTTTACCTGTACATAGCTTTACCTTTTAGTTATTTTTCTAGACATTATCATAAACCATTCGAAACAAGTGGGCTAAGCCTAGTCGTTATAATCCACTTATTTGAAATGTTTAAATTTTGAGAAGATGCTATGTCTTCCAATTGTGATGCAACGAAAAATATGCAAAGAAATCTAACAATCTGTTGACTCGTCAAAGTAAAAACTTCGACAGTCACAGTACAAAACTTTACGAATTACTTGCCTACTCTGCTGAATGAAAATTGGCTTCTAATAGAAATGTCACTTGATACAAGGACCCCTCGTCAGAGAAACTGTCACTCCAAACTTGAAGATTAGAAATACAGGTTTGTGTTTTATTTTGGAACTTATTATGATGATATTTGCTTGGATATTATTTCTGGGCCTGTTGTTTAGATGAAAGTTTTATATTTTGACTGCTACACGAGGTGAAGAGGATTTTGTCTTCTACAATACAACTGTATTATTTTTTTAAAACTTTGATGTGTGGTGACTGCGGGCAACATCAAAATATCATCACCCCATCTCAGCCCGTGGGGGCATAGAAGTCGACCCGAGGGAATATCTACCAGGGGACGGGCAGCAGCTTCCTTCTGAGTATGATCATGACCATCTCACTGCGATCATCAACCCGTCTGCCAAGCATGGCGATTATGGTAATAAAACAATAGAAGTAGTCGTGCACTCAGAGTACGGCGAACTTGTTTCGGTGCGCCTCCCGTATGCTTATGTTATTCGCTTACGTACGTAGTACGCTTCTTTCAACCTTTTGTGAAGAGAGAATAAATCAATATATTATTATTATTATGGCATGTCCCCCCAAGATGATTCTTGTGGGAGGCTAGTCCACCGGTGGCCTTTTTTCAACTGTAATAATGAACTTTAAAAAGTCGGAAGTTCTTTACTGTTAATGTAGTCAGATTGAGTAACTCACTTCTCTCTGGCATAAGCAAATGCAGCACTATTTTTTAATTTTATGTTTACGAATGTTTACTTCACATTAGTATAAAGAAGTACTTGATTATATACTTAACTGTGGGCAGTAGTTGGAGATATACAAGCCGCCCAGTAACGACTGTTGTCTAATGACTACAACTGGGACCGTCAGTTTAATCTCCCCTCCAATGCAGGGAGACGCTCAGAAATTAAACCGCTTTAGCGGTCATCGATCATCGACTGACCGCGCGCTTAGATGCTTAACCTTGATTTTACTTGAATTAATTATAAATGATTTTACTCTAAAGACACAACGTAGTTATATAAGGCATTGCAGCAGCGCTTACTATTATAACTGCACAGGCCTGTTTGCGTGGTTTGCAAATGCTTGCTTTTCACGCCGGAGGTCGTGGGTTCGATTCCCACCCAGGACAGATATTTGTGTGCATGAACATAACATGTCTGTTTGTCCCAAGTCTGGGTGTAATTAGTTATATAAGTATGTATTTACAAAAAAGTAGTATATGTAGTATATCAGTTATCTGGTTTCCATAGTACAAGCTCTGCTTAATTTGGGATCAGATGGGTCGTGTGTGAATACTGTCCTAGCATATTATTATTAACTATGTTCAACAGACAAGCTCTAACGGAATTTTACAAAACAATCCATAAGACGATACCTCGAATCTAGGCTGACTTTAACGGAAAATATCGTTATGATTAAATGAAGATGCGTCAAATTTAAATGTTAAGCAATTAATGTAAGGTAATAAATCATTTCAAGTTACTTACCGTAGTTTAATTAAAAGAACTGTAATTTATCAATTTGCCATGAGACCAAACCTTTACCTGTACATAGCTTTACCCTTTAGTTATTTTTCTACATGCTTGAAATGTTGCAGTTTGAATTGTTTTCGATCGACAATTCCTCGAATGTATCCCGGATCTGGCGCGGAATAGGGATCAAACACAGCTGAATCCGCTCGTGTTTGATTCCCGGGATTTTTCCGGGAGCTGGGATTGTAGCTATTATCAACAACTCTCAAAACAGGTTTACGTTCCAATTTCGTAAAGGATTTATTAAGAATAATAATTCGTTTGTGTTTGGCTTTGTTGTACTATGGCTCACATTGTGCTTGAACATTAGATTATAGTCTTTTCCGATAAATCTTAACGAAAAGCATTTGATTCATGTGGAAAGTTTACCTTTGTGACATTTAGACGGGTTCATTTAATACCAAATGACATTTAAAACATCATTTTTGTGCATAAAATATACGGAAAAGTCTTTGGTTACGAATTGGAAAGTCAATACTTTGTCTTGTGTAGATATCGTACGTATTTTATTTATTTATTTATTTATACAAATATATTTTATAAGTTTGTACATATGTCCCACAAAACCGTGTTATCGGTTTGACTGTGGGATCGAGTCTCTGTACAGCATCTATTATCTTAAAACAAAAAATAACTAACTACTACTATAAATATTTACATTAAATTAAATCTAATAAGTATTTTTTTAATTTAAATTTAAATTTATTTTTAACTGATTCATGCCGAATGTCATCCGCTGCAAGCTGGCAAGCGTTTTCTTAATGTTCTCCATAATAGTTAGTAATTCTGGGTACTGTCAGTCTGCCGGTTGACATCGAGCGTGTATTGTACTTATTGCTTACATGTATTAGGTTATGTTCTTGATTGCTATGGTTGTTTATTGCTAGAAGGAACTTATGTTATTTACTTACAGGTAGAATTTTACAGATTTTGAAAAGTAGCAGCTATGTGGGTAATGTATAGTACATACTAAATGGTATTTGTACAAGTAACTACTTTTGAAGTAAAACTTCTTTACTCACGCATCACTTGGGGAGTAAGCTGGTGATGCGTGACGAGAGCGTTACGAAAAGTGTGATCGGGCGGGGCGAACGGAAGTTGAGAGGGCGATATAAGGTAGTGAAGATAGAAAGTATGAGTTACGTTTCGTATATTACTGAAAGGGAAAGAGAGAGAGGAGTCTTTCTCTCGTATCCAGTTACGTTTCGTATATCTATGTTTTACTTCAGTCGTGTGGTCTAAAGCACTCTCGGTTTAATTTTGTACATCCATAGACCGTAATTGCTGTATAGAAAAAACAACGTATAAATAAATGGGGATAGGGAATCCGAATAGAACGATGAGCTCTGGAATACCTATTCTATACAACTCTTTCAGCAACACTGGTTTGTTGACTCTTAAAGGCCGGCAACGCACCCGCGACCCCTCTGGTGTTGCGTGTGTACATGGGCAGCGGTGATCACTTACCATCAGGTGAACCACTAACTCGGCTCACTTCACTCAGCTTGGCGCCCTTCAGCTTTTTGTTTACAAACAATTTTGATCATCGCCCAGCTTAAAAATATTATAAGAGACAAAATTCCTCATGGCAATTTATTACATCGTTTTACCGTGTCTATGCTCAATGGTTGTTCGATACGGGGGCGGGGACGTAAATAAAACTACTCATTCATTTCCAAAAATAAGTATATTGATATGTTTTTATAACGTTTTACTATTACTATATTTGTGATAATTATCAGGGTTAACAAAATGATCTGTGGTCGCAGTATGAGAAGTGTCCTCTACTGCCGCCATGCAAGCAGCTCCGGGAAGACAGCGATCTGTTTGTGGCACAGTAGCTATGCCGGACTGGCAGGAGCCGACAATAGAAGAGGGCAATCCCGAGCCCTCCTAGGGTGCGTGTCCCGACCATCTAGGACATGGCGCAAAAGGGGAGCACCAGAGCAGCATACCCGCATTAACAAAAAAAAGGGTTAACAAATTGATAACAGGGTTAGTCTCTTAGAACATACCGCAAACTTTAAACTTTGCAAGGGTTTTGGTTTCGGTTTCGGTTTCGGTTTCGTTTTCTTTTCTTTTCTTTTCTTTCGTTTCGTTTCGTTTCGTTTCGTTTCGTTTCGTTTCGTTTCGTTTCGTTTCGTTTCGTTTCGTTTCGTTTCGTTTCGTTTCGTTTCGTTTCGTTTCGTTTCGTTTCGTTTCGTTTCGTTTCGTTTCGTTTCGTTTCGTTTCGTTTCGTTTCGTTTCGTTTCGTTTCGTTTCGTTTCGTTTCGTTTCGTTTCGTTTCGTTTCGTTTCGTTTCGTTTCGTTTCATTTCGTTTCGTTTCGTTTGCTCACATAATCAGTGGAAAATGTTGTGGGTTACCAACAAAACGAAACGAAACCGTTTCGTTTCGTTTCGTTTCGTTTTGTTTTGTTTTGTATGAAAAAAATCAGTTACACATTATATATAACTTAAAAATAACTTAGTAACCCACAACATTTTCCACTGATTATGTGAGCAAAATATATATTATTCCGTGAAAGTCTAATTAACATAGAAGGGTGACAGTGTTAAAATATTGTTTATAGAATGGATAATGAAATGAATTTAGTTCATTTTTTTAAGCTGTTGTGAAGTTAATTAGAAAAGAGAGTAACACATGCTAAGAGGTGATTTTTAGATAATATTTTGACTGATTATTGGGACTCCGCAGTAAATTTCGTTTACGTATTCATTACTTTTATCGAATACTACGCAAAAAACCCATCTATTGAATAACGTTACATAATATTTAGTAGTGATGTCACATCTCCTTTAATGTGAGTTCCAGTGCAAGTTTATATTAATAGCTTTCATAGTGCACTCGACTTTATTAGCCTGAACGACACTGTTACTGAACGGAGACTAGGATAATGGTACTTTATTCGTGGAACCATATTACCTACCTAGGTTGTTGCTTCGAGCATGGATAAAATGCTCGAAGAGGTTGTTGTGATAGTTTTTAGAAAAGGAGTTTTTATATATTTAACAAGCAATGCGAAAGGTAATTTAAATAAAGAACTCCTTAGAAAAATCTCTGGCCATTGACAATTACTTTTAACTTTATTACATACTTTTGTTTTCTTTTCGGAAGTAATGATCTTGGCCTGATTTCAAAGATAAGTGTTTTTAATAACTTACTTAATCACTTATTCGTTAGAACGTTAGACTATTTACCTACTATTGGTAACCGACTGCCATTATTAAAGAATTGTCAAGATGTCGTTCGTGGTAATAAAAATTGATAACATGAATGAAAGAAAAAAATACTTAAGTTAACTCGGCGTTGCTCGCTATGGGTAAAATTTACCCAGCCGTATAAATTTTTGCCGATATCTTTTGATTAGCCAATCACAGCGCGCCGTGCTTGTAGGTAGCTTCAAGTTGTGCCTTTGACTTGGTCCTCGCGGCTCGACAGTCAGTTCATACCACGAGTTTTCGAAAGGTGGACGTGTGAAGTGATTGTGGGTATTTTTCACCCGTAGCGATTAGTACTGATACACATTTTTAAGAAATTAGTCCTTATTTTTTTTTGTAATTAGACCTAATTATGGCGCGCCGTGGAGTTGCTGACGAAGATATCCAATAGTATATGGAACGTGATAGTAATTGCTCTGAAATTTAAGATTTTGAAGAGTTCAGCGAACAAAAGTACGGACTCAACAAGAAGGTGATTTTTTTCACGAACTCATTACTCTCCCGTTACCAAGAGATGGCCATTGGTAATATTTTATGGATTGTTAGTTGAACATAGGTGGCATTAACGCATATGTGATTGTAGAATCCATGAACCAGGGAGAAGTCTGAAATGCCAACCAAGACATAAAGACATTGGTCCTATCTCTTATAATGCCTCATGTCCATAGATGATCAAAAATACCCAGGTTGCTCCTCTACATAAAGAGAAGATTAAATTTATACTTCGTTTAGAAATATAAATAGAAATAGAATTTATACTAAGGACGGAGAGCCACCAAATAATGAACCCGCAAATGAAATGTCAATGATATCAAGAAAAAGCTGTGCCACGTGAAGATGTCAAGTTTGTCCACCCAAAAAGGATAGAAAAATAAATTAGTGCTGCCAAAGCTGCCAGAAAATGTTGTGCAGAGAGCATACTTTGTCTGTATGCTCTGAATGCATACAGAAAATTCAATAATCATTATAAAAAATCTAATGTTCCTAAAACTATTAGACTGTTTGTTGCGTTATTTTGTAATTTTATTTTGATATTTCAAAGTACGTTTTGAGAAGTAAGATATAATAAATGTTTATTATTTAAGTTCCTAAGTAAAAACTAAGACGATTTTATAAAAAAAAATTAAGATAAAAGATTGAAATATTTTTACTTTAAATTATTCTTTTATGTTTTTAGTAGAAGTCCCCCAAAAATTTGACATTTTGCCGTATAATTGTAGCTTTCACCTGAATGTTTAATAAATACAGTTAGCGATGATTGCTTACTTTTATTTAAAATTTGATTAAACATCCTCTAGGAATATACATATTAATAATATTTATAATACATAACAACCACTAGGTACGCAATTTAAAAAAGGGGTATTTTTCACCCGTAGCGAGCAAAAGTGTTGCTTATAGAATAGAATAGAATAGAATACTCTTTATTGTACACACATACATGACAAATTCATAGGACACTAATAACACAATCATGTACAATGGGCGGTCTTATCGCATCAAGCGATTTCTTCCAGACAACCTTTGGATGGATAGGAGCTGTAATTATTTTAAAAATAGTAGGTGTGCAACAAATGAAAAAGTAGATAAGTCTAAAAACATGAATAAATATAAACATATACATAAATATATACATACATATACATAAATATATATATATATATAGATATAATAAAATTATGTATAAATACAATACTGTGCATACTATACAACTTAAAAAAAAAAAAAAAAACATAAATATTATATTAGACAATAGGTGACTACAAACTTAGGTAGTGCTCTTTAACTGCTTTATTGAACGTGGTAAGAGTTTGGGCACGTCTGATAGTAACTGGCAAGGAATTCCACAATTGTGCTGCTTGAACTGAGAATGACTTGCTCATAAATATTGTAGAGTGCATAGGAGTATGCAGCTTTAGGTTGTGTGATGATCTTAGGAATCTGGTATGCGTGTCACAGAGAAACTCGAAACGGTTTTTGAGGTATACCTATAGGTGTAGCGGGATTAAACAGAGTGTTATATAATAAAGAAAGAACATGAGCATTCCGGCGAAGGCGGATTGGCAACCATTTGAGCTTTGAACGGAACAATGAAACGTGATCATATTTGCGTAGGCCAAATATGAATCTAATACAAAGGTTTTGAAGACGCTCAAGTTTATCCAGTTGTTCTTCTGTCAGATCTAGATAGCTGGCATCGGCATAGTCGAGAATAGGCAAGAGGAGTGATTGTGCAAGAGCAGTTTTAGTGGTAATAGGGAGGAAGTTGCGCAGGCGCCTGAAGGAACCTGATGACGCAAAAAGTTTACAACTTACAGCTTTGAGTTGAGGACCCCATGATAATGTATTATCAAAGATAATCCCCAAGTTCTTAACGTTATCCCTGAGAGGGATAACGGTGCCATCAAAGATGATTTGGGGGAGTTGGGAGCAGTCCAATTTGGAAATCAGTCGAGAGCTGCCGAGTACTATAGCCTGTGTTTTCATCGGATTGATTTTGAGACCAAAGTTCTGACTCCACGCCCTAATCCGAGCTAAATCATCATTGATTGTCGCCATTGCACTGGGTAAGTTCGTAAGCGAAGCATGGGAATAAATCTGTAGATCGTCTGCATAAAGATGATAGGACGAAGAAAGATTATTGGAAATTGTATTAATAAATAAAGCAAAAAGCAATGGAGAAAGAACGCCACCCTGTGGCACGCCAGCAACTGTATTAGACCATGTAGAAAACATATCATTAATACGGATTCTTTGCCGGCGCCCAAACAGGTAAGATCGAAACCATTCAATCACCGTTGGAGATATGTTAAGTGACGTCAAAATGCCAAGAAGAATGTCAAAATCTACAGTATTGAACGCGTTGCTAAAATCTAGTAAAAGGAGAACTGTAAGATTTCCATTCTCCATGGCACCTCTGATGTCTTCCGTAATATGGACCAGGGCTGTAACGGTACTATGACCAGGACGGAAACCGGATTGCATAGGGTTGAGGATATTGTGCTTACATACATAGGAATTAAGTTGGGTGTAGATAAGCCGCTCGAGGACTTTTGATAGGAATGGAAGAATGGATATAGGACGATAGTCGGAGAAGGAGGATGGTTTTCTGGTTTTAGGAATGGGAGTGACTAGGGCTTCTTTCCATGTAGAAGGAAAGAATCCACTCGATATGGAACAATTAAGGATGTGACTGATAATGGGTAGGACATCATCAAGGATAGGAATGATCATATTACGGCTGACACTGTCGCTACCGACCGCATTGGAAGATATTGACAGGATGCCTTTCTTAACATCACAATCGGAGAATTGATTGAAAACAAATGGTGGATGATCGGCAGTTGGAACTGATGAAAGATATCTTAACGATTGAGTTTTAGCTAATGCGTTACTCGATGATGAAGAGGAAATGTACTGATTAAGGGAATTAATGTCTAATTTATTAGGGAGAGTATCTAGAGATTTTCCAACTCCTAATGATCTAAGAAATTTCCAGATTTTCGCTGGATCTCCGTTTTCAACAGATTTATGGATATTATGGCGTTGAGCACTCCTACACATCTTATTGCAGCGATTTCGGATTGCAAGATATTTGTCCCAAGAGTAGTCAGATGGTCGACACTTGTATTTTGATTTCGCCGCTGTTTTGAGACTTATGAGTGCCTTGATCTCATCATTAAGCCATGGTGCTGGCAAGTGTTTTACTCGTATAGCTCGAATAGGCGCGTGTATGTCGTACAAATCAATCAAAGTGGCTGTAAATATATTAACCTTGTCATCGTGTCAGAGTGCGACGAACGCCGAGTTAAGCTCAATACTGGGAAACAATGGTAGGAATGGTAACCACGCCTTTAACCCTTTAACTATTCAGTACCAAACACTTTGTTCTATAATAACAATATCAACAGTTTCCATATTTAGTAGTAGTTAGTTTAGTCAGGTGAAATTAGCTGTTTAGTGACTTTGTTACAATGATGTTCAGCGACATTTGGATTGATGTTGTACAGCGACTTTAGGAATACTAGTGCACAGATACTTTTGAAATACTCGTGTTTAACCACTTTTGTAAATTTCTGGTATACAGGCTATTTTGTTTCCTAGTTGGGACTATAACTTATGGCATTTTATTGTGAACAAGTGTTTTGTTAAGTTGATTCTGTTCATCGACTTTTGGTGCTGACTGTACCTCTCTCTGTTTCTATCTTCAGTAACTTATACCTCCGTCTCAACTTCCGTTCGCCCGGCCAATCGTACTTTACCGTTTCTCGTCCCGCATTCACTAGCTTACACCCAACGTTAAGAATATTACTTCAAAAAGGCCGAATACAACATCTCTAGTTAATTCGTGGTCTGGTTTCTCAACTGTTATGCCAAAATGATGCAACTTTTAATTAACATCATCAAACATTGCATTTAAGTGTATTTCGTTAAATGAAAACAAAGAGTACAGGGAAACAAATAGGTACCCATCCAATTAATTCTCCATAAAGCAGTTCGCCAATAGCAAATAAAATCAATGGCATAAAACCTTTTTATTTGATTGGATATTGAAGAAGGTAAAACTCGAAAACATTCTCTAACGCAAAAACTGTTGTTTACTCATTATAATATTTGTTGAACATGCAGAATAATATGCAACAATATTTTACGTTCCGTTCTTATTTGCCAATTATATTAGGATCGGCTTCTAATCTAACCCGTTGTAGTCGGCTACCAGAATAATTCAAGTGACTGGTATCTGGCATCAACACGCTTTGGGAACCAATGGGATTCAGTGATGTTTATCAAATACGGCTTTTAGAACCCTGTGATAATAATGTAATACTTTGTGTATATGTGTTCTGTACCTCTTAAGGGAAGAACGGAACCCCTATAGGATCACGTTGTTGTCCGCCCGTCCGTGTGTCTGCCAAGACCTTTTTCTCAGGAACGGGTGGAGGTATCAAGCTGTTTTGCATCAAATACTCGGGTCTACTGTCGCTTGGAGCTGCAAAACAATCAAACTTCTACGCCAACGCAATCAAAAGATACAGCCGTTATAGCCGCAAATTTTCGAGAGTCGCAAGGGAATCAAAACCTACAGGCTACTTCCCGTGAACTAAGAATCTTGAAATTGGTAAAAACGAAGCAACGTTTTATAGGACAGATAAAGGAAACATTGCGATAACCATACATTTTTTGTTAAATCATAATATAATAAAAATAATTTTAAAATTTTAAACTTATCACCCGTTTCGTATGGACCGTGTATAGGTATTAAACTGAAATTCACATCAGAAACTCAGGTCTATAATACCTTTAAGCTGTACTACAGGTTTGTATGGAACTCTTGGTGCAAAGGTCGGACTCGCTGTTGGCAGTTTTTTTTAATTTTGGTGAGACCACATAACTGACAGAACTGGTCCGGAATCGATTTTCAACGTCGACGCCGATTTAGCTATTGATTAAGTAATTTTTAACCTCTATTATAACAATATCTGGTACGCCGACGATCTAGTTTTAATCAGTGCATCACCTTGTGGCCTTAGGAAATTGTTAGCACAATGTGAAGAGTACACTGCAATACATGGTTTGACGTATAACATTAAAAAGTCAGTCGTCATGGTATTTGAAGCCAGGGGTAAAACAGTAGAGAAAGTACCACCTTTAATACTTAACAGCTCACCTCTACAGATAGTACGTGAATTTAAATACCTTGGTCATGTATTGACCCCTGACCTCAAAGACAATGGTGATATTGAACGGGAGCGTAGAGCGTTGTCGGTCAGAGCGAATATGCTAGCCCGCAGGTTTGCGCGCTGTTCACTTGGTGTCAAAATAACGCTCTTTCGAGCCTACTGTACAAACTTTTACACCTGCAGCTTGTGGGCTGGATATACTCAACGATCCTACAACGCTCTACGCATACAATACAACAATGCGTTTAGGGTGCTGGTAGGGCTGCCCCGTTTCTGTAGTGCGTCGGGAATGTTCGCAGATGCACATGTAGATTGTTTTTATGCAACAATGCGTAAAAGATGCGGTTCTCTGGTGCATAGGGTGCGGACCAGCTCTAACAGTATCCTAAACATGATTGCAAGTAGGTTGGACTGCGCCTACATAAGTCGTTGCTGTGCCGTCTCCCATGGCTTGTCGCGGGGATGACGGTTGCAGGGTAATAATAATGTATGTTACTAACATAGCTGTAAGTCCTACTAACATATATGAGTCATAGTTACTTGAAAAATAAAATTTCTATTCTATTCTATTCTATTCTATTCTATTCTATTCTATTCTATTATTTGAACGCTGATCACTATCCCGACGTTCGGCGACTTAGCCGGTAGCCCCCTGATCCAATGATGAATGATGCTCATCAAATACGGGTTTAGAATCCCGTGATGTATAAAGTTTTGTGTATAGAGTTTGTGATCAATATAGAACATTTGCAACTAATTTAATACTTAATATATTGAAGAAGGTAAAACTCGAAAACATTCTCTAACGCAAAAACTGTTGTTTACTCATTATAATATTTGTTGAACATGCGGAATAATATGCAACAATATTTTACGTTCAGTTCTTAAAGAATCGGCTATTAAAGAATTAGAATCCATAAAATTTCTCGGCTTGCACATAGACCGGAGATTAGACTGGAAAAACCATATAGATTTTGTTTGTAAGCGACTAAACCAGCAATCATACGCACTTTATAAACTCGGCAAGATATCTGATAGGACTGCTGTTATGACTGCTTACCACGGCCACGTTGCCTCCATCTTGAGGTATGGCTTGATGTTCTGGGGTAACTCCACTAACCAAGATTTGGCTTTTTAAGCTCAAAAAAGATGTATACGATCTATGGTGAATATTAAATCAACAGAATCTTGCAGGCCTCATTTCAAAGAGTTAACTATACTACCGCTACCATCTATGTATATTTATGAATGTGCCATTTTTGCCAAGTCTAATTGTATTTTATTCAAGTTCAGTAACCGAGCTAGACATAAAGATAAGATGAGACGAGTACAACATAAGACAACTTTATTCCATAAGAGTATATTTTATGTTATCCCTGACATTTATAATAAATTACCCAACAGTATTTTAGGTTTAAGTGACATTTATAATTTTAAAAAAGCTTTGTATAATTTTCTTATTGACAAATGTTACTATAGCTTGCAGGAATATCTAAATGATTCTAATTAGTAGAGAAGTGATTTGTGTATTATTTTTTATTATAAATTTGTGTATTATTGGTATCTAACCTATTGTATGCCAATTTGGCGGGTCCTAGCGGCACAACTCATTCTGTAACATCTATAACACCTATGTACCACAATAAAATTATTTCATTTCATTTCATTAAATAAAAAAAATATTCTATTCTATTCAAAATAATAATAAAAAACAACGCGAAAACCGTAAATTTCTCAGGCTCCGGATGTAAAATTTTAACTAATGTGCAACAGAACTGACCCAATAATGTTCTTCGGAGATGGTTTATAGAACCCTTCGACGAATAAAGCTTTAAAATTTTTGCGCGATTTTACCACATGTCTGACTGGAGTTTCTATTTATGAACATCCTAGACTGTTACTACTAGCCCGTCCGAGTTCACGTTATCTGGTAAGTTCTCACCAGTATTAAAAGGCATTCAATAAAATCAGGGTCAGGAGCTCTATCTGTTCCAAATTTGTAAAAAAAATAACTTTGTCTTTTGGTGTCTTGAAATTAATTTCAATATATTGTTAGTCTCAAGGGCACCGCATATTACTTATCCTTTTTAAAGCCAGAAAATTCGATTTTGTATTTAAGTTTCAATTTCAAAGTTCACTGAAAAGCTGAGTACCTAGGTATATAAACTCCCTTTACAATGCATTTGGACTCAACCATAATAGAAAGACAAAAGAGATATAAAAACATGAGTTTATGTTTGGTTAAGGGATAGACCAGATAGTTTATAGACTCGTCACTCACACATCAGTATTAATAAGAAAAGGTAAAGTCAAAGTCAAAGTCAAAGATTTATTTGCAAGTAAATATGGTTTTAAAAGGTCTTACATTGGTAGCACAAAAGTAGCTTAACATATCTAATCATATAATAATGACATGCAAATTTGTGAAGACAATTGGTAGACAAAGAGAGCGTAAGTATTAAAATATGGCACTCTTAGTTTTAAAATTCATACAAACACCCGCAAAAAGTGTCTGCGCGTGGGTATATCGGACTTGCACCGAATAAACCTACGTGCCGTGGACTTCTCTTGGCGCCTGATGGGGGAGCCCCGGGAACGCGGGTATGCTGCTCCGGTGCCCCCCTTTTGCGCCATATCCCAGATGGTCGGGACACGTACCCTGGGAGGGCTCGGGATTGCCCTCCCCTATTGCAGACTCCTGCCAGTCGGGCACAGCGGCTGTGCCATAAACACATCGCGGTCTTCCCGGAGTTGCTTGCACGTGGCAGTAGAGGACACTTCTCACACTGCCACCGCAGCCCCGAGGGGAGTTGGGCTAGCGGCTGCCTCCGCCGCCCCGACGCCTCCTCCTCCTATGAGCGGCGAGAGGTAGGCACCTATAATTTCTAATGGATATAGTATGATGGTAAGATAACAATAATTGCGGAAAATTAATTGAATTTTCTCAGCTCGAAATCATAAGCGGAGTCGAAGTACAAAGAAAAAGCTATCTCCAGTGGACCACAAATGAGTGTGTGTTACCAGTATAAGCAAAAAAAATACTTTAACGTAGTTATTAATTTCTGACTGCCTCGTTGGTCTAGCGGTAGCGTGTTCACCCGCAGAGAACGAGGTCCTGGGTTCAAATCCCGGGTCGGGCCAAAGTGATTTTGGGACTTTTCTGTAAAAAGAAAAAATTCTCAACATCAGCCCGGAGTCTGGGAGTTGGCGGTATAATAGATACCCCCGTGCCTCGGAGAGCACGTAAAGCCGTCGGTCCTGTACCTGACCTCTTTCCGGTCGTGTCGCATAGGCGTCCCATCGGATCATGAGAGTGATGGAATAGAAAGTGCTCCTGTGTTTGCGCACACACTTGAGCACTATAATATGTCCCGCGCAGATGGCTAATCTCTGTTGAGACTGGCCGCCGTGGCCGAAATTCGGCTAGGAGGACATTATTATTATTAATTTCTGACGCATTCAAAGAGAAAATCATTTTATTCAACTTCTTTGTATTGAAATAAGATTCAATATTTAAATTCGGTACAACTTTGAGTGCACTTATTACAGATATAAATAGCAATACAGGCAGTCAAGAAAATTTAATTTGAGTAATAATTAAAAAGATGCATTATAAAACAAGTAAGTTTGTTCTGGATAACGGAATTTTATTTAATAAGAATAAGCAAAATATAAAGTTATTTTTTTATTTATCCATAGGTAAATTTTTTTCCTACATGAATACTTTACCCTACTGATAATATTATGTGTCGATAGTCAAGATTAATACTCACAATTAGATCTGTATGTCATAAATTTGACAGCTGGTACCTTTCTGTCTTAATACTTACAAAGGTTTGGTCTGTTGGGTATGAACTGGGGTTAAAATTAATTCAGTAAAAGTTCAAACAAATAGAGTTGAGTACTTTTGACAGGTTAATTGCAATATTACAATTTTATCCACTATTGTGGGTAAATGAACTTTATTTTGGACAGAGTTTGACATTAAAAATAAGCTAAAATCCTAATTTGGCATCACTTATTTGGGAATATGATATTTAGAATACGCTCAACTATTCTGCCGTGAATAGTTGTGGCGTAGTCCTCGTGCATTTTCCTTATATTCCATCATCATCATCACGTCAGCCAAATTACGTCCACTTCTGGACAAAGGCCTACCCAAAAGATTTTTACTGTCCCAAATATCTCTCTTGCGGATACGCTGGTGTTACCTACGATTGTCGATAGACAGCGGTGATCAGCGGTGATTTACCATTAGGTTACCACTTGCTCATTTGTATTGCTATCATACAAAAATAATTAGATTTATATTAATCAACTAGCTGTGCCCCGCGGTTTTACCCGCGTTAAATTTTATAAATGATCAGAGCTCCTCCCCCGTAGGTGATAGTGTGATAATATGTAGCCTATATGTTGACCTCACCTCTTAGTAATATTCATGCAAAATTTTAACATAATACAAACAGATACACAGACAAAAAATCTAAAAACTATATTTTTGGCTTCGATATCGATTGTAGATCACGCTCCAAGTATCCTTTTAAAAAAATATTCAATGTACAGTTTTGACTTTCCTACGATTTTATTATATGTATATATAAATCATGAGAATATTTTTTTCAGGCTTTCTTTTAGTTTGACTAAAATCAATCCATTGAAATTAATATAAGGGTGTGCTGCGCCGCGCGCCGTGTCCTCCGCGGTTCCACAGTCGTGGCACGCTGGGGTTTCCTCCTCTGAATAATAATGAAGACGCAGCGTAGGCAGCCCCCCTACAAGGTGGACCAACGATCTTGCGAGGGTCGCGGGAAGCCGTTAGATCCGGGCAGCGCAATACACATATTTCCATTGTGGAAATCCTTGGGGAGGCCTTTGTCTTTCGACTGATATGATGATGATGACTATAATTAAATAGCAGTGCCCGCGGACTTCGTTCCGCGTTATAAATATTTTTGTCCCTGTCTGTTTGTCCCGCGTAATACTTCGGGTTAAAAGTCCGGGATAAATAAAAATTATGATATTGAATCATAGTCTATGACACATCACATTAACGTAGCTTTCTATTGGTGAAATAATTTAGAAAAACGGTTCAGTTGATCCAGAGATTACCCCTTACAACGTCACAAACTCACAAACGTTACCTCTTTATAATATTAGTATAGATTAAAAGGACGACGACACACTTGCAGATAGAATAGTAAAATGTATCGTAAAATAGTTATCTTAGCCACTAAAGTATTTATATCCGTTTTCACGTGGCATTTACAAAGATAGAAAACGAACAAAAACAGAAGGTATTTGCCCATTAGCTCAGCAATTAAGTCAAATATAAGCTATACATGTATCTAATGGCCCCAGCGGTTCCTGCCTAATGTATCTCGCCCCCAGAGAGGCTTTAGCTTCATAAGTATAAGGGATGTTATTAAGGTCGCGTAATTTGGTCCAACATCGTTTTTATAGTAGGCGTGTGTCATGAGGGATTTGAATTTCGGTAAAGTGATAAGATCTTTAAAAATGAGTTTGTGAGTGTTTTTATTATCATAATAGAAGGTATGGCTTAGTTGGTTATATGAGGCCCTCCTAGCCAATTGATTTACGGTCCCTAAATTAATGATCAGTCTATATTATAATCAGGCTTATTTTGCGAGCTTCGGGGGCACGTTAAGCTATCGGTTCCACATGGAGACGTCCGAAAACAGGTGATAGGCTTCGTCAGAGGCCTGAAGGACTGCTTGAACTACTCTGACAGAGGTTTATCTACTTTCCGTAGTAGATAAGTAAGTTATGTTAGGATAGAGGGTAAAGAGGGAAAAAAAGGGACAGCATAAGGGCTAGCGCAGACAGAGAGGAGCGCAGCGGAGAGGATTTTATTAAGCCACTAGAAAATCAACTTTAAAATTATTAAAATAAAGTTCATATATGCTTAAACATTATATGCCTGGGATCGCGCGAGCATTTTATGTCAGGTTCAAGCATATATGCAAATTATTTCTATAGTTTTATAGTTGATTTCCTAACGCTTTAATAAAATCCTCTCCGCTGCGCTCCTCTCTGTCTGCGCTGGCCCTAACGGATATGAATTTTAAAAAATAACTTTGAAATCTTTGAAGTAATTTTCGTTTACAAGACATATTGATGTAGTGGAGATAACTTTCGCAGCGCTATTTACCTATAAAACTGTACTAAAGAACCCAGGACCGATGTTTGTGTGCATGAACATGTCTGTTTGTCTTGAGTCTGGGTGTAATTATCTATAAAAGTATGTATTTACAAAAGAAAGAAGTATATCAGTTATCTGGTTTCCATAGTACAATTACCATTATTTAACTTAATTTCAAGCTCTTCTAAGTTTGGGATCAGATAAGCCTTTGTCAATAATCTCCCAGGATCTCCCAGGATATTGTTACACTCCCGACCACCCAGGACATGGCGCAAAAGGGGGGCACCGGAGCAGCAAATCTGTGTTCCCGGGGCTCTTCTATCATGCGCCAAGATAAGTCCGCGGCAGGTGGGATTAGTGGGTGCAAATCCGATATACCCACCCGCAGACACTTTTTGCGGGTGGCATGCGTAGTCATTCCCCCTGCCTAGTGAAAAAAAAGGATATTATTACACGCCTGAAATTGTGCATTATACAACATGTAACTTAATTAACGCACATCCTGAAAATAGTTTGTTCAGAATCGTTTACTGAATCGATATAGATCATTTTTAATATAGGTATTTTTTTAGTTCCAAAATAACTAAAACCACGGAAATTATTGTCATATTAACCCTGTACAGTCAAAACAAGTTAAAATGGACCGTAAGCCAAAGTAATAAGACTTTTAAAAGTGCAGTTTTATTTGTATTCATACAAATTCCATCATTTAATACAATATAAAGAAAAATAAACTTTATTCCAAGAAACGAATTTAGTAAACAACAATGCATATACATGTTAAATAAAAAATTCAGTGTATGTATTATGATTACAACATAATATTCTAATTGGGGTATTTGAGGGTGTGCGTTAATTACGTTACATGTTATATAAAAACACACACTATCTTCCAACATACCACTCCAATTATCGCAATGGTTCAAAACGAAAGATATTCAGACTTTTACCTAGTTAATTACATAATTACACAATCTACGCAGTTCAATCCGCTCCTTAACGACAAGCAAAATTGATGATGATACTTTAATCTAATACGAAGGACTTACGATAACAGACCATAATGTAATCCACTTACGAACCAACATAACCTCAACGACCCTTGCTAAGCAAACTACGTCATTCGCAAATAAGTAAGGCTAACAAAGGACAATAGTTTCCATAATCTAGTACCGTATAGACATGGGATGCTCAACTATGGAACCGAGCTCTATGAGAACATTCGTATAAGTATTATTACACCCATGCTTTTTTATTTATTTCCTAGCTGTGCATCGCGGTTTTACCCGCGTTAAATTTTATAAATTATCGCTGTAACTACGCTTCACTATGACTGATATAACTTCGTTATATAACTTCGCTATAACTACATATTAGTAACGCTTCTCCCCCGTAGGTGATAGTGTGATAATAGGTATGTAGCCTATAAGTTGACCCGACCTTTTAGTAATATTCATGCAAAATTTGAAGTAAATCCATGTAGTACTTTTTGAGTTTAGCCCGGGCCTACATACAGACAAACTGACAAAAATTCTAAAATACTATTTTTTGGCTTCGATATCGATTGAAGATCACGCTCTAAGTATCCTTAAAAAAATATTCAATGTATTATTTGACTCTCCTACGATTTCATTATATGTATAGATAGTATCTGCCTTAACATTATAGCACTGTAACTACACACATTATTGCATAAATAGAGAAATGAAAGCAGAAACTTTTATTTTACAAAACTATCACGTTTCATGAGATACAGATTGAGAGTGCCAGACGGACAGACAGACAGTGGAGTCACAGTAACAGGGACCTATTACTATCGAATCCACAACCTGCGGCGTGAAAGTCAAGCATTTTCCAACCACCACAACCAATATATTTATGTACTAGCTGTGCCCCGCGGTTTTACCCGCGTTAAATTTTATAAATTATCACAGCTGTAGCTGTATAGTAGCACCCCGTAGGTGATAGCGTGATAATATGTAGCCTATATGTTGACCCGACCTCTTAGTAATATTCATGCAAAATTTGAAGTAAATTCATGCAATACTTTTTGAGTTTATCCCGGACATACATACAGACAAACAGACACACAGACAAAAATTCTAAAAACTATATCGATTGTAGATCACGCCCCAAGTGTCCTTTTAAAAAAATATTCAATGTACAGTTTTGACTTTCCTACGATTTTATTATATGTATAGATTCTGTTTTTCACTATTTCTCATTAAAGCGGCAATAGAAAGAAATACATTATCTGTGAAAAACGCCACAGGTTGTGGGTTCGATAGTAATAGGAACCTATTACTATGAATCCGCTGCCTGTCTGTCCATCTGGCACTCTCAATCTGTATTTCATGAACCATGATAGTTAGACAGTTGAAATTTTCACAGATTATGTACTTCTGTTGCCGCTTTAATGAGAAATACTGGAAAACAGAATAAAATTAATATATCTGTTGTCGTGATTGGCAAGTGCTTGCCTTTCAGGCCGCAGGTTGTGGGTTCGATTTCCTTTCAGGTCAGATAATTGTGTGCATGGACATGTCTGTTTCTCCTGACTCCGGGTGATATTTACAAGAGAAAAGTAGTACCTATATGTAATATACCAGTTATCTGGTTTCCATAGTACAAGCTCTGCTTAATTTGGGATCAGACGGCCATGTGTAAATAATGTCCCAGGATATTATTATTATATAAGGGGCTCCCAAATAACCAACGTCATTTATTTTGCTTTTTTTTATAGATAATGATACGGAAACTTGGCTGCACGAGGCCGACTACCACTTAGCCGGTTTTTAGGGTTCCGTAACCAAATGGCAAAAAACGGAACCCTTATAGATTCGTCATGTCTGTCTGTCTGTCTGTCCATCCGTATGTCACAGACACTTTTTTTCGTAACTATAAGAGCTGTACTGTTGAAACTTGGTAAATAGATGCATTCTGTGAACCGCATTAAGATTTTTACATAAAAATAGAAAAACAATAATAATTTTGGGGGGTCGCCATACATAGAACTGAAACTCAAAAAACAATTTTTCATCGTACCCATTAGGGGTGTCTATAGATAGGTCTTCAAAAATCATATTGAGGTTTCTATTATCATTTTTTTCTTAACTGAAAAGTTTGCGCGAGAGACACTTCCAAAGTGGTAAATAAAACTAAAAAATATATATGATGTACATTATCGTGGAAAACTAACAACGAAAATTGGTTTGAACGAGATCTAGCAAGTAGTTTTTTTAATACGTCATAAACCGCAATTTGCTTTCATTTAATCAACTGAAATACTTTCTGCTACGGAACCCTTCATGTGCGAGTCCAACTCGCACTTGGCCGGTTTTTTATTTATTAATAATAAAATTGCGATCGACTTTAAACAGGTCTGTCTTTGTTTCTTTTAGTTTTAAAAGCTATTTTTTATTTGTAAAAGTTTGTGAACCACTGCTATAGACAGACTGGCTGATAAAACTTGCAGGCTGTGTTTGCATTGCGGAAGGGTCTAACAGTCTTGTGTAAATTTCGAGCAAATTCAAGCAAACGTGGCTTCCTCATGTTTGGCCGCATAAATAATTCTGAGACGTAATTCTGACGGGCGTTCCAGTTAATTTCTGCTGTGCGGTTGAAATAAGGAGGCTGGTTTTCGTAGAAACATTATTAATTACAAGAAATCTTGCTTCTAAATTGAAGTGAATAGACGTAATTCTTTGGCACAGTAGTAATAAAGTCCGCCTGATCGATTTCAGTCATGGTGGCCAGACACAAAAGAGATTCAAAGTCAAAGTCAAAATCATATATTCCGTAAAAAAATTACATTTATGTGGAATCGTCATATTTCTTTACCCTACCGTGCAGTGCATGACGTGGCAGCTACTGAGAAACACTGCCATAAAACTCAGTAGGAATCCTTTTTTAAAATAAAATATACTTAAGATTAATTACAATCATGTGTGTTGACTCAGAACAACTCAATCCCAAGCACTTTTATCACTTCAATAATCAGAAATTTTGTAATATGCCCTGCTACACAATTTGGCTTTAATAATTCTTTTAAACTTATTCGTAGATAATTCTCTAATCTTTCTAGTCATCTGTGCAATACATATTATAGTTGAGAAGTGTGTGTGCAAAAACACAGGTGTATTTTTATTCTCTTACTGTCGTGACCCGATGTCACGGCTATTTTTTTTAATCGGGACTAGTCCCTCCCGCTTACCCACCGCTGCAACTCCTGTAAGCCAGGATTAACAGTGGCAAACAATGAAATGACACTGAGCGGTGAGGCTCAGGCATGTCCCGGGGATCGCTTTAACTGTCTTGGATCCCGCAACGAATATAATCAGCAAAAAAGAAAAAGAGTTAGAAAATGAATAATTCCACTTCCCTCCAGAGCAAAACGGGAGACAGAATGATGTAAAGAGGCTATAGCCTCATAAAACTAGAGAATTACAACTAGAGAAGCCAGCTGCAAAAGCACCGAGGATATTTTTTTTTACTCTCTTTTTATTTGGGGGTTTTTATCTGTTTAGATAAAAACCCCCAAATAAAAAGAGAGTAAAAAAAAAATATCCTCGGTGCTTTTGCAGCTGGCTTCTCTAGATATGCCATCGTGCCTTTTACATTAAATAACATTAGAACTTAATATTATACTTTAACTACATTGAACAGCTAAATAATATGTTTATTAATATAATTTGTGATAAGGGTGAAATGGAGTCACAGATGAAGAACTGTTATTAAACGGCATAACTTACTGGCACCTTCTGAGGTTGGTTGAGATAAAATTGACTGGATTAACTCCACATTTAATTTATTAAGGTCTAGTTCCCTCAAAAGTGACTACCTCTCACGCTTGTTCCAGATACAATCCATCAGCAAATGTTGCACGTCCTCAATCTGATTACATTCTCTGCAATTAGGCGAATCAGCTTTTTTTCATAAGGAGTGCAAACTTCGCTGATGGATAGTGTCCAGAGCGAAGTCTTAACATTAATTTAACATAGTTCCTACTGAGTTGATCAACATCGAACCAAGGCACACGACAAGGCTCGCCTTGTATAGTCTTATACCATATGCACCGAGGATCAATTTCATCAAAACATCAATTCATCAGCCTGATATCGTCCACTGCTTAACTACATCTTCCCCAAAGGCTTTTTATTATATTAATGTCCACCTAGTCCAATTTCAGTCATGGTGACCAGTCTCAACAAAAACCAGTCATCTGCGCAAGACATTATAGCGGAGAAGTGTGTGTGTAAAGACAGGTGCACTTTTAATTCTTTTACTCTCCTGATCCGATGTCACGGTTTGAACGGTAAGAGGTCAGGTGTAATACCGCCAGCTTCCAGTCTCCGGGCTGATACCGTGAATTTTTCTTAACTAAAAAATCCCTACATCACTTTTTGACCCGCCCCGATATTTAACCATCTAATGAAGGATCTCACTGTGAACCAAAAGGACTCCTTAATTTATCTGAGATTACAACGCTATACCAACGACTCAGTCGATCTCTGGCATAGTATTCAAGTATTCAGCCGAAAGACGTCCACAGCTGGACCAAAGCTAAAGTTAGCCTCTGACATGGCATAACGATTGTTGCCAAATAGCTACAACCGCGACCGACAGCTTAACGTGCCCTCCGAAGCACGGAGACGCTCAGAAATTAAACCACTTTAGCGGTCACCTATCTATGGACTGACCTTAAGCAACTAGGCTCATGCCTAGTTGCTTAACCTAACCAATCACTCACTTACGGACCGGTGAGAGCAAAGTCAATTAAGTACCTATAAGTATTGAAAAACTTATTTACTACTACAAAACAACAGTAGTCAGTGCTAACTTACTGTAGTCAGTGGACTTCTTTCATCTGTTATGATGAAGTTGTGGACTTAATGCACATCCATTGAGGAGTAATTGCATAAACAGTGACAAATCTAGTTTGTGCACTGTTTATGCATTGCGTCAAACAATCGCCTTTACCAAACAAAACATTGTTGTTGTGAGACAATTAGCTATCGAAGACCATATCATCATATAAAAGATTCTGAATGAACAGTTCGTGTGAGAAAGCTGTCCATAGGTCAGAAGTTGTTTTACAATAGAAAGTAGTAGCAAAGCTAAGAATGGGGGAATATGCCATAATCGCCAAGCATGGCAGACGGGTAGGTAATCGCAATATGGTACTCATAGTTCCAAAAGAGACGCTGTAACCCTTTCGCCAGATGCTGTGCATCTAATATACAATACGCTATAAAATATCTCTACAGCTGTCCAATCGTGACGCATAGTTGTGATAGTGTGTTTATTATAATTACAGGCTGCCTCGTTGGTCTAGCGGTAGCGTGATCACCCGCAGAAAACGAGGTTCTGGGTTCAAATCCCAGGTCGGACCAAAAAGTGATTTTGGGACTTTTCTGTAAAAAGAAAGAATTCTCAGCATCAGCCCGAAGTCTGGGAGTTGGCGGTATTATACCCCCGTGCCTCGGCGAGCACGTAAAGTCGTCGTAATATGCTATGAGTCTGAAACCTAACTCTGATATGAAATCCCTTTTAGGATATTATAATATTCATATTATAAAAAGCGTTAGACGTTCTTTCAAATTAAGCACAAACTTAATTCATATCCACCGTGCAATATTTTAATCTTTTTATTTATATTTCATGATTTATCCGACGATTTCACAAAGTCTTAATACTATTAACTTATGAGTATAATGACACTCACGCATGATACAGTTCTTATTCTCTAAACTGACAACTCCTTACACTGCATTTACACTGTATATCGTTCTACAAAATGCTTTGAAGAAGCGTGCAACTTCAGTGAAGAACTCCTATACTATTCATGTTGAGGTCTGGTCACACAGAAGGTCCATTAATGTAACAAGTGCGGGGAATGGTCACAAAATGCAATGGATTTCTCGTGTTCTGAGGTACTCGATTTAATTCTAGAAAGTGCTTCAGTTAATTATCATTAAGAAAATGGTGTTTGCTTCTATTAAGGTCAATCGCTTCAGTTATCTACTAGAAGTATGTAATCAACATTGTAGGTATGTTATTAAAAACACCGGCCAAGTGCGAGTCGGACTCGCTCCGAAGGGTTCCGTAACATTATCTTTACTAAACGGCAAAATGTTTGTTGTATGGGAGCCCCCATAAACGTTTATTTTATTCTATTTTTAGTATTTGTTGTTATAGCGGCATCAGAAATACATCATCTGTGAAAATATCAATATAGCCTGGTGACAGACGGACGAACAGACAGTGGATTCTTAATAATAGAGACCCCAAAAAATTTGTTCTTTGATCCATAGTTTCAAAAACTCAACAGAAACCTCCATTCAAAGGTTATCCTATGTTCCTTTATGAGTTTCTTTTTCTTGCGCACTTCACGTTAATATATCCCTTTAACTAATGAAGGGCATATATATGGTAAACACCTTTTATTAACTTTTGTCTTTGGAATGAGTGCTATGTAACAAAATATTCTCGAGTGGCGACCATGAACCGGAAGACACAGCGTGGACAGGCCTCCTACAAGATGGACCGATGATCTTGCGCGGGTCGTTGAAAATCGCTGGATGCGGCGCAAGACCGGCAATTGTGAAGATCTTTGGGGGAAGTCTTTGGGGGAGGTCTTAGTCCAGCATTAGACTTCTTTCGGCTGATATGATGAACAAAATATTAAATAAATAAATATCTGGGCCGCACATAGCCATTTAGCCCAAGCTGTCGAACCCACGGCCCCTGACTTAGTAGTCAGGGTCTCTAATCACTAAACCAACAGTAGGAAGATTGAGTGATTCAGGAATGCCTCTGTCTGTCATTTAAGATTTTACTGGCAAGAGATAAATACAATAGCAGTACTAAGTTATGAAGGTTGGTGATGTTAGATGTAACATATCTTCTTCTCCAAGGTAAGGTTGATGCCTTACCATGGAGATTATGTGAACCCGTAGCGCAGCAGACCAGCACCTAATCTCTCTCCAACCGCATCGGCTTGACTCTCCGCTCGGGCCTTTACCGTCTAAGTCGCCGAACATCGATCTCTAAAATGGCGTGCAAATAAATAAAGGTTAAAAATGACTTACTCAATCGTTAAATCGGCTTCAAAGTTGACAATCGATTCCGGACCATTTATGACGTCACATGTGCTCATGGAAGCCGATTTAACGATTGATTAAGTTACGGGTTCCCATAATCTCCATGGTAAGGCATCACCTTACCTTGGTATAGTAGTTATACAATTTCTACGTTCATCATTTATTTTAATCGTATGATCGGGATCATACGATGAAAATAAATGATGAACGTAGAAATTGTATAACTACTATCTACATCGACTCATTAAAATCTTTAATAGAAGCAACTAGAATCAGCCGTGCTTAACTACCAAGAGCAATGGTAACGTTTATCTGGGATCATAGTTTGGAACGTAAGACATTAGCTTCCGGATTTCAGCTGAATATTTTTCATCGGAAACCCTGCTGTGTAAAGCTTAAGTGGTTTTAGAACAAAAATCTTATGCCGGCCATAGATTAAAAAAGTTTATACCATAGCTTTTTCCAAAGCAATCTTGTCTGGAAAAAGCTATCCGTTAATAAGCGATCTGAGAGATTATGAAGGCGCGGGGTCACCTAAGTTTGGTGGTACCTTTTCGATGCCATTGTCGCAAATACTTGACAAGCGAATACTATACACGATCTCTTTGAAAATAACTTAATATAAGCTAGCTAAATATCATTACTATTATAAAATAAATCTTGTTGTAAATGTTTCCATACAATGCGTGTACACAGGGCTACATGTCAAGCTATTCTTTTCGAATATAAGCAGACCTCTCATTGTATGGAAATCCTATACAATGCGAGATCAGTTTAAACTGGAAATGTATAGCTTGATATGTAGTCGTGTGTACCTAAATATCTATACGTACCAAGCAATAATTATAAATAAATAATATATTATTACAAACATATTCTACAAAACAACAAAACAAAACTCTTTACACGCGCTTTTTTAAAGTTTAGGTGAATAAAAACCTTTTTTATTTATTATTTGTTTAATCATCATTTTCATCTTTATTACTCCTGAAAAAAGTCCACTCTTGGACAAGCGGCCCCCAAGATTCATCTTGGGAGGATATGCCATAATGGCTACGCTTGGCAGACGGGTTGGCAATCGCAGCAAGACGGTCATAGTACTCAGCTCAAGGAAGCTGTTGCCCGTCATCTGGTAGATATTCCCTCGGGTCGATTTGTATGCCCCCACGTGGTGTGATGGGCGATTCTGATATTCCGTCTCTACACAGCAAACAAATTATAATAATCACCTCGCTCGATTTTGCCCATGCGGCCACTTCAACTCCATTCTAGCTGACGTTGGTGTGATCGTGTGTGGCTAACATACCCTCTAGTTGCAATGTTTATGTTTAATGAGGCTCTAGCTTTGTAACTTCATTCTGTCTTCCGCTTTGCTCTGGAGTAGAGTGGAAATCTTTTCGAACCCCTCATTATTTCTGATTAAATTCTTTACAGAATCAAAGACGGTTGAAACATTTCCCTGGGATTTAAAAATATTTAAATGTATTCATTAATTGATGTTAAAGAGTAATGTATCTAATATATTTTCAGTTTCTCCACAACTTCGTCCTAGATCATGAAGCGGGGTAATTCAGTAAAACACAAGACCGCACTATAAAGATACCCAAGCCCCACAACTCGTGTAAATAATAATAGAGAAATCGTATTTCTCAGTAGGGCGCAATAGATTGCTGTAACGTAGGACCCCTGGCCTGATATGGATTGTCTTCGTTTGAGCTTGTTTATTTGCTATTAGTTTTTGTTTTAGTTGTATTTTACTTGTATAGGTAATTGTTTTCTCTACAGGGTGGAACTTATAGAGACATTTAGAAGATTAATAGTCTACGTCGTCTGATTTAGTTGTGATTAATAAGGATGTGGGGATAATGTCCCAGGATAGTTATTATTATTATTGTTAGTTGTAATTGGAATTACTATAATTAATTGAAACATTTTAATCGTAATCGAAAACAATTCAGCAAACAGATACCTATAAGTTATCGCATTTGCATGAAAACCTTTCACTAAACAGACTATTTGAACTGATATCCGTGACATAATCATAATATTAATACGTGAAGCAAAACCTTTTTACGGAAGTTGCGCGGACGGAGGAGTATTTAATTGGGAACAGTTAAAGTTCATATGGAAAAGGAGTGCAGAACATAATATTGTCAAATAATAGGCATAAGAATTTATTTGTTTAAAAAAACTACACACACTAGGTACAATCTTTTTAACAAACTGAGAAGAGATGACAAACTGAGTGTCAAAACTAAGAACATTAATGTAGGTAATGTGTCTTTAATGTCTATAGTCTTCGATAATAGAACATTAATGGTCGAATTTTAAACAAGTGCGATGTCTGGTATTTCTTAAATTCAAATACTTTACTATTTTTATTTTAGTTTTATGTTTATTTATTAGGCTTACCAATAGATGCTCCGTATACAAATATTATTATATCATTAAGTTTTTTTTACCTTTTTATTATTTATTGTTTAACGTGTATCTCTATGTATCGCAGCCTTGAAATACCCCCATTTTTGTGTAGGGTATTTAAAAATACGGTACGTTTACTGGTATTCATGTAATCCAAATACTTACATTTAGCAACTTTATCGACATCAATATTAATATTATTCCAATTGGCAATCACAATAAGAGAAATACAGAAATCCTGAAGTTATCGGAACTTGGACGGAATAGAATTATTTACATCTCCTTTAAAAGCTTTCCTTTGTTTTATCTTGTTCTAATTAGACTGGAAAATTGATTTATGTTGTGAATTATTTTGTTTATTTTAATGCTCAAAGTTGGCGTCCGACGTTGCATTAAGGCGTGAAATTGTGATTCGGTCTTTCGCCTCATGATTTTGAACTGTACCTGTATCTCTAAACTTATCATTTTTAAGGTTCCGTAGCCAAATGGCAAAAAAGGAACCCTTATAGATTCGTCATGTCTGTCTATCTGTCCGTCCGTATGTCACAGTCAATTTTTTGAATTATATTGCAGTATAAGAACTGATAGGTACTAGATACTGTTGAAACTTGGTATTCTGTGAACTGCATTAAGATTTTCAAAAAATATAAAAAAAAACAATAAATTTTGGGAATTCCTCATGTCTTAAAAATGATATTGAGGTTTCTAATATCATTTTTATTCTAAATGGAATAGTTTGCGCGAGAGATACTTCCAAAGTGGTAAAATGAGTGCCCCCCTGTATCATCTAAAATAAGAGAATTATAAAACAAATAAATATATATGACATACATTACCATGCAATCTTCCACCGAAAATTGGTTTTAACGAGATCTAGTAATTATTTTTTTTTGTTATATTTTTTTTGTAAATCGTAAACCGCATATTACCTTTCATTAAATCAACTCAAATGGAATGGTAATAAAAAAAAACACATTATGTTACTGGCTGCTACGGGTGAGTCTGACTCCCACTTGGCCGCTTTCTTAATATAGACATTTTATGTTCAATGAAGTTGCTGCTGGCGCGGTGCTAGTTAAAGAACTGAAATAAACTGCAATATTATCGAGGCAGTAAAGTGCCTTGATTTTGAAATTGAACTTGCGGTAGCCATGCAGATTGCAAAAAAGGACCCCAATTCAAACTATACGTTATTTTTGTATATATATGTACGTATAAATATCAACTGAAATACAATTTTTTTATTCGATAAAGTTTTGCTTTTGTTGTTTTCCCAGTTTTTCTTCTAATCATATCATAAAGTTAGTAGACTTAAAAAAAATAACTTTCAGTTTTCTTCAGAAACATTAAGAAACATTCCAACCGACGAAAACCGTAAAATGCCATATGCTAAGTTTGTGAGTATGGATGTGCAGATGTACGGATGTTTGTTATTCTTTCACGCAAAAACTACGAAACGGATTTTGATGAAACTTTGTAGTAATATACCTTATATATTCTAATAACACAAAGGCTATAATTTAAAACGTTAACCGCGGGTGAAACCGGATGTCACAGCGAGTATTTAATATTGTGGAAGGTGTTTTCAATATGTTATGGTCTTCCACATTCTACAGTGAACATATCAGTCGACCAATTTTTTTTAGAAAATAAAGCGAATGGATAACACCGACACCCTCCGAGGGGTATATTAGCAAGGGAGTCTTAAATTTGATCTGCCAGTGTGTGTCTTTCGTAGCTGAACGGCAGAGCGTCTACAAGTATATAATTTCCTACATTCTACGTTGCTAAGAATGTGTCATCTATATATATAAAAATCAATGCCACTTTTCGTTGTAAAGTTATAACTCAACAACGCCTTTACCGATTTGGCTAATTTTGGTCTTGACTTATTCGTGGAAGTCCAGGGAAGGTTTGTACGTAGAAAAAATTTAAAAAATGTCTTGAAAAGCAATTTAAAATATTTTTTTGTTTGAATAAATGAACCTAATAATATTTTTTTTTATTACTATGCCTTATACGTAGCGAAGCACGTACCGGGCCGCTAGACTATACATATATAATAAAATCGTAAGAAAGTCAAAACTGTACATTGAATATTTTTTTTAAAGGATACTTGGGGCGTGATCTACAATCGATAACGAAGCCAAAAATATAGTTTTTAGAATTTTTGTCTATGTGTCTGTATGTATGTCAGGGCTAAACTCAAAAAGTACTCCATGGATTTACTTCAAATTTTGCTTGAATATTACTAAGAGGTCGGGTCAACATACAGGCTACATATTATCACGCAATCACCTACAGGGGAGGAGCTATGATAATTTATAGATTTAACGCGGGTAAAACCGCAGGGCACAGCTAGTGATACCTATATTTGAAATAATATTATAATATAATATCTAGGGAGAAAGTCACACAGATCATCCTAGCCCCAAACTAAGCAAAGCTTGTACTATGGGTACCAGGCAACGATATACATACTTATATAGATAGATAAATACTTAAATACATACAAAACATCCATGACTCAGAAACAAATATTCGTGCTCATCACATACATATTTGCACTTACCGGGATTCGAACCCAGGACCACCAGCTTCGTGGGCAGGAGCACTACCAACTAGGCTACGGTGACTGTCAAATATTAGTAACATAGGAATATTTTAAATATTAACTTATCCTCGGGAAACATATTGAAAATCTTGAAATTCCTAAATAAACTCCGATGGAAACGTTGCATTCACATGAGGAGAATTTGAACCGTATGATGTAGATACATGTATTTGACAAAATGTCGCAACGATGATATCCTGTGTCATTTTAAAAATTGACGAAATTCTTTAAACCACTCATCCGTTTTACTTCCCTTTGGTCGATATTTATAAATTACTTAGTTGAAATGTATCCACGTTTATTACTTAAATAAAAAAAAAATATTTTCATTCAAAGATACAGACTGTTGATCCTGGGTTAGAGGAGTTGCAGTAGTGGGTAAGAGGGAGGCATTATAAAAAATAGCACTTAGACCTTGCTTGGTCTTATACTCGGTCTCTCGGTCGTGTTGGATTACCGTCCATAAGATTCCTGGGACATTAAATCCTAGGACATTATTTTACACACGGTCATCTGATCCCAAGTTAAGCAGAGCTTGTACTATGGAAACCAGATAACTGATATACTACATATACTACTTTTCTTTTGTAAATACATACTTATATAGATAGTTACACCCAGACTCAGGACAAATAGACTCGCTTGTATTAGTTTGGTTTTTGGCGTAGCTTATATTGTCATATTCCTTATTATTAATTTAGCTTTGGTCTCATATAATTTTAGTATATATTGAATAGAAAGGTTTGTTTCTTAATTAGTATAATGGTGGGAGGGTCCTGGTGACCGGTAATACAGGTTTTTTTTCTAAACCTAAATCAGGCACCAGTCTCTCACAAAGTTAGCCTAATAAATACCTTATGTATTCGTTCCTAAATGTTTAGTATAATGTGTTAACTTAGTGATAAGAAAAATAAATGATTTTTATTATTATTATTAAATAGACATGTTCATACACACAAATACATATCTGTCCTGGGCGGGAATCGAACCCACGACCTCCGGCGTGAAAAGCAAGCATTTGCCAACCACGCCAACAGGCCAGTGAAAGAGAGATTAAGAGTGTTAGCGAAAAGGGAGTGAACCTTTGAAATGACCTGCGTCAAGTATTAGTCTGATATGCAGAAACGCTTAAGTATTAATAGTTTGGTTTATGCATGCAATAAATAATATTAATAACGTACATTTTCAGTGGCGTGTTGTACTCGCAATTTTCATTACGAATCTATTATTTTATGCAAGGACTTTTAATGATCATGAACACGCCATCGCATAAATATTTAACATTAATGACTATGTCTCCTTAACTATACGATCACCAAACTTTAGCCAAGACTGTTAGAAATATTTGTGTATTTCATAATTTATGACATAGAATAATGGGAATTTTAACTAATGACGGAACTTTTAATTTATTCATATTAAAACTTTCTTCATGACGGTACTATAGAAGTTTAAATGCGTTTACTTTTTATACAAAGAAGAGAAATGCAATTAATGAAAATAAATATATAGTGCATTAGCTAGTTATAGTTCTCTACGAATAAGCATTCAGATGTAGCTTTAGATTTGAGGGGTATCAGATATTTTTATATTTAAAATTGACGTGAGAAGATTACATGGTAAAAATTGTAACGGGTAACTCACGTAATTAATTTTATGTTGGACTAGCTGTGCCCGCGACTCCGTCCGCGTGTTAAATAGTTTTTTTTTTTGTTTTTTAGTAAAAGAAAAGACTTTTTCTAAAATAAAAGTAGCCTAAGTTACTCCTTATTACATCAGCTACCTGCCAATAAAGGTCCCGTCAAAATCGGTCCAGCCGTTTCAGAGATTAGCCGGAACAAACAGACAGACAGACAGACAAAAATTGTAAAAAATGTTATTTTGGTGTATGTACCGTATATATATTCATATTTATGTAGTAAAAACCGGTTATTTCAATATTACATACAGACACTCCAATTTTATTTATTTGTATAGATTTGGCTCACAGTTCGGCTGAGCACTGAATTTAACATTACAAACCACACAGCTCTGCGTCTTCCTCAACTAGATGATCCGCAGATACACATAGGAACTTCCACCGTACTGCGCATCATGCTTCGCAGTGCGAGACGGGACGCGAGTGTTTAAGATCAGATTGCTATGTGTTAATCATAGCCTAGTTGGTAGAGCTCCTGCCTACGAAGCTGGTGGTCCTGGGTTCGAATCCCGGTAAGTGCAAATATTTGTGTGATGAGCACGAATATTTGTTTCTGAGTCATGGATGTTTTCTATGTATTTAAGTATTTATCTATCTATAAAAGTATGTATATCGTCGCCTGGTACCCATAGTACAAGCTTTGCTTAGTTTGGGGCTAGGATGATCTGTGTGACATTGTCCCCAGATATTATTATTATTAATCATCCCAAAATATTTATGATTATTATATATTAGTTTAGATAACGATATCTCTAATTTTCTCTTAGTTAAGATAACATGACTAAATGCGCGAGATAGGAAGTTGCGCGCTAAAATCCGGACCTCAATATTTTTTTACCAAGGGCACCCTAATCACGGTATCTAGAAATATTTATTATTAACGTAAAGTACTTCTAATTCGTGTGGCATACTCATGTGGTGCCCTGTATATAAATATTGCACGTTTATTTATAGTAAGAATACATTACGAGACGCCGAAATGATATCAGCATATGTAGCTTTTTTAATAAAATATCGTTTGTACTATTACATTATAGGTGCAGGATATCTATGTAGATCATATTGTACTGCGACGATTGCAAATTGCTATTTGGTAGTTATTGCGTTCGTAATGCTTGTTAGGTATCGGCTCTTTAGTGGAATGCTCATGTGTGGGTTAAGTTATAAACTGATAACTATGATAATATTAATAATCTTTATCGCACTCCATGAGAAGAATATTACAATATAAATATGTACAGGCAGTATTATAGCAGTCAACGATCTCTTCCAGACAACCTTACGATGGAATGAAAAAGATGAGTATAATAAAAAGAGAAGGTAGTGAAACACGATTGGAGAATACATGTCATACAAAAATAAACTTACCTAATCATTGAAATATGCAATAGACTCAATTTCTAGATAGATTCTATTTAAATACAACAATTGCACTACGGCATTCAGGAGACTTTACTAACACGCCATTTTGGGATACAAAACACACCCAACAACAACAACTATGCAAGGTGTAACATAAATAGATTATTGACAATAATAGATAATTGATAGATTGACAAAATTAAAGAAACGCAATATATCCATGAAAGAAAAATAGTATGTGAATTCATGTGAGTTTATCTTCAAGATAACTGCAGAATTGGACGCCACTGGAAATAATGATGCCATGTATTCCAAGACTGACAGAAATAGTGGGAGTTTTATTTTGAATTGTGGAACCACAGCAAATGGTAATTAGGTAGTTACAATAAATGAACTAAGTTAACTACTAGATGGATCCTTTGAAAGAAAATGTGAACAAAAAACTATTTTGTAAAGAAAATATACATATTTCTGCCACTTCATACATTTCGGAGTTACAATTAATGTCCACCATGTCGATTTCTTTGCATCCAGTCTCAACGGTAAATCTACCTGCGCAGGACATATTATAATGCAAAAGTGCGAAGATATAGTCGCATTCTCTATTTCCTTATTCTCATGATCTAATGGGATGGTAGAGCCTACTCGCCTCTAACTCTGTTCTCAAAGTATGAGGGTGTTACACCGCTCACTCCCGGGCAGCAACGTAGATATTTTCTGACAGTAAAATCCTAATAACACTTTAGAGCGTGACCATGTACCATATTACTTGTGTTTGTACACGTTAACATAGACATAAAGACACATACTCACCTTTAAGCCGATATTAAAAAAGATTTAATTTCCCCCGCTGCCGCTTATACCATGAAACTTCTCAAAGAACATCCCGAGCCAGCAATACAACACAATGCCGGTTCACATCCAAGCTTCCTGCATTTGTTGGCTTGTGCAATTGTCGCCGTGAACTTATTGATAGTCACGTCTAATGTATGGGTAAATTGCGTTCCTTGTGTTTATTAGAGCAGTGTGATATTAAATGTACAAGTTATGCAGTATGCAGCTGCTGAAGCATCCACGTTTGACATTGTGCTGTTTGCTAGTATCTCCTAGTGGAATACCTATCTTTTGTACAGAGCTTTCAAAACTTCCATATTAGTTTTACAATAGGTAAAGAGGATTATATACTTGCTTGGCTTGCAATAACTACTTTTTCAATTAATTTACGTGTTGTAAAAATGTAGTCGCAAAAATAGAAAAATCAAACTTTTGAAGCAGATTACAAAGAGAAAATGTTGAAAGAATTTAAAATTTCTCCCAGCTATATCATCAGCATGAAGTTGCATAAGTACAGTGGTTCTCAAACTGTATACGGCCTCGACCCTCGAGACGGGCGGAAAATAGGGGAACACATGGAGTCATTTGGCACCGCAAATGAGCGTAATATTAAAACAACATAATTGTTGATACAAACTTAGGGAAGTGTAGCAAGCATACTTTTCTTCCAATTTCATTAGAGTCTTATTGAGTCTTTGGCATAATGACATACTGGTTAAAAAGTCAGCTCAAATGACTCTACAGTTTATTTTGTAATTTAAGCCACCACTTAACGCAACAAATACGCCACACAAGATATTTTAATCCTGAATGTTCTGTGTGGCGTATTGATTGAAAGTAATCTGAGCTTACATAGGACATAATAGTTATACGAAATAGAATTATTTTGTATTATAAATTAATTTTACTTTTGTTGCTATAAATTCAATTTAGAAATATATGCTATGACATTATCACCCGAATATAGAGTTCAAAATAATAAGAACATTTGAATAAATGACTTGATTCAATAAATAACGTTTTCGGGGCTATGGAAGGCTTAGATTAAATAGATTTTCAATCCATAATAATATCATAGTTTATCTATTTATTTGATACCTAGCATGCGACTGATGCAACCACACACAAAGCAAAACACACGCACATTTATAGTACTAATAATTGTGTTTTTGTACACACTTGTGAAATGCGAAGACTAGTATATAAGTGTATGTTAATAATAAACCCTAGAAAAGTAGGGCGTTAAAAATAAAGAAGACTCATTTGAGTGTTCCCCTCCACGGAAATCTTTAGTAAAAGGCGAAAGATTTATATGTTTTGAAGGGAAACCAGAGGTACCAAATTGTATCAGGCGTATTGGGTCTATATTTTGCGGTAAGGAAACCATACCGCGATCTATATCGATCATAGAACGCCACCTATCGGTATGACGGCGAACTAATTGCAAATACTTTGTCCATAAAACAGTGTATACGTAGGTCATGATATTCAATTATTCATACATTATTAAATGATTTGATGTCAAGCAGTTAGTAAAGTATTATAAATAGATTTCACTCTCTCGCATTACATTTGATTCAGAAACATGTATTAACATAAATACAGGCCAGATAATTATAAACGTAATTGTAACATATGGATAATCCGTTGATTTTACAAATAACGTTTACGGGGCTATACAATATTCCAATAATTAATTAGATCTTCAATCTGTATTAAAATTTATCCATTCGTTTGAAATTTAGCATGCAACCGTTAGACACACTAATAGTACCGGTAATTAAGAACTTATATACACTTGTAAATGCGAGGACCGGTATTTATTGATAATTAACCCTACAAAAGTAGGGCATCAAAAATAATGAAGACTCATTTGAGTGTTCCCCTCCACGGAAATCTTTAGTAAAAGGCGAAAGATTTATACGTTTTGAAGGGAAACCAGAGATACCAAATTGTGGCAGGCGTGTTGGGTCTATATTTCGCGGTAACGAAACCATACCGCGATCTAAATCGACCATAGAACGTCATCTATCGGTATCATGAAGAACTAATTGCAAGTACATTGACCATAACACAGTATAATTATTTCATGTCAAGCAGTTAGTTACGCATTATAAATTGATTTCACTTTGCTGCATTCTTTTTTTAAGATGTATCAACATAAATACTTTCCAACGGTTTGAAACGTAATGATACATTTGAATAAATGAATTGATCATACAAGTAATGTTTTCGGGGCTATCAAGATTTAGAAAATGTTTTAGTTTTTCAATCCGTGTTTAAATTTATTCAGCTTTTTGACAGACTATGTCCATGCAACCGGCAAAAGACACACTAATAGTACTGGTGATATATTGAGAACTTATACACATTTTTAAATGCGAGAACTAGTGATTATTATATTATATATATAATAATAAATAAACCCTACATAAGTAGGGCGTCAAAAATAATGAAGACTCATTTGAGTGTTCCCCTCCACGGAAATCTTTAGTAAAAGGCGAAAGATTTATACATTTTGAAGGGAAACCAGAGATACCAAATTGTGTCAGGCATATTGGGTACATATTTTGCGGTAACGAAACTATACCGCGATCTATATCGATCATAGAACGCCATCTATCGGTATGATGACGAACTAATTGCAAGTAGTTTACCCATAAAACAGTAAATGTAGGACAATATATTCTTACATTATTAAATGATTTGAAGTGAAGAAGAATATATTACAAATTGATTTCACTCACTCGCATTAAATTTGTTTCATAAAGATGTATTCACATAGGTAAATATAGTCCAGATAATTATAAATGTAATTGTAACATATGGATAATCCATTGATTATACGATTAACATTAACGGGTCTATACAAGATTCTCGAAAATCTTTAGTAAAAGGCGAAACCAGAGATACCAAATTGTGTCAGGCGTGTCCACGTGCATGAAGAACTAATTTAGAAATGTTTTAAAAATCCGTGTACCTAAATATCTATAATATGTAACTACACTCGCGAGCAACCAAATCGACTCAAGCCTAGACGGCGCACATATACATTGATTTTCCTAAAACGATAAATGGTAATTACAAAAGTGATATGTCATTCGAAAGCTGAAGAATTAGGCTTTCAATTAACATCAATACCTTAAAAAAAACTAAGCGCTGATTTATTGACACATTTTAATTGGCCGTCAGCGTAAATTACCTCTTTAGGAATCCACGACTTGCGCTACCTGCTCCCGCTATAAAACCCCCCACTTCCGGTTTATCTTATCAGTTGCTTGTTACAGGTTGACCGGTACACATCTCCGTAAATTGCATTCCTTGTTTTCGCTAACCCATGGATACCACACCAGAAGAAGCCGCTCAAGTTGTTGCCTTGTTGCAACAAGGGTTAAGTCAGCGAGCAATCGCTGCCCAGCTCCACTTGAGCCAGTCTTCTGTATCCCGAGTATACAGACGGTTCCAAGAGACTGGTGCCTTCAATCGGAGACCAAGAACGAGCCGCCACCGGTGCACTTCAGAGAGAGACGACCGCTTCATTGTCTCAACCTCGCTGCGCAATCGACACCTTACGGGCGTTGATGTGCAGCAAGAACTGAGACGTGTACGACAAGTGGCTGTCAGCGAGTGGACAGTGAGAAGACGCTTGAAGGAAGCCAACTTGACGCCAAAAAGACCTGCGACGGGCCCTAAGTTGACTGCAGGCCACCGACAAGCGCGCCTTCAATTTGCTCGAGAGCATCTCAATTGGAGCGTTGCGCAATGGCGATCGGTCCTGTTTACTGATGAGTGCAGAATGTGTCTGCATGGCAGTGACAGGAGAGGCCGAGTCTACAGGCGTCCGGGAGAACGATTTGCCCAATGTTGTTTCGCTGAAACAGTGGCATATGGCGGCGGTTCCTGCATGATGTGGGCTGGTATCTCTTTAGAGGGAAAAACCGAACTTGTTTTCGTGCCTGGGGGCGGCCGAGGAGGCGGGCTAACAGCTGATCGGTACATCACCGACATTCTACTGGATCATGTTGTGCCCTACGCAGGGTTTGTCGGTGAAGACTTCGTGTTAATGCACGACAATGCCCGCTGCCACACGGCACGAGTCACTCGACAGTTTCTGCAAGAGGTCGAATTACGCACGATGGACTGGCCTGCGCTCAGTCCTGACATGAATCCCATCGAGCACTTATGGGACGAGCTTAAAAGAAGAGTTCGGGCCAGAAATCCAGTCCCTTCAAGCGTAGACGAGCTAAAGACAGCATTATTAGAGGAGTGGGACGGCATTCCTCAAGAAAATGTCAAAAAATTGATAAGGTCCATGAAAAACAGACTGCGGGATGTAATTAGGGCTAGAGGGGGCAATACGAAATACTGATTTAAATAAAATAATTTTATTTTTAATTTTTTTTGTTTAATTTGTCAAATACGAGACACATACCCTTTTTCCTAAATTCCCGTTTTTCCTACTCTTGCATTCAGACATCATTTATTTCAAAAATGATGGATGGATTTCAATGATAATGATATCAAATTAAAGCTGACATCTTAAGCTTTCGAATGACATATCATTTTAATAATTTCCATTCATGATTTTAGTTGTATCAATGTATGTGTGCGCCGACAAGGCTTGAGTCGATTTGGTTGCTCGCGAGTGTAGAAATATTATGTATACCTTCTTAATTATATTACTAGAAACATGTTCTGACTATTTATAAGCGCATTTTTAAAGTCTACGTGAATAAAACCTTTTTTTTTTTATTATTACTTTAAGAATAATACGTGATATATAAAACACAATTTTTATGTATAAGTGACTAATATTACTCTATTATCGTATTTCGAATGTGTTGTATTAGTTTGATGAAGAAAAAAACATTACTTACAATTATGTAACATACATATATCGCCATCTGTCAGTATAATGACGAACTTTATATTTGTAGATTTAGTCTTATATTTAATTTTTTATACCAGACACATTATATTATTATGCTCATGTTTTGTAAATCCTAAAAATGTTGTATCATGCTGAGGCACTTTCTTGAAGTCCCCTACTTCAAGAAAGTGTGCATTGTAAAAAAAAAATGTTGGGAAACTCGGATTACATCAAGAAGCTTTTACCTTTTCCAGGTATTTTTAGCTGTTGAGTTCATGACTTAAGTGGTTTATGTTGTAATGATTTCAGTTAAAGAATTTTATGAATAATTCGCCAGTTCTGGCATTCGCTTATATTCGGAGAAACTTTACTTTGTATTTGTGTTTTTATTTTTTACTACTTACTGTCTTTAAAGTTTCTGTTCGGAGTTCTTACTTGAGTTAGCTCTTATAGGACTATAGAAGAAAACAGAAAGTTACAGAAAGAAAATAACAAATTTATTTTCATATTAGTGTCGGGGTCCTGCGCGTGAGTAAGGTTACGAAATATCATCGGGGAGGGGGAAGAGGTAAGTAACGCATGAGTTCTTTGTTATTTGTCGTAACCGTATAAGCCCATACGGGTAACCTGTTACCTTGATAAATTCGTTTTATTTTGTTTACAGGTTTGTAGACTAAACAGTAAAAAAATCACTTTAGTTGATACTATACTTCGGGATCCCGAAATAAAAAGACGAAATTAAAATATTGTGTAATGCTGCTAGTGGAATTTAGCCTCTGGCGGCCAAAATTAACGGAGAATAGTCCAAAACGCAGGACATACTATAGTGTAGGGGCGTGTAAGTAAACACACATACACTATTTGCCGGTTTGCGTGGTTGGTAGAGACTTTAAATTTCACGCCGCAGGTCGTGGGTTCGATTTTCAATTATCTGGTTTCCATAGTACAAGCTTGGTTTAGTTTGGGATCAAATGGCTGTATGTGAATAATTTTCCAGAATATTATTTTATTATTATTTCTAATATTCTCATGAATTCGAAATATCAGAGGCGCCTTGGGTTTGGACTCCAGGCCACCGAATCCATAATCCAATGTCTAACAAGGTCGGCAATCTCGATTTACACAACGACAACATACCTACACGGGTAATATATTTATCCTTTATTAAATTTTACTATCATCACCATTGCTTCACAAATGCAGTCAAACATACCAATTCATCATTTCATTCTTATACTAGTTGAATATATTGTTATTCAACCCAATTTAGAGTAAAGTATTATATTATGTATATATTAAACGAATCAAAGGAATTTAAAAAGACGGAATTCTACCTTTATATGTCTTTAGACACACATGGATCAATAAGAATACTTAGGTGGGAATGAACAGAAAACCTTCAAAAGTGCATTCGCAGGTATGTCTATTACTTATTTAGTCTTACCGCATTAAATAACGCCCGTGTTTGGATCATTACGGACTATACATTTTTGAAAATGTTTTGAAAGCGGTTTGTATGATCAAAGCTACTTATGTGAAATTTAGAAACAATACCCCGTAAACTGTTGAAGGCATCACGTCCGCTGTTGTACATTATTCTTGTAGTTTCATTATATCTGCTACTATTCGGAACCATTTTAGGTAACCTAATATTACATTACCCAGGAAGGCGATTCGTATAAAACTGTCCATTGCCCTAGGGCTCTTAAAATTCCACTTTGAAAGGTTTTGAACATATTATTGCATCGAAATGCTGTCTAATTAATCTATCTAATCACATTCCACTCGGTGGGTTATACAATCACAAAAAGCTTAGCCCCATTCCATGTATAATCTTGAAGTCGCCAATACTAGGTATTATAAATTAGAAATATCTGGTCTATATTAGGATTTGTAGATTGCTTGCCCTCGATGTGAATAATGTAAAAATGTTGACAAATGACAACATAAACGTACGGAGAATCTCACTTGCGACTTATAAAGATTTGAGCAACGTCATCTAGTGGTGTTAAGTAGGAATCATAATGTTCTCAACTAGATTGATCAGAGAACATTCTCAAAAGCAGGTTATAATTAACTGTAACGCCATCTAATGACGTTTCAGTAAAATAACACCTTTGTAACATTTAATTTAAATACCCCTGAAAGTCAATGAACATCAAAGCCTATTGAACAATTTATTTCTAATGTCTCCTATATTTTCTCTCTAATTGATGTGTCTTAAAGAGTATTAATCTTATCTTCATCATCATATCAGCCGAAAGACGTCCACTGTTGGACAAAGGCCTCCTCCAAAGATCTCCACAATTGCCAGTCTTGCGCTATTCGCATCCAGCAGTTTCCAGCGACCCGCACAAGATCATCGGTCCATCTTGTAGGGGGCCTGCCCACGCTGCGCCTCCGGTTCGTGGTCACCACTCGTGAATCTTTCTGCCCCAACGACCGTCGGATCTATCTATGTGCCCCTCCCACTGCCACTTCAGTTTTGGAATTCTTCGGGCTATGTCGGTGACTTTGGTTCGCCTGCGGATTTCGACATTTCTGATTCGATCCCGCAGGGAAATTCCGAGCATAGCCCTCTCCATTGCGCTTTGGGTGACCTTCTAATAAGGCCCATAGTGAGCGATCACGTCTCTGTTCCATATGTCATCATTGGCAACACACACTGGTCGAAGACTCTCGACTTGAGACACTGCGGTATTTTGGGCGAGAAGATGACTACGTAGCTTCAAGACAATACGTAGCTTCCCAAACGCTGCCCAGCCGAGTTGGATTCTACGATTGACCTCCTTCTCGAAGTTGGACCTACCTAGTTGGATGGACTGTCCTAGGTAAATATAGTTCTCTACAACTTCAAGTGCAGAGTCGTCAACTTTCAATTGAGTGGGTGCAACATGGACGTTTGGCATGATTATCGTCTTATCCATGTTCATTTTCAGACCCACTTGTTGAGAGACTCTGCTGAGGTCATCGAGCATTGTACCGAGGTCTTCCATGTTCTCAGCCATGACTACTATATCATAGGCAAATCGAAGGTGAGTGATGTACTCGCCTTTGACATTGATGCCAAAGCCTTTCCAGTGCAGAAGCTTGAAGACGTCTTCCAATGCATCTTACGCTACCTAATTTTTATGAACGAATATTACGCAACTATAAAGAACTAGAGGGACTCGGAACGTAAAAAATATAACTAAATTCATTTAGAATAAGAACCTTACATTATTTAGAGCACGTAATGGACATATGAACGCGGCTGAACATATATATTTTGCTCCAAGATTAACGATCCCACCACACATAAGCAGCAACATAATTAGACGTACGTAGTTACCTACACATATCCTCTCGTCTGACGAATCCTACAATAAGATTACGTAGATTGCCGACCATACTAATTGAGAACCCTTCTCCGTACATTAAGTTCATTAAGAGACGAATACACCAACACCAGTTATTTTCTCGAACCCTTGTAATTGGTTGAAGGTAAGGAAGTCTTTGAATGATTTTGGATAGCAATAATAGTGTACTAAGTGGAACGGTTTTGGTATTAAGATTTCGCATTAAATTCTCAGTTCATCTTATTTTGCCGAGTTGTAAATACCTACTTATACAAATAAATTCTATAAAAAAAACTAGTTACGGAACCGCTGGTGTGAGTCACACCCGCAGACGTAGGTTTCCGGGGTTTATAGCTATGGCAACCTCATAATTCTTTTACCCACCAATATTAACGTTATAGCAATCCATGGAGGCCAATGTCCAGCAGTGGACAATATCAGGCTGATGGCGTAGTAAAGATACGGTTATTTCATATCATAATACCATTGTACTCAACAATGAAACCAAACAAAACAAAGGCAACAAGTATTTATCTTATACCATAACTAGGGACCTGCGCCGACAGCCGGCTACGCCCGATGATGCTCCCGTGGTTTGTCCTAACTTCATCTGCTTAACTTGTAAAGCCTGATGTTAAAGCCAAAAAACGGAATTATCGTTCACAAACATATTTCCAATTCAAACCAGTAGTTCTTGAGATGAGCGCATTGAACCATATGAACATTCAGCTTTATAATATTAGTGTATGTACTAACATTGCTTGCAAAACTAAAATTGCTTCCGTACGGCCAATATCATACCATACGATAAGGGTTTAATGTCGAAATGGACAGACATCTTATAGATATACAAACATGGTCCGCCCTAGACAACATCTCCCTTTACCATCTGCCGGGATTCTTTGACCTCGCTAGCTCAGCACCCTCCCCACACAGGACAACTATTTATGTGGCCCTTAAATGGTTGTTATGATTCTTGGTGTACATACTTTGTTTACGTTAATTTGCATGTGTATAAAGTACCCGCGATACAGCGATTTATTTGCCTAGTTCGGATGTTGTGTTTGAAATAAGAATACGGGTCCCTTTTATCTAGAAAAAGTGTCCCAATTAAAGACCAATAATATGTGTCAATGACCAACACGATTATGACTCAACTCTCTCGACTCTTGAGTTACAGCTCACGTGCTGGTACAAAGTGCACCTTTTCTACCAACAACCGACGGCCTTTTTTCCACTAATTTAGAAATTATTTCGAGTTTATGAAACACCGATGACTGGCGTAATTATCAATTAGTGTACCTACATCTATACTAATATTATAAAGAGGTAACGTTTGCGAGTTTGTGACGTTGTAAGGGGTAATCTCTGGATCTACTGAACCGATTTTCAAAATTATTTATAATAAAAAGCTACGTTATTGTGGAGTGTCATAGGCTATGATGATTCGTATCATAATTTTTATTTATCCCGAACTTTTAACCCGAAGTATTACGCGGGACAAACGGGCAGGCACAAAAATATTTATAACGCGGAACGAAGTCCGCGGGCACTGCTAGTAATTAATAAAAAAGACATGACAGTAAACAGTAACATCAATTACTTTTGTTAATGAACTATATAATCAAATTATTGAAATTGTGAATTTGTGTCTTGTAACTATCGTTATCAATAAAGATATAAAATGAATTACTTACGCCAATCAATCTACGCCTACACTCATGAAGATCGGTATTAGTAAGTATATCAAATTTGTTATTGTTTTCCGAATAATATTTTTGCGTCACAGCTTATTATTGTCATTTTTATAAAACGCAATTCGGACTATGAACAACACGCATCTATTACGCGGTAGTATGTATGTTATTATCTCTCGGCCCCGTAAATTTTAACCACTTCGTCAATATTTTATCCGTTACTTGTTTAATAATAACAAGTTATTTGTCTACTATATAAAAATAAGTCGGGTTTTCCTTCCTGACGCTATATAACTCCAGAACGCACGAACCGATTTGCACGGTTTTGCATTTGTTGGAAAGGTCTCGGGCTCCGTGAGGTTTATAGCAAAGAAAATTTATAAAATTAACGCGGGTAGCACCGCGGGGCACAGCTAGTTATTTATAAAATACCTACGTAAGTAGGGAAGTATTATTTGATTCCGATTCAATTCTTTATTAATGGCTATAGTGGAAAAGCCACCACGGTTTCGCAAATGTTAGGGTGCACTGACAGGATGTTATAAGAGTGTTTAGAAAAAAAAAATAGTCTAAAGAGTGTTTACAATTGTGCTGCTAGAGCGTATGTGGCGATGTACAGACGCCAGCACATCAAGCTACCCCAATCTGTCAAATTTCCCCAATTGAAAGTGAACCTTATACTTTTGTGATAAAGTTGAAAATATATAAAAGATATTTGACAGATTGGGATAGCTGGATGTGCTGGCGTCTGTACATATGTAGGTCTACAACAACCTAGAATAGACTCAAACTATTTTCGGTACCTATTGGACCAACATATACTTAATCTAAGTAGGTACTTATTATGAGTTTAATTTTCGACGGGCCAGTTGGCGTCGCAGCTAAATGCTTGCCTTTCACGCCGCAGGTCGTTGGTTCGATTCCCACCCAGGACATATATTTGTGTGCATGAACATGTCTGATTATCCCGTGACTGGGTGTAATCACACTAATATTATAAAGGCGAAAGTTTGTGATTGTGTGAGTGAATGTTTGTTACGTCTTCGCGTCTAAACGGCTGAAGTGATTTTAATAAAATTTTGTGTGGAGTTAGCTGACCCCCTGGATTAACACCTAGGCTATAATTTATTTATAGTTTAACGCGGGTAAAACCGCGGGGCACAGCTAGTTAACTTTATAAGTATGTATTTACAAAAAGAAAAGTAGTATATACCTAAGTTATTTGATTTCCAAAGTACAAGCACTCCTTAATTTGGGATCAGATTCTGATGTCTTTGAGTGAATATTGTCCCTGGTTATTTCAATAAATTATTAATGTTGATTCCACACTTTAACTCATTTCCAATAATTTAAGTTTTGTTTATTTTAGGTGCCGTATATTTGTAGATTAGAGGAGGAGAGCATCGGCAGGAGAGAATGCTAAAGTTTATCCTACTTGGGTCACCTAAGTTGCCGAAGATTTGGACGATATTTTAGGATTTTCAGTGTCACACGTGTCCTTCAAGTTTTTTCATCATATGTCCGGAAGTCTAATAAATGCCTGTGGGTTGTTAGGGATGTGGTATGGTGACAATTTATTCGTTCCGTTTTATTAAACTTGAACACTAAAATGGGGTATTTTATGAATGAAGCGCAAGTAAGTATGTCTATGTTACAGAAATGCTAAAGTGATTATGGTACCTCGATAAAGATATGCTGATGGTTTGGGCATTTAGAAAGGATGGTAGAAAGAATATTGACTAAAGGAGTAGGTATACCTGGCCTGTGTGAATAGTACAACCGGAAGGAGAAGACCTCGTAGAACATTCTCTGATCAAATAGGATATGTTATCAAGAAAAGCCAGGTCAGAACTACCCTAAACCGGCGAGCATTTAAGAAGAATTTAATGACAGTAAACGAGGCAAAAGAAGTGCACAGACGCCAGCACATCAAGCTATCCCAATCATGAAAATTTCCTCATTTGAAAGTGAACCTTATTCTTATGTGATAAAGTTGAAAATCTATGAAAGAAATATGACAGATTGGGGTAGCTGGATCTGCTGGCTTCTGTAAAAAAAATCGTGACATATGTAAATCCGTCGTCTCTTCCTCCCCTCATATATATATATACATACATACAGCCTGTTTCACAACAGGCTGTATGTATGTATGTATAAAAGATATCTACGTACATACATATATCATCTATTAAAATTTAATCAGAGCGTCTTTACAAGTTGCTTGAGCGGTATAACAAAATGTGGTTAGGTGAGGAAGGTAAAACCGTTGTAAGACAAAATGTTTCGTCGCATCGTATATCTTGAAGACGCAAATTAATTATTAACGTCACGTCTTTGTTCTTCATTAAGGTCCTACAGTTCCTGTTTAAATTTGAGGCAATGTTACAGAATTATATAATAGGCATGGTAGCTAGTAGGTATTAACCGATTAAGGTTCCTATTATACTATGAGCCACTATAGATTATCTAATGGGCACTATTTATTTAATGGTATTCTAAGTTATACAGTCAAGTTTTCTCAATGGATAGAGAACCTGTCTTCTGATCAAAGGGTTACGAATTCAATACTCGCACAAGACAAATATTTGTGTTCATGAACATTATGTCTATTTGCTTTAGTATATTATATAATAATAATATCTAGGGACAATGTCACACAGATCATCCTAGCCCCAAACTAAGCAAAGCTTGTACTATGGGTACCAGGCGACGATATACATACTTATATACATAGAAAACATCCATGACTCAGAAACAAATATATATTTTTTTATTAACCAAAATGTACAGACTCCAGCTACCTCAATCTGTCAAATTTCTTTTATAGATTTTTAACTTTATCACAAAAGTATAAGGTTCACTTTCAATTGGGGAATTTGACAAGATGATCAAGAATATAAGTAGGAATTGAAATAATTTATTCTTTACACACCCTTACTGCTTCTTGACCATCCAAAGGATGTCTTAAAGAGATCTTGAAGAAATTTAAGTAGTTATTAAAATACTTTATTCCTTATATTACTCAAATTGGCCTAGACTGGTCTGTTGACTTAGTGGTTGGTGACCCTGACTGTACAGCCAGAGGTCGTGGGCTCGATTCCCACCGATGACAAATCTTTCTATGATGAGCACGATTATTTGGTCTAATTTACCTATATGTAATAATAATAAATAAATATCTAGGGACAATGTCACACAGATCATCCTAGCCCCAAACTAAGCAAAGCTTGTACTATGGGTACCAGGCGACGATATACATACTTATATAGATAGATAAATACTTATATACATAGAAAACATCCATGACTCAGAAACAAATATTCGTGCTCATCACACAAATATTTGCACTTACCGGGATTCGAACCCAGGACCACCAGCTTTGTAGGCAGGAGCACTAACAACTAGGCTACGGTGACCAATGTAAGCATTGAGAAATATATAAGTATGTTTATTAGTCTATTTGCCATAGTACAGGTTCTGCCTAGCTTAGATCAGATGGCAGTGTGTAAGAGTCTGTGTACACCACATTTTTTAAACGCGCCGTCGACGCGGTTTTATTATAATAATGGATTTAGGATGTTGATGGGGCTGCCTCGATTTTGTAGTACCTCTGGTATGTTAGCTGAAGCAAGAATAGATGGATTTCATGCCATCATACGCAAGAGACTGACGTCAATGATTACCAGGATACGAGCCAGCTCTAACAGCATCCTGAAAGTCATTGCAGACAAACAGGATTCCAATATCCTAAAAGCGTATATTCGCGCTCAAATAAGATAGTGCCTCTTGTATTCTATTTTATTCATATTTTGTGTAATCCTTCTATGGATGGACTTATGTCCGAAATAAAGATTTATTATTATTTATCTTACAGAGCCGTTTGTCGCTATTTGTATCGATACAAACGCGATGCTAACGCGCGTCTGTATCGCTACAAACGCACGTCAACGGCGTTAAAAAAAAAAGCGGTATGCATATAATAGGTACAAAGGTTGTTGCAAAAAATGAAAAATTTTAACTTTCATTTAGTCTTTAAGAATATTCTAAACTGATAAAATATTCATACGTTCGGGTTTTGTTTTGCATGTCGAATAAATAAACTTAATTATTAATGTTAGTTTTTGACGTACCAAGGTAAGTATTAATAAAAGTATAAGTTATAGTACGAATGTGTATATTTATACAACAATCAATTAACAAAATATTACATATTCGAATATGCTTTCGTTATAATATAAGTATCTTATTATAACTTACAATACATTGCTAGCCTCTGATTTCTTCATTTACAGATAAAACTTTTAGGAGGAATACTTTTTCTATTGAATGAAAGTGCTTTATACTTTGAATCCAATTCTTGAGCAAAACCTTACAGGCATGTATAAAAAAATATTTCGTTTCCGGATAACAAAAATATCCAAATATAATATGAACATAGACAGGATTTAAACCTGCATTTTTGTCTCCACTGGTTTTTGATTAATGACAGCAGTCATTAATTAATTATTTTTGCCTTCAAAGTGGCAACATTACAGGCTAAAAAATTACACCAATAAGTAACGAAAAAAGTATTGACAAAATTTTAGCAAACCTAAAAATGCAGGCCTTTAACTAATAGCTGCTGTCATTATTCAAAAACCAGTGTATACATCCCTTTTCAATTCCTATAATTTTTATCTAGAAATGAAATAATCGATGTAGGAATTCCGTAGAAATAATTTAATTAGGTCCCAATCACCCAAAACATCGGCCAGTATTTATAAGTTAATCTCATTTCGGAACTTAATTAACTGCATATTTGAGATGCTGATTAACCAATCAGTTCATCAATCAATCAATCAATCAAAACTTCGCTTGTAAATACTGCCCTTCGATTTGTACAATATTATATCCGTAAGGATGTGTACACACTATTAATATAAATGATTTTACAAATCAGCTATAACAATAGCGCAACTGGGTCTTGAACTTTAAATACAAAGAAATATGTTTATCAAATATAATTGCATTCACAGCCTTCCCAAAACATACTGAGGAATGTATCAATAAAAATTATCATTTGTCTAAAAAAGCACACACTTTAGAAATTAAAAAATAAACATTCTTAAATCATAAATTAACATTATAATACTCGGGATTCTTAATAACTAACAATTATATCATAAAGGGTATTTAAGAGTTAATAAATGGAAGACGGAAAAATGCTTTTATAATTACCCTTTAAAGGCACATGATGATAAAAATAATTTAAATTGTTCTTAATTAAAATTAAATGTGCGTGGAATTCGAGATTCTGATTATAATTCGATTTAGAATCAACATAACTAAGGTTATTATACCAAATTAAAAAACCTATACTTTAAAATTAATAATCTAATAAATACGCGGAACTATCAATTGTATGTTTACGGGAAACAAATTATTATTATCTGATTCCAAACGATACGATTCGTTTTATAAATTCTGTAACAAATATACTATGAAATCGTACATTATTAATTTAATTACATATTTTCCGGTCAATATTCTAAACATCTGGGCTCGCCTACTAACAATAAAAAGAAATACCTACATATTATTTTAATTCCAACCAAAAAAAATATAAAATTTGAACAAAAACGTCAATTAGCCACATTTGGCAACACTAGTCTAAACGAACCTTATGATTTACCCAAAACCTTACCTGAAGTAAATAAAATGTATTACTTAATGATAATTTAATTTCACAGTTGGTTCAAGCTTTATTTTCTACTGACTCCATGTACACACTGCTACATATCAAGCTATACATTTCCAATATAAGCTGACCTGTCCTTGTATGGAAATCCTATACAACGCGAGAACAGCTTACACTGGAAATGTATAGTTTGATATGTAGCCGTGTGTACGTTATGTGACTGTTATGCGATGCGCTTGTTTGTATTCCTATTCCTAAGGGCCCTGATGACCCAAATCCCCATATATCCTAATGGGACGGCGATCCGACACGACCGAGGAGCGATCAGGTGCAAGTGGAAGCTTGACGTGCCCTCCAAGGTGTGGGAGTCAAACGAAACTAATTTCCCGACTGTGGTACTGTGCGTTATTATGGACCAGCGTTGGGGTTTATATCATTGCCAAGAGGTTATTGACAACGAGAGTTTACCCGTGAAAAAAATTGAATATTTTTATAATCTAATTTTCTGTAAGAAAACATAAACTAATTAATTAATATGGTTGCCTCGTAGAACTCGCGCCGCTTGAAATGTGTTATACATTAGCATAGCTACAGTCATGGGTCCTACTCCTCCAGGGACAGGTGTTATGGCACCAGCAACGGTCTTTACCTCTGTTCGGAAAATGCAAAGAAATAAAATTATTTGGGATATATTTATCAGGATATAAACTACACATGGCAGAATAGATGAGTGTAGTCCTCCAAAAATGTTACATACAGACTACCATGAGAATGAATGTAATTAAATTGAATAAATGATTGCTGGTAGACCCGACTGGTCCATCCAGAGACACTGGGTGGAGATGGTTATATGTGCGAATTAGTTAAATCTATTAGTAAATTTAGTACTAACGCATAACTGGTTACTAACACAAAACTAACGAATTATGGGTTGTTATGCATGAAATAAAGATTTATTATTATTATTATTGTGATAATTCTCACTATAAATCAATTATATTGCCATTGTTTTTAGATAGTTTTTAATTTACAGAATCATCATCATCACCATGTCAGCCAAATTACGGCGACTTATGGACAAAAGCCTCCCCAAAAAATGGGGGACATGCCCTAATCGCCACTTTTGGCAGACGGGTTGGTGATCGCAGTTTGATGGCCATAGTTCCTAGAAAAACGCTGCTGCCCGTTCTCTGGTAGGTATTTCCTCGGGACAATTTCTACGGCCCCCCGGGATGAGATGGTGTGATGATATTCTTCGCCGTCACCATCATATATATCATAGATTAACCTAAAACAAAAAAGCTACCACAATGTGTCAAATTTCTTTTATAGATTTTCAACTTTTTCACCAAATCATAAAGTTCACTTTCAATTGGGGATATTTGACAGATTGGGGTAGCTTGTTTGCTGGCGTCTGTACTATAACTCACCATCAAAATCGACGTCTCCTACTAATTTCGATGTACCGTCCTCTTGGAGAACCTTAGTGATACCAATATCGATGATGACAGCTCCTTTCTTCACCATATCCACCGTTATTAGTTTAGGCACACCTATCAGAAAATTAAATATTATATAATCTCCGTCTTCCTTGACTTTTCACATTCCCATTGGTGTGAGTTAATCATGCAACTGCCAACTAACCTTAGAAGCCATTGAAACCTACCAACTAAGATGACGGACCAAATCTCAGATTCTATATGCTTTTGATTAACAATCACAATTGACATCAATGTTTTCATAATTATGAGTAATATCGGTTTCTCAACAATTCTTTCATATAATTTTGGTTATAATATAAGGCAAAACAGAACAAGTTTTATTTAAGAACGTTTTCCTTGGTGTGTAAGCCTATTTCTTACAATATTACCTTGAAATAGACATCACCCGCAATAGACAATTAAATCATAAAACTAATTTATGGGTTCCACAAATATTTGACATGTGCAGGCACCTTAATCACTGCGCCACACATAGTCTATTTAATTTTTAGAGGGCTAGAGATAACAGGGAAAATTGAGTTGACAATTAAGCTAAATTCGTTTAATTTAGTGTGAGTTGAGCTTATTACTATAAAACCACACTAGTACTAAATGACATTAAATAATAAATAAAATTTTGAACATACCCGTAGCACTAATAATAATATCAGCATTTTCACAATGTTGCCGAAGCTTCTCCCTTGGTGTGTAACGGTGGCAAATTGTCACTGTAGCATCCATACCTAGACCACTTTGGTGGCTTCGGTCACTATGCAGCATCATGGCAATTGGCATACCAACATTTTTGGACCGGCCAACTACAACTGCATTTTTACCATGTGTCTCAATATTAAACCTATGAAATATAAAAGAATGAATAAATATTCATATCAAAATATATTATGCTAAAAACATTACGATTTGTATTCAGAGATTACTCTCAAACGATAACTTCATATTTGAGTAGCTACTTCCTTGTAATGTTAGCGGTCCAAAGATAAGAGGTCCTAGGTTGAAATTCCATTATGAATTGGACAGAACTATAAAACAAAATAAATTAGAGATATTCGGATGGTAGTTATATAAATTTAAAGATTAAAAATATAAACAACCAACTTTATTTTTGTTTTAAAAATTCTTAGTTTGAATAAAATTTATTTGGTATCATTACCAAAGCATACCTGACCAAATAAATAAGAGAATTATTAAAATCAGTTCTACAAACAATGTAATAATCACAAATCATGTAATACACATAGAAAAAAAATAAACATATAATCCAATCGGTAAACTTCTTAATTTTGAAGTTTGTATAAAACAATAAAAAGATTGTCTCCTGATCTCACCTTCTGAGCATTTCTATGACAGCCAGAGCGGTAGCTGGAACAATGGTTGGCATATCTGCACACAGTTTACCAATGTTGATGATGTGGAATCCATCAACATCCTTCTCCGGAATCACAGCATTGCACACTGTTCTCTCATCCATTGTAAGAGGTATTGGCAACTGAACCAGAATTCCATCAACATTGGCATCATTATTCAGTCTATTAATTTCATTAATAAGTTCTGTTTGAGTAATTGTACTGGGATGTCTTATGATTTCTGCATCAATTCCAACATATTGAGCAGCTTTTGCTTTGTTGTTTACATATGTTGTACTGGCTGGGTCCTCTCCAACTAAAATGCAGCGGATTGAAGGTGCTCTGTTTCCCTGCGCCACCCAGTTTGTTATATTTTTTCTCAACTCGTCCTTCACTTCCATGGCTAGACGTTTTCCATCAAGGATTCGGGCCATTATGCTATTATGGACAAAAATTTGTAGTGTAAGAATATTAATTGAATCCAATGTCATATGATGTTGTTTACTAAAAAAATTGATCTTAAACAGTGAACATAAAATACACAAAATACAAAACTTGATTGTAGTAAGTTAATATTAACTTTCATAAATTTTTACCACCATCTAACAAAATTTGCCATGCTATTTATGTCACTATAACCAATTAAAATTATAGCTTTTATTAAAAAATAAAAACACAGAATGTTTATTTTGCATTATAAAGATAGCCAGAAAAACTACTGCTTGTTAAAATTAATGATTGATTTGAGTCTTGTGGAGCCAAAACATAAGCATTATTATGGTGCTTAGAACACAAATAAAAATGAAATATCTAACAGTGTTTTATTATTATTATGGATAACATTTTAAGGTAGTATCCCTTGGTTACTCTTATCTAAACTCTATTTATGTGAACTTTACTCATAGTTAGTATTGTTATTACAATTATTGTGCAAAGTGATTAGAGCTATGACTTTGCTAAAAGTCTACCCCTGTTAAATAGCATAATTTATTTTTAATTTTTCTTAGTAAGACCAACAGCTTTCAGCGACATTTTGGCTTAATATATAATTTATATAGATAATACCTATATAATTTAGGTGAAGAACAATTTATTCTTCAAAAATTTTATGAATAGTCTTACAAGATTATTATATAATTTGCAAAACAAAAAAGAAGTTTTAAATTAATTATGTTATTAATATTTGTATAACCAACAACACCTTCATATTCAATTCTAATTTATTTAGTGGCATTCCATGCTATCCTTGTAGGATTTTGCCAATGTCATATGAGAATTGATAATCAAACAGTATTTTGTAAATATGCCAAACATAGATGTGGATTAAGTCACAACTATTTACAGTGGAATAGCTGAGGCTAATTGAGTGTTGAAAAACTTTTTAATTTTTGTAAATATCAGTAGTCTTTAATAATGAACAGTGAAGATGTGAGACATACATATATTGAGATATTATTAAATAATATTGGTACACAAACACAACTGAACAAAAGTGCAAAATTAAAGTATAAAAAAAGCCTTCCAAATTTAAAACCACAATTAAATAGCACTATTATTTTTACCTGCCCGATCCCAAGGAATCAATGTATGTGTGACTTCTCATTTTGGTTGTCAGTAGTGAACTGAATAGCCGAAGGCGGAGGATTTGCCTCATTGCCTTCTGTCAACATACATAGTTCATTAGGTCAAAACAATGTTGTTTACTACACTGATAACAGTCACTCACAAAAATATTGAGAATACATATGAAAAACATCAAACTAGTTTGTAGTAGATTTGAAATGGAACATCTGAGGTTAAGAAGCTCACTTAACATCTTAACTATCAGTTTAATATAGGTGTAAACTGATTTGAACTAGTTTTAATATAGCGCAGAACTTAAGCATACAATTAAACTGGAATTAGGTGGAATAATTGTCGATAATTTTGAATAAAAACAATGTCGGTGACATCATTAGAAAGAACATTGAATCTTAACATTATTGACCTTGTGGCACTACATCTAGTGTACTTACTGTTGCCGTGGCATGAATGATGTCAAACAATAAAAACGGTGAAATGATGTGGAACTATGTTGACTAAACAGACTTCGTTGAATAGACAAACTTCCTGGCGTTAATTTTATGACATAACATCCACTTATAAAGTTCAATATTTGTCACAAATTGTTCAGAGACCTACCCCAATAAGAAATTAATCCAAGATATTATACGAGGTGTATACATTTAAATGAAAATAAAATCGCAAGGATACTTACACTGAATTATTTCTTCTTGAGAAACGTCTGAACACTGTCGATTGTTACCAAGGCACAGGGCTTTATAGCTGATGAAAAAATGTCGTCTATTGGATAGATTTCAATTAAATAATAGCCAACTCAATAGCTTTTTATTTTTTAACTTGTGTTGAATGACAGATTTCAATAGGTACACGTGCGATGTGAAAAGTGAAGTACTAAATGTCATTGTCAAAATGTTCAGTTTCTAAACGCATATTATGTTGATTATTATCACAAAAAAAATGTTCCATCGTATAAATCATCAAACACATCGTAGTTTGATTGTAAATCCTTTTTGTTTTATGTAATATAAATAATAAAGCCATGTAATATTTTCGCATGTACGTAAAATAACTGTACAGTTCTACTGAAACTTTACGTTTCAGAACGTTATTTGATTTTCGTTTATGGCGCTTTGTTTGAATCTAAAAGAAATAATTTCCTAGCATAAGTCCTGATTTGGTCTATGAGAGAAATAAAATATTGTTATTCATACTGGATTATTCTTTAATTGAATCATCTGTTTAGTGTCATCCAAAGATTCAAATATTCCTTTTGCACTAAATCCAATGCGTCATACAATTTCTTATGCTATAAGAACAAATAAGTTTTTGTTTATGTAATGACTCAAAGCTAACTAATAATAATCTACTTAAGTAGTGTCGTGACTATTCGGAAATATATGGCGATATTAAAAAATACTGTGTAACTTTCGTTATTTAGCAGATTAATCGTGAAGGGATACAATTTGCACCCAAATAAGCAAATTCGTGCAGTAAACAGTATGATATCCAACATATATTTCAGTTCTCCATGGATCATTCTCAAAGGATACTCACTCGTAAAAGTGAGCCTGACTGGATTAAATTGATAATTAATGAACACTACCTACTTACATTTTTGAATTTTTTGTTTTATAACTCAGGTAATAAAAAAATTGTATTCGTTTGAAAGTAGGTACGGATGGCTGTTTGTTATTCTTTCACGTAAAAACTGCTGAATGCATTTTAATGAAACTTTACAATAATATAGCTTATACGTCAGAGTAACACATAGGCTACAGTTTATAAAGATATTGTGTGAAATTGTCCAAAATATGACGATAAGTGTATAAGTAGTGAGTAGGAAAAAGTCTACCATCTCCTACTAATATTATAAATGCGAAAGTTAGTAAGTACCTATAGATGTATGGATATATGTTTGTTACTCTTTTACGCCAAAACTACTTTAACGGGTGAAACCGCAGGGCATAGCTACTTATTTTATATTTAAGTACCTATTTAGTTACGTATTTGTATCTAGGTATAATATATTTTCTGCGGAGCGTGTTAGTTCTAGCGTGGAAGGTGGTCAAGATACGATGATTTTATTACTATAAATGGTATTTTAATGAGACTGTTATTATTTGCCACAAAATCTCGTGATTGTTCCCAATTTCGTCTCAGAGGATTCTGAAAGCAGTCAAAAGCAGTAAAAAAAAATTCAATAATTTAGAGGTTGGTTTAGACCCGCTACCCGCCTGCCAGGTCTGCAGTTCCATGTTGGGGTGTGTCTGAAGAGTTATAGGACAAGTTTTCAGCTTGCCTCAAAAACCTACCCAAAAATGCGTGCCAGCTCTCCTACTATTACAATTGTAATATTATGTGAAGAACATGATGACGTTATAATTAATTTGAATTTACTTGAATTAAGTTAAGTTTAACCACATTGCTGTGTGGCTGACGGTATAGAATATCACCACCCCATCTAATCCCGTGGGCGGCATAGAAGTCGTCCCGAGGGAATATGTATAGGGAGCATCTCTCTGTGTACTATGACCGTCATACTGCGATGGCTAACCTCATGATTTCCACAATGGAGTCGTATCCATCATTTGGAGGGACATATGATGAACACGCGGAAATCTTTTGGGGAGGCCTTTGGCGAGCAGCGTACGTCATTCGGCTATGATAACTACATTTAGATTTGAGGAGGCTGAAAAAATGAAAAATAACAACGATTAACTCACATTTCAGTACTCAGTAAAGTTTCGCGTCTTGCAGAGTGCGAGACGGAACATGGCGTCGTGTGGATCCCATTCGCCCTGAAGATGATCTACTGAAGAGGTCAAAATTGGCCGAATCCAACATAAAAGGAATTACGTGAGTTAGAGTAAACTATATTGGACCATAACAAAATATAGCGTAACAACTCGTGTTACGCTCAAGTTACCCATTATGATTAATTTGACATCTGACAATGTTCAGCGTCGCGTAGCGGAATACTCTGGCAGTTTCTGATGTCATTACAGCTCCCTCATAAACTACCTGATCACATAACTGTGTACTGATAAACTTTAACATCAGGAAATGTTATTTTTTGTTAATCTTAAGCAAATAAGTTTAACTATCGATTTAGATTAGAAGATGTTATATAATATTAGGTCTTTACCTATGAAATTGCCGTTCTGCAGTACTGGCCATTTCAAATCAAAATAATTTTTGTTTGGCTAAGAATTCTAATTTCAAATTAATTTTATTTTAAAAACATGGATTCTTTTTTCCAAAAGTAGTCATTTCTTTATTGATTAGTGTTACATTTTCATCGCATTTCAATCTTTTTCGTCATCATGGATACGTTAAAAATTCGAGTAATTATGGAATATGAGTACCGTCGTGGCAGCAACGCGGCACAAGCGGCACGCAACATCAACGACGTTTACGGAGCTAACACTACAAACCAACGCACCACCTGTTATTGGTTTGCTCGCTTCCGTTCTGGAAATTTCGACCTGAAAAATGAACCTCGCGGTCGTCCGAAGACTTTGGTCGACAATGACGAATTAAAGGCGGTTGTGGAAGCTGATGATACACAATCTACGGCTGAATTAGCAGCAGCTTTCGACGTTAGCGTCAAAACAATATTGGTCCATTTGCGTCAAATTGGCAAGGTAAAAAAGCTTGACAAATGGGTGCCCCACGAACTCAATGATCGCCAGCGCGAAGTACGCGTCGAGACGTGCCTTGCACTGCTCAACAGACACACAAATGAAGGAATTTTGAACCGCATTGTTACCTGCGATGAAAAATGGATTCTGTTTGATAACCGCAAGCGCTCAGCAAGTTGGTTGGATCCTGGTTCAGCACCTAAACAATGCCCTAAACGAAAACTTACCCCTAGAAAAGTGATGGTCACTGTTTGGTGGTCTAGCGCCGGTGTGATTCATCACAGCTTCTTACCAAACGGGGTGAGCATTACTGCAGATGTGTACTGTGAAGAACTGAGCACAATGATGGAGAAGCTGGCGCATTTCCAACCAGCATTGGTCAATCGCTCGTCTCCGCTGCTCCTGCACGACAACGCGCGACCTCATACTGCACAGCAGACGGTCTCCAAGTTGCAAGAACTGGGGTTGGAAGCTCTCCGTCATCCGCCCTACTCACCAGACCTTGCGCCTAAAGACTACTACTTTTTCCAGAATTTGGATAACTTCTTGGCGGGAAAAAAATTCAATACCCGAGAGGCAGTACAAAATGCCTTTGAAGAATTTGTTGCCTCCCGTCCAGCTGATTTCTTTAAGAAGGGCATCAATAAACTGCCACTGCGATGGCAAAGATGCATTGATTGCATGGGTGATTACTTCGATTAATACAAATAAAAAAATTCATGAAAAAAATTCGTTTAAATTTTTTCATACAAAACGGCAATTTCATAGGTAAAGACCTATTATTAGTCTTCCCGGAATTGAAGTTATGTTTAAGGAGTACTACATCATACATAACTTCAATTCCGGGAAGATAAATATTATATAATATCTTATGTCGATTTCAATTATTCCTGATTCCGTATTACAACAAAGTTCAATATGAGCAAATATTTGTAAATAAAATGAAATAATTTGGAGCATTTACACTATAACTACGCAACATACGGATATTCTGTTATTACGACTAAAATATTTTATTTAACGATATAATAAACAAAGAAATCTTATCTCACAAAGACGTAGATCATTGTCATCTGTTTCTGGTAAAGAAAAATATTATCTTTTAAGACGTCAGACTTGCTGGTCACGCAGGAGTACAACAGGGGTCCATCCGTGGTCCTTTTGTGAAGGTAATCCTTATTGATGGTTTTCTTTGACTGCTTATTATATACCTAGGTACTTACCTACTGCATTTAATTACTATTTTAGGGTTAATATTTAATTTGATACTCCTGAAAATATATTGAACTGCACATGTAGCGCAGATGTTGCCTTGCTACTCCATATCTCGAGTTCGATTCCCGCACAGGAGATCTATTTGCGTGACCCAGTATTATTGTACAAGTTTTGGTTCTGAGTTTGGTACAACGTCGCGGGAAACTTTACAAAAATATCATTTACGGGCACGAAGTACACACTTTATGTAGCCATATTGGTCTATTAATATGTTCCAAAGAAAAATAAAAAATGATGTCATTCGGAGTAAAGATGGACATAAATACCGAGGAACCTTTAATACTCGTCATACACCATCGGCAGCTAATAAAATTGAAATAAATGATTAATTTCGTATATGACGAGTGTGGGTGTGTTCATGACGCAGAGGCCAGACAGATAGCAGAACATGTCAATGTCTCGGTGCCTCTGATAATAAAATTGCTATAATTAGTTATACGCAATAAAAACATCTGGTGTCGAGTGTAGGCTTCGGTTGTACTGTCGACTTTGTTGGAATTGTCAGTCTACTATAATATTAACCGTTTTGTAAAACATAAAGATAAAGATTATTTATTTGTCAAAACATGCGTTTACAATTGCATGCAAGATCTTAAAAAATAGGTATCTGAAGTCCGAACATGTTTTACCTGTCAAGGCGTACACATTTTAATTTTATTTCACATAAATAGAAAAACAATAAATTAAAAATTAACAAAAATAAAAAATATGTATACTGATATTTAAAATTATACATATGTCTTATAACAAACATTCAATATAATTCAACATGTTTTTCTTATGTTTGGCCTGTTGGTCTTTTTGTTAGTCACTGCTAAGCCAGAGGTCGTAGGTTCGATTCCCAGCCGGCTCAAACCTTTGTGTGATGATCTATAATAATATGTATGTATTTGGACATACATATGTAAATAAGTATGTTTATGTGTTGTCTGGTTGCCATAGCGCATTCCCTGGGATTGTTGGCGGTTGAAGGAGGGGAACCCCAGTCGTCTTGTATAAGCGTTCCCGGGGAGAGGTAACCTGCTGTGTCTCAGGTTGCCTAAACACGCCTGTGCGTGCTGGGGAGGGGGGTAGGCACTCATTCACTGAGGCTACAGTGTACAGCGGGGTACTAGTGTGATCGTTCAGGAGTACCTAGAGCCCCCGCTACAAGCACTGTGAGGTTGGCTTCTGTGGTGATTTTAGTGGGTCAAGCCCTACATACCTCGCCAAGCGACTTGAGCATTTCCACCGTGTAAAAAAAAGAAGGCATCCAGACGGAATATTTACCAATGAACGGGCGGCAGCGTGTCTCTGTGTCTCTCTGTATCATACTGAGATCGCCAACCCGTCAGCCAAGCATGGCGATTTATATAGTCATAGTCAAAGTCCAAGTCATAAATTATTTATTCCGTAAAAAAATTACATTTATGTGGAATCGTAATTTTTTTTACCAGTTGTTTTTCTCGAAAAACTGCCAGAAAACTCAGTAGGAATCCTTTTTTAAAATAAAATATACTTAAGCTTAATTACAATCATGTGTGTTGTCTCAGAACAACACACTCCCAAGCACTTGTATCACTTAAATAATCAGAAATTTTGTGATATGCCCTGCTACACAATAGATCTTCCTCCAAATGATGGACATAGATCTATTGTAGAGCTCTTTGACTGTGGACGTACATAATTTGCCTAACATGATAAATTTAAAATTTGTAATAAAATTTCAAATACAATCACCGCCTTATTATAACCGTATAGCGACAATTATCAGTCTGGTCTTAACCACGTGGTTTTGTTCACGTGATGCTATGATGCTTGTTAGCCGGATAGTTAAATATGTTTACGATAACGTTACGTAAATCAATAGCAATTAGACTTTATTGTTTAAATTAATAAAAAAAACACTTGATTATTGTAATTTTCTTTTAATAGTTATACGTATATATTTACTATCTATAGATTGCAAAATTTACTTCGATTTAACAGTGTAGGTATAAAGCGTAGATATGTGGTGTGTACTAACTGGTTGTGAGACAACTCTACTTTTGAAATCAAGGATGTAAATTCGCTGTTGGTATGCAGGTACCTCGACAGAATGTTTAATATTTTGTCTTGTCGGTCCAAAAGTGATTTTCGGACTTTTCTGTAAAAGGGAATTTCTCGGCATCAGTCCGAAGTCCAGACTTCGGGCTGATGCCGAGAAATTCCCTTTCTTTTCATTTGTGGCACGGGGGTATAGTACCGCCAACCCCCAGGGGTTGGCGATACTATACCCCCGTGCCACGGAGAGCACGTAAAGCTGTCGGTCCTGTACCTGACCACTTTCCGGTCGTGTCGCTAGACGTCCCATCAGATCATGAGAGTGATGGAATAGAAAGTGCTCCTGTGTTTGCGCACACTATAATAAGTCTCGTGCAGATGGCTAATCTCTATTATCGAGACTGGCCGCCGTGGGCGAAATTCGGCTAGGAGGACATTATTTTGTCTTGTTTACCGACTGCAGCTACGGGGTCACACAAGCAGTTTTAATAGGGACCTAGAAGTATACTTCCGCATCCATCGTAATGTAGATAGATGATTCGGCCCAAGAGTATTTGGTTTTAATTCCGTTGGTTGAATTTTCTAGAGAGACATGAGTTTACGTCGTCATTTGACAAACCAGACAATTGATTAAAATACTTATATAGGTCTAAATATATACATATCATAGATCAATTACATCCAGACGCATCCCAAAAAGATTTATTCCGGGTGGGAATCGAACCCACGATCTCTGAATTAGCAGTCAGGGTCTCTAACCACTGGGCCAGTTAAACAGTAAATCGCTGGCCGCTTTGTCACGCAGATATCTAGGAACTGGAATTATTCGCCACCAGAATAATAAGAACTTAAAAATATTGGAACACAGGTTAGATTATGACATGTTTCAACTCATTCACTCGAATGTAAAAAGACAATCACAAAATATCCCTTAAGTTAGTTTATGTAATTAATGTTATTTTATAAGCGAGGCCTTAAATTATCATTGATTCAAACCAAGTCTTAAAAGGAGAAGGAAACTTCTGGGCCCAGCAGTTAACTAGTTGAAATGTGAATTAAAAAAACCGTTATATTTTTCTAAAGGAAATCGCAAAATATGGTATCATGTTTCTATCTAGGAAGCGAGAAAACTTAAATTAAGTTATGAAACAAAATAATCGATAAATTTATGATGAATTGCTCGCAATCGATTAAGAATAAATCGGTAAAATCTCAGAATATGTTTGAAAATCGAGTGACAAGTGGTTTTTGTGGAATCGATTCATAGCGGATCGTATTCCTTTAATTTTTCTTCGGGCTGCACTTCTCTGCCTGACAGCCTTTACATACTCTTTGACTGTCACTCGTTCGTTGTCTTTCTTTATAAGTGCGCACGTATTTTCCATGTTTTATTTGTGGTTTTCTTCGACTGAAGTGACTGCACAGGGCGCGGGGGATCCAAACGTGCCAGATCTTCGACATGTCACACTCTCCATGCATAAAACCATAACACAACTGAAGCCATTCAAAAATATTTTGTAAAAAACTACAATGTTAAAATTTAACCTCACTTTTACTATACTTCATATAATTTGATTCCTGGATAGCCAAATTTCACCAAAATTTCAGTGAGGTCTTGTTATTATATCCTCTCACAAATAAGGCTAGTTTGATTCAGTTAACACCTGGGCCCAGGAATGTATGGAGTCATTTCCTTCTCCTTTAATACGTGTTACAACGCATATCATGTTTATTACAAATACCCCCAGCAGCTTGGCCTTTGACTTATGACATTCGTGTCACTATCGTACCGATAAAGTTTCCTTCGACACAATGCCAATTATCTTATAAAAATATTAATTTGACGCACGCACAGTCTGATGACAGATGTTTTTTTTCCATTCAGTTGTGTGCGTGGATTTCAACAAAATAGAATACATAGTTATTTGATAAACGGATGACATTCTATAGCTCCGTAATCGTGTGCGTAATGAACAGTGAAATGAGTATTGATATCTGTGACCTAATTGCTTAATATTAGTGACAGCCTCAGATCAATTAAAAAAGTTTTTATTTGATTTGAGGTGACAGCTTTATGGTATGAGATTAGTCCATCACTATAATGTGCTTTCAAGCGCACCGTGTCCATGGTGCGCCCAGTATGGGCCAGTTCCAACACCCTTTTTAAGCATGATTGCGGGAAGGCTGGACTGTCCTTTCATCTGGCATTGTTGCAGCAGGCAACTTGCTGTACCAATGGCGTAGAAAAAGTATTAATATAATTTATTGCGCTAATAATCTGGTAAACCAAGGGGGAGACCTTTGCTCAGCAGTGGGACACTATCATAGGCTAGATAAAAAAAATGTATATTTAATTTATTATTATTTGTTCTATTGTATGGTTTTCTCATTATTTCTTATTTATAAATTTTATTTTAATTTACTATTGTGTTGTGATGGGAGTAACTTAGTTGAAGATAAATGAATTTATGTATTATTATTTATAACAAAGGCTACATATCAAGCTATACATTTCCAGTATAAGCTGATCTCGCGTTGTATAGGATTTCCATACAATGAGAGCTTATATTAGAATAGTATAGCTTGATATGTAGCCGTGCGTATCATGAAAAGGGTGTGTAATTCGAAGGTCAGTTACAGATCGACGACTTAAGATGCTCTCCGACTTACATCCCTGTAACACTGCCATTTTTACGGCTGCTACTGAGAAATTAAATCGAAGGTTGCACATGGAACTACTAAATCAACCGAGTTCCACAGAATAAGTTCCATATTGCCGTCAATGCATAGTTCACGTCGTGAACAGATTTATTGATTTTGAAATGAAATAGTAAGTGGGTAGGTACAGTCAAGGCTACATCAGTAGACATACTTGTTCTACGAAAGATGCCCTTATCATACCCAGATCATACCAATTCAATAATGTCTATAACTTTAGAATACCGGGCGTATTTCTTACCGATGTCTTTAAACCTTTGAATCATGAGGAAAACAAGTGTTTTATGACTAGAAAAAATTAAAAGTACTTTTATATTACGATTGAGATTTCAATGACGCTTAGTTACCACGAACATTTTATTTATTTATGAATAATGAACGTTACAAACACTCATGCCATTGTAAGGACATGTACATACTTAAAATAATAATGCTGCAAAACACAAGTGTTTAAGACACACACAGTATTAGAATTTTACTCAACCGACTAGAATAATAATGATTAATAAAATCGATACAAAAGTAGCTTAGTGAAATATCTCGAAAGCAGAGCTTGTACTGTGGAAACCAGATAACTGATATACTACATATACTACTTTTGTTTTGTGAACGGCATAGAATATCATCATCCAGTGCCGGGCGTAGAAATCGTCTGGGGGAATACCTACCAGAGAACGGGGAACAGCGTTTTTCTGTGAACTATGACCATTAAAATGCGATCGCCACCCGTCTGCCAAGCGTGGCAATTATGGCATATCCCCCCATTCTATTGGGAGGGTTACACTTTGGCTGACATGATGATGATAGATAATTACACCAGGAGTCAGGACAGACATGAAAGGCAAGCATACCAACCACGCCAAACAGACCGTCGTTCTTATAGTGGGAAAGCTGTAGGTCCATATAGTCGAGCTTGCGGTTTACACAATCATGATCACCACATCCTATGTCACAAAGTAATCAAGACATTTACCAACATTGATAAATGCACCTAGCGTTTATAGGGTTAATATACTTATCTCTGTTCTGTATGGTGTTTCTATAATTATAAGAAGTATATATTTATTTACGTTATAAATTATTACTAACCGTAAACAATATAATATGTAAATAATAGTTATGTTTCTGAAAAAATATGTGATTGTGAAATTGTAAACTTCGTATTTATATTGAACTAGCTGTGCCCGCGACTTCGTCCGCGTGTTAATTTGTTTTTTTTTTTCAAAAATAAAAGTAGCCTAAGTTACTCCCTATTACATCAGCTACCTGCCAATAAAAGTCCCGTCAAAATCGGCCCAGCCATTTCAGAGATTAGCCGGAACAAACAGACAGAGAGACAAAAATTGTAAAAAAAATTTTTTGGAGTATATACCGTATATATATATTCATACACATGTAGTAAAAATCGGTTATTTCAATATTACAAACAGATACTTCAATTTTATTTATTTGTATTAGGGTTAATATACTTATCTCTGTTCTGTATGGTGTTTCTATAATTATAAGAAGTATATATTTCTTTACGTTTTATATTATTACTAACCGTAAACAATATAATATGTAAATAATAGTTATGTTTCTGAAAAAAATATGTGATTGTGAAATTGTAAACTTCATATTTATATTGATATAGCAGTGCCCGCGACTTCGTCCGCGTGTTAAAATGTTTTTTTTTTTTCAAAAATAAAAGATTTTTCAAAAATAAAAGTAGCCTACGTTACTCCTTATTACATCAGCTACCTGCCAATAAAAGTCCCGTCAAAATCGGCCCAGCCATTTCAGAGATTAGCCGGAACAAACAGACAGACAGACAGGCAAAAATTGTAAAAAAAATATTTTGCAGTATATACCGTATATATATTCATATACATGTAGTAAAAATCGGTTATTTCAATATTACAAACAGACACTTCCATTTTATTTATTTGTATAGATGTATAGATGTCGTGTGGCGCAGCGGCTAAGACAGTCGCCTCGCCGCTTCGTGTCCCGGGTTCGATTGCTGCGCCGGTCAACTATTTGTGTGACCCATAAATAGTTGTTCTGAGTCTGGATGTAATTTGTGTCCTTCATTATATGTCTGTAAAGTACCACGCGACACAGGGAATAGATTCCCTAGTGCGGGTGATGTATATATATATACAGTCGTGGTCAACTAATTAGGGACATTCAAGATAGTGAAGGGCTATAACCGGTTATGTACATATAAATATAAAACCCTATTGATTTCTCAGCACCTATTATTTGCATAATGTGGTCCGATTATTATGCTATAAATGACTGTAAATAAAAGATTAAATAAATATAAAAAGTATTTAATATCAAAGATTAAACATGTATTACATATTACGGTACAATTCTGTAGTGGACATTTAATTAAGGACAGTAAAGTATAATGAAAAATACAGTTAAACAAAACTTATAATCTGCAGTGTTATAATATCTTTAACAGCTCCGTTTTATTACGTGTAAAATCAGTACCCAGTAGCAAAACCTTTGTTAGTAATTACCGCTTGACACCGATGTGGCATAGACATTATCAGTTTCTGACATGTTTCGACAGGAATGATTGCCCATGCCTCACAAAAAGCTTCATGAAGTTCATCCAAATTTGTATTACGATAACACAACATTTAAATTGTTCAAAAACTATGGTATGCAATGCAGTGCAACATTTCAAGCACTATAACACAGCTTTAAATGTGTCTAGAACAAAAATATCGAGAATAACGACTCCGCAAGAAGATAGAATGATAACCAGGTTAGCTAAGAAACACCCAGACTCAGGGCAAATAAACATGTTCATGCACACAAATATCTGTCCTAGGTGGGAATCGAACCCAAGACCTGCGGCAACTATCTACCAACCACGTCAACCGACCCGTCATAATTATAAAATATTAATATTATAAAATACTAGCGGCCCGGTACGTGCTTCGCTACGCTTTTACGTATTAGTACAAATTGTTTGTATATGGGAGTATAGAAAGATGTTGATTTTACACTTTTTCAAGACTTTTTTTAAATTTTCTCTTCGTACAAACCTTCCCTGGACTTCCACGAATAATTCAAGACCAAAATTAGCCATATCGGTAAAGGCGTTGTTGAGTTATAACATTACAACGAAAAGTGGCATTGATTTTTATATATATAGATTAAACTCAAGACAACACGGCTTTATCCTCAGAGGGAATGTTCAATGTGGTTAAAGGGTCTAGCAACAGCCAATATACCAAAGTACATTTCTTTACTTAAAAATAAAATAATTTGGACTATATTGCCACAGAAAAATATTTAAAAAGTTAATTTAAAAAAGTAATAAAACCTCGAAATTTTATTTTAGTGGATATGGTTATCATCATATTAGCCGAAAGATGCCCACCGCTGGACAAAGCCCTTCCCTAAAGATCTTCACAATTATCGATCTTGTGCTATCTGCATCTAGCGACCCTCACAAGAACATCATTTATTTATTATGTAAGTATTATATTAGTAGATGTTATGACAGTATTGTCAAAAATGAATAATTATAAAAAAAAATAGAAATATATTATTCAATTTAATAGGTAACTTCTAAGACTAGGCTACACTGGTCACTTTGCCACCCTCTATGCCATTGCAGATTTTTAAACCTAAAACACTTCTAAAACCTTCTCCTCTAAGCATAAATTGCAATACTTTATGCTATAGCGAAGAGTTACTTTGTAATAAATTTTTCGCATATTGAATGTTTCGTCCGTTATCAACTATTATTAATTTATGGTTTTCTGATTACTCTATATTGTACCTTTAAGTTTTTACGGGCAGGATTGGCAAGAATCAATCAAATGGGGTCTTTTTAGGCTCCTATCACAATAATCACACCTCATCCCATGTTATTACAAAGTTATCAATACATCCACTGACATTGATAAATGTTCCCAGGTGTTTATCGTTGTGAGCAAGTATATCTTTGTAACTTTTGTTATATATTATCCTATTGTTAGGAAAATAAAGAAATAGTGTTTACCTATGCGTAAAAGATGTAGAAATTATATTAGAGAATGTAACAAAGAGAAATTTACCCACTTTGTCGTGCGATCTAAGCACATATAGCTAGTGAAATGATTTTATCTTCTATTTTAGAATTAATAATAAACATTATAATAAATATCATAGGACAACTGCAACACTGCCATCTGATTCCAAACGAGGCAGTGCTTGTACTATGGAAACAAGACAATTGATAATCATACTTATAAATTTCTAAATACAGGCATATAATAGACTAGCTGTGCCCCGCGGATTCGCCTGCGTTAAACTTAAAAATAAATAGCCTATGTGTTATTAAATAAATAAAATAATAAAAATAAATAAAAAAGGTTTTTATTCACGTAGACTTTAAAAAAGCGCTTGTAAATAGTCAGAACATGTTTGTAGTAATATAGTTGTATACATTAGATATTATTTCTAGTAACATAGATATTTAGGTACATCTTGTATGAAAACATTTATAAAATTTATTTTATTACAGAAATGATATTTAGCTAGCTCGTATCAAGTTATTGTCAAGAGATTATGTTTAATTATCTAGTTTAAGTCTAATATTTTTACTACATATTGTCAATGGTTCTGTCTATATTAAAGGTATTATTATTATGACGGACCTTGTGTTAATAACGACGGTCGCGCTTTAATGCTACCACCGGATCCAATGCGCCCCAACTGAGAAGACCCAGCGAAACAAACTCAGTGGGTTCATCTACTACCGGTTTCAACACGACCCAGTTGAGACGGTCCGGCGAAACATACTCAAGCGGGCATGAACACGGGATTTGGTCCAATTAGAGTAATTATTTAGTAGGCAAACACAATATATGCTCGATCGGTTGTCTGAATGCTTATTATTTTAGATTATATTTAGGTATACAAAAGAAAAACTTCGAAACAATAACATTATTCATTTTGAGACAGAGTCAATAATTTTAAATTAAGTATATGATAGCAATCATTTACAGATAGTTCACGTAACACAGCAGATCAGTCATGTCTATATGGCTACAAGATCTCCAGCGAGCAATGTGCAGGTAGGAAGTGAGAGCCAGACGTCTTTGTCATCGATGTACTCTTTAGTGGTGTAATAACCCCTAGCCATAAGTATACGTTTAATATGTGTTTTAAAACTTGTGTCAGGCAGATCAGTAATTTGAGTAGGAAGCTTGTTATAAAACCTAATACAATTTCCTAAAAATGATTTATTAGTTTTGCTTACTCTAAAGCCTGGCATGGCTAGTTTGTTTTTATTCCTAGTATTTATATTATGCAGTTCACTTTTCTTTTTATAATTATGAATATTTTTTCTAACAAACATTATATTCTGATATATATATTCCGATGGCACAGTAAGTATATTTATTTCTTTAAACAAATTTCGCAAAGAATCGCGACTGCCTAAACCATAAATGGCTCTGACTGCTCTTTTCTGCAATACAAAAATAGTACCTATGTCAGCCGCCGAACCCCACAGCAGAATGCCATACGACATAATGCTATGAAAGTACGCGAAATACACTAATCTAGCTGTTTGTTCATCTGACAATTGCCTTATTTTCCAGACAGCATAGGAAGCCGAACTTAATTTACCTGCTAACTTTTCAATCTGAGGACCCCATTGCAATTTTGAATCAAGTGTCAATCCTAAAAATACGGTCGATGGGACTAGATCTAATATTTTCGCATTAAGTGCAACTGTTGGTACAATTTGAGTCACATTCGGCAATGAGAACCTGATGCATTTAGTTTTCCCTGCATTTAACAAGAGATTATTTGCCGAAAACCATTCTGATATAAAATAAATTAAAAATTAACAAAAATAAAAAATATGTATACTGATATTTAAAATTATACATATGTCTTATAACAAACATTCAATATAATTCAACATGTTTTTCTTATGTTTGGCCTGTTGGTCTTTTTGTTAGTCACTGCTAAGCCAGAGGTCGTAGGTTCGATTCCCAGCCGGCTCAAACCTTTGTGTGATGATCTATAATAATATGTATGTATTAATAATAATAATAATAATAATAAATAAATTTATTTCTCTCACAAAGATCAAGTACAAGGTGGTAATACATTTTATGTCACTTAGAATAAGTAACTAGCTTTGTGAGAGCTGGTGCCTATTGTAGGTTTAGAAGAAAACCTGTATTACAGGTCACCAGTGCCCACTCCCCAGTTTATACCTAGTGAAATTAAACTATATTTTAAGCTAAACGGTACATGACGTGAGACGGTATTTAAACAGATGAATAATTAAAACTAATAGAAAAATAACATATTATAAAGAATAAAAAAAAAAGAATCTAAATAAAAAGTAGGTAGAGAGTTTGTAGATGTGTTAGTGGGTGTCTGTTTGTGTGAGTGTGTGTGAGTGATAAGTACTTGTTGTGTAGGAAATAAGCGTATCTAGTAATATTAATAAGTTGGTCTTAGGTGTTAGGCTTTATTTTTAAAAGAAAGCAGTACGCAACCATCAAGGTACAACAAGGTAGGTGTTTATATATTATATTAATTATGATAACAAAAATAACAAATAGGAGATAACAATATGAATTGGCTATTAAATAATTTGTCTCAACAGGCTTTCTGTTCTGTCATAATCTAGACTTTTCAGAAAGCTAGCTACCTTTTGTTTACAGCGGATTTTATTTAATGGATAAAGGTCAAGTCTATTATTTAATTTATTATACAGATAGGCACCTAGAAAATGGAAAAATCTTTGGGAAAAACTCGTATTGCATTTTGAGGTTTGGCATACGGAACCCTTACGCCTTTTATCCTTTAGTAAGTTAGGATTATATTCCAATTGATGATGTTTTTTAAGAATAGTGTGGAGTATAAACGTCTGCCTGACCGATAGGACGTCCCATTTTTTATATAACTCAACGGTTGGAAATCTAAAAGGAAGGCTGGCAGCAACTTTGAGTATAACACGTTGAGCTCTTTCAGCCTCAATTAAATGGATTTTCGCCGCTCCCCCCCAGGAGGTGATACAATAATCTAACAGTGATTGACATAACGCGTAATATACCATTTTTATCACCCGATTGTCAGCCACGTGTTTGAGAGCCTTGAAAATGTATATCATTTTTCGCAACCTCGGGACTAATATGTCAATATGGGGTTTGAAACTAAGATTTTGGTCAATAATAACTCCCAGGTATTTGATGGTGTCGGTTCTTTTAATCACGGGACAGGAGCATGTACTATGTTTTAGGGCGCAGGTGTGTGCAATAATGGAATAAGAAGGTGGTGGAAGTAAATTAGATTTTAGTGCGAATGGTATGTATTTGGTTTTGTCTATATTGAGGGTCAGCACATTATTATTTAGCCAGTGAGCGACTTTATCAAATCCTTCCTGGGCGGCTGCATAAACCTCTTCCCAGGAGTTGCCGGTGAAAAAGAGGGCAGTATCATCGGCGAAAGTGAAGATATGGCCCCCAGTCAATCTGAGCTGACAGAGATCGTTAATGTAGGTCAGGAATAGAGTTGGCCCAAGTATGCTACCCTGGGGCACACCGTACTTAAGAGGGAGTTCGTCACTAACCCAATGATTGATTTTAACTCGCTGGTACCTGTCAGTCAGAAAACTTTTAAATAGTTGGAGGGGGACACCACGAACGCCCATTTTTTCTAATTTTGATAAAAGGTGGGGAATGGAAACTGTGTCAAAGGCCTTGGCAAGATCAAGAAAGACAGTAAGGCATTTTTGTTTGTGATCAAGTGAGGTGACTATACGATCAACTAGCTCACTTACTGCTTCGTTTGTTGACTTGCCTTGACGAAAACCGAATTGAAAAGGTGAGAGAAGGTTATTGGTTTCTAAATAACTTATTAGCCTTTGATTCATGAGTCGCTCTAGGATTTTTGAAAGTGTCGGCAAGATCGAAATCGGTCTGAAATTATTGACACAGTCTTTATTACCCCCCTTATATATTGGTTTAACAATAGCCAATTTAAAAGCTGAAGGAAATTCACCCGTTGCAATCGCAAGATTACATATATGTGTTATGGCAGGGGTGATGATATGGGAATATCTTTTTAATAGTCTACCTGATATGTGATCAGCTCCTACGGCACAATTGTCCCTCAAATTATTAATAAGTTGCAAGATCTCGCGATCGTTCGTGGGGAGGATAAAAAAAGAGCTAATTGGTGGGTCAAGGTTACAATCTTGAGGTTGCATTCTGTTCCTAAAGGAGGCAGAATTCACTTGTTCTGCAAGTCTACTGCCTACATCTACGAAAAATTGGTTTACATTATTCACACTAAAGTGTGGGGCATCGTTTGAAAGAAGACAAGCTGAATAATCAGTTACCCTGTTTGGACCACTAATATCCTTAATAATATTCCATAATTTCCTCTTGTTATTACCTGCTTTTTCTATTTCTCGCTTTTCATAGCTACGTTTTGCTTTTTTTAAAAGTGTGGTACAATAATTTCTATAGCGCTTGTAAGTAATTTTTAGTGTCACGTTATTGGGATCTTTCTTACATTTCTTATACAGATTATCCCTATTACGCATACATCGGATAAGACCTTTTGTGATCCATGGTTTATAATATCGCTGCCTTTTGGGAATTGTAACTAACTCAGAATTTGACTTTAAAGCATTGGTTACTGTAGTTAAGAACAAGTCTGTGGCTTTATTAACATCACTACAATCCAATATTGATTGAATATTCATTTCTAAGAAAACTTGGTCAAAATTTTTATAATTAATGCGGTTACTGGTCATGATCGAGTAGTCTATTTTTTTGTTATATATAAGACTAATAGCAACGCTTTCATGGTCCGTTATGGATGATTCAAATACCAAACATATAGCCTCTTCCTTAGTTTTAACCATCATATGGTCAAGGCAAGTTTTACCATGCGTAGGTAAGATATGACCTGGCAGCAATCTATGGCTGGCTAAGACATTCAGGTACTCATAGGAACGGTTATCCGTGCCATTAAGAGCAATATCTATGTTGATATCACCGCATAGTAAAATGTTTTTATAGTCGGCCAGTTTATTTAATAACAAATTTAATGAATTAATAAAATTATGCGTGTTATGTTGGCTCGGGGGACGATAAATGGCTATTACACAGCTATCTGGGGAAATTTTTAGTAACAGACAATTAGCATCATCTAAGTGAGCTTCTTCACAAGTTGCTTTAAGGTCTTTTCGAAAATAAACTACAACTCCTTCATTTTGTGTTCTTTGTGAAGAAGTAGCTGTGAAGTTATAATTTTCTAGATTAGAAATGTTCTTTGCTGAGTTTAGCCAACATTCGGAGAGCACCAGTACATCCCAAGTAATGTTAGACCTATGTAGAAGAGTAAGAAAGTTTGGCAAGTTACATGAGATACTACGAATATTTTGTGACAATATATTGAGAGAGCGATCATTATGTGATAAGTGCTTTTTCACTTCATCTACATTACACATGATAGTTTGCGTCACCGAGAAAGAGTCCAGTTCCAAGTTTATGGTTTCAATGTCTTGCATTACCCAAGCAGATTATTATGTACTTGTATAATGCAAGTCACCAAAATCAGTGACTTGCGGTATTTTATGTAACTGGAGTTGAGACTTGGAACTTGGTCGTCGGTGACAAATGATATCAATGAGTAATTTATTGTGAATATTTTATACCAAAGTGAATATAAAATATTTATGTTATGGATAGTGCCTTTATCACGCTGAACCAACTTAATATTAATTGTGAGTGTAGTGTGCTGAAAATGTAAACATTGTATATTGTGTCGTTTATCTCTAAAATAAAAACAGAAACTAAGTAATGTGACTCTCTCCAAAAAATACAATAACACATGATATACAAACTTAATTAATATATTGAAGTATAGGTTTAAAAAGAGTATAGTAATAGGTATTTTGTAATAATAGTAATAGGGCTTAACCATGACTAGTCATTCAGAAAAATCTAACAACTGGTATTCTTCTACGATGCGAATTGGAGTAGCACCTTCTTCTTTCTTTACAAATACTTTGCCATATGATGTCCAAGCTGCGACCAATTTCTTATTTCTTACGTTTTCACGTGCCAAGTAAAATAGTCGCTTTGCTTTATCTGTCAAGTACTCCGAAATAAAGATTTTTTTAAATGGGCCACCTAACTGAATATCTTCTGTGCTTAGAGGAGACTGCTTGCTTTCGCGGCGAGTCCTATTGTCTTTTCTATAGGTACCTACGATAGACTCCTTTCGTTGGATAGTAGCGAACTCCACAATTACAGCTGAAGACTTGGAGCGATACACGTCTTTGATCTCGGAATCTTGAATAGGACTTGCCAGGCCTAAAGTGCAGCCAACTTTTTGTATTATAGACGTAAGGATCGGCTTACTCTCTTTTTCTTGCTTAGGTAAATTGCGAATTTCTATGCTTGCGCATCTCGCATGTTTTTCAAGAAAATCAAGCTTTTGTTCGAGAGTTGTGATGCGTTTTTTATATTCTAAATTGTTGTTTTCGAGATGTTTTATTTTCATAATTAACTTTTCATGTTGTTCAGTCATAGATTTCACTGATTCCTGGATTTGTAGGTTTTGTGATATAATTGTGCTCATTGTGTTGTTTAATTGCTCAAACTGTTGCTCTTGTAAATACGTAATGTTCGCAAACATCGCCTTTATTTCAGAGATAGCAGACTCAGGCTGGTCACCATCGGTTCGTTTAGGACGCTTTGTGACATTACAAAGTAAATCATCTAAATCCATGTTACGCATCACATTAAGAGCTGAATCAGAGCTATATTGCATCGGAGGAGTTGTTGCTTTTAATTTAAGCGAGGCGCTTGGAGGCGAACGTTGTACGGACATGATGACCACTAGTTGCGTAAGGTGTGTGTAGTTATGAGTAAGCGCACACTTCGGGTGATAATTGAGGCGTATACAATAAGAAATAGGTGTATTAGTAATTGACGACGCACTCACGGCACTATCTATGTCCTCTTCAAGGTCGACGTCCTTTCACTTTCGCACGCTAACACCTCCTCGCCGCTGTGCGCTCCTGGTACACTAACTTATTTTTAAAGTTAATTAAATAGCATTTTTGAATTAAAATTTAAAATAAACTGCGTTATGGGACTATTGACAAACACGTCTGCACTCTGCAGGATCCACGAGGGAAGGGAGTAGTTGGTATTGAATAAGGTTACATACACGAGTATTTGGACATACATATGTATATAAGTATGTTTATGTGTTGTCTGGTTGCCATAGCGCATTCCCTGGGATTGTTGGCGGTTGAAGGAGGGGAACCCCAGTCGTCTTGTATAAGCGTTCCCGGGGAGAGGTAACCTGCTGTGTCTCAGGTTGCCTAAACACGCCTGTGCGTGCTGGGGAGGGGGGTAGGCACTCATTCACTGAGGCTACAGTGTACAGCGGGGTACTAGTGTGATCGTTCAGGAGTACCTAGAACCCCCGCTAAAAGCACTGTGATGCTGGCTACCATGGTGGTTTTAGTGAGTTGCGTCTTACATACTCCGTCGCCAAGCGACGGATATGCGACTTGAGCATTTCCACCGCGTAAAAAAAAGAAGGCATCCAGACGGGATATTTACCAATGAACGGGCAGCAGCGTGTCTCTGTGTCTCTCTGTATCATACTGAGATTGCCAACCCGTCAGCCAAGCATGGCGATTATGGCATATAGTCATAGTCAAAGTCAAAGTCATAAATTATTTACAAAGTCAAAGTCATAAAAAAATTACATTTATGTGGAATCGTAATTTTTTTACCAGTTGTTTTTCTCAGTAGCTGCCAGAAAACTCAGTAGGAATCCTTTTTTAAAATAAAATATACTTAAGCTTAATTACAATCATGTGTGTTGTCTCAGAACAACTCACTCCCAATCACTTTTATCACTTAAATAATTTCACAGAAATTTTGTGATATGCCCTGCTACACAATAGATCTTCCTCCAAATGATGGACATAGATCTATTGTAGAGCTCTTTGACTGTGGACGTACATAATTTGCCTAACATGATAAATTTACCATTTGTAATAAAATTTCAAATACAATCACCGCCTTATTATAACCGTATAGCGACAACTATCAGAGTCTGGTATTAACCACGTGGTTTTGTTCACGTGATGCTATGATGCTTGTTAGCCGGACAGTTAAATATGTTTACGCTAACGTTACGTAAATCAATAGCAATTAGACTTTATTGTTTAAAATTAATTAAAAAAAAAACACTTGATTATTGTAATTTTCTTTTAACAGTTAGGTATACCTACTATATTTACTATCTATAGATTGCAAAATTTGCTTCAATTTAACAGTGTAGGCACATTGGGAAGGGTTGATTGTCCGATTGTGAGGCACTGGAATACCGTACATGGATCTGGAGGGGTCCTTTTTAATGTAAAATAGTGCGCATGTAATAATGTTCTTCTGTTATAATTTGTAATGTTGACATTTAATAGGTATTGATATACTAACATAGTTATAAGTTTGATTTACTAAAAATATATGGAATATTTACTAACCCAAAATAAATGAATAATAATAATAATAAAGCGTAGATATGTGGTGTGTACTAACTGGTTGTGAGACACCTCTACTTTTGAAATCGAGGACGTAAATTCGCTGGAGGTATGCAGGTACCTCAACAGAATGATTTGGTACAGCTGGTGTAATATTTTGTCTTGTTTACCGACTGCTGATGATGTCTTCCCGGCCGAATTTCAGCCACGGCGGCCATTCTCAATGGAGATTAGCCAATTGCGCAGGACATATTATAGTGCACAAGTGTGTGCGCAAACACAGGGGCACTTTCTATTCCATCACTCTCATGATCCGATGGGACGACTAGCGACACGACCGGAAAGAGATCAGGCACAGGACCGACGGCTTTACATGCTCTCCGAGGCACGGGGGTGTAATACCGCCAACTTCCAGACTTCGGGCTGATACTGAGAAATTTCTTTTTACGGAAAAATCCCAAAATTACTTTTTGGCCCGACCCGGGATTTGAACCCAGGCCCTCATTTTCTGCGGTTGAACACGCTACCGCTAGACCAACGAGGCAGTCAAACCGTTCCCGACTGCAGCTCTCCTACGGTGTCTCGGTGCACGCAATCAGTTTTAATATGGACTTAGAAGTATACTCCCGCATCCATCGTAATGTAGATAGATGATACGCCGCAAGAGTGTTTTGTTTTAATTTTGTTAGTCAAATTGTCTAGAGAGACTCTGAGAGACACGAGTCTACAGCGTCATTTGTCAAAAAACTTATACAAATAAGAGCAACGAGCATTATTAAAAATATATATACATCTTGGAACAACTAACATACTGCCATCGGATCCCAAACTAGGCAAAGCCTATACACTAAGGTAACCAGTCAACTGATAAAATACTTATATATTTCTAAATACATACATTGAAGGTCATCGTAGTCTAGTTGGTAGTGCTCCTGCCTACGAAGCTGGCGGTCCTGGGTTCGAATCCCGGTAAGTGCAAATATTTGTGTGATGAGCACGAATATTTGTTTCTGAGTCATGGATGTTTTCTATGAATTTAAGTATTTATCTATATAAGTATGTATATCGTCGCTTGGTACCCATAGTACAAGCTTTGCTTAGTTTGGGGCTAAGATGATCTGTGTGACATTGTCCCAACATAATATTATATTATAGATAAATTACACCCAGACACAACAAATCATCGTATTCATCACAAACAGATTTGTTCCGGATGGGAAACAAACCCACGACCTCAAGCTTAACAGTCAGGATCACTAACTACTAGACCAATAGTTAATTGCAGGTAGGGTTACCATATATAAATAGAGGGATGCCTGTCTATGATGCCTAAAATGCCTGAATTTTCAGAAAAATGCCTGTCTGATACAAAACGCTGCAGGTAATAAGTAAAAGCCAACAGATAATGATGCAGAAGGGTATTGATGTGAAACATCTATAGCCGCACGTAAAACAGATTTCTGGCGTGGCGACGCATGCAGTGGCGACGCGTCGCCACGCTATACGATAGTAGTGTGTACGGTGTGGCGATGCGTCGCCATGCGCAATCGACTTTTTATTTTATCATTATGACATATTCAGTTCCTATCACAATATGTTCTTTTCTGCATATTACTTTTACAAAATAATGTCGATGTTTCACATCTGCCAGGCGTCCCGTGACGGCTCACATTTTTTTATTTTGTCAGAGGAAAATATTATTTAATAGTTCTTTCTTTTCTAATAAATAACGTAAAAATCTTCACAAGATACAGTTTTGTAATTTTCCTGTGTAATCAATTTTGCTTTTACTGATTCAATTGTCAGTCGATTTCTGTCTCTACTCCACTGGGCGTTGGCGAGAGCCTGCGAAAATGCCTGTCTCAGACCAATGCCGGCCGCACGCCCGTCTAAACCTTAAAATGCCGATATAATAAAGACGCCTGTCACATGGTAACCCTAATTGCAGGCCGCTTTGTCACGAATGCCACCAGAATAGAATAGAAAATTTATTTATTCAAGTAACTATGACTCATATACGTTAGTAGGACTTATTATATAAGTATTTCATATTTGTTTATTTGCATTCATGTGTACATAGTTGTTTAGATATATTTTGGTATCAACATGAAACCCTGCAAGGGCACAGCAAGTACATTATTAACAACTTAGAAACTAGGGCTTATAGTTTATTACATTGTTATATATATATATATATACTTACATGAAAAGATACAATAATCATACTCATTTCATTAAATTTTTTCTACATCATTATTCCACAATTTTTAACTTTAATTATAATTTTATATGAATACATCAATAACTATTAAATGTCAAGTTTAATTAGTTATAATTTTACAATGAATTATATTTTAAATTATATTAAAATTGTCATTAATAATTCTTACACAAGCTACTTTACTTACATAGTTATTTATCAATTTTATCTTTAAAGAGTTCTTATAAGAGTAAGATACATTATAACCCTGCAACCGTCATCCCCGCGACAAGCCATGGGAGACGGCACAGCAACGACTTATGTAGGCGCCGTCCTACCTACTTGCAATCATGTTTAGGATACTGTTAGAGCTGGTCCGCGCCACCAGAGAACCGCATCTTTTACGCATTGTTGTATACAAACAATCTACATGTGCATCTGCGAACATTCCCGACGCACTACAGAAACGGGGCAGCCCTACCAGCACCCTAAATGCATTGTTATATTATACCCGTAGAATAATAAAAGCTTATAAATATTGGAACGCAGGTTGGATTATGATATGTTTCAATTCATTCACTCGAATGTAGAATGGCTAAATATCCCTTAGAGCTAGTGCACGTTTTTCAAACGCGCCGTCGCCGCGCGTTTTAGAAACGCATGTCAATGGCGCGCTTTTATCCTACAGAGCATTTTGGTGTTTGTTTGAATCGATACAAGCGCGATGCTATCGCGCGTCTGTATCGCTACAAACGCGCGTTAACGGCGCGCTTAAAAACGTGGTGTGCTTAGGCCCTTAAGCTAATCTATGTCATTTTCTATAAGCGAGGCCTTAAATTATCATTGAGTCAAACCAAGTCTTAAAATTTAATACGTGTTACAATGCATATCATGTTTATTACAAATACCCCCAGCAGCTTGGCTTTTGACTTATGACATTCGTAACACTATCGTTCCGATAAAGTTTCCTTCGACACAATGCCAATTATCTTATAAAAATATTAATTTGACGCACGCACAGTCTGATGACAGATGTTTTTTTTCCATTCAGTTGTGTGCGTGGATTTCGACGAAATAGAATATTTATTTGATAAACGGGTGACATTCTATAGGTATGTAATCGTGTGCGTAATGAACAGTGAAATGAGTATTGATATCTGTGACCTAATTGCTTAATATTAGTGACAACCTCAGATCAATTAAAAAGTATTTATTTGATCTGAGGTGACAGCTTTATGGTATGAGATTAGCACATCACTATAATGTGCTTTCAAGCGCACCGTGTATATAACTATGCTCTGTGGCACCGTGTCCACGGTGCGCCGAGTATGGGCCAGTTCTGAGCTGGACTGTCCTTTCACCCGGTATTGTTGCGGCAGGGAAGTTGCAATACCAATGGCGTAGAAAAAGTATTAATATAATTTATTGTGCTAATAATCTGGAAAACCAAGGGGGAGGCCTTTGCTCAGCAGTGGGACACTATCATAGGCTAGATAAAAAAAATGTATATTTAATTTATTATTATTGTTCTATTGTATAACTTTATTATTATTTCTAATTTTATTTTATTATTGTGTTGTGATGGATGTACTTAACTTACTTAGTTGAAAATAAATAAATTTATGTATTATTATTTATAACAATTTTAAGTCAGTATCAACTATTGCATAGGTACACACGGCTACATATCAAGCTATACATTTCCACTATAAGGTGATCTCGCGTTGTATAGGATTTCCATACAATGAGAGGTCAGCTTATATTGGAAATGTATAGCTTGATATGTAGCCATGCGTACCATGGAAAGGCTGTGTAATTCGAAGGTCACAGGACCGACGACTTTATGCTCTCCAAGTTACATGCCTGTAACACTGCCATTTTTAGGGCTGCTACTGAGAAATTAAATCGAAGGTTGTACATGGAAATACTAAATCAACCGAGTTCCACATAATAAGTTCCATATTGCCGTCAATGCATAGTTCACGTCGTGAACAGATTTATTGATTTTGAAATGAAATAGTAAGTGGGTAGGTACAGTCAAGGCTACATCAGTAGACATACTTGTTCTACGAAAGATGCCCTTATCATACCCAGATCATACCAATTCAATAATGTCTATAACTTTAGAATACCGGGCGTATTTCTTACCGATGTCTTTAAACCTTTGAATCATGAGGAAAACAAGTGTTTTATGACTAGAAAAAATTAAAAGTACTTTTATATTACGATTGAGATTTCAATGACGCTTAGTTACCACGAACATTTTATTTATTTATGAATAATGAACGTTACAAACACTCATGCAATTCTAAGGACATGTACATTGTACGGTGTGTTAACCGTTCATTAAATGTCAGTGCAATTAAATGTATGTAGAGTGTCAGTGAATGTTCCACGGGATGAATCGTAATGAAAATGCAAGTCGTCCGAATCAAACCACGTCTTTATGAACACTAAATATGAGAAATGTATAAAAATGTTCTGCTACATGTCATTGCACTAAGTACCAAATGTAGGTTGCGATCAAAGTGCAACAACGCGGGCCTTTTCTAACATAATTTGCTAAATATACATTAAAATCCTGTACGTGCACCGTACATATTTCCACCACAAACAAATTGCAAATTAACACTAAACATAGATAAATCATAAAAAAATAATGCAATATATTATAAATTCCTAATGTATAAAAATGTAAACATAAATCTATTATAAAAAGTTAATGTCTTAAAGAGCACATGTATCATTGTGTCTTGTAGTGTCAAATTTCACTTCAGCTGACTCTGAGGAACGGTTCACACTAGTCGCCTTATTCACTTCACTTTGCACTTTAGTGTCCCGTTTGTTGACCACGCTGTACCCGACCTCGATGTCCTCTTCACCTTCACGTCTGCTTCTCGCTTCAAGCGAACTCTCCCCCTGTCTTTTGGTTGTCATTTTACGCCAACAGTAAACCGATGTTACAAACAGTGCAATGCTAATAAAAATAACCACATAGATCATAATGTAGTGATGGACATCGTGTGAGGATAAGGTTTCCAACTGCGATTGATCTTTAATTACTTGAAGATCTGTGCTAATCTTCTTAAACTTATCTTCGTGCGTCTCAAGTTTCCAAGACGAATTTCGAATTGAGGTGTTAATTATGTTGTTAATGGGAGAGATCACCGGAATAATCATGGCATTTGGTTCCCTAATTAATACATCAGTTATGTGTTGCATATTTGCATACAGTGTAAAAGCATCGCCTTGCAATGTACATCCTTGCCTAAGTGTTATCAGTCCCGTATGATGTAACGTCTCCGATGACATTTGTGTTCCGCAAATTAATTGTATTTGGCACGTGCTACAACAATAATACAACCATGTGTTTTGTTTATGTAATTTAATCCACTTATCTGTGCATATTTTTATTTCCGTATGACAATACGCGCTATGTTCTTCATTGTTATGTATCAGCTGTATATCGCATATAAATTTATGTCGATCACCAGTGCTGTATATGGGGTGATCTAATTTGCACATTAGAGTCTTATCATGAATCTTTTGGCACTCTTGTATATCTGATTGTTTAAGAGGTATAAAAGCATATTGTTTCGAGTTAATGGCAATTAATTCCGAGTTAGGTATAATGTACAATACCCGGTCAATATCTATGGGTTGGGGTATGCTGATTAATCTGTTTTGTCATTGTAACCTTTTAGCCATTCAGGCCCTTGCCACCACAAATGATGCTGTAATAATTGAGAACAAGTGATACCTCGTGATGCACAATCTGCAGCATTGTCTTCCGATTTTACATAATTCCAGTTCTGTTTTGGTATGACGTCCAGCACTTGTCGTACCCTATTGCTCACAAATGATTTCCATTTCATGGGGTCACCATGCAGCCAGCCTAGTACGATCACAGAATCCGTCCATGCGTATGTGTTTTTAGCGATCCTTTCCCACTTAAAAGCAAACAGTAGTTTTTTCATAAGACGGGAAAGTAATAAAGCTCCAGAAAGTTCTAATCGCGGTAGTGTCAGTTTTTTATTAACTGGTGATAATCTAGACTTTGCAACAATAAGTCTACTTACGGGCTCGTTATTATTATTCAACGCTAGTAGGTAAATACTGCACGCGTAGCTTTTTTCTGATGAATCACAAAATGCATGAATTTGAAAGGGTTTTGTTGTATCCCCCAGCCATCTTGGTATCTCTAAATTGGTTATCTTATGTAAATCACTTGTAAATTGTTTCCATTGTTCTTGCACATAGGTGGGTAACTTATCATCCCAACCACATCCTGATAACCAAACGCTTTTCAAAGCGTTTGGTTATCAGGATGTCCGAAATATCAAAAATATTCGACCCACTGGGTTGGCTTACACCGTTGACAGTAAAAGCAAAACTTATGTTTCAACATAAGTTTTGCTTTTACTGTCAACGGTGTAAGCCAACCCAGTGGGTCGAATATTTTTGATATTTCGGACAATAGCCTTCTTTTTGTTAAGAGTTCATTTTCATCATACTTAATCTTATTTGTAAATGTAAATGTGTCTGTTGTGGGATTCCACTCTAACCCGAGCGCCTTTGTGGTTCCGTCGTTGGTAAAATGCATAGTAGTTTGATTAAGTTTTGACGATGATAAACTTTTAATTAAGATCGGATCATTACTTGACCACTTCCGTAGCGTCAGGCCTGCACCACTTAGCATGTCAATCAGTTGTTTTTGAATCTCTTGAGCCTTTATAATACAGTTGCTGCCACCTATTACGTCATCAATATATGTCTCGTTTGCAACGACGTCAGCTGCTAGCGGATATTTTTCCGCATCATCTTCTGATAGTTGTTTTAAGGTTCGAAGTGCAAGGAACGGTGCAGCTTTTTCGCCATATGTTATAGGGCACAACTGGTACTCTTTTAAAGGACTTTTGCTGGTCTCTCTCCACACTATCTTCTGTAACTGTTGGTCGTCTTGGTGCAGTAAAATCATGCGATACATTTTTTCACAGTCTGCAGTAAAAACGTACTTGTATCGCCTCCATCCCATTAACAAAATCAATAAATCTTGATGAAGCTTAGGACCGCACTGCATCAAGTCATTCAAACTGTAGCCAGTGTCAGTTTTCTGTGAGGCATTGAAAACAACTCTTAGTTTCGTTGTCACTGAGTCCTGTTTAAGGACTCCATGGTGAGGTAAGAAGCATTCCGGGTTACGGTCAGACTTACTCTCTTTCATATGCCCCATTTCCAAATATTCTTGCATAAATTTAGTGTATCTTTCCGAAAACATCTCATCCCTGCACATTTTCCTTTCTAATTGCGTAAATTGTGCTATTGCCCGTGATTTTGACTTGCCCAACAATTGCTCAAAATTAGGTTTCATTGGTAAACGGACTTCATACCGACCATTATCCAAACGTTTTGTTGTTTCAACGTAGAACTCCTCACAATATCTCTCCTCTGATGTCATTGAAATGCACGCATCACCACTAATGTCTTCGATTTCCCAAAACTTTGTTAACTCATCGACTTGATTTATTACAACATTGCAGTTATATGTCTTGTGGACATTTCCAGATAATATCCACCCCAAATATGTTTGCTGAGCCATGGGTTCATTACCTTCTCCCTTAATCAGCCCATTCATCAAAATTTTCGAAAATACATGTGCATCTAGAAGTATGTCAATGGGCCTAGATATGTTATAATCTGGATCGGCTAGAGTTATGCCTGAAGTATGAGCCCAAGCTTTCCTTGCAAATGTAGCATTAGGCAAGTTGCTTACCACCTTTGTCATGATTAACGCTTCCGTTGTAAATCTGAAATCGCTATGTAAGGATTTGCAGAATAGTTCGACCTTCCCCTTACTTTTATTTGATAAAGTACCAATACCACTAATACTCGCGCTTAACTGTTGACGCTGTAAACCCAGTCTCTGTGCTGCATTTTCCGTTATTAGAGTTATCTGTGACCCTTGATCTATCAACGCTCTTAATGTAATGTAATCACCCTTAACGGTCGCTACCTTTAATAATGCAGTTGCCAATAATATCTCATCGTTACTGTTTGAGGCGAAGTTATTTTGAATGTTTTTGCATGATCTAGTTGACACCGAAGGTATTGGTTTAGACGTCGTCGACGTTGCTAAAGGTGTTTTCCCCAAGTTACCCATATCGTTGTGTAATAACGTATTATGTGGTTCATTGCAATCTCGGCATCTTTTTTGAGACGCGCAAAAACCCTTGTTATGCACATACAGACAATTCTTGCAAATCTTGTTATTTGACATAAATGTCAACTTTTCATAACTATTCATGTCTGCAAATTTCAAACATTGAAATAATGCATGGTTGCTATCGCACAGTGGACAATTAATTTTACGAAACTGGCCAATATTGTAGGCATGATAATTCCGAGAATGAGTCGATGAACTTTTATTATGCTGCATATATGCTGGTTTAGGGTTTTTGTTGAATGGTGCGCTGTTAAACTGAGTTTTTGTTGGGGCAGGTTTATTAATATGTTCTGGCTTTTTCTTATGCAATGGTTCTAGTGCCATAAACTTATTCTCTAAAAAATCCATGAAATGATTGTATGTGGGTATCTCCCGCGGATCTGACCTAGCTTGCATATATTCCGAATATGTTACAGAATCAAGCTTTTGGCATAAAATATAAACTAAAACGGGATCCCACGTGCTTGTATCTACACCCAAGTTATGTATAGCGTTTATAGTTTCATTGCTAGTGTCGTATAACCGCTTAATGTCAACTGCTGACTGTACCTGAATTATAGGTTGGCGCATAAATACCTGGAAATTATTGGTGAATAATAGGAATTGGTTATTATACCTATGGTTCAATATTTCCCAGCACGTGTCATAATTTTCGGGAGCGATGTGTAAGTGTTGTACGAGTTTTTCCGCCTCACCTCGCAATCGTCCCTTAAGGTGTTGCATTTTTTGCGCCTTTGCAATCGCAGGATTATTATGAATTGCTTCCACATATAAATCCATGAACGTAGGCCACGATGCGTAATTCCCATTAAAGATGGGTATGTCAATTTTAGGTAATGTTTGTTGTTGATGCACAGTGGCGTTTAGCTTTGTGTTCAACGCCCGTTTAATTTGTGTAAAGGAACTTTCATGGCAATCAAACTCTGCATAATATGCATTAGGTGCCCCTTGTAATATGCCATCAATATTTAAGTGTAATTTGTCAATTGCAGTCCATCGTGATTCCAAAGTCTTTAATATATCCTCAATCTCCCATTTTTCGCTCACCTTGTCAATGCAAATACTCGTAACTGCTCTCTTAAATGCACGGAAGTTAGCCTGTTGCAACTGTTGTAACTCGAGTAGCTTCTCCTCGCCCATTGGCTTCTTTTCATATAGGGTGCTGTCAAACTCAATATTTAACTTACTAGAGCTGCTAGGTGCAGCGCCGCTGGGTCCAGCTTGAAGCTTCTCCCATTCTGCTATCTCTCGACGGGCGCCTTGATACCAGCTCTTTATTACCTCAAAGATGTTGTCAGTGAAGTATTGATGCTTCTTTTCTTCTACTGCACTGAGCTCCTGATTGTTCTCTCCACTTTCAACCCAAAGCTGATCTAATTGCTGAAGTCTTTGACGAATATAATCAGTATTCTTTCTGTTAGCCGAATCCTTCCTAAAATTAGTATGGATCCGCCTCACCTCCTCGAGAATTTCAGCTTGACGTGCGATTAAACCTTCCATTGTTGGTATGGTAGGAAAAAAAAAGAACGATCTTACTTGAAAATCAGGAACTCTTCCACCACTCAGATGCAATGTGAGGCTCCGGAACATGGATTGCTGCGACCTCCTTGAATGCTCCTGCACGGCAACACACGTGGCACGGTACGACACGACGCGACCCAGATTACACGAAACGAATAACCGACCGAAATTACGGACCGTACTTGCAAAAATAAGAAATTTCGAAGGACCAAAAAAAATGTACGGTGTGTTAACCGTTCATTAAATGTCAGTGCAATTAAATGTATGTAGAGTGTCAGTGAATGTTCCACGGGATGAATCGTAATGAAAATGCAAGTCGTCCGAATCAAACACGTCTTTATGAGCACTAAATATGAGAAATGTATAAAAATGTTCTGCTACATGTCATTGCACTAAGTACCAAATGTAGGTTGCGATCAAAGTGCAACAACGCGGGCCTTTTCTAACATAATTTGCTAAATATACATTAAAATCCTGTACGTGCACCGTACATACATACTTAAAATAATAATGCTGCAAAACACAAGTGTTTAAGACACACACAGTATTAGAATTTTACTCAACCGACTAGAATAATAATGATTAATAAAATCGATACAAAAGTAGCTTAGTGAAATATCTCGAAAGCAGAGCTTGTACTGTGGAAACCAGATAACTGATATACTACATATACTACTTTTGTTTTGTGAACGGCATAGAATATCATCATCCAGTGCCGGGCGTAGAAATCGTCCGGGGGAATACCTACCAAGAACGGGGAACAGCGTTTTTCTGTGAACTATGACCATTAAAATGCGATCGCCACCCGTCTGCCAAGCGTGGCAATTATGGCATATCCCCCCATTCTATTGGGAGGGTTACACTTTGGCTGACATGATGATGATAGATAATTACACCAGGAGTCAGGACAGACATGAAAGGCAAGCATACCAACCACGCCAAACAGACCGTCGTTCTTATAGTGGGAAAGCTGTAGGTCTATATAGTCGAGCTTGCGGTTTACACAATCATGATCACCACATCCTATGTCATTACAAAGTAATCAAGACATTTACCAACATTGATAAATGCACCTAGCGTTTATAGGGTTAATATACTTATCTCTGTTCTGTATGGTGTTTCTATAATTATAAGAAGTATATATTTCTTTACGTTTTATATTATTACTAACCGTAAACAATATAAAATGTAAATAATAGTTATGTTTCTGAAAAAATATGTGATTGTGAAATTGTAAACTTCATATTTATATTGAACTAGCTGTGCCCGCGACTTCGTCCGCGTGTTAATTTGTTTTTTTTTTCAAAAATAAAAGATTTTTCCAAAATAAAAGTAGCCTAAGTTACTCCTTATTACATCAGCTACCTGCCAATAAAAGTCCCGTCAAAATCGGCCCAGCCATTTCAGAGATTAGCCGGAACAAACAGACAGGCAGACAGACAAAAATTGTAAAAAAATATTTTGGAGTATATACCGTATATATATTCATATACATGTAGTAAAAATCGGTTATTTCAATATTACAAACAGACACTTCAATTTTATTTATTTGTATAGATGTCGTGTGGCGCAGCGGCTAAGACAGTCGCCTCGCCGCTCCGTGTCCCGGGTTCGATTCCCGCGCCGGTCAACTATTTGTGTGACCCATAAATAGTTGTTCTGAGTCTGGATGTAATTTATGTCCTTCATTATATGTATGTAAAGTACCACGCGACACAGGGAATAGATTCCCCAGTGCGGGCGATGTATATACTCGTATATATACAGTCGTGGTCAACTAATTAGGGACATTCAAGATAGTGAAGGGCTATAACCGGTTATGTACATATAAATATAAAACCCTATTGATTTCTCAGCACCTATTATTTGCATAATGTGGTCCGATTATTATGCTATAAATGGCTGTAAATAAAAGATTAAATAAATAGAAAAAGTATTTAATATCAAAGATTAAACATGTATTAAATATTAAGGTACAATTCTGTAGTGGACATTTAATTAAGGACAGTAAAGTACCTATAATGAAAAATACAGTTAAACAAAACTTATAATCTGCAGTGTTATAATATTTTTAACAGCTCCATTTTATTACGTGTAAAATCAGTACCCAGTAGCAAAACCTTTGTTAGTAATTACCGCTTGACACCGATGTGGCATAGACATTATCAGTTTCTGACATGTTTCGACAGGAATGTTTGCCCATGCCTCACAAAAAGCTTCATGAAGTTCATCCAAATTTGTATTACGATAACACAACATTTAAATTGTTCCAAAACTATGGTATGCAATGCAGTGCAACATTTCAAGCGCTATAACACAGCTTTAAATATGTCCAGAACAAAAAGATCGAGAATAACGACTCCGCAAGAAGATAGAATGATAACCAGGTTAGCTAAGAAACACCCAGACTCAGGGCAAATAAACATGTTCATGCACACAAATATCTGTCCTAGGTGGGAATCGAACCCAAGACCTGCGGCAACTATCTACCAACCACGCCAACCGGCCCGTCATAATTATAAAATATTAATATTATAAAATATTAATATTATAAAATATTAATATTATAAAATATTAATATTATAAAATATTAAACTCCTAATCCACGCGTGTTTGCAAGACGGCTTTATCCTAAGAGGGAATGTTCAATGTGGTTAAAGGGTCTAGCAACAGCCAAATTTGGTACATTTCTTTACATAAAAAAATAAATAATTTGGACTATATTGCCACAGAAAAATATTTAAAAAGTTAATTTAAAAAAGTAATAAAACCTCGAGATTTTATTTTAGTGGATATGGTTATCATCATATTAGCCGAAAGATGCCCACAGCTGGACAAAGCCCTTCCCTAAAGATCTTCACAATTATCGGTCTTGCGCTATCTGCATCTAGCGACCCTCACAAGAACATGTAGGTATTATATTAGTATATGTTATGACAGTATTGTCAAAAATGAATAATTATAAAAAAATTGAAATATATTAATCAATTTAATAAGTAACTTCTAAGACTAGGCTACACTGGTCACTTTGCCACGCTCTATGCCATTGCAGATTTTTAAACCTAAAACACTTCTAAAACCTTCTCCTCTAAGCATAAATTGCAATACTTTATGCTATAGCGAAGAGTTACTTTGTAATAAATTTTTCGCATATTGAATGTTTCGTCCGTTATCAACTATTATTAATTTATGGTTTTCTGATTACTCTATATTGTACCTTTAAGTTTATTAGGGCTATAATGAACTTAGCAGTGTGACGTCACAACAATAAACGCAAGCATTTATTAAATTCGCAAAGAGGGCTAAGGAAACAGATAGACGAGGGGTAAAGTGCTCGGTAGCATATCAGACCGACGCCGGATCGAATCTCATGCGCATCTAATTGTCTTTTTGTACATTTCTAAATTCGTTCATTATTAATTAGATAGTGTATAAGATATGCGAATGGGTTGGGCATTCGTTCGGAGAACACCGTACTGTGAGTGTGTGATTACCATGGAGCTATTACAAAGAGGAGACGGCCTAAGCAACTGAGAACTGTGATTTTCAACTGAGTCCAAACGTCATCATGTAGGCGTGGCCTAAGTCAATGTATTGTTGGCGTTCGTCCTGTGCACATCTACGTCACGTTTACAATTTACAGCTATATTTGCGCTAGAAGATAAAAATAATGAAGTGTTGTGTTTTATCTTGTAAAAACTACTCGGACAGACATTCTAATGCTATGGATGGCATCAAATTTCATTTGTAAGTAATTTTATTCGATTTTTTATCAAAATAGTTCTAGAAAATTCCCTTAACGTCGGCGTTTCGAAACATAATTCTACACGACATTAGATGGCGATACTTGGGGTCATGGGAATAAAAAATATATTTAGGTACGCAGAGCTCAGTACTATCATAATCTAATAATCGTATGTACTGAAATTAGTTTTACATTCATTCATAAAACCCCTTTAATGGCCAAAATACATTTTTGTAGCTTTTAATATAATTTAAAAAAAAAAACCGCCATCTATTGAACAAATATGAACATAACAAAAACAGGGCCGTAATTAGGATCCAGTTATTTTACCTAATGTCCCGCAGCTGTATCATAAATAGAAAGTACTTAAACATGGAATGCACTGCACAAAAAAAATACAATCTCCTATAAATTAAATATTCTATGTACAGTAATTTAATTAAAGTACCTACTTCCCTTCATTAGTATGCTCGTTGTTTACTTAATTTAAATTAAGTACTTCAAGCCTACCTAGTTTATTTAGTCAAATTTTAAAATTACGAATGTTATAGATTGCCATCTGAAGATAACCTTAGACAAAAATGGATAGCAAAAATTAACAGACAAGACTGGTCTCCCTCTAAATATACAAAAATTTGTTCTTGCCATTTTAACGATGAAGAATTCGTAGTAACAAAAAAAGGCCTTAGAAAATTAAAGAAGGGAACTTTACCTTGTTTAAAACTGGATATATCGGTTCGTAACAATGCATTTTTTACCCATAAAATTTTTAATTTTATTTCCAATATAACATGAATAACAATTCGGAATATTAATAATAAGTCATCGACCATCTATAGAGAAACGGCAGCTTGACTAGTAGTTCTAGAAACGACACGTTCCCGAAATGATGGTCTGTATTTCGCTCAACAACTGAACATTGCTATTCAACGTGGCAATGCTGCCAGTATTCTAGGAACGTTACCCACTGGCACGAATTTTGAATTTGATATTTTTTTGAGTTTAGGTTTTAATTAAGCGTTAACTATTATTAATATTCCGAATTGTATTCATAATTATATTGGAATAAAATAAAATATTTATTAGTATGCAGTTTTTATTTACTAGTTGCTTTTTGGGAAAATTAGTAAATTTCATGTTCAGTATTGTATTATTGTTTTATCCTTTATATTACAGTTAAAAAGAAAATTTACAGAGCCTACCACATCTACAAGTGTTGTTTTTAAAATGGATATGTCGATGTGAAAGTTTATTTGCCAGTTGTAAGCAGTTTTCTTCTTGCAAGTTAATTCCGATAAATATTGCCATTGCATTGATTTTGCACCAATAGTTTAAATTACTCTCTTAGATTCAAAGGTGTTCCGCATCAGTTTTAACATATGACACGCGTCTAAAAATACAACTACATTATAATCAGCACTCTGGTGTTTCAATCAGTGTTTAAGTTTTTTATATCATCCAACTCTCAACCCAGTGTTTTCATTGTTGCAATGTTGCTTTTACAGTCATCGAATGTCACAGAACGAATTTGTACACCGATTTGATTGCATTTTTCTAATTTTTATGTGAATCTGCTTTAATACTGTCAATAAAAAATAAGCTAATGGTAGTTTCCAGGAATCATTGATTGCAACTAACTGAAAAACATAAGCTGGGGTAGCCATTTGGCTTCTATCAGCGCTACCTAAATCCATATCTACTAGGCCCTCATAGCTTTTACCTGTCCATATCTTTTGCCTCCCAATAGACTTTTTATCACTAGATTTTACTTTTTCCTCGAGCCTATTTAAAGTTTCGGTACAAAACCCTGGTTCCGCATTTACACTTCGATACCATTCATATAATGTATGGAGGTGAGGTAAACATCTATTAAACATTTCACGTACATATTTATAAGCAGATGGCGAGTAAAAATGCAGAGTTAAGGTAAATTTTCTAGTACCCGGAGAATGTTTTTTGAAGGCCCTCGTACAACTGTTTTTATTTTTAATGTACATTCCATTAAACAATTCTGCAACCTCAAATTTTTTAGTCAAATCGGAAAATATTGAATTATCAATCGATTGTTTCTTTTGAAGTAAATTAATTATATTTTTAAGGAAACATTTTTCTTAGTCAGTCTCTTGTTTACTTTTTGTAAATTATGAAGTTTTATTAAAACCTTACATCTAACACCAACTATTGTAATACTTTATGATTACCTGGAATTTGGGAACCGCTGTTTTTAGTGAACGTTTCCGTCCGTATATCACAGCCACTTTTCCGAAACTATAACAACTATACTGTTGAAACTTGGTAAGTCAGTGTATTCTGTGAACCGTATTAAGATTTTCACACAAAAATACAAAAACACGAATAAATTTTGGGGGTTACCCATACTCAGAACTGAAATTCAATATTTTATTTTTCATCAAACTCATACCATACCCATTGTGGGGTGGATAGGTGGCGCGAGAGACACTTCCAAAGCGGAAAAATTTGTTCCCCGCCCTATTAACTTCTAAAATAAGAGAATTATAAAACTAAAAAAAATATATGATATACAATTCCAAATGCCGCAATTTATCTTTCATTCAATAAACTCAAATACTTGCAGGTCGGAACTCTTGATGGGCGAGTCCGACTCAGCCGCTATTTTTGTAAAATAAGTAATTAACAAAATCCTATAATCTTCAATCGTCATTCATCAATGACGTTTTTATTCTAACATTTATTTTATAATAATATCACTGTCAATAAAAAAAGGATATCATTATGGTTCGCAAAAGTAAAAAAAAAACAGTACTCCCGGGAACGAAGTTATGAGTCCGGCCCTGTTGCTACCTGCACTGTGTGACATCTAGTGTAAGAAAGTTACATTACTACTAATGATAGTCGACAAAACATGCGATTAGTTTACCTATTGACCGGTAGATGTAAACAAAGAAGTAGGCGGGATCTAACACCCTCTCCCCCCCGCAAAATGTCACGCGTTGTTTCATAGAAAAATCTAATTACAACGTCTCCTCTTTGTAATAGCTCCATGGTGATTACCGTCATAATTAAAGAAATAAGTAAAAGTTTATAGTAGACGAACAAAGACATTAATTTTATGGTGCCGTTGTGTTTGCTTGGGGCAGTTTAAGAGAACCCTGGAAGTCGAGTGTGCCGACTCGTAGGGATACTGAAAACGTACCTAAGTTACGTGGTGCAAGGGGTAAGTTTAACTTATTGTGTTCTGATTTACTTTAGTAATTGCATCCAATATACTTGTACAACTCTGCTCACAATCAATAAGTAGGCAATAACGAATGGTTTGCATTGTTGTAGCTTCGGGTCATGCCCTTTATTCTGGGAGCCTAAAGGGAACGACGCTACGACGTCACGGGCGACCCTCCAACACGGACTGAGCTAGTAGGGGTGTGGCAGGAGCCAGCGAACCGACATGCGACATAGTATTGTTGAAGGCAAATTCCTCCTGGCGTCCAAATAGATTAGGTTAGTTTAAGTAGTAGTTAAGTAGTTTTAATATAGTGGTTAAGAATATTATTATAAGCAGTTAGTGTAGGTGCCCATGGCATCATCGTAGGCTTAATAATAAACTTATGTTTTACGTTCACACCTGTTTCATTGCATCTCGCCGTTAACACTTAACAAGTTTTTACGGGCAAGATTGGCAAGAATCAATCAAATAGGGTCTTTTTAGGCTCCTATCACAATAATCACACCTCATCCCATGTTATTACAAAGTTATCAATACACCCACTGACATTGATTAATGTTCCCAGGTGTTTATCGTTGTGAGCAAGTAGATATATCTTTGTAACTTTTGTTATATAGTTATATATTATCCTTTTGTTAGGAAAATAAAGAAATAGTGGTTACCTATGCGTAAAAGATATAGAAATTATATTAGAGAATGTAACAAAGAGAAATTTACCCACATTGTCGTGCGATCTAAGCACATATAGTGAGTGAGTAGAACTAAATCTGTTCATTACAAAACTAACTATTATTAACCTAAACAGTAATTTATACTACCAAAAACAAATGATTCCACCTGTATTTTGGTAGTATAAATTACTTAAAGTATAAACTGTAAGAAATATTTATATAAAGAGTCTTTAAATACTTGTTAATATTCCTTGTATTAGGAACTATTTACAATAATTGTTAAGTAATAATTTGTTAAAATAAATAAGTTATGTTAAAATAGATCAATCTTTATCACATAAATTCTTCAACAAATTCTCAACACCGCGGTGTTTAGCGATCAGAAAACCGCGAAAGCGAACCGCAGTGTCAGCTAAATGCCGTAAATAAACCTCTAAAATGTACTTTCTTTCCGAATTTCTAAGAACTCCGGTTCAGTTTTGCGGTTTTCTAATCACTAAACAACTCCAAATGAGTCTCAAAGGCTAATTTGGAGGGAGGGAGGGAAGAGAAAGTAGGGGGATTCTGGGAGACTTAAACTGGTAGGGGATATCTTACAAAATGGTTTAACCATTGTGCTATCTGGTTCGCTGATAAGTCGCGGCATGGAGCGATCATGCTGTTTCATTTGTTAGTAGTAGTGTCATAGGTTTTTTATTGTTTTTTAATATAACTATTACAGTTAGCTTCGGAGGCTTTCACTGCTTCACCGGGAATTCTCATAAGTTTAATTCAAGCTCTTTTTAAAAAGTATGTAACAGTTTATTACGAAAGTCATGCCTTGGGCATAGGCTTAGTTGCTAGATAATTGTTGGCCGATATAAATACCCCGAAATATATATAAAAAACGAGTGTGCTTTAGTTCACACGACTGAAGTAAAAGTTAGATATATGAAATGTAACTTGTTATGAGAGATAGAGATAGCAAATGTGTTCATCACCACTCTCTCTTGCTTCTACTGCTTTTCGTAACGCTCTCTTCACTCATTCGCCAGCTTACTCCCCAAGTCAAGCGTTCGTAAAGAAAAAATAAACTAAATATTTACACATCGTCGTCATGTCAACCAAAGTGCGTCCACTGCTGGACAAAAGCCTCCCTAAAGAATGGGGGTGTATACCATAATCGCCACGCTTTGTAGATGGGTTGGCGTAGTTTGATGGTCATCGTTCACAGAATAACGCTGCTGCCCGTTCTCTAGTAAGTATTCCCTCGGTCGATTTCTATTTATGTTTATGTTTTATTTTTCATAAAAGTAATTTTTAAATATAAAAAGTTCATCAGTTCCATTTCATGGAATTTAACGTACTTATTACAAAAATAAGTCGCGTGCGGCGACAACTGATAGATACAATTATATTTCAACATGGAAATACCCACGGCATGGAATTAATCATGATGTTTACATGTCTCAAAATAAAGGGTAGATAAGAATCGTGTTACTGTTTCCGCTATTAAATATTTCGATGTGGTGTAAAACAAAGCAACTTTGAACACGTAATGTTATTTTTATTTGAGTGTCGGTAAATAATTTTTTGTGTAATAAAATGCGGTTGGTAATTTGTAAGAGCTTGTTAACAACATTTTAAGATCCATTATATTACAACTAATTAGAAATGTGGTCAATGAAATCTGAATAGAAGGAACAAATGGCAGAGGTTAGCAACTGTCATAAGTGTCCGGCAATTGGTGACGAGTTTTCTAAAGTTATCTCGAAGAAATAAAAGAAAATTGAGCTTTATACTTTAACGAATATTAGGTACTATTTTATGTACCTTTACTACCTATTATCTGCCAAAGTAACCATAACCCAAACTCCATAGTCGCTGATCGTTCTTATAGGAGTCTATTAGGAGTGTTTGTTGTCCGAAGATATTTATATGTACATATAAGGTTTTAACGTATGGTGTACTATAAAGAATATTTTACTGTTACTTTACTAATTCTTTTGGCAGGAGTTGTTCAACCCAGCAGGTCTCTAACATGTCTTACTATTGTGTAATACTAGACTAAGACCGGAACTGTCAGATTCACATTCCCAGGCACGAAAAGTCTCAAAAAGAATTTACTGATTCCGCCCCTAGTTGTATATTCTCGTAGATAGTATTCGGATCAGTAAAGCTAACCGCCTATTAGCGTTTCTATAACTGTCGTTGGATTTTTCTTATCATCTATTATTATATTATATTCATCATCTAATTATTCATTACTAAATCGTGCTGTACGCGGGTGACAGCCACGAACTTATTTTGACAATTAAAAGGGACAATGGGTGAAGAACAGTCCGCGGGACGTTGATGGTGGGGCTATATATACACATTCAACGTCCCCCGGAGTGATCTACTTGTGAGCCATATGCTCGAAGCAACCATTATCATCACACAAGTCATTGTTAGCAACAATTTTCGTCAGGTATTGGATCTACTAATTCTTGCCTGAATGTTGATGTGGATATTAAGAGTGAAAAGTTCGGTAATACGTTTAAAGTCTGCCGCCTCTTAAAAAACTTCTGATCCCTCAAATTTAATTACTTTTTACAGACTTGCATATTCGGTAACTTCATGGTCGAGTTTTAAGAGAGTGAACATGCTTCCAAGAAAGTTGCCTAGCTAGCAGCTCAGCTGGCTAATATTCAATTAAAAGTTTTTAATTTCTCTTAGACCTTTGGCAATATTTTCTGTTTGCGTTCGTTTGCGAGGTGAAAAATAAACAATTTGTAATATTGGAACAGGTTTTCTGAGTATTATACTTATTTGTCACCAAGTGTTTTTGACGTAGTTATTTGATTTGGCGGGGGCTTGGCAATTTGTTTTGACGTTTGCAATTTATATTTTTTTATCGATAATTTAAAAACTTTTCTTTGCAAGTGCAAAATCAAATTAAACAATATTTTTTAAGCTTGAATAGATTAGCTTCGGTCCTGCTCTTCGCTACTTGATGGTGTGAATAATGCTTAGATCAGTCCATTAGATTTGAATATTGACTGCGCTGCTTCAGGATATTTGATATCTTTAAACAGTGCAGTCATTATATTAAGCCCATAATATTACTATATATTATATTATTATCATTATGTATAAAATCTTAATAATTAAAGGTACGCAGAATATATACAAATTATTAAGAAATTAAAGTAAAATACAAGGAAAATGGATATTAATATGTATCATAGTATCTTACTCTCTCCCAGGTCGCCTAATTAGGAGGTATAGAAGAATGGAATAATTGATAATGGAGTTATTGATAATGGAGTTATTGTCAGTGTACAAAAATAGTACCTATCTACTGGTTACATAACTAAAACAGTGAAAAGCATGAGATTTGGCAAAACAGACATGATTTTTGAAGTTATACTTCTTTTGGCGCCATGGAGAAAAATGATGAGAGTGAATTTTTACGATGCGCGCGCACACCGACACCAAAATATTTTTACGATGCGCGCGCATCGTAAAAATAACAGCATGACGTTAGTTCTAGGTGGTATGAAAATTGATAACTATGTTCAAGTTGTATATTAAGAAGTATAACTTCTAACGCGTGTACATAAGTACACACAAGTTTTTTTTTTCATATTATTATATATCATTGACTTTAAAAAAGCCAATGAATGCAGTAATCACCATTCTTAGGATTTTGACGTTTTACCAGAAATGGCATCCCAAGGGATCGCTAACACGGAAAAAAATATTTAATAAAACAAATCACAAGAAATATGTTTTATAACCAACGATTACGCAGTATTTGCTTGAAAATTAAATAAATAATTAAATCATGACCAATATTGAATAAAAGTATGAATTTTTCTTATCAAATAAACGCATATTGAAAAAAATATTGCTTAATCATTTATTAAGAGTTTTAAAAAACATTTCTACTTAGTTCTTTTATAACGGTAGGTATTACATGGAACCTTAAAAAGATATGTTTGTATACCTAAAGATTTGATGCTATTTAGACCCGTTTAAGAGTGATTACTAAATGCTATTTCCCGATACATACCTATTCGTTATTTATATCCCCAGATGTTAAGACTGGATATTTTTTATGCAAGATACATAAATGCGTCTACCTTTGCCCATTTCGTTTTTGTTGTTGATAAATTTTGTAGTGTTTTCTTTTTTATTTTCCAAATATAACTAAAAGTTGAAACTTTTAAAAATGAACATCTGGTGAGGCTAAATTAAACCATTTGACAAGGTTAAATAAATAAAAAGGCACGAAGCCACTGTGAAACAATACGATCAAAAAAAGAAATGTCAAGCAAATCTAACGTCATGAAACAAAAAGAGAAACAAACTACTCACAAAACAAAGCTACTTGTTTTTCGGTTACTGGAAAAAAATATAAAAACGTTTCAATTTTGTGGGAGAAAGGTCTTAGGTCCTCTTCTATTTTTAATCTACATTAATGACATGCCTTCTATAATAAAACATGATATGACACTATTTGCTGACGACAGTACCATTTTATTTGCTAATGACACAGTAATTAATTTAGAAACTGACATTAATAAATCACTTGAACTAATAATAGAATACCTTAATGATAATAATTTAAGAATCAATTTTCAAAAAACTACTATAATATTATTCAAACAAAGGCCAAACAAAATAAAACCACTTAACATAAGATATTTAGAAAATAACATTGAAGAAAGGACAGATACCAAATTCTTAGGATTATATATCGATAGCAAAATAAACTGGAAAGTACACATAGACCATATCTGCAAAAAGCTTAGTCAATTTTCATATGCACTGTATAGGCTGACAAAAATTTCAAATCAATCGGCTATATTAACAGCTTATCATGGTTATGTCAATTCAACACTAAGATATGGAATAATATTTTGGGGTAATTCAACCGATAAAAATCGCGAATTTATAGCCCAGAAACGCTGTATTAGGTCAATGTGTACATTAAAACAAACAGACTCCTGCCGATCGTCCTTCATAAATTTAAAAATACTTACACTTCCCTGCTTATATATTTACGAATGTGCAGTATTTGTTAAATCTAATATTGAGATGTTTGCTCATCGTGAACGAGCACGTCATAGGGACAAACTACATGTAGTGCCCAGCAAGACCCACTTGCTTCATGAAAGTGTTTTCTGCGTTGCCTTACGTATATACAACAACATCCCAAGGTCAATCAGGTGCATTTCAGATAACCAGCTTTATAAAAAGAACCTTCATGATTTTCTGGTTTACAAATCATATTATACATTGAACGATTTCCTCATAGATAAATTCAATCACGCTTAAGAATGACTCTGCTAAGTAAAATATGTATCATAACTAAGATAAGAATTAATGTACTTGACTTTAAAATAAGTAATAATTTTTGGTGATTTAATAATTAAATGACACGTATTAAATTGTTTTAACATAGTGTATATCTTATAAAAATAATTGTATTAATGTAATTGTATAACTGACTGTAATTAAATAAATATTGTACGCCTAAATGGCTGGACATAGCTGAACATAATATATTTGTGACTGTAACAACTTTTGACCTATGGACCACAATAAAAAGTTTTGAATTTAAATTTGAATTTGAATTTGAAACTGGCGAAACCTCGGCTTGTTGTGATTTTCAGTTTATTATTTAGAGATCGGCAGTCTCAACAGTAACAATGTCCGATGTAAAATTAACTAATCTAATTTTGATATCAATGCCTTTCTTTCTCACCTAGTTTTTGTGAAAAGGACAGGACATCTTTGGTTGCATCAATTAGGTACATTTTAGGGCAAAATGATAAGGAAAAATTCGCCACATTCAAATTAGTTTAGCACTCTTAAAGGAGGATTCGCAAGCATTTAATAAAGAACTCATAGAATACTAGCTGTGCCCCGCGGTTTTAACCGCGTTAAACTTTATAAATTATAGCCTATGTGTTAATCCAGGCTGTCAGCTAACTCCATACCAAATTTTATTAAAATCGCTCCAGCCGTTTAGACGTGAAGAAGTAACAAACATACACACTCACACACTCACATACTTTCACCTTTATAATATTAGTGTGATTAATGTCTGTAACAGAAATATCCTTCTAATTATTCTTTCACACAGACACTACTACTATCTATCTACTAATTATTTCGAATCACTTGTTTCTACACCGTGCTGTGAGGGTATTTAGGAAATTATATTGAATCAGAATTATGTTTCTAATTCACCTTTATGCTCATATCTTCGGTAGTAAAGTGGTAAGTATCCCCGCCTGTCACGCGGGAGACCGGGGTTCGATTCCCCGCCGGAGAGACTCCTTTTTGTATTTTTGTATAAAGTTTAGGTATTGAAGTTTCTGTTGCTAAGGCACATTTTAAGCTAGAGTAATTGTTTTGGTGGTCCTTATATTATAATAATATGAAATATATTATTTACGAATAATAGTTATTTTACTAGATCAGGCAATAAAAATGTAATAAACACATTAAAAAAAAAAAAAAATTCGGTAAATTATAATAATGGGACAAAATCAGGTTTAGGATTATTCTATATTTATAAAAAATGAATACATATTTCCCTTGGTCACGCCATCACGCGTGAACGATTTCACTATTCTTTATTTTGTTGTGTTTGTTAATGTCAGGAGAAGGTTCTAATACAAGAAAAAAAAACTTGTGTGTACTTATGTACACGCGTTAGAAGTACTTGAACATAGTTATCAATTGCGCAATATTAGTGAATTTTTCTCCATCGCGCCAAAAGAAGTATAACTTCAAAAAATTAAAAAATTGCGCGGAAAATTTGAAACTTTAAGAATACCTACTTAACAACCAGTATTATTTCTAATCTAACCTTTACGCTTTGGACAATATAAACTTTTTAATGTAACATTATTACATTTGACATAGAATTGACAGATGGGTGCTTAATTAATATCATCAAAGAGGATGTAAAGAAATTAAATATCCATTGTGTTTTCCTAACTTTTGACATTGGTAGTAAGTATCATCTTTGTCGCGTTGGAGCCTTGACGACAAATTGGAATTGGAAATTAAGTATCGATTAAAACAAATGCTTCGATCGAAGTTCTTTTATTGATAGAAAATACATTGACATATATAAAATAATTAATTACCACAAAAATTAAAATTATTAACACAAAAAGGATGTAAGAAAACTGAATTTCTTTGTGTACATCACGGTTAGTTCAGAGCCATTACGCCTAATATTAACGGCACCCGACTTGCGGGGAAGAAATGAATACTTCTACACCGTCATCGAACATCGAACCCACAATTTTGAAAGGAAAGTACAAAGGCTAACATTCGCAATGTCAATACATAAATCTCAAGGGCAGTCGCTAAGTTTTTGCGGCCTCAATCTTCAAAATCCATGTTTTTCACATGGCCAGTTATATTGTCACCTTTTCCTATGTCGGAATTCCAACAAAACTATTTTAATACGCGCAAGAAAAAAAAAATAAGAATATGGTATACCATAAAGCATTACCATAACAAATACACTTTTTTCTAAAATTAAATACCTATCGTTAAGACAGGACAGCATCTGTCGGGTCAGCTAGTCCTTAAATACAAATAGAAACTGATATAATACATATAAAAATGTTCAAAAAGAATCTCTCCGGCGGGGAATCGAACCCCGGTCTCCCGCGTGACAGGCGGGGATACTTACCACTATACTACCGAAGACTTGCTTTTATATGCGAATTTACTAAATTACTGTGACGAATAAAAACCAGGGTGGGGTCTCAAGACATCTATCCAACAAAGAAGACTTGAAATCATGTGAGCGCCCTGCCTTTGGAGTTCGAAGCTCGACTAAGAGAGGTTACTAACGACGGCGGTACAGTAAAATGTCACTAAGTTAGAATCATCAACTTGATGTCTTCCTCTGCTGGACATGGCCTCCTTCAAAGGTTTCTATAACGTTGCCATTTGGAGGGGTTTACCGTAGTATCCGCGCTTGAAATGCGAGTTGGTGACCGCTGTTAGCTGGTAGCTATACACAGGTGGCGCTGCTGCCCAACTACCTGCTGTATCCCTTAGGGTCAGCGCATACAGAGAGGAGCGCAGCGGAGGCACTAGAAAATCAACTTTAGAGCTATAGGAATAAAGTGCATATATGCTTGAACCTGACAAAATGCTCGCGCAGTCTCGCGCATTATAATGTTCAAGCATACATGCACTTTATTCCTATAGCTCTAAAGTTGATTTTCTAGTGCCTTAATAGAATCCTCTCCGCTGCGCTCCTCTCTGTCTGCGCTGATCCTTAGTCGCCATTTACGACACCCACGGGATGGTTTGGGGTGGCAGTTGGCACTGTTATTTTTTCTAGGCCGACAACCACACGGCTAAGTGTATAACGTATTTACGTAACGATTTCTAAACTACGTGAATAAAATTAATTATACACAATCAAAGGTGGTAAGCATTACCTATTCGATCCCAATCTAAATACAAAATCAATATGTAGTGTTAATTCCGCTAATTGTCAGTTTAATCATGCCGGGATGCAATTTGCTAGGCCCCCCCCGCCCGCAAAAATGTGCACATACACGATTGGGTATCGTACTGGCGCATGTAAAAAGGGAGGGCGGTGCAAATTGCATCCCGGCATGATTAAACTGACAATTAGCGGAATTAACACTACATATTGATTTTGTATTTTGATTGTTATGGATTTCCGCAAAGTAACGCCTGATTCCATTACCTATTCGATCCCCTTTTTGTAACGTCAGATATCAAACAAAAATACTTTTGTATTATATTCCCATTAAGTTATGATATCGGATAATCGAGTGTTTTAATTGATAACCGTGAACGAATTCCTTTTAACCCTCTCGCAGTATTATTTTAGGTTCCGGTTGGTGTAATTTATAGGGGACTACCGTTGGTCTGTCCGTAAAATGGTAGTTATGTTCTTTTAATGATATTAACGGCTTAGGTAAGGTAGCGGCCGTATTATTTTAATAATTTGTAGTAAGTAGGTTTATGGAATTTGGTTCATAAATTTCTGATATTTTACGATTCATTCCATCGTTTTTAGGGTTCTGTAATAAATGATAACAAGCTTTTCTGTTTGTTTGTCACATTTGTATATCACAGATTTGAAATTTGAATAGGTTCTAATGTTTAAGCAAGTGGAAGTAATGAAAATTTTAAAATAGATTTATAGGTTATGTGCGGTATTATACAAAACCCCTTCAGTAGCTCATTCTAAAATATAAAAAATATATTAGAATGAGCTACTGAAGGTAAGCATTACCTATTCGATCCCCTTTTGTGTTACATCAGATATGAAACAAAAATACTTTCGTATTATATTCCCATTAAGTTATGATATCGGATAAACGTAAAAATAGACCGTGGAAATAACTACCAGAGATCGGGTAGCAGCGTTTTTCTGTGAACTATGACCATCAAACTGGAATCGCCAACCCGTCTGCCAAGCATGGCGATTAGTAATAAATCCTTGACTGTTCAGGCAGTTCTTTTGTGGAATAATCTGCCACTCCATATGGTTCTGACGTATAACCTAAAGTCCCCCCAAAGGATGGGGGCATATCCCCCATTCTATCATCATACAGTAAAAAGACGTTTACTTAGATATTACATTTCATGATATCTGCATGGAACTGCTATGGAACCCTTGGTGCAAGGCTTTGTTAGTTAGTTTATGCGGGAAAACTAAGAAATAAATGAGCAGGACTTTGGGTTATACGTCAGAACCATATATGTAATGGCAGATTATTCCACAAAAGAACTGCCTGAACAGTCGAAAATTTATTACTTAAAATATTGGGCAGTAACAGTCTTAATCAGAATATTGTACTTCAGGGAGAGCATGTGACTATAAAATACATTATTAAATGAGCCACACAAGAAAATCTTCGATTGGCCTTGTCAACTTATAATTAGAGGATGGCCAATACTGAAAAGTATTGTAATGTGAATACCTATATTCATAACGAAAGAGCCTCAAGCTAAACCTCGTTAGGACTTAATTGAACGTAACGACATGTTACGATAGAATAAAGATAAATAAATAATATAGATTAGACCATGTTTTTTTTTATATCATAGGGCGACAAACGAGCAAGTGGGTCACCTGATGGTAAGTGATCACCGCCGCCCATGGACACTCACAACACCACAGGAGTCGCGAGTGCGTTGCCGGCCTTTAAGAGTCAGCAAACAAGTGTTGCTTCCCCCCCAATGAGCTCTGTCGACCTTACTCACACAACATTAAAATTATTAATGTGTATGTCTTCTGTAATGTCGGGCTGCTCTTTGTGCGAAATAACGCTATGCCCTACCTCTCTAAAATACTAAAATTAATAGCTACTCTCATTCCAACGCAATAAAATTGTTTTTAGCTAGTGTGGGTGCTGAATACTTATGGTTATATTAACACGAGGTACACGTGCGGACTAATGCGTATCGAAACATTACGAATGAACACTTATTTTGCTATGACGATGGTAAGATCATTTTATCACTCTTTCCATTTCAGACAAAAATTGCCACGTGCAAGTAGTTCCGGGAAGACAGCGATCTGTTTGTGGCGCAGTGGCTGTGACGGACTGGCAGGAGTCGGCAATTGGGAAGGGAAATCCAGAGCCCTCCTAGAGTACGTGCCCCGACCATCTGGGACATGGCATAAAAGGGGAGCACCGGTGCAGAGTACCCGCTTGCGCGGGGCTCCTCCCATCAGGCGTTAAGTCCACGGCAGGTTAGGTTAGATTAAGTCGGTGCGAGTCTGACATAGGTATGTAAAAAGTTTTTGTTAAGTTAGTAAGTAATGTTATATGGAACTATGGAATTTCAGGCTAACTAATTGTGGTTGAGAGCATTGTTTACTTCAAGTATTTGTATTACATGCAACTTTAAATAGAATTTTATAAATTCAAAAATCGCCTGACCGGCAAGAATTTTTTTATAAGGCAGGGAGAATAAATGTAAAGGCAAATGTATCATTTATAAATAAATCGATGGTGTATCATTTATAAATAAATAAATAAATAACCACGCATGCTACCCGCAAAAAGTGTCTCAAAAAGACACTTTTTGCGGTGAATGATACACCATCGTGTCGATGGTGAATGATATACCATCGACAGTTCACAATGCAACTTAACAAAAACTGTTTAAATAAAAGTTCTATGTGATTTGCCTTTACATTTATTCTCGCTGCTTTATAAAAAAAGTTCTGACCGGTCAGGTATTTTTTTTTATTTAATCGATTTTGAATTTATAAAGTCCTATTTAAAGTTCCATGTAATGCAGACTTGAAGTAAACAATGCTCTCAACCACAATGTAGTTAGCCTGAAATTCCATAGTTACATATAGTTTTACTTCATATTTTCCAAATTTATGCATTTTTGCTTGTATAAAACATTCGAATTCCCGATTTAACCCATTTTAATATCGATATGGTTTCAGTGTCGAATATGGAAATGTATATTGCCAACTACGAGATTTATGCGTCTCCAGAGCCGGAACTGGAATGGTCTCCCACACCCTCTCCAAGAAGAATGTAATTTGAAAAAGTTTTTTTTTGTAATAAGGTAGGTAATAAATATACAATTGCAATGAGAATATATAAACGAACAATATTTGTGTATTAAACAATACACAAATATTGTTCGTTTATATATTCTCATTGCAATTGTAATTGTATATCTATACATATAATGAAATCGTAGGAAAGTCAAAACTGTACATTGAATATTTTTTTAAAGGATACTTGGGTCGTGATCTACAATAGATATCGAAGCCAAAAGTATAGTTTTTAGAATTTTTGTCTGTTTATCTTTATGTATGTCCGGGCTAAACTCAAAAAGTACTGCATGGATTTACTTACAAACAACATATAGGCTATTATCACGCTATGACCTACGGGGGAGGAGCTGTGATAATTTATAAAATTTAACGCGGGTAAAACCGCGGGGTACAGCTAGTTAATAATAAATAACTAGGATGAAAACGGCAGAAATGCACGAAAGTGCAGATTATTTGAAATGAAATGAAATAATGAAATTTATTCAGCACTTGGGTATTTACATACACTTGTACTTGTCAAGCTCACAATGTATTACATAAACACAGTAATTAAAGCAACAAAATATTTTGAATTAGTCCGTCCGTGCGGTCTGTTTCGTCACATATATTTTTAATATCCTTAAATAAATAATAAATAGCGAGTTACTAAGCTATTATTGTTACATTTAACAATTGTACATTAAAATTAAAGAATTGAAAACAACGAGCAGTTGGCTAGCGCAAAAGGCTCTCAACCGATAGTGTAGTTTTTATAGTAATTTAAGCGACTAATACCTGAGGGCACCCTTATGGGGTTCGGGCCACAGCTCAGGCGGCCGCTGAAGTAAAAAGATGGAATTCGAAATGGGGGTCAGATCACTTGCACGGGATAAACGATCATGTGTTAAGGGGGCGACGCGATCCTCGCCGCTGAGGATCCTACCCTAGCTAGCCTACGGCTTTCTCTAGCTACCTAGGTGCACGACCCGGAAAAGAAAGCCACAAAGAAACTCCGGGCTTGCTTTTTTCGTCTTCTTTTGCTTTTTGCTTTTTGTTTTAAATTTTTTCTATATCTTTTTTTTTAACATTGTTCTTTTGGTTTTACATTGTCATTGGCTGTTATGTGGGCTAATTCACGCACAGAACCGATGACATCTAGTTAATCAAAATAATTATGAGGTAATAAACAATAACATTCCATTTCACTCAAGCAATTAAAATAACCTCTTGTAAGATGAACAAACGGTGGGTGCATCCGCGCACATTTACAAAATTAACAAGTCACACGAAGTCGACTAAAGGCGACAACAGTATGAGAAAAAAAATGAGTACCCCAGCAGCAGTTCGACCAGTTACCGCAAGCAGCACCCGTTCACGAGTATGACGTGAGGACATGTGGAGCCATCGCCTCCTTCGCCATATTAGAGGAAAGGAAACGACCCGACGTACTTATTTACCTGATTGTGAATCTATTTTCATTTAAAATTATGAAATTGTGGGTTAAAAATGCGACATGTAATGTTTTCCGAGTAGAACAAACTCCTACAAATTAACATCGACTTTACATAAAAATAGTTCTAATTGCAACATATTAACGTACATAACAAAAAACCAGATTAAATACCCTTTTAAATTATATATTAATATCTATAAATCCCATACATAATTACAAAGAAACATTTAAAAGAAATCTATAACTCTTCGCGCGAAATATGTCCATTTCAAAGAGATGTCACTGGTAGACGCCACTTTACGAATGTTTTTGTTCTATGACATTCCATTTTGGCGGCCCCACTTATTTTTTTTAAATTCTATACTCTATCCCATGGAGCTATTACAAAGAGGAGACGTTGTAATTCGATTTTTCTATGAAACGACGCGTGACATTTTGCGGGGTGGAGAGGGTGTTAGATCCCGCCTATTTCTTTGTTTACATCTACCGGTCAATAGGTAAACTATTCGCATGTTTTGTGGACTATAATTAGTAGTAATGTAACTTTTTTACACTAGATGTCACACAGTGCAGGATGCAACAGGGCCGGACTCATAACTTCGTACCAGGGAGTACCTACTGTTTTTTTATACTTTTGCGAACCATAATGATATCTTTTTTTTATTGACAGTGATATATTTTATAAAATAAATGTGAGAATAAAAAGGTCATTGATGAATGATGATGATGATGATGAAGATTATGGGATTTTGATTATGACTTATTATTAATATTCCGAATTGTTATTCATGTTATATTGGAAATAAAATTAAATATTTTATGGGTAAAAAAATGCATTGTTACGAACCGATATATCCAGTTGTAAACAAGGTAAAGTTCCCTTCTTTAATTTTCTAAGGCCTTTTTTTGTTACTACGAAGTCTTCATCGTTAAAATGGCAAGAACAAATTTTTGTATATTTAGAGGGAGACCAGTCTTGTCTGTTAATTTTTGCTATCCATTTTTGTCTAAGGTTATCTTCAGATGGCAATCTATAACATTCATAATTTTAAAATTTGACTAAAAAAACTAGGTAGGCTTAAAGTACTTAATTTAAATTAAGTAAACAACGAGCATACTAATGAAGGGAAGTAGGTACATAAATTAAATTACTGTACATAGAATATTTAATTTATAGGAGATTGTATTTTTTTTGTGCAGTGCATTCCATGTTTAAGTACTTTCTATTTATGATACAGCTGCGGGACATTAGGTAAAATAACTGGATCCTAATTACGGCCCTGTTTTTGTTATGTTCATATTTGTACGATAGATGGCGGTTCTTTTTTTAAAAATTATATTAAAAGCTACAAAAATGTATTTTGGCCATTAAAGGGGTTTTACGAATGAATGTAAAACAAATTTCAGTACATACGATTATTAGATTATGATAGTACTGAGCTCTGCGTACCTAAATATTTTTTATTCCCATGACCCCAAGTATCGCCATCTAATGTCGTGTAGAATTATGTTACGAAACGCCGACGTTAAGGGAATTTTCTAGAACTATTTTGATAAAAAATCGAATAAAATTACTTACAAATGAAATTTGATGCCATCCATAGCATTAGAACGTCTGTCCGAGTAGTTTTTACAAGATAAAACACAACACTTCATTATTTTTATCTTCTAGCGCAAATATAGCTGTAAATTGTGAACGTGACGTAGTTGTGCACAGGACGAACGCCAACAATACATTGACTTAGGCCACGCCTACATGATGACGTTTAGACTCAGTTGAAAATCACAGTGCTCAGTTGCTTAGGCCGTCTCCTCTTTGTAATAGCTCCATGCTCTATCCTTTTGACCATGGCGCTTCGCTTCATACCAATTAGTGCCGCAATTTGCCACAGGATGGCATTGATTTCAACTATTGAATGCGCGGGGACTTTAGTACCCGGGACGTAGGACCGTTTACCTGCCGCGGGGACAAATGTACCCGTGGACGTTTTAGTCCCTATATTGGAAATGTTTAGCTTGATATGTATAGCCATGTGTACTATATTAAATAAATAAGAATATTATTTTCTTTAAAGACAACGTTCGCACTAGTGAAATTAATCCCCGTGTCGCGGGGAACTTTACAAATATATAATATTGAACGTAAAGTACATCCAGACTCAGAACAACTATGTAAGGGTCACACAAATAGCTGACCTGCGTGGGGTTTACCCCGGGTCACGTAGTGGCGAGGCGACTGTCTTAACCGCTGCACCACACGTGCAGTAATTCATCATCATCATCATATCAGCCGAAAGACGTCCAAAAGACGCTGGACAAAGGCCCCCCCCAAGGTCCTCCACAATAGCCGGTCCTGCGCTGCCCCCATCCAGCGGCTTCCCGCGACCCGCACAAGATCGTCGGTTCGTGGTGACTCATTTAGTTTTAAATAAATTACCTGCTGCGGTGTTTCCCCAGAGCTACGACATGTTCTTCTTCAAACGAGGTTTTAACCGAGTATTAACCCCACGGTAGGCAGCGGTTTGCTGGCCCCCCTGGCACTGCGAATGTCCAAGAGCAGCGGTTACCACTTATCATCAGGTGGGCCGCTAGCTCGTCTGCCTACAAAAGCAATTAAAAATTAAAAAATCGTTTCATTCAATATCTCCTAATAGTTTTTCCAGATGGAGGCCGGCTCTGTGTGTCTTGAAGACAGAAAAGGGTGCCAAAATCGTAGTTACTACTAGTAGGTGCATTTCCTTTTAGAAACAATATTTTAAGACTAAATTTATTGTACGATCACTAGTCGGGGTAGTGGTAATAAATAAGTTAAAGTAATGGTTTTATTTGTTTGGTTTCAAGCTAATTTACATTGTCTATTCACATTGGTCAGGTAATGGTTTTATATAAGACTAAGGGGTAAGGGGGAGAATGACGAGGGGGGTAAGGGGGAGAATGACGATAACATCTGGTCAGCCCCAAATGCCAACCTCACCTGCACGATCCGGACGCTTCACAGGCGAAACTGGATACGCCGGCTTACCAGCTGTCGTGGCGCTCCCTGCTAGATAACAGACGAGGCAATGGCGACCGAGCCGTGGTGGGATAACCACTCCCTGCTCAGGCGACTGGGCAGAAGAGGCTCCAGCGGCCTTGGGATCTAAATAATCCCAAAAATTTTCTGGCGCAGAAGGCAAGGGGAAACCACTGCGGCTACATTCCCAAGAAAGTCACATGAGAGCACAAATAAATGAGACACGATCGCCCTGCGAACCGACTAGCGACCGGCGCCGTGCTGCGTCCGGGGCACGCGGTGTGAAGTTGGCTACCGGCCATGGCGGGGTAGGAGACCAGGCCCCCCATGGAATTTCTGCTACTGGAAACTCTATCAAGCTACGACACCTTCAGAAAATTGGAACATGGAATGTTCGCGGCTTAAACCAACCTGGAAAACTTACCGTGTTAGAAGGAGAAGTAGTTAGAGTCGGTATAAACATCTGTGGTCTAAGCGAAACACACTGGCAAGGCAGCGGACATTTATCTACAGACCGCCATATCATTTACTTTTCTGGCAACGACACCAGCAGCAGGCACGGCGTGGCCTTTTTAATACCAGTAATTCTAAAAAACTGCGTGATGGGATACGAACCGGTAAGCGATCGGATTATCAGCATTAAGCTAAAAGCTCTACCAATTAACCTCAACATCGTTCAAGTTTATGCCCCGACCTCCACCGCAAGTGACGAAGCAATCGAGAAGTTCTACTCCGAATTAGAAGATACAATATCGAAAGTACCCAATAGAGAGTTATTAATCATTCTAGGAGACTTGAACGCTAAGATCGGAGAAAACGCACATCAGCTAGGCAAATGTGCGGGGAAATTTGGGCTTGGGAAGCGGAACGAACGAGGCGAACGCTTAATACAATTCGCTACAGAAAACGACCTCATGATTCTGAATAGCCTTTTCCAACACCACCCTCGAAGGCTGTACACTTGGATATCACCCGATGGAAAAACCCGCAACCAAATAGATTACATCATGATCCGATCGCGATGGAGAACATCTGTAACAAATACTCATACGTTACCTGGAACCGATTGCGGGTCTGACTACCAACTTTTGATCACCAAACTAAAACTCAAGTTGACAGCAGCCAGAATCATTAAAAAGCCGAGAAAGCTGGAAGTGAAAGATACTTCGAGATTTCATTCGATTATCGAGAAAAACTGGTCACTATGGTCTGAAGCGGATCTTGTTAACGAAACATCGGATATACTTTGGAACCGAGCTAAGACACTCATCGCTACAACTGTCTCAGAGGCTGCACCACCAACTGCAATTCATAAAAAACAACACTGGATGACTGATAGTACCCTTGAACTCATCGAAAAACGCCGGAAGATGAAAGCAGCGGGAGCTGATATCAAAGATCTGAATAAAATTTCGACACAGATACAACTCAAATGCCGACAAGATCATAATGATTATCTGCGCAATATTTGTAAAGAAATTGAAACTCATGCAGACAGACATGAGTCAAAAGACTTATATCACAAAATCCGTCTCATTACGAAAACGCTGCCGTCAAAATCCTTGGCCATTGAAGATCAGAATGGTCAAATAGTGAATGAACTGGATGAAATTTCGGAAGTTTGGAGAAATTACTGTCAGTCCTTGTACCAAGATCCTCAGTCGAGAAACTTCACACCCACGGAGCCTGCGAATGACATGCTTGAGCCGGACATACTTGAGTCAGAAGTAAGAGCTGCTATACAACACCTTAAGAACAGGAAAGCCACAGGGAAAGATGAGATCCCAATAGAAACAATACGAGCATTGGGAGAGCGTGGTGTTCATATTTTTCACATCATATGCAACAAGATATGGATCACAGGCAAATGGCCGTCTGAATGGGCTCATACAATCTTCACGCCTCTTCATAAAAAGGGCACCACAAAGAAGTGTAGTAACTTTCGACTTATTGCACTGATATCGCACGCTAGCAAAATAATGCTACACATCATAAACGAGCGACTGAAAGCATATCTATCCAGAGAGATTGCGCCAGAGCAAGCCGGTTTTGTGAAAGGAAAAGGAACCCGTGAACAAATCCTCATCGTTCGTCAAATCATTGAAAAAGCCCGAGAGTTCAACAAACCGACGTACATATGTTTTGTTGATTTCTCCAAAGCGTTTGACTCAGTGAAATGGCCAACGCTGTGGAAAACACTACTGGACATGGGCACGCCGTAGCACCTAATCCACCTGCTTAGGGAGCTCTACGAAGGAGGAACGGCCTCAGTGCGGACAGATGACCTCCTCTCAAATAGTTTCCATCCAAGTGCGGGCGTGCGACAGGGATGCATAATATCACCTCTACTGTTTAACATCTATACTGAACTTGTAATGCGAATCACTCTCGAAGACTGGAACGATGGTGTTGTAGTTGGTGGATATAAAATTGCGAACTTACGATACGCAGAGGACACCACCTTATTTGCAAGTAACGCTGGCCTTATGGAGGAGTTACTTCTCAGAATGGAGCGCGTGAGCCTAACGTTCGGTTTAAAGATAAACCGATCTAAGACCAAGATGATGATTGTAGATCGCGTCAACGACAACTCGCCCGAAGTGACACAGATTGCGAATTGCGACGTGGTTCAGACATATGTATACCTTGGGGCTCTAATCTCAAACAACGGCAGCTGCGTAGATGAAGTAAAACGACGCATGGCCATTACCAGAACTGCGATGGAAAAATTAAGAAAAGTGTGGAGTAATCGTAACATTACTAAAAGCACCAAAACCAGACTCGTGCGTACACTTGTGTTCCCCATTTTTCTTTACGCGGCAGAGACATGGACAGTGCGCGAGTTGGAAAAGGGGAAGATAGATGCTCTGGAGATGTGGTGCTGGAGGAAGATGCTCGGGATATCGTGGACGGAGTTCCGCACTAACAAATCGATACTTGAAGAGCTCGGCATCACGCAGCGTCTATCGGCCATAGTACGGTCGCGCATACTGCAGTACTTCGGACATGTCTCTAGACGGGATAACGACTGCATAGAACGACTGGTTGTGCAAGGAAAAGTGGAGGGAACCAGATCACGTGGCAGGGCACCTATGCGCTGGACTGACCAAATAAAATCCGCAGTAGGAAGCTGCGTATCTGACTGTGCCAGACAGTCCGCCAACAGAGAGAGATGGCGGGAGATCGTGCGGAAAGCTGTGCCCACCCTTACCACCAACGTGGATGCCTCGATGTGACCACGACCGCTCTGCCAAGAGCGTAACGAAAGAGAAGAGAAGAAAAATACACAATTTAGTTATTTTTTCTTTCATATCATATCAATTCTTTCTTTCATACAAATCTTTTTAACAGTTTTTAAAATAGAAGTAGATAAATAAATATCTTGGCACAGATGCCAGCACATCCAGCTACCCCAATTTGTCAAATTTCTTTTATAGATTTTCAACATTATCACAAAAGCATAAGGTTCACTTTCGATTGGGGAAATTTGACAGATCGGGGTAGCTTGATGTGCTGGCGTCTGTACAACTAACACACTGCCATCTGATCGATGGCCACTATACTACTGATAAACAAACTTATGTATTTCTAAATACATACATATAATCATTAGCCGTATATCAATAGTAGTATCAATCATTAGCCGTGTGGTTTCCAGCCTAGAAAGAATAACAGGGTCACCCCTTACAATCCCATGCGATTAAGGGATACGCCAGGTGGTTAGGCAACAGCGTCACTTGTGTACTAGCTACAACCTTAGTAAACCTTGCCTTTTAAGCCAGAAATTATGGGTAAGATCTCCACTCAGTACAAATCTCTGTGTAATGATCATGATTATATGTCATCATCATCATCAGCCTGATAACGTCCCCCATAGGTTTCTAACGTAGCCATTTGGCGGGGTTTGCCGTAGTCACCGCTCTTGGCAAGCGAGTATTGGCGACTGGAGTTAGGTGCGTAGCTACTACATGCGTGACGCTGCTGCCAGACCACCTGGTGAAACCCTTATTCGCCTTTTACGACACCCACGGGAGGATATGGGGTGGCTCTTACGGTTTCTGGGCCGGAAACCACGCGGCTCACGTTAAGCTAAGATATTGCGGTTTTATCTGCGTTAAACTTTATAAATTACTAGCTGTGCCCCGCGGTTTTACCCGCGTTAAACTGTGAGGAGCTGTTATAATATATAAATATATATATTATCACAGCTCCTCCCCCTTAGGTTATAGCGTGATCATATGTAGCCTATATGTTGACCCGACCTCTTAGTAATATTCATGCAAAACTTGAAGTAAATCCATGCAGTACTTTTTGAGTTTAGCCCGGACATACATACAGACACATAGACAAAAATTCTAAAAACGATATTTTTGGCTTCGACTTCGATTGTAGTTCACGCCCCAGATATCTTTTTTTTAAATATTCAATGTACAGTTTTGACTTTCCTACGATTTTATTATAATGTATAGATAGTAGCTGTTCCTTGCAGTTTTATCTGCGTTGAACTTTATAAATTTTAGCCTTTGTGTTAATCCAGGGTGTCAGCTAACTCCAAACCAAATTTTATTAAAATAGCTCCAGTCGTTTAGACGTGAGAAGTAACAAACATACACACTCACAAACTTTCACCTTTATAATATAGCCTATGTGTTATTACGACGAGTTGCGAGTGTTCATGGCCGGCGGTAATCACTTACCATCATATGACCCACTTACTCGTTTGCCATCCTATTTTATAAAAAAAGGATATATAAGCTGTATTACTTTAAAGTTTTATCAAAATCCACTTCGTAGTTTTGGCGTGGAAATAACAAATATCCACATACTCACAAACTTTCGCATTTATAATATTAGTAGGATTGTTTTTCGATATTCATTGATAAAAATGTGAATTATCTAATCATAATAGCAACCCCCTATATGTATATATATAAATAAACATTTAATGTAACATAATATGTCATGCCATATGTATCCCATAAATACCCCCACTTACGACATTATCCTTGCACCGTGCCTTCCACGTACAAAAGCTAAAACTTGTTGGTGTAGAACACAGTAAATTGCGTACAATTTTCTCAATTATGGTTGCATGAATGCTGTTGCTTTTTGATATTAATTGATAAAAATGTAAATTATCCAATCGTAATAGCAAACCCCCTATATGTATATGTATAAACATTTAATGTAACATAATATGTCATGCCATATGTATATATAAATACCCTCACTTACAACATTATCCTTGCACGGTGCCTTCCACGTACAAAAGCTAAAACTTGTTGGTGTAGAACACAGTAAATTGCGTACAATTTTCTCAATTGTCGTTGCATGAATGCTGTTGCTTTTTTAAAATAAGCAAGCTCACAGATGGTAGTACTCTCAATAACTCGTTCTAAAGGTGTGAATATGCTGCACATTGTGAAAAAGTTTTATAAAGCTCTTTTAGATGCAAGGAGATATCACAGTGGAGATGTAACAATACCGTGGCCTTTTTGCTCCTTTCTACTAGAGATGTGCTAGGTAATTGAGCGGTGACCGAGTACTAGATAGAGCACAGTAGCTGATTGAATGAAAGGGAAATTGCGGTTTATTTTTTATGACGTATTAAAAATAAACTACTTTACTGGATCTCGTTCCAACCAATTTTCGGTGGAAGTTTGGAAAGTAATGTACATCATATTGGTAATAATAATGTGTAATGACTGCACGTGTGGCGCAGCGGCTAAGATGGTCGCCTCGCCACTTCGTGTCGCCACTAATGTGGGCGTTGCCTTTTACAAAAAAAGAAAAAAAAATATTTGATTCATTTCTTGATTCATTTACCTTCTTTCGATCAAAGATTAAAGGAAATCATTTACGTACACTAAAAATATAAGCGGACCTAAGATAAATCCCTGGAGCACCCCTATTTTGACAGAATGACGTGCCAAAGTACAACCCTCTATTGAAACCAGTGCGTCCTATGTCAGTGAATAGGTCAATCAAATTAATTATTATTGTATTTTATCACTCAAATAGTCACAAGTGTACCTATGCCGAAATGTATGTTTATTGTTAAAGGACAATTTGACCGTTTATTTAAGAAACGTGATCATTATATAAAATTTATAAAAAAAAAAAATACCTAAAACAATAATAGTTCCCTGTTATGATACAATATTTTAATATTTTATCGTATATGTTATGTAACTACCATCTATACTGAGGTTATCGTTCGATTTTGATAAATTTTTCACTTTGAGCTGCACCCGATTGTTATACGAGAGGAATTGGAAAAACAACGCAAAACTTAACATTAGTTTTGCGTTGGTAGTTACATAACATATACGATAAAATATTAAAATATTGTATCATAACAGGGAACTATTATTGTTTTAGGTATTTTTTTTTTTTATAAATTTTATATAATGATCAACAAAAATAATAAGACTATATCACCAATAAATTAAACTAAAAAGGAAGTTCTTCAATTCTATTATTATTTAATCTGATTTGGTGCGAGACAGGATTCGACTACGTCCCGTCGAGTTTGCGCATTTACTTTGAAGATGACCTCTTGAAGAGATTGAAGCTTGAACTTGGTCTAACCCAACATAAAATTTGTTACGTGAGCTCCCTAACATTTTGTTTGCCTGTTTCAAGTTCTCTTAAGTTATGGAGTAAGTACTAACTATTTTGTATTTACACATAACGGTAGTGCAGCCATATATAAAGTGTGTGTCATAGTATCTACACCCGCCATCACCGAAAATTGCGGCCAAGCTCGATTCGATCGTTTAAAAAGTACTTCATAACAGTGAACAAAGCCTTAGAACAGTAAACAAGTAGAATCGCGTGCATTTTCTTTTCGCGTGTAAAAAAGGGGAGAAAATGATGTACGGTTATTGCTTTGTTTTATTATACGTAAAATATATTAAACTGGAACTTTGCGAAAAGGGGGCGAGATTAAAAACTGAAAACAAGTGTCGTAAATAGGTGGAGACTGTAAGCGATTTTTTGTTTACGCATATAGACACGTTAGTTAGGACTAGAAATATACATTAGACATAATTGAGGAATAATACCTATATCATAAAAAAAATACGGATCTTGCAGCAACAAGGAACGTCTTCCGCGCGTTATAAGCGCTTTTGCCATACCTACTATTGGAATCAAACATAACAGCTCACATAGGACCCTTAAATTGATCCTCGGTGCTTTTGCAGCTGGCTTCTCTAGTTGCAATTCTCTCGTTTTATGAGGCTATAGCCTCTTTATATCATTCTGTCTCCCGCTTGGCTCTCGAGGGAAGTGGAACTATTCATTTTCTAACTCCTCCTTTTTTCTTTACGATTTAGTTCGTTCGATCCAAGACAGTTAAAGCGATTCCCCGGGACATGCCTGAGACTCACCGCTCAGTGTCATTTCATTGTGTGCCACTATTGATCCCGGCTCACAGGAGTTGCAGTGGTGGGTAAGAGGGAGGGACTAGTCCAGTTTATATAAAAAAATTAGAAGAACAACATCACCAGGGCTAGTCTGGCTTTAGTATCCTTGAGCTCACGGGTCCAATTTCAGCACACAATAATCTTTATGGAAAATTGACAGTTATTTTGTTTTGGTAAATTCTCCTCGGGTAACATGAAGCAGTTGGTCCCAGCTGTCGTCTAAACATCAGTGTCTACAAGACAGAAGCCAAACTAAATCTGGCAACAGAGCAAACCATTTCAGTTGGTGGTTCTCTGTGAGCTTCGAGGACAGATGGCAGTCGCTAAATTAATTCTGATAACTAGCCACAGCAAGAACAACCAGCACCCGACTCCAATAGATATGGCATAAGGAAGTAACGATGGAGATACTAAAGTTTATATTGAACAATAAACCAAGTCATGATAGGTCCTTAATTTTTATAGCAATCCGTAAACATTGCTTAGAGTTAGAGAATGAAAATAGATGGACTGATGATCTTTTCCGGATCGCTAAAAGCAGATGAATGTGGGTAGCGCAAACCCGGCAATTGCGGATTTCTTCGAGAAGGCCCTTGACAAGCAGTGGAAAACTTCCATATGATATGCCTGAAGACGAAGATGATATTGTTTTTAAATTATATTTATATCGTTTAATTGCTACATTATTTACTAATGTAGCTGTATTAATAGATAACTTAAATATATGTTTAAATATAAACAGTTTATTAACAAATTACATTTATGGCAGACTTTGATTTGATGACATGTTTGAAATAATAATTTATTTGTTAGTTTTATAAGTTCTTTTAATCCGCAATATTAATTATGATATTGTTTACATTATACATGCCCAAATAAACATTTTAGTGGGAAGATGGTAGTGACGTAATGACTTCGTGAGATCATGGCCTGTGACGTCATTGTAGGTACCATGTTCAATTGACGCTTTGTTGTTTTGTTGACGCTTTTTCTCATTAAGCAGTTTATTGTGTGATGCTACGTGGGCGTCAAATTAGAGGAGTAGGGGACATTCATAATATCTTCCTAATGTCTTTGTTTATAAGGTACTGTTGACTACGTATTACTTGGCGATTATAGTTTCATAATGGCTACAATTCTATATTATACTAGCGGCCCGGAACGTGCTTCGCTACGTATAAGGCATAGTAATAAAAAATGATTATTAAGTTCATTTATTCAAACAAAAAAATATTTTAAATTGCTAAAAGATGTTGCTTTTACACATTTTCAAGACTTTTTTTAAATTTTCCTTCCCTGGACTTCCACGAATAATTCAAGACCAAAATTAGCCAAATCGGTAAAGGCGTTGTTGAGTTATAACATTACAACGAAAAGTGGCATTGATTTATATATATATAGATATACGATTTATTAATTTAAATGTCTATAGGTATGCATTACCATTATCTTCATCATATCAGACGCCCACTAGACAAAGGCCACCTCCAAAGACTTGCCTGTGTGGTTGACGGCCAAGAAGTATATCGCCATCCCATCTTATCTCGTGGGGGGCATATCAGTCATCCTAAATATATGTATATACCAAAGAACGGGAAGCGTTATTTTGAGTACTATGACCATCTTACTCTGTCTGCCAAGCATGGAAATTATGGTAAATCTCCTCAAATAGGTATTCACTTACTGACATTTAATAAGTGGTAAATAATACATGCCTTTTATAATAGAGCATTGAAAAGAGAGAGAAACAGTTACAACTAAAATTGTTTGTCCGGACCGTATAATTAGACGGCGAGTACGAACCTGACACTCATTAACTGCCAAACAAAACTACAAATGTCCTATGTTATTAAAAGAAGTTTAGATCGAGTTGTTTGGATTCGTTTCAATAAAGAATTATATTTGTATTTAAAAAAGAATTTTTATTAAACTGTATTATTGGGTTGATGAAATTTTTTCATTAATTATTAAGTAAAGAGGGAAGCTAAGCTTCGAAAGCTTTTCATGATTCCCTGGAAGATGGCGTTTGTTGTAATGAGTAACCTAGGTCGTAACGATGTCTTAAATAGTAATCTAGGCTCAATATTTTCAAAATACGAATTCATTTCTGACAAGAATATTACTTATATATTATTTTTCAAAACATCTTTTTAATATATGAGATTTTTTAACCCAACTTCTTAAGATGTCGATATCTCCGTCGACTTCAAAAACGGTTCACAAAATATGAATATTCTTTTATTTGATAGGCAGTTTTTCTGAGAATATTTCGTTTCAAGTAAGGAAGAAAAGTTAATGTCGCTAGAACCATCTTCACCTTTCCTTAAATTTGATTTTGATTTGATGTTATCATAAAACGAACACACAATTTGTTTAAAAAGACATCTAATATGTCTTTTAAACAAATTAGAATAAGAATTTAGGAAATACGGCGGTTTTTTATAATTGGGAGTAGTCTCTACCTGGTACCCACCACTGCAACTCCAGTAAGTCAGGATCAACAGTGGCAGACAATGAAATGGCAACGAGTGAAATGGATCCCACAACGAATTTAACCAAAAACAAATAAGGAGGAGTTAGAAAATGAATACTTCCTCATCCCTCCAGAGCAAAGGCGGAAATTGAATGATATAACGAAGCTGGAGCCTCATAAAATAAGAGAATTGCAACTAGAGAACCCAGCTGCAAAAGCACCGAGGTTCTATTTTAAGGGTCCTAAGTGTGCTTTTATATTTGATTCCAATTGCAGGTATGGCAAAAGCGCTTATTTATTCTGGTCAAAAACTACCAATTAATAAGTATTTAGGTACCTACCTAGTGTAGCGTTCTTTGCTGTTGTAAATTTTCCAACATTTTTTACCACCAACCAGTGTACAGGTTTTTGTTCGCTAAGCGGTTTTTAATGTCATCCGTTCACCGTGAAATATCTGAAGTTATATGGTGAAATAAAGGTAAGGATGGCAAATCAATGGCACTATATAACTGGCACTAAATTGAATTTGGTTCTGGGGGTGTACTGATACTTCTACGGAACCAAATTCAATTTAAAGAACGGAAAGATATCTCTCAAATGTCTATTGAGCGTGTGTGTGAGGTAGCTTGTGTTGAAACACAATTCTATTACATATTATGTGTTTGTCGACCACCATCATCTGACTTAAAGCTCTTTGCATCCACAATTGAGGATATTCTTAAGAAATTCAAAAGTAGTAAAAAAATTGTTGTATGCGGTGATTTCAATATAAATATTTTAACAGTTTCAGACAGATGTCGCGGGCGTCACGTAAACATCTTGCTCCGCTATTTAAATCATTAAAAATATAAATCTCAAGTTATTCTAGTAGTAATGTTATTAAAAGTGAATTATTAAGTGCAAATAATAAGTGGAAGTGTTATCTTTATGCAACTATCACAACTAATGGTGTTTTTTCTTAAATAATATGATTTTCGAGCTTTCTCCACAAAAAACCTGAAAATATACAAAATTCTGTGCTATAAGTTTAAGAAACGTTTGCAATAAATAATAGAAATCTTTCGAATTATAGTGAGTGGGAAAAATTAAAATATTTAAACTTAATTCACAAATTACAAAAAAGTGTAAACAATAAAACAGTTCCGAAAATCAAAATATACAGATGCCATGGTAACAGTCACTGCTATGGCAACCAAAATGATGACCGTTTTCTATTGGTTGTGAAATAAAAAGGACACCATGCAAACAAACAGCTATTGGTCGCTATTAATATTTTTGTCATGGGTATAATGTCAATTATGAAGTTCGCCGTGACGCGTGTTTATTGATATTTTTATGGACTTTAATTTTGTTACTATTTTACCTTAATTTCCATAGCTTTAATGAACATTGTAAATAACGGAGGCAACCTAGCAAACCCCAACTCCAGTATACCCTCCACATCAGCTGACGTCTTAATACAATGTCACCTCTGCTCTCAGTCCCGTTTTTTTAAAGGTAAACGCGGTCTAGGAGTGCATTTGGGTAAAGTTCATAAGACCCACAATGCACATCCTCGTTCACAAAGTCCGTCTCCATCACCAACTTTCAACCAAAATTCCCTTTGGCACACTTTAGGTAAATTAAAAAATTCTATTCCGGTTCTCAAACGAATTCCCCGGAGAGCAAGGCCTTTAGTAGCTCAGCACTTAGCTCAACATATTCGCCTAGCAGTCCAGGAGAATACAGTATCGGCCTGGGAGCGTCTGCTCACCTTTCCGTACAGAATTTTTCATATGCCAGAAGGCCACAATAAAAGAAAAACCTTAACAGATCAAATTCGTATAAATTGCAACTACAATGTTATCCCAAACACTGAAAAACAAACCCGCAATCGAAATAGGAGCTTCTTCCATTACGTGAAATCTAAGTTGTCGGAAGGTGATATTGCAGGTGCTGCCAGGCTACTTTTTACCAGCGATGTGGTGGCGCCAAATTCACCAGAAACTTTAGCAGCTCTTAAGAGCAAGCATCCGGTGTCAAACAATAACCTTGCCTTCCCTGCCCCTCCCGATGATTCGCAAGCTCTGACTGTGACAGCTCGGGAGGTGGCCGCTGCTATTAGCTCCTTCCCCAGCGGTTCTGCTGGTGGCTTTGATGGCTTGTCTCCTCAACATCTAAAGGATCTGACGAGCGAAAGTGTCGGGGAGGCCGGTGGTACGCTGTTATTGGAGCTCGCAGAACTATTAAATTAATGCTCTGCGGAAATGTGGACGAGGCCATCATTGTCGTTCTTTACGGGGCTAACCTATGTGCCCTAAATAAAAAAGATGGCGGTATACGTCCAATTGCCGTGGGGTGCACGTATAGGCGCATGGTAGCTAAAATATGCTGTAAATACACTTTCAATAAAGTTTCTAATCTGTTTCAGCCACTCCAACTAGGTTTCGGTTCAAGGGGGGGGCCTGAGGCCGCCGTGCATGCCTTGACCACATATTTAGGAAGTGTTGAAGGCAAGGTTATTGTTAAGGTAGATATTAAAAATGCCTTCAATTCAGTTCACAGGGACACCTTGTTGAAGGAAGTAAAAAAAGAAATTCCTGAACTTTACAATTTTATTTGGCAATGTTATAGATACCCAACCAAATTATTATATAAAAATCACGTTTTAGATTATGAAGTCGGATGCCAACAAGGTGATCCACTCGGACCACTCATTTTCAGCCTCGCTATTCATCCCATAATTCGTCAACTAAATTCAGAATTTAACGTGTGGTATTTGGACGATGGAACCCTAGGAGGTGACGTAGATACTGTTCTAAACGACCTTATTTTGCTCAAACAGGAATTGAAATGTATTGGGCTAGAATTAAACTCGTCTAAATGTGAGATTTTTATTTCAGACCCTACTGATAAATTATCCATTCTCCAGAAGTTTAAAATAGTATCACCAAATATAAAATTGTTGGAAAAAGATACTTTGCGTCTCCTAGGGTCACCTGTCCTAGACGATGCTTTTCCATCATTTGTAGATGAAAAAATTCAAAATTACAACGACATCTCAGAGAGATTTTCGAAAATTAACATACATTCCGCTTTCACAATCTTTAGATATTGCTTTTTTGTCCCAAAATTTACGCATATCCTGCGATCCTGTCACATGTGGAAACATCAGACACTCCTAGAAAGTATTGATTCCATATTAAAAACTTCCATTTCAAAAATTCTAAATCTAGACCTGGATAACCGGGCTTGGCTCCAAGCTACTTTACCTGTAGGTACGTTTGGGTGGGCTCGGTATCCGCAAAATTTCTAGTATAAGCCTTCCAGCTTTCTTGTCTTCGGTCCACAGTACTGAAGAATTGACTCGGAAAATTCTTAATCCTACACGGGTCAGTTCAGAAGTGATGTGCCTCACTGATGCCTTGAATGCTTGGAGGGCTACCTGTCCGAGTTCAGATCTACCCACCAACCCTGCTTCTCAGAGACAATGGGACCAGCCGCTCTGCAACCTTGAACGCAATGGTCTCCTCAACACATTCACAAATTCAGCAGAGCGCGCTCGCTTATTGGCTCTGGGTGAGTGGGAATCGGGGCTCTGGTTGCAGGCATTACCTTCACCCAACTTAGGTACTTTATTGGACGACTGCACGTTTACGGTCGCAACTTGTCTTCGTTTGGGTGTCCGTTTTGTGGCTCCGCATCAGTGTCGTTGTGGCGAAGCCGTCGATCGTCTTGGATACCATGGTCTTTCGTGTAGTAGGAGCGCTGGTAGAATTTCGCGGCACGCTAGTATTAATGACATTGTTCGTAGAGCCCTTTCTATCGCCGGCGTACCTGCCATACTGGAACCAAATGGCTTGGCACGTGACGATGGAAAGCGACCAGACGGTATGTCATTGCTGCCATGGAAGATGGGAAGACATCTGGTGTGGGACGCAACATGCGTGGATACCCTGGCACCATCCCACCTTCCTCAAACCTCGAATTCTGCGGGCGCTGCTGCTACTTCTGCAGAGAACCTCAAGCGGCGTAAGTACTCCCGCCTAATCGGCAGTTACGTTTTTGAGCCATTTGGGGTTGAAACACTAGGACCATGGGGTCCAGGTGCTCGTTCACTCTTCAAGAGCATCTCTAGAAAATTGATCGACGCCACACGTGACCAGAGGGCTGGTCTATTTTTTGCACAGAGAATAAGTATTGCCATACAACGTGGCAATGCTGCCAGCCTTCTGGGCATGATACCCTTTGATGCCGATGCGGAGCGCTTAATGGATTGCCTTTAGTTAGTTTATTTTAGTTTAGTTTATAGCATTATAGTTAAAATTTCTTATTAAATAAATTTCTTCTTATTAGTAATAATTCAATTTGATGTAATTATTGTTATATAAGTAAAATATTGGTTTTGATATTTGGTCGCAAATAAAAACACATTTAGGAACAGTGTTCACAGTTTCACCTGAATTGAATATGTTTTTGTCTCTATTTCGGTCTTTTAATCTTCAATGTGTATTCTCTGAGCCCACAAGAGTCACACCAACATCAGCTACCTGCATCGATAACATTATTACAAATTTTGAAGTCGCTGAGAAGTGTTTAGTAAGCGGTGTTCGTTCTGATCATAAATGCCAGATGATCAGACTAAGTAATGTGATAACTGTAGAAAAGCAAATAATCACTTGTAGGCCACTCACAAAATCTAACTTAGGGAAGTTTAATTCCAACCTAGAGACTAGTTTGTGCCATCTTTCATCTAACTCAAATAACCCTAACGACACGTACAGTATATTATTTAATTGCATTTGTAACGAATTTAATAAAGTTTGTAAAATAAAAAACATTAAAGTTGACAATAAAAAGATAAAATTTACTAATTGGGCAACTCAAGGCATTAGACGGAGTAGAGATGTCCTATATGAGTTGTATGACAGAAGATCTTATACATCTGATGTCAATTTTAAAAATTATGTTTGTAACTATTCAAAAATTTTCAAAGAAGTTTGCATCCAAGCTAAATGTTTGTATATAAGCGGAAAAATAAAAAACTCCGATAATAAGATAAAATCAGCTTGGCAAATAATAAATACTGAAACGGGTAAAAAAAGATTGAGAGACCAAACAGTGGAACTAAATATTAATGACGAACTTGTTTCAGACAAACTTACGGTTGCCAACATTTTTGCCGAGTTTTTTACAAATATGCCTCTAGTTACTACTAAGTGCCTCCCGTCGTCACCGGATGTGGCAGAAATCTTTTTAAAACAATCTATTAAACCAATTGTGCCCAAATTCAGTTTTCGATTTGTTACAAATGCTGATATTCTAAAAGCTTTTAAGAGCATTAAAAAAAAGGGCACAGAGGATTTATGGGGACTGTCTGTAATGGCAATTGAATCAGTTATACAAAACATTGCTTCCATCCTTGCAAACATCTTCAATAGCTGTGTAAGTGATGGCGTCTTTCCAGACCTTATGAAAATCAGTAAGGTACTACCTGTTTTCAAATCAGGTTGTTCAAATAATGCCACAAATTATCGACCCATCTCTATACTGCCAGCGTTAAGTAAAATATTTGAAAAGCTCATGCTCAGCCAGATGTTGTCGCACTTTAACATGAATGGGATATTGCATGACAAGCAGTTTGGGTTTACAAAGGGCCGTTCTACTCAGGATGCGGGGTGTACACTAATGAAGTCTATATTGGAGGCTTGGGAGGGGTCACAGGATGCGCTGGGAGTTTTCTGCGATCTCTCTAAGGCTTTCGATTGCGTAGACCACCATACGCTCATTGTGAAACTAAAATACTATGGAATTTCTGGCACATCTCTTGATCTTGTAATGTCCTATTTATCAGGTCGAGAACAACTGGTTTCAATAGACGGGGTAAATTCAACACGACATTCTGTCAAAATGGGGGTGCCCCAAGGATCGATTTTGGGTCCATTTTTATTTCTAGTTTATATAAATGATCTCCCATATCTAGTAGAGAAAGTATCAGACATAATTCTATTTGCTGATGATACGTCACTCATATTTAAAGTGAGTAGGAAAGATAAGGATCTTATAGAACCTAATAAAACACTCAGCCTCTTATCAAATTGGTTTTCGGCAAATAATCTTCTTTTGAATGCAGGAAAGACCAAATGCATCAAATTCTCATTGCCGAATGTGACTCATATTAAACCAACGGTTGCACTTAACGAGGAAGTTTTAGATTTAGTTCCTTCGACCGTATTTTTGGGAATAACACTGGACTCAAAATTACAATGGGGTCCTCATATTGAAAAATTATCTGCCAAATTAAGTTTAGCTTCTTATGCAGTTTGGAAAATCAGACAATTGTCAGACGAACCAACTGCTAGACTAGTATATTTTGCTTATTTCCATAGCATTATGTCCTATGATATTCTGCTGTGGGGCTCAGCAGCTGACATAAGTGCTATTTTCGTATTACAAAAAAGAGCAGTCCGAGCTATTTATAATCTAGGCAGTCGCGAGTCTCTACAATGCGTTTTTAAAGAGGTAAATATACTTACTGTTCCATCTGAATACATTTATCAGAATATAATGTTTGTGCGGAAAAATTTAGATAAATATAAAAAACGGAGTGACTTGTACAATGTCAATACAAGAAATAAGGACAAACTAGCTATACCAGCCTTTAGAGTTAGCAAAACAAAAAAGTCATTCATGGGAAATTGTACTAGGTTTTATAACAAGCTCCCTATTCATATAACTAAACTACCTGATAATAAGTTTAAGTCACACATTAAACATGAACTTATGGCTAAGGGTTACTACACTACTAAGGATTACATTGACGATAAAGACATTTGGCGGTCGGCATCTACCTGCACATAGTCCGCTGGAGATCTTATAGCCATATAGACATGAGTAATCTTTTATGTTACATGAACTATCTGTAATAAAACTATCTATTATTTAAATATTCTACGAATTTCAGAACTGTTGGTTGTGTCTCAAAATGATTAATGTTACTTTTATTTTGACGTTTTTATTTTCTTTTTCTAATATATTTAACCTAAAATAAATAAATAATCAGACAACCGATCGAGCATTTATTGTGTTTGCCTGCTAAATAATTACAGTAAGTGGACCAAATCTCGTGTATATGCCCCATTGAGTATGTTTCGCCGGAGCGTCTCAACTGGGCTGTGTTGAAACCGGTAGTAGAGACACCCGCTGAGTTTGTTTCGCTGGGTCTTCTCAGTTGGGGCGCATTGGATCCGGTGGTAGCATTAAAGCGCGACCGTCGTTATTAACACAAGGTCCGTCATAATAATATCACCTTAATATAGACAGAACCATTGCCAATATGTATCACAAATATTAGACTTAAACTAGATAATTAGACTTAAACTAGATAATTAAACTTAAACATAATCTCTTGACAATAACTTGATTCAGCTAGCTAAATATCATTGCTGTTATAAAATAAATTTTATTAATGTTTTAATACTATCAATACATGTGTACCTAATATCTATGTTACTAGAAATAATAATGTATACAACTATAATACTACAAACATGTTCTGACTATTTACAAGCGCTTTTTTGAAGTCTACGTGAATAAAAACCTTTTATATTTTTTTTTTATTTTTTTTTTTTTTATAAAAATTGGACACGCATTTTATAAAAGTTTCTGATGCTTATCCATCAGACTATGATGACAAGGAATTAGCGTAAGTTTTTTTCACTTATACTTCTTTACTGGGGTCCGTTGAGGATGGTTTACATACAGAAGGCTGATTTATGCGCCTACGGGTATAAACACATAATTATAAATCACCTGGGTGAACTTTTATTCCCGTAACGTCGCTTACTACTTTATACTTGGCCTCTTACCGTATATATATCATTTCTTCACCTATCTTCAAATTTTTTATCAAGATTTTGCAATTTTTGTTTCTAGGATCATCTAATGTCAATGTTGAATTAAGAATTTTCTAAATCATTTCCTTTTTCTTTTTTTCTATAGTATTAACTAGAGCACTGCCAAAATGTTTACTGGTACTGAAGACATGTTGGCCCCGAACTCAAAATATGTTCAACAAAAACTAACATTGAGTGGTATTTTTTGTGGAACACATTTAAAAAGAAATGGGCACTTACGTTACGTAATTTTGCCAGCCCTGGTTATAGAATTACATAACTGAGAAGGTAACACTATTCTTTGAATGAAGATAGTAGTACCATATATTATTTCGTAAAGTTGCTTTGTGCTGGATTATCTGTAATCTTTTAATGTAAAACACATTTTAATTTCAAAAGAATAAAAATTAAGCACCGAAGTTATTTTTTGGGAAGCCACACAAGTCGCCAAGGTACGAGTAGATTTATGACTGGTGTCTATTGAAGGTTAAAATAAATTATTTTTCACATAAAGTTTACACGAATTTAGGTAGAAAACTAAATAGTTCAAACTATCACCGCTTAGCTTAGCGCTAACCTCTTTTATACAAAGTTCATGGTACACAGACAAGAAGTTCTCCTACAGTGACCACAACAGGTATTTGAGTGAGTTTACGAACCGAAAAACGAAGCGTGAAATGGCTTTTCATACGAGTACGAGTTACGAATCGTGTGAATTCGGTTTAAGGTGAGCTTAGCTGTTCTGAAGACCATTTAAAACCTTGATTATTATTATATCAACTCTAATTTAAAAAAAAAAAAATTCTGAATATTTACATCTGAAATTGTTGTGTGCAAATTATTTAATTATTGTGTGTAACGTAATTAACGCACACCCTCAAACACCCCAATTAGAATATTATGTTGTAATCATAATACATACACTGAATTGTTAATTTAACATGTATATGCATTGTTATTTACTGAATTTGTTTCTTGGAATAAAGTTATTTTTTTTTATTTTATATTTAATGATGAAATTTGTATGAATATAAATAAAACTGCGATTTTAAAAGTCCTATTACTTTGATTTAGGGACCATTTCAATTTGTTTTGACTGTACAGGGTTAATATGACAATAATTTACGTAGTTTTAATTATTTTGGAATAAAAAATTACCTATATTAAAAATGATATAAATCGATTCTGAAGTTTGTTCAGAATCGATTTATATCATTTTTAATATAGGTAATTTTTTAGTTGTATAAAGCTTACACGACATAATAATATAATATATAATAAAAACAGACAGCACGGACTTACTGACTCAACGGCTTAATCTGTTTATTTAATTGTTTCTTATACGAGTAGTGTCATTTAATATTAAAAACTCATTTTCTTAACAAGAACAAGTGTTTGTAAATATTTAAGTGCTGAATAAATTTCATTGTAAGTCGAGCGATAGAACACTAGGCTTACTTGTCGTAGTACTATAAAAGTACTGTGAAGTGTTATTAGAAGTGAAGCCTAGGGACGCGATAGAATTCGACCCTCAATTACGCTTAAATAAAAAAGAAATATACCATCATTCCCGGCACTTATCATAACATAACCAATATTAACAACGGAACAAAAAAACACAAGACCGGTCTCTATGCCTCTTTTATTACACTAGTGTACGCCCCCTGCACTGCCTGCGTGTGCTGATAACTACTTCAAATAACACTTAATGGCTTGAAATATGTTATGAACACCATTTAAGTCGATCATTAGCAATAATCGGCTTTTGAAAAATATTTTACGGTTGTAGTTTACAAGGAAAACATGTATTTATTTTCGATTGTGTGAAAGGAAGTTTTCGTGTTTATGAGGAAGTGAAAATGGTGGTTGTTAAATTATTTTGTAGTATAGTAACTCGACACCACGCGAGTGGAGGTATACTTACACTGTGAAAGGCGCCTTTACTGCGTATCACACTAAGTAATATTATAAAGGCGAAAGTTTGTGAGTGTGTGAATGAGTATGTTTGTTACTTCTTCACGTCTTAACGGCTGGAGCGATTTTAATAAAATTTCGTATGGAGTTACCTAACACCCTAGATTAACAAATAGGCTATAATTTATAAAGCTTAACACGGGTAAAACCGCGGGGCACAACTAGTTAAAGATACTGTTAAGGTCCCTTTGACTACCGACGTGGTATTGAAATAAATTTCTTACCGGACTTGAAAATTGTAAAGTGTCGTATTTAATTATGTACCTTCACTAACCGTATAGAATCAATGTCCTATTGCGAATATGATCAAACTGCTAAACAAATACGTTTGGAGTTTGATCTCTGGGAAAACGATCGTGATTATCGAGCAATAAAAAATATCTTTGGGCTGCTATAAAAAAAATTAGTGGTACTAATGTGGCAATAGATCCCTCCTCAAATCTTTTGACAAACGAAAATTCCAATCAATCCATTAACGGTGTCAATAGTTTCTTCGCTAATATTGGACGTGAGCTAGCGGAGCGTGTCTTATCTTGTCAATCCAATGGACCAATACCTAGTTCCTTTGCATCACCACCACCTCTTCACTCACTTGTTCTGCTACCAACTGATGAAACTGAAGTAGCGCTGATAATCAACAATCTGAAAGATCAGTGTGCAGTAGGTGTTGGCCATATTTCCTCAAAAATAATTAAAAGATACAGAGACATACTCGCTAGTCCAATTGCTCACATTTGTAATCTTTCCCTTACAACTGGTATATTCCCAAGTGCGTTTAAAATTGCATTGATCAAACCTATCTTTAAGGCGGGGGATAAAGACTGTGTTAATAACTACCGGCCCATTTCTATCTTGCCTGCCATGTCCAAAATTCTGGAAAGGCTAATAAACCATCGCTTGGTTGGTTATCTGGAGAGAAACAAGCTTCTTGCACCTGCGCAATTCGGCTTTCGTAGAGGTAAGTCTACTAGTGATGCGGTGCATGAACTTTTGACCTCTGTGATAACCAACTTGGATAGGAAAAAGATATCTTTGGCCATTTTCTTGGACTTAGCAAAAGCATTTGACACAGTCTCTATCCCTCTCCTGGTAAAAAAACTTGAAGCTCTGGGAATTAGGGGTACTCCCCTCTTGCTCATTAAAAATTATCTTACTGGCAGAAGACAACGAGTAAAGATAGGCAGTAAATGTAGTGACGAACTTCCAATAATTTTCGGTGTGCCTCAAGGCAGCATTCTTGGACCAACGTTGTTTTTAACCTACATTAATGACTTATGCCAGATAGTACTCAGTCAGGGCAAAATGGTCACTTTTGCTGATGACACTGCCCTGTTTTTTAGCGGTGATAGTTGGGAAGAAGTTTTTGAAACCGCTCAAATGGGTTTCTCACAAGTGAATCTATGGCTACAGCATAATGTATTAACGCTAAATATTGAAAAAACAAAATATCTTGCATTCACTCATAAGGCTAATCTTCTTCCCCCTTCAGCTTGCTGCATCACAGCTCACCAACGTCGTGATGATGCTTCTTCGTGCTCGTGCCCAGTTATTGAGAAAACGGTCTCAATAAAATATCTTGGCATAATAATGGATCAATCCCTATCTTTCAAGCCGCATATAAGAACTCTTGTGACTCTTCTTCGTAAGCTGATCTACATATTTAAAAACCTCAGAGGCTCAGCTGATAAAAATACTATCAAGATGGTTTACTTTGCTCTTTGCCATTCACTTATCGACTACTGCATTCTAGCATGGGGTGGTTCAAATAAAACTACTTTAATTGAGGTTGAGAGAGCCCAGCGTGCTGTTCTTAAGGTAGCTGCTGGATTGCCCTTCCGCTATCCTACGGTTCAACTTTACAAAAAATGGGACGTGCTTACAGTTAGGCAAAACTTTATTATGCGTACTGTGCTAAAAAAACATTCCCTTTTAAAATACGACCCTAATCTTCTCAGGGACAAGCGCCGTAAGGGTAGTGTGTGTCCTTCTCAGAAGCTCAACACATCCCTATCTCATAACTTCTTTAGCTTTTTGGGATATTTTCTTTACAACAAGCTCAACACATTGCTAAATATTTATTCACTCAACAAAAATTGCTGTAAATCAACACTGACGTCTTTTCTTAAAACTCTTGATTATGATACTACTGAAAAATTATTAACTCCTCTCCAATAACCCACTCAATTCGTTTGGCACCGATCTTAACATTGTACTAGCCGATAATTTTTTATCATTTATATATTAAACACATTTTCACATACACACACAGATACACATACATCTATACTCATACACTACATAATTCATATACACTCTCACTCCTACGTCTACATCCATACTCATACACTACATAATAACACTTCCCTTTAGATTGATAGATTATACTGTCACTCTCTTGTAATTGTTACTGTTATTTAAGTTACATAGTTATGTAATAGCTGCGGAAGGGCACTGGTGACTTGTAATACAGGTATCAAACCTACATCAAGCACCAGTCTCTCACAAAGTTTCGTCATATGCTATGATGCTATTATAATTGTAAACCTGTGTGTACTTTGTGAGAGAGAATAAATGACTTATTATTATTATTATTATGTTAAATAGCTCGCAACCAATATCGGCTCTTGCCATGTGGTGATGGCATAGAATATCATTACCCTGTATCATCCCGTGGGGGGCGTAGAAATCGACCAAGGGAATACCTACCAGAGAATGGGCAGCAGCGTTTTTCTGTGAACTATGACCATCAAACTGCGATCGCAACCCGTCTGCCAAGAGTAGCGATTATGGCATATCCCCCATTCTTTGGGGAGACTTTTGTAGCAGCAGTGGACGTAATTTGGCTGGCATAGTGATGATGATAAACCAATATCGGGTGTAGTTTATTATTCAAATCTTGTAGCAACTAGGAAGAACAGTTAAAGCAATTCTCTAGGACGTGCCTAAGTCACACCACTTAGTGCCGTTTAATTGTATGCCTCGCTAACAGGGGTTGGAAGTTTAATGCAGGTTGACTGCACGTGTGGCACAACGGCTTAGACAGTTGCCTCGACACTTCGTGTCGCGGGTTCGAGTCCCACGCTGGACAACTATTTATGTAACCCATAAATTCGCTACTTCGGGGAAGAAAGGGCGTAAAAGCCAAAATAGCAACTTTACAGGGGAGCGAAAAAACGTTTTTTTTTTTAATTTTGGAAAATAACTTTTTTTGCAATAGAGTTAAATTCGAATGAATTGGTGATATTTACTTGCATTTAAGTGCTCTTTAATATCAAGAAGCTTAATTTTAAGTAGACCTTATGGTTTAGAAGATAGGATGGATTTACGACCCAAAATTTTAATAAAAATGGCTTTTACACCGTCTATAAATACGTACTATAGGACGTAAATCCACAAATATCTATAATGCTAACATACATCGTGTCGTATAAACCATCTTTAGACAGTGAAAAGGTCGTAATGACTGCACCACTTATAACAATTATCGTGAGTAAACCTACAATTATTATAATTTTGTAAGATTTAATGTGGTGAATATTGAAATTAAGGTGCATAGAAGCTCAAAATAATAGCATAATAATTATTATTATCTGATTTATCATAGTTCTATATTACAAAATTTATTATAACGAATTAGGTTACCTACCTGTTAAGTTAAATGCACACGATTCATGAATAGTGAAACAAAAGAAAAGATTTAATTGAATTGAACTTTGATTATTTTCATTAATTTAAATTTTAAGTTAACTGTGATAAATAATTACTATCATCTAATATTAATTAATTAAGAAATAAATTAACTAAAATTGATAAAATAGTATAAAATAATGGTATGTTTGTAATTTATTCTACTAGGTAGGTATTGGTGTATTAAATAAATAAATTTAGTTAAGATGCAAATCAGTTTTATTCATTCATAAATCAAATCAAATTGACAATAATTAGTAATCTTCCTTTTTTTTCTATTTCCTTTTCTGTTTTTTGTTTCGTTTTCTTACTTTTTTAATTTTATTGCTAGTAATCGTATTCTTCTTTATTTTTTTTATCTTTTACTTTCTTTTTATTCATCTTCTTTCTCTTCTTATATATTTTTTTCTTTTTCTTATTTGTTTAACCTTTTTTTTTAATTATAATTTGTAAAATAAATCTTTCTTCTACTTATTAATCATTCATGCATTATTCTAATGAAATTAAAATGTAGATAAGTACCCATTCATTCTAATTCCTCTACTACATCGTCTTCTTCGTCGGTATCTAGTAATTGGTCTACTACTGTTTTAAAATGAGGCAGCGACAAAAAATCTTGTTGGAACGGTCTGGGTATTGTGTGATTGTCACAAAGAAGTTTTAAGTCGTTATATTTTGCAGTCGAAATTGGTAATCTGGCGTCATATAACTTACGCAACACAAATTCGTTTGATTTTTCAGCTTGGCAGTGATTATTAGTTGTATCTAAACAAATATTTTTTTTAGGTCTTCCTCTCGCTTTAGATTTCCCTTTTGTATTTGGCCTTTTTTCAGGTACTTCAAATAGAATGACTTTTTGTACTGATGTGTCTTCATGCATGGAGTACTTAATTTCAACTTGATCAACATTCTTCTTCTTAAATGTAGCAATCCGAATATTTTTAAATTGCATGTTTTTTAGCGTTTCCTTAGTGAAAGTCTTTGTAGCTAGTTCGTCCCAACTAATAAAATCACTATGCTCCATGACAATAACACGATAAGGTCGTGGCCGTTTTCGGGCAGAAGCAATGTAAGGCATCCACTGGGAAGGACTCCAGACGGTGAGTTTTTTTATTTCTCGTTCTATTGTTGCATGCACTGAATCAACAGGCATGTATGTATGTCCAGGCAACAAAAAGTTAAGCTGTATTGTTTCTAAATTTACGGACTTTTTGAGGTAATAGTTTATGGCAGATAGAACTACTTTATTTTTATTTTGACCTGTACAGGAATCGCAGTATAAAATCAATTTTTTTATTTTTCTTTCGTCAACTTCTTGTAAATACTTAAAGAGACAAGTTGCTATTTCTTGGCTACCTCGTTTTCCGTCACACTCTCCCCAAATGTAGCAATTCACATTTTGAGTTCCACTTTCAAATGGTGAAATTAAAAACTGCATACTTTCTTGAGTACCCTAACAACATGCTATCTCCGTGGGGTGTTGTCAATACCTTTTGTAAATCAAAGCTAGCTGTCAAAGTACCATTAATATTATAATGATTACTTAAATTTTGATGTGCTAGAAACCTTTTATAAGTAGATTTTTTTTCTTTAATGTGATTTTCTAAAATGGTTTTATCTTCTTCGCTGCTTATTTCTTTTCGGTCGGCTCTTGTACACAGAAGACATTTGTCTTTTTTTGGACAATGAAAGCTGATATTATATTCATTATTAAATATATTTCTAAATATAGTATCTCCAACTGCATCTTGATTTTTATCTTCACATTATTTCACATAAAGTCTATACAAATTGGATACATTTTTTAATTCTTGGGGAAGATACACCCTGCTGGTTCGTTTCCGGTTATAGTGTGAAGGGACTGCTGGCAATTTTTCAATAAAAGACTTTGCATGTGCTTTTGCTTCTGGAGAATACTTATCCGGAAATGTACGTGTCCTCCGATCATCCTGAGACATATTATATTCTTTAGAATGAGACAGATTGTATAATAAATATTTCTGGGTCACATTCAATGTCTCAAGCAAGAACTTTTGACAAACTTTTTGACGATCTTCACCATTATTGATAAAGTACTCGTATGTTAAATTTCTCCTACTATTTGGAGAGTCCGTTCTTTTCCTGGAAATTGATACCTGGCGAGTACAATTAATAAGCCAATCTTTCCTCCGTTGTGAACTTATGCTCCAAAAGAAGTCAAACAGAGACTTTCGCCTTTCTTCCGTTATATTAAAACAACCTCTTTTACATTTATCCTGCTTACATGGGTTTTCTCTCATAGATTTTTCTTTAACTATGTCCCCTTTCTTGGTTTGGTAGGATTTTCCCTCATCTTTTAATTGTTTTCGTTCTTTCCGTTTATTTATTAGTTTCTGTTTCTTCCTTGTTATATTTTTACTTGTATCATCCTTTTGGGCTTTCTTCTTTTTTTCTTTTTTCTTCTTTTTCTTTTCAGGTGAACCACTAGATTCAGATTCATTGCAAGTCCAATCATCAGAACTACCACCAGAAAAGTCTAAAGCTTCCTCGTCAGATAAGAAGTCTATATAATACATCTTGTATTTTGAAGTTGAAGTTTTGCGTGTTCTTTTAGTCCGATCTTTTTCAACTGTGTGTGTAATATTAAAATTGGCCAGTGCTGTACTTGTAGATGGATTAGGAGGTCCAAGCTGAGTTTCATCGTGAGATGCAGCCAGTAAAGGACTCAGTTCTAAAAATGGCGTCTTGGAGGTGGTAGGTATACAACTATCAGATTGAGGTATATATTTATCCAACGGCAGAAGGTTGGTCTTCAAGTCAGATGATTCAGGGATCGGTACAGAAGGAACTTCGGGTTCATCAGCGGCATAGTCATCTTGTGGCACGAGATTAACATATAAAGTAGGTAATTCAGCAGTCAATACGGAAGAAGATTCAAGCTGCGTGCTATTGTCGTAGGTAGACAATGTATTAACAATTAGAGACGAATTAGCGATCGGAACTGATGTAACTTTGGTTTCTGGAGCATAGTCAGCTGGCAAAAGGTTTGAAGAAAACGACTCAACGGTCGGCACAGCACATGAGATTTCATTTTCAGCAATTACTGGATCTGCAGGGAGGGCAGTAATATATTATTTGGATGTGGTAATACAACAGTCGACGAACTATCAGCCTGTTTTAAGACTTCCATAGAAATAATATTTATTTTGTTACTATTGTTTTTAAACGGGCTTTTTGGTGGTATAAGGCTACCAACGTTGTCTCCAAAGAATGAAGCATGTGCTCGGGGTAAAGAAATCATAGAGGTATTGATATCGCCATCACTGCTTGAATTAATTATGATTTTTTTGTGTGTTGCTTTTGATATTTTTATTGGTTGCATTTCTGTGTCGCTGTTTTCGATTATATCATTGCTTTGATCCGAACTACTATTTTGATCAAAACTCCTAGTCGACTGACTCGGCTCGTAGTCAGATCTGGAAATAAGATGATAATAGAATTACTTATACAAAAATTATACAAAAAAGTCGTCTTTATTTTTAATGCTAGTAAGAGTTAGGGCGTAAAAGCCATTGTAGTTTTAGTTCCCTGTAATATTGGGGTCGTAAAAGTCACGCACGGCATCGAAAAATCAGAAGACATTAGTCATTAGGGCGTAAAAGCCAGTCTAACAAATCAGTTTCATGGAGTTTATAACGGAATAAATAGAAATGCATGTAATTTGAATAAAGAAAATGATTAAACAAAATAACTGAATAAAAATATTGTGAATAATTAGATAGGTACCTACGTAACATGACCTTTGTGGTAAAGTTAGTTAGCACTTAGGTACGTAAGCACCCATCTATACAACTATACATACAACCATAATAAACCCGACCGTTTTTACACCGTGAGTACCTAATATTTTAAGTAGTAAAAAAATAGGTAAGTACCTATCTTCCTAGAAATTACTACGACGAATGCACTCTTAATATTTATTATAAAATAAATACGAATATCTCTAACTAAAGAAACATCACATTAGGTAAGCACGTCTAAACAGTTTGAGCCAAGAATAATAGATAGGTACTGTACTATTACTTAAAACTTACCTTTGTGATGAACGACGACGGCTTTGTAATAATGCATTAACGATATTCCTTCTTTTTAGCAAGGAATCCAAGGCTTTCGGCTTCGTATTATCCATTTTTTTAATTAAACAAGTAACTTATTCGCACTGTATTAATATTCAAACGGAACGTAAACAATAACAATCCGGTAAAGAAACTGCGATTGACAGACTGACAAGATTGGACACGTGGACTTCACTTGTGGTAAGTCGTGTACATGCAGGTTGCGATTGTGTTTGTGCGTGTGTCGTCGGCAGCGCGCGCGCTTTATTGGCTAAATAAATTATGTTTCTATCTCACTCCATTGTAAGACTGTTTAACGTACGCATAAGAGACAACGATAAATGACATGATTATCTCTCCGATTTTTAGACTAAAGACATTGTTATTGTTACGATTTGAATGCTGTAACTCCAAGTTTTTATTTTTGTGCAAGGGCGTAAAAGCCAAATCATATTTAAATTGCCAAGTAAAAATGTCGTAAAAGTCATTACGTAATAAATATTGTATTTACGACCAAATATTCTTTCATACTATGGTGATACGCCCTTATTAATTTGAAATAATTAAATAATGTCATTATACGTCAATTTTTTTTAATAAAAATGGTTTTGGTGAGAAAAAAATCATGGGGGTAAAAGCCATTTTTTTTGGAATATTGAAATTTTAAATATACAGATCGATAGAGCGTCGAAAACTAAACAAAGTTGCATTATTAACTCATTTTGGCCAAAAGTGGCTTTTACGCCCTTTCTTCCCCGAAGTAGCGAATTGTTGTTCTGAGTCTGGATGTTTTTTGTGTCCATCTATTACATGTTTTTAAAGTACCCCGCGACACAGGGATGAATTCCCTAATGCGGGCGTTGTTTTTAGAAAAAAAAAACAACTTCAGAGGTGTCAAGGGACACCCGGATGGAACGAAGTTATTTCTTATTATTTATTATGTACAAAAAACCTGTATACACTCAACAAAAATTATCGTCGCGACACCACACTGTTCAATGCGAAATAGAAATGAAAATATCTGGCTTGCTTTCTATAAGAGAGAGAGGGAGATAGAGAGAGAGACAGACAGAGAAATATGCGCACGCCGCACAGCTGCAAAAAGTGTCCTGACAACTTTTCGTAAGAATTTTTTCCGTCTAGCCCCCTTTCACAACGAGCGATAAGGAACTTCGTTCCAACAAAAAAAATGTATGCCTCGCCTACAGGGGTTGCAGTAGTGGGCAAGAGGGTGGACTAGAGACGCAGCAGTAACTAAGAAAGAAGTAAACTGTATTTCATACAGAACATCATCATCATCATATCAGCCGAAAGACGTCCACTGCTGGACAAAGGCCTCCCCCAAAGATCTCCACAATTGCCGGTCTTGCGATATTCGCATCCAGCAGTTTCCAGCGACCCGCACAAGATCATCGGTCCATCTTTTAGGGGGCCTGCCCACGCTGCGTCTTCCGGTCTTTGAACATAACTAGACAATTCAAACAAACATCAAAATGCATGGCTAAAAATAATGTATCAGGCGACTTTATTCATCATCTTCATGTCAGCCTAATGACAAAGACCTCTCCAAAAGATTGCCACAATGGAGTAATGTCCATGATTTGCAGGGATATACCATAATCGCTACGCTTGCCAGACGGGTTGGCGATTGCAGTGCGATGGTCTGTACATAGAGACACTACTGCCTATTCTCTGAGAGTTATACCCTCACGTCAACTTCTACACCCCCCACGGGATGAAATAGGATGGCGATTATATATACCACTCTTCATAAAATAAAAATAATAAAATACAAAAGGTTTTTATTCACGTAGACTTTAAAAAAGCGCTTGTAAATTGTCAGAACATGGTTGTAGTAATATAATTAAGTAATTACACATAATGCTTTCTAGTTACATATAGATATTTAGGTACATGGATTGTCAAAACATTTATAAAATTTATTTTATAATAGTAATGATATTTAGCTAGCTTGTATTAAGTTATTCTCAAGGAGAATATGTTCAGGTTTAATTATAGAAAATAGTTCTAGCTATATTTTACTGTATGTCATATATACTATAAGTAAGTAAGTCCCATAAACTTTAATGCCATCATCGACTGTTGTTACTAATATACAGGTATTAAGGTTAACAAAATTTCTATGAATTATTATGAATAACACATAAGCTCATGAATAATTACATTAAACGGGTAACTTAATACATTACGATCATACTCAATTTCTAAGAGGTATTATTAGTGACTCTTTTGATTTGAGGTAATTGCACTGAATGCTAATTTGGTTCTCATGAATATTATGAAAATATCTTTTCACTTATTGAGTAATAAAAATTCACTAATAAGAAGTCATAGCGAATTTTGCTAAGTGTAGGGTAAGGTAAAAATGCGATAGAAGCGATTGCGACGTGGTGAGCTTGTGAAGACGTTAATAGACCTGTTTTTTTGAATTTTGGACAATATAAAGGTGTTATAACTTAATACAAGCTAGCTAAATATCACTACCTACAAATTGTATAAATGTTTTAACATTCCGTGTACCTAAATATCTGTAATGAGTAACTAGAAATAATAACTGAATTACTACAAACATGTTCTGACTATTTACAAGTGCTTTTTTAAAGTCTACGTGAATAAAAACCTTTTATTTTTTACACTTTAAGTGTCTTTTAAGAACTCAAATTCGAGTACACGTATGGCGCAGTGTTTAAGTTATCGCCACTATGAATCTTGGGGTTCGATGACCGCACAGGAGAACTATTAGTGTGACTCAAAAATCGTTGTTCTGAGTTTGGGTATGCTAATTATATATTTGTAAAGTACCTCGCGATACATGAATATATTTCCCTAGAGCGGGCGTTGCCAGGTATATTTAAAAAGGGTGCGTACGCCGTTAGCCTGCCTGAAGATGGGTCATCGCAATAGCTGTTTGATTTTTGAGCATGTCCATGCTATGAAGGTCACTATAATCTTAGTTATACTTATTCAACAATATTCACTAAGGCTGAGATCTATAGAGCGTACTTAGGCTGAGATCTATAGAGCATGCATTAACTTCTGTCTAAGTAAAGTCTGAGCAAAGTCTAAGTACGCTCTATAGATCTCAGCCTTAGACTTTGCTCAGACTTTACTTAGACAGAAGTTAATGCATGTAACGAAATTACAATTGGTGTTTTGACTTTGTCTGTCTTAGCTTATGCTAAGCATAATCTTAACTTCAAATAGTCTATAAATACCAAATCAAAGTATAAGCTTAGCATACACTTAGCAAAGTTTTACGTAAATAAAGTTAGAGCAAAGTCTAAGTACGCTCTATAGATCTCAGCCTAAGTGGCTTGAACTCTGACATAGTCAAGAAGGGAGAAATCAATGGTTATCACTTCACCAAACGAAATTCTAATAAGACAATGACAAGACATGAACAAAGATAAATGTATCTGGATGTGATATCTTTGAAATTTATTGATATTTGAGTATTTATTCTAAAATAAGAGCAACATGGAAACCTCTTAAAGTTTTTATTGATAATCCAATAGCATGAAATCTAAACATAAGCTAAACATTTTTATACACTTTTGAACATTCGCGAATCATAATTATCCAACATTATTAACGGGTATTACCGCGAAAAAAATGTGTTATATACATATACTAGCTGTGCCCGACGGTTTTACCTGTGTTAAATTTTATAAACTATCACAGCTCCTCCCCCGTAGATGATAGCCGTGATAGTGTGATAATATGTAGCCTATATGTTGACCCGACTTCTTCGTAATATTCATGCAATATTTGAAGTAAATCCATGCAGTTCTTTTTTAGTCTAGCCCGTTTTATAGACAAACAGACAAAAATTCTAATAGCTATATTTTTGGCTTCAATATCGATTGTAGATTACGCCCCAAATATCCTTATTAAAAATATATAATGTACAGTTTTGACTTTCCTACGATTTTATTCTATGTATAGATAAGTTGTTACAACGAAGTGCATTAATCGTGGCCACGGGCTGAAATGCTTTTTTGTTCAATGATCAAGTTCTTTCACACCCTTTGAAAGATATAATTTTATTTTAATTAATCTTCAGTCGTAAAAACCTCTTTGATCTCACAGAATTCAAAAATTACGCCACCATTTTTGTTAATAGCTTTATTTCCAATAAAGGAATTAACGTAAATACCACCCACTCAAAATTATTTTTAAGCACGTCAGGAAGTTCAATTTTCAGTTAAAATACAATATCATAAATGCAAAAATAATTCTCTATCTGTTATTCTTTAATGAGGAAAACCCTGAACCGATCATAATTAAACTTTGACACTTACAAAGAGATTAATTGAACACTGGGTAAGGGAGTTTGGTTACTTTGGATCTCATATTCCTTTTTTTTCCTGCCACTGTCATCTGCGGTTTACTCTACGCACATTTGGTGAATGACATGTTATGTTAAAAAAAAAAAAAATAACATGAAAATATTTAATTCAGCACAACATACAAGAAATTGCTGTGTAGTGACAGCATAGAATATCATGACCCCATCTCATCCCGTGGAGGGCGTAGAAATCGTCCGAGGGAATACCTACCAGAGAACGGGCAGCAGCGTTTTTCTGTGAACTATGACCATCAAACTGCGATCACCAACTCGTCTGCCAAGCGTGGCTATTATGGCAAATCCCCAGATTCTCCGGGTAGGCTTTTATCTAGCAGTGGACATACTTTGGCTGACATGATGATGATGATGACACAAGAAATACGGAAAGATAATAACAACATATATACTAAGATAAGGAAAAGAAAGAAAGTAACGATCAGATCATAGAACAGATGAGTCTTGCATGTTCTGCCGACAGGGTGAGTCTGTCTTTCCTCTATTCCACAGGCGATTAGATCATTTATCTTAAAATATATTTTTCTTAAAAAGTAATGGTTAATCATCACCATTTTATTAGGTGCCTGTATTGCCTTTAATTACCAATTGCTTAAATATTATAAGTGAAAACTTGTAATTGACCTTTACTTTACCATACAACCTTATCAGTGTTTAATTAGCGGTAAGTTTTCTAAACTTAAAAATAAAATAAACCCAACATGGCGACTTATTTTTACAGCTTTATTTGAATGTTCTAATTGGTGGTTATTCTAATTGATATACCGTTGTATATTTGATATCTGATTACATTTGATCCGCTTAGAGAGCTGTATTTGTCGCCAGGGTAAAAAAAGCTAAGTTTGTTCATAAAATCGTTCATGATGAATCGTTTATCTATTGATGACCTATTTATATTTATAAAGCTGAATCATCAATTCGGAGGGTAAACATTAAAAACATATTATCAACAGAATTAAAATGACTGAGGTTATCAATTTAGCATTATTATTTTTATGTTCATTTCAATGTATCTATTTATTTCTATTGTTGTAGAAATAAGTTTGTTATAAAAAGAAATTGTTAGTAGTAGGTATATTAAAAAGAATATCCATTATTAATTAATTCTTGACCTACAATAAATTCATCTGAAAGAACCATAACGATAGCACTGTCAATGTAGTTAACGTATTGTAATTAAGTATAACTTTAAGAGCAGAGAGGGACCAAATTAAAGGTCAACAACACTTTCAAAGCCTTTTAATGAATACAAGAACAATTTAAAATGGACTCTTCAACCCACTTCATAGAGGAAACTCTTTGAGACGCAACTAATTAAAAAAAAGTTATTAAAAATCTGAATAAAGCGAGTTGTCGAACTCAATGAATTAATTTCGTTATAAAATTTTACCTTTTTCTTGTCACTGCTGTTTTTCTTGTCCACCTTTAAGGAAAGTTTGGAGCATTTATTAAATGTTTCGCAGTATAAATCCAGTTAGTATTACAGTTTAAATTTTTTAAATGTTTTTATTTTGGATATCCGGAGAAGTACCGGGAAAAGATCAATAATATACAAAATGTTTGTTATTCATCCAAATTTATTTTATCACCTTCAAAGTATACTCCTTCAGAAACGATACACTTACGCCAACAAATAATCCATTCATCAAAACATTTTTAAACGCTGCTTTCGGAATTGAGTTCAGTTTTCGCCGCGAATTCTCCTTTATGTCTTCTACCGATTGAAAACGGGTACCACGAAGTGGTAATTTGAGTTTAGGAAAAAGAAAGAAGTCAGCTGGAGCCATATCTGGTGAATATGGTGGTTGCTGGATGGTATTTGTTGAGTCAAAAATTCGTTCACAATGATGGCCTTGTGCGAAGGCGCATTATCGTGGTGCAAAATCCAAGAATTTTCTTTCCACAAATCTGGCCTTTTTCGTCGAATTTGCTCTCTTAAACGCCGCATAACACTCAAATAATATTCTTTATTTACCGTTCGATAAATAAAGAATATTATTTGAGTGTTATGCGGCGTTTTGTGTGTTGTGTGTGACCGCGATAGTCAAAGAAAACAGTCTACATGACTTTGACTTTTGATCGACTTTGGCATGGTTTTTTCAGTTTCGGTTCAGTTGGAAGGAGCCACTCCGAAGCTTGTTGACTAGTTTGCATGTCAAACTCGTAAACTCACGTCTCGTCACCAGTAACAATGCGTTTCATGAATGTTGGGTCGGAATTGACTCGTTCTACCATGTCCTCAGCGACTTTCATGCGATTGAGTTTTTGGAGAAAATTCAGATCTTTTAGGACTAGCCGAGCGGCAACATGTTTCATACCCAAATGATTAGTTAAAAAGATACGAATTGACTCGTGAGATACAGAAAGTTCGGCGGCTATCTCTCTCAGAGTTGAATGAGGATTTTCAGTCACTATTTCCTTCACTTTTGCGATATTAACTTCAGTTGCAGACGTTGATGGCCTACCAGAGCGAGGCAAATCTTTCATCACATCTCGACTGCTTTTGAACGCTTTGAACCACTCATAAGCACGAGTTTTTGATAAAGTCGATTCACCGTAAGCCTTCTGTAATATTTTCAGTGACTCCGAACACGAAATTCCATTAGCGATGCAAAATTTAAGTCAAACTCTTTGTTCGATATTTTTGTCCATTATGAAATTCGCAATACACACTATATATGATATTACTAAAACCAGCACTGTATTTAATATAAATAACAGATGCAACTCAAACTCCGCGCCAAAATGGAAAACAGTTGTGCCAATCTAACAACAACAACAAAAAAAAAAACAAAAATTTGAATTGGGAACCATAAACAAATCATCCATTCCCGATACTTTTTGACTGAATGTACCTACTCATAAAACAATAGCCAAGTACAAATTGAACATGTGCACTGACCGGAAAAGTTATTGCGTGTGTTCAACTATTACTTGGCAATTTCTTTAAAGGAAGTTCGTAGTTAAGTGATATTGTTTTTTGTAGAAAGTATCATACAACAAAAGTGCGACTACATTTATAATTATAGAACATATCCGATTAATACTTACCGAAACTTATGTTCCAGACTAGTATTTTTCTTTAATACCTATGTTTAAGTTAATAACTTGGAAGACTGCTAACATTACACCGGTATTTAAAAGTGGCTCTAAAAATGACGTTGAAAATTATCGTCCTATATCTTAAATGCAGCGTCAAAGCTTCTCGAAAGTCTTGTTCATGATGAAGTATACCCTATCTTACATACCATCATTCTACCTCAGCAACATGGTTTCGTTAAGCGCCGATCAACAAACAGTAACCTCCTTTGTTTTACTAACACCATATTTGAAAATATGGATAAAGGAACCCAAACAGATGCTATATACACTGACTTTCGAAAAGCTTTCGACAAAGTGGATCATGAGCTACTTCTAAATAAATTAGCATTCAACGGTATCAAGGGAAATTTGCTGCGCTGGTTCTCCTCTTTTATATCCAACCGAGTCCAAAAAGTCGTTGTGAAAGGGCATCAGTCCGGAAATATACAGGTCACTTCAGGTGTGCCACAGGGATCGATTATTGGGCCACTATTTTTCATACTGTTCATTAACGACATAGACAAATGTTTCTTGCACTCTAGATTTCTTTTGTACGCAGATGACCTAAAGACATACAGAATTATTAACAACATGGATGACTGTAACCTTTTCCAACAAGATTTAGATAGGCTGTCTATATATTGTTATCATAATAAACTTCATTTAAGTATACCTAAATGCAACAGTATCTCATTCACCAAAAACAAGAGGAAAATAAATTACATATATAAGCTCAACAATGTCGATCTAGCACATGTCTCGTCAATACGTGATCTTGGTCTCCTAATGGACTCAAAGCTACACCTTGATGTACATATAGAAAGCATTGTGAAGAAAGCCTTTCAGATGTTAGGTTTTGTCATGAGAACGAGCAAGGACTTTAAAAACGTATCCACATACCTAATTTTATATAAGACACTAATAAGATCTCAAGTGGAATATGCATGCTGTGTGTGGAATCCACTTTATAGCAAATATGTTGATCAAATTGAGGCTGTACAGCGTAAGTTCCTTAGATCCATGCACTATAGATGCCACCGTGGTCGTCTAAAATACCCGCAGTTACTGAGTAGATACAAGATGCTTTCTTTAAAATGTAGACGTACTCAACTGGAAGCTATGATGCTTCACAAAGTTTGCCATAATAATGTTGACTGCACCGAAATCAACAATAAATTATGTTACTCAGTTCCAAGAACAGTTTACCGTCGAGAGGTTAGGGCGCGCACACTATTTGCAGTTGGGTTTTGTAGAACCAACGCTGGTGTGCGCGCTCCCATGCATCGGTTAGTGAACGAATACAATATCCATTTCAATGAACTTGATATTTTTGCATGTTCTATGTACCAATTTAAGAAAAAGATCAGTAAGTGCTTGGCGAAAATGATTAATCAACACACACAAAATATTTTTATATAATTACTACCTTTTTTTTTTCTCTCTCTTTTCTTTAATAATGTGAAATCCTATCATTAATTACTTATTATTAATTTATTACTTTTCTATCTTTGTAACTTTTGAACTTTACTATAATGTTCTCAATCTAATGTGTTTGCCTCTGGTTTATATTCCTTAAATATTATTATCGCAACCTGTGGAAAATGTGGTTGGACATACATTTCATAAATTTATATGTTTAGAATTAAGTACCTATTGCTCAATGTATATCTGTTTGTTTTCCCGAATAAATAAAATATAAAAAAAAAACTTATTACATTAATGAAATAGCATTGTTTTTATATTTATAAAATATATGTTTGTTAAAAATAAGAAAATTCGCTATGATTGAAAATTGTGGGTAATTACCCTATATTAATGACGACAATTAAATGAACAAAATGCAAAAGATTTAATTATATTTTTTAAAATATGCATTCTTGCATTTTGGTGCTAACACGTATTGGTAGCATACTGGTGCATTGCTTGCCTTCTTTATATTATCCTTCTTGCATGTGTATACATTTTTCAGCAGGAAGGCGGTACAAATTGCTTCCTTGATTACACTGACAATTAGCAGTATGCACATAATTACATTATTATGTTTTATGTTGTACATGTACAAAAAGATACAACACCCGGAAAACCTCTTCTATTTGTAAAGCCGGTAAAATCCTGACAGGATAATTGTGATCGTTTGTGTATACATGTGGCTTACACGTGTATCTTAAAACTTACAGTCTGTTGTGTACGGGGAAGTGGAGATAAAAAAATATATGTAAACAAGAGAAATGTGGAGTAAGCATATCGTATGAGCGTGATTACTGGAAGATTAGCCTTCCTCCTAAGTAAAGTTCAATGAACCGTCTTGTATGTAACTGATGTCTTTGAACCGGCCCAAGATTGTGGTCCAATAATAGAGGAAGCAGAAGTTTAAGTCGGTTTTGGAACGTACTGATTTCTAAATTATAATCATGGTATTGTTTATTGACGATCGCCGTGACTTAGTTGCGGGTTCGATTCATACAAGACAAATATTTATGTTTTATTTATCTATGTATCGTATGTATGTATTTAAAAAAATAAATATATAAGTATTTCGACGGGCTCGTTGGCGTGGTTGGTAGATACGCTTGCCTTTCACGCCACAGGTCGTGGGTTCGATTCCCACCCGGGACAGATATTTGTGTGCATGAACATGTCTGTTTGTCTGTCTGGGCGTAAATTATCTATATAAGTTTGTATTTACAAAAGAAAAATAGTATATGTAATACATCAGTTATCTAGTTCCCATAGTACAAGCTCTGCTTAGTTTGGGATCAGATGGCCGTGTGTGAATAATGTCCCAGGATATTATTATTATTATTTCTATTCGTTGTTTAGTATTCATAGTACAAGCTTTGCTTAGTTTGAGCTAGATGGCGCTTTGTGAAATATCCCGGATGCTTATGGTATATTTTTTTTCTGTGGAAAAGGAAAGATGGTACTGTATGGTGATGTATTACTATCTAGTAATGCATCACCATACCGAACCACCCATCTGGTTCAGCGAACAATAATAATAATAATGTCCTCCTAGCCGAATTTCGGCCACGGCGGCCAGTCTCAATAGACATTAGCCATCTGCGCGGGACATATTATAGTGCACAAGTGTGTGCCCAAACACAGGACCACTTTCTATTCCATCACTCTCATGATCCGATGGGATGCCTAGCGACACGACCGGAAAGAGGTCAGGCACAGGACCGACGGCTTAACGTGCTCTCCGAGGCACGAGGGTATAATACCGCCAACTCTCAGACTTCGGGCTGATTCTGAGAAATTTTTCTTTTTACAGAAAACTCCCAAAATCACTTTTGGCACGACCTAGGATTTGAACCCAGGACCTCGTTCTTTGCGGGTGAATACGCTACCGCTAGACTAACAAGGCAGTCAAAATCAGCGAACAATATAAGGAAATGAAGGCTCAAAAATAACACTACATACTGTTAACACGGCGTGGCTTGGTTGTATGTAGTTTGACCAATGACTGACGTCTTCCGATTTGAGCGTCTGTAAGTAGATGTGTAGCGTGATGCGGGTCTAGTGTTGTGATTAGTAAAACTATTTCTAGCTTATCTTTGGAAGATCTACAATAATTTTGGGATTATTATTTTCGCAGAGGCGCTTAAAGCCAGTAGCTCCCACCGGTCCGTAAGTGATTGGCGAGGTTAAGCAACTAGGCTCGCGGTTATTCCATAGTGGTTTAATTTGTGAGCGTCTCCGTGCTCCGGAGGGCACGTTAAGCTGTCGGTCCCGGTTGTAGCCATTAAGCAACAGTCGTTAAGCCATGTCAGAGGCCCACTGGGCGGCTTAAACAACTCTGTCACCAGGGTAACCACTGCCAATACGATAAGAAGAAAGATTATTTACGCATTTAATTTATAAAAGTAAGTTTAGCGCCCGTAACACGTAATTATGTAGCAGGGAACTTATTCAATGTGAGTTTACGTTGAATAAATTCCTTGCTCAAAACTTGCTACTATTTACGACTTGCTCAAATTAATTGTCATGTGTGGGGGTTGAACCCGTAATACGTGCTCGCAAGTAGTGCTACGTTATTAAAATTACGACTACTTTGTAATGTGTGTCTGGGTTTAATTTATCTACAATATGTATTTTTTGAAATATAATAGTATGTTATCTAATTGCTATAGAAAAGGTTTGTCTGTCTTGTTTGGAATCAGATAGTGCCCAAGATATTTATTAATTAATTTATATTATAAATATAAAAGTGAGTTTGTTAGTTTGCTACGCTTTCATGCCTTAATTATTCCATTATGAAATTTTGTCAGGGTTATAGGTATCTTAGTTTATCATAGTGTATCTTTAATCAAAAAAAAACTATTTTCAAGAGTAAATGAGTAAAAGGGAAAATCTAGTATTTTTTTAATGTACATGTCTGTGTTGTTAATACACCAATCAAACCATCACGTAAATTAATAATCTCTTGATAACATAACTGAAACAACAAGCTGAAATCCATTTGTTTCTAGTTTCTTTTATTATAAATACTAGCTGTGCCCCGCGGTTTTACCTGCGTTAAATTTTATAAATTATCAGAGCTCATCCCAGTAGGTGATAGCGTGATAATATGTACCCTATATGTTGACCCGACCTCTTAGTAATATTCATGCAAAATTTGAAGTAAATCCATGCAGTACTTTTCGAGTTTAACCCAGACATCCATACAGACAAACAGACACACAGATAAAAATTCTAAAAACTATATTTTTGGCTTCGATATCTATTATAGATCACGCCCCAAGTATCCTTTAAAAAAATATTCAATGTACAGTTTTGACTTTCCTACGATTTTATTATTTGTATAGATGTGTGTTCTAACAAACCATACAAACTTACCACGCTTAGTACTCTAAAACCGTCTAATTCCTGGGCTTTTGGTCCATATTACTCAACTTCTCCTCGTAGAGAACGCATACTGAAATATTTATTTGGCTTGTTGATTTACCGCGTTCATTTATGGTGTTTAGCTGCAGGTTATACTACTGGGTTCAATTTCAGGTGAGGCCAAGAGTGTTATTATAATTTTTCAGTTAAGAAGAAAAAAAAGAAATATTTAGGAAACATTGTAAATTTTGAGAATATCGCTACCTCGCGCCTCAAACATTAAATAATACTTTTCTATTAATTCAAATATATTCTTCAAAACCTATATCCAGCTATTTTAAAAGAATGAACAGAGTTTTCTAGCTTCTTCTCTCAAAAGAGGTTTATTTTTTTAGAAGGGCAATATTAGGTCATTTCATTACACTATATGGGGAGTTTTGGCGCCAACGCGGAAAAAGACGCATCAGAGCATTGTTTCATTTTCAAAAACTGGTGTAAATTTAAGTTTTTATGTGTAAATATGGTGGATGTTTAGACATAACATCATGAACAACGTACACAAGTGGAGGAAAGTGCAATATTGCCGTGAATTGCGATTTTCTGTGTTGAATCTAAAACTCCATATAAGCCTCTAGTAAAGTCTCCACTGCTTTACTGGGGTACGACAAGGACTACGTACGACTTGACTGTGACGGACTTTACTTGACATGACGAAAATAAATGAAATAAAAATATATTTTACGGAAGGCTCATAAGGCCGAAGAAGCCAGAGCCGTAAAACTGAATAAAAAAAATCATTACACTATTATTATCATTTACCTAAGGAATTATCCTTCTGACAAGCCACTGTTCTGTGTCCTACAGTGTAACTGATGTATCTTTGGATCCAATAGCCCGATAGATTCGCTGCACGTTTCACTGCGTCTGATTTGCTTTGATATACCCCTTATGTTTTTATACGATTTTATCTTCAATCAATCTGAAATCATGTGTGCTTGTTTGTTTTGGTTTCTCCTTGTAGGTTCTTTGTCGTTTGTATCGCAGAAAAGATAAACGTGAGCTTAATGTAATGACGTATGACTATGATAAGCTATAAGTTTTATAGCTTATCCTTCTACTAATCTGTATACCCGCACGAAGCAGGAGCAAGTCTACTACGAGTCCATGTTGTTTACTTCCTCGATGATACTTACAATTTTTCCAGTACATTAACTAGTACCGCTCCTAGCACAAACTACAATGAACTTAAAATATAATAAAACACGGCAAGTTTCATTTAGTAAGTAAACTATATAGAGTAGTATATAATTTTGTAAAATAAAAATAAAATAAAAAAGATTTTTATTCACGTAGACTTTAAAAAAGCGCTTGTAAATAGTCAGAACATGTTCGTAGTAATATATAATTAATGTATAATTATTTCTAGGTACATATAGATAAGCAGCACCCATGTACTACTGTCTCTTCTTCATTTATTTTACTTTTGTTATTTCCGTGTGTACAAAATCTATTAAATAAAAAAAAAAAAAAAAAAAAAATACATATTTAGATACACGGATTGTAGGAAATAATTTACAATAAGATTTATTTTATAACATTAACGATATTTAAATTAAGTTATTGTCAAGGATCATGTGTAGGTTTACTTATCAATTTTTTTCAATTTAAGCAATATTTATCTACATATTGTCTGAATGGTTCTGTCTATATTAAGTTACGGATTAAATGTTATTATTATGGCGGACCTTGTGTTTATAACGACGGTCGCGGTTTAATGCTGCCACCGGATCCAATGCGCCCCAACTGAGAAGACCCAGCGAAACAAACTCAGCGGGTGTCTCTTATACCGGTTTCAACAAGGCCCAGTTGAGACGCTCCGGCGAAACATACTCAATGGGGCATTACACGAGATTTGGGTTGCTTGGTGCAAAAACGGTTTAATTCACGTAGTCTTTAAAAAACCGCTTGTAAATAGTCAGAACATGTTTGTAGTAATACAGTTATTATTACTGATATATAGTTACTTATTACAGATATTTAGGTACACGGAATGTTAAAACATTTATACAATTTATTTTATAATAGTAGTGATATTTAGCTAGCTTGTATTAAGCTATTGTCAAGGAGATTATGTCGTCGTGGTAGAGGTCCGGTTGTATGATTGGAAGCCCGAAGGTAAGACATGTTATTATAATAATAATACTGGTAAATTATTTACACACGGCAATATAATCCCAAACTAAGCAGAGCTTGTACTATGGAAACCAGATAACTGATATAGGTACTACATATACTACTATTTTTTTTTTGTAACCACATACTTATATAGATAATAACAACCAGATTCAGGACAAACAGACATGTTCATGCGCACAAATATCTGGCCTGGGTGGGACTCGAACCCGTCGTTGGTTCCATTTGGCGTGAAAAGCAAGCATTTGCCGACCAAGCCAACAAGCCCGTCAAATATTAATATTATTAAAGGCCTTCATGATGTGAAAAATGTATTTCGTCGTTTTTAGGGTTCAGTAGCCACATTTGGCTACTGAACTGCCGAATCTATAAGGGTGTGTCCTGGGTGGGAATCGAACACAGGACCTGCGGCGTGTAAGGCAAGTATCTACTAATCACACCACCAGCCCGTCCATGTAGATATTGCAAAAAATATAAACTTAGAGAGCAAATAGATCAGGGGCTCTTCCAGCTAAGTCGCCGAACATCGATTTCTTAAATGGCGTTCATATAAATAAAGGTTAAAAATAACTTAATCAATCGGTAAATCGGCTTCAACGTTGACAATCGATTTCGGACCATTTATGACGTCACATGTGATCATGGAAGCTGATTTTGAAACCTTTATTTATTTGAACGCCATTTAAGAAATCGATGTTCGGCGACCTAGCCGGTAGAGCCCCAGGATGGGCCTGGAAGTTGATGAAACATTATCTAATAACCGGTTAATTATTGTTACGCAAATGTAAATAAATTTTTATACTTTATGCGGTCTGTCAGTTCAGCACGAACGAACGCTGCTCAAATGCTGAATACGGTTTTTGTGAAAAAACTAAACGGGATTTTAAGACTAGTAAGTAGTTGAAGAACAGTTAAGTAGTTAGTTTTTAGTTCATTTTCTACAGAACGTTTACTGAATAAAATATTACCACTGTTCTTTTTATTAGTTGCTTCTTCCTTATTAGGACTCCGTACCCGAAGGGCAAAACGGGACCCTATTACTAAGACTTCGCTGTCTGTCTGTCCGTCTGTCATCAGGCTGTATCTCCGTATAACCGTAATAGTTAGACAGTTTAAATTTACACAAATGTATATCTGTTGCCTTTATAACAACAAAAAATAATATTTAAGGGGGCTCCCGTTTGTTGTATAAACGTACATTTTTGCTCGTTTTTATACATAATGGTACGAAACCCTCCGTGCGCGAGTCCAACTCGCCCTTGGCCGATGTTTTTGTTCATTTTCTACAGAACGTTAATTGAAGAAAATATCACCATTGTTCTTTTTCTTACTTGCTTTTTCCTTATTTTCATCAGGGTTGATAATGAACCCTAGAATTAGTATAAAGATAAATCAGGCTTACATTTGACTTCCTGGCCTAACTTATCTTAAAAACCTCAAAATAAATGTAGATTTTCACATGAACATTATTCGGAACGGGGACCAATGGGGTATATACACCTGACCGTTTAAACTGCTCATATCATATAAAAGCAGATGTAAGAACAACTTGACTGCAGGTCGTAAAACGAATCCAGTGTGACAAGTCTTTAAAAATATTAAGAAGCGATTGATTATAATAGCTATAACTAACCGGTTAATTCTACGAGCCCTATATGTACGGCGTGGGAGAGAATAAATTGAAAAAACGAAAACAATATTTAATTAGTAGGTACAGTAGACAACGCCAGCTCTAGGTAAATTAATCCCTGTGTCGTGGGGTATTTTACGAAAATAAAATTGACGGACACAAAGTACATTCAGACTCAACTAAAGAACAACAATTTACGGGGCACACAAATAATTGTCCTGAGCGCGAATCGAACTCGGGACAACAGCGAGGCGACTGTCTTAATCGCTACGCCACACGTAGGTACAGTCAAGATATTCATCGGTTTTATAAACTAAACCAGTTTTGCATGTTGTGACTTGAGTTTTGTGCCTACATACGTATGATAGTACTTATAGATATTCAGCAACTGAATCTTATTTTTATTTTTTTTTATTTTTCATTTTTTTTTATTGGGACATTAAACAGTTACACATTACAGTATAATATAATAAGTGTAAATAAGTAACGTAGTAAACGTGTAACCCACACCAATGTCCGCAAAATAATAGGTAAAAAGAAAGTTAATCTTAATCTAAACTCGCGCGAGTTTACTAAGGCGTTAAAAGGTAATCTCGATTGTTATTTTAGATGATCAATGGCAAGTTTTTTGAATTTTGAAATAGAAAGTGCAAAAATGTCTAAATGTACAAGGTGTGTGTTATATGTCTCTACGAGGCGACGTAGAGGCGTCCGCACTCCGGCGTTAGTGCGGCACCTTGTAGTGTAGAACAGCCGAGGAATACGCGCCTCTCGCCGCATCATTTCGATGCAGACTAGACAACTATGAATTAAAATTAAAGTTGTGGACTATTTAATCTGCCATTCTAAAATTCCAGTGTCAATTCGACAATCAGCCATGACTGGGAAGAAACCAGGCATAGCAAGTCCTATAGTCCAGTATCCAGCCAGTTTGTAAGGTAAGGTAATTAACCACCTACCCTACAAACTTTACCTGCTTTCAGATGCACCGGGGTGTAACACTTCTTTTCATCAGGTGTTTCTTCTGTTGTAAAGAATTCTTCTTCCCATGACAAGAGATAAGTAGTAGACGAATAGATAAGTAAGACTTATGTTTGATTTATCCTTTGTTATATATGATAGTTCTACTTTACTAGATTCCATTTCTTCTCCTTCATATCTAACTTTTCAATTTCAATACCTTCATTTAAAACACAATAAAAATCTGCGTTCTTCTCATAACCGCATCCTTCACTGTCCTTCACACCGCTCTGACTTCATCCACTCTTCTTTTCTTATACAATCCATTCTCCTCTGGAATGCTCTTCCATCAGAAATCAGAATGGCTAAAACTAAAGTCGTTATTCTTTCAAAAAGAAAACTCGGGAGCATATAACCAAAAAGTTATTGGCAGAATCATCACATTAGTATTATTTTATTTATTTGTATTATTTATATGTAGGTATATGTATAATATATATGGATATATATTAGTATATTATAATATAGGTATTTTGTATTTTATGTAATTGTATGAAGTATCTATATTTTTACTCTCAGTTTTACTCTTTAAGCTCTTGGTGCACCTACCATGTAATCTCTGCATCACCCCAAGGTTGACTGGCAGAGAATTAAGTCCGCCTTTGTACATTGTTGTGCATAAAGTTTAAAATAAATAAATAAATAACTAGTACGACAAAAACAAACGATTTCCAATCGAATTGTGGGCGTGAGAGGCTTATATCAGTATTGCTTACTAAAACATAAATAATCGATTAATCAAATACAAAGTGCAATCAGCGCTAGTAAATATAGATAGGCGATTTTTTTAACGCGTGTGACTACGTTATTTACTCGATAAAATTCAATATAGTTTGTATATTTTTACAAAACGTTGGGTCTCTTGTTTGGACAATTAGTTTCACTGTTTGTGTACGTGCTTGTCCTTTGGTGGCGTAACTTTAATCTGAGAATATAAAGTTATATTATATTATAGTTATATTATACTATTCTCGGAGAAGATTATAGCCTGCAGAGTCGTAAGATTATTTACAATAATAAACGATTCTGTCACTTGGTTTTACCATCGTAGTTACAAGTCCGTATTAGCAGATTCTGGCTGGCTTCGTTAAAAACCCTGAATAGGTTGGAGTGGCTCGCAGAGGTTGGTCTTCGAGCAATCCGCAATACACCGCAGAAATACAGACTTGACAGGCCAGTTAGCGTATTTGTTAAGTACTTGCCTTTCACGCCGCAGGTCGTGGGTTCGATTCCCGCCCAGGACAGATATTCGTGTGCAAGAACATATCTGTTTGTTCTGAGTCTGGGTGTGAAAAAAATGCGAGGAAAAAGAGCCTTTATGTACGAACTGTGGAAATTTATTATAATATACGTACTGAGGCTATTATAAAAATAATAGGCTCTACGTCACTGCTGGACGAAAACCTCCCTGAATTTTATAATAGGGGATACGCCATAATTGCCATGCTAGGCATAAGGGTTGGGGATCGCAGTATGATGGTCATACTGCCATCGCCGTGGCCATGACCATGGTCACGATGGGCCTGTTGGCGTGGTTGCTTTTCACACCGGAGGTCGTGGGTTCGATTCCCACGCAGGACAAATATTTATGTACATGGACGTGTCTGTTTGTCCTGAGTTTGGGTGTAATTATCTATATACGTCTGTATTTACAAAAGATAAAGTAGTATAATGTATCAGTTATCTGGTTTCCATACTACAAGCTCTGCTTATTTTGGGATCAAATGGCCGTGTGTAAATAATTTCCCAGGATATTATTATTATTATAGTATTCATTGTGATGCTGCTGCTCGTTTTCAGGTGACGATTTCTACCCTCCCCGCGAGCTTAGACGGGGTAATGATATTCGCCATTACCACCAAACAGGAGAGACATAACAGGTTACGAACTTCCTATAGCTACATTCTTACAATTCTCCTATAGCTCAGAATGTAATAAATTATGTAAGCGAATGTCCATCAAGTATTCTATTACAATACAAAACCTCAACTATTCCAGTAAACGAAAAAAACTTACATATTGAATTCTATATTGTTCGGAAAGGTTAGGTACAATCAAAATGTTCCATGAACGAATGAATATTGAAGCCGATACCACCCTGCCACTATATTTCTTCAGTGGCCATCCAACCATTTCTCTTTATTTCAAAATTGATCCTAATGAACTTAAAAATAAGAATTAATGTTAAATGACAGTGGAATGTTTGGTTGACCATTCTGAATTGAAGAGACAATGCGATACCTTGATAGCTTGACACGCAAAGGTCTTAGTGGTTCCCGTCTGGAGGGATCGTTTACGATACTAGTACGTACGTTAAATGCTCTAGTTAATAGAATTTCGTTAGGGGTTTAACTTCACATTTTCTTATAAGGAACGGATTCAATGATATCATGTATTTTTATTTTGTCAAATAAGCGTGTGACACATCGGATGCCGTAATCTGTGGCGCTGGAACTCACAGCACTCGCGCACTCACACTTTGCGGAGTTGTAACCTCTCAAACCGGCTTTAACTTAGGCCATGCATAATGACATGCCATGCATGACTTTATTTAGATACACGTAATTTTGGCAATCCATCCAAAATTATCCATATTTAAATAATTGTATTACATGTTCAAATCCATAGTGTAATACGATTATTAAGACACACATGATTTTGGATGAATATTCATCCAAAATTATCTAAATAAGTGAATTAGGTTCTTTTCTGTTGCCCAAATTGCCTGAATGGAGTAGTGGTTCTGTGAATAAGGAAAATGTCGTGTTTATCTAGTAGTCAATTTCTTCCCATTCCTGAGTAAGACTGCATACACACTTATCGAAGAACATACTAACTTGCTAACTAAGGTCACTAAGGTCAAAAATAAAAGCTTGTAAATACGAGTTTGTGGCCCCGTTTGATCTTGTATTCAAAATTGGTGTATGGGACATGTTTGGCTGACTCTAATAGAAACAGTATTAATTAAAGGAAGATGCAAATTTGCCATACGTTATATTCATCACCTCAAATTTTAATATTTAATTTAATACTATTCCATGTCCCCTCTTGTATATTCAACTCTCTTTAATTCTGTACCTATTACCTACTTATTTATTATACCTACTTATTACCCCCGTATTTCTGTTCAATTACTCAGTTCTATTCTAGTTCAGTTGGTACTGAAGCTGCCTTCTGTTCCAAATGTTGCGAGTTGGATCCTTATACAATACGAATATTCATGTTGTCTTGGTCTGAGTGTTCTATGTATATTGTATGCACATATTTACAAAAAAATATATAAATAAAAATAAAATAAAAATAAAAAAGGTTTTTATTCACGTAGACTTTAAAAAAGCGCTTGTAAATAGTCAGAACATGTTTGTAGTAATATAGTTGTATACATTAGATATTATTTCTAGTAACATAGATATTTAGGTACATATTGTATGAAAACATTTATAAAATTTATTTTATTACAGAAATGATATTTAGCTAGCTCGTATCAAGTTATTGTCAAGAGATTATGTTTAATTATCTAGTTTAAGTCTAATATTTTTACTACATATTGTCAATGGTTCTGTCTATATTAAAGGTATTATTATTATGACGGACCTTGTTGACTTTGTTAATAACGACGGTCGCGCTTTAATGCTACCACCGGATCCAATGCGCCCCAACTGAGAAGACCCAGCGAAACAAACTCAGTGGGTTCATCTACTACCGGTTTCAACACGACCCAGTTGAGACGGTCCGGCGAAACATACTCAAGCGGGCATGAACACGGGATTTGGTCCAATTAGAGTAATTATTTAGTAGGCAAACACAATATATGCTCGATCGGTTGTCTGAATGCTTATTATTTTAGAATATATTTAGGTATACAAAAGAAAAACTTCGAAACAATAAAATTATTCATTTTGAGACAGAGTCAATAATTTTAAATTAAGTATATGATAGCAATCATTTACAGATAGTTCACGTAGCACAGCAGATCAGTCATGTCTATATGGCTACAAGATCTCCAGCGAGCAATGTGCAGGTAGGAAGTGAGAGCCAGACGTCTTTGTCATCGATGTACTCTTTAGTGGTGTAATAACCCCTAGCCATAAGTACACATAAGACATATATAAATATATCTATCATAGTACAAGCTTGGCTTACGATACGTCCTACGTAGGCGGTTCAAAGCGAACGCGAATACGAAGCGGTGACACGCGAATTCAATGCGATGCGGTGCGATGCGGTGGCTATGTCCTACGTGCACGCGAATCATCTCGCGGAGCCGCCACCGACGCCGCAAAAACACGACGGCACCGCATCCAGTTAGCGCGAAAATATCAAGCCAACTGATCGCGTTCGCTTCATGTCCGCTCCGCACCACACCCCACGCGCGTTTGGTCACGTAGGACACTTCAATACGTTTCGACTGTTTGTTGTTTTCGCGCCGCGCCGCGCCTATGCGCGTTCGCGACTGGATCGCTCACGCAAGACGTCGCGTTAGTTTTGGGCTAGATTGCGCTGTATGATATGACCCAGATATTATATAATCATTATAGAAAGATAGTAACGGGTAACTCAAGTAATTAATTTTATGTTGGATTCAGCAAAGCAGTTACCCGCTACAATATTTCATTATGTTAGCTCCTCACGTCAGTTTTAATAGCAATATTAATTATTATTAATCTGTTGACTGGCAGAGATCCCTTTAAGCGTTAAAGCCGCCACTTGTATCATTTCCATTTTTATGTATTTTCCTATAACGTACGTTTTTTTATAGAATTGCGGTGGGTTACCTGATGATAAGTTATCATCGGCACCCATGGACACTCGCAACACTAGAGGGGCCGCTATTGAGTTACCGGTCTTTAGGAAATAATATTTAATTTTTTATCTAATTTCTCTTACTAAAGTTTTACGCCAAACGAGCAGGTGCATAACCTAATAGTAAGTGGTAACCGGCTCCCATAGACACTCGCAACACCAGAGGAGCCGCAATTACGTTGGTGACCTTTAAAAAGATGTGCGAATTTATATGGAGTGTGTGAATCAACCAACCATCCTTGACAACTCCCTTCGGCGAACCGGTTTGAACACCAAAATACCGTGCAGATATAACTAAATAAAATGTTGAAACACGATTGGTATTTTATAGGCTATTATTATTCTGCGAACGTAACGCGTTTCCAGTAGCTAAACCTAAATAAAGGAACATTGGCTACTTTCAGTCTCAAAAGGTTACGGTACGTACATTCATCGTCACGTCTGTAGAAACACTCTGATTTCAACAGCATCTTAGTTATCTAAGCAGTAGGGTTGAATTTTGCTGTGTAAATGTTTCTACTGATGTAGCTTCGACAATACTTATATTTATTACTGCTTTTGAAATATCTTGTTTTACCTGTTGGGGTTTTGATTTAGGTCGTTTTGGCACGAACGTCTAAAGTATTGGGTTTCGGTTTCCGACTAGTCGTAATGTTGAAATTTTGAAATTGGGTTTGAATTTTATGTTCCATTTTCAGGTTGGTCGTAAGATTTGAAAATTCTAATAGAAAATTCTCGTAGCAGTAACTTTTGTACGATGTACAACTATGGGGATATAATATTAAAAAAATTAATCAAATATAAAATACAGCTCACAGAATATACTTACTTATCGTATGGGCAGTGGTCCGAAGCAAGGAAACACTCAGAAATTACACCACTTTGGCCGTCACCCATCTATGGGCAGACCGCTAGTCTAGTAGCTTAACCTCACCAATCACTTAAGGACCGGTGAAAGCATCTGGCCAGACAAGAGATTATCAATTTCGAAATCATTACAACAATAAAAATATTACAATCTTTCACGTCTATATGTTTTGCCTCATCAAAAGAGAAAGGAAAATCCGTTTGCCCATATTTATTAGTTATTACAAAAATAGTAAAAAGAATACTTATTTGTTCTGAATATTTTCGAATATTAATCTCAAAAGATGACCTTAATACATTTTTAGTCAGTACACATAAGTATTCTTTATCGTTTTAAACTTCTCAGTGTGCGAGTGAGTTGGCTACGTAACGAAGTCTGGGTGATAAGAAGAATTGCCTAAAAATTTTATTGTATTAGTACCTTACCTATGTACATACTTAATTTGTAATCCAAATATAACAAAATGTATATTGAACTGTCTCCAAAGCATTCCAAATTTAAATTCCAAGTTTTCGTTATACAACCATTTGGAATACCTATCTATATGCAAAAGGATTTTCCTTTATATACATAATAAAATCGTAGAAAAGTCAAAATTGTACATTGAATTTTTTAAAAAGAATATTTGGGCCGTGATCTACAATCGATATTGAAGCCAAAAATATAGTTATTAGATTTTTTGTATGTATGTATGTCCGGGCTAAACTTAAAAAGTACTGCATGGATTTACTCCAAATTTTGCATGAGTATTACTAAAAGGTCGGGTCAACACATAGGCTACGGATTATCACGCTATTACCTACGGGGGAGGAGCTGTGATAATTTATAAAGTTTAATGCGGGTAAAGCCGCGGGGCACAACTAGTTATTAATATGGCACTACATCGCAAGCATTCTATCTGAAATAAAATTTGAATTATCAAAACACACAAAGGAGAAATCAAGCAACATTCTACAAAAAAAAACTCGTGCAGTCGGATCTATTTCCAGAAATCGGTTAAAAACTAGTTAAATCGGCTTACAAACAAAGGAGATCTCGTGGAACGTGACGTGAAGTCTAATTAATAACCTCCTTTATCGAAGTCGGTAAAATAATATTACCAGCATTACCTAACTTAACAACTCGCATCAAACGGTGCTCCAACCGGTCAATAGTTCCACGAAAGCCATAAAATTTATATTACGGAGAATGGTCGAAAGCTATTTTTACTCATTTTTACACTTTACTCTCTAGTTAGTTTCAGTAGACTGTTATTTTATACTAAACATTATAAATGATATTGTAGGGTTTAAGTTGTGGAGTTCTTAAAGTTTACTAAAATAATTAGATTAAATTATTCAATGTTTATAGTTGGTCTGCGATAATTCCCTCCACCAGATGCCAGAAGTCCACGGCAGGTTGTGTTTAGGAGGTGTGAGTCCGATATACCCACCTGCAGATTTTGCGGGTGGTACGTCGTAAGCATACCCGCTGCCTTACCATACACATATAGGTTTGCAAGTTGTTGGATTGGGGCACCCTCTTTTTTCAAAGATAACATATTTAAGGACCATCGTTCCATGAGCAGCCATCTTGATCGCATTTGACACACACGAACACATGTTCTGAGTATTTGAAATATTAATCTCACATGATAGCCGAAGTACACTTTTACAAAGTGTATACAATTATATAATAGCAGTTAAAATAACTAAATATGCTGTAGTAAACGGTAAATGTTAACGGTTAACGGTTATAAAGATAATATAATGTTTCTTTTTGTATGTTTGTTAGAATCATTAAAATAGTTATTTAAATGATTCTAAAAATTATAATAAGTGCATATCTTGCATATTTTGTGAAATTCATGTCATCTCGTTATAAAGAAAGGCCCAACGCTGGCATTACTAAATGGAACATGAAAGTGTTATGGAACATGAAAGGGTTTTGTCACTTTCATTCAATATAATAATATAGCGTCCTACAATAAAAGTTCCACTAAATGTTTATAGTTTGAGTTCTTAAGGACATATCGCATAAATATACAACATCCAATTAAATATCAAAAAATAACATTAAAAAATCTGTCATTTTCCATAGCTAAGTGTTACTCAAAAAAGTGAAAGTAAATAATATTAAAACTAGAATGTAGTTATTATTTTATGTAGGTTTTTATAATATTTTATTGGCTGGTTGACCTCGTGAGAACGAGTTTAACAGCATATATTGTGGTTCTAGATTCGAGCCAGGACTTTAATGACGAAATTCCTAACTGTAGCTTGAGAATTCGGAGCCGGTAATTTGGCGATTTGATCGACCGGAAAGCAAGTCAGGGCATTTTAATTTATCTGATAGATAACTTAAGGAAAGAACAGAGTGTTTGAGCAACCAGGAATACATTATATCTAGTAGGTTATTTTACTTTGAATAAAGTTCACTGCCAAATAAAGTTCATTGAAGCCTCCTATCACTTATATATTATTTATTATCTCCTGAGAGACGCTGCTGTCCGTTCTCTGGTAGATATTCCCTCGGGTCAACTTCTACGCCCCCCCCCCTTGGGTTGGGTAGTTATAATATTATATTATAATCTATGCCGTGACCCACACGGTTTATGTATAATTAAGTTGAATTATATTGTAATATTGTGACAATATGGCACTAGCGAATGAAAGCTATATTTCCATCCCTTTTATAATGGACTTAATATATGAACATAAATTCTTGTTAACGCCAACTGGTAGTCAAAGACAGTTAAACCGATTTCCCGGGAAATGCTTGAGCCTCAACGCTCAGTTTCATTTCCTTGTGTGCCGCTTTTGATCCTGGCTTACAGGAGTTACAGTGGTGGTTAAGAGGCCTATTACAGTCCACTAGCGCCGCCAATCGAAAAAATGTCATAACTCGTAAATAGAATCGAAAATACAAAATATGTTCTATTATTACTGTAGAAAAGGCAATAACGTAATTGTATAACACCTTATCAACACTTGAAATATAGCTGTTTAGCTAAATCATGCATTCAAAACATAAACGGCCGTTTTTGTTACAAAGGCACGATTTAGCTAAACAGCTATATTTCAAGTGTTGACAATGTGTTATAAAATTACGTTATTACCTTTTCTACAGTAATAATAGACCACATTTTGTATTTTTGATTCTATTTACGAGTTATGACATTTTTTCGATTGGCGGCGCTAGTGGACTGTAAAAGGCCCCTTAAGAGGGAGCGACTAATCTCGATATAAAAAAATACAGACAACAATAAATTGTTTTCATATCGATAAGTTATTTTGATTGTCTACAGACTAGTTTATTAAAAATATGGTCAGTCTTTTCTATTTGGAGTTAGAGTTGTTTGGTGGTTAGGTTATTAAAACTAGTTCAAACGCTATGGCCCAGCAAGAACATTGTCATGGTTGTGAGGTAATCCTATTACGTGGACCCATTGCTAGAAAGTTTCGTTTACTATACTTAATTCACACACATCTTCGAATATCAAGACTAACTAAGAGTTTTAGGAGACTGACAACATTCAATTTTAACGTATCAGACTAGCTTGCCCATAAACTAGTACGTGACAAAATACAGTAAAACGAAAACTATTCATACACGTAAAAAACAGGGTTAAATATAACAAAATCATGAATTTACAATCATAATACAATCTTTATGACAAATTTAAAATCACAAAGTTTTTGCTTTCCCCAAATTGCAGTGAATGTGGCACTAAACAAGATGTATATCACTTGTTGATGGTGTGTGTGTGGAACGAGTCGATGAGAATGCGCGTTTTTAGTAATGTAGTGCTCCATAATGTAGGCGAATGTAATATCATAGCGGCGCCTAGGTCTAAGACTGCTTTTACCCTTTATAAATTAGCTAAGGTAGGCTTGAAGGCTAGGTCTCAGACTGGGTCGTAGCCTTTAAGCCTGGTGCCTTATGATTAGAAGTAGTTTTTAAACTTGTTTCGCGACTATTAAGAATTGGTTATTGTTATATTACTATGTACTAAAATTGTGTTAATTTTGTTAAAACTGTAATATGCGATGCACGGTAATGGCCGATCATCGTATTATGTACTTGATAAGTTGTTATTTAATAGCTATGCATTGTATTAGGACGACATTGTGATGTTATTTGTGTACAAAGTGCTTTAATAAAGATTTAAAAATAGTTTTTCTAATCATTAAATATATTACATATTACACTAACAATATAAATGGAGTTGTCATTTTTTGAGATTATTCTATACATTTTTAGAAGTGACATTGCGGTGCTTTTTGTCGCGCAAAAGTAGTTAATCTAGATTCTTCAAATGTGATATAGGTAAGTATATGCTATTTAAAAAGATTAATCTCGCAGTATTGGCTAAATTCTTGCGGAGCTTCTCAAAGCTCACTGACGAAACAAAGCAGGCACGGTACCCCAAGAATTCTAGTTGGCTCCTATAAGATAGTGTTTCATAATGTTATTAAAAAAAAACTTCAAATTGTCTTATTATTTTGGTCTGGCTAACCAGCTCACCTCAGCTCTCATTTTGTTTGAGAAAATCAAGACTTTATACAGCATATCCAAGTTTCCCTCACACTTTGGGGCAGAATTCAAGGGAAAAACCAAATTCCTGTAAATTTTCCGTAAAAAGAAATATCTCAGTATCAGCCCGAAGTCTGGAAGTTAGTGGTATTACACCCCCGTGCCTCGGAGAGCACGTAAAGCCGTCGGCCCTGTACCTGAACTAATTTCGGTCGTGTCCCTAGTCGTCCCATCGGATCATGAGAGTGATGGAAAATAAAGTGCCCCTGTGTTTGCGCACACACTTGTGTACTATAATAATGTCTGGCGCAATTAGCTGGTCTCCATTGAGACTGGCCACCGTGGCCGAAATTCGGTCGGGAAGACATCATCACTAACGACATCATTTTCTATTGGATGAGAAATATTCATTACATGTTAAATACATTATTGTCTCAAGTCAGACTTCGACTAATGTATGTTTCCAGTGATGACTTACGGAATAAAGACGTGGTCGTTTACTACTACTTCACAAGAAGGCAAGGACACCCAAAGAGCAATCAAGAGGGCTATGATCGGAGTATCCTTGCCCGATCGAATCCAAAATTTCAAAATCCGCAGGCGAACCAAAGTGAAAAACCAAGGGAAAAATGAAGTGGCAGAGGGCGGAACACATAGTTCGTAGAACTGACAGCTGATGGTGGACCACAAAGTGGACCGACGATCTTGTTGGTACCCGGGAAGGTTCGGTTGTGTAGTTGCTTGCTTAAAAAAAATATCGTGAATTACTACTAACTTGGAAGACCGAATTTCACTCGTTTATCGTTTACCCACAGTTATAAGTAAATTCTAGAGGTAAGCCCCTACTAAATCAATTAATTATACTCAAAGACCTTTATTAAGTTTTAGTAATCTCGTTAAGATAACATATCTAAACTTTAAGGTTTTCTTTATGTCTTTGTAATGGATAAACTCATAAACGACTTATATAATTTAAAACATATTTCATTCGAAGAAAGCTACATTATTAGCGACTAATGTGGACAGCTCCATGATTCCCACCCGGGACAAATCTATCTATACATATAATAAAATCGTAGGAAAGTCAAAACTGTACATTGAATGTTTTTTTTAAAGGATACTTGGGGCGTGATCTACAATCGATATCGAAGCCAAAAATATAGTTTATAGCATTTTTGTCTGTGTGTCTGTTTGTTTGTATGTATGTCCGGGCTAAACTCAAAAAGTACTGCACGGATTTACTCCAAATTTTGCATGAATATTACTAAGAGGTCGGGTCAACATATATAGGCTACATATTATCACCTACGGGGGAGGATCTGTGATAATTTATAAAATTTAATGCGGGAAAACCGCGGGCACAGCTAGTGCTTTAATAAAATTGGGTTCTAAATACATATTATAGACAAAATTCTTCTATAATATTTATTTAGAAATATATAAGTATGTTTATCAGTTGTCTGTCATAGTACAAACTCTGCCTAGTTTGGGATCAGATTGCAGTGAGTTAGTTGTCCCAAGATATTTATTATTTACTAGCTGTGCCCCGCGGTTTTAGCCGCGTTAAACTTAATAAATTATGGCCTTGTGTTAATCCAGGGTGTCAGATAACTCCATACCAAATTTTATTAAAATCTCTCCAGCCGTTTAGACGTGAAGAAGTAACAAACATCAACACTCACAAACTTTTGCCATTATAATATTGTATTTATATTCATATCATTGGCAGTTTACTTGTCTTGGAATTAAGTCGAAGTTTTGCGATTTTTCGTATGTTTTTCGCTTGCAAGTAGCACTGCAAAGTCGCCCATGTAGCTAAGGCACTTTCAAACGAAACTTCATACGTGTCTTAGAGCCATGCTGAGTTGGGTATAAATTTACATCATACCGAAGATGCAGTTTCAGGATATCTTGGAATCCTCTCATATGAGAGTAGCATGAATATCGTCTGATGAAATAATAATATGAATATTATGCGGTATTTATTAACACGCTTTTATTAGCTTCACTTGTAATTAACTATGTAAGTAAGAAAATCTTAGAATCTTAATTTGACCCACTCCCCGGTCTCCGATTAGGATGAAATTTTGCACACGCTCTGAGTTCTGATGACAATATATGACTAGCTAAAAAACGTCATTACAAATCCAATATGGCGGCCTCCAAGATGGCGAACTGGCTGTTTGAAATCCACCCCCATGATATGGGTATCAAATGAAAGGGATTGTTGTCAGGAATACGAAAAAAATATTTTGTAATTTTTTGTGCGTGCTAAAAGCGTGTTTTTATTTTTTTAAACTATTATTTTTATTAGTTGTAAGTAAATAGTGGGAGGCAAGTAATTAGACATTGGTTCGTTAGGGTAGAGCTGTACTAAGTATTTAAAGACTGTTAATTGGATTTTTTTATGTAGCTTAGACATCGCTCTTGTTTCTTTTGTCAAGTGAAGCAGTGGGAGACTTCAAAAAACATTTAAAAACTTCAATTCAACATTATGGTTTTCTTTTTTTTGTATGTCTGTACCCGATTATCCGTTGTTTGTGAATTAATTTTGGTAATGATTTCGGAATGGTCCCATATCAATTTTGTTGACTGGCCTATTGGTTTAGTGATTACTTTCTACTAAAACAGAGGTCGTGGGTTCGATCCCCACCCAGCAAACAAGCCTACGGTCCGCATAATAATATGCAGTTAACATGCATTATGGACGTTTCCAATACTACGACAGGGGTACAGCTAATTTCCGAAAAACTCTAACATCCAACAACTATAGCTATATATAAAATCTCGATATTGTTGTCCATCCGATATCACAACGGTGGAGGATACAATTTGACTTGAACAGCGTCTGTATTTCTTAGTACTTACACCTCTAATTGAGGTGTTTTCTTTGTGCAATTTAATCCACTGAGCAAGATATTAATGTATTTCTCGGTGTTAGGAATGGGTAATAAAAACCACTTCCTGAACATTGGTTGGTAAAAACACAGTATTCTTGAAGGTAAGATCTACTCATTTACTTGACCAGCTCTCTCAGATTTTACTCAGTTCTATTATGTATTTAATAAGGCCCAATGCCTCAATAAGAAAGGGTATAACTTTAAAGCACGCTGACTAGTTAGTACTAGTAGTTACTTCTAACTTGAAGTTGTGTTCCGGTGCAAAGGGTCAGCAATGCTTAATTTGCAAGCGTCCAAAGGCTAAATGTTCGAGGGTTGTAAGTTTGGTAACTTAACTACATAAACACATTGAAAAGAATATGACTATTAATTAAAATTAGTTGAGTTATAAGAAACTTACATACATTTTTAAGCGGGAAATATTGAATTTGTTCGGCCGTGACGAACGCTGCAATTTAATTTCCTTTCGCTTTAATAACACTGCAGTTTGAAAATTGAAAATGTTGTTAAGTGCAAGTTTATAAAGGGTAGTCGTTTGAATGCTTTTAATTAAATGAAGTTCATTGAGTCTCAATTTGATTTAATAATCGTTGATTGCAGTAAAGGACACGGCTCAAAATTGAGTAAATAAATAACAAGTAAAACAAGTAAAAAATGTAGTGATGATATTATACTGAAGTAACTTGACCTGAGGTGGTTGTTTATAGAATTTAATGAGCTTAGATTTAGTATGTGGTGCCAGTACAGTTTAATTAGTAATAATTGACGTATGTATCGCGGCATTACAATTTTTTAAATGTGATAGCGACCCTTAAATTCATTTCATCGCAGTTATGTTATAATAGCATACAAGAAATTTAATGGTATTTAATATTTTTTTTTTCTATTAAGTACTCCATTGTCAGTTATTAGTACCTACAGAATATTTTAATTTAAATTTGAATTTAAGTTTGGCATTCGATCATTCAATATACTTCGATAACTGGGTTCTTATTGAGTTTTAAAAGAACAACATAATTATGCGATCCATTTTTAGTGATAACTTTCTTCATAATTTTCTATAAGTATTTTAATGGAAAGCATGAAACTCTTAATGTGAGTCCTCACTCGCTTTTGAGCGGGAGTTTTGTTAATATCATCTATGTAAAGATAAGGATTACCAACATTTTCCTTGTCCAAATTCTTTTAAACCATGTTAGTACCATTTTCAGTAAAGCATATTACATTGTAAGACGAAAGTAATGGTATTTGAGAGGGATGAATACACGACAGCGTGTGATATTGTGATTGGAGGAGAGAAAGTCGAACAGGTGAATGAGTTTGTATATTTGGGAACTTTGTTTACGAGAGATGGGAAATATGAAAAAGATATTGTTAGAAGAGTAAATGCGGGGAACAGAGTGAATGGGGCACTACACGCCTTTATGAGTAGCCGGCAAGTATCAAAGAAGGCCCGACTAGCCGTGCACGATGGAGTGTTAGTGCCAACTTTAATGTATGGAAGTGAAAGTTGGGTATGGCAGAAAAAGAATGAAAGTAAAATAAATGCAGTGGAAATGAGAGCTCTGAGAAGTATGTGTGGTGTGACTTTGAGAGACAGAATTCGAAATACTGATGTAAGAGAGCGATGTGGTGTGAAAGAGGATGTAGTCACAAAGATTGAAAAAGGCATGCTGAGATGGTTTGGCCATTTAGAAAGGATGAATGAAAGAAGATTGACAAAAGAAGTATACCTGGCCTGGGTGAATGGGACAACCGGAAGGGGAAGACCACGTCGAACATTCTCTGACCAAATTGGAGATGTTCTCAAGAAAGGGCAGGTCAGAAGTACCCTAAACCGGCGAGCATGTATGAAGAATATAATGACAGTAATCGAGGCAAAAGAAGTATGCAAAGATCGTGACAAATGGAAATCCGTTGTCTCTGCCTACCCCTCTGGGAAACAGGCGTGAGTCTATGTATGTATGTATGTATATTACATTGAGTGCTAATAAGTGAAGTGAACACAATTCCCGTTCCATTCTCGAGTGAATGAATATCCATTCATTCGTTCATTATATCAGTTTTACATCAAGCTGCTCCTCTTTATCAGTAGTAGATGAATGAATTCTTGGCGAAAATTATTTATTCTGGAAAGTGAACTTAGGAACCGTTTCGTTAAAGCCACCATACTTAAGTAGAATGTTAGTTCGAAGCATAATCCGATAGAACGGGGTGTTTTTGGCGGAAAAAAGACACGTAGTGTTTTGGTGGCGTTGAACTCGAACCTGTTAACGTTTAATATAATAAATAACTCTCTGTAAGCCGTAGTCTGGTAAAAACTAATCAGCAATTCACTTACAACTTTTATAGTAAAAGCCAGAACAAAAAGGTGTATAATCAACTAAATATTTTATGTTAACTCCTAAATATACTCGCGTAATGCGCAACTAAGTACCGAACTTGGAATTAGTTCAGAAGTATGCGGTTTATTTTTCTAACTTATATTATGTTTGTTAAAATTTCGGAGTTCATCGTTTATGAAAAGGAGAAATACCTATTGTTTTATACTAATTTATAATTACTATGGTTAAATTTTCATTAGCATTCATATAGAAAAGGATCCATAAATTAATTAGTGTTTGTGATCATAATGAAAATTACATATATATACAACATGTAACGTAAATAACGCACACCCTCAAACACCCCAATAAGAATATTATGTTGTAATCATAATACATACACAGATTTTTTATTTAACATGTGTATGCATTGTTATTTACTAAATTAGTTTCATGGAATAAAGTTTATTTTTCTTTATTTTGTATTGAATGATGGACTTTGTATGAATACAAATAAAACTGCGATTTTAAAAGTTATATTACTTTGACTTGCGGTCCATTTCAATTTGTTTTGACTGTACAGGGTTAATATGACAATAATTTCCGTACGTTTAATTATTTTGGAATAAAAAAATATCTATATTAAAAATGATATCAATCGATTCAATAAACGATTCTGAACAAACTATTTTCAGGATGTGCGTTAATTAAGTTACATGTTGTATACAGGTTAAACATGAATTATCGTTATATACCATATGTTTAATATTAAAGTGCAAATATGAAGCCATATTTTATAAATTATCCAATAGATCAAATTTCTTTTAAAATTATATTTTGTTAATTGTTTCAACGCGTGATTATTTAACTGCGCGCTTTCAATATAGTTATTTCGTTTATATAACAGCTTATAACTATTTTAACTTAGGTTTTTAGGGTATAACCCTTTTTCCATTGGGCCGTTCATCAAAGCCTCTTTTATAAGTATCAACTTGGTATAAATAACGTATTTATAACAAAACTAAACATCGCTATATGATTTTATTTCGTTAATTCCATTGTTGTCTGTGGTGTTTCAGTAATAGTAGATCAACTCATTAAATTTGGCCAATTGTACCGTTCTCTCTAATGTGCATTGTTCTTGTACTTACTATATATATAATTAATTGTCGGTCTTATCACAAAAATCACATTTTTGTGATAAGACACTTCCATCTTTTCTACGACCTACTTAAGAAAAATAAGAAAGGATGCAGTTACATATATATTATAATGATTAAATACCTACGTAGTTTAGTGTAGTATTTTCGTTAGTTATTGTGTTGCGTGATATTGTATGTTAAATTATTATTTATAGCCAAGAACCTTTATAATATCGTACAGTACAGTTTTCAAAGACATGAGAAAAATATTCCTGCGTTTCGTCTAAGATCTAAGTTGGGAAAGGACGGATAGCAGGATATCTTGACTGACGGTATAATATGAATGCAAAAGTCCACCAAAACCATGACCAGGACTGCGACATCTGTTCGTATCTCTACCATAATTATGTGCTAACGACCAATATCCACGTTTAATATTTGGCGTGTAACAGAGCCACAATCTTCTTTACCATTTTTAAGGCAAAAAGAACTTACGTTAGATATCAATTATGTGTTTTGGAGACCAAAAACCATGTTCAGAAGTTGACATGTAACAGAGCCACAGTCTCCCTTACCATTTTTAAGCGAAGAAGAAGTTAAGTTAGAAATCTGAAATCATGTTGCATGTTTAGGTAAAAATTTAGTTTATTGCTTCTATTGTCTTAGTAACTTACTATTTTAATCTCATTACACGCCATTATTCTGTCACTACATAATAGAGTGTGAAACATTATCCTCGCTTACACCCGAAGGCTTCAGCGCGAAACTCTAAACTTTGATAAAAGCCATCCTATCACGTTTCTACTATGCGCTAAGTTAAGTTCAAAGAATATAATACCTAGATTAACACACCTAGATTGAAAGCCATAATTGAATTATTATTGAATATTTAAGCATCAAGTTGCTTAACTTAATATTAAAGTTACGACATATATGTTTATAGTATAGCTAGAGTTTCTATGTCATTCTAGAAATTACGGCCTGCTAAAATCTCCGCAGTATCTGCCTCAACTAAAGGTAATATAATGAACCAGTTTACTTTACTTTTGTTAATAATGAATGGTATCATGTAGACTATGCTAATGGAGAAGTTAATAAATCCTAGCAGAAAGAAGTGTTGTTTAGCGTCTACAGGTTGACAATTTCTAATATACAAGAGAGCAAGTAAACATTTAATTATATTAAAAATTTTAATTAGATAAATAAAATGAGAGAGTTCTTGAAATATATAATTGGTAATACTAACCCTCTTTGTTGAATTTCGGCCATGGCAGCTAATTTAAAGATTTCTAATATGTCTCTACATCATAAACATCTGCGCTGGACAGATTATTGTCACGCACAAAATGTGTCAAAAATACAGGTTAATTATTTATTCCTTCACACAACTGGAGAGAGTTCAGGTGGGCACCTGAAAACTCTACTGACGATTTTAAAAACAAGGGGTTTAACACCACATACTGACTCACTCCTGGAGTCCAGAAGTGTAGAGTGTTACAGCCTCGTACAGGTAAAACACAGATACTTACATTTTAAAATTTTCTGCTAGCAGACTATCAAAGATGAGATATTATTATACCCAGAGGATAATTAACACTTGACCTTAATTAGTTTTTTAACGCTATATAGGTAACATTACCACAACTCATAATATAGTATGATTGGTATATTTAGGTCATCAAGCAATAACTACTGGGTGGCGATGGCATAGACTATCATCACCCCATCTCATCCTGTGGGGGGCGTAGAAATCGACCGAGGGAATACCTACCAGAGAACGGGTAGCAGCGTTTTATGGCCATCAAACTGCGATCGCGAACCCATCTCACAAGCGTGTCGATTGTGGCATATGCCCCCCATTCTTCGGGAAGCTCTTGTCCAGCAGTGGACGTACTTTGCTACTATGAAGCAATAACTATAATGTAGAGCTTCATTCAATTCGTTATAAAACGATGATAACATTCCAAACAGAGTCTAGACTTAAAAATAAACATAGAATAATTTATTTGCTCTTTACAGATTTAGGTAAATATTTCAGAAAAATGTTTTATTTGAAATAAATTATTTAAATTGAATATTTAACAGCCTTGTGTTTATTATGAACTCACCCCGTTACCCTTGTCTGTTTTTTGGATTGTGTCAGGACAGGACTTTTAAAGGACAACACGAGAGTAATAGACAGTCATGATACGTTAGTTCGTCCCTTCATATGTCACAGGTCTCTAGGTCATAAATGGAGACTTAACAAAAGAGGCATAATAGTGTTGATATTTTCAAATATGTTTGTTATTTTCAACAATGGACAAACATTAATAGTATGACGCTCTAGCTATTGAAAATTAGCAAATAGTAAAGACGCCATTGAATTTACTAAAAATAGTACCTTAATTTTATTACACACAGCAGTATTTAATCTAAAGCTTCAACGTGGTACTAAACGATTTAATATAAAAAAACTGATCTTATTTTCAAAATAATATGAAACCCACCTTAAATCAAAGGCTTAATTTAAAACTTGGATCCTCCCTCAACCCCTATTTTGTCAGTCAGTACCAGCAATCTTTGCACTATTGACCTCCGCAGTAACCTCGAGTTCAGGCGACGAATTTTTTTCTCTACCGTCGTTTTTTGTCAGGTTCAAGCGTTATACGAGTATATTATTATTTAACAAAAAAATTGTTGGTTTTCTAATCCACTCTTCTCTGTCAACTCTAACCTTACGTGGGGTTGGCTGTGAAGTACATCGGGACTATAAAGAGCCGAATAGGTTCCCCGATACCAGTGGTTTAATGCACCGCATGTGATGGACTACATCGAATAATCCAATAAGTTCACGCGACCCACCGCAAATAAGCCAGCGAAAGGTTTTTTTTTTATATAATAGGATGGCAAACGAGCAAGTCTGATGGTAAGTGATCACCGCCGCCCATGGACACTGTGACACACGCCCACAGAGTTATGCGTCATGTGGCATAGATCTTTATCTAACTATAATACACTGAGTATTATAGTATACTACTATGCCTATGTCGGCTGTGGCATTCTATGGACGTACCTTACCAGCTAAAAACTCCAGAATAAAGACTTATATATCTGGGTATTTATACTGAGTGATTAGGGCCAGGAACATCCCGGGGAAACGCTTCAAGTGTTTTCCGAGACATACAGGATCGGGATTCGGGATCCATTCCGAAACGAATTTAATTAGAAAGAACAAAGAAGTTAAAAAAAGTAATTCAACTTCTCACCAAAACAAAGCGGAAGACAAAATTATATAACGAGATTAGAGCCTCATAAAACGAGGAGATATTAACTAGAAAAGGCAGCAATACTTTTAGCTAATGGCTTTATATATATGGCTTATACTAGCCGTGTGGTTTTCGGTCTAGAAACAATAACAAGGGAGACCCGATACCATCCCGTGGGTGTTGTAAAAGGCGACTAAGGGATACACCAGGTAGTCAGGCAGCAGCGTCACCGTCGCTATAGCAACCACGTAATTGCGGTCACCAACTCGCATGCCAAGCGCAGTGTCTAAGGCAAACCCTTACAAATGGCAACATTATAGAAACCAAAAAAATAAAAAATGACCGTCATCGTAGCCTAGTTGGTAGTGCTCCTGCCTACGAAGCTGGTGGTCCTGGGTTCGAATCCCGGTAAGTGCAAATATTTGTGTGATGAGCACGAATATTTGTTACTGAGTCATGGATGTTTTCTATTTATTTTAAGTATTTATCTATCTATATAAGTATGTATATCGTCGCCTGGTACCCATAGTACAAGCTTTGCTTAGTTTGGGGCTAGGATGATCTGTGTGACATTGTCCCTATAAATTATTATTATTATTGATGCTAATGATGTGGTTCTGAGTGAGAGTATTTAAAGGCCTCTTCTTGTTAGTTTCAAAAAAAATATGCAAATGTCTGATTAATAACATTGGACTATTTATTGAGCGTGTCAAATTGGTAAAAGCAGGCATTCGTCTTCTATCGCTCTTTATTTTTCTTTTACATCAGAGGGAGACAAGCGAGCAAGTGGGTCACCCGATGTTAAGTGATCACCGCTGCTCATGGACACTCGCAATACCAGAGAAGTCGAGGTTGCATTGCCGGCCTTTAAGAGTCAGCAAAAAAGTGTTGCTGACCCTCTCCCCCTCCCCTCCGATGAGCTCTGGCGACCTCACTCTCACGCAGCAACACAAATATTAAGTTATTTATGTCCTTTATTCCATGTTATTCTTATTTTATACATTTACAAATATATAAAATATGTTATTATTAAGGAAAGTCTTCTGTACAGTGGAGGTACTTCCCTAGTTGGGCTGCTATATATATATATATATATATGGATCTGTTAGGGAGGTATCACAATACATCGACACTTCTCTATCGGATCCAAAAACAGCACGCAGATACTATCTCACCTTTTGTACTAATTTGTATTATATTATATTATTTATATTTTATTTTAAAGTTAAACATGCACTGTATCTCTGTTTCCCAAAACGTATAAACAAATTAGTGAAACTTTACCGTGAGCAACAAAACACGCAAACTCCGTTAAATTACCCCAAACACTCAGTAATTGGATCGGGGCACACCGGTCACTGTAAGCCAGCATTAATTGCAGGAACCAAGCCAAGATTTCCACAGAATCGCCAGCCATGGCCGCCCGTAATTATTAACTAATTACTTACTATGAAGTAATTTTTATTTAAAACTAGCTGTGCCCCGCGGTTTTACCCGCACTACATTTTATAAATTAACACAGCTCCTCCCCCGTAGGTGATAGCGTGATAATATGTAGCCTATATGTTGAACCAACCTCTTAGTAATATTGATGCAAAATTTTAAGTAAATCCATGCAGTACTTTTTGAGTTTTGCCCGGACATACATACAGACAAACAGACACACAGACAAAAATTCTAAAAACTATATTTTTGGCTTCGATATCGACTGGAGATCACACCCCAAGTATCCTTTTAAAAAAATATTTAATGTACAGATTTGACTTTCCTACGATTTTATTATATGTATAGATAAACCGTTTTTAATGTAGGTAGGTACACTGTCTTTCTTGAATATTTAAGCATTAAGTTGCTTACTTTAATATTAAAGAAGATTTTTTATCGAAGTTGGTTTGTAAACTAAAAAGGTCATGGTTGTGTAAAAGTTTAAAGTTTAGAAAATTGCCTCGTTGGTCTAGCGGTAGCGTGTTCAATCGCAGATAAAGAGGTGCTGTGTTGGAATCCCGTTCGTCCCGGTCTTGTCACTAGGGATGACTAGTGACAAGACCGGGACGAACGAGATACCAACACAGCACCTCTTTATCTGCGATTGGATCATGAGAGTGATAAAATGGAAGTACCCCTGTGTTTGGGCACACACTCTCACATTTTTCCATGTTGATGGCTAGTCTCCATGGAGAATGGCCGCCGTGGCCGAAATACGATCAGGGGGACATTATCCTTAAAAGTTTGGGAGATATTTGTTAGGGTTCCGTAGTAAAACAAGTAACTCTTGTAGTTTAGTCAACTCTCCAACATGAATACCTTCTTGCAATTAACAGTCATCGCGTTCAGACCATAACAGAACAATCCAGAATATTGATAACAAATATGACACATACGTCTGGTAAATTTATAGTCCCTAGAATACCTAATGTATACGAAGATAGGTCTTAAAAACATAGGCCCAATATACTTAACAGTATACAGAAGAAATCAGAGAGGAATCTAATAAACATAAGTTAAAAAAGTACAGTAAACGGATAGTCTTACATAGAAAATTATAGAGAAGATGGATCGGTGATCAGGTTTGTGTGGTAGCCGCTGGATCCAGCGTGCTTTAAGCGAGCTTTACTCAATACGAGTTTTCTTCCAGCAAACCATCGACAGAGTGAGACTTTTGTTAAAAGAAATAAATAAAAAGTAAAATTATTACTCAAACTTAACTGAATTAAAGGATGAAAACAAGAGTCTATTAACCAATTTTTTAACACCGTTTCTCATAATTAAAAGCTACTAAGCACAGGAAATCCGGTCCATTGTTTCCCTCTTCCAATATTTCAAGACAGTATTTAGCCCTTAGCCAATTTGATGTACTTCTTTGTTAAAAGGGCCCTTTATATAAGAGCTTCAGATTGTCCTTGACAGCCTATTATTTTTATCAGGAGTTCGGTTGGGTGGACTCGGTTATTGCCACGTGGAAATGTTAAGAGGGCGCTTCAGGTGTCAAGAATAGAATATAAATCCCGACAGTAAATGAAGGGTTCTGTAAATTAGACGCATGAATCTGTATCATAAATTAATTAACAAATGCAATTAGTAAATAATATTTCTTTTTTCTCTATTCTTATAATTATACGTGACTTACATAACATAAACTCATGACCTGACATCACACATCTACACTATACTACCTCCCTTATATGTTTAAAATTACAAATTACAATGTAAAAATATTGCTGTGCCCTAGCAGGGTTCATGTTTGGTACTGTACCTGGTCTACTCTATTGTGAAGACCTATGTAAACCCATGAATGCAATAAATCAATTGACATTGAAATTTTATTTTATTTTATTTTTCAGAAAACTTTAAAATGTATAGTATAAATTTAAGTGCGGGTAGGAATCGAACCTACGACGACGGGGTATCCGAACCCATGTGCGTTAACCGCTCCGCCACCGCACCGTGTTTCTGACACTCGAATTTATACAATTCTTTCAATATTTCTTAAAGCATTTAATACGCTTTTAACGCCATCTTACCGGAACATACACGGCTAACAAAGACTGGAATGCATATCAGAGGGCGACAAACGAGCAAGTGGGTCACCTGATGGTAAGTGATCACCACCGCCCATGGACACTCGCAACACCAGAGGTGTCGCGGGTGCGTTGCCGGCCTTTAAGAGTCAGCAAACAAGTGTTGCTGACCCTTCCCCTCACCCCAATGAGCTCTGGCGACCCTACTCACACTCAGAAACACAACATTAAATTATTAATGTTATTATAAAGGAATGTCTTCTGTAAGGTGGAGGTACTTCCCCAATCCGAGTGCTCTTTGAGCGAATGAACGCTGTGCCCTAGTTCTAGTGTTAGTTGTGTGAAACAGATCATATTTTGTCATAAGGCTATTGTATGATTCCTGGCTATTGTATGATTCCTGTCTATTTGGTGACCTCGTAAGTCTAGAGGTAGCGTGTTTAACCACAGATAATGAGATCTTTGGTTCAAATCGCGGGGCGGACCAAAAAGTGTAACTGAGATTTTTCTGGCAAGTAAAACAGCTGGTACAAGACAGGAAGTTGGCGGTGGTATACGCCCGTGCCTCGGATAACACGTAAGTTAAGGTCCAACGTCTTTCCCCAGTCGTTTTGGATAACCGTTACAGACTTAGGGCATAGAGAGTGCACCCTTGTTTGCTCACACACTTGTGCACTAGGTATAATATGTTCTGTGTAGTTTGGCACTATCTATGTAAATTAGTATTAGTTTGTTTTTCATACAAAAATTGCAATTCACTGTGTTCTGAATTATTTATCTCACCAACCCTATGATAATGCTATATATAACTGGAGTAGACTCTCTCCTATATTTTCTCAAGTTGGACACCTAGTTTAGAGGAGGGAATACAAAAAGCTAATCAATTTTTGCATTAGAAATGTTGTAGACTGTATGTGTATATGCGTAATATGTTGACAACATTTTACAAAAAAATTAAACATTTATTATATGTAATAAATATTTAAATTGGTTGTAAAATCTTGTCAACATATTACGTATATACAAAATTTTAAGACCTTATTGAAAAACATTATACAAAAAATCCTGTAAGATTGGTCGCTAATCGGTCTATTATCATGTCTATGGTGTGTTCTCGAACTTCCATTTGTCACGATCCTTGCACACCTCATTCGCCTCGTTTACTGTCATGACATTCTACATACAAGCTCGCCGGTTTAGGGTACTTCTGACCTGGCCTATCTAGAGAACGTCTCCGATTTGGTCATATAATGTTTTACGAGATCTTCCCCTTCCGATTGTACCATACAAATAGGCTAGGTATACTTCTTTTGTCAATCTTTTGTCATTCATCCTTTCTTAATGCCCAAACCTACTCAGCATACCCTTTTCAATTTTTGTCACTACATGCTCTTTCACACCACAACGCTCTCTTACATCAGTATTTGGTATTTTTTAAATATAGTACATTTTAAATAAATTAGTTGTGTTAAATACAGTATTACCACCATATTAACGTGTCAGTAAATGTTTCACACGTTTACGGCTTGTATTAAAACAATTAATTACAACAAAATTATGTTGTAAATTATGAGCCTTCTGTACAATCTGTGTAGGCTGAAGCAAACGTTTTACTCACCTACTTGGAGTACCAAACTAATTAATAAACAACCAAATTACTTTCCTGTAGTATCTTCAAAAGGCTCTTTATTGTGCTCATGTTTAATTAACGTAGGTTCCCCAACCCCTTGGAATAAGCTTCCATTTTTACCTCCTGCGGAGTTTCGAAAAACATGTTTAGGTATCGTAAACTTCCCTAAAAGTACACTACACTTGTATGTATTTATTTTTATAAAAACTTTAATGGGCATGGCTGCTGTCATGCCTCAGGTAGGCGCGATGCTGGCAGGTGACTCCAGCAAATGGGACTCCGTGGTCTCTTTCAGTGAGGCAGTCATGCTCCAGAAGGACTCTGCCGAGCGGGATCGGGTACGAGCTGATCCCGCTCGTCGACAAAGCTCGTAGTCATTTTTGCAAATAAATATTATTATTATTATTATGTAATAAAAATATATATCATTTTACGAAACTATATTTAGGAAACCTGAATAATGTGTGGTCTAAATAAAAAAATATATATGTCTAAGTTACTTATAAGAAGATTTTCTTACTTTTCACAAGTCACCAAATCATTTATTTTTTATTGAGATTGCCCGATGATGTCTAATATTAAAGCAGCAAATGATTACATTAGCAGATATCACGCATGCGTCAGTAAGTGTCCTCATTCTACTTATAGCAAACTACGTAATGCACACACTGATAAAATAATAAAACAGCTGTACAATGGAGTTTAAATATAGATCTGCAGTTATCACGTCTTTGGGTATAACGAAAGCATTGGTCATGGACATTACCATTACACATACATAATTCTAAATATTGCTCTAAGCATCGGTGGTTCAGTGGTAGAATGCTCGCCTGCCACGCGGGCGGCCCGGGTTCGATTCCCGGCCGATGCAATTTTTTTTTGTATATAATATTAGAAAATTTACATAATTTAGAATTAAATTATGGGTTTATTTTGACCTAATTTAATATCCTTTTAGTTACTTTTTTATTTAAACAGCAGACTAAGCCATTTTTTTATAATTTATTAGTATAAATGGTAAAAAATATTATTACAGTCTTGCTTAGAGGCTAAAAAGTGATTCCATATTAACAAAAACATCTAATTACACACGAATGACTCTATCAATCATCAATATCAGATGCAAAACCACGTAATTATATTATTTTTTAATGTGTAATATGTAGAATGTTGTTGTACTATACAACATGTAACTTAATTAACGCACATCCTGAAAATAGTTTGTTGACAATCGTTTACTGAATCGATTTATATCATTTTTAAAACAGGTAAGTTTTTATTCCAAAATAATTAAAACTACGGAAATTATTGTCATATTAACCCTGTACAGTCAAAACGAATTGAAATGGACCGTAAACAAAGTAATAAGACTTTTAAAATTGCAGTTTTATTTGTATTCATACAAATTTCATCATCCAATACAAAATAAAGAAAAATAAACTTCATTCCAAGAAACTAATTTAGTAAATAACAATGGATATACATGTTAAATTAAAAATTCAGTGTATTTATGATGTTATGATTACAACATAATATTCTAATTGGGGTGTTTGAGGGTGTGCGTTAATTACGTTACATGTTGTTTAGGGTAGGTGGGATAAGGTATAATATTTAAGTACAAAGGATGTTTATCGAAAGAGTCTGTGTAACATGAACGCTACGCTACTGAAATGTATTATTATTTTACATCTACAATTTTACTTTATATTAACAAGATCAAAGCTTGGGGTGACACTCATTCATCCGCAGTATTCCTCAGTGCACTTCACTGCGTTAAATGCGCAGCGGAAGTGGATTAGCATTTCTTGGATTCAAACCATATTCCATTCCATAGAGTTGGAATAACTGAAATGAAATTTAAGTGACTGAGTCACTATACACTGCATTGCTTGTAACGAAATGAGAAACATGATACACGCCGTCAAACATTTTATGAACTGAACTCTGTTTAATCGTACTTAATATTAGAAAGGCGAAAGTTTGTGACTGTGTGAGTGTGTATGTTTGTTACTTCTTCACGGAGCTGGAGCGATTTTAATAAAATTTGGTATGGAGTTAGCTAACACCCTGGTTTAACATATCCTACTCAATATTATAAAGGCAAAAGTTTGTGTGTGTGTATGTTTGTTACTTCTTCACGCCTAAACGGCTGGAGCGATTTTAATAAAATTTGGTATAGAGTTAGCTAATACCCTGTTTTAACATATCCTACATAATATTATAAAGGCAAAAGTTTGTGAGTGTGTATGTTTGTTACTTCTTCACGCCTAAACGGCTGGAGCGATTTTAATAAAATTTGGTATGGAGCTAACTGACACTCTGGATTAACACATAGGCTATAATTTATAAAGTTAAACGCGGGTAAAACCGCGGGGCACAACTAGTATTATAAAAGCGAAACTTTGTGGGTGTGTGGGTGTGTGAGTGTGTATATTTGTTACTTCTTCACGTCAAAACGTTTTTAATTAAATTTGGTATGGAGTTAGCTGAAACCCTGGTTTAACATATAGCCTATAATTTATACAGTTTAATGCGGGTTAAACCGCGAGTCACAGCTAGTAATTCAATGATAATGTCCTCCAGACTGAATTCCGACCACGGAGGCGCCGCCATACTCAATGAAGAGTAGCCATATTATAATGCACAAGTGTGTGCGCAAACACAGGGGCACTTTCTATTTGATCACTCTCATGTTCCGATGGGACGTCTAGCGACACGACCGGAATGAGGTCTAGTACAGGACCGACGGCTTGCGTGCTCTCCGAGGCACGGGGTGTAATACCACCATCTCCCAGACTTCGGGCTGGTACTGCGATATTTCCTTTTACGGAAATATCCCAAAATAGCTTTTTTTGCCGAACCTGGGACTTGAACCCAGGACCTCATTATCTACGGTTGACGCTAACGCTAGACCAACGAGGATGAACGTGGATAATTCCATAATATTTATTTAAACACAAAAACAAGTAGGTATTTTTTTATATGTTTAAGGTGTATCAATAATCTCTATTATTTATTACTAAAACTGATTTGACGAGACAGAGGGTAGGGTAGGTCATGTAATTAATGTACATAGGTGGCATGCTTCAATAAGCTAGCCTATTCTTTTCTTATAGGCCGGCAACGTACTTGCGGTTCCTATGGTGTTGCGAGTGTCCATGGGCGGTGGTAATCACTTACTATCAGGTGACCCGATTGCTCGTTTCCCTTACTTTATATACTATATATATGCCTTATTAGATAAGAAAAAAGGTTTAAAGCTAGGCGACGTGACGTGACATCTCCTGGGGATGGCAGTTAACAGTTGTCAGTCAACATAAAGTACACTCATAAACAGAAGAACTACATATAGGTCCTACAAATAGTTGTCCTATACAAGAATCAAACCCGTGACAGGAAGCGGCGAGGCTAATATCTCAACCGCTGCGCCACGCGTCTGCGCTGCGTCATTTAATATAAAGCGGCTACAAACAAAAAGTCAGAAAATAAGTAGACTTGTAACTCTATGGGGGATAAGTGTGCTTTTAATCAGTTTTACAACTTCCTACACACTTTTACTTTTCTTTATGATTAAATTTCTGGGCCCAAGAGAGTTAACTTCTTCTGGATTTACCAGACCGTTATATTTAGAGCCTATTCATTATATTAGGTTGGTCCAGAGGAACTGAAAAAAAAATGCGGCGTTGATTTTTAACTAAGGCCAGTGTGAGCAGTAAAAATAGTCATTTTAAATTTACTTTTGATATCAAATAAATATTCTGTTTAGATCAACTCCATAGCTATAGAGGTATAGTATTACATTTCGTGCATTACTTATCAATATATATTATTTTAATCAAAACAAATACTTATTGTATAAAAAACAAATATCAAGAGGTACTTTTCAATATAATGCATTGTGTTTACCTGTTAGAGAACGTGAGTCGAGATTTGATACTTTACTATACCCCGAGGCTATAAATACGGTTCGTGCTTGCAAACGGATTTTACTCGAGCACTTGAAATCTGATCCAAAATCAAACAACTTTGATTTTCTAGTTCAGAATAAAGAAGTATGTAATACAAGCACGTTGAAAACATAGTCAAATATAAACTGTATAACTAAAGATTATCTAGAATCGCAGTTCTGTAATATGCTTTTAGTTTTTACATTCATTGAATGTCATGCCGTGATCTTCGTAACCATTAGTGCATGTATATAGAGATCTTTCTTCTGACAGAAATCCAGTAATTAGATGACTGTGTTGCACTATTCTTATACTTTCCCTCTTTGCTGTGAAGGGAAGTGGTCTAAATTACCTTTTATGTAATTTAATTTTTTTTATTGCTTTTTTAGGTAGACGGGCTAGTAGCTCGCCTGATGGTAAGTGGTAACCACTACTCATGGACATTCGCAATGCCAGGGGACACAGCAAACCGCTCCCTACCGTGAGATTAATACTCTTTTGAACCCTTGTTTCAAGAAGGACATGTCAAAGCGTTGAGGAAACACCGGAGTAAGTAATCCATTCCGGAGCCTTTTATTTTATGTATGATTAAATATGCTATGTATGTGTGTCTCCTTATTTCCCGAACGATCATTTCTAGAGCATAAACAGTTGCATAATAAACCTACCAACGGTGAGCGATGAGCGTTTTCACTTTGAGCTATTGTTGATCCTGGGTCAAAGTCATTTGGTAGAGATCAAAACGATGCGTCCCAAAAAAGAAGCTATTTTCTATTAAGATCGTTGTAATCATAAACAAAATCAAAATAATAGAAGTTGCTATCAAAACAAAAGGTTTTAAAGCAGATAAAAATGGCAACCCTTTAGCCCTATAAACTGGGATATTTTATTTGATTACCGCTATAACTGTCCCGCATAATATATACGTGTGGACGCCAAGCATCATACTGGACTCAAGAAAAAGAAAGTTGGTGGTAATTTATTTATACGTTGTTATACAGAGTGGTTTGAAAGGGTTTGTTCTAAAAATCAATAAGAATAACGTATAGAAAACCTTAATTTATGTATCTTCGACTGTGGAGACTAGTCCCTCCCTCTAACTCACTACTGCCACTTCTAAAAGCTAGGATTAACAGTACACACAAGGAAATGACATGAATTGAGTTTGAAAGAAGCAAGGATTGAGGACAGAATGATATAACGAGAGGAGAGCCTCATAGAACAAGAATACTACAACTAGAGAAGCCAGCTGCAAAAACAATTGACAGACAGTTGCCCACAATGTGCCTAAAAATCAAACCTTCCATGCATATTCACGACAGTAAAGGCACTCTCTTTGGAGCAGGTTACTTCATTTGAAGCCTTATAAGTGAATAAGGCTTCATCTACCACTACCCCGCCCAAAGTAGTTAGTTGCAAGTGAGGGCACAAACCACCTAATGAGACGGTTTGAGACCTCACTTGCCACTAATATCCTGAGACGCGGTAGAAGCCTCTATGCTTAACTATAAAAGTCATGAAAAAAAACTTTGTCTTTTTATGATTGATGCCATTTAATAAAATTGCATGACGTGAAACGGTGTTGCAATATGAATGTAAGACCTTTTTGTCGAATTCCACGGTTTTACATTAAAGACTTCGAGCATTTTTGTCTATATGCTAGAAGGTAACTATACAAATACTTATATATAGTTTACTAGCGTGCTGAAAAAGTTTCAATTAAATCTCACGAATGTAGATGTCAGATAATTTAAGTTATTTCTTTTACCAATCCACTGTTAAGGTTAAATGTATTGTCAATAGTCTAGACTACAATCATTTCCAGGTAAAATTGAATGCCCTGCCAAATTGTTTTAGTAATAATAGTGCCCTTGGCTAAGATTCTTGGAACCCCATATAATGGCCAAGTTAGATAAAGTTCTTGTACTTGAATGATTGTTAGTTACATCAATCATTAATTCTACGAAATTCTGTATCGCAATAGTTAGAATGTCAGTATGAACTCTGAATATTATTTGTAAAACATAATTAAATTAAATTAATTTTAATAATTTAAATTCAAATAAACATATTTAAGTTGATTTCTTTTAAAATATCTAAAAATATGTTCAACCCTTACTTTATTATTCGCGCGTCAAACTAAGTCGCAAATAATGGGAACTTTTTAGAGCAAAACCTTCTTTGATATTCAACGATCACAAGGCATTTGAATAAAAATATTGCATACCAAAATAACGAGACAAAATATGGAGAAACTGTAAAAATATGAGAAAGGATAAGCTTCCAAAGGGCGTTGGCTTTTTGTATCGTTTGTTCTTATTTGTGAAGTAGAATTCCTTTGTTTGCCTTTTTTATACATCGAAATCAATAAGAATAACGGCCTTTCTGGTGGTTAGTGTAATCATAGACTATGGATCATTTGACCGTCTGGGTCATCACTAACCTGCTTATTCCTCCTCAATTAAAAACTCATAAATTTCCGGTGACCTTTAACACGCGCAAGGACGTCGCACTATATCATTTTGCTGCGTTATTCTGTAAGGTTATTTATTATCTACTTGGTCTGCTTTTGAATCGAATAGTTACTATAATAATAGTAATATCCTGAGTCATTATTCACACACGGCCATCTAATCCCAAACTAAACAGAGCTTATAAACCAGAGCGCTTAAAAGAGGTAGGGCACAGTGTTCTTTTGCTCAAAGAGCAGCACGAGTGGGGAAGTACCTCCATCTTACAGAAGACATTCCTTCCCAAATATTAATAATTTTAATGTTGTGTTTTTGCCCGTGAGTAAGGTCGCCAGAGCTCATTGGGGTGGGGGTAAGGGTCAGCAACACGTGTTTGCTGAATGTTAAAGGCCAGTAACGCACCCGCGACTCCTCTGGTGGTGCGAGTGACCATGGGCGTAACTCTCGTGTCAGAGTTGTTTAATCCGCCCAATAAGCCTAACGGCTTCAACCGAGACCTATTAACGTGGTCTCCGAAGACGTTCAGAAATTAAACCATTATGGCGGTCACCAATCTATGGACTGACCGCGAGTCTAGTTGCTTAAACTAGCCAATCACTTACGGACCGGCGAGAGCATCTGACTATGAGCTCAGTGGCCTACTGAGTGGCTCAACTCAGATACTAGGTCCCTTCTCCTCATCATCATCATTCCACTGCTGGATAAAGGACTCCCACAAGGATCTCCACAATAGCTGGTCCTGCGCTGCCCACATTCAGCGGTTTCCCGCGAACCTTGCAAGATCGTCGATCCACCTTGTAGGGGGCCTGCCCACGCTGCGTCTTCAGGTTCGTAGTCGCCACTAGAGAACCTTTCTGCCCAATCGGCCGTCAGTTCTACGAGCTATGTGCCCCGCCCACTGCCACTTCAGTTAGGCTATTCTTTGGGCTACGTCGCCTATTATGTTTCGACGTTTTTGATTTGATCGCACAGGGATACTCCGAGCATAGCCCTCCCTATTACTGTTTCGGTGACCTTGAGCCTTCTGACGAGGCCCATAGTAAGCGACTATATCTCTGTTCCATAAGTCATCAAAACTTATTATCGTGAAGGTTAGATATAATTACACGTTCCATGCGCTACTTAAACCATCATGAACCACAATAGGCGTTTAACTAAACAATCCTTATGAAACATTGTTTGTTCTAAGTACAATTTAGTTTGTCTAGCTCTCCTGCGAAATATCGGTAGTATATTTGCAGACCTGTAATGTTATGTTAAAATAAAACATGATAACACGCACAGCAATATACTTAATTTACTTTTATTTTAAAGATAAAATGCGTATTGCGGTGCGGTTATTTATCATAATATTATGTTGGCAATTACAGGTCCCATAAAGGTACTGTAAACGGAAATGTTTCACGATGCGTGATGGCGCTACTAAAATTATTAGCATATGGTCTCAATATTCTTAAATATAACACCAGCTCTAAAGGTTTTAGTTTTTAGTTGATAATTTAAATTATATGCTTAATATTATTTAAAAAATTTAGGACCTTAAAGTGCTCAAAACTCCTGTTTTATCGAATGGGTTTCCAATCGTGCAGTATTATCGATAGAAACCAAATCTTCTTTCTTTAATGTACCCTGGTGTCCGACTTGATCAAGTCACCCAGTAGACCTTATCAATCGTTGTCTAATGACAACAAGGGGATGCATTAAGCCCGCACCAGTTCAAAAACTGTATCCGCTGGCAGAAATCGCGTCCCCAGCTGTTAGAAGGGAAGTAGCTAGTGGTGTTGAGAGGTATAAGCAGGAGACAGATAAAAAACACCTTCCTTATAACTTTAATCCAGCTCCCCAACGATTGAAAAGTCGTAAAAGTTTCCTGGCCACTACCACAGCTACGATCGATGCACAGAAAGCGAGTGCAACCTAATGGCGAGATAAATTTGCTCCTCCTCTGTTTGTCTCGGCAAAGGAAAAATTACCTCCGGGATATAACTTGCAATGGCCAACCCGGAGGACTCCTAATAGACTACATAACCAGGTTGGTAGATCCAAGGAAAACATGTGCAAATGGGGTTACATTCCATCGACACGATAAGAAGAAGAAGAAGAATGGGGACCGACAGCTTAACGTATCTTCCGAAGCTCAGAGACACACTCAGAAATTAAACCACTTCAACACACCTATCTATGGACTGACCGCGTGCCTGGGTGCTTTATCTCACCGATCACTAGTCAGTTAGCCATGAGCACCTAATGAGTAGAAAAGTGCAAAACTTGAACGAACATCCTCAGGTTACAATAATGACGATTTTCCGAGGAAAATGTGCCCAAAATCTCCTCGGTTTTATTTCAGTTCGTGTATCAGTACACCAGACGCTAAAAATGTTTCCATGACTTTAATGTTTAATAAACTTTCACTATCCGCACGGCCAAAATGTAGAAAGTTCTTATGTACTATGATGGTCATACACGATAGAGAGACGCTGCTGATCGTTCTCTGGAACCTCTTTTGCCTCTTTCGCCGCCCCTCACAGGATGAAATGGGATGGTGTGAGTCTAAGCCGTCACACAACAATTGAACATGCACAACCCCATTAAACACGTAAAGTGAAATTTAGTTCGTCAAAATAACTTGTATTCCACCGATGTGCCTGCAAGGATTATGAAAGTTTTGTCAAACTCGATTTTCATATATTGTTATTTTCCAAAACAATACGGCAAAGCAAAAGATAATTTGGCTCTGACAGTCAGAAAGTTAGGATGTTCTGTGTTTTTGCGAAAATAACCTTCGATAATATAAGCAATAGAGCTAAATTTCATCGCTTTGTGATTTATGTCTGTCTGAAGAGATTTCAACGAAAATCTACAATTGAAAAGGTGCCCTCCATTAAACTTTATACATGTTTTTACAGAATCAAAACAGATTTGAAAAAAACAGTATTCTTTAAGTGCATATTTATTAATAGGGAAAAATAATTGAATTATCCAGGCCGACCCGATGGTTAAGAACAAGTTATCTATGTTTACACAAATTAAGCTGATTCAGATTACTACAAGGTTGAATTCGCAGACATAGCCAGTCTAATATAATTTTGTTTCTAGAAACTTTTCATTTACAAATTCTACAGAATCTTCAAAATCTCAACAACTTTCTTAAGAAACATTGGAAGGCATTCTCTAATTAGTTCAACATGAATACAGCTAAATTACAAACAGTTGTTGAACTCGGTGTGTTATTGAGTGTTTTATTTTGATCATGGGGAATCGTAGTGGCTAGAACGGGACATGTTGCATATTCATTTTACGATCGGGGTTTACTTATTTCATACTTTACCTATAATTTGAGTAGACTTATTGCCGTGACAAACGGTAGTCAGATAATCTCAATTTCTGTGGCAAAACTAGCTGACGTACTTATATAAAGAGACAAAGGCAGAACACAAATGTTTTATATTCGTATCTCACTCTTACACTTACAAAATTTTGATGAAGTAAATCTTTATAACGTACGCTTAACTGGGAGAGTAAGCTGATGAATACGTGACAAGAGCGTTAAGAAAAGCGTGATTGGGTGAGGCGAAAGGAAGTTGAGAGGGAAATGTAAGTTAGTAAAGATAGAAGGAGAAAGGGAGTTACGTTTCGTATATTACTGTAAAGTCAAGAGAGAGAGGTGCGAGCACATATTTTTTTGCTAAGTTTATCCAAGTTTTACTTCAGTCATGTGGTTTAATTCACACACACACTCCTTTTTTTTATAGCTGTTTGTTGTATTTAAACTCAGGATGAAAATTAGAATATACATATTACATTATGTCGTATATTTCTATCTCAGTCATTAATTTTGTTCGACAAGAATTTTTGTAGGATATCGTTTCCAGGACATTAACATTTAGTCGCCTTAACCAAAAAAATACCACAGGATCAAATATAATATGCTCTCGTATTGAAGGTTCCAGCGCCACATAGTACAATTATATGTGAGACCCATAATTTTGGCCACAATATGGTTCTTGTATTTTGTTATTGTTGGGCTGCATGTTCTACCTATGCTCTCGTATTGAAGGTTCCAGCGCCACATAGTACAATTATATGTGAGACCCATAATTTTGGCCACAATATGGTTCTTGTATTTTGTTATTGTTGGGCTGCATGTTCTACCTATGCTCTCGTATTGAAGGTTCCAGCGCCACATAGTACAATTATTGGTGAGACCCATAATTTTGGCCACAATATGGTTCTTGTATTTTGTTATTGTTGGGTTGCATGTTCTACCTATGCTCTCGTATTGAAGGTTCCAGCGCCACATAGTACAATTATTGGTGAGACCCATAATTTTGGCCACAAAATGGTTCTTGTATTTTGTTGTTGGGCTGCATGTTCTACCTATGCTCTCGTATTGAAGGTTCCAGCGCCACATAGTACAATTATTGGTGAGACCCATAATTTTGGCCACAAAATGGTTCTCGTATTTTGTTGTTGGGCTGCATGTTCTACCTATGCTCTCGTATTGAAGGTTCCAGCGCCACATAGTATAATTATTTGTGAGACCCATAATTTTGGCCACAAAATGGTTCTCGTATTTTGTTATTGTTGGGCTGCATGTTCTACCTATGCTCTCGTATTGAAGGTTCCAGCGCCACATAGTACAATTATATGTGAGACCCATAATTTTGGCCACAATATGGTTCTTGTATTTTGTTATTGTTGGGCTGCATGTTCTACCTATGCTCTCGTATTGAAGGTTCCAGCGCCACATGGTACAATTATTGGTGAGACCCATAATTTTGGCCACAAAATGGTTCTCGTATTTTGTTGTTGGGCTGCATGTTCTACCTATGCTCTCGTATTGAAGGTTCCAGCGCCACATAGTACAATTATTTGTGAGACCCATAATTTTGGCCACAAAATGGTTCTCGTATTTTGTTATTGTTGGGCTGCATGTTCTACCTATATAAATACGCACCGCGATTTGTTTTCCCAGTTACAGCGTAGTAGTAGTAGCTTTGCTATTCTGTTGCCATATTATGGATGACTGCTGTGTGGTGACGGCGACAAATATCAGAATCAGAATATCATCACCCCATCTCATCCCGTGGGGGGCGTAGAAGTCGACCCGAGGGAATATCTACCAGAGGATGGGCAGCAGCTTCCTTCTGAGTACTATGACCATCTTACTGCGATCGCCAACCCGCTTGCCAAGCGTGGCGATTATGGCATATCCCCCCAAGACGATTCTTGAGGGAGGCTTGTCCAGCAGTGGACTTATTTAGCTGTAATGATGATGATGATTATGGATGTTTGCTACTGCTATATGTATTTATACTATGGCACAACGAGGTGAAACTTTTCAACATTAAATAGAATCGACTAGTATAATTACAATTACCTACGTTCGTGAAACTACGTTTATTTTCGTATAAGACTTTCAATTTACAATTAAGAATTTCTCAGAAGTTACGTGTTAATTGTGCCACCGTTGTATTAGGCCATTTGCATGCAAACTTGCTTCAGCTACAAGTGGTTGAATTGAAGCAAATCTTGGGTGCACTAGCTTAAGTCACTTACGAAATTCTAAATTGGATAGAAGTTTTAATGCAGGTGAGCATAGAGCTAAACCATCTACGAGCTGCTCTACTGGGGAAGGTTACTTTCAACTTGCAGAATACGGTGTGACTGATAGGATTATTATATGCCCCATTGGTCTAGCGGTTGCGTGTTCAACCGCAAATAACGAGGTCTTCGGTTCAAATCTCGGGTCGGGCCTAAAGTGATATTGGGAATTTTTTTGTAAAACTTTTTTTTTTGTATTTGCCCGAAGTCTGGTAGTTGGCGGTGTTATACACCCGTGACTCGGAGAGCACGTAAAGCTGTTGGTCCTGTACCTGACCTCTTCCCGGTCGTGTCGCACTATAATATGTCCCGCGCAATTGGCTAGTCTCCATAGAGACTGGCCGCCGTAACCGTGGTCAAAATTCGTCTAGGAGGACATTACGAAGATTCACTGTAAGAAATCACTTAATACGATAAACAACTTTTCCTTCATTATTTCAAATATACAATCCACATACAACATAAAGCATACCCAGACTGGAAACCACTAATTAATATTAGCCAATTCACTGCATTTTGCTAGAATGGCTTCCTGGCATCCGTTCATCAATAGCAATTCCTGTCATGGCATTATGCGTAATTACTAAAGGATAATATAATGACATTCTATCTCGAAATCTATTTCTATCGAGATAAAAATATAAATATAGTTCGTGGCTATATGTCTGCTGTACAGGTAAAATTAAAAATTAAAGTTGTATATTTTGTATAGCTCTGCCCCCCCCCCCCCCCCGTTTTACCCGCGTTAAATTTTATAAATTATCACAGCTCCTCCCTCGTAGGTGAGCCTATATGTTCTCCTGACACTCTTAGTAATATTCATGCAAAATTTTAAGTAAATCCATGCAATATTTTGAGTTTAGCACGGACAGACTAACAGACAAAAATTCAAAAAACTATATTTTTGGCTTCGATATCGATTGTAGATCCTTTTTTAAAAATATTCAATGTATAGTCTTGACTTTCTCACGATTTTATTATATGTATACAGATTTAATAATAATAATATTTAGGGACAATGTCACACAGATCATCCTAGCCCCAAACTAAGCAAAGCTTGTACTATGGGTACCAGGCGACGATATACATACTTATATAGATAGATTAAATACTTAAATACATAGAAAACATCCATGGATATTTTCTATGTATTTATATGACTCAGAAACAAATATTCGTGCTCATCACACAATCATTTGCACTTACCGGTATTCGAACCCAGGACCACGAGCTTCGTAGGCAGGAGCACTACCAACTAGGCTACGGTGACCATATATATGTGTGATATAGATTGTTCTTGGTACATCACTCTTCCTGTTTACCATACTATGTGCCCTATATAGTAAGATTAGGAGCTCAACCTGATCGAAATGTTCACGAGTCTAGAAAGAAATAAACGTACACTTGACTTGATGACTGCACGTGTGGCGCAGTGATTAAGGTAGATACTACTCTTTCGGGTTCGATTCCCTATAGTACAACTGTGTATGTGACCCGTATGTGGTTGTTTTGTGTCTGGTTGTATTTTGCAATTGTGAATTGCATGTTTGTAAAGTTTTCCGCGAAACAGGGTATTATTAGAAGGAATAAAATTGCAGTTGACGACATATATTTACATCTAATTGCTGTTAATTCCAATTTTAATAGTAGCACTATTCATTTTATGTATAATTTGACTGAGAATATGAAGAAAATCAATTCAGTACTAAACATATGCAGTCTCAAAAGCGGAACTGATAATATATTTGTACACATTGTTTAGAACACATTGGAACCTAAATATGGCTGATAATTTGTAGCTTCAAATTGAATATACTATTAACATTTACATACATTTTACCAGTGAGCGAATGTAACTGCTTTTTATTACAGATAAACCTCGTGCTTGTCATTTTACAAAGATAAGATTTACGCAAACATGGGTATGGTACAGACGCCAGCACATTAAGCTACCCCAATCTGTATAAATTCCCCAATTGAAAGTGAACCTTATGCTTATGTGATAAAGTTGAAAATCTATAAAAGAAATTTGACAGATTGAGGTAGCTCGATGTGCTGGCGTCTGTACCAACGAGTATCTCTTTATGTATAACAGCAAGTGCAATTATTATTGATTCGATTTTACCTCATTAAATCATGGTTATAACAGTGTACTCCCCATGGCTAGAATACGGCGGGTATAATACTTATTAAATATAAAAAAAAACAATATGTAGCTTTTTTTGGTTCAATATTAAGCAACAAATAACAAAACAGGTTTTGTTTTAATAAAATGAAGTTTAAATAAAATTATGTTTGAACTAAATATTTTAGGCACCCTTCCACTAGCGTGGAACACAATTAAATAGTATTAATTTTATTTCAATGACGTTTAATTTAAACAACGTATAATACGATTTCTGGCCAAGCAGAATATTTTAAAAATGTATATGTAATGGCGCTCAGTATAAATTTGAAGGTTAAAACGATTCGTGAACAAAAAGCATCATAACAGCGTAGTGGAAAATATGACGTGCTTTTTAATCTTAAGTATAATTGTGTTCCCTATAAAGCATGCATACATTGGAATACTTTTAAAAACGAGGTCGGCGAGTCATTAAAAGCTTGCTTACACTCAGATAGATGATACCGCAATGCTGAATAGCAAAACCTTATGAATAACTTTCATATACTTTGTGACATTGCATTCTACGGTGAAACACGACACATGGGGGCTTGCCAAGCGTTTTGCGCTCTAAAGCGGCAAAATTAGGTAGCTACTGCTTTTTTTGCTCGCAGTAAAACTTCACAAAATTTTACTTTTATAAAAGTAACTTGAGATGGAAAGCGTTTAATTTTCGTTTTGTTTTAATAGGCTACTGGTAAAATGCTATATTAGTCACGAACTAATGCCACGAACTGGAAGACGCAGCGTGGGCAGGCCCCCTACAAAATGGACCGATGATCTTGTGCGAGTCGCTGGAATCTACTGGATGCGAATAGTGTAAGACCGGCAATTGTTGGAAGGATATAAGGAGAGGAAGGACCGCAGATCTTTGGGGAGGCCTTTGTCCAGCAGTGGACGTCTTTCGGCTGATATAATGAAAATGCTACGTCTATGTTCTTCTTATTTTAAATTCGTCATATAGGTACTACGAATTAAAGGTAAGAAAAACATGGGCATAGCATTTTCTTTTTATATTGTAAAAAAGAAAACGTCCGCACTAAGTTAATGAATCCCTGCGTGGCGGGGAACTTTATTAACATATATTGACGGACACAAAGTACATCCAGACTCAGAACAACTAATTATGGGTCACACATATAGTTGTCTTGCGCGGGATATGAACCTGGGACACGAAGCGGTGAGGCGGCTGTCTTAACCGCTGCACCACACGTGCAGTCGTCATCTGAAGATATCTTACTATCCTACTAATAAGACTCTTCGTAAGATATTTTACTATCCTACTAATATTATAATTTTGAAAGTATTTATGTTCGGATGATTTAGACCTCTAAATCACTCAGCACCTGCTGATAGCTAGATGGTCTTACCAGTACGTAAGTGATCAGTGACGTGAAGCAACTAGACTAGCGGTCAGTCCATAGATAGTTGACCACCAAAGTGGTTTAGTGTCTGAGCGTCTCCGTGCTTCGGAGGGCACGTTAAGTTGTCGGTCCCGGTATTAGTCATTACACAACAGTCGCTAAGCCATGTCAGAAGCCATAGGGGCGGTTTGAACAACTCTGACAGTATTGGAACCACTGTCTGCCCTAACGAATTGTAGTGTAGTAGTGTAGGTCTGTATTGTTATTACTTATCACGCAAAAAGATTTACAAATAAAATAAAATTCGAAATGAAGATATTTATACCTCGAATTACGACTAGACTATATAAACTGCTAAATCACGAGGAACATAGTACGGTGCAGCTTGCAATTAAAATTGTTTCCTGAAACCAAATTCATTTGTAATTTAATTTATATAACTGTTTATTCGTGGTGATGGCATAGAATATCATCACCCCATCTCAAATCCCCTTCCCCATCTCACTCGTGGGCGGTGTAAAAATCGTCTGAAGGAGTACCGGGAGAACGGGCAGCAGCATTTTTCTGTGAACTATGACCATCAAACTGCGATCGCCAACCCGTCTGCCAAGCGTGGCGATTATGTCATATCCCCCCATTCTTTGGGGAGGCTTTTGTTCAGCAGTGGACGTATGTTGCTGTCATGGTGAACTGTTTTACGTCACGCTTCTATACAGTATTCTGTTCAATCCCGCTACTCTCCTCTCCTCTCAAGGAACGCTTCAAGTTTCTTCACTCAACTCATTCGCGACTCTTGAGGTATTCAGAAAACTTACGACTCAAAATGCCAGCGCATTCCACTAATTTCACCGACAAATCCTTCAGTGTACAAGCTGTGCGCTTATGGAATGCGCTGCCATACAGATACAGATCAGGTGCGCTCAATCACAGCATGTAAATTGTGAAACAGCACTATTTGACGATTTAAATCTACTGCTTTCCTTTTGTGAAATGATATCCTTACACTTATACTTGTAAATATGTATGTACATATGTATCTATTTATATGTATATATCTATTTATGTACATGTATAGTCGTATGACTTGTTACGTATTCGTATGTAATATTAGATTAATTTAGATTTATAACTTCTAATTGCAATTAGTACATCTTCTGCTACTTTCATCAGGTTATTTTCAATTCTGGTCCATTCAACGCAAAATGGTTGCCTGGAAGAGATCGCTTTTAGCGATAAGGCCGCCAATTGCATAATAAGTTTATTTCCTTGTTTGTAACAATTGTTTTGTTTTACTTATTTTTACAATAAAGTGTACTTCTTCTTCTTCTGTTTATTAAAATACGCTTGCCTTTGTGACAACTGATTTAGTCAAAATGTTTACGTAAGTATTTCGAAAAATTTAACTTTTGGAAAAAAACAATCGATTGCCAACCTAGAAATAAAAATATACATTAAAATTGATAACTTCCTTGTATTTGACCATAAATTTCAATATATATTATTGGTGCCTAAAACAGAACCCTAACATTTAAAATTAAACCTTTAATTTGCCGAACATTAGATTTCTTAGCAAAAGTTCTTTGAATCACTAAAACTTCTTTTCAATTTCAAAAATTCAGACGTCATCTGCATATTTTTTGCCAATTCCAGGACCCCAAGACATACACATTCCAATCTACACTAATTAAAGTAACTAAGGAAATTAAATCCTTTTCTAAATATATGTTTCCCTCGATACTAAACGCTAGACGCACCACGTTTACAAGTTACAAGTCAAAGTTACTCAACTTAGACTCAAGAAAGTAACTCCAAGAAGCATCTTAGCAACTTAGCACTGAACTTAGAAATCTGTTCCTACTATTTACAAGGTAAGTTCCTTTTCTCTTAACCCGTCGAACGTTACGTAGCTTTTAGAAGCTTTGTTTGTTACAAATGTCTCGTTTTAATGCGTGAGTTTAGATAATTATGAATAATATCTTACCGTGGCTTTTCTTTCGTTATTCCTAGGAATAATAAATATTTATTATATCCCAGTCATATCAGAGAAATGTCTACGAATAAGTTTAAATGAACTATAAAAGCCAAATTGTATATCAGGGCATACTACAAAACTTCTGAATATTCAAGTGTCAAAACAGCTTGGGATTGAGTCGCTGTAAATTAACACATTTAAATACAATGTGATTTTGTGTTAAGAAGTAAATATTTCAAAAAAAGGATTCCTACTAAGTTTTCTGGAAGTGTTTCTCAGTCGTTGCCATGTCATGCACTGCACGGTAGGCGAAAAAAATACTATTCCACACAAATAATAATATAATATAATAACAATATATAATACGGAATAAATGAATTTTGAAATGAATTAATAATTTTTTTATAAATCCTACTCTTATATTATAAATGTGAAAGTTTGTGGGAATGGATGTAGCATGGTTACTCTTATACAACCCCCACGGGATGAAATGGGGTGGTGATCTTATATAATATAAGGGGATATCGCATACTGAAGACACTTAGCTTATCCAGCTTCTTACTACAGTATTAAATAAATGATAGCTGTCTAGCTTCAGGGGAGCATGCCCGGGTAATATATGGGTTAAAATAGAGGAAAGGAAATTATTTCTCAACAGTGGAACATAGGTACTCGTTTGGTATAGTCTCTTGGTGGATATAGTTTAACATTGACAGCATCTTTATTGCGCAAGCAGTAAGTAAAGTTCATCAGTTAATTACTCTTATACTGACGAACGCCGTGACTCAGTTCAGTAGTGAACCTGCTATGTAATGTCTTCGTTCTGTATAAATATTTATATAGAGACGCCAGCACATCCAGCTACCCCGATCTATCAAATTTCTTTAATAGATTTTCAACTTTATCACATATACATAAGGTTCACTTTGAATTGGAGAAATTTGACAGAATGGGGTAGCTTGATGTGTTGGCGTCTGTGCATGAACACGTCTATTTGTCTTGGTCTGGGTGATTTCTGTGTATAAAAAAGTTACATAACTATTTCAATCCGTTGCGATAGGTACATAGTACAAGTTTTGCTTAGATTGGGCTTGATAGCGTTGTGTGATATGTGTCAGATATTTATTTAACATTTTTTGTATCAGTTGTCTAGGTAGCATGTCTAGCCAGAAATAATGAGGTCTTGCGTTCAATTCACAATTGGACAAAAAGTGTATTTGTTTTTTTTTTGGGTAAATACCCTGACTTTAATTGGGTTCCCTGTGGTATTAAACCCCTGAGCCTTAAATATTTCGTAGAACCGTCAGTCTTGCTTCTGACCCTTTTCTGCTCGAACGAATTGATGAGTGATCATATGCACACTATATATATTAAAATGCCCACTAATATGCCCACTATATAATGGACAATCTCAGTTGAGACTGATGCCTTTATCGTTATATATGTAGTAGTATTTTCATTTTTATAGTAAGGGATTGTACATTGTACCGAAATTGGCAACATTAATTAAAAATGTAAACAATAGAAAAGTGAGGCAAGAAAATTGCCACATTACACACACAAAAAATTCGATTTTATTTTTGAAAACAATGTTATGTTATTTTTAACTAGTGAGTGCTACAATTTTCTAACAAGTTTCTACTGGTTTGTAATATGGTAGTTTATACTACCATATTACAAACATTTTAATTATTTCATTAGTCAAAAAAACTCTTATTAAAAGGCGTGCAAACCTATTGCACAGCTTTTCAAATGTTAAATTTTGTTGATAAATGTTGCTGATTTTGGTAGAAAAAGAAAAATGTGTATTGCACAGTTTTAGTCTATACAATGGCCTTAAGAAAGAAAAAGGCACCTGTTATTACTTTCTTTCACAAATCTGAACCCATCTATCGAAGGGTTAAGTTAGAAAGTTTTTATCCATTAATTGTTATATTATCGCCCAGCTCGCACCAGTGATGCAATGTGAAAGCCTTCCCGTGTATCAAAAGTTGTGATGTCGCAACTTTGTCCCAGGTGAAAACTTCACACTCTTAAAGTACCTACCTACCTACTTGGAATTTAAAATGGAATGTTCTAATGGGTTTTTGGGATCCGTGACGAATGTTCTAAGTTTCAATTTTGTAAGAGCCACATGGAAGTTTCAGTTTTAAAAGTTTGAACTATTTTACATTTTAAGTCTTGTAAATCAAACATTGTGCATTGGTAGACCAGCTCAGTAAGATTTTCAACTTTTATACAGTTTCTGGAACGTGTGAAATCAATAGAGCTTGGTTTTTTTTTCTATTATTTTGGTACAGGATTTTGTTCTAAGTACAGAGTACATTTACTAAGTAAATTATAATTAAAATAAATGATAGCAGGGAGAGATATTTAATATCAGAGTGACAAATTTAGCGCCCTATGAAAAGAATTCCAGAATAATATTAATCGTTGCGTCGAAGTGTTCGTTAACTTTTAATTGCGTTATTTTAAACCGTTAGTAAATTTAATTGTTTATGTAAAACGTTAACGTTCTTATTTAAAACTAGCTGTTACCCGCGCCTTTAGGAAAATCTTTTATTAAAAAAGAAAACGGAAATAACTAAATAAAATAATTAACACGCGGCTGAAGCGCGGGCACATCTATTGTGATCTTCTATACCTACATATAAATACAATTTGAGTGTCTGTTTGTAATATTGAAATTAATATCAAAATATATTAATATAGTAAATTTATCCTAAACTTAGTATGTGTTAAACAATTTCTTCTCGACACGCAAAGGAAACTAGATAATGCCCAGCAAGACTTTTCAATTTATTTAAATATGTAAGTAACTATTTCATTTAGTATATATTTTTTCATTTACTCTTCTTACGTATTATTATAATTTTTTCAGCAATCGGGTAATATCCAATCCATAGGGATATTTTTATGTTGTCATAAGATAAGATAACTCTTTATTGTACACCAAAACATTACAGAATATAAGAATACAATAGCATACATTTAAATAAAAATGGTACAATTGGCGGCCTTATCACTAAATGTGATCTCTTCCAGGCAACCTAGGCAGGGATTGGAGTATGGAGTAACCGAGATAGGGTAGTTGTCAGTGCACATGAGTATAGAAATGATACGCACTGGTATCATTACAAAAAAATGTCAAAAGTCATTTAAGATAAATTACATATATATTATATATTGACCTACATACTATATTATATATACTTATATTTAGTCATAGTGAGTCAGTGAAACATTTTATAATGAAAATATGCTTTAGAAAGGCCGTGTTTTGAGAAACGGTATTCTGACAGGAACAGCATACTGAATTTAAATGAAATGGCCTTCTTTAGTTATTGACATTCATTATAGAGTTTCTTAAAGTGAGTCTTTCACGTATGTTAGGACTTTTTGTTGTAGGTTCCATACGTGATAGCTCGTCATTGAGTATTTTTAAGAGCAGAACTAAGAATCACTTCTTATCTCTGTAACTTACGTATATATAAGGTATGTAGGTTTATGTAGTTTATTAAATAGATAATTATATATTTTTATAAGGTATCGTATGTAATTATTAGTGTGTATTTTATTAATATATTTACCCGACAAGGTACATAATTATAATAGTTTGTTGTACACTGCCTATACCCATAATTTTGAAAATCTCTCTTTCCTGATGGTTTGCTGGAAGAAAATTCAATAATGAATTAAGCTCGCCTATGTACATGCATTTTCTTTTGTAACTTCTAACTTATGTATTTATTTTCTGTGTGCAATAAAGAATAAGAATAGGTTACATTGGTTATCATTCAAAATTGTCGCGGATGAAGTCGCGAGTAACAGCTAGTATAACTATATTTCTAAGTACATAATTATATAGGTAATCACACCCAGACTCAGGACAAACAGACATGTTCATCCACTCAAATATATGTCTGTCCTGTGGGAATCAAACCCACCATCTGTGGCGTGAAAGGCAAGCATTTACCATCCATGCCAACCTGCCCGTCAATATACCAACTAACATTGTTTAACATTTGTTTTTTTTAATCTAATGAATTTAAAAAAGAACACAAATGTGAGTGTTGCTATTCCACTAAATACAAATACTGTGTAGACTACTATACTAAAGGTGTAGACGTTCACTAGATCCTTACCAAATTATTTTGATAAACTGTAACTTTAAACAGACTTAATTACATTTAAGTTCACTTTTGCTTAGTTTTAACTTTCACCTGACCGAAGCGTTGGACCGTTCGTGACCACATCGGTTGGCAACATAATTGGTCTACAACCACCAACCTCATTACGTTAGAGTCCAGTGTACCTAATGCAATCACTCGAAAAGCTTGCAAAAGCGTTAAATAATGTTTTAGTTTTGACCTTAAGTCGTTAAGTTGGTATTAGATGTCGAAAATGAATGGACAACATGAATGACCGGCCAGTCAGCGTGGTTTGTAAATGCTTGCCTTTCATGCCGCAAGGGGGCTACCGGCTAAGTCGCCAAACATCGTTTACGTGATCGGCGTTCAAATAAATAAAGGTTAAAAAATACTACAACTATTACTAAAATGATTCATTCAATCGGCTTCAATGTTGACAATCAATTCTGGACCATTTATGACGTCACATATGCTCATGGAAGCCGATTTAACGATTGATTAAGTTATTTAACACATTCACTGCGTTACGGCAAATATTTTGCCGTATTTGACTTTCATCCCGCGCGGCTACACGTTGTCCTTGTTTTGCGCTCGGTGCGGAGTCGATTTAACTATGTTCCCCTACGTGTAAAAAAGAGACAGTGAGCTATTTAATATTGTTGCTTTTAATATAATAATATTGTACACTAATAACATACGGCAAAATAGTTGTCGTAACGCACAGTAAGGTAAGTATTTTCATTCAGTGCGGTACGGCGTCTATCTTGCCGTGCCCCCCCAACCCCGCGCATCACTGCATGCGTCCGCGCGTCGTCTCAGTCGACAATAGTGCGGGCAGTAAGTGAGACGTATGCTCGATATTATTTATTTGTGCAGAAAACTACGCGACTACCTTAAAATGAGACGTTCACGTAAAAAGCTTGATTTGAGTAAGGGAATTAAAACTGAAGGTGCAGAAGCAAGAAAAAAACTTGTTCAGTGTAGTTGTAGCTTGGATGTGACATCTAATTCTAAAAAAATAAGTTCGGTAATCACAAGTCCGTCATTAAGAAGGAAGGTACAAGTGATTGAAAGCGTTTCGATAAACAAAGACAGTGATAAGGCTTGTAGTTCGGGGTTAGCTAAATACAATGAGCCGAACACAATTTATGTAAGCCCGTCAACAAAAAAAACATTTCTTGTTTTGGATGAGGAATCTCCACAAAAAAATAAACACAATGATCCTGATCTAATATCTTTGGACAACATTTCCGTAAGCAACTTGATATCTCCACTTGAATCACCGTACAAATCAGCACTTCTTAAGGACGTTTTGTCGACACCCAAAAGTAAGCAGTTGAAATTAACGAGTTCTTCAATTATAAATACTGATGGAAATATTTGCATTCATCAAACGCCGACATCATCTATTTACCGTGGCAATATCTTACAGAACCAAAGTGATGATGATTTTGAAACTTCAGTTACACGTACCGCAATCCCTGTTCCAGCTGAGTTGGATTCCGAAGACGAAAATATTTTTGACATTCGACCAAAAAAGATTGAAAAGTCGACAGTTATTCAAAGAATTTCCCATGAAACTGAAAGTCTACAAGAGCCATATCGTGCTAGTGTTGAAATAAACAGTAAACAAAAATCAAACCAGTCTTTGATTACTAAACTAGAAAATTCTCAACAACAGCCGCACTTTGAAGTAAACGTGAGTGTTACGGAAGAGTCATCACTTGCTAATAGTGAGTCTGATTCTGAAAATAATTCCGATACTGACACATTCGATGAAATATATGACAGTAATTCGGAATCAAGTGTTTCGAGTTTGTTTAATGACGAGAATGAAAATCCTGAAGATCAATGGATTGACATTATCGATCAAATTGATTTTACGCACAATGAATTAAAAAACGAAATAAAACTTCCACCAAATGTGCTTTTAGAAGAACCCCTTGACTATTATAAATTATTTGTTACCGACGAGGTCATTAATAAAATGGTGACAGAAACTAACAAGCATGCAAGTGAGTTTATAGGTTCACATGTTATCAAGTCAAAATCTCGTTTGAAACGCTGGGAGCCAACTACTTTTGAAGAAATACAACGTTTTATGGGTGTGTTATTGGTAATGGGTATCAATAAATTGCCTCAACTTAATTTATACTGGTCTAAGAAGAGTTGCTATCGAAATGAATACATATCAAAACTGATGCCCAGGGATCGCTTTTTGCTATTATTAAAATTTTGGCACTTTAGCGAAAATATTGACAATGGTGACAAATTATATAAAATTCGAAATGTACTCGATATTCTATAAAAATCATTTTCTGATATGTTAAAACCAGGTCGATTTATAGTCATTGACGAAACCATGATACCTTGGAAAGGACGGCTTAATTTTCGCCAGTATATTAAAAATAAGGCACACAAATATGGCATTAAGTTGTATAAACTGTGCACACCCGAGGGCTACACATACTCAATAATGGTATATGCAGGAAAGGATGAAAAAAAATCAGGGGAAGGGCATGGCTATGATGTGGTACTCAAGTTGACTAAGAATTTGTTAGATGAAGGCCGAACTCTTATAGCGGATAATTTCTATACGTCGGTTTCGTTAGCTGAAGCATTATTAAAAAAGAATACTTATTTATGTGGTACCGTTAGGACTAACAGGAAAAGGTTACGCAAGACAGTCATAAGTACAAAGTTAAAGAAGGGACAAATTATTGGTAGAATGAACAATGGAGTCAAAATAATAAAATGGATGGATAAACGTCCTGTTACAATGATAACCACAGTTAAAGAACATAACGCTTCTTTAAAAGATACTGGAAAAAAATCACGGCTGACTAACCTCCCGATAATGAAACCAGAGTGTGTAATAATGTAAAACGAAAACAAAAAAGGCGTCGATTTCAGTGATCAAATGACCGCTTACTACTCAACTCTGACTAGAGGTCTAAAATGGTTTCGCAAGCTGATGATGAGTTTATTATTTGGAACTTGCTTAGTCAATGCATGGCTAGTTTACAAAATGAAAACTGAAGAACAGTTACCATTACTATCTTTCTTAGAGTCAATCATTCAGTCCCTTACAAAATCATCTTTTATAGAAAATAATACCAATCAATCGTTCAAGCGAATTAGTCACACATTAGAGAAAATATCAAAATTTAAAAAATGTTTTTATTGTTACCGCAATCTTAGAAAAGACTTCAGTAGCCGTGAGACTGATAAAAAAGTTAAAAGAGTGCGTACATTTTGTCAAGAATGTCAAAAGGCTATGTGTTTAGATTGCTACAATAAAATGCATGAAAAATAAATATCATTTTCTTTACAGAAATTATCTGTAGGTACCTACTAATTATTAGTTAATTAAAAGATTTGCTATTAAGTTTTTACATGTCATTTTGTTTTGTGTAGAAAGGGCTAACATTTCCTCTATATTTTGTGAATTGTTGCCAAAGATCTCAAGTGTGATAATTGTATTATGAAAGTTGTTGTTTATGAAACCAAAACTATTTTTAGAATTTATTTTATTTGATTGAATTAAAGTTCCTAGTATTGTGTGATCTCATCATAGATTAAAAAATAATCATAATCATTTGGTACCTTAAAGTTAAGGATCAAAGTTGAAGTGAAATAATCAAAATTAAAAACCTTCCTATATTATATACCTAGAATTATGTTGATTTATGCACTGTTGAATTTTAATTTAAGAGTAGATTCGAAAGTTAAATAATAATTTTGTACCCAAATATTTAAATTTATTAATAAGTGTATTAAATACACTTATTAATAAATTAAAAGTATGTAAAACATGTACTTAGAACAAATTTTGTTGTACTAAGTAACTGTAGAGGTACATGTGACTGATTTTTATTTTGATATTTTAATTCTTGTGTGAATAATAATTATGTTGGCTAATTAAGAAGAATAATGTTGATTTATGCACTGTTAAGTTTTAATGTTGTGTTTTAATAAAGAATATATTTTCAATGTCGATGTTCATTTCAGAAGTAAACCCCCATCCCTAGCATATTTTTACTTGTACGCTATACGGCATATATATTGCCGTAAATGACTGATTTAGAAAAATCTCTGTATCTTTTGAAATAACATAAAAATCCCGGGGCTACCGCAGCTAGGTGTACAAGAGGATGTAGTCTATAAATTTTTTAGAAAAAACCATTGATATGAAGAGTTCCCACGTCTGTATGGACTTCGAAAGTCAGGTGTTGGTATGGCAAAATAAATGTCGTACCGCATATTAGGAAATATAGATACGGGCAGTATTTGTCTCGTAACGCACTAGCAGAAGGTTTAGTTCTAATGCTGCCGCAGTGAATGTGTTAACCTTTATTTATTTGAACGCCATTTAAGAAATCGATGTTCAGTGACTTAGCCGGTAGAGTTACCCCTGCCGCTGGTCATGGGTTCGATTCCCACCCAGGATAAATATTTGTGTCCATGAATGTGTCTGTTTGTCCTGTGTCTTATTTATTTACAAAAGAAAAGTAGAATAAGTAATATATCAGTTATCTGGTTTCCATAGTATACGTTCTGCTTAGTTTGGGATCCGATGGGTGTGTGTGAATGATGTCGCTGCATATTATTATTATTATCATGTAGCTCAGATGGGGCAAATATTTCTGTTTGATTTCTAGGGTTTCAAAATCGGCGGGTACCAATACTACCAATAGAACCCTAACTAAGCCTTCGCTGTCGGTCCGTGGGCTCGTCTTTATTTTTAACAATGACGACAGTTTTTTGTTTGTTTGCCATTGGACTGTATCGCATTATACGTAATAAGTAGAAAGTTCACACAGCAGTTCATCATAATCATATCAGCCGAAAGACGCCCACTGCTGGACAAAGGCCTCCCCAAAGATCTCCATAATACGGTCTGCTCGGTCAATCAGAGCAGTTAAAAAAATATATATACAACATGTAACTTAATTAACGCACATCCTGAAAATAGTATGTTCAGAATCGTTTCCTGAATCGATTATATCATTTTTAATATAGGTAACTTTTTATTCAAAAAATAATTAAAACTACAGAAATTATTGTAATATTAACCTTGTACAGTCAAAACAAATTGAAATGGACCGTAAGTCAAAGTAATAAGACTTTTAAAATCGCAGTTTTATTTGTATTCATACAAATTCCATCATTCAATACAAAATAAAGAAAAATAAACTTTTTTCCAAGAAACTAAATTAGTAAATAACAATGCATACACATGTTAAATAAAAAATTCAGTGTATGTATTATGATTACAACATAATATTCTAATTGGGGTGTTTGAGGGGGTGCGTTAATTACGTTACATGTTGTATATAACGGGAAAATTTAATACGTTGTGTTCGATGACTGTCAATCTCTTTTAATGGAACGAAACACTTCGTGTACGAGCCGGAATATACCGGATATAGACGAATGGTTATATAAAAATATAAAATAAAATTAGTTTATTTTGCAGTTTCTTACTATGTGGTTCATAGTGTTGGTTGGGGCATTCCTTTTAAGTTAAATAGTTAGTGTTAGGAGGCCCCGTTCTTCACATTATACTCGATAAAAAATAAGAAAAACATAAATAAATAAGGACAAAACCTGATTCGAATTTAGATGTAATAAAAGTTAACTAGGGAAGGGCGTTCATTTTGTGTATACAGAAAGTGGAAATGGTACTTGTGTGTGTGAATATTTTTTACCGTGAGTTATTTGTCCTTCCTGAAGGAACCCTATTTTTGTTATACTTTGTATATACATATCTATATACCTACCCCTGCAGGACTTAACCAAAGCAAATTGGAAGCACGCTCAACCCGTGACCTATTTAGTTGATTAAATCAGTGTATGTAAGACGGACTGGTCGGACATTATAGCTAATTCGCATAATTTGCCCGGACTAATCAGGCGAGTGCTTCCAAGTGGTGTGTTTATTACTGGCTGCGGATCTTCAACGGATGCTTGTAGACTCGCAAGTACGCCTGGTAAATAAATAAAATTGTGAGTAGAATTTAATTTACGAATATATTTTAGGACTTTCATTTTTGCGTAGTATATTTTGTGCTTCGTCATGTTAGGTATGTATTTTGTGAAATGAAAGTGTTGGAATAAAGTCAAAAATATATTTGTATAATTAAAGCCAGTTGTACGAAAATGCTTAAATTATGTTCCGAAATTAAACCTGTTGTTAATTTATTTAAATATGTGTGTTACTATTAAGGCTTTGTCATTATTAACTTAATTGACACTTTACTTATCGACGATGCAGAAGGAACTTATCTGCGCCCAGTAGCATACCTAGGTCTAAAAGTTATAAATTTACAGATATTTTTCCTTTATCAAGGTAAATCATTGTTAAAATGATTTCACTTTTATATTTCGTATTTTTTTTTTATAAGATATACATTAATAGCCTATGTTGTTATTCGGATATACCTACAAGCTATATTACTACAAAGTTTCATCAAAATCCGTTTGGTAGTTTATAAGTGAAAAAGTAACAAATATCCATACATCTATACATATAATAATAATAATATCTAGGGACAATGTCACACAAATCATCCTAGCCCCAAACTAAGGAAAGCTTGTACTATGGGTACTAGGCGACGATATACATACTTATTCAGATAGATAAATACTTAAATACATAGAAAACATCCATGACTCAGAAACAAATATTCGTGCTCATCACACAAATATTTGCAAATGTATGTATAGATGTAGTATTTACTTGTATTGTCTATATAAAAGACATATATATAGACATATGAGTATTTATAAATAGTTAAAAAATAGTATATACTTGATAAATAGTGTAAAACAATATAATCTACTATTTATCTAGCAGTACTACCGAACTGGACCGAGGATCTTGCAAGGGTCCTGTGTGGATATCCTTGCGGGAGGTTTTTGTTCGGTAGTGGACGTTTTTCGGCTAATATGATATAACATTTCGGTATTAATACCTATCCTACTAATATAATAAATGCAGAGTTTGTGAGTATGGACTCACAAACTTTCGCATGATATAAACGTTTAAAACTTAGACCTCTGACAATTTCCTATAGTGGTATTCCCGCTACTACGGATGCTCTTATTCGAGCTGTTGTTGAAGTTATCCCTTGAGATAAACTGGAAAGCGCTGAAAGGAGGAAGTGCTTGTGCTTGAAGGTGCAGTATCGCTTCTTTCAAGTGCGAACGTTGAGTGTGCATTGAGTTACAACTGCATGGAACCTACATATATGGGATTCTACAAATTCCGTTCTGGCACTTATTGTTTCGCTATCGGCTGTGATTGAAGATCAAGATACCCCAGCTGAACTCTGCATCTTTTGAGGTTGGTTATTGGAACCCATTTTTTTTGTCAGGGGAATGCCTTCTCATGTCACCCGCAAAAAGTATCTGCGGGTGGGTATGTCGGACTCGCACCGACTAAACCCAACTTGCCGTGGACTTCTCGTGGCGCCTGATGGGTTGTTTTTAGAACCTTAAGAAAATGTCGCAGTCGCAATCAATGTAAAATGCTATGATTTTTTTACAATATACGTTAAGGCCACTTAGTTAAAAAGCAATATAACGAAATTATTTTAATAAATATAAAACGTAATATTCATTCGTCCATTGCCTTTGTTTAAACGTATAGTCATTGAATTTTATTGTGAAATGTCGTGAGGTCGATATCTGGGCGGCTTAAATTGAATTGTGGGCAGTTATCGCGTTTGTCAAGTGTCATGGTGAAAATTGTACAATAATATTTAATAGAATACGATAAAGAATATTTTATGAACGTATATTTTAAAGATAAAAGAGTAGCAGAAATTAATAATGTCCTCTTGGTCAAATGTCAGTCATGGCGGCCAATATCAATGGAAATTAGCCTTCAGATAAACATAGGTGCACTTTATATTGGCTCCTCTTCATGATCCGATGCCACATAGCCCGCATGACCGAAAAGTGGTCCGGAGCAGGACTGACGGCTTTACATGCACACCGAGTCACGCAAATAATCAAACTACGTTTGAATCTCCCAAGAGACCCTCGGTTACAGAGGGGTATTACATAAAAAGCCATTCATTAAGTTTAGTTTGCTACTTGTAATGACTTAGACTGTGTAAAGACAAACATTTACGTTATGAAATGAATAAGAAAAGAAAGGAAGAAATTTCTGCGTCACTTGGATATTTAGAAAGTCTTTTTAAAAAATATTATAAAAAAGGTTTTTATTCACGTAGACCGCGTAAAAGCGCATTTAAATAGTCTGAATATGTTTGTAGAACAAGTATACATAATTATTTCTAGGTACATATAGCTATTTTGGTATACGGATTGCATGAAAAGATTTAGAAATAACATTTAATTTATAATATTAATGATTTAGTTATTTAGCGAGCTTTTATTAAGTTACGTCAAAAAAAATATTTATAGGTTGAATTATAGAAATTTATAGTTTTAGATATATTTTAAAATATCTTATCTGAGTGGTTATGTTTACTTCTTTTACTTGTCCAATTGAACAATAAGGATGTGACAAACCAATCACATAGAGTAATGTACAGATTCCTAAAAAAAAACGTAAATACGTGTTACCAGGTTATTTCTACACACGTTTTATTTTCTCCGTTTCTAAATAAACACATGTGCAACACCCTTAATTTTCACGCTCGCTTGAACCCTCTATTTTTATGCGATTTTTATTTCACTCGTGGTTAAGTACAAAGATTGGAAGGGGTGCAATCGAAGAAATAACGTTAAGTACAAGTTCGTATAAATTCAAGCATATACATTATTGTGTAATAATGTCTAAAAGGTTTGGCGTGGCTATCTTTTTTTAAGGGAAAGTACAGACGCCAGCACATCAAGCTACCCCAATCTATCAAATTTCCCCAATTGAAAGTGAACCTTATACTTTTGTGATAAAGTTGAAAATCTATAAAAGAAATTGGACTGATTGGGGTACCTGGATATGCTGGCCTCTGTGCCTTAAAGGTAGGAAATTATCGTAAGTATTTATAGTTATGGGCGTAATTACCTTTCACACATTTTAGTTAATTAACTTTTACCCGCGAGCTTGAGACTGGGTTTACTAAACGTATTTTTTGTTTAGGTTAAAAGGTAAACGTATTCTGATTAAATTATTATATAAAATTATATCAACGCGGTGTCCCAACATACTGATATATTTCCGTGTCTGAGTGAAATCACGCGGGCAGCTTATTATGTAACAACACTATTGAATTAGGTGTAACCTGCAATGATAGTTGTCGTTTGTTAATAAAAAATATAGTAAAACAACGCCTTCATTAAGGAAATAAATCCTTGTAAGGTGGAAAAAAATCAAACATGATTCACGTATACAAAGAAAACACGCGCGTTTTAATTCAAACATATATTTTAAGCGGGCCACTTGCCGTGGTTGGTGAATGCTTGCCTTTCATGCCGCAGGTCGTCATGGAAATATCTGTTTGTGCTGTGGCTTGGCTGTAATTATCTACATAAGTATGTATTTACAAGAAAGAGTAGTATATGTAGTATAACAGTTATCTGATATCCATAGTACAAGCTCTGCTTATTTAGGATCAGATGGCCGTGTGTGAATAATGTCCCTGGATATAATTATGCTGCCGTGCCGAGGCTCTGTATGCAGTACAACATGCTATAAAAAGCTATTGATACCTGCTCAAAGTTGGCAATATTCCGGAACGACATGATAGAATCCCCAAGATACTCCTAACTACATCCAATAATAATTACAATTAATTGTTTAATTTTTTATTTAATTCCTCTAGATTGTGCTTTGTTCTAGTTTTATGATTCCTTTTTGTATAATATACGTTTTAATGTAATTATTATCTAGTAGGCATTCTTGTAAATTTATTTAGTATCTATCATGATTATATTTTATTACTGTATAAATTATTAGTTTACTTATAAGCTAATTTACGCAAGCTGTGGTCCCCTATTAGTGAAGAAGAACACAACTCACTATATTTTTGCATGCACTATTTATGGAATGATACGACGATTGATACGAGCTAGCTAAATATCATTTCTGTAATAAAATAAATTTTATAAATGTTTTCATACAAGATGTACCTAAATATCTATGTTACTAGAAATAATATCTAATGTATACAACTTTATTACTACAAACATGTTCTGACTATTTACAAGCGCTTTTTTAAAGTCTACGTGTATAAAAAAAAAAATGTTTTGTGTTTATTCTTTGTTGGAGATCCTTAAATAAATAAATTATAATTTTAAGTGACAGTCCCATACTCGTAAGTCTCCCATAATATCACGGAAAGCAAACCATAAGCAGTTTTATAGTTGTGGTGAGAATGCGAAGGGTAGTCCATGTTAAGAGGATGTGTAGTGTCTACACAAAAATATATGAGTATTTACCATGAAGACTACCGACCGGAGCGAGGATCTTGCAAAGGCGAGAAGCCACTGGATGAGGGCAGGGCAAGACCGGCCATTGTGGAGATCCTATCTATTTGACTGCACGTGACAGCAGCTAAGAGAGTCACCTCGCCGCTTCGTGTCAATTCCCGCGCCGGACAACTTTGAGTGACCCATAAATAGTTGTTCGGAGTCTGGATGTAATTTGTGTCCGTCTATTACATGTTTGTAAAGTACCCCGTGACACAGGGATTAGATAACCTAGTGTGAGTCTCTTATTTTAACAAAAAAAAAAGCTTTATTGCAATAAAAATCTACGCATATCTTATACCATAACATCACATCGTTATTTGCAATAAATTGTTAATTAAATATTTTATAATATCAGTACCATTGACACAGGGATTAGATACAATAGAGCGTGCGTTGGCTTTTAAAAACCGTTTTTGTTACGCTCGGTTGTTCATAATAATAAAAATAATAAGAATATTATTTCGCTTACACATAATCGCATTTACGTAGCTCTTGTACGGTAATAGTATAAAGGCATTGTGGTTAATACAAAACCTTTTAAGTTAGGTTGTTTGAAGAGAAAACAACAGCTAGAAGCATATATTTATATTATTTTTAAAAGTATTCTCCACCATATTTTAAGCACTTTGCCATACGCTCGAAACAGAGTTTATAAGTATTTATTTCACTCCAATATACGGGTATTCAAAATTTCATTTAGAGACCCTTTTATTTAAGAAAAGTAAAAAGAAAGTAATGTATTAAATTTAGAATTTTTCCGTTTGCTGTTCTAGATATTCAATTGTCATATTCCTGGTAGACAGAACCATTGACAATATGTAGTAAAAATATTAGACTTAAACTAGATAATTAAACATAATCTCTTGACAATAACTTGATACGAGCTGGCTAAATATCATTTCTGTAATAAAATAAATTTTATAAATGTTTTCATACAAGATGTACCTAAATATCTATGTTACTAGAAATAATATCTAATGTATACAACTATATTACTACAAACATGTTCTGACTATTTACAAGCGCTTTTTTAAAGTCTACGTGAATAAAAACCGTTTTTATTTATTTATTTATTTATTATTTTTGATACATCGGTTGATTTTCTGAGGCTCGAGGATAAGTGGTATATTTTCTAGGTCAATCTTTCCAACGGACCCGAATTCCACGTTTTTACTAAGCTGTTTTAACCCAAGCAATTTCAATAAAATGGCTTATTCAGTGATGATTATAGTGAATGCTATATTTATTATGATATTGTTTAACCTACAACCGAACTCTGTTACAGGACCCTATTTAGATCCAGCGTCACAGGTATATCCACCATTCTTCACCATATATGATAGACGTCAGTTTAATCTCCTTGGTTAAAGAGACTATGGATCAATTAAGAGACTATATACAGCGAATGCAACGAAAGATTGGTTTCCTCATCTTAAGGGCTTCGTTCAAATTGCTGTCCCTGAAATGTCATACATTACTTTTTTATGTGTCTTAACGATTTTCGTTGATTCATTGTCTTTCATAATCTTCAGTAAAGTTGGAATTCTGAGAGACTAAGGCATGGACTTTCATCTTTAAATATTTTAATTAGCTCCTCGTGACATTGTATTCCAGTAAATCATTTCCGAAAATTGTTCAGAATTACAGCATTAACATTTTTGTACGCAACTTCACCTTTTAAAAATGTTATATTAATGAATAAATTCACCGCAATTCATTTGTTTCATCATCAACATTATCATATCAGCTTAAAGACGCCCACTGCTGGACAAAGGCCTCCCTCCAAGATCTCCACAATTACCGGTCTTGCGCTATCCGCATCCAGCGACTTCCAACGACCCTCAAAAGATCATCGGTCCATCTTGTAGGCGGCCTGCCCACGCTGCGTCTTCCGGTTCGTGGTCGCCATTCGAGAACCTTTCTACCCTATTCATTTGTTTATAATATGTAAATTCACAACGATTAGTTTTTTTTTATTTTACTAGCTAATCGCCGTAAATTATTCAATTTTATTTAGGAAGCCTGTGAAGTAGTGTCTTGGTAGGTGGTTTATATTTTATGTAGTAGCAGTATTTGCATGCTATAATATTACCTTGGCAATTGTTTCGTATGAAATATTGCACAGTAAATACTATTTAATGGTTAACTGGGTAGAAATATTAGACGTTTTTAGTATACTGGATCATTTTGGGAGATTAGTGTTGAATAGTAGTAGCCATTTGGCGTTAAAGAATATGTATATCTAAATAAAAGGTTAAAAAACGAAACTACGTGTTACAAATTTTAATCTTGATAACTTTTAATCTTGGTCCAGTCATCACGACCAATTTTTATTATATTGAATATAATGATGATGATGATAAAATCTAATTATATTAAAATATAATAAAAATAAAAATAAAAAATCTATATTGAAACGGGTTTTCTGGGCTGAATAATTTGTTTCTATTTCAAAAGAAAAATAGTATATGTAAGTATATCAGTTATCTGGTTCCCATAGTAGAAGCTCTGCTTGGTTTGGGATCAGATGGCCGTGTGTGGATAATGGCGCAGGATATTATTATTATAGTTATAAATAGTTATGAATTAATTCAATTTTATTAAATTAAAACTACAAAACAAAATGAAAAAATTAACCAAGATCCTGAACCACTTGGCCATAAATATCTGAACTAATATTATAAAGAAAAAGATTTGGATTTTTTTGTATGTTTTTTGTGTAATGGAACTCAAAAACCAGTAATTTATTAAATATTCCTTTCATTAATAGAAAGCCGCATCACGTATAGTCTGTATTTACCGAACAAAAAGAACTGATATCCATAATATAATTACAACTATCCAAGGTATCAAAATTTGTCTATTTATTTCTATTTATGCCGCGGCTGGACGCTATTATTGCATATTTTTATTACAATATACTAAAATAATGCCAAGTACAGGGTGAGCCACAAAGATTATTCTCGTGGACCGATTTGAGGTAACCGCATAGAAAATAATCACTTCGAGATGAAAATTGGCCTCGTGATTAAAATTGTTGAATCGATCGAGCACCACATTGGCAAAGTTAAGCCGTTGGTTGGCATCATATGATTTTAATTCTTGAACAAGCTGAATTTTGTATACCTTCAAATGCAAACCATCATCCACTGCTGGACATAGGCTTCTCCCGAAGGTTCCATTCGGAGGCTTACCATAGTCACCATGCTTTTTTTTTATGGCAGAGGCCGACAACCGAGCAAGTGGGTCACCTGATGGTAAGTGATCACCACCGCCCATGGACACTCGCAACACCAGAGGAGTCGCGGGTGCGTTGCCGGCATTTAAGAGTCAGAAAACAAGTGTTTCTGACCCTCCCCCCACCCCGATGAGCTCTGGCGACCTTACTCACACTCAGAAACACAACATTAAATTATTAATGTCATTATTAAGGAATGTCTTCTGTAAGGTGGAGGTACTTCCCCAGGGCTTAGCATGCTAGTTGGCTACCGCAGTCAGGTGGTAGCTATAGTAGACAGCGGACGGTGTTGAACTGCTGGCTGCCTCTAGGCGGCAGACTGGCAGGGAGATGCGAGAGAGCGTATCGTTTTAGGGATGTTTTGTGCAACTTTCGCTCTATGTTAAACTGCGACGCGGGCCGTTCTTCCGGTTTAGGGCCGACCCGGTTGTTTCTAACATTCTGATACATACAAATATCACATTGGCTTGGAACTTCACTTATATCTCGCAAATCGTGTACATGACGATACAGGCGTCTTACAGTAATCTTTTATTTGTGTTACGGTCGCACACAAAATGCATGCCGTGTACGGCTCCATGGCGATAAAATTTCTACGCCGCATGATTCCGGGAAATCATGGAATCAAATACCCACTACATTGCCCACCCTATATTAATTGAATCCTCCCTAAAAGCCCACATACAACTTTGATCAGATTATGGAATAATTTTAACATAAACAACTGGAAGCAATTCACTTAGGAAGGTCATATTAAATGCACCCAATTTCAATTTATCGCTAGCTTTAAAAAGCAGAGAAAAACATCGTAAGGAGACCGTAACGTTAATAATAAATTGCGAGCGTGTGTTTTGAAGTAAGTATATCACTGCCTCGTTGGTATAGCGGTAACCTGTTCAACCACAGATAACGAGGTCCTGGGTTCAAATTCCAAGTCGGGGCAAAAGTGATTTTGTGACTTTTCTGTATAAAGAAATAAATGTTGGCGGTATTATACCCCCGTGCCTCGGAGAGCACGTAAAGCCATCGGTCCTGTATCTGACGTCTTTACGGTCGTGTCGCTAGTTATCCTATTGAAAGAAAGAAAAAAATAAAAAATGAGTATTGGCTCATGAGATGGATGATGGAATAGATAGTGCATCTGTGTTTGCCCATACACGTCCTGAGTTCTTATACCGACAACTTTACATGCTTTCAATGATACAGTTATGTAACTTTGCCTAAAACCTAACTCTAGGCTGCTACTGGGAATTATTTTTATCAGAAGAATAGTTAAATTTGAAACGGGATAATCAAAAACAGGTAGGCTAACCGCTACATTAAACATAAATGTTGTCCGTATTCTGTCTGTCGCAATGCAATTTGGCACCGAACACTGTAAATGTCCATTTAAACTTTTGCAGCATTTTTTCGTAACGCTGCCAAAACTAACGACACGCGGCCTAAACACATCTGAATTAACCTTATAAATACAAACGTTTTAAAACACTGTATATGGACAATATTTTCCTCTTTATAAGAACGTGGTATTCCAGTGTATGTTTAATATTTTGGGGTTGCCTTTAAAGTAAGCGACAGTACAGTACAGCGACAGTACAGCGACAGACAGTATTTTATTAGGACAATTGATAAGAAATAATGACATTAATAAAATGATCATGTCGTTGCTTTAAATCCACAGTTTCGTGAATTCATGTATTCGAGGGCCTACCTCGTTGGTCGTCTGATTAACTGAAGATAATGAATTCCCGGGTTCAAATCCTGGGTCAGGTTCAAATGTGATTTTGAGATTTTTCGAATCGAGGTCATGAGAATACATGCCCAGAAGACTGCCCGCATTACCACGTTGAATTGCTTTACTTATTCTTTGGCCAAAGAAAAATCCGGCCGTCTGATCACGGGAGGCGTCATCCAAACGCTTTGAAATCTGGCGATGGAGACTACGGACCCCAAGTTTTTAAATATTTTGTTTTTATATATTTAAAAATTTGGGGTAGTAAAAAAAAACAGTCCTACTGAGAAAAGCTCAGTAGGATTCTTTTTTTAAATCAGGACAGGATAGTGTTTCTCAGTAGCTGCCACGTCAAACACGGCGTGGTCAAAAAAAATGACGATTAAAATAAGAATTATAAATGTTTACAGAATAAAACATGTATATGAAAAGACTATAATATGACTATAATTTTTTGTTATGTTTACTACACACTCACTATCACAGCCTATCTTATCGCTAACATAACTAAATATATAGAAAATGTATGATGTAAATCTATAAAAGTTCCGGCATACTGCTGTTAATAGTGAATGCCTGCATTAAGCTAATAGCAAAGCTTTACTTTTAGTGTAGTGTATATATAGGTTATGAAGAATGAAGTGAGGCACTTGAGTTTTAGGTCATATTTATTTTTCATTTTACAAGAATAGTAACTTAAACAACAACGCATATTTTATTTAATTTCAATATAATATAAGAAATATTAATAATATCCAGGGACTTTATTGTGAATAATGTCCCCAGATAATGAAACACGGCCATCTGATCCCAAACTAAGCAGAGCTACTTTTTCTTTTGTAAATACATACTTATATAGTTTATTACACCCAGACACATGACAAATAAACATGCACACAAATATCTGTCCTGGGTGGGAATTGAACACAGCCTGCGGCGTAAAAAGCAAGCATTTACCAACCAAGCCAACTGGACTGTCAAATAATATGTCAAGTAATGCTTGTAATGATCAACATACATACTAACACATATTTAAACACAAAGCTGAGTGTCATTGTATATTTTATATTCTATTACGATCTTAAAAATGGACGCATTTCAGATTGAAAAGCGAGGACAAACTATCCATTTTGTAGTAAGCTTACATTAAATGAGTTTTGTATAAACTTGTATTCAAATGTCTAGACGCTTTACAAACTGCATCGGATTAAAGTGGTTTTAATACTATTTCTTTTTTACATGCTTTGAATATAAATATGTTTATATGTGGAATGTAATGCGTGGAAATACAAACTGGTTTAAGTACAGCTTTCTAATGGAACTTTTTATTTTTTAAAGCCCGGGTAAGAAAAGGAGTGTTAGTAAGTGGTTATCGATTTGACTGTATGGTATTCGAAAGCGACTTTTTCTGTACAGTCTGTATGGGACCACATTGTAAAAAAAAGCGGCCAAGTGCAAGTCATGTCCGACTTGAACTTGGCCGCTTTTTTTCGAAGCCCATGAAGAGTTCCGTAGCAGCAAGTAATAATATTAAAGTTCTTGTAGTAATTGCTTGAATGAAAGGGAAATTGCGGTTTGTGATTTACGACGTATTAAAAAAAACTACTTACTAGATCTTGTTCAAACAAATTTTCGGTGGAAGTTTGCAAGGTAATGTTCATCATATATTTTTTTAGTTTTATCCCTGTCTTATTTTAGAAGTTACACCCCTGTAACTTCTAAAATAAGACAGGGATAAAACTAAAAAAATATATGATACACATTTTACCACTTTGGAAGTGTTTCTCGCGCAAACTATTAACTTTAGAAAAAAATGGTATTAGGAATCTCAATATCATATTTGAAGACCTATCTATAGATACCCCACATGTATGGGTTTAATGAAAAAAATAATTGAGTTGAGTATGGGGATCCCCGAATATATTTTTTTCTATTTTTGTGTGACAATCTTAATGCGGTTCACAGAATACATCTACTTACCAAGTTTCAACAGTATAGTCTTTATAGTTTCGGAAAAATGTGCCTGTGACATACGGACGGACAGACAGACAGACATGACGAATCTACATAAGTACCTAAATAATAAATAAAAAGTTTGTGTCCGTCTATTATGTGTTTGTAAAGTACCCGGTGATACAGGGATTAGATTACGTAGAGTGGGCGTTATCTTTAAAAAAAAAGATACGGTTTTTATTCACATATACTTTCGAAATATTCTTGTAAATAGTCAGAACATGAATAATTATATATATATATTTAAATAATTATTTATATTATTTTTGAATAATTATTTATACATATTCTTGTAAATATTACATACCTATTCGTATTTCACAAACTCTTGTTTTATATATATTCAGTGCCAAGGGTGGATAGCGCTCGTTAAGTTCCCAGCATAATTTTATTTACACGTGGTATAAATATTAAAAATAAAAGTTAAACACCAAGTCGGTATCCTGTTCTTTAATAGAAATCGTTTATTGAGGTAGTGGTTCAGTAATACTTATTATATTTTCTAAATCATCTTTATCAAACAATAAACCAAGAAAAGTGATCTAAAAAGTATTTTCTAACCGTCGCTTATTGCCGATGCAAATGATATGAAAATAAATCTACTATCGCGGTAATATTTCACTGCTTAATTTCTATTGCTGGTTCCCATTGATTTTATAAATTCGCTTTATAGCTTCGCCCTACTGCGAATTTAATGAAAAACGTGCGTAGAAAGTTTTCGCTCCATTACTTGGTGGTTATTAATGACGGGGTCCGGTATTCGGCGCACCTACCACTTTGATAGATTGTCCCATTCCTCTGCTTGAATGCAAACAGAAGAGAAATATGTTCGGCATGATGTACGCTTGTTAGTGTTGAGAATGTTACGAGTATCAAAACTGCGGCTGTTTGTATCTTCTCTATCAGTCTGTTAGTATTTAGTCGATAAACAAAGGAACTGTCTTTTCTATATATTTATAAGCTATTTCAATCGCCAGAACCGATTTAGTAGAATGGGAGTGATGGGAGTCATGTGACATGAAAGCGTCATAGGCTACGGTATCCACTTGATATCTGGTGTACCGAAGAATTTTAGCCGATTTAGTAGTATAAGATTAAGAATGCTAAAGTCCCTATCATATTTTATTCAACATCTCCTCTTTGGGCAGGGTGCAAGTATTCTAATTTACTACAAGACTTAAAGGAAGCTGCTGCCCATTCTCTGGTAGATATTCCTCCCCAGCTTCCTTCTGTGTACTATGACCATTTTACAACGATCGCCAACCCGTCTGCCAAGCGTGGCGATTATCTCCTTACCTCCCAAAATGATTCTCGGTGGGGATTATCGATTGTAACAGTCGCCTGGTACCCATAGTACAAGCTTTGCTTAGTTTGGGGCTAGGAAGATCCGTGTGACACTGTCCCTAGATATATTATCCAGTAGTGGACTTCTTTCAGTTGTAAAAAAGCTGGCATACAAGTGATTTGCGTGGAACATATTTTAAATATACATATAATAAAATCGTAGGAAAGTCAAAACTGTACATTGAATATATTTTTAAAAGGATACTTGCGGCGTGATCTCCAATCGATATCCAAACCAAAAATATAGTTTTTAGAATTTTATTTTAATTGGGCTAAGCTCAAAAGTACTGCATGGATTTACTTCCAATTTTGCATGAATATTACTAAGAGGTCGGGTCAACAAATAGGCTACATATAATCACGCTGCCACCTACGGGGGAGGAGCTGTGATAATTTATAAAGTTTAACACGGGTAAAACCGCGGGGCACAGCTAGTATAAGAAATAAACGGTTTCCAACACTTTTAGCAGGACTTGCTTCTTGACTTCCTTCAATTGAAAGAGAGTGATACCGGATTGAGGTTCTTGTACGAGTATGTCTGTAGTATTGTAGCTCGTCAACGCATTTATAGATTTCAATGCGGTATTTAATCTTACACTGAACAGTTAAATCGATATAGTTCTTATAATATATCCCATCGTATATAAAATATCCAATTTTTTTTTATAAATTTCGACTAGTTTTTTTATAGTTCCAGCCCTTGTAATTTTTAGCGTCGGTTTTTTTTATGATTTAGTATTATTACGTTAACTAAGGCACTTATAAAAAGTTTTATCGCAAGCCACGTTAAATCAAATATTATTGAAATTTTAAATGAATTCCATAAAACAAATAATATTTTTCAGTCATATTATTATGGTACAGCAAAAGTTATACAAAAAATAATTGTCATTCAAATATTCCTGTGTAAATTTTAGAATGAAAATAAACGTTTTAATATTTTTTATTGCTCAGATTTAGTACCTAAGTTGAACATTATTTTTATAAAAGGCTCATTGCTAGCGCGTAGGGCACAGTATTGTAAGTAAATAGACGGTAAAAGAATACCAATTTTAAATATAACAAAAAATAAACTATCTCATTACTTTTTAAAACGAATCATCACTTAAATGTTGCTGTGTTTCTGTCTTCTTCTCCAATCTTGAATTATCGCTTTAATTTATAATTTCAACTTGTTGTTACCGCTTGCTCCTGCAGAGCTTTCTAGAAACCAATGAAACGTCAGTGTGTGCTAGAATTGTGTTTCTATTTCTTGTTAAGAGATAGTCCATCGTAACTCTCTTATGTATTTCTAAGAACAATACTGTCTACCATATTTTAGCACGTTGCCAGCTAAATACTTGCAAAAGGCTATCCTTTATTGAGCCGTTCGACTATTACAGTCGAAAATTTTGTCTATAAATTTTCACTGCGTGCCATTAGTAATCAAAACACATTGATCCTTTGACCTGCTTCTAAATGTGCGAAAATAGCAAGATTATAAAGAAAAATTATTACTACACCGAAAACAAAATATTAATATTAAAGTACTTAAAGCTTTTATGATACTCGTAAGTGGATTCCACAATAAAGGCCGTGATACCCGTGCCATATTTTAATTAACACGAAATATTCAGTAAAATTTTAGTGCCATGGTAGACCATAGAACGACTATGAATAATAGGTTTGAAGACACGCTTTTGTTCGACAGCGTACCACGATCGATGCCTTGTAGTGATTGATGAAATAGAAATTATCGATGAGCTTCGACGAGAATGTAAGTCCACCTTAAATCGCTACCTCACTATTCCTATTCTGATCATAGTCAACCCTATTACTACTAAGATAAGACTCAACTTTGAATTACATTGGTATGGATCGTACGTCTTTATTGAGCTTAGCATATGGCTTTAGGAATGGGGGCTGAAATAACCACCATTATAGATGGAAACTATTATTAAAAATAACGTTAGCTATGTTATTTAAAAAGGCATAAACCAAGTCAGTAAAAGTATGTAGAGATATGTCATATTTAAAACTACACATGTCCCTATATAACCCTTCTTTCAGTTAATCTTTTAAGAGCTATTTGTAGATTTTTATTAAATCTACCCCAATATTTATAACAGACATTGGAAATGTTGTACATTTAAAAATCAATTAAGAGGTTAATTTCAGTCAGATGGCGATAAAAAATGGGTTGTAAACTAATCGAAGAATATTCTCTCACCACCCCATTCCATCACATGAGGTGTGAAGAAGAATTTCCGAGGGAATCTCTAGCAGGAAATGGGTTGAAGCGTATTTTTGTGTACTATGAAAAAATATAAATGCGATCGCTGACCCAGCTACTAAGCGTGGAGATTATGGTTTATCCTTAACATGATGAAGCAAGTTTGATAACTTCAAATATTATGAAGTCGTATGATGATTGAAAAGTTTAAATTGAAATGGTTTAGTTTTGGAGGAAAAGGTTTTGTTTATATTTATATGTAGAGATAGAAACAGTCTCCTTGGCAGTAAGGGTTCGTAATTATTCATTAAAAATTGCGTGATTGATGGGTGGAATATGCGGAGAAATAAATTTAAAAATGTTGTCCATAAGGCTTTTTATGTAGGTAACTCTCACAGCTATGCCATCTCCAGGCATAGTTTTAAGAATTACCTACATAATTTGCTTTAAACACAAGTGCTAAATAAATTATGGTTAAACAAACCGATGAGAGTGACATACCCTGCCACAGGCCTGACTGTGAAGTTTGCCGCGGATGTTGCCGGGCAGCCTTCGTGTCGCCTCTGCCTCTTTTGAGGAAGTACTCCGACCTAGCTGCATACCAAATCTTTCAAATCTTCACTATACCTTGGCGGCATTCAATTCTATTATCAGCGAGCTTTTCTCTGTAACGGTGGTTAATTCTGAAAGCGGCGTGCAGTCTTTTATATATCCTTAATTAGGAACACACTACATTTGTAGAACTTTTGTGTATTTTCTAAATGATTATTTACAAAATTACAAAGCAAAAGTTTGATTGTAAATACATTTGTATGGGAAATAATCTTATTCTCATAGAGCGATGGAACATTCAAGCAAGCACAGCTGGAGAGAGAACAGGCTCAGGATCGATAGTATTTCATGTTTTCTGAGTCACGTGTATGCACTTTCTAATGTAACAGAAACACATTCAAGTGGAGTTAACGGTTGCCTTCAATATTAAATTCTAGATTCCTTCTGTAAAAGGAGCGATACACATAATGTAAATACTCCAACTTTTCAAAATCTGTAAAATTCTACCTGTAAGTAAAAAACATAAGTTCCTTCTAGCAATAAACAACCATAGCAATCAAGAACATAACCTAATACATGTAAGCAATAAGTACAATACACGCTCGATGTCAACCGGCAGACTGACAGTACCCAGAATTACAAACTATTATGGAGACCGAACATTAAGAAAACGCTTGCCGTACCTGCTAAATAGTCTGCCGGATGACATTCGGCATGAATATGTTAAAAATAAATTTAATTTTAAGTTAAATAAATACTTATTAGATTTAATTTAATGTAATGTTAATATTTATAGTAGTAGTAGTTTTTTTGTTATATGATAAATAGATGCAGTACAGAGACTCGATCCTACAGTCAAACCGATTACACGGTTTTGTGGGACATATGTACAAACTTTTGAAAATATATTTGTATAAATAAGTAAATAATAAATAAAAAAAAAAAATAATCTCATATTGCATACTACCCTTCCCCACAAATTAAGTAACTCTTTTATGGGGCAACGTATTCTTTAACGTATTTCTATAACAAACTTCCCAATGATATTAGAGAATTGTCTACGAATAAGTTTAAAAGATTTATTAAAGCAAAATTGTGTAGCAGCGCATATTACAAAAGGAGACGGATACGTTTTCTTACAATATTGGGCTCGGATGTACAAAGATAAAAGTGGTGTCAATTAATGGGTCTATAAATTAAACTCAAACTCATACTCAAATATTTTATTCGCTTCAATTATCAGCCAATCACTAAAAAATCCATTGATTAATTCAATCTATGAGCAGAGTTCTATAAGATTTAGTCTTAATAGAGAGGTTATGTACCAACCTATACTAAACAGCTGATTTTTAAGGGCAATTGCTATTTAATAGTTATCCGTGTCCAGTATGTTAGCAAAAGTCGTACACGTTAAGCAATATCAGAAGTCCGTAGAGAATGCAGTTGTCGAGGGATATATAAAAAAAAACAATAAAAAATAGTCAAATCACACATGCACTAAACGATACGAGAAACGAGTGACCGATCATAGATTAAGATTCAAAATCTGTCACCCATGTCATAGATTAAAAATATAGTTGCCAATTACTAATAAATCTTGAGACTTGTCATTAACAAATGTGTTTATTAGATTATTAAGTATTTTCTCTAAACTGACGACCATAAACTGCACGTTGAATGCGATATTCAATCAATATATTTCAGACTAGGTATGGCCCGCAGTTTTACCCGCGTTAAACTTTATAAATTATAGCCTATGTTATTCCAGGGTGTAAGCTAACTACATACTTAATTTTATTAAAATCACTCTAGCCGTTTAGACCTGAAGAAGTAACAAACATACACACTCACACAGTCACACACTCACAAACTTTCGCCTTTGTAATATTAGTGTGATTAGTGCCCACCGTGAGAATTTAACACATTGTTGTTGTTTTTGAGATATGTATGTATGTATGTATATAGTTCATCAGTTTCATCACATTTGAAGCTCATATTATTATCTCTCCAAATATACAACTGGATGTAAAAGTAATATGTTAACTACAATTCACTGAATGGTCACCTCTTTGGCCAGAAATCTCGTGTCATTGTTTTATTAATATTTTTTTGTAACTTTGAACATTATGATCGAATGTCCTTCCATTTATAATTCCAACGACAAAGTTGACCTTCTTACGTCTCTATTCAGACATGTATATTATTGTTTTGGCATTAGCATATTTCTGTAATATTTTATGACAGCTTTTGCTTTATAAAATAAAACTTAATCTTGTTTATAATGCCCAGAGGTGACCTAAAACAATAAAAAACGTGTACTAACTACAACGATATGAAAATTGCCATATTTTATGAATTCATTAAAATGGAAAAATAACAAAGAAACGATTAGTCATTCGCACTCACCGATTCGTATTTAATCGGTGAGGTTTAGCAAGTACGCGTGCGATCTTGCTATATATGGGTGACTTAAAGAGATTTAATTAATGAGACTACTAGCTGTGCCCCGCGGTTTTACCCGCATTAAACTTTATAAATTATAGCCTACGTGTTAATCTAGGGTGTCAGCTAACTCCATACCAAGTTTTATTGAAATCGCTCCAGCCGTTTAGACGTGAAGAGGTAACAAACGTACACACTCACAGTCACACACTCACAAACATTCGCCTTTATAATATTAGTGTGATTCGTGTTATGATAACATAACACGAATCTTATAAAGATCTTAGATGAAGTCACTGGGCAATAGCCATTAAGTCTTATCACAGGCCTACAGGTGGCTTGAATAGAATAGAATAGAACTTTATTAGCATAAAATGGATAACAGTACACCGGCTCAACTTATTTACTAAAGTTCTTAATAGCTAACAAGTTATTAGTTACATTATTTTTGGCCATATAAATTTGTCAATAATGTGCTGAGAGAAGTACATATACAATACAAATCTGTTGTACATTTATAATCTCCAAATTGACGGTATACAAAAATAAAGCACATTACCAATTAGCTATAATTATATTATAATAATCTCCAATTGACGGTAGACACAATGAAGTACATTACCTCCCGTGCTAGTCAACAAGACTGTGTTACGGCAAGGTAAGGTTCTCGCTTGAGATATCAATCTTAACGTGGTGAATATAAGACGCGTATTAATTTGATTGGCCTTTTTAGTTGTGCATAAAAAATACTGATAAGGAATTACAAGTTTTAAGTAAACAACTAGTATAAGTAAAAAAGTCAGAGACTGTGACATTAAGGCAAACCAGTAGCCACGTTTATTAATAACTAATAAATACATGCTATTATGTTATGTGTATCATCTATATAAATAAAAAGACAAGTCCTGACTTACTGAATGACTCATCAACGCCCAGCCCAAACCCTTGGACCTAGAAAGCTGAAATTTTGCACAAATGTTTGCTTTATAATGTAGTTGAAATTCAGCCCCTAAGGGGGTAAAACAGGGGCGCTAAGTTAGTATGAAACTTTGCCGTTTTTGAAGTTTAAGGCATCAAAATTGGTATTTAGCCTTCCAGTTAAAAATAAAATATTACGTATTTCAGAGTTTTTGGAAATTCTACCCCCAAGGGCGAAAAATAAGGGATGTAAGTTTGTATGGAAAATGTGTCAATTTTTAAGTTAAACGCATGAAAATTTGTATTTGGCCTTCCAGTTAAAAATAAAAAATCACGTATTTCAGGGTTTTTAGAAATTCCACCCCTTAGGGCGAAAAATAGGGGATGTAAGTTTGTATGGAAAATGTGACCATTTTAAGTTAAACGCATGAAAATTTGTATTTGGCCTTTTAGTTAAAAATTAAAAATATGTCTTTCAGCATTTTTGGAAATTCCAGCCCCAAGAGCGTAAAATAGGGGGTGTAAGTTTGTATGAAAAATGTGACAATTTTTAAGTTAAACGCATGAAATTAGGCATTTTGAGTTAAAATTTAAAAATATATATTTCAGGAATTTTGGGAAATCCATCCCTTAGGGCGTAAAATAGGTGATGTAAGTTTAAACTGACTGACTGACATATCAACGCACAGCCTAAACGGCTGGAGTTAAAGACTTGAAATTTTGACAGAAGGTACCTTTTATGACGTAGGCATCCACTAAAGAAGGGTTTTTGAAAGTTTGTATAAAAAATTTGAAAACTTAAACGCATGAAAATTGTTATTTGGCATTTCAGTAAAAAATTAAAAATATATATTTCAGAATATTTGAGAATTCCACCCCTTAGGGCTTAAAATAGGGGATGTAAGTTTGTATGAAAAATGCGACATTTTTGAAGTTAAACCCATGAAAATTGGTATTTGGCCTTTCAGTTAAAAATAAAAATATATGTTTCAGGATTTTTATAATACAATATACAATGCAAGTTAAAAATTAAAAATATTTATTTCAGGATTTCCGAGAATTCTACCCCTAAGGATGACATATAGGGGGTGTAAGATTGTATAAAAATGTGACATTTTTGAGGTAAACGCATGAAAATTGGTATATGGCCTTTCATCTAAAAATTATAAATATATATTTCAGGATTTTTGGAAATTCCACCCCTAAGGACGACTAGAATAGGCGATGTAAGTTTGTATGAAAGTCTGTATTTTTTAGTTAAACGCATGTAAATTGGTATTTGGTCTTTCAGTTAAAAATAAAGCAATCCAGGGAATAATTTGTTGTTAAAAAGGTCGTCTAAGTAAAGCGTTTTATAAGATTTGTAACTTCTTTTTTTTGGTAAATTTTATAACAAATAAAAAAACGACATTTTAATCAAATTGGGATAAAAAACGAATTTATCTAAAATTCGAGTTATCGTAGTATAAATTGTTGGTGTCGAGATGATCGCACCCAAAAAACATCATCTTAATTTTATTGATCTACAAGTTCACAATTTTGTAACTAGATGGCGTAAATATCGTTTCAGATCGCGGAACTTAATTGGCATATCGGTTAAAATAAATAAATGCTTGAAATAGGTCGTCCAAAAATGAATCAATAGATGATCGCCTAAATCTCACCCAAAATATATGCACACATCTTAATTTTACCGCTTTAGAAGGTTATTATTTTGTTAGTAGATGGCGTAATCATCGTTTTAGATCGCGCTATGGTTTCGTTCACAAAATGTCGCAACCTTATCTAATGGGAGTTACATTTGTGATATATGCATCGTTGATTATTATTTTACTTTATTTGACTTACTGAATATACTTAAGGACAATCGATATGTATTCTTTGATTTTTGCTTGATGATATCGGGTCCTTTTTGTAAATGACAGTAGCAAAGTAGTTGTAAATGTATGCGGATGTACCCACCGTTTTCTCATCTAGCAAGAGGTTATTCTAATTGCTTGAGTGAAATTTAATGTTATTGTTTATTATCTCACAATTTTTTGATTCATTAGATGACAACGGTTCTGTGCGTGCATTAGCCTACATACCGCCCATCAAAATGTCAGAAAATACATGATTTAAAAAAAAGAACGAAAACCTAAAGCAAAAGAAGACGAAAAAAGCAAGCACGGAGTTTCTTTGTGGCTTTCTTCTCCGGGTCGTCCACCTAGGTAGCTAGAGAAAGCCGCAAGTTAGCTAGGGTAGGCTCTTCAGCGCCGAGGATCGCTTTGGCCCCTTAACACGTCATCGGTGATCCCGTGCAACTGATCACACCCTCTCTTAGAATTCTGTCCTTTTGCTTCAGCGGCCCCCTGAGCTGTGGCCCGAAACCCAAAAGGGTGGCCTCGAGTATTAATCGTTTAATTTAAGCTACTGGTTAAGAGCCTTCTGCGCTAGCCAAATGCTCATTGCCTTCAATTCTTTAATTTTAATATTGTACAACTAAATTTCAAAATAATACATTAATTTTTTAGACTGATTATATTTTTGTAATTTTTATACTGTATTCGACTATGTTTATGTACTGCATTGTGAACTTGACAAGTACAAGTGTATGTTAATACCCAAGTGCTGAATAAATTTCATTATTTCATTAGTCTTTCATTTATTTCTTAGTAAGGTTATTTATAGGTTAGGTTTTATTCAATTTATATTGCTTATTTGTTTTAAAAATTATATTTTTAGACTAAGCTAGAAGTAAGTAGTTACATTGGTCATCATTCAAAATTGTCGCGGACAAAGTCGCGGGCACCAGCTAGTATATTAATATTGACCCGTGTGGATACCGGCCATCCCGTGGATGTCGTAAAATGCAACTAAGGGACTAGGTAGTGCTACTGCTGCGCCTTTTGTATACTAACTACCACCTAACTGCGGTCGCTAACCGTATGCCAAGCCTGACTACGGCAAATCCCTCCAAATGGCAACGTTAGGAACCTTTGGGGGAGCCCTATTTCCAGCAGTGGATGCTATCGGGTTAATGATAATGATGACATTAATATAGTTACCATTCATAGATTGGTAGATTTTTTTTGGAACCGATCTATTTTACTAGGATGGTGCTTTAAGAACGTTATTATACCTATTCCCATTCGACTGCCTCCTTGGTCTAGCGGTAGCATGTTCAACCGCAGATAACGAGGTCCTGGGTTCAAATCCCGGGTCGGGCCAAAAAGTAATTTTTCCGTAAAAAGAAATTTCTCAGTATCAACCCGAAGTCTGGAAGTTGGCGGTATTACACCCCCGTGCCTCGGAGAGCACATAAAGCCGCCGGTCCCGTACCTGAACTCTTTCCAGTTGTGTCGCTAGGCGTCCCATCAGATCATGAGAGTGATGGAATAGAAAGTGCCCCTGTGTTTGCGCACACACTTGTGCACTGTAATATGTCCGGCGCAATTGGCTAGTCTCCATTAAGAATGGCTGCCGTGGCCGAAATTTGGTCGGGAGGACATCATCATTATACCTACAAATATATTACACATATTATGTGGCTTTCAGTGGTCGTCGTGCGGTGGACAAATGGTCTTACTACTTCGATTTACGTGTCATGGTTTGCGACAGTCATATTCAACTGATAATTAGCTTCTAAGTGATATCTATCTTCGAAATTTGACAAAAATATTGAAATCTAACTATTAAGGTCCTTGGGTCATCTGTATACTACGTACCGTACTGTTTATAATACAAAATTCCCAAGGTCCAAATAGTTAAGTGTTAAATAGAAGTAAGGAATATGGTCCATACTATCATCTTTGTACTTTGGCTCGTATACAAATATTTTATTCTACACAATATTAGTTTAAAACACTTGACGTGACAAGGGAAGAAAAATACATAAAAAGTTTTAAAATTCTATTTAATTTATTTTTATTTTAAGTTTAGGATCACTACTCTTCTTAATACATTGAAAATTTGCTATAAACATGTGAAATATGGACAGTCATCCGATAACACATACAGTGGAATTATAATATATTTTGGACTCAGTGTTGTTATGTTGGCAAGAAAACCGCGTGGTGGGTCTGGTCACTTGTAATTCGGGTTTCTCCAAAACCTACAACAGGCACCAGTCTTTCACAAAGTTAGGTTCTAACGTAGTATCTCAAAGTTTACTATATACCTTAACACCCATATTATAGCTGTTCTTATCACATATTTTTAGCCTACTTCGTGGTGCTACTAATGGTTTGCGTACGATGTTTCTTTTAATTTCAGCCTTTTTGTCTTTTTCTAAGAGTAAAATATGATTTCTCACGAATCTGCACATCTCGTATTATGTATATTGATGGTAATGTAAATATTTTTTCTCTTATAAATATCCTATGTTCCTTTGTGAAGAGTTAATAAACGAATTTTGATTTGAATTGATAATAATAGGCTATATTTTTGTGTACATACGATACCGTGAAAACGAATACTGAACACTTTAAAAAATGCTAAATTATTTGCGTTACATATACATCATTTTTTGCATATTTTAGTTTTCGGTAATATTTTTAACATAAAGCTATAAAGCAAAACATCACAAGCTTCTGCTATTAATTTATTATTTGGAACAATATTTTAGCTGAGAGGATATACCATCTCCTTTGTTACAAGCCGGTGATGATAAATTACAAAATGTTGTATTTCATATTATTAATGGACACATTTATGAAGAGCATGTGTTATATTTGAAATGGCATGTGTTATAATTCTTTTTTTTTTTGGTATCTATTTAACAATTACCTATAATCTATACATATAGTAAAATCGAAGGAAAGTGAAAACAGTACATTGAATATTTTTGTAAAGGATTCTTGGGGCGTGGTCTACAATGGATATCGAAGCCAAAAATATATTTTTTAGAATTTTTGTCTGTTTGTCTGTATGTATATCCGGGCTAAACTCAAATAGTACTGTATGGATTTACTTCAAATTTTGCATGAATATTACTAAGAGGTCGGGTCAACATATAGGCTACATATTATCGCGCTATTACCTACGGGGGAGGAGCTGTGATAATTTATAAAATGTAATGCGGGTAAAACCGCGGGTCACGGCTATTCTATAGAATATAAATATACCTATGACAGACCTGCTAACTTATTCTCGGTTATCTTTTATTATATAATTTCATTAAAATCCGTTTAGCCATGTTTTGGTGACTGAACCGTAGTTAGAATTCAATCACCAACATTATCCTATCCTTCACTAGAAAAAATGGTAGACATACACATTAGGCAAGGGCCACTAAAAAGATTTCCTCTACATTGGCAACAAAACGCGTATCAGGCAGGAAAATTTACAGAGACAGCCCTACACCATGTAGTGAAAAAGGCGGAAGCAGCCTTAGAAAAAAAAGAAATATGCCTTGCGGCATTTCTAGATATAGAAGGTGCTTTTGACAATAAAATCGTTTTAATAACTACTTTCTTTCAAGACCGGAAGACGCAGCGTGGGCATCTTACAAGATGGACCGACGATATTGTGCGGGCCGCTGGAAACCGGTGGATAGCGTAGGACCAGCAATTGACTTTCGGCAATTAATTTTGGCTCATATGATGGTGAACTATATATTTTATATAACTTAAAATTCATTTTAGCATATATTGAAATTTGATAAGCGTGCTTAATGACTATAAAATGAATATTTATGAAATATTCAATTCGACATTTTTAGTTCATTAAATCTTGAACGTGTTTTGATTACAATTCTGAACAACTAATTCGAAGGTGTGCATTGTTAACGGACTTCTAAAACAGGAGGAGGTCCTCATTTCGACTGTATTTAAGTACTTATGTATTTTTTTCCCGTTTAAGACTAACTAAATTCGAGGTAGTAATAAATGGCTAAAGGCTGTACAACAGGGCATGCGAAACTTAGAACTTAGTCGTCTTGAAGACCCTAACGACTAACGTGATCTTCGAAAATACCGTCCCAAGTCTTACTAAAACATTCTCAAGGCGCAAGGGGAGCTTTAACGCCGTTGTTGTGACCGCAATTCTAAAAGACGGCTTCGCGACTCCCGGGTGGGCCCATACGACTAAATTGATTGCCCAAAATAGACAGGGACACCCTGTCTATTTTGGGCAATCAATTTAGTCGTATGGGCCCACCCGGGAGTCGCGAAGCCGTCTTTTAGAATTGCCTAGAACTATCCTTTAGAACCCCTATGTCGATGAATACGTTTTGGAGAAGATCATCATCTTCTTTTTCATTTCGTAGACGTCATTGTTTTTTTTTGCTGAAGAACGAAACATATATTTAATCTATATATATTATTGTATTATTAAAAACTTAAACCTAACACATCGAGTTTTCGGTTTAGTGATCAGCGTTTCTGTCACGCCGTCCTAGACCAGGTAGCGCTTCCAATTGTCCTTATGTCGTATATCCATCTCTTTGCGTGTTTCCTTTCCATCCGTCCATTTAAACTTCTATCTCTCGTCATGTGTTCTGTCCATCTCCATTTCCACCGTCTCATTTTCTTTATTAAGTCTCTAGGGGGAATAACGACTCCATAGAACGACTGGTTGTACAAGGAAAAGTGAAGGGAATCAGATCGCGTGACAGGACCAAGTCCAAATCCACAATAGGAAGCTGCGTATCTGACTGCGCCAGACAGCCCACCAACAGAGAGATGGCGGGAGATTGTGCGGAAAGCTGTGTCCGCCTTTACCTTTTTTGGATGCCTCGATGTGACCATGCCGCTCTGCCAAGAGCATAATAACAGAGAAGATCCTTTAATTTGGTTCTGGATCTTATTTCACACCAATCATGTTTCTCTCCATTCCACGCTGACATGATCTCAGTTTGAAAAGGCGTTTTTAATTTAGGCTCCACACCCATGTTTGGCTACCATATTATGTCAGACAAGACGCATGAGATGAGGACTTTTTCAGACACCATTGATAATTATTATAATTTAATAAACAGGTATCAACCACAAATTTGATCAACAAATTGAATCAAGCCAAAATGTTTATATTTTACGTACCCTTCGAAACGATACGGGGGCATTAAAATGTTCGCATATGCCGCAGATAATTCGATTACTACCAATAACTGTCCAATTTAATATTCCATTGGTGGCTGTGTTTCGATAGTATTTAGTACGATTTTATTATTAAAACATGTGAAATGGTCACTCTAGTTTAAAATCAACCAATCAACCATTAAAATCTATTGGAATTTGAATCATATATTCAAGATTTTATGGTGCAATTCTGAACAAAACTGGTTTCATTGTTACTCGAGCTCGAGTATTGCGATGTAGGTACTATTCGTATTATATTATTGACCCAATTATTAATTGATTTGAATATTTCTGTCAAGTACTGCGTATATTTTACCACATTACGGGCATGAAATAATAAAAATGTTTGTTCATAATTAATAATGCTCTGGCAAAATTTGATGTTTACTTAATTAGTTATTCTCAGGGCTTTATTCCAGTAGCCTAATTGGACAAACTGTGAGAGCAGTGTGAGCTGCTAAGAGCTCTCACCAGTTCCTTACACGAACGGTGAGTTAAAGCATCCATGCGCGGTGAGTCTTTAGATTGGTCACGTCACGTCATACTCGTGAACGGGTGCTGCTTGCGGTAACTGGTCGAACTGCTGTTGGGTTACTAATTTTTTTCTCATAGAGTCGTCGCCTTTAGTCGACTTCGTACGACTTGTTAATTTTGTAAATGTTCGCGGATGCACCCACCATTTCTTCATCTTGCATGAGGTTATTCTAATTGCTTGAGTGAAATGGACTGTTATTATTTATTACTTTGGATTAACTAGATGTCATCGGTTCTGTGCGTGCATTAGCCCACATTCAAGCCAATCACAATGTGAAAACAAGAAAGCAATGTATAAAAAGATATTATAAAAGTAATAGGGTATAAGGTAGGGCCATAAGGGTGCCCTCAGGTATTAGTCGCTTAAATTAAGTTACTACTTGAGAGCCTTTTGCGCTAGCCAACTGCTCATTGTTTTCAATTCTTTAATTTTAATATACTATTGCTAAATGTAACAATAATAGCTTAGTAACTTGCTATTCATTATTTATTTAAGGATTTAACTAAAATATATGTGACGAAACAGACCGCACGGACGGACTAATTCAAAATATTTTGTTGCTTTAACTACTGTTTTAAACTATGTTTATGTATTGCACTGTGCGCTTAAGAAGTACAAGTGTATGTAAATATCGAAGTGCTGAATAAATTTCAACATCATTTCACCACCGTGCGTAATTATATGAGCGCTTCCGTATTTGGCAGAGCACGTCAAGGTGTCAGTCCGAATATTAATATCCTCCTGGTAAAATATCGCATATGACGGTCAGTTTCAATGGAGTTCAAGATCATTAGTCCGAATTATCAAGTCCATATCACTCGCCGTGGTCTCCTTCTGCGAAGCAGTCATGCTCCAGAAGGAGGCCGCCGAGCAGGATCGGGAACGAGCCGACCCCGCTCGTAGACTGAGGAGGCGTCGGGGCGGTGGCGGCAGCCGTTAGCCCTACTCCGCTCGGGGTTGCGGTGGCAGTATGAGAAGTGTCCTCTACTGCCGCCACGTGCAAGCAGCCCCGGGAAGACAGCGAACTGTTTGTGGCGTAGTCGCTGTGCCGTACTGGCAGGAGTCGGCAAATGGGGAGGGCAACCCACAGCTCTCCCCGGGTGCGTGTCCCGACCATCTGGGACACGGCGCAAAAGGGGGGCACCGGAGCAGCATACCCGCGTTCCCGGGGCTCCCCGTATCAGGCGCCAGAAGAAGTCCACGGCAGGTTAGGTTTAGTCGGTGCGAGTCCGACATACCCACCCGCAGACACTTTTTGCGGGTGGATTGCATTAGTATTCACCCTGCCTTATCAAAAAAGAAAAAAAAGTCCATATCACTAAATCATGCTTGCCTGCGAGTTGTTTTCCGATTTCTAGATGCTACTCGGGGACCTTACAGATTTTCCTTAAATTTTAATGATCTTATTTATTTCGGAGTAGAAGGTTACACAATCGATATGCACCCATGCACACGCCCTACGGTAACAGATTAGCTGCAGCAACTCTTTGAAAGCACTGATTCTTTCAAAGCTTGCTTACTAATATATTGAAAACAATAAACGATATGTAGCTTTAAGTATAGTTTTACCACTGAGTTCATGTTCAATTATGCTTTGAAAAACATTATTTAAACATGCAAATATGTGCGTAATCATATTTGCTATAAATGGAGTATTCTTTAATTTACAGTATATATGAGCCTTTGATATTTATGAGCATTAGATAGGCTGAATTTGTTAGATCAAATGTAAAGAATGTAAAGTTATGCAACAGATTTGCACGACTTTTAATAAGTTTAGATGAAAAGAGAAATCAAATAGATTGAAAGAATTCAATTGGATCAATTCAATTTTTTTTAACATGGTTAATTAATTAGCTAAGTATAGTATAGTACCTATAGATTATGAATATAAATTATTATGATTGTATCACTTAATGTGCTTGGAATTATCTGTTAGCAATAAGATATCTGTATTAAATAAATAAATAAATTGGTATAAAGCATCCTTAATAGCAAATTGTAGCATAATTCATTCGTTTAAAAAAGAACCAAACTATCATCTTCCCTGTTTTCTGTTCACAACTTTTCTAATGTTAAAATTTTGACATAATGTTGAGTTTAAAAAAAAAAAGAAAAATGTCAAAAATGCCTATCCAGTGCACTTAAATGGTTGCCCTTATAGGTTATAGCCCATTAGTACTTATTGTTATTTAAAACTCAGAGAAATGTTGTTCTTATTAAGAAAATATACATTTCGTTTTGTATGTATTACGAAGTAGGCGATACGTGTCGGTAATGGGTATTGATGTTTGTCGTTCGCTCATCAAGGCCATGACATCCTCGAAACTCAGATTACAGATGCACCACTAATTTTCTATGTAACATTTGACTGTGTAGTTGCAAACTTTTATTAAGTTTTAATATATAGTTACCATAACAGTGTAAAATAACAATAGAATAGCGTAATGGTGTTAAAATAATTTTTTATAAAAAATATATACTTTTAGTATAGATAAATATTGCTAGTATTTACACATATTTTACTCGAAAAGGCGTAAATAATATATGAATCTAGGTCTAAAAGGCTACTTTTTCCCTTCTACATAAAAATAAAATCAGCGTGAAATCATAATTTACTCCAAAGCTGACCTAAGACCTTCGAAAAATAAATACAAAAGAATAAAACCGAATACGCGTAGGGTAAACACTTTCTAAGTTAGTGGTTCCTTACTTCAGTTTTTATTTGACTGCCTCGTGGGTTCAGTGATAGAATATAATAGAATAGAAATACATTTGTTCAACATGAACACACAAGAAAGTAGTAAGTACAATGTATGAACATAATAGGATGAGTCCGTAAGCGACTCACGGACCGTGGTATGTGATAAATGTGACTATGACATGAGTAGGTACACGTATGATTCATCATCATCATCATATCAGCCGAAAGATGTCCACTGCTGGACAGAGGCCTCCCCCAAAGATCTCCACAATTGCCGGTCTTGCGCTATTCGCATCCAGCAGTTTTCAGCTGGAAACTGCTGGATGCATGTATGATTACACTGACATAAATATTTGTGTACGATAAATAATTATCTAAACCGGTAAACTGTATAGAAAATAAAACACAAAATACTTAGACACAGGTATACAGATCGCAGGTTAATTTATCAGGTAGGATTTTAGGGCTATAATTAATACATTTATTTAAAAAAAAATCATGATGTCGATAACAATACATCTACAAATAGTATTAGTAAACATAAGTCACATGCATTAAAATGCAGCTCCATGTAAGGGGCATCCATCTCCGCATCAGTGGGGTTACCTACTAATCCATTAACGCGCTGGGGATAGTGTTGGTACTGCTACGGATATGTGCTATCATGGAAGTGCAAAAGATATTGCAGCAACAACGAACAACTTCCGTGGGGTTAAGCGCTTTTGCCATACCTGTTATTAGAATCAAGTACAACAGCTCACGTGGATAGGGCCCTGGTTCTTTTGCAGCTGGCTTATCTAGTTGCAATTCTGACTTTTTATGAGGCTCTAGGCTAGTCATATCATTCTGTCTCCCGCTTTGCTCTACAGGAAAGTGGAACTACATTTTTTCAACTCCTCCTTGTTTATTTCTGACTAGCTGTGCCCCGCGGTTTAACTTGGGTTAAATTTTATAAATTATCACAGCTTCTCCCCCGTATGTGATAGCGTGATAATATACTTACTTACTTTGGTTCGCCTGCGGATTTTGACGATTTTTATTCGATCGCGCAGGGATACCCCGATGCACGACGACTCATTCTCATATTGACGTGGCTCTTCCGTACATAGCCCTGATACTACGAGCAGCAGAATGTAACGTCCCACTAGTGGGCTGTCTCTTGTAACGTGCTGTAGTAGCAAGCTACTGAACCGCACGACTACTCATTCTCATATAGACGTGGTTTTACTTTACATAGTCCAGATACTACGAACATCAGAATGTAACCTCTCACTAGTAGGCCGTCCCTTGTAACGTGCTGAAGAAGCAAGCTAGTTTACCTAAATGTCTGTATGCCTATATGTTGACACGACCTCTTAGTAATATTCATGCAAAATTTGAAGTAAATCCATGCAGTACTTTTTAAGTTTAGCCCAGACATACATACAGACAAACAGGAAAACAGACAAAAAATCTAAAAACTATATTTTTGGCTTCGATATCGATAGTAGATCACGGCGCAAGTATCCTTTAAAAAAAATATTAAATATACAGATTTGACATTCCTACGATTTTATTATATGTATTATTATTTCTGATTACATTGGTAGCGGAATCCAAGACACTCGAATCGATTCGCGACATGACTCTGAGCCACACCACTCAGTGTCATCTCATTCGGTCACTGTTGATCCTGGCTTACAAGAGTTTCTGTTGTGGGTAAGAAAGAGTCTCATAAAAAGAAAAGATATGGCGGCTGTAAAACCATCAATACGCATCTCTGTGAACATCTCTAACTAGCAACACCGCCACAACGGCCTCAGCAGAACCCCAAGTGAATTTCTTTCATTGGAAACTCAGGTAATTGATATCTACTGTCCATGAAACCTCATCAGTCTCAGTAGCAGCCTGGGCTCGGTATTTTACATGCGTTAGAAGTTGTCGGAGACCGTCGCGTTGGTCCTGCGTCTCAGTGTATGCCGGTCTTATCTAGAATCACGAGAGTTATGAAAAAGACGCGATTACAAGAGTTGTGAATACCCCATTAAAGACCGAAGAATTTATACAAAATTATGGAAAAATATTTACAGATATCGGTAGTGTGTTTTATCGCATTTAATGAGATCCTGGGTTAACATACCGGAATTATTCTCAAAAGAAAATCACTCAGTAACAGCTCCGAGTCCAGTGCCTCTAGCACGAGTTCCTGCAGTTTACTTACTCGATCACACGTACAGTTTCGTCCCATACATTGAGTTTTAGTTCTTAATAGTTTCCGCGAGAGGCGCTGGTGCTCAATGTATGGGAGGAAACTGTACGTGTGATCGAGTAAGTAAACTGCAGGAACTCTTGCTAGAGGCACTGTAGTTGGCGGCGACCAAACCCCGTGCCTTTGAGAGCATTCTTGAACAACATCATAAAAAAAAAAAATATTATATTAAAAAAAATATTCATAAAGGTTTATTAATATTTAATATTTCAGAGTTGCGCAACCCTAAACCCGTAAGACCAACGCCACCCCTACTGGGATTGTCGTAAAGCATATCCGATACTTATGCATCCAATAGTTGTTTAGTGAAAGCTTTTCCATGTAACTGAATTAGTCACGTATCCTGGTCTCAGTTTTTGCTTTATCCGTGATTTATTCACTCTTGTGGGAACGATTTGTAACTACAAAATGAGATATAGTCTTATTTTGTATTCATTGAGCGTACGAACCTGTAGAAGAGATTTTTGTTTAATTAGATAACGACGTTGGGTGATGAATCTGGTTTGGAAAAGAATTTTGTAGAATTTGGAGTGTTTTTAACTTGAATTTGAATACGGAGCTGTGGTGTCGCTTGAATTATAATGATGTCCATATTCTATGTTGAGCGATTAATTGTACGAAAACATAATATTTTCTGGCCACATTATAATTTTTATTACTTTTTGTTTGTAACCTAGTAACAAAGACAATAAACAAAAAAATATGCATCTTTATGGTTTATTAGTTTTTATTTATTTACGATTCACTAAACTGGACAACTATATAATTATAATACTGGATAATTATAATTATATAATCATCATCATATCAGCCGAAAGACGTCCACTGCTGGACAGAGGCCTCCCCAAAGATCTCCACAATTGCCGGTTTAGACTAAATCTATTATAGCAATAAAACAACAGTTCTCCAAATTCCAGACTTTTCAATCATCTCCATCAGCTGTACCCGTAGGTCACGTCCCCTTCATATTGTTCGGTGTTCGGTCGTATTGACTCGAACAGCCGGTCTTGCGCTATCCGCATCCAGCGATTTCCAGCGACCCGCACAAGATCATCGGTCTATCTTGTAGGGGGCCTGCCCACGCTAATTACAGTATAAATATTACAAACTATTACAAAACAAACGATTTAAAACTATTATAGGTATATTAACGAGGTATTACAATTTTTAATGAATACTAAATATACAGTATGTACTTCTAAAAATGTATTTATGTTAAATTTTGATCAAATATTACCGTGTCTCCATGAAATAAAATATCATTACATCATTTTATACAGACGCGGGAATATTTGATGAACTAATGAAATTTATTCAGCACCAGAGTAACGTCCACTTGTAATTGTAAAGCTCATATTGCAGAACATAAATATCATATACAATAAAACTAACAATTTATTTTAACTATTCCGTGCGTACTTTTCTCACATAAAAATGTTGTAAGCTTGATGTGGCTCCTGTGATACTACAAATATACTTTTTTTATATAATAGCAAGGCAAACAAGACCTGATGGTAAATAATAAGCGCCGCCCATAGACACTTGCAACACCAGAGAAGCTGCAGGTACGTTGCCGGCCCTTGAGAAAGAAATAGGTTCGCTTCTTGAAGGTTGCCCTCTCGTACCGGTTCGGAAATACCTGCGCAGGTTCCACAGAATGGTAGTTGGTACAGACGCCAGCACATCAAGCTACCCCAATCTGTAAAATTTCCCCAATTGAAAGTAAACCTTATACTTTTGTGATAAAGTTGAAAATCTATAAAAGAAATTTGACACATTGGGGAAGATGGATGGGCTGGTATATTATATCTGCATATCCTTCTTCAGCTCTATGAGCATTCACAAAATACTCTCTAGATAATAGACATAATTGTATTCAGAATAAAAAGAAATGCAGTTTTAATTCGGCTAATTGTCAGTTTTGTTAAACCGGGGCAAAAGCAACAAGGGAAATATAAATAAGGAAATAACATGTACCAATGAGTTACAATACGTGGTTCAGTCCTCCAGGGACCAGTCTCAAAGGATGTTTATTCGTTGAGTGTCCGAATGGGACTAAAAATGTTGCAGTCCTGTGGGTGAGTAAGGTCACCTAATTGACTGCAACATTACGGGTACAACAGGTACGGGTTGGGGAATGGTCGACAACGCGTGAGTGATGATATGTTTCACAAGCTAATTACCATCAGGTATTTGTATACCTGATGGTAAATAGCTATTGTATTTACTTGTGGTTTTGTAACTACAAGTAATTGGAAGGCCTCATTCCATAAGATATTTAAATTAGATGGTTTGAGCACTAGGTACTAGGTACTTTTTTGCCCCCAATTCCATAAAAAAGCCTACAAGGATTGCTTTTGTCGATCGACTTAAATAGCTACATATATTTGTTATAACGTAGTTTTCAAAAATATGTATAGATTTTACCGTTGATTGTTTTAACAAAATTGTACAGTAATTGACTTTCACCGTAGTCTAGTTGGTAGTGCTCCTGCCTACGAAGCTGGTGGTCCTGGGTTCGAGTCCCGGTAAGTGCAAATATTTGTGTGATGAGCACGGATATTTATTTCTGAGTCATGGATGTTTATGTATTTAAGTATTTATCTATCTATATAAGTATGTATATCGTCGCCTGGTACCCATAGTACAAGCTTTGCTTAGTTTGGGGCTAGGATGATCTGTGTGACATTGTCCCTAGATATTATAAAAAAAGTAAGGAGTTAATAAGTTACAGGTCATTTTATACCCAAAGAAGGGGTTATTTGAACTATAATATTTATTTGGGCTGTAATTGACCTTTTTGTTACCCATCATATTTCTTTCGCATTGACCTAAAACGGAACGTATTTTTGAAGCAGAAAACAAAATATAACGATATTATTACATTATTTTTAAAAATAGAACCCCAAGATAATAGACAATAGGACGTTATGTGACGCGGCAAAGAAAAATAAACGCAAAGATGCGACAGCGACCGAGCAAATACAGGATGAATGTTTTCGTAAAGAACTCTTGGGCCCTATGTGGCACAATCAGCCGTTTGCATTATGCATGAAACCTCCGGCAACAGATGCTCAGGAAACTTCCAGAAGGAGTGATATTAATATTTGTTTGTCAGGTGCTTTAGAGCTGTTGCTGTTATGTTTATAATAGCTTATTGCATCTAAACCGTTTCAGTTAAAAATAATAATAATAAATCGTTTATTTCTCACCATAGTACAATACAGTTTGGAGAAGGTGCACATACATTTTTATAACAACAATATATACTATGGTGGGTTGATACCTGAACTAGGATGGTTCCTGTGTCTCAGGTTATCAACCGTCCACTCCAGTAAATGGTTTTATGTCTAATTTAAGTAAATGTATGATATATGATATTTGAGTGTTAATGTTATTAAGTTGTCCAATACAAGTGAACTGTTTGTCCCGGGTTCGATTCCCGTGCTTAACAACTATTTGTGATACACACAAATAGTCTGAATGTACTTTGTATTCATCAATTATATGTTTGTTAAGTACCCCGCTACACAGGGTTAATATACCTATTGCGGGCGATGTGTTTAAAAACAAAATAATAATAATAGTTTATTCAATATATTGTACAATGGGTAGGTACATGATTTCTCAATTTGTATTTTACTGGGAAGTACGGACCGTGAGGAAAAAGAATTATTGTTCTATATAGAAAAACGGCCAAGTGCGAGTCGGACTCGCCTATGAAGGGTTCCGTAGCAGCAACTATTTCAGTTTAGAAAACTCAATATAATTTTTGAATACCTATCCATCGATACCCTACACGTACGTATATGATAAAAAAAAAATGAGTTTCAGTTCTATGTTAGGGGAACCCCCAAAATTATTGTTCTTTTTCTATTTTTAATTTATTATTAATCTTAATGCGGTTAACAAAATACCTCTACTTACCAAGTTTCAACAGTACAGCTCTTATAGTTCCAGAAAAAGTGGCTGTGACATACGGACGGACAGACAGACAGACATGACGAATCTATAAGGGTTCCGTTATTTTGCCATTTGGCTACGGAACCCCAAAAATCATTAATATTTCATACAGTCCTTGATGGTGATTACGCTACGAAAACTACGCACTACGCAACGTGCTACGCCAGATGCCATACCTACTACGATAATAAGGACTGCTCACTGTGTAAATTGACTCTTATATTTGTGTAACTCGTATCGTTCATACTGCTGGTCGTGGGTTTTATTCCCACCCAGGGGCTACACCGGCTAAGTCGCCGAAGATCGTTTTCGTGAATGGCGTTCAAATAAATAAAGGTTAAAAATGTCTTAATCAATCGTTAAATCGGCTTCCATTACAACATGTGACGTCATAAATGGTCCAGAATCGATTGTCAACGTTGAAGCCGATTTAGCCGGTAGAGCCCCAGGACAGATATTTGTTTGCACTGAGTCTGGGTGTAAAAAAGTGTGTATTTACAAAAAAACTAGTGTATGTAATATTATATCAGCTATCTGGTTTCCACATTACAAGCTCTGCTTACTTTGAAATATATTATTTAACTCGTTTAAAAGTAGTAACATAATAATAACGTTCTTCCTATTCGCTCTTTGTAAATCATGCGAAACATAACACAACAGTCGTAACCAAACAAAGTTAACCGGATCGAACATTTTGATTAATGTACAATCGGCATCAGAATTATCAAGTATCAAGGAAATGAAATTATCGTTAGTTGACACGAAATAATGGTATAAAAAGTTTTTTTTAAATTTATTACTTACCAAGTATTTTTTTTCGGACAATACTGCGCGATTCGAAACAACACAAACAACACATACTTGACATACACACACATTTTAGTGCAGAAGGCAACGTGTCTTTAACACCTGGGAAATGGTGCCAAAGTGTATTTATGTTTTTCTATTGTCTGTTTGCCATAGTACCGACTCTACTTCGTTTGAGATCAGATGACAGTGTGCAGACTACCCCAATCTGTCAAATTTCCCCAATTGAAAGTGAACTTTATGATTTTAAGTGATAAAATTGAAAATCTATTAAAAAATTGACAGATTGGGGTAGCTGGATGTGCTGGCGTCTGTACTTATTTTGTATTCATCAATCATAATTATGTTTTTAAAGTATCTAATATATAGTACTAGCGGCCCGGCACGTGCTTCGCTACGTATGAGGCATAGTAATAAAAAAATGATTATTAAGTTCATTTATTCAAACAAAAAATATTTTAAATTGCTATTTCCTCTACGTACAAACCTTCCCTGGACTTCCACGAATAATTCAAGTACAAAATTAGCTAAATCGGTAAAGGCGTTGTTGAGTTATAACATTACAACGAAAAGTGGCATTGATTTTTATATATATAGATATATTAGGATTATATATATTTCAAGTAGTTGTTCTTTTGAGTGTATTTTCTTTTTCAATAATATTATGTTTATATTATATCTAATATATATATATATATATATATATATATATATATATATTATATTACGGCTTATTGGCAAATCCCTCAGTGCTAAGCGTCTTCTCTTCCAATAACCAGTCACTCATGTACAGCTGTAGATCTTTCTTTGTCTTTGTTAGGGTGTACTTGGTACAGCACTTTGACCCTTCAGGATCTTTTGTACTATCCTCCACTGGTTTTATTCTATCCCTAGAGCCCTGAATGAAATCTGCATTTAATCCAGTACGCTTTTTAGGGATAGATCAACAGCTGAAGTTTGTAATGAGTGATCATAATTTACACAGATGTTAATTCTGCTGACCGTACCTGAAGCTGAATATAGAACCATAATGCGATTCCCTAATGAATACGTCGCGTCATCGCTCATCTATCAGTGTCCTATTAATTACCGATCTAATGGACGATAGCTCTTGTTTTCCTGTATTTGTTTTTGCTATAAAGCTGTGGTGATAACGTGGTAATTCTGCTATTGTTTTGTTTATATCATATTGGTAGGTAAGATTGGTCTTATCGTAAGATTATTAAAGCAAGATATGTTAAATAAATTAATAAAATCAGAAAACGCATCAGGCGTTTTGTCAGCTGATTGACGTCTTATTACTTTTTATTATACAAAAGTTCCGGAAACAAAATGTTATGAACGACGAATGAAGTTACTATGTGTGCCTGTGTTTTCCTATTGCAAAGCTTTATCTTTCTCCACGTTGTTTAAACTGTTTACCGCCCACTACCACTCTCTGGAATCAAGTAACTGCAGTGGTATTTCCGATCGGATATGATATGGCAATCTTCTAGAAGCGAGCCTATTTATTCCTAGTACGTACGGCAACGTACTTGTTATTGTTAAATACATACTTATATACATAACTAGCTGTGCCCGCGACTTCGTCCGCGTGTTAATTAGTTTATTTCGTTTTTCTTGTAAAATAAAAGACGTTTTCTAAAATAAAAGTAGCCTTAGTTACTCCTTATTACATCAGCTACCTGCCAATAAAAGTCCCGTCAAAATCGGTCCAGCCATTTCAGAGATTAGCCGGAACAAACAGACAGACAAAAATTTAAAAAAATGTCATTTGGTGTATGTACCGTATATATATTCATATTAATGTAGTAAAAACCGGTTATTTCAATATTACAAACAGACACTCCAATTTTATTTATTTGTATAGATTACACCCAGACTGAGGATAAAAAGACATGTTCATGCACACAAGTATCTGTTCTGCGTGGGAATTGAAGCCACGACCTGCTGTGTGAAAGGTAAGTACCTACCAAACACGCCAACCGTTACGTTTATGAAAATGTATATGTTTATTTTTTATATTCAACTTATATTATTAAAATGTAAGTCCCTGCAAAATAAAAAAGAGTAAAGACTATATTTGTAAATGTGTATCGTGAAAGTGCTTTTTCAGTATATCTTGAAAATACTAAGTTGAGTGCTTTCAAATTACAATACATTTTTTGCAGGTTTAAACTAGATAGATAGGTAGATACACTTTATTGCACAAAATATAAAAACAGTTTACAGAAGAAAAATTAATAATTAAAGTAATGTAAGAGAAAATCATTCAACTCCTAAAATCCCAACTCAAAAATGGAAACACTAGAGGAAAGTTTAATAACATTGCAACGGGAGTACCACATCGACCGCGTTAATTCATTTTCATTCATTGATTACATTCCACGTTGTTTCCATATTTTGTGTACTAATTTTATATTATGTCCTCGTTTAGTCAGTTGCCTTTTTACTTTGAACCACTATTTCAAATCCTCAATTACCAATTGTAAAATATAGTGTGAAAATAGTGAAGTACATTTCCACTGGCCCCTACTAACACTGTGGGGCAAAGGCCTCCCCCATACTTTTACACATATTTCAGTCTGTAGCATATGCCACCGAGTTTCTGTCGTAAGCGTCTAAGTCATCGCGTCAAAATACCTCAAGGACGGCGTCTAATTTACTGCAACTACATATTTAGTACTAAGTCAAAGTCAAGTCAAAGTCAAAGATTTATTTGCAAGTAATTATGGTTTTAAAAGGTCTTACATTGGTAGCACAATAGTAGCTTAACATATCTTATCATATAATAATGACATGCAAGTTTGTTCAGTAGTCATGCAGGAATTCCTTGACAGTATAGGAGGAATTCTCAATTAACCAATTGCGTAAAGTTTTTTTGAATCGACCCATTAGAAGAACCTTAATTTGGTCAGGAAGCTTGTTATAAATCCGAACACACATTGGATAACAGCTTCGTCTATATAGTTCCGTTCTCATTCTAGGAATAATTAATTTCTTAAGATATCTAGTTTTGTAGTTACATTTGTCTCCCAGATTTTCAAACATGTCCGCGTGGTAAATTTACATGTTTCCTCAATATAAATACCAGTTAAAGTGAGTATTCTAAGCTTCCTGAACAATGGTTTACAGAATGTATGTGGGTCTACATTACAAATCGCACGTATGCACCTCTTTTGTGCGATGAAAGCTCTTTCGATATGCACAGAGTTTCCCATACCAATATACCATAACGCAGTATTCAACCAGCTGTACCCTGCGGTTTTACACACGTTAAACTCTATAAATTATAGCATGTGTGTTAATCCAGGGTCTCAGCTAACTCCATACCAAATTTTATTAAAATCGCTCCAGTTGTTTAGACGTGAAAAAGTAACAAACACACACACTCACAAACTTTCATCTTTATAATATTAATAATTATTATTAGTGTAATTATGTTTCCATCAGGTGTAAAATAAAATAAATAAAATAAAAAAGGTTTTTATTCACGTAGACTTGAAAAAAGCGCTTGTAAATAGTCAGAACATGTTTGTAGTAATATAGTTGTATACATTATTATTTCTAGTAACATAGATATTTAGGTACACATTGTATTGATTGTATGAAAACAATTATAAAATTTATTTTATTATAACAATGATATTTAGCTAGCTCGAATCAAGTTATTGTCAAGAGATTATGTTTAATTATCTAGTTTAAGTCTAATATTTTTACAACATATTGTCAATGGTTCTGTCTATATTAAGGTATTATTGTATCCTAGAGATAGGGCTATATTTTTCTTTTTATTAGTTATCATAAAGTTGGGTAGTTAATAATTCTACTGCTGAAGTAACTACAGTCATAACCATATCACCCAAAACATGACCACTCCTGGACAAAGGCCTCCTCCCCAAAGATCTCCACAATTACTGTGTTCCGCTACCCGCATCCAGCAGATTCCAGTACAAAACTTACATTTAAATTTAGTTTAAGATATATGTATGTTTTGGAGTTTAAAATTGAAAATCCTAGAAATATCAGTATTACATAAAAGCTATTTAAATGTCCTCGGATATTTTAAACTGTTCTCAAGCAAAGGATTCTTCTCTTTGAGAAAATTGCAAATTTCACTGTCTTTCTACCCACCATTGTTGGATTTCTATTCTTATCTTTCTAATTCGAGATTGGAATAAAGAAGAGAATTTCTAGACAAATGTAAGTGTTTCGTTGAAAGATATTTTTGTTTGTTTTTGCTTAACAAATGATAATGTTATAAGTGGAGTTGAGAAGTTTAGCAAGTAATGGAATCAGGCGTTACTTTGCGGAAATCCATAACAATTCCGGTCAGTTTAATCATGCCGGGATGCAATTTGCTAAATCAGAAATTAAATAGATTAAAGAAACAGAAATCAGTCCCATGAGACTGATTTCTCATTCGAGCACTCAACGAGTTAGCAGCCCTTGAGAATGGTCCGTGGAGGACTGAAACACGTGTTGGGTATCGTACTGGCGCATGTAATTTGCATTTTTATATTGTCCTCCTTGCATGTGCACATTTTTGCGGGCGAGAGGGCGGTGCAAATTGCATCCCGGCATGATTGAACTGACAATTAGCGGAATTAACACTACATATTGATTTTGTATTTTGAAGTTTAGCAAGTTTGCCTTTGAAATTGTAATTAAATTAAATGCTTTAAATACTAATGATACATGTTTCTTAAGATGATCAATGTCACTTATAAAATTAATAAAGGTCATTTAGTGTCATCAGCCAAATTGCGTATATTGCGTACTAAAATTAGCTGAGTAATACTTTACTCCGTTAAATTGAGTACGCAATACTACGAGAATCATCTTGTTAAAAATATGTATTGACGCCAAATTTGACTATATTTTCATTTTTTATGATGATGAACCCAATGTCCTCCTAGCCAAATTTCGGCCACGGCGGCCAGACTCAATTGGCCATCAGTGCGGGACATATTATAGTGCTCAAGTGTGTGCGCACACACAGGAGCACTTTCTATTCAATCACTCTCGTGTTCTGATGGGACGCCTAACAACACAACCGGAAAGAGGTCAGGAACAGGACCGACGGCTTTACGTGCTCTCCGAGGCACGGTCATACCGCCAACTCCCAAACTTCGGGCTGATGCTGAGAATTTCTTTCTTTTTACAAAAAGTCCCAAAATGACTTTTGGCCGGAGCCGGGATTGAAATCCAGGCCCTCGTTCTCTGCGGGTGAACCTGCTACCGCTAGACCAACGAGGCAATCCATCCCAAACACCAATGCCAAACACACAGTTTAAGTACTTTCGGTGGATAAAAAAAATTATAAAGTTATCTCATCCCAAAGACTCATTTTAAATTGTTATTCTAATATGTAGTGCATTTAAAATTAACAAAAACATTGATGTTAAAAATTTGTCATAAAGATTTCGTTATATTTCACCCCGATTGATTATACGTGTTTTCATAGTTTTGTATCCACTCTATTTTGACCCGTACATGGTAGCTTATACGGGCGAGACTTGTATAATAGGTTCTATCAAATTGATAGTAATCGACCTTTTAATGATAAGATAAGATAAACAACACATACATTAAGAGCGTAATTATAGCTCAGGATACGTTGAAGTATTTATGTTATTAGCATACCGTTAGTTATTAACATACCTTGTAGCACTGCAACCCGAGCGGCAACCTCACGATTGACCTGTCAGTCACGTCAAGCTCAATAACTATCTATAATATATAAAGCAATATTTTTAAAGAAGAAAATCTCACATATATCTACTTTACTCAAGTGCTTTCACGTGTTCTACAACGATTGGATCCAGGCATCTTAGACAGGTTTGGTTCCAAACGACAAGCGAGGGATTTTCATAAAATACTTACGAATTTGGTCGCTGATGTTTACTTTGCTTTATTCTGTATAAAATGTTTGTTATCTCATAAAAGCTCAACCAAATTAATATTGAATTAACTACAAGAAAAAATGGATCTTAGATCGTAAAATTCATTTCATTCAATTATTGAATGGTATAGTTATAATCTAGGCTAGATTATAATTATACCATTTTATAATAGAATGAAATGAATTTTACGATCCAAGATCCATTTTTAAGTTCTAATTTGTGAAAGGATAATAAACGTATTATTTATTAAAATCCATTAACCAATATATTTTTCATCATTTCAGCCAAATTACGTCCAAAGCCTCCTCAAAAAATGGGGGGAAATACCATAATCGCCACGCCTGGCAGAAGGGTTGGCAAACGCAGTTTGATGGTCATAGTTCACAGAAAAACGCTGCTGCCCGTTGTCTGTAGGCATTCCCTCGAGACGATTTCTACGCCCCCCACGGCATAAGATGGGGTAATGATATTCTTCGCCGTCACCACAGACCACCACACATCCCTTTGATGAACACAATAGACAACCACATTATTAGTAAAACTGTTAAAATCTTTAAACCTTTTTATATAATCCAAACAAAATAAAAATTGATTTAAAAATCATGGATACATACAAATGTTATATAATTATTAAATCAAATAAACATGAAATTCTTGCTTGCAGACATTTGAGCAGGAGTGTAGTTAAATGAAGCTATTACAAGAGTTAATAGTAAATAATAAAGAAGCAGATGTTGCACTTATAATTGAGCCGTAATCATATAGCAGTAACAAACACGTGTCCTTATATGTGACAAGCCCCCTGATGTGTAATTGAGTTACCTACGCTTTACTTTCTGTCTTTTGTATGCTTTATATTTTGGAAACTGGAACAACTGGAAAGGTCCTTCAACAAGTTCGTTTTACAATGAGGTGACTCCTTAGAATGTCTACTACATCAAGAAATATGTAATAACATTAATTTGCGTATTTATTCATTACTTTATTTATTAAGGAGAATTAACATTACATAGACTGAGATAATAATAATACTATTATAATTAGGTATATATTACATGTTGTTATACTACTATGTAATATTAGTACTAGAAGAAAAGTTGTTATAGAAAGTAGAATAAATTACTAACTGTGAAAGGCATTAAGAGCAGAAAGAACGGTCTACGGGCGTAATACGCAAATTTCCTGCGTACTATTTGCTCACTAAACCTCTTACAGCAATCAGAGATATTAAGATGTCTTCCAGAAGGACATGACATATCTTGCTCAATAAATTCGCCATTTGACCAACACATAACTTAGTTGTTCGATCTCACGTATCAAGCACGCAAAACTGGGGCAAACACTGTCACGTAAAACCAATAAACATCACTTAACGACTTTACGAGCTCTCTTAATGTCTTGAACGTCGACTAAGTGGCCACTAGACATATAAGTTAAGACGCTATAATGGCACACCATAGTACATGAAGTCATAGGTAACGACAACTTTAAGCACTGACCATAAAGTAGAACTCAAACAAAAAAAAATATAATCGACTGCACGTGTGGCGCAGCGGTTAAGGTAGTCGCCTCACCGCTTCGTGTCCCGGGTTCGTGTCCCGCGCTGGACAACTATTTATGTGGCCTCGAATAGTCCGAATGTACTTTGAATTCGTCAATATATGTTATATATATGTTTGTAAAGTACCCCGCAACACAGGGATTAATAAGTATAAGTATATAAAACACTTATATTCATGGTATCATCTTTTTAGGGGTTACCATACTAACCGCGCTTGACATGCGACTTGGCACTCCAAGTTGGGTGGTAGCTAGTAAACGTCAGGTGGCGTGGCGCTGCTGCCAGACTACTACTCTTAATTACGCGGTCTTAGTTCTCAGTCTCTTATATATGGGGTGATCCTGTTAATAATAAATATCAGTTTCATTCATATTTTAGTAAATAATAAAATAAAAAATAATTATGAAACCGAATCCGTTGCTAAACTAGGTATATAACCTGTATTTTAGTTTGCGTCGCCACTCCCCACATGGATATTACTGGACTAGACTATATATATAACTTGCGTAAAAAATTTTCTGGCCGACAAAGATACGGCTCGATTGTAATATAAATTCTTGTTCCTATTAATAATCAAAGCATCAGCCACAGTCATATCATATATTAAATTGAAAATAAAATATATAAAAAGCCTAAAGAGCTTATCATAAATTAGAAATAATTTATTCGCTTGGCTTTGTCTTCTGCCTCACAACTCATCAAATTACCAATAAAGCCCAATATTTTTCGTTTCTCCGTATAAAAGCGTATACTATTTCAAAGTTACCTTCGTTAGCGTATCTAGGTAACCATCAAGTTGACAAATATCAGATATCTACAACAAATTGTGTTGATTTCTATCATACTTGATGTTTTATAAAAGCTTAAAAATATTGTTGTGATGTTAGATTTAAGAATATAGGTAAGTTTACTTTCATGGCAAAATTTTCAATTAACGTCTTCAATTTAAGTATCACGTATTTATAATAGATAGATAGATAAACTCTTTATTGTATACTAAAGAAATAACAAAATAAAAAAGAAAATCGTTTTTATACATAATATTACTTTTTTTATTATTTTGGCTATGGTGGCTATTTTTATGTATACTGTACACTAAAGAAAAAACAAAATAAAAAAGAAAAACGTATTTATAACATAACTTTTTTTTTATTTTGGCTATGGTCGCTATTTTTATGTATAGGTACTGGACATAAAATAGTGCACATTACCAGTCGACCTTCTGTAGCCTGACATCTGTAGAATTTTTTTCAGCGCTTGCGGCCCATGGTATCGGGTTATCGCTTACCATGAAAATTAATTGACCCTCTTGGTCAGTTGCCTTTATTATACCTATAATAAAAAAATAGGTATTAATGTACACTTGTAATTAGTAGTATAGTCTAATAGAATATTAAAGAAACTAGTTTTTAGAACAAGTCCGTCAGTGCGGTCTGTTTTATCGCATCAAAAGGTACTTTTACAAAAATACTTATGAATTGCTTTAATTCTACATGAACGTAGCTCATATAAAGAAACCTCTCTGTATCCGAGAGTCAGGCTCTCTACACACAAAAAGTAAAAGCAACAGGTGCTCAAAGGGTTTTAGTTTTTTAGGTGGGCCACAAACGTTATCTTTCTTTTTGCGGTCTGTGGGGATTGCATTATTTACTTTTCGTTTAAACCAGGGGAAAAGTTTTCTTGTGTATACGAAATGTGAACTATGTTTTTTATTGTCAATTTAGTGGATAAAGTGAAAAATTCAATGGTATGTTGTTGTGACGTTCTGGTTAGAAAAGTAATATTTTTTTTTAACTCACTTTGTCGTGCAGATGGCGGTTATTGGCGACACATAGGTGACCACTGCATTAATTGAACACCACTTTTATTGATTGCTCAAGCTACCCAGTAGATCTCTAATATTGTTTAATGACTGCTGTCTACATAGGACGCACAATTTTTTCAACAATACTTACTTACAATAATTTAAAACTAATAACGCCACATATTATTGATTTATTTGGTTTTAAAATGCAGTTAAATATTAGGTCTTTACCTATGAAATTGCCGTTCTGCAGTACTGGCCATTTCAAATCAAAATAATTTTTGTTTGGCTAAGAATTCTAATTTCAAATTAATTTTATTTTAAAAACATGGATTCTTTTTTCCAAAAGTAGTCATTTCTTTATTGATTAGTGATACATTTTCATCGCATTTCAATCTTTTTCGTCATCATGGATACGTTAAAAATTCGAGTAATTATGGAATATGAGTACCGTCGTGGCAGCAACGCGGCACAAGCGGCACGCAACATCAACGACGTTTACGGAGCTAACACTACAAACCAACGCACCACCTGTTATTGGTTTGCTCGCTTCCGTTCTGGAAATTTCGACCTGAAAAATGAACCTCGCGGTCGTCCGAAGACTTTGGTCGACAATGACGAATTAAAGGCGGTTGTGGAAGCTGATGATACACAATCTACGGCTGAATTAGCAGCAGCTTTCGACGTTAGCGTCAAAACAATATTGGTCCATTTGCGTCAAATTGGCAAGGTAAAAAAGCTTGACAAATGGGTGCCCCACGAACTCAATGATCGCCAGCGCGAAGTACGCGTCGAGACGTGCCTTGCACTGCTCAACAGACACACAAATGAAGGAATTTTGAACCGCATTGTTACCTGCGATGAAAAATGGATTCTGTTTGATAACCGCAAGCGCTCAGCAAGTTGGTTGGATCCTGGTTCAGCACCTAAACAATGCCCTAAACGAAAACTTACCCCTAGAAAAGTGATGGTCACTGTTTGGTGGTCTAGCGCCGGTGTGATTCATCACAGCTTCTTACCAAACGGGGTGAGCATTACTGCAGATGTGTACTGTGAAGAACTGAGCACAATGATGGAGAAGCTGGCGCATCTCCAACCAGCATTGGTCAATCGCTCGTCTCCGCTGCTCCTGCACGACAACGCGCGACCTCATACTGCACAGCAGACGGTCTCCAAGTTGCAAGAACTGGGGTTGGAAGCTCTCCGTCATCCGCCCTACTCACCAGACCTTGCGCCTACAGACTACTACTTTTTCCAGAATTTGGATAACTTCTTGGCGGGAAAAAAATTCAATACCCGAGAGGCAGTACAAAATGCCTTTGAAGAATTTGTTGCCTCCCGTCCAGCTGATTTCTTTAAGAAGGGCATCAATAAACTGCCACTGCGATGGCAAAGATGCATTGATTGCATGGGTGATTACTTCGATTAACACAAATAAAAAAATTCATGAAAAAAATTCGTTTAAATTTTTTCATACAAAACGGCAATTTCATAGGTAAAGACCTATTAGTATTATTTTCTTTTTACTACAGAATGGACTTGGACTGCAAGTGTGATGCAGCGACTAAGGCAGTCACATCGATGCGTCGTGTCCTGGGTTCGAATCCCGCGCCGTTCAACTATTTGTGTGACCCATAAGTCTTGATGTAATTTGTGTCCGTTTATTATATGTTTGTAAAGTATCCCGCGCTACATGTTTTAATGCACCCGACGTAATCAATCATATGCAAGGTAACATCTTAACGTCCCGTTGTAAGAATGGACGGAAGAAATCAAAAACTTTTGCATTCCCTAAATTATAGATTCATCACGTGATTAGCTGTTTATAAAAAGTAATGACTCTTGGACGGCAAAGTAGCTTTTTAGTAAAAGGAGGGACAGATATACAAATGGGCCATGCTTTCGTCGAATGCGCTACATTTGTAGACATCACTAATGTGCGAATTTAACAATCCGGGCGATGGAATGTTGAAATTGCACATGTTTTGGATCGCACAACTGGGGTGCACATGCGTAGGCATTCCTGCGCCTTATCCCTATGTGAAGGGTGCAACGTTTATTGAAAGTTTTATTTTAGGTTAGGTTACTGTACCTTTAAATTGTATACAGGTGACATACTGCCTCCTTTCGATTCTTTCTTGTCATTAGATATTATAAGACCCCGATTTTTAAACAATACCATATTTGTTTAAAATAAATAATGATCTTGGATACTCTAAAAATACGTCTTTTCTTATTTTCCTTGTGGACATTTAAATTTGGAAGGAGACGTAAAACCTATTTGTATGTACAGACGCCAGCACATCCAGCTACCCCAATCTGACAAATTTCTTTTATAGATTTTCAATTTTATCACATAAGAATAAAGTTCACTTTTAATTGGATAAATTTCACAGATTGGGGTAGCTTGGTGTGCTGGCGTCTGTACAAGAAATTTTTAATAAAATAAAATAAAATAAATAATATTTGGGTTTAGTCTTTTATTTTGGATAAAAACAAGTGTTTGTTATAACATAGCATAGTCACCCATAAATATGGATTATTTTATTTTTGTAATGCTACATATACTCGTATTTCACATACCGCATGTCAGTTTGATAAATATTTTGGATTTGTAATATTATCGGTGCCTTTTGTTTGTTTGTTTGGATTTAAAGTTATAACTCCAAACCTATAAATAATTGGTTAATAAGGTCAATATTTAGTGTGAATGAAATTTGATTTGGATTTAGAAAGAAACCCGCTTACATAGAAATTACCAAGGATAATGATAGAGAGGTAATTTTAGTCAATTATAAAATAAATAAATATTTAGTTTAATTTGATTGACTGCACGTGTGACGCAACTGCAAACCGTCGACAGTCGCCTCGCCGCTTCGTGTCGCGGGTTCGAGTCCCCCGCCGTACAGCTATTTGGGTGGCCCATAAATAGTTGTTCTGAGTCTGGATGTCATTTGTGTCCGTCTTTTATATGGTTGTAAAGTACCCTTCGACACAGGGATTATAATCCCTAATGCGGGCGTTGGCTTTTAACAAAAAAATAAATAAAAAAGAAGTTGAAAATGTATACAGGGATTGTTTCCTAATTGAGGGCTGTGATTTAAACAAAGAACACTTAAGTTAATAGTATTTTATAGAGTATTCATCACCGTCATTTTGACGGTCACCATAGCCTAGTTGGTAGTGCTCCTGCCTACGAAGCTGGTGGTCCTGGGTTCGAACCCCGGTAAGTGCAAATATTTGTGTGATGAGCACGAATATTTGTTTCTGAGTCATGGATGTTTTCTATGTATATAAGTATATATCTATCTATATAAGTATGTATATCGTCGACTGGTACCTATAGTACAAGCTTTGCTTAGTTTGGGGCTAGGATGATCTGTGTGACATTGTCCCTACATCATCATCATCATATCAGCCGAATGACGCCCACTACTGGACAAAGGCCTCCCCCAAAGATTTCGATTCTGAGTATTTTTACAAGTTAACACTAGCCATGCGTCTCACAACTCTTATTAAGTAATTATATCATCCAACCAATATTACACGCGGGATTATACCCCTTCATTTACGAAAGATATATGTATACGTGATAGCGTCATAATTAGTGAAGTAATTAAATATATTTGATTATATTATAATTGTAAGTTACACCATAATTATATAATTTCTATATTATTTACGAATTATTTGTAATATAGGCCGAGCAAAACAACACGTGCAGTCAAACGATCAAAAACAACACGCGGGCTTGTCCAAATACTCGTACAGATGGTTTTGATGTCTGTTTACTGATTCATACGTGTTTGAGCTATCGCCGAGTAAAAACAGTTATTAAATTAAAATTAAAATTTTGTTGGCAAACACGCTTACGACATTATTCACACACGACCATCTGATGCAGAGCTTGAACTATGGAAACCAGATAACTGATATCTTACATATCCTACTTCTTTTTTGTAAATACATACTTATATAGATAATTATCCGACAAATAACTTCAACTGAAATCTCTTTATTAGTCCTACATTCTGATCTTTATTTATTTCATTTAGATTTCTGTGCATTCAGATGTTATGTTCAACGGAATTGATGTTGAAATTTTATAAAAAGTTCTCTAACATACCCTTCAGTACCTCCGCTGAATTATTGCACGCATCTAACTGTTTCTTTACAACTGCTACACACATGTTCATGCACAGTTGACCTATTTACCTATTAATAGAACGAATATTTATAATTTAATGTAGCTTTATGCCTCTATTAAATATGACTGCCTCGTTGGTCTACAGGTAGCTTGATTTATCTGCAGGCGATGAAGTTTTGCACTACTAAAACTGTTATTACGGATTTTAAGAAGCCAAGAAACATATCCAATAGCACCCAGGATTTTATTAAATATAAATTTTCGGAAAGCACGTAAAGCCGTCGGTCCTGTACCTGACCTTTTTGCGTTACCTATATTAACTACCCAGCTAGGGGGTTGAGATATTAAAAAGTGCAAAGAGGATAAAAGCACTACGGAAAAGTGTATATATGCTTGCGCACATACATATGTATATGTGCACAATCGGATGGCTAGTGTCCATTGTGTCTGACTGCTATGGATGAAATTCAATCAGGAGAACATTATTGTCTTATTTCAACTATTAATTTATATTTGTTAATTTAGGTTTTTACTAAATGAAATGTAAAGCCCCAAAACGGTATTAATTATTTGTTTTCTGTATTATTGTGTAGGTATATTGTTTTGTTGCAACAGTTTCAGACATTATATTGCAATACAAACGAATAAATCTAGTACAAAATATAATAAGTAATTCTTAGAGATTTGATAAAGTCGCTCACTGGCTAAATAATAATTTGCTGACCCTCAATATAGACAAAACCAAATACATACCATTCGCACTAAAATCTAATTTATTTCCACCACCTTCTTATTCCATTATTGCACACACCTGCGCCCTAAAACATAGTACATGCTCCTGTCCCGTGATTAAAAGAACCGATACCATCAAATACCTGGGAGTTATTATTGACCAAAATCTTAGTTTCAAACCCCATATTGACATATTAGTCCCGAGGTTGCGAAAAATGATATACATTTTCAAGGCTCTCAAACACGTGGCTGACAATCGGGTGATAAAAATGGTATATTACGCGTTATGTCAATCACTGATAGATTATTGTATCACCTCCTGGGGGGGAGCGGCGAAAATCCATTTAATTGAGGCTGAAAAAGCTCAACGTGTTATACTTAAAGTTGCTGCCGGCCTTCCTTTTAGATTTCCAACCGTTGAGTTATATAAAAAATGGGACGTCCTATCGGTCAGGCAGACGTTTATACTCCACACTATTCTTAAAAAACATCATCAATTGGAATATAATCCTAACTTACTAAAGGATAAAAGGCGTAAGGGTTCCGTATGCCAAACCTCAAAATGCAATACGAGTTTTTCCCAAAGATTTTTCCATTTTCTAGGTGCCTATCTGTATAATAAATTAAATAATAGACTTGACCTTTATCCATTAAATAAATACGCTGTAAACAAAAGGTAGCTAGCTTTCTGAAAAGTCTAGATTATGACAGAACAGAAAGCCTGTTGAGACAAATTATTTAATAGCCAATTCATATTGTTATCTCCTATTTGTTATTTTTGTTATCATAATTAATATAATATATAAACACCTACCTTGTTGTACCTTGATGGTTGCGTACTGCTTTCTTTTAAAAATAAAGCCTAACACCTAAGACCAACTTATTAATATTACTAGATACGCTTATTTCCTACACAACAAGTACTTATCACTCACACACACTCACACAAACAGACACCCACTAACACATCTACAAACTCTCTACCTACTTTTTATTTAGATTCTTTTTTTATTCTTTATAATATGTTCTTTTTCTATTAGTTTTAAGTATTCATCTGTTTAAATACCGTCTCACGTCATGTACCGTTTAGCTTAAAATATAGTTCAATTTCACTAGGTATAAACTGGGGAGTGGGCACTGGTGACCTGTAATACAGGTTTTCTTCTAAACCTACAATAGGCACCAGCTCTCACAAAGCTAGTTACTTATTCTAAGTGACATAAAATGTATTACCACCTTGTACTTGATCTTTGTGAGAGAAATAAATTTATTTATTATTATTATTAGAGTATTTGATAAAAATAAAAATGGACAACATTGAGATAGCCTACCAATCTCACTTTGTAACACTTACCTGGTTGCTACCACAAGAAAAAAATAAAAGTTGAGGATAAGATTCTCAATGCATTTTTTTATGCAACGGCCAGGTAGTGACTACAAAAAAATATATATGTATAAAAATATTTGTGATGTAGTGTTCATAAGTGCAGTATCGGTCACGTGAATAAATATTTTGATTTTCTTGTTTTATTTAAGATCTTTTTAATATACACTCATTAGCAAAGTGACACATTTAAAATCTTGTTTTGCGTCAAATAGGAAGGTTGTCCAAATTTTATAAACGTGACCATCTGCGATTGTTTTTACTACTCATACATAATAAATAATATTATGACATGTGAAACCGCTACGTTACCTCTGATTGGCAGATATGCAATTATTTCTCGCTTTCATGAAGTAATTAATTGTTATTGAATTAAAACTTGTAGATATTTGTTTTTTATGTATGTAGATTTACATGTTTGGTTTGTGATATAGATATAAAAATCAAAATAAAAATTGTTGAACTTAGGAAGTTCCAGTAAGTACGGATCGCTGGAACCCGCTGGATGTGGGTAGCGTAAGACCAACAATTGTCGAGATCTTTAGGGAGACCGTTGTCCAGCAGTGGGCTTCATTCGGCTGATATGAAGGAAGACACTAGTAAAACAAATCAGTGCATTGCGAAAAGCTTTCCAACCTGACTCAGGGTAACCTTATGTGTCACACAAATAGTTGCCATCAAATCTAAAACTAGAGACTTCCAAAGCGGTAGCGAGGTGACTACCTTAACCACTGTGCCACACAGGCAGCCATGCATTCCAATAGATGGTTATTATTCATTTGAAAAAAACTATTAAGTAATTAGTATCACGTATTCTTTGTTGCAGATATATATATAAAGTACGGTATTAAAGATAATAATGCTTTTATGAACGCTTACTATAAAGTACCTACTCACTAACGCATAATCGACGCTTGGTTAGATTAATTAGCTCTGTTTAATTTTACTATTCATATTGTATCTAGGCATGTTCGTTCGTATTTCAATTATAATTTGATTTACTGAGTGAGATAACAACGGCCAGAGCTTCATTAGCTGATTGTAATGATACTAATGATCGATATGGGCAGCTGATAAGCTGGCTTGATTTGTATTTCATTTCTAATGATGACTGATCCACTAAACAGTGTAGACAGTTTAGTCTACACGTTTTGAAATAGCAAAACGTGTAGACTAAACTGATACATTAAATTATCATTTTTTTGACAGATTTGTAAAGAAGGAGGTATAGATTATTTCGACTGTGTGAATTTTGTTATTATAGGTCCGCAGTGTCTCAAGTCGAAAGTCTTCGACCAGTGTGTGTTGCCAAAGATGACTTACGGAACAAAGAGGTGGTCGCTCACTATGGGTCTTAGTAGAAGGCTCAGAGTCACCCAAAGTGCAATGGAAGGCGCTATGCTCGTAGTTTCAGAAATGTTGAAATCCGCAGGCGAATCAAAGTCACCGACATAGCCCGAAGAACTGCAAATGAAAGTGGCAGTAGGCGGGGCACATAGCTCGTAGAACTGTCGGCCGTTGGGGCAGAAAGGTTCTCGAATGGCGACCACGAACTGGAAGATGTAGCGTGGATAGGCCCCTACAAAGATGGACCGATGATCTTGTGCGGGTAGACGGAAACATCGCAAGACCGGCAATGGGAGATTTTTTGGACGTCTTTTGGCTGGTACAGTAACCGGCATGAGTCGTGAGCACAAACTGACACCTGCGCAGTAGTTAATTTTTCGGTCTCTTTAGCGGAATGAAGAAGGCAGGGGGCGCCGAGGCTGCACGCGATTGGTTCGTCAGTCGATGCTCGTCGTCTATTGGACTCTCGCGTGTCATTCGGCTACAGTACACTTTCGTGCAATTTTAGTGACTTGCTTTTCCAATTTTAAAATAGTTCATTTTTGTTATTTCGTGTTTTTTCTTTGCTTTTGTTTTAATATAGTTTATTTTTGTTATTTCGTGTTTGTTATGTGTTTTTGTGTTAATATAGTTTATTTTTGTTATTTCGTTTTATAAAATTGATGTGTTTTAAATTTTTGGTTTTAAAATCGTAGTCACACAAACTTTTTAAAAATGCCGAGGAGAAAAAATACAGTTTTAAATAGACAGGCAAGGCAAATGGTGTATTCAGTGTATTGTTTAATAAAGAGCAACGCTGACTTAGGTATTGACAAAAGTATGATGGAAATTTATAAACAGGCAGCGGAAATGACCAACACCTCAGTAGCCACAGTACGGCGAATCGTTAAAGAAGCCAATGATTCAGAATTTCTCACCGTATTCAGAACGCCAGGAAAGAAAAGACCAAGAGAACATCCTGTCACAGATGTGGATAGTTTTGATCAGGGGGTTATTAAAAGGTGTATTCACAACTACCACCTCACCAATAAAGAAATGCCTACCATTGAAAAATAACGACAGAAGTTGAGGGAAGATATATATTTTCAAGGGTCTGAGCGCAGTCTTTGCCGTATAATCAAAATGTTGTCAAAGTGGAGGAAAACCGAGAATAACCGGAATATTTTGATTGAACAATCCAATATTCGCTTCCAGGTATACCTATATCATGTGCCTCTTAATTTTTCAAGTCCGTAGTGTTGCTTTAAAGCTTTAATGTAAAAACTTACTCATTTTGTTCCAGCGAATAACATATTTGCTAAAGATGCAAAAATTCCGGGAAGAGGGAAAAACAATTTATACGGACGAATCATTTGTAGATTCGTCCCATTCATCGTCTCAGGCATGGTCAGATGGCACAACAAAAGGCCTAAAAAAGTCTATATCAAAAGGGCAACGAATCGTGACTGACGCAGGAACTGAGACAAGTTTTGTGCCAAATACCCAGCTCACATTTAAAGCAGGCACTAAGTCGGGGGACTATCACAATAATATGAACTATGAAAATTATGAAAAATGGCTTCGCACGCAGCTAATTCCAAACATTCCACCTAAATCTGTTTTGGACTACCAATATAATGCTACCAAGATAATGCATCCTACTACAACAAACAATATGACCCTGCACCAAACTCAAATGCCCGGAAGTCGGAGATGCTGGGATGGCTAAGAGAAAAAGGGATTCAACATGATGAAAGAATGCTGAAGCCCCAACTATATCATTTAATAAAAGTTAATAAAGACCACTACAAAAAATTTAATATTGATAAGATTATGGCTGAACATGGCCACGATGTTATGAGATTACCTCCATACCACCCAGACCTCAATCCCATTGAGATGGCAAGGGCTGCAATAAATGGATATGTCGGCAGTAAGAATGTGACGTGGAACGTAAGTCACGTAACGAATCTTATTACGGAAAAAGTAAATGTAATGGGAGCTAATGAATGGACAAAATTATGCCAAAAAGTGAAGGAAATTGAGAAGGAATATATAAAAAATGATCGCATTGTGGATGTACTGTCAGAACAATTCACGTTGGTGACGATGACTCTGAGACCAATTTGGAGGATGAGGACAGTAACGATGATGAGGAGACGAGTAATCAAATGGCTTCTACCAGCACCAACGCAGCGTCTAGTTTTATGGAAGGCATATTCCCTATTTCTCCAGATTGAGACGACTTTTTGTAAAAACAACAGTAAACAATGATAAAACGCTTTTAACCAGATTATGATGGTTTTATTGAGATAATTATGTTTAAGTCACTAAGGCCTATAACATTACGGTATCAAAGTAAAATTTGAAGTACCACTAATATTTTAATTATAGTTTGCGTAAGTACCTGTCAATAATTTGAGCAAAAGCTGTAATGAATAAATTTGGCCGAAAGTGTACATGCGCGAACGTGCCCCCACTACTGTCCATCTGTGCTCACGACTCGTGCCGGCCACTATATCATGATGATGCGGATGATAATTAATCGTACATTTTTTGTGAACCAATTTTGATATACGAATCCTGCCAGCTGAACCTAGATGGGCACGTTACCCATATATGCAGATTTTTGATTATCTTACGTGTAGCTTAGCTTATATTCGTATTTTAGAAAACATTGCCCATTCTATTCCACTATATGCTTAACTTTTTTTTTATTTCTCTTCAAATATCCGTGTAAATAACTACTAGTAATAAATTAATTAATTTTGATAAGTTTTTTTTATAGAGTATTTAATATTTTTAATTTTTCCAATTGTTTGATATAAAAAAGTTGAATTATATATTTTAGAAGATCACTCGGAAATAAAGATAAAATCTGGCCCCAAAGGTATCTGTAATTCTATTTGAACTCTTACTTGTAATATTACAGTGCCTTTTTATACTTTAAGTACTTTTTGCACGTGTTTGAGGTAATCGCTTTGTTCCTACTTCGACACCCGAGGATGCGGATTGCGGAATATCGGTTCCTAATAATAATCGGTTTCCGCAATAGACAACAATTTTTGTGACCCGTAATTGATTATTCTGAGTCCAGTTATGCTTTTTTCCGTAAATGGAAATCATGAAAAGTCATACAGGAATTAATGAGGTGACCTTTGTAATTTTCAATAAGTAAAAATAAACTCAGTTACAGTTTCTAAAACAAGAATCAAACCTTTTCTTTTTAATCACTTCCTTCAAATAATGTGAAGAATAAAAAAGTAAGGAGTCATATTATAAGATTGCAACTGACTATCCTTAAGAAAAAATTGGTGTAAAAGGACATATAGCCAATGATCTAAATATTAATAATGCACTGCCGCAAGCAGGAACGTTATTTTCTGTGCATTAGCATTCACTTACATTACACACAAATAAAAGTTCTTACAGGACATTCATTCCAAATTACATCACCATATTCAATGTGCAATGGTAAAATGTCTAATAATCAATAAAAAATATCTTGGGAAATCAATCAAAATAGGTAGAGACTGTTCTATGGAAACCAGAAAACTGATAAAATACGTATATAGGTATTGGAACGAAGTTCCTTATCGCGCGTTGTGAAAGGGGGCTAGACGGAAAAGATTCTTACGAAAAGTTGTCACGTGTCTCACGACAATTTTTGCAGCTGTGCGGCGTGCGCAAGTTTCTCTGTCTGTCTCTCTCTCTCTCTCTCTCTTATAGATAGATATTTTAGATATTTTCATTTCTATTTCGCATTGAACAGTGTGGTGTCGCGACGATTATTTTTGTTGAGTGTATACAGGTTTTTTGCACATAATAAATAATAAGAAATAACTTCGTTCCATCCGGGTGTTCCTTTACACCTCTCAAGTTTTTTTATTACAGAACACTACCACTCTGTAGAATCAATTAACTGCGGAGGTATTTCCGATCCTCTATGACATGGCATCCTTCAAGAAGCGAACCTATTTATTTCTTGAAGGCCTGCTACGCTCTTGCGGCTTCTCTGGTGTTGCGAGAGTGCATGGGCGGCGACGGCGATAAGGTGACCAAGTTGCTCATCATATAAAATTCAAAAAATAAAATAAACATAAAAAAGGTTTTTATTCACGTAGACTTTAAAAGAGCGCTTGTAAATAGTCAGAACATATTCGTAGTAATATATAATTAATTTATAACTATTTCTAGGTACATATAGATATTTAGGTACACAGATTGTAGGAAATAATTTGCAATAAGATTTATTTTATAACAGCAACGATATTTAACTAACTTAAATTAAGTTATAGTCAACGATCATGTGTAGGTTTAATTATCAAAATTTTAGCAATATTTTTACTACATATTGTCGAATGAAATGAAATATAAATTATATATAAATGACACCCAGGCAACAGAACAAATAATCGTGCTCTTCATGCAAAGGTATGGCTTGGGTGGGGATCGTCCCCACGACCTTTGGATTAGCAGCGGCATATAATAATACACTTTATAGAGACGTTAAAGATATAAATAACTAGCTTTCCACCCCTCACTTGCGTTATCGCTCAGAAATTATAATTATTTCATGATGAATATCTGTTATTTTCTATATCCCTAGCAATGCATGTGCCAAATTTCATGATGACCGGTTCATTGCATAAAAGAGTAACAAATAAAAAAGTCACATTTAGTTACTTAGTCACGCAAAGGCGCCTGAACAGACTTAGTAAAAATTTTGAATGGAGATAGATTATACCCTGAATAAAACACAGGTTACAATAAATTTTGCTATATTGCACGTAACACTGTAGGGCGAAGCTAGTATGAAATGAAACTTTATAAAGTACTAGCGGTTCGGTACGTGCTTCGCTACGTATAAGATATAGTAATAAAAAAAATATTATTAAGTTCATTTATTCAAACAAAAAAATATTTTAAATTGCTAAAAGATGTTGATTTTACACTTTTTCAAGACTTTTTTTAATTTTTCTGTACGTACAAACCTTCCCTGGACTTCCACGAATAATTCAAGACCAAAATTAGCCAAATCGGTAAAGGCGTTGTTGAGTTATAACATTACAACGAAAAGTGGCATTGATTTTTATATTATAGATTAACACAGGTTACAATAAATTTTGGTATATTGTGCGGAACACCGTGGGGCGAAGCTAATATGAAATGAAACTTTATAAAGTATTCGCTTCAACCGTGTACGTTATCTCAAATTTTGTGCTCATACTTAAGTGTTTACCTATGCGAACTTTACTAAAACATGAATGCGTAATTAGTTGTTTAAGCCAAGTGCTCATTTCTTAGCAATATGTATGATGACTTTTAGATTCTTTGTTCAAAAGTAAATGTTTGTGTTCTGATTCAATTCTCAAATTGAAGTTGTAATACGCTGTTTGATTTACCATTTTAAGCACCATTTGAATTGGTTTTAGCTCACTTTCAAAGGAGTGCTAAAGTAATTAGAGCGTGGAGAGGCTGACTACGCTGTGTTTAAGAGTAACAGTCAACTGTGAAATAAAAAAAACATACGGGGCCGTCTTTAGGGACTGCCGATAGAAGTAAAAACTATTTTTACACTTATATGCAAATTATTTTATTTTATTTCATTGCTTTAGAAAACTTACAGCTACAATACAAATGACACATAGAATACAAGATGAAGGCCAATTAAAAGTTTTCACAGATATACGCAGGTTTAGGATGAAAAAGTAAAAGTGAGTAGACAAGAAGACAGTTCATGGAAAATAAAGAGTAGTACAGCTTACATTCCACTGCAGAAATAATCCGCAATTTGTTTTTTTAAATGTAAAGTATCTTTATAATATAAGTCAACATCGATTTTCTGACAGATATAGTCTATAGTTAGTGTTAACTACCGGTACGTAGAGAAGTAGCCTATGATTTCTCAATAATAATATCTAGGGACAATGTCACACAGATCATCCTAGCCCCAAACTAAGCAAAGCTTGTACTATGGGTACTAGGCGACTATATACATACTTATATAGATAGATAAATACTTATATACATAGGAAAACATCCATGATTCAGAAACAAATATTCGTACTTATCACAGAAATAATTGCACTTACCGGATTTCGAACCCAGGACTACCAGCTTCGTAGGCAGGAGCACTACCAACTAAGCTACGGTGACTGCAATATAGCGGATGGAACTCGTAACCCTATCTTCTCCACTAACACAGAACAGTCAATGGTGTCGTTTGCCAGCTGGTGTAGAAACGCTAAGGCCGCTATTTTTCTACGTTCATATAAAGGAAGTATATCAAATTTTTTTTTGCATCAGCTTGTATAGTCGGGTAGATACATTTTAGCACGAAACTGAATATATCTCAGGATTATTTTTTGTATATTCTCTATTATGGTTCGTAGTGTTGAAAATGACTAAAGTGACTGAATTAGACTGACTGTCATTTACGGTCAAATTGGTCAAAAATTGTCATTAACTGTCAGAAATGGTCATTTTCAGTCAATTTGATTTCAGTAATATTTAGTACCAACTTCTAAATTGAAACAAAAAAGTGGTTTTTATGACTTATAGTATTATTATATAGTGTTAATCATTTTACATTTCTAATCATGCGTACATTTAAGACAAAATGGCAACGTCACATCGCCTCGCGCATCGACTTTGATGTCGTCTTATCCTCTCATGATATAATACAAAATAAAACGTTGCTTCATTTAAACTTGCATATAAATTGGGTACCTAAATAAATAAATAATTGGGTGGTAGTCGAGAATAGACACTTATAATAGGTCTTTACCTATGAAATTGCCGTTTTGTATGAAAAAATTTAAACGAATTTTTTTCATGAATTTTTTTATTTGTATTAATCGAAGTAATCACCCATGCAATCAATGCATCTTTGCCATCGCAGTGGCAGTTTATTGATGCCCTTCTTAAAGAAATCAGCTGGACGGGAGGCAACAAATTCTTCAAAGGCATTTTGTACTGCCTCTCGGGTATTGAATTTTTTTCCCGCCAAGAAGTTATCCAAATTCTGGAAAAAGTAGTAGTCTGTAGGCGCAAGGTCTGGTGAGTAGGGCGGATGACGGAGAGCTTCCAACCCCAGTTCTTGCAACTTGGAGACCGTCTGCTGTGCAGTATGAGGTCGCGCGTTGTCGTGCAGGAGCAGCGGAGACGAGCGATTGACCAATGCTGGTTGGAGATGCGCCAGCTTCTCCATCATTGTGCTCAGTTCTTCACAGTACACATCTGCAGTAATGCTCACCCCGTTTGGTAAGAAGCTGTGATGAATCACACCGGCGCTAGACCACCAAACAGTGACCATCACTTTTCTAGGGGTAAGTTTTCGTTTAGGGCATTGTTTAGGTGCTGAACCAGGATCCAACCAACTTGCTGAGCGCTTGCGGTTATCAAACAGAATCCATTTTTCATCGCAGGTAACAATGCGGTTCAAAATTCCTTCATTTGTGTGTCTGTTGAGCAGTGCAAGGCACGTCTCGACGCGTACTTCGCGCTGGCGATCATTGAGTTCGTGGGGCACCCATTTGTCAAGCTTTTTTACCTTGCCAATTTGACGCAAATGGACCAATATTGTTTTGACGCTAACGTCGAAAGCTGCTGCTAATTCAGCCGTAGATTGTGTATCATCAGCTTCCACAACCGCCTTTAATTCGTCATTGTCGACCAAAGTCTTCGGACGACCGCGAGGTTCATTTTTCAGGTCGAAATTTCCAGAACGGAAGCGAGCAAACCAATAACAGGTGGTGCGTTGGTTTGTAGTGTTAGCTCCGTAAACGTCGTTGATGTTGCGTGCCGCTTGTGCCGCGTTGCTGCCACGACGGTACTCATATTCCATAATTACTCGAATTTTTAACGTATCCATGATGACGAAAAAGATTGAAATGCGATGAAAATGTAACACTAATCAATAAAAAAATGACTACTTTTGGAAAAAAGAATCCATGTTTTTAAAATAAAATTAATTTGAAATTAGAATTCTTAGCCAAACAAAAATTATTTTGATTTGAAATGGCCAGTACTGCAGAACGGCAATTTCATAGGTAAAGACCTAATATTTGAGTCAAATTGACTGAATTTGACAATAAATGACCGGTCATTTAAGGTTTATGACAAATGTGACTAGTCATATTCAGTCATTTTACATCTCTAATGGTTCGTATAAATATCATAGTTTGGATTCCAAACTTGACAGCAATATTCCAGGTGACTTCGAACAAAAGCGCAGTAGAGAATTTATAACGTTTATTTTTTTTTTATTGATCATGGTCAGTGTGACGTGACGATGACTCGAGTGTCACGCCTTTTGTTCAACCAAAAAGCGCTCAACGCGCCTAAAGAAGTTTTTATTTCAAATATATTATTTCTAGAGCCATCTATCGGATAACGCAGACGATGAAATTTCTCTCTTGGACCACGTTGGATGGAAGACTGGCACCTGATGCACGCTCAATACGGGGAATAAGATGGCTAAAATGCTTCACGAAGGCTAAAAGCCATCCAATATGAGGCAAAGAAACTTAATGGACCGACCTACTCCGCATCTATATCACCAACATAGATGGTTGTACTGGGTAGCTCACTAAGAGCTTTATAATAATAATAATCTCCTGGGACATTATTCACACACGACCATCTGATCCCAAACTACGCAGAGCTACTATGGAAACCAGATAACGGATATACTACATATACCTATTATTTTTTTTTGTAAGTTCATACTTCATCATCATCATTACAGCTAAATAAGTCCACTGCTGGACAAGCCTCCCTCAAGAATCGTCTTGGGGGGATATGCCATAATCGCCACGCTTGGCAGGCGGGTTGGCGATCGCAGTAAGATAGTGACAGTAATCAGAAGGAAGCTGCTGCCCTTCCTCAGGTAGATATTCCCTCGGGTCGACTTCTACGCCCCCCACGGGATGAGATGGGGTGATGATATTCTGATTCTGATATTTGTCTTTATCAACCAACCACGCCAACATGCCCGTCAAAATTAATGAAATCAGATTGCCTTACTTTTATACGGCGGTATTTGCAGACTCAGCTACTGGTGTTCAGTCACGAATCTTGGACTCCAAGCTCAGCCAGACATGTGGTTTATTGGAAAGTGTTTCTACTTGCTTCCACCAACTTTTAACAACAGCAACCACACCACACCAACAATTACTTTGAAATTTAACTAATTTCAAAGGAATGTGTTATGTAGATAACCAAAATCAGACCTTGACCTCCGTTAACGCGCGTTTTCGCGCATTCCTACTTCAGTAAGCAAGTATCGTCTTCAAGGAAGATCGTATTTATTCACCCGGTGGCCAAAAAGGGCGATAGATACAGGGTGTTAGGTATAAGAGAAATACCTTATCGGTGACCATTAATACGGCTTTGGCTACGGTCTCTCGACTGGTGACCATCTTTATACTTTGACAGTTTTGATAGGTAAACACAGTAATGACGCAATACTAGTTGTTTATATTCTCTTTGATGACATTTAAAGTGGTTGAAGTCGCAACCAAACGCTACTACAGGTGGATACGCATGATAATTTTGTAATTTAATTAGAAGTAGTTTTTTTAAGCGCTATCGGAAGATCAGCGTTACTGTAATCATTATTATTTACTGAGACATTTGCTGAGGTAGACGCCTTTCCTAGCTAGTACTTATAATGTTGCATGCTTCATAAATATTATGTAAACTAAACGCAATTAGTTATATCGTCTTAGATGTAAACTAAGTTAAGGATTATCTGTGCTTGTTGGGAATAAACCTTTTTTATTTTAGTGTACCTTACAGATCGATGGGCTATGGCCATTGAGTCATAGTGAGGAACTTGCTGGCAGTATATACATAGTAAGCCATTTATTTGAGTAAGTTTGGTATCAGCATACTGACTTCCCGAAGGATAACGTAAATAGGTTGCCAGCTTTTTGTGCTTAAAAATAAATATCTTAGGTCACGTACAATGGTCCACATCGGGACTAAGTGCGGAAACCACACCCACTAGCATATTAGTGGGGACAAATGATGATGATAAATATCTTAGGACAGGGAGTGCATGGGAGGAAGTTTCAGTGACACTTACTCCCATGTCGGCTGAAGCTGTGGTATGAGCTCCCTGAAATAGCTTCCCGGTTTTCGTTTTACCGCTTCCTTACCTTCAAAAAGGGGTGGCAAGAATTCTAAAGGGTCGGTAACACGTAAGTGTTGAGTTTTGCAATCATGACGGCTTACCATCTAGCGAGCCATATGCTGAAGTAATTGTAAACAATAAACTACATATGAAACATTGAAAACTTACACCTAACATTTCAAATATTCGAATGTGAATGGCATTTGGATGACTTCCGCTATGCAGAGCCAGTACTAATGCTTGACATGCTCGATAACTAATTATTGCCTTACAACTTGTGAAGATCGGATATATGACAAATGTCATTATTTGAGTATTACTTATTATATAATAGAGCTTATTGACAATAGCAGTTTGTACCTACTTTAGATCAAAGTATTGTGACCCTCAAAATAACAAAAATTTTAATATTGTACGAATATGTTTTTAAATATCTGCCCCTACATTTACAATCTGAATGCGCTGTGTGTATAGCAAAGATGTGAGAATAATGCGTGCGGATCTTGTCATTACTAAATTATGAGATAGACCGCCAATTGTACAGACTCCAGCACATCCAGCTACCCCAATCTGTTAAATTTCTTATATAGATTTTCAACTTTCTCACATAAGCATGAGGTTCTAGGGAAATTTGAAAGATTGGGGTAGCTTGAAGTGCTGGCGTCTGTACATATATTCAAACTTTCTATATATCTAAATTTTTATTCACTAATATGCAATAAATTGTTGCTATCTAAAACCACGTAATTAATGCTCAAAAAGTCGTTGTTCCATAATAGAGCACAGGCTTATCAATAGTGAAAGAAGAAGCAAAACATAATAAATATGATTAATATACCTACAGGACCAATGAAAGACAAAATCAAATGTGTGCAGTCGGTGTTTCCAGTTGGGAACGAAATCCCTGAACAAAATCTTAGTGACACTCCAATAATGTGACAATATAATTCACGTCAAATATAATTTTGTATTTTAATATACAAACGAACATATTCAATCTATCTATAAAATACTTATTTAATACAAAAACCATATCTTCAAATAAAGATTAATAATAACCTACTTGCTTAAACTCGCTGCTCAGCTTAAATGGGACTGGGCAGGACATGTCTGTCGCATGCCGGACGAGCTGTGGGCACGCGAAGCTCATGATTGGTACCCTGAAACAGTGACATGGGGTCGCGGCAGACCACGAAGGAGATGGCGGGACGAACTGGATGTCTTCCTTGAGAATTGGAAAGAGATGGCACACAGTCGTGTACGTTGGAAAGAATGGAGGGAGGCCTTTGCCCAGCAGTGGGACAATACAGGCTAATAAAAAAAAAAATAACCTACTTAATTATAAATTAAACTAAAACAAACGGATCTCGATATTAAGGCTCGGAATACGTTCTCAAAAGGCTGGCAGCGTAGCCCAATGCTTGGCAATGTTGATACCAAAATAAAGTCCTTCTAGAATGATTTAAAATGAAGATAAACAACAAATAGTTTCATCAAAATTTCGACGCGTTCAGTATTGAGGTTATTCAACCGACTGTATGCCTATAGTTCTGGTTTGCTTAAACTTCGATACTCTGAGCCCACAAACACACGTATATTCTGATATTTTGTGGGAAATTTGCATGGAGTGGGCATAACGAATGTTCCTTACGTACCGATATCAACCCGTCAACTCCTCCACAAACCGTGTTAAGAATTTATTCTAAAAAAATACGTGGTACCTGAGTGTGTTCTCCGTGAAAGAATAAAAAAGGTAGGGCATAGCGTTCATTCGTTCAAAGAGCAGCCAGACTGGGGAAGTACTACCACCTTATAGAAGACATTCCTTAATAATTTTAATGTTGTGTTTCCGGGTGTGAGTAAGGTCGCCAGAGCTCATTGGGGTGGGAGGAAGGCTGACCCTTCCTCCCACCCCAATGAGTTTTAAAGGCCGGCAACGCACCCGCGACACCAGAGGAGTCGCGGGTGCGTTGCCGGCCTTTAAAAGTCAGTAAACAAGTGTTGCTGACCCTTCCTCCCACCCCAATGAGCTCTGGCGACCTTACTTACATGTCCATGGGCGGCGGTGATCACTTACCATCAGGAATAAAAAGAAAGAATAACAGGTGACCCACTAGCTCGTTTGTCTCTGATATAAAAAAAAATAAAACAAAACCGTCTCATAACCTAGGTTTTTCTATTTTTATCTCGTTAAAAATTTGAGCGTTTTTAACTAAGGAATCTGAAGAGTACAGTTTATATCAGCGCAATTATTCAAAAGTTGAAAGCAGTACTCCAAATATATGTTTTAAACTATCCTTAGTCATCCGTTTCCAACACTACACATGTTGATTCGATTTCCAACACTCGACGCACCGTCAAATTCAATTAAGCTCGCTTTTGTTAGCTTTAGACGTATCAAGCTGCTGGTTTTGAATTATAAGGTTTTGACATGACAACGAAAGCTTCTCCGCCGCTGATGAATCGAATAATTAAACTTGGTTAAATATTTTGGTAGGCAATTATAACAAAGTTGGTGTTATTAAAAGTTATGTATGATTTGGTTCATGTGTGTTGGAAATATTCGATTTTAACGGAGATCGACAAGAGCTGTATTTAAATATACGCAGTAGGCTGAAAACCAATATGAAGCATATGACGAGTGTTCCTCTTTTTGGCTGACCGCACCCTCTTTAATTTGCATGGTTTCAGCCCACCTGGAAATACGTATAGAGGCGACTACTGCTTTTTTTTGTAATTAAATCCATGACCGTCACCTGTGACTATGCCACTAAATAAATTTGATCTCCTTTCGTTGAATTTGGTCAGCGTGGCTTTACAACTACTAACGCGATCCATGACCTAGATTAATTGTGACGAATCTATCAGGTACGCAGTAGTTTTACACCCGACTATTATTGTAGGATTGATAATATTTAACTCATGCCGTCAATCACATATCCGATTATTTCGATTATATAATGTACACCATCGATGTTATCATTGTTAACAGCGCAGCGGTCGATAAAGACAATACATCACTGAGATTGATACGACTGTGTTTGAAATCTTAAAACCAGTTAACTTCATGGTCAAAAGCACTATAAAGGTGAGCGACACTCTGCGGAGCTGTCAAACTACACTCTACAATCTACAAACTACAATCATACTATGTAAATTTTTCCAAGTTATGTCCATGGTGATGAAGACACGCAATTTTAAAAAAGGCGCCTAAAGGTAAAAAATTACAAATAAATAAAAAACTTAATATTAAATCTAAAGGGTAATGCCGTAATTAATATGTAAATATTTGTAATGAAATTATTTAAACTTTTAAAATTTTAATTTTAACTTGAGGATATTCATCAGTTTTTTAATTATTTCCTTTAAATTACATGTAGATGTATATAGAAATAAATACATTGTACCTAACATTTTATATTAATTTTATCCTAGTCTTGAAAGTCTTCAGTTGACTGTAAAGACCTAATTGAATATACCAGCAAAAATGTTATAACCATAGTATAAATATATTTAATACCTTGCAACATTATTATTAATTTTTATATCAGAGGGCGACAAACGATCAAGTGGGTCACCTGATGGTAAGTGATCACCGCAGCCCATGGACATTCGCAACACCAGAGGGGTTGCGGGTGCATTGCCGGCCTATAAAAGTCAGCAAACAAGTGTCGCTGAACCTTCCCCCCACCCTAATGAGCTATGGCTCTGGTCTGATTTTCTCCTCGATCGACAACTGCCTGAGACCACGCGACTACATGCACTAGCACATTGTTATTTTCGACTCAATCCGCTTTAAGTTTTAGTAAAGTTCCCAGGTCCTCAATAAACGAGACTTGAGATGTTCCCCAAGGCTCATGAAGAATTTAATCTGGTGTGTTCTTTCAGTTTCATGATGAGTGTCACACGATAAAAACATAAATAACCCCATTGGTGCAAGTTATTTGTAAATTGCTTGGTTAACTTTAGTCGACAATTTCATGAAATGAGTTAACCAACAAAATCGCAGTATTTAGGTTAATGTTTTCGCTATAATACAAGTCAGAACATTAGCATTAGCGGAAATTGGCAGCGCTCTAAACTTACACGATTGCTGGTCTAATATAGAATTTACGACAACTACTTACCGTTCAATTTTGCAATTTAACTTAATAATTTACTGACTCAAATGGACTTTGAATAAACATTGGTCCTTCCTAGCTTCGTACTGTGTGACTGCATGTTTACTTTACAAATCAAAGTGGTAAGGATATTCTTTAAATTAGCGGTTAATAAAAGGAGCAAAAGAAATAAAAAGATTGGTAGTACTCGACGCATCTGGCGAGTTTATAGAAGTAAGAGGAATCGAAAAAGCCTAAATTAAAATAATATGATATTTTTTTCTTTTTTAAAAAGACAGTGCCCGCACTAGGGAATCTTATCCCTGTGTCGTAATAGACGGACACAAATGACATCTAGACTCAGAACAACTATTTATGGGTCACACAAATAGTTGTCTGGCGCGGGACTCGAACCCGCGGCACGAAGCGGCGAGGCGACTGTCTTAGCCGCTGCCACGTAATCTGATTAATGAGAGATAAAGAGTCGTCTTTCCCATATCTTAAATATACAAAATACAGTACTCTCAATTTCGCTAGGAAAGTACTCATATTATTTTAAACGTTATCTTAGTCAATTTTCAGCTATGGTGGCCAGTCTCTAAATACTAGCACCGGTGCGGACCACCTCTGTTTGCGCGAGTGGATGCGTAAATACAGATGCACTCTCTATTGCCTTACTTTCATGATCGAATGGGACATAACCACAGAGAAGTGTTTACGTGCAGTACATGAGTCTAAAATTGTAATTTTCCTGATTCCTGTTTAATTTTTAATAGTTATATCATTGCATCAGGCGTCCCCTGGTAGACTAAAGCCTGCTTAAAGACATCTTTTGAGGAAACGGGATTTGCCGCGCTGACGGTTTGCCATAAATAAATAAAATAAAATGAAATGAAATAATAATAATAATATAATAATAAAAAGCATTTATTCTCTCCTCACAAGATGAACGTTACAATAGTATCATATTTAACTTAATGTACATAGATCTTCATTAGTTCAACTTTGTGAGGGACTGGTGCCTGATTTAGGTTTTTAACAAAACCTGTATTACAGGTCACCAGGACCCCGCGGTTAAGCCATTTTAAAACAACGAAAAATGAACAAGTCGTTATGTAACAGCGTTGTAACAGGATTAAGTAAGGTGAAACACACTTATATAACTACTAATTACAGAGAGGCTATGTAAACTTAATTCTAATTATTATTGCTAAGATAATCATCCTTATAATCAAAGTGAAGAGTGAAGAGCGTGTGCATGGTGGTTATTTGTGTCAAAGAAGAGGGATATGTGCGTGTGTGATAGAGTGTTAATTATTGAAATTACGGTCGTATGTTGTGTCTTTCTTTTTGTCCCTTCACACCTGCACCCACAGGTATGAAAAATCAAAAAGAAAGATGTGTTAGTGGAATTAAACTATGTGTCGGTGTGAGTGAGTTGTGCTAGTGAGTAACGAGTGCCAAAGAAAAATTTTATGTGAGAGGCGTTAATAATTTTTCTGTCTCAAGATAGTCCAGACCTTTGAGGAAGTTAGTAACTAGAAATTTGCAGCGGTTTGTATGGCAGGAGTATATGTTGAGCTTTGTATTTATTTTATTATATAGAAAATAACCTAAAAAGCAATGAAATCTATGGGAAAGAGCAAATCAAATCAAATCAAATCAAATCAAATCAAATCAAATCAAATCAAATCAAATCAAATCAAATCAAATCAAATCAAATCAAATCAAATCAAATCAAATCAAATCAAATCAAATCAAATCAAATCAAATCAAATCAAATCAAATCAAATCAAATCAAATCAAATCAAATCAAATCAAATCAAATCAAAACAAATCAAATCAAATCAAATATATAAATAAATAAATTGCCACCTCATATTATCATATCAGCCGAAAGAAGTCCACTGCTGAACAAAGACCTCCCCCAATTGGTATTGCGCTATTCGCAGCGCTTTCCAGCAACCCGCACAAAATCAACGGTCCATCTTGTAGGGGGCCTGCCCACGCGATGTCTTCCGGTTCGTGGTGGCCACTCGAGACCCTTTTTTCCCCATCGGCCGTCGGTTCTAAGAGCTATGTGCCCCGCCCACTGCCACTTCAGCTTTTGCTTGCCACCACATATGATATTTGTTATTACAGCTCTTAGAGAGACGCTCTCCGTTTTATAGTAAAAAATGTCTCGGGACGACTTCAACTCCCTCCGCGGGATGAGATGTCAGATTCGTTGCCATTTCCACACGGTACATTAATTTGTAGCTTGTTAGTTGTACGATAATACACGTTTTGTTAGCGCTTAGTTCTCCACGTGACCGATGGTAATCGTGTTTATTCAACGTGATAGGTCGATATAATGTTGTATTTAGATAGTCATAGGCATTTGGATTACGAAACATACATATAATTATGGTGCAATTTAGACTAACATTTATTTGATCATTCATTCTAACACTGATTTATTTAATTGTGGAATAATTTTGTGAGATCAGAAGAGGAAGAAAAAGAAAATACATTTATTCAGTAAACTAGTACAGATAATAATAATATAAATATATATATATATATATATATATATATACAGAAGTCCTTATTGGTTATCTGTGCGAGTTCAAAATGGTCCCATCTCAGCACTACCTGCAACAGTAACTGTTGCAGCGCTGGTTTTCTGATGGAACCATGCAAAATAGCTCACGGACAATTGATGTGTCAGTACAGCTCACATTTAAATGGATTCAAACGCACGATGCACGGGGTAACCGGCCCAATGTACGTTAACTGCACCGCCACCGCACCGTGGTCCTCAGACTCAAGTTTATCCAATTCATTCAATATTTTTAAACTTCAATTTTAATTTACTTATTGATTTCATGGGTTTTACATAGGTATTTTAGATTATAATACAGTACAATATACTTAAATATTTTTTTGTCCAAAACTTCACATGTTTAACTTAAATTTAAATAAATACAGTAAAATAGCATTGTGAATATCTATAAAGTGTGCTTTTTATGTTTTTTTCTTTATTGAATAGGCAGCGATGTAATAACGTTATTAAAAAATATATTATTATGAAGAGAATTATTAATTAGGATTTATAACTTAACGCACTTAAGACGTTTTTTCCATTCCACAATTAAAATTATACAATTTATTTTAAAAAGATTTCTGTAACTTGCTTATTTTTTAGCATTTTTTAATTTATAATGCTAAAAATAATAAATCAAATCGTAGTTAGTTATAAAAACTATGATTTATGAAGTATTAAAAAAACTATATACTCGTAGATTGAATATAATACTAACGTTGAGAAATAGCGCATACATTAGGTTAACACAGTACCTACAACTCTTAAATCTAAATTTTCATGAGTGAGTTTTCATGAGTGCTAGTGCAGTACCGGGTACGTCATTGATTTGTGTCTACAATTCGCGAGTCTTTAAGGATCACTTATGCTTTACCGACACAAATCAATAACGTTGGCATGTTGGCAGGTAACTTGCTAACCTAAGTTAAGGTTAAGTATGATACCAACGTAACTTGTTAAGAATATTTGTGAATAAAAATAATTGAGGCACAAATAAAGTACATAACTTAAATAATTTAACGGTTGGCGTGGTTGGAATATGGCTGGCTTTCACGCCGCGGGTTTTACAGGTCGTGGGTTTGATTCCCACCCAGTACAGATATTTGAACGCAGGAACATGTCTGTTTGTTTTGTGTTTGGGTGTAATTATCTATGCAATTATGTATTTACAAAAGAAAAAGTACATGTACATGTACTTGGACTTCTTCTGGTGCCTGATAGGGGAAACCCGGGAACGCGGGTATGCTGCTCCGGTGCCCCCCTTTTGCACTTTGTCCCAGATGGTCGAGACACGCACTCGGGGAGGGCTGTGAGTCGCCCTCCTCAATTGCCGACTCCTGCCAGTACGACACAGCGACTGCGCCACAAACAGTACGCTGTCATCCCGGAGCTGCTTGCACGTGGCGGCAGTAGAAGACACTTCCCGTACTGCCACCGGCGCCGCCCTGATACCTCCTCCGTCTGCGAGCGGGATCAGCTCGTTCCCGACCCCGCTCGGCCTCCTTCTGGAGTATGACTACTTCGCAGAAGGAGAACACGGCCGCCTATCATAGACCTAGGTTTTTTAATCCTTAATTGGACAATGGCATAACAGTTGTTGAATTATGAGCTAAAATCAATGAAGTGGGTATGTTCAGTGGCCGTTTAAGGGTTAAGACAACGCCCTAATTAGGGAAATTAATCCCTGTGCCGCGAGGTCCGTTACAAACATATAACTGATGGACACAAAACATATCCAAACTCAGAGCAACTACTTATGGGCACAAATAATTGGACACAAATAATTGGTCTGAGCGGGAATCAAACTCGGAACACAAACAGGCGAGGCGATTTTCTTAATTGCTCGACCACATGTGCCACACGTTTACATTAATTACACAATGTTGAGTTATTTATCTAAATATATATTTTTGGAAAGATCAACTTTATATGTATAAGGAAATTTTTCTTTTACAAAAAGTAGTTTCAACAAGAGTATAAAAAATATTCATGAACGAATTATAAAATTAAACTTCAGAAACGTTACTATTATTAAGGCTGTATATTCAGTTTCGTTTTACAGTAGCCTGCTTGGATAGAATTTAATTAACCGCTGCAGTCAGTAGCTTGGTTCGTGGACTTGTCTGTTGGGACCTGATTGGCGGTCCAATTTAAGAAATATAGCGATTTTAAAAATACAATAACGAAGGAGTTAAATAAAAGGTACTCCTTATAGAATATGTTGTAAATCAGCGGTAATCTATAGATTACACATGAGAGTTGCTAGTTTGATTAAATATTATAACCAGGAAATTACGTGTAAACAATTTCTGTAGCTTATGCACTAGTTCAGGTATCAGTCATGCGCAACTTACCAATCCTTGACCGTTTTCTGCGTCAAACTTATGTTAAGACTTATTCGATAGTCTAAGTTATAACATGAGGCGTTTATAGTGATTGCGTAAATGTAATTTGTATATTTTTAATGCGTTTTTTATAATTTAATATAGCACATGTTATTTATGGTATGAGCAGTGGTTTTTTTTAAAGACAACGCCCGCACTAGGGAATCTAATCCGTGTGTCGCGGAGTACTTTCCAAACATATAATATTCGAATACAAATTACAACCAGACTCAGGACTTGAACCCGAGACACGAAGCGGTGAGGCGACTGTTTTAGCCGCTGCGTCACACGTGCACGCCACACTTAAGGGTGATAGTTCTTCAAGCTGCCCCGTAGGCCGCTGACATGGCTGAAGGATAGTTGGTGTATTGACTACAACAGCAATTAATGGGATCGACAGCTTTACGTGGCATCTGAAGCACGGAGACGCTTTCAAAACCACTTTGGCGATGGAGATGCTTGACCTCACTAATGACTTACGATTTTTATCCCTTACACGTTGCCAAGCCTGCAAAACCTCTTTATACCCATCTTGAAGGGTGCTGTGTTGTTATCTCTTAGGAAAATCACGTAAAAGAGCTCATTCTATAGCATTGACTGGTCTGTTGGTTCTGTGGTTATATACTACTGCTAAGCCAGAGGACGTGGTTTGATACCCAGATCAAATCTCGATCAAATCGGAGACGTACCTACTTAAGAAAGGTCAGGTCAGAAGTACCCTAAACCTGCGAGCATGTATGAAGAATATAATGTCAGTAAACGAAGCGAAAGAGGTATGCAAGGATCGTGACAAATGGAAGTCCGTTGTCTCTGCCTACCCCTCTGGGAGACAGGCGTGAGTCTAAATATCAAATCTTTGTGTGATGAGCACAATAATTTGTTCTGTATTTGGATGTAATCTATCTATAATATGTATGTATTTAGAATATGTAGGTATGTTGACCAGTTGCCTGGTGTTTATAGGTCTCTGCCTAGTTTGGGATCATATAGCGTTAGTTCTCTCAAGATAATTATTAAAAAAAATCATACATTATTATTAAGTTTTCTGCATTTTAATAAGGTCACAAGTACTCCCTAGTGGGGAAATGAACGGATTGTTTACGAACTTATCGTAAGTTATCGAAAACGACCTTCCGTTTATACAAGTAACCTGAATTAACTTATGGCTTACACCAAAATGCCAGTCACACAATACACTGCCGCCCACCCTACATAAGTTATAACCCTCATAGTTAAGTTACAACTTGGTTTGTGGGTCAGTCTCAACGTCTTGGGGATAAATGTTACGGAAAAAGGGGTTATTTCTTCGTCCTCATAAAAATATTGCAATTTTCGTACTATTTTAATATGATAGAGCGTATTTCTCGTTCTATTGTTTTCTTTCAAAACAATAGGGCGAGCAAGATTGATAAATTTATTTATATTCACTAAGTAAAAAGCGCTATTAATAATAATAATTAATATCCTGGGATATTATTTACACACGGCCATCTGATCCCAAACTAAGCAGAGTTTGTACTATGGGAACCAGATAACAGATATACTACATATACTACTTCTGTTTTGTACACCTAGAATCAGAACAAACATGTTCTTGCACACAAATATCTATTCGCTATCTCAATTATTTTATAACATTTTTATAAATGTTTTACTCACTAATTGAACCATAGCAGTATCTGAAGAAGTTGAGAGTTTCGAAAACTGAAACTTATTTATGAGGAAGCGGAACATTACTTTAGAAAACAATATGAATTTCAGTTGTAATTTTACCCAATGTAACAAAATTTGCACTAATTATGCCTAGAGTATTTGTACCTAATCAAGTATAAACATCTTTTTTATACCGAGCACTTTCTGTGACCTGTGGAAATGTAGGCTTATAGAGGTGTGATGTGTTATTCCCCTGGTGTGGTGTCAATATTACCTGATAATGCAAGTAAAAATTTCTTTTTACCTCGAGCACTTTTTGTGACCTGTGTAAATGTAGTCTAATAGAGGTGTGTTGTTAAATTTCCGTGGGGTAGTCTTAACATTACCTGATAATACAAGCAATGACAGCCTTCGGGTAAATTATTACATTTGGTTCCATCCATCTGACCCCTTAATTGGACAAAGCTACAACAGTTACCACGTTATTTTAAACTCTATAGTGTTCTAATAGGAACTAATATAGACCAATGAATATTGAACATACGTTACGAGTGATTAAGGCCCAGCGCTCTCTAGCGGTCGATATCGGTGTGGCTCGGTAGAGTCCGGGCGTCTTACGGTGGTTTCGAGCGCCTTAGGGCGGTTTCGAGCGCCTCACGGTTGCTTCGAGTGCCTTACGGCGGCTTCGGGCCTCTGAGAGCTGCCTTTTGGTAGAGTTTACAATCTGGCAATTAATTCTTTACACGAACCACTTTCTATGTCGGTATAAAAGTAGTAACTACGTCTGTAGTTATCGAAATCATCCCAGAAACTACGTATAGTCACGTCACCTTAACTATTAATTCCTTTACCTTTAAATTTAATTATTAATAGCAGTAATTAAAATTATGCTCAATCCGCCATCAAATCAAATCAAATCAAATCAAATCAAATCAAATCAAATCAAATCAAATCAAATCAAATCAAATCAAATCAAATCAAATCAAATCAAATCAAATCAAATCAAATCAAATCAAATCAAATCAAATCAAATCAAATCAAATCAAATCAAATCAAATCAAATCAAATCAAATCAAATCAAATCAAATCAAATCAAATCAAATCAAATCAAATCAAATCAAATCAAATCAAATCAAATATATAAATAAATAAATTGCCACCTCATATTATCATATCAGCCGAAAGAAGTCCACTGCTGAACAAAGACCTCCCCCAATTGGTATTGCGCTATTCGCAGCGCTTTCCAGCAACCCGCACAAAATCAACGGTCCATCTTGTAGGGGGCCTGCCCACGCGATGTCTTCCGGTTCGTGGTGGCCACTCGAGACCCTTTTTTCCCCATCGGCCGTCGGTTCTAAGAGCTATGTGCCCCGCCCACTGCCACTTCAGCTTTTGCTTGCCACCACATATGATATTTGTTATTACAGCTCTTAGAGAGACGCTCTCAGTTTTATAGTAAAAAATGTCTCGGGACGACTTCAACTCCCTCCGCGGGATGAGATGTCAGATTCGTTGCCATTTCCACACGGTACATTAATTTGTAGCTTGTTAGTTGTACGATAATACACGTTTTGTTAGCGCTTAGTTCTCCACGTGACCGATGGTAATCGTGTTTATTCAACGTGATAGGTCGATATAATGTTGTATTTAGATAGTCATAGGCATTTGGATTACGAAACATACATATAATTATGGTGCAATTTAGACTAACATTTATTTGATCATTCATTCTAACACTGATTTATTTAATTGTGGAATAATTTTGTGAGATCAGAAGAGGAAGAAAAAGAAAATACATTTATTCAGTAAACTAGTACAGATAATTATAATATAAATATATATATATATATATATATATATATACAGAAGTCCTTAATGGTTATCTGTGCGAGTTCAAAATGGTCCCATCTCAGCACTACCTGCAACAGTAACTGTTGCAGCGCTGGTTTTCTGATGGAACCATGCAAAATAGCTCACGGACAATTGATGTGTCAGTACAGCTCACATTTAAATGGATTCAAACGCACGATGCACGGGGTAACCGGCCCAATGTACGTTAACTGCACCGCCACCGCACCGTGGTCCTCAGACTCAAGTTTATCCAATTCATTCAATATTTTTAAACTTCAATTTTAATTTACTTATTGTTTTCATGGGTTTTACATAGGTATTTTAGATTATAATACAGTACAATATACTTAAATATTTTTTTGTCCAAAACTTCACATGTTTAACTTAAATTTAAATAAATACAGTAAAATAGCATTGTGAATATCTATAAAGTGTGCTTTTTATGTTTTTTTCTTTATTGAATAGGCAGCGATGTAATAACGTTATTAAAAAATATATTATTATGAAGAGAATTATTAATTAGGATTTATAACTTCACGCACTTAAGACGTTTTTTCCATTCCACAATTAAAATTATACAATTTATTTTAAAAAGATTTCTGTAACTTGCTTATTTTTTAGCATTTTTTAATTTATAATGCTAAAAATAATAAATCAAATCGTAGTTAGTTATAAAAACTATGATTTATGAAGTATTAAAAAAACTATATACTCGTAGATTGAATATAATACTAACGTTGAGAAATAGCGCATACATTAGGTTAACACAGTACCTACAACTCTTAAATCTAAATTTTCATGAGTGAGTTTTCATGAGTGCTAGTGCAGTACCGGGTACGTCATTGATTTGTGTCTACAATTCGCGAGTCTTTAAGGATCACTTATGCTTTACCGACACAAATCAATAACGTTGGCATGTTGGCAGGTAACTTGCTAACCTAAGTTAAGGTTAAGTATGATACCAACGTAACTTGTTAAGAATATTTGTGAATAAAAATAATTGAGGCACAAATAAAGTACATAACTTAAATAATTTAACGGTTGGCGTGGTTGGAATATGGCTGGCTTTCACGCCGCGGGTTTTACAGGTCGTGGGTTTGATTCCCACCCAGTACAGATATTTGAACGCAGGAACATGTCTGTTTGTTTTGTGTTAGGGTGTAATTATCTATGCAATTATGTATTTACAAAAGAAAAAGTACATGTACATGTACTTGGACTTCTTCTGGTGCCTGATAGGGGAAACCCGGGAACGCGGGTATGCTGCTCCGGTGCCCCCCTTTTGCACTTTGTCCCAGATGGTCGAGACACGCACTCGGGGAGGGCTGTGAGTCGCCCTCCTCAATTGCCGACTCCTGCCAGTACGACACAGCGACTGCGCCACAAACAGTACGCTGTCATCCCGGAGCTGCTTGCACGTGGCGGCAGTAGAAGACACTTCCCGTACTGACACCGGCGCCGCCCTGATACCTCCTCCGTCTGCGAGCGGGATCAGCTCGTTCCCGACCCCGCTCGGCCTCCTTCTGGAGTATGACTACTTCGCAGAAGGAGAACACGGCCGCCTATCATAGACCTAGGTTTTTTAATCCTTAATTGGACAATGGCATAACAGTTGTTGAATTATGAGCTAAAATCAATGAAGTGGGTATGTTCAGTGGCCGTTTAAGGGTCAAGACAACGCCCTAATTAGGGAATTAATCCCTGTGTCGCGGGGTACTTTACAAACATAGTACGGACGGACACAAAATATTTCCAAATTTAGAGCAACTACTTATGGGTCACACACACAAATAATTGGTCTGAGCGGGAATCAAACTCGGAACACAAACAGGCGAGGAGATTTTCTTAATTACTCCACCACATGTGCCACACGTTTACATTAGTTACACAATGTTGAGTTATTTATCTAAATATATATTTTTGGAAAGATATTTTCATATCAACTTTATACGTATTATAACAGTTTTCTTAATTAAAGAAGGAAATTTTTCTTTTACTAAAAGTAGTTTCAACAAGAGTATAAAAAATATTCATGAACGAATTATAAAATTAAACTTCAGAAACGTTACTATTATTAAGGCTGTATATTCGGTATCGTTTTACAGTAGCCTGCTTGGATAGAATTTAATTAACCGCTGCAGTCAGTAGCTTGGTTCGTGGACTTGTCTGTTGGGACCTGATTGGCGGTCTAAGTTAAGAGATATAGCGATTTTAAAAATACAATAACGAAGGAGTTAAATAAAAAAGTACACCTTGTAGAATATTAGTCAGTGGCAATCTATAGACGTGAAATACACGTGTGAGTTGCTAGTTGGATTTAATTTTATAACCAGCAAATTATGTGTTAACAATTTCTGTAGCTTATGCACTAGTTCAGGTATCAGCCATGCAACCAACAATCCTTGATCGTTTTCTGCGTCAAAATTATGTTAAGACTTAGTCTATAGTCTAAATAATAACATGATGGCGTTTATTGCGTAAATGCTATTTGTTTTTTTTTTAAATATTAAGGAAGACCAACAGTACATAAAAACAGTTATAAAAAGCTTAATAGTAATTGAAGGCCAATTACAGGTCTCCACGAATAGACAGTGGTATATGTTATACATATGTGATCAGCTTAAATTAATTAATTTAAGTCTAAGTGTTAAATTTAAAGAAAAAAAGTTGTTGATACATTTTTATAATTCAATATAGCGCATGTTATTTATGGTATGGGCAGAGGTTGCCTTTTTTAAAAGACAACGCCCGCACTAGGGAATCTAATCCGTATGTCGCGGAGTACTTTCCAAACATAAAATAGATGGACACAAATTACAACCAGACTCAGAACAACCATTTATGGGTCACACAAATAGTCGTCCGAATCCGGACTCGAACCCGCGACACGAAGCGGTGAGGCGACTGTCTTTGCCGCTGCGCCACACGTGTATGATAGTTCTACAAGCTTCCTTGTAGGCCTCTGACATGGCAGGAGGATAGTTGGTGTATTGACTACAACATCAATTAATGGGACTGACAGCTTTACGTGGCATCTGAAGCACGGAGACGCCTTAAAACCACTTTGGCGATGGAGATGCTTAACCTCACTGACTTACGGTTTTTATCCCTTACACGTTGCCAAGCCTGCAAAACCTCTTTATACCCATCTTAAAGGGTGCTATGTTGTTATATCTTAGGAAAACCACGTAAAGGAGCTTATTCTACAGCATTGACTGGTCTATTGGTTCAGTGGTGGTTTACCCTGACTGCTAAGCCAGAGGACGTGGACGTGAGTACAATAATTTGTTCTGTGTTTGGATGTAATTTATCTATAATATTTATGTATTTAGAATATGTAGGTATGGTGACCTGTTGCCTGGTGTCTATGGGTCTCTGCCTAGTTTGGGATCAAATAGCGTTAGTTCTCCCAAGATATTTATTTAAAAAAAATCATACATTATAATTAGGTTTTCTGCGTTTTAATAAGGTCACAAGTACTCTCTAGTGGGGAAATGAACGGATTGTTTACGAACTTATCGTAAGTTATCGAAAACGACCTTCCGTTTATACAAGTAACCTGAATTAACTTATGGCTTACACCAAAATGCCAGTCACACAATACACTGCCGCCCACCCTACATAAGTTATAACCCTCATAGTTAAGTTACAACTTGGTTTGTGGGTCAGTCTCAACGTCTTGGGGATAAATGTTACGGAAAAAGGGGTTATTTCTTCGTCCTCATAAAAATGTTGGAATTTTCGTACTATTTTAATATGATAGAACGTATTTTCGTCCTATTGTTTTCTTTCAAAACAATAGGGCGAGCAAGATTGATAAATTTATTTATGTTCACTAAGTAAAAAGCGCTATTAATAATAATAATATCCTGGGAGATAATTTACACACGGCCATCTGGTCCCAAACTAAGCAGAGTTTGTACTATGGGAAACAGATAACAGATATACTACTTCTGTTTTGTAGGTACACCTAGAATCGGAACAAACATGTTCTTGCACACAAATATTTATTCGCTATTTCAATTATTTTATAACATTTTTATAAATGTTTTACTCACTAATTGAACCATAGCAGTATCTGAAGAAGTTGAGAGTTTCGAAAACTGAAACTTATTTATGAGGAAACGGAACATTACTTTAGAAAACAATATGAATTTCAGTTGAAATTTTACCCAATGAAACAAAATTTGCACTAATTATGCCTAGAGTATTTGTACCTAATCAAGTATAAACATCTTTTTTATACCGAGCACTTTCTGTGACCTGTGGAAATGTAGGCTTATAGAGGTGTGATGTGTTATTCCCCTGGTGTGGTGTCAATATTACCTGATAATGCAAGTAAAAATTTCTTTTTACCTCGATCACTTTTTGTGACCTGTGTAAATGTAGTCTGATAGAGGTGTGTTGTTAAATTCCCGTGGGGTAGTCTTAACATTACCTAATAATACAAGCAATGACAACCTTCGGGTAAATTATTACATTTGGTTCCATCCATCTGACCCCTTAATTGGACAAAGCTACAACTGTTACCACGTCATTTTAAACTCTATAGTGTTCTAATAGGAACTAATATAGACCAATGAATATTGAAGATACGCTATGAGTGATTAAGGCCCAGCGCTCACTATCGGTCGATATCGGTGTGGCTCGGTAGAGCCCGGGCGCCTTACGGTGGCTTCGAGCGCCTTAGGGCGGTTTCGAGCGCCTTACGGTTGCTTCGAGCGCCTTACGGCGGCTTCGGGCGCCTGAGAGCTGCCTCTTGGTAGAGTTTACAATCTGGCAATGAATTCTTTACACGAACCACTTTCTATGTCGGTATAAAAGTAGTAACTACGTCTGTAGTTATCTAAATCATCCCAGAAACTACGTATAGTCACATCACCTTAACTTTTAATCAGAACAATCAATTACTTTATGATATCATTCATGCGTTCCTTTGCCTTTAAATTTAATTATTAATAGCAGTAATTAAAATTTTATGCTCAATCCGCCATCTTTGTTATGTTTTGTAACAGGTGCCAAACTTACGTATTTACACTTGCGGCTTTTACGTTTAAGTGGTGGTCACATTTTTGTAGATATTGGAAGCATGCATTTCTTTTAAGTATTTATTATGGGCTAAAATACAGCGAGAAATGATTTATCAGTCTTATAATAAATTAAATTACTTTATGCCTTTTCCAAAGGCACGCTTCAGGAATCTTGTAAAATTATTCAGAATACATTTATTCTTTAATATTTTTTTCACCAAAATAAATAAAAAAATGTATTTCACACCTTTTATAGCCATTATAAAAATTACAAAATGGAAATTTATCCTTAATATTGCGGATTATTAATCTAATAATAAAAACGATTACGATAGAAACACATGAATGACAGCTAAAAGCGTAAAGTGTTTCATTGTTTTTTTTTTCTTAACCATGTTTAGTTTTATGGTAGTAACTATGTAAGTAAATATAAGATTTGTACAAACTTTATTTCAATGTGTGTGTGTGTATGTGTTCAATAAAAACATTTTCTTCTTCTTTTTCTTCTCTTCTTCTAAAGTGCTTAATTGGTCTAATTACGTGTCAGTTGTTGGTGTGCTTTAATTAATAAAACAAAAAAAAGGCAAGTGCGAGTCGGACTCGCCCATGAAGGGTTCCGTCGCAGCAAGTATTTTAGTTGATTAAATGAAAGGTAAATTGCGGTTTACGATTTATGACGTATTAAAAAGAACTTCTTACTAGATCTCGTTCAAACCATTTTTTGGTGGAAGTTTACATGGTACGTCATATATTTTTTTTAGCTGTATCATTCTCTTATTTTAAAAGTTACAGGTGGGGGAGACACTCATTTTACCACTTTGGAAGCGTAATCGTGCTAACTATTCAGTTTAGAAAAAAAATATAGTAGAAACCTCAATATCATTTTTGAAGACCTATGCGATGGTAAGAACAATTTTAAGTTTCTATTGTATGTATGAGGAACCCCCAAAATTTATTGTTTTATTTTTCTATTTTTGTGTGAAAATCTTAATGCGGTTCAAAGAATACATCTATTTACCAAGTTTCAACAGTACAGCTCTTATAGTTTCTGGAAAAAGTGGCCGTGACATACATAACTAATCTATAAGGTTTCCGTTTTTGCCATCGGCTGCGGAACCTTAAAAACCCCTAAAGAACTCTAAATTAGTACTAGACTGAATAAACGCAATAAACTAACCAAAAATTACGTCATAGTTTTGATCTACTTCAAGTGAATTCTAGTAACATCCCTAAACAGTTTCATCAACTGAGTGTTTCTACCGTGAGTTGGTACGTAAATTAATTAGGCGTGGTCGCCACTGTCCGGTGCCTCGGGATGAAATTAAATAGGGAACGGTAACAATGTGCACTGACCTGATAGTTCAAGTATTTTAGTGAAGATTGCGTTGGACTGAAGGGAATTTCGGAAGGAAATGAAGGAGTATATTTCAGAGAGGTTTCTGTTAAATTGTATTATTATGAACTTGAGTGAAGACTGTGTTATGCATTTATAAGTAAATTGTAGCGTTTGTTGTCAAATTGCGTGTCGTTTCTTATAGCATTCGTATAACTATGGCTGATATTTCTAATTTCAGTATGATTATCTTAATTGTTTTCTTTTTTAATCAGTTTTACGGCTCTGGCTTCTTCGGCCTTATGAGCCTTCCGTAAAATATATTTTTAATGTTTTTAAACTTTCGCGATTTCTACACATTTTTTATATACTGTAGACACGGGTCTCATCGCGATAAATATTTACGGCTGGTGCAATCCATGCCGAAACGTCGGGTAAACAAGGTAATGATTTACCTAAATATTTATCGCGATGAGACCCGTGTCTACAGTATATAAAAAATATATTTTTATTTCATTTATTTTTGTCATGTCAAGTAAAGTCTGTCACAGTGAAGTCATGCGTAGTCCTTGTCGTACCCCAGTAAAGCAGTGGAGACTTTACTAGAGGCTTATATGGAGATTTAGATTCAACCCAGAAAATCGCAATTCACGGCAATATGGCACTTTCCTCCACTTGTGTACGGTGTCCATGATGTTATGTCTAAAAATCCACCATATTTACACATAAAAACTTGAATTTACACTAGTTTTTGAAAATGAAACAATGCCTTGATGCGTCTTTTTCCGCGTTGGTGCCAAAACTCCAAATCTTAATTGAAAGTAGAAGTGTTACCGGTTGGCGTTGTTGGTAGGTAAATGCTTGCCTTTCACGCCACCTTCGATTATAACCCAGGACAGATATTTGTGTGCATGAACATATCTGTTATTCAGGAGTTTGGGTACAATTTTGACGGTCACCGTAGCCGTAGGTAGTGCTCCTGCCTACGAAGCTGGTGGTCCTGGGTTCGAAGTACAAATATTTGTGTGATGAGCACGAATGTTTGTTTCTGAGTCATGGATGTTTTCTATGTATATAAGTATTTATCTATTTATATAAGTATGTATATCGTCGACTGGTACCCATAGTACAAGCTTTGCTTAGTTTGGGGCTAGGATGATCTGTGTGACATTGTCCCTTGATATTATATTATTATTACTATATTAATTATTTATATAAGTACGTATTTACAAAAGTAAAGTACTGTATGTAATATTTCAGTTATCTGGATTCCATAGTACAAGCTCTGCTTAGTTTGGGATCAGATAGCCATGTGTGAATAATGTCCTAGGATAATAATATTATTATTATAAACAACTCATTATGTTTGTTTTGTTTGCTATTTATATGCTTATGAGCGCATGGCAATTTAGTTATTTTTGACAATGGGCCACGTAAGCGCGAAACACGTGTTTATCTTTTTTGCATGAGCATATTATAACTGATATTTTTTAATAGTAAAGCGATAAAAGAATAATCTCAGATCCGTCGGAACCAATATAACTATTCTTTAGTACCAAATCCCGTGTGTTAATTACTTTGCATGCTGCTTTATTTCCTCCTGTCAACTGTCATTAAGCCTACTCTAATTACCTGCTTTAGCATTTTAAAGAATGTTTGTCCTTTTATATGATGTTTAAAGTTAGCCTAGGAGGCTCTGGAAGGGCACCACCTTCGGGATCCCAAATCACGGTGGGAGGCGCTCGCATCGGTGTCGAGTCGACGACCTGGGACTAGTCCTCGACGTTGGACCTTTGGACCAAATGGCTGCGGTGACTGCATTGGTGTAGCTGCTGCCTAATCTCGGGGGACCGGACGCTTCCTGCCGAAGACTCTATTTGGGGGTCGTGCGGTCGATGGCCCTTTACGGGGCCAATATGGGGGAAAGCCTGGCGGCCAAAAACATCGCCTTGCTGTGTAGTCCACAGCGGGCGATGACCATCAGAGCAATCAGAGGATACCGTCCGATCTCCTTCGAGGCCGCGAGTCTCCTTGCCGGATCACCACCGTGGGAACTCGAAGCGAGAGCCCTCGCGTCGCTATACAGGTGGCGTGAGGAGGCGCTTGAGCGAGGCTTTCGAGCAATACTGCGCGAAATCGAAGTGCGGCGGTCGGAGCTTCGCCATGACACGGTGGTGCTATGGAGACAGCGACTTGCGCAACCAAGCGCAGGGCACGCCGCAATATTGGCGGTAAGACCTTCCATAGAGAAATGGCTGGAGAGACACAGCGCTTCACACATTGGTGGAATGCCCAGCTTGGGAGACACAGCGCCGTGTTCTCAGGGCTGCAATGGGTGCGGTTGATATCTCGCTTGCAACGGTGACTGAATTCATGGTTGCGAGCGAGAGTGCCTGGAGTATCGTAGGCACCTTTTGCGAAGAGGTGATGGTAGCAAAAGAGGTGGTGGAGCGAGAACGGGAGGCACTGTCTGCCCACCCAAGCCGCGCCAGGAGAACCGGGCGTCGGAAGGCGCATATCGCCAATCTCCGGCCTCCATGAGGAGAGGCCTGCAGACGGTGGACATGGGGCGGTCCACCATCCGACCAAAATAGGCCCAAGCCGGTAACGCGCTGTGTTTTGCGCGCGACTCTCTTGAAGAGGGGGCATGGATGTCCCCAACAGGAGTGGGGCTCACTAAAAAGTGGGCCAGCACCTGTCCAGACTGCGGTGAATGCGAATCCCGTGGTCTGGACTAAAGGTGTCTGAGGAACACCGTGGGGTTCGATCAATAGAATATCTTGCCATTTACATATGCCTTTAATGTAAACAAATGGATATAAATATCTACTCTGTCCTCATAGACTCCACCAAAATTGAACATCTAACACATTTTAAAACATTTAATGGCATTTTCAGTAATTACCTCAAATATTTTGCGGTAATTTATCCAAGATGATATTGAAAATTTATAGTAGTTTGCAAAAATACACAAAAAACAACCTTAAGAACCTCAGAATAATATGCCGACATCAATATTTTGAATGGAGACCGAATAATATTTGTGTTTGTTTCAAGTTGACTTTGAGGAATTTTTGGAACTTATACCTGCCGCCACGTTTCGCCATAGATCCCCTTGCCAGAAATGGAATTCCATCCATATCACCTGGATGAATCGGTCCGTAAGTGATTGGCGAGGTTAATCAACTAGGCTCGCGGTTAGTCCATAGATGGGTGACCGCTAAAGTGGTTTAATTTCTGAGGATCTCCGTGCATCGGAAGAGACGTTAAACTGTCGGTCTCAGGTGTAGCCATTAGGAAACAGACGTTAAGCCATGTCAGAGGCCTATTGGGCCGCTTGAAAAACTCTTACACACGATAAGTAAGTAAGTATTTTCCATTAAGATTCCCCAATGTTGGCAATATTACACTTTTTTATAATTACTACTAAAAGTCCAGTTTCTGCGCTGTGCAACAAACATAAATATTTCATTCAAACTTTAGTTAAGCACTCAAACTTTAACCGCTGCAAATAAGCTCAACAATTTTAATATATTTCAAACTTAAACATTCTTGTTCAACCCTTGTAATTATTCCTTACTCACAGCGACTTTATTTCATCCCCGACTTATAGAAAATCTCCTAGACTCAATATTCCATATTAAATTTACCTTTAAACATGGTATGTGTCGAGTTGAAGCTGCTTGTGTTTGCTTCAAATAATTCAACGAATTTTCAACTTTAGCACACCAACTTTAGAGTTTGGTTTATTTTATTTATTTGCTGTTTATATTATACGTTGTAGGTTCTATGTGTAGAGTAATTATTAACAGTTTTCGCCGGGCAAGCTACTGTGAGATTTAGTGTAACAATGTTTTGACCTATATTCTGGGTGGAATTAAAATATGACTGGTATTTACTGATGAAAGGTTAATGGATTTAAGTATTTCACTGATGAAAGGTTAAAATAAATCTTGGAAAGTACACACCCACCCAGCTACTGACATCATAATAACTACGACACGTGTGACACCATGTTTAAAGTGAACCACGTGTTAGTAGGTAGTAACGCCCACATCTTTCGCCTTCAATCCCCACCAACTCTCTTTTTACTTCAGCGGCCCCCTGAGCTGTGGCCCGAACCCCATAAGGGTGCCCTCAGGTATATTAGTCGCTTAAATTAAACTACTGGTTGAGAGCCTTCTGCGCTAGCCAACTGCTCATTGTCTTAAATTCTTTAATTATAATATAGTAGTACTGAATTTAAAAATAATAGCTTAAAAACTTGTTATTTATTGAATGATTTAAAAAATATGTGATAAAACACACCGCACGGACGGAGTAACATATTTTTTTTGTTACTTTTATACTGTTTCTAATATGTTTATGTACCTACTGCATTGTGAGCTTGACAAAGACAAGTGTATGTAAATACTCAATTGTTGAATGAATTTCATAAATTCTTTAAAGGAAAACTGTACGTTACCCACAAATTCAAAATACACATTTTTACAAAACCCGCGTGCCCCTTTTCTATTTAGGTAGAGATTAAAAAAAAAAATATTTATTAGGTAATGACTTTGCTGAGTGGGGGGCGTAGAAATCGTCCAGGGAACGGTAAGCAGCGTTTGTCTGTGCACTATGACCATAAAACTGTGATCGCCAACCCGTCTGCCAAGTGTGGCGATCATGGCATATTCCCCATTCTTTGGGAAGGCTTTTGTCCAACAAAGGACGTACTTTAGCTGACATGATGAATAACTGGTTCTATGCAATACCTACAAAGCTAATTTTTATCGCTAAACGATCGCAGTATGATCGTCATACTGTCATACCGTAGCAGCGGGCAGCAAAGCCCATCTGTGTTAGTACACAGATGGGCTTTGCTGCCCGCTGCTACGGGATGAGATGGGGTGGAGATATTCTTTCCCGTCAATCACAAAGCGGTAAGCATTTATATGATGATTTAAATACTTCCATTTGGGACAAAAAACGATAACACTTTCATTTCTAACTCATTTGTAATACTTTATCACACTAATATTATAAAGTCGAAAGTTTGTGAGTGTGTGAGTGTGCATGTTTTTACTTCTTTACGTCAGAACGGCTGGAGCGATTTTAATTAAATTTGGTATGGAGATAGCTGTCACCCTGGATTAACACAAAGGCTACAATTTATAAAGGGGCACTTAACACGGGCAAAACCGCGGGGCTCAGCTAGTATTTTATAAAAGTAAGCTCAACGTGTTGTGATGGCTTCGATGTATATAATTGTTTCGAACTTAAATCTATCTATATTACAGGAAATGAAAGCTATTGCTCTGGAAAAGCTACAGAAGTATCAATAGCAAACCTAATTCTACCAAATAGCATATTATCCAATAAATGTCAGTGAACAAGCTAACAAATCCAGAATATAAATCTGTCTATATTTTTATAGACCCACATTCATTCTGAAAGGTGCAAATGAAAAAAAATATCCTGTGGTATTAAAATTCCTAATACCAACCGATAGCTAGCCATTATTCCATACTAAGTAATCAACTGGGGTGGTAATGCTGATGAAAGGAGCCGCGATTTCTCGGATGCCTGTATAAATTCATCGGATTACCGTTCTTTGTAAGTAGGGCCATGAAATCAGAGGTAAAGAAAAAAAATTCTGCGTGAAGATCGGACAGCTGGAATATAATCAGGGTATCTATACATATAATAAAATCGTAGGAAAGTCAAAACTGTACATTGAATATTTTTTTAAAACGATATTTGGGGCGTGATCTTCAATCGATATCGAAGCCAAAAATATAGTTTTAGAATTTTTGTCTGTGTGTATGTCCGGGCTAAACACAAAAAGTACTACATGGATTAACTTCAAATTTTGCATGAATATTACTTAGAGGTCGGTTCAACATATAGGCTACATATTATCACGCTATCACCTACGGGGGAGGAGCTGTGCTAATTTATAAAATTTAATGCGGGTAAAACCGTGGGGCACAGCTAGTATGAAATATGATTGTATATAGTTGCTGCAATGCTGATAAACAGTATTAAAAAGAGTATCGTGGGCGTACGAAACCGCTTTTTATTGAGCGTGTTATATGTTGCTGCATTAAAGAAGTAGAAAAGAAGGTATGTGTTAGACACTAGTATGGTTCGCAAATTTCGTATGCTTTCGGAAGAGTATTCATTTATTAAAATTTTCATAAATAATCTATACCTACATATAATAAAATCGTAGGAAAGTCAAAACTGTACATTGAATATTTTTAAAAAAGGATACTTGGGGCGTGATCTACAATCGATATCGAAGCCAAAAATATAGTTTTTAGAATTTTTGTCTGTTTATCTGTTTGTCTGTATGTATGTCCGGGCCAAACTCAAAAAGTACTGCATGGATTTACTTAAAATTGCATGCATGAATATTACTAAATGGTCGGGTCTACATATTATAACGCTATCACCTACGGGGGAGCAGCTGTGATAAGTTATAAAATTTAACGCGAGTAAAACCGCGGGGCACAGTTAGTACGTAAAATATTCCTTATTTTCAATAAATGTTACTGATGACACTATATTTTTTCCTTTCTCTCTGTTTAGCTCCTAATCTTAATATAAATATACTTGGTTCTTAGACTTAATACGAGCTAATAAGATTTTACAATATGCTGAATATCAAATCACTAAAGCCCTTCCGATTGATGGATTTTTTTTTAAAGACAACGGCCGCATTAATTAAATAATTCCTGTTTCGCAGGGTACTTAACAAACACAAATTACATCTAGACTCTGAACAACTATTTATGGGTCACACAAATAGTTGTCCGGCGTGGGCTCGAACCCGCGACACGAAGCGGCGAGGCGACTATCTTAGCCGCTGCGCCACAAATGCAGTCAAATTGAATTTAAGTTCCGCGTTTGCCATAGTACGGAGTTTTGAAAAAAAAAGCAGCAGCATAAATAGCATATTTCATGACCGTAACCTCACAGCCTATAACTTTTTCATAGCCTAATCCAATTTTTCACGAATTAATCCTGGTTTCTAAAATCCTTTGATGAAATAGACTGACATGCAGGTACTCTTTGTATGCTGTGGTAGGTACACGTTATTTTATTTCTTTATTACGAAATTTGGTGCTGAAAAATGGTGCAGAATTTTATTTCAGTATAGCTAAAGCTTTTTATGTTTCTTAATGTGCATAAAGATGTTACTTTGGTCATATTTATGTTATTATAATACCTCCAAAATAGTTCTTGGCAGTTGTAATATAATACATAATATCCTAATGTCCTGGGACATTATTCTCACTCGGCCATCTGATCCCAATCTAAGCAGAGCTTGTACCATGGAAAGCAAATAACTGATATACAACACAATACTACTTTTTCTTATGTAAATAATTACTTTGTTTGATTTTTTTGCTGTGGGTAGTTGTGGCAAGCAGTAGGAAAAAATTGTGCTCTGTATTTTATTGTAATTTAAATTATTTATTTCATTAATTTTAATGTGCAAATGCTAAAATATTAATATCAAAGTGACCCACCTGCCAGTTAAATAAGAAGTTTAACTTAATTTCCACAACAACACTAGATAAATTGTGACTTAGAAATGGCAGTCACAGTACAAGATTCTGTGTCCAGTTTAAGAGAGGAGTTTTATAAAAAGTGTGCCAGTGTTGAAGAACAGCTGCAAAAGGCATCATCAAGTAAGGATACAGCTACTGTTGGTACAATAGCAGCTGACTTTGGGGCTTTCAAACAGCAGTTCCTGAGAACACTTGAAATCTTGCAGAAACAGGTAGATATACTGGCTCGCAATATTGATAATCTTGAGATGAAAGGGCGACGAAAGATTCTTTTGCTACATGGAATCACCGAAAACAAGGATGAGGACGTAGTGAAGACAGTTGCGGAAGTCGTTTCTTCTCAGCTTGACATTTCCGATTTCACGGCCAAGGACATGTAGACGGTGCCATCGCATGGGTCGTCATAGTGGATCCTCAAGACCTCGGCCAATTTTGTGTAAATTTGAAACCATGGCACTCCGAGATAAGGCCTGGTTCTCTAAAACGAAATTGAAGGGTACGGGAGTAACCATTTCAGAGTTTCTTACAAAAACTCGGCACTCAGCGTTTGTTTTGGGCCGTGAGACATTCGGCTTGTCGAAATGCTTTTCTAAAGGTGGCCAGGTCTTCATAATTGATGAGGATAATGCACGCCACCGTCTCACTACAGTACAGGATGTGTATAACATCGCAAAAGCTTCCAAGTCATCGAGCACGGACGTCTCAAAACAACCAGAGGTCGGTAAACCTATAACGCAAAGGCCAAAAAGAAATGCGGTCGCAAAAAAGTGAAATCTTCCTGGTAAACATTCTTTTCTAATTCTTTTTACGCATCCTCATGAAAACTAAATATTAATTATTTGTACATTGTTGTCATTTCACGTAAATTGTCAGTGACTATATAATGTTATGTCATTTCATCTATTCTTTTGTTGCATTTTCTTTGTCTATGAACGCATGCAATGGGGTGAATGGAAACAGTAATTATTTATTTATTTTTGCTGATGGATGATTACTGCGTAATATTCTACGTAATGTGGTCATACTTTTATTGGCAACGTAATAAAATACATAACAAATTATATAAGTCTCTCTTAGCATTGTATAATATTGTTAAAATTCTTGTTATTTGCTCTTTTCTTTGCTTTTTTGTTGTTAGTTTTAGTAAAATCGGGTTAATAGTTTCTATTTACCTTGTTGATGAGTATTTATTATTTTTAATATTTATAATTTGCCTGTTAATTTATTTATTGTTATTCCTTGACACTGGCAGTTGGATATTTTATTTTGATATTTTCTTTTTGGAGAAAATATTGATAAAATTATAGTTTTACTGTTAAAACTTTTTAAATTAAATATATGTTGGAGTCTGATTACGAAAGCGATACTGATAGTTTTTTTTCAGCAGATAGTGATGCTAGCTTCGTTTCAATTCCATCTCTTGGTGAGACTCTTGTGTCTCATTTTTCTGATGTTCCTAAGAATTTCAATGTTGTCCACATAAATGCCCAAAGCATTCCGGCACACTTTCCCGATTTGCTGGCAAACTTTGACTGTAAGAATATCCATGCTATTTTAATATCGGAATCGTGGTTAAAACCATGCCTCCCATCTGTGGCGTATACTTTACCAGGCTATAGTCTTATACGCAATGACCGTGTGGTTGGGGCTGGTGGTGGCGTAGCAATATATCTACGCAATTTCATAAATTTTAAAATAGTCGATGTGTCACCGCAACCGCCTCTGCCAAACGCCGGTGAACACCTTTTTATTGAGGTTGAACTGCACCACACGAGGTTATTACTTGGTGTTTACTATTGCCCATCTCTCCGCATCAATTACTTCTCTTCTCTTGAAACACTTCTTATTAATCTTACTCCGTCTTACAGTCATACTATTCTAATGGGTGATTTTAATACCTGCCTTCTCAAAAAGGACTCCCGTGCTTCTACTCTTTTGTCAGTTTTTGAATCTATTAATCTTTGCTGTCTCCCACTAAGTGCAACTCACCATTTTCCTAACTCTGTTCCATCATTACTTGATCTCATTTTCATTTCATCTAGTGATCATGTCGCTAAGCATGGCCAATGCCCAGCTGATGCGTTTTCGTACCATGATCTAATTTTTACTTCTTATGAAGTTCGCCCTCCCAAAGCTAAGTCGAAATATCTTCTACAGCGCAATTTTAGTGGTATGAATGTTGAAAATGATGTTCAGTGTTTGAAACTAACATCATTGATGATAAGGTTACAATCTTCAATAACCAGCTCATTCAACTCTACGACATACATGCCCCTATACGAACAATAAAAATAAAACATCTTCCAGCGCCGTGGTTGACCGACAACATCAGAAAGATCATGGCTCGAAAGGTTGTGGCAAAGCAGAGATTTAAGTGCAAACCAACGGCAATTAATCGGGAAAAATATATGGAGATTCGGAATAACTGCAACAAGATGTGTAGGAGCGCCCAACGCCAAAATATCCACAAATCCGTTGAGAACGGTGAACCAGCTAAAATCTGGAAATTTCTAAGATCACTAGGGGTTGGAAAGTGCCAAAATACACTTCCTACAACTTTGGATATTCACGCGCTTAATGCACATTTTTCCTCTTCAGCTGCATGTAACAGAACAGCTAAAGCAAACACTTTGACACATCTTTCATCACTTCCAACTCCTGGTCATTCACCTTTTCTTTTTAATCAATTCACTACTTGTGATGTTAAGAAAAGCATTCTGTCTATAGCATCTAATGCTGTCGGTAGTGACAATGTCAGCCGTAATATGATCATTCCTATCCTTGATGAAATCCTTCACGTCATATGTCACATTCTTAACCATTCTTTGTCCAGTGGATGCTTTCCTTCCTCATGGAAGGAAGCCCAGATTACTCCTATACCCAAAACCAAAAATCCTACCTCTTTTGCTGATTACCGTCCTACATCCATCCTCCCATTCCTCTCCAAAGTCCTTGAACGCCTGGTCCATGAACAGCTTCATTCCTTTGTTTGCAAAAATAGTCTCCTAAATCCAATGCAATCCGGTTTTCGTCCTAGTCATAGAACTGTCACAGCCCTGGTCACTATTACGGAAGACATTAGGAGTGCTATGGAGAATGGAAATCTTACAGTTCTTCTCCTATTAGATTTCAGTAATGCATTTAATACTGTGGATTTCGACATTCTTCTTGGCATTCTGGCCACTCTGAACATATCTCCAATAGTGATTGATTGGTTTCGCACCTACCTGTTTAGTCGCCGGCAACGAGTCCGTATTGATGACTCTTTGTCTTCGTGGTGCAACACACTAGCCGGTGTACCGCAGGGTGGCGTTTTATCTCCATTGCTTTTTGCTATTTTTATTAATTCAATTTCAAATAACCTTTCTTCCTCCTATCATCTTTATGCAGACGATCTCCAAATATATTACCACTCTCCACCTGCAAACCTGCCAGATGCTATCAGAATAATCAACTCTGATTTATCTCGCATTGGGGAATGGAGTCATAACTTTGGTCTGAAGATTAACCCGTCAAAGACGCAAGCTGTTATCATCGGCAGCTCTCGAATGGTGACTAGGATAGACATGTCCCAAATTCCCCAAATTACATTTGAAGGTACTGTTATCCCGTATAAAGATAATGTTAAGAATTTGGGGATAGTAATAGATAGTACTTTATCCTGGGGCCCACAACTGAAGACGGTTAGCCGAAGGTTATTTGCGTCAGCAGGCTCACTTAGGCGTCTACGCAACTTTCTCCCTATTACCACTAAAATTGCGCTTGCTCAATCGCTTCTCCTACCAATCCTCGACTACGCTGATGTCAGCTATCTTAATCTTACTGAAGAGCAACTCGATAAGCTTGAGCGACTTCAAAACTTTTGTATAAGATTCATATTTGGTCTTCGCAAATATGATCATGTATCCTCCTTTCGTACTAAGCTCAAGTGGTTGCCAATTCGCCTTCGCCGGAATGCTCATATTCTTTCTTTGCTTTATAACATTCTCTTTAACCCTGCTACTCCTACATATCTTAAAAAACGCTCCGAGTTCCTTTGTGACACACATTTGCGATCCTTAAGATCATCAGAAAATTTAAAACTACATATCCCAGAGCACAAATCCATTTTTATGGGAAAATCGTTTAGTGTGCAGGCAGTTCGACTATGGAATGCCTTGCCTGTCGAAATTAAAAGTGCCCAGACAATATCAACTTTTAAAAAGCTGGTCAGAGAACACTATTTGTCTGTATAATTTATGGTACTACGTTAAATAAAGTATTTTTCTTATTTAGTTATTTAATTATGTTTATTTTACATTTCCATCTTTTTAACAGTAAATTTATTAAATCTTTTTTTTTTTATTTATTTTATGGATATACCACAATTTTGGTGTATGTCTTGTTGCACACCTACTGCTATTAGTTATTGTTCAGCTCCTATCCATCCTAAGGTTGTCTGGAAGAGATCGCTTTATGCGATAAGACCGCCCTTTGTACAACTTGTTTATGTAATATCCTATAAAAATATGTATTCTTATGGTGTACAATAAAGAGTATTCTATTCTACTTATATAGATAATTACATCCAGACTCATAACAAACAGATATGTTCTTGCACACAAATATCTGTCCCGGGTGAGATTCGAACCTTTGACCTGCGGCGTGAAAGGCAAGCATTTACAACAATGCCAAACGGCCCGTCATGCGTGAGTTGTGCGTGGTTAAAAATAATAATAATAAATACATTTATTTCAGACTTTGGTCCATAAATTTGTTAATAACAGTGTTCTTAACCTAGTGTTAGCAAAAATACAGATCACGAGTAGTTAGTAACAATGTTCTTAGCCTAATGTTAGTAAAGGGTACAATTACGTCAGGCGCTTTATCTCATGTGAAGGCCTATCCAGTGAGCCATCAGTACCAAGTCCCAGCGGCTGGCACACGCGGCCAGAATGGCGCTGGGGCTGCCGCGTACCCGTGCCTTACGCAAACGCATGATGGCGTGGAAGCCGTCCACGTGCGCCTCTGCGAACATGCCACTTGCGCTACAATAGCGCGGCAGCCCCATCAACACCCTGAACGCGTTGTAATACTGTGGTCAGAAAAAACAGGATTAGGGCAAGCATTCATAAGTTAGTGTAAATCTATCGTTCTTACGCTATTATTCTTATTGCAAAATTTTGCATTAATTCCAATATTGCTATGTTTGTATTACTAACACTCCCCCATAGTTGCATGCCATACTCAGTTTGTTCTCCGTGGAAAACTTGCTGTTTGTAACAAAAGAGGTTCTAATTTCATATTTTAAATCCTCGTTCTTGTCTTTGCTATGCTGGTTCTGAGTCAAACTACGGTCTGATGAATTCATTGATTAAGAAACATAATCTGGGTGTTGATCAAGTAGTTCTGAAATACATTGACTTATAAACACTAGGTTTAACCCCAGTCGATTTTGTGCTTTACAATATATTTTACGGGTGGTGTTAAAAAGATAAATTAATATTATATTTTGATACATTGCCCGGCTCTGTCCAAAAAAAAACAGGTTTCAGTCCTGTTAGTGATCTAAAATGATTATAATCTGAATATATGTATTATTATGTAATACAATTTCATATAGACAAATTTCAAAAAATCGTAGCCTAAAACTCTAGTCACTCTTATAGGTTATCATTTAAACAAATTAGCATTATTCAACTCGAACATAACTTTTCAATCTATTCTATCAATGAGGTAAAAGTATCAGTAAAATATTACGAGCATTGCTCTTTTTATATCCATTCAGTGGAAATAAATTAAATACACCCAATTCCTATTTCTTTTTTCTTATTTTCTCTTCAACAGCCATCTCTTAGATGTAGGCTTTAAACACTACTTATTTCTAGAAAGAGCATCTATAGTTGGCAACTGTGTAGTAATTGGTTTTATTTACGTAGTATATTACGTAGTATTATGAAATATGAAGGGCCGGTTGGCGTGGTTGGTAGATACTAGCCTTACAAGCCGCAGGTCATGGGTTCGATTCCCACCCAGGACAGATATTTGTTTGCATGAGCATGTCTGTTTGTCTTCATTCGGGTGAAGTTATCTATATACGTATGTAGTAGTATATCAAATATCTGGGTTCCATAGTAAGGGCTCCGCTTAGTTTGAGATCACATGGCCGTGTGTAAATAATGTCCCAGGGTATTATTATTATTAACTCTTTTTTTTGCAAGCCAAGATGTAGAACATTTTTGTTTACGTAACTTAATACCGTATAATGCGTCCAAAGGAGGAACAAGTTAACCGTTATAGTTTCAAAATGCGTGTTATGCGATTTACATATGTGTATATTTCTCAGGAACTTCACATAATATTAGAGAAAAATGTGAGAGCGTAGAACTATAATTACTGTTGTCAATGTAAATACTGTAATTCGCTGTATAGCAGTAAATATTCGCACAGTGTGTGAAAATCACCTGCCACCACACTGAATAACGAAGACTAGTAATTAAAAATAATATAGGGGCATAATGTAGTATACATTATGCCCCTATATTATTTTTATTTCTATTTTTGAGGTAGGTAATAAACTCATAAAAATACCATTTATAAATAATTACATACAACCATGTTTCTATGCCTGCCGATGCCAAGTATAATTTCATTTGAAAAGCTAAATATGTTACCTAACTAAATGTGTTCAAACAAAACTATAGGATGATATTTTAAGGGTTTAAATGGCGAAAAAGGAAGTCTTATAGATTCTTCATGTTTGTCTGTCTGTCCGTCCTCAGGTGCACCAATCACCTGGCCTATATCGGTGTTCTAGCACAAATTGAAAAGGCTGCACAGCTGACTCGCTATGAAGCCATGTTCAGCCTTCAGTATCTCGGAAGTTATCCTGTCCTGTAAATAATAATAATAAATATATTATTTTTTATTATTACAAGTTATTATTATTATTATAGCTTATTTTCTTAGCCCAAAATGAACTACCAAAACCAATAGTGCAGGCAAATTTGGTTCGAACTTACAAGTAATTTTAGTCGCATTAAGAGCGAAACTGGCGAATACATAGATCGTTGAACTTTTTATACGAAATATGTTTTCGTAAACTAGTGTAAAATTATACGTTGCAGTCGAATCGTTTCAATGATGTAGTAACTGATGTAGTATTCATGTATTTCACAAAAATGTTGTTTTATTTATGTTTGATGGCTGATACGTGTTTGGAATTTAGCTTTTACATTTACTAACGCTATAAATAATGACGAATTTATTTTTGGTCTATTTATTTTAGTTGTTATATATGAGTACGTATATGTAAAAGCTGAACACATTCCAGACACGCGTCAGCCATCAAACATAAATAAAACAACATTTTTGTGAATAAATACATAAAATTTTATGTGCAATGATAAATAAGGTGCTTTGTATTTTTTTATTTAGGTATGTTTTTATTACGTCTCAGAAATAAAGATTTTAAGAAATATTACTGATGATGACTAAATTTTGACTTAGAATATTGAATTTTGTGATATGTTTAGATACACTTACGTTTACATTTATTTTATTTTGACTCTATGCAGACGCCAGTACATCCAGCCAATCTGTCAAATTTCTTCTATAGATTTTCAACTTTATCATTTAAGTGTAAGGTTCACTTTCAATTGGGAAATTTTGACAGATTGAGGTAGCTTGAGGTGCTGGCGTCTGTACCAAGGCGGATTTAATGCCCATGGCATTCTCTGTCTTGGGGTGATGCAGAGAAAAACATTGTGGTGAACTATAAGGTTTAGGAACTGATGAAAACTTTTCAATTACATAAATTATCCAAGAAAAGTTAAAACTATGAAAGTATGACATGCATTTCAGAGAGTCAGGGGTCCATTAACTTTGTGTAAACCTTCAAATCCAACCCGTACATACCAATGATTTTGCTCTGCATTGTAAAAATCTTGTTGGGTTATGAATAAATTATTATTATTTTTAAATAAAAAAATTAAATCGATTTTAATTACAATTTTATAACGATCTCAATACAATTCTAGGTGGCTGCCACTTTCAAACTATTGTACAAATATAAATCGAGTACCATGTAAGATATTTGTGATGCTATCAAGTTGTCAAACCACGGCCGCCTGACAGTAGCGTAGTGGTTACCGTAGGCTTTGACGCTCGTAATACAATCACGCGTTGCAAGTTCACCGTGTGGGGCACAGATTGCGTGGGGCACGCCTGAACTGCTTTGCCTCAGGTACAGAGCGTATCTGTGGCAAAGCAGTACAGGCGTAAACTTAAAAAAAGTCTTTCATAAAATTATTAAAAACGATGATTTAATAATACCTACATCAGGAATGCTTATTTCTTCTTCTTTCTATTTCAGTATATAAACGTAACTCTGGTAGCTAAGTTTAAAAACAAAATATTTTCCGAGGTATAATAAAGTTTAGGTTAGAATATAAACACACAAACGACTTATCCATTTAAGTAAAAAGAAAAATGTATGGTCTATTAAGGCAAGGATTAATTGCATTAAAATACGTTACTATCACGTTCTTACTATACGGACCATCCACATAAAGATCCAACGTCGATAACACGGGCTGAACAGTATTCATGAGGCGCAGGTAGCTCCAGTTTTCATACTGGCTCTTTTCCAACACAGTAATAACCGCATTACAAATAAGTGTCTCTTTCTAGCTCGCATCTTACCCGTTCCGTCCATTGATTCCTCTAATCGCTTAGCATGCTGACATATAATACTATGGTGCAGAATTACTGCAGGTATTAAGCCTTGCTTTAAACTACGAAGTGTTTCGGATTAGTTTTGGACCAATATATAATACTTACGTAGTTGTTAGGTAGTGCTATCCGGGCTCAGTGTAGTAACATCAATTCCAAAAAAAAAACAATAATATACAAAGATATGTATATGACAAAAAAAGACATTCAAGTTAGGACACGTGTAGTAAGATATTGAGTAGTGGTCGCAAGACAATCGCCTCGCCGCTTTGTGTTGGATTCCCGCGCAGGACCACTATTTGTGTGATCCATAAATAGTTGTTCTGAGTCTGGATGGGCCTTGTACCTTGTGCCCGTCAATTATATGTTTGTAAAGTACCCCACGACACAGGGATCGATTATCCTAGTGCTGGCGTTGTCTTTTTAAAAAAGAAAAAAGAATACTATTAAAAGTTTCTCTAAGTCCGCCTGTGTGACTGGCAGTCACAGTGATTGTAGGTATTTAAAAACTCATAAAGCTGTTACAAACTATTTATAAGTGTTATTTGAGTCACACAAATGTGACTGCCAGGTCTAGCGGTAGCGTGTTCAATCGCGAATAATGAGGTTGTGGGTGCAATCCGGGTCGTTAAGAAACATTCTCTGTATCAACCTGGACTCTGTAACTTGGTGGCGTTACATCGTCGTACCTCTCTCACGGGTCTTGATTTTTAGCTGCCCCATCGGATATGAGAGCGAGGGAATAGAATGTACACCTGCATTTGCTCACATACTTGGTGCACTATAATATGTCTCGCGTAAGTGCCTAGTATCCATTAAGATTGGCCACCATGGCCAAAATCTTATCCAGAGGACATTACATGAAAAAAAGAGTTTGAATACCTGAAACAAAAAGGGGGATAGTTATGAGGCAACAATTTTTCGAAAATTTTATTTCATTTCATAGTTTAACCTACTTTTAATATACTAGAAACCTTTATAACAATAGCCCAAAGCGTGATATTGCTATGAAAAAAATGGCCATAAAACCAATCAACTTTTTCAGCTACCTCCCCAAAGGTACCGCTGAAAAAGGATATTAAATGATTGCGAAAACTTACAACAGCACGATCAAATCGATTTCGTAGAAATTAACAACTTTCAATGATATATTTTAAAGTGGGCGCCATGTTCGTTTTATGTAGTAACTTAAAACCAATTACGGATAACACGTGGATATACATATATGTATATTGTTGGAATTAAACGTAATTTAATTATGATTACTGCCGTTAGGTTTCCGGTCTAAAAAGAATATCAGGGCTACCACATACCATCCCGTGGGTGTCGTAAAAGGCAACTAAGGGATACAGCAGGTAGACAGGCAGTAGCGCCACCTGTGTAGTAGCTACCACCTAACTGCGGTCACCAACTCGCAGGCCAAGCGCGGTAACTACGGCAAATCCCTCCAATGTTATAGTAACCTTTGGGGGACGCCTGATGATGAGATATGATGTGATTACTTCTCGTAAAATTTGCTTGCCTGGTTTCTGGGGGCCACCCAGATTTTTGGGGGCCGCCCAGATTTTTGGGGGCCACCCAGCTTTTTGGGGGCCACCCAGATTTTTGGGGGCCACCCAGCTTTTTGGGGGCCACCCAGCTTTTTGGGGCCGCCCAGATTTTTGGGGGGCCATCCAGCTTTTTGGGGGCCACCACTTTTTAGTAGCTACCACCTAACTGCGGTCACCAACTCGCAGGCCAAGCGCGGTGACTACGGCAAATCCCTCCAATGTTATAGTAACCTTTGGGGGACGCCTGATGATGAGATATGATGTGATTACTTCTCGTAAAATTTGCTTGCCTGGTTTCTGGGGGCCACCTAGATTTTTGGGGGCTGCCCAGATTTTTGGGGGCCACCCAGCTTTTTGGGGGCCACCCAGATTTTTGGGGGCCACCCAGCTTTTTGGGGGCCACACGGCTTTTTGGGGCCACCACTTTTTAGTAGCTACCACCTAACTGCGGTCACCAACTCGCAGGCCAGGCGCGGTAACTACGGCAAATCCCTCCAATGTTATAGTAACCTTTGGGGGACGCCTGATGATGAGATATGATGTGATTACTTCTCGTAAAATTTGCTTGCCCGGTTATGAGCTTAGTCTTACTAACTTACTTATCGTATGGGCAGTGGTTACCCTGGTGTAGAGTTGTTCAAGCCGCCCAGTAGGCCTCTGACAAGGCCTACCGACTGTTCTCTAATGACTACAACTGAGACCGACAGCTTACCGTGCCCTCCGAAGCCCGGAGACGCTCTGAAATTAAACAACTTTGGCGGTCACCCATCTATAGACTGACCGCGAGCCTAGTTACTTAACCTCGCCGATCGCTTACGCACCGGTGAGATCATCTAGCTATCAGCGTCTCTGCTTACAGACCGGTTAGAGCAGTAAGAGTGGTAGAGTAATGAGAGTAGTCTTGCTTAGTATGCATAGATACGGTCTTAAGCCGAAAGCAGAAATACAAGTTCAACGAAATCTCTCACTCATTCATAAGCCGGGACGCTGTACAATTACTTTGATTCGGACTTACATGTGACAGTGGCAGCTAGCTAAGAATCAATAGATCACACCCACTAAATGGAGTTTGGAGATCCATGTTCTATATTTAGCATTTTTATCCTTCGTTAAATTACGCAACGAGTTTTTGATGTGAAACATCTATAGCCGCACGTAAAACAGATTTCTGGCGTGGCGACGCATGCCGTAGTTTTTTTTTAGTTCCTTACACAATATGTTCTTTTCGACTTCGACTTCGACTTCTACTTGGACTTCGACTTGACTTCGACTTTGACTTCGACTGCGACTTATACTTCGACTTCGACTTATACTTCGACTTCGACTGCGACTTATACTTCGACTTCTGCATATTACTTTTACAAAATAATGTCGATGTTTCACATCTGCCGTCCCGTGACGGCTCACATTTTTTGTTTGTTCCAAATCCACGTTAAAAACTACATTATTTTTAACAGACTTTGATTATTTGATTATTAATTAAAATAACGATATTTAATCAGCAGCTTTTTGGGGGCCGCCCAGCTTTTTGGGGGCCGCCCAGATTTTTGGGGGCCGCCCAGATTTTTGGGGGCCACCCAATTTTTGGGGGCCGCCCAGATTTTTGGGGGCCACCCAGATTTTTGGGGCCACCCAGCTTTTTGGTGGCCACCCAGCTTTTTGGGGGCCACCCAGCTTTTTGGTGGCCATCCAGCTTTTTGGGGGCCGCCCAGATTATTGGGGGCCACCCAGATTTTAGGGGGCCACCCAGATTTTTGGGGGCCACCCAGATTTTTGGGGGCCACCCAGCTTTTTGGTGGCCACCCAGCTTTTTGGGGGCCACCCAGATTTTTGAGGGCCACCCAGCTTTTTGAGGGCCTCCCAGCTTTTTGGGGGCCGCCCAGACTTTTGGGGGCCACCCAGATTTTTGGGGGCCACCAAGCTTTTTGGGGGCCACCCAGTTTTTTGGGGGCCACCCAGATTTTTAGGGGCCACCCAGATTTTTGGGGGCCACCCAGCTTTTTGGGGGCCACAAGTCTATATTATAATAAAAATGATATTGTGGTTCCTAATATCATTTTTTTCTAAACTGAATAGTTTGCGCGAGAGACACTTCCAAAGTGTTAAAATGGGTCTCCCCCCCCCCCCCCTCTAACTCCTACAATAAGAGAGTGATAAAACTAAAAAAAATATATGATGTACATTATTATTACCATGTAAACTAACAACGAAAATTGGTTTGAACGAGATCTAGCAAGTAGTTTTTTTTTAATACGTCATAAACCGCAATTTGCATTCATTTAATCAACTGAAATACTTGCTGCTATGGAACCCTTCATGTGCTAGTCCGACTCGCACTTGGCCGGTTTTTATTTTATCATTATGACATATTTAGTTCCTATCACAATATGTTCTTTTCTGCATATTACTTTTACAAAATAATGTCGATGTTTCACACCTGCCAGGCGTCCCGTGACGGCTCACATTTTTTTTAGATGAATTAAAGCTTTTTACATATGATAAGCGACAGGGGCTTAACCTATATCTATAAATAATGATAAAAAAAAACACATTTGGGTCATAATCAAAACAATTGTACTCTTTCTGTTGACCCAAGTTTAATAAAACAACATATTAAAAGTCATTTCAATCATTACTGTTAAAAAACACTTTAAAAGATAAACACTAAAATTGTACACATTGCGTCCCGTGCAAATAATAGGTATAATCAATGTCTCCGCTATTCTAGGTACCAATATTGACATACCTATAGCTTTGGTATGTCAAATTTATTTAAAAATATAATTTTAATCATACGTGGTTAGTTATAACCACAATTATGCATAATATGTCGTATTTAAAACATGTAATAAATTATGTATCAGTCTGTCATTTTCCGCTGTTTAGCGATTTATTTAACTTTCATATACTTCCATAGTACCGTATTAGTACGATACAAAATAATTATACTGACAGTTTAAAAACCGACACTGGTACCTTATTATCTAATTCAACTGGCTGACATAAACATATCGTTATTATAGTTATATTATTATATTATATTTAAGTATTATACTAGTACTACCCCCGTCCGTGCGTGACTTCCAAGGTTGCCAACTGAAAACCAGCGCTAGGTGTAACCCACCTAGCTTGTGCTGAGGTGGTGACCCTTTCGGGAGAACATGCAAGAATCGTAATCTTGTACGTTTTCACAAATCTATGTACGTAATATCTAGAAGAACTGTGTGCTATATAACTGTATTCCTCATTTTCTTGTATGTTGTGCTGAATTAAATGTTTTTCATTTGATTAAAAAGAACAAACTGTCCTACGGAATGGCGTAACTATTCACTGTCGGCCGTTTTATTCCATATATTTGCGCGGACTGTTTCGTTGCTAAATGAATTTGGACAATTTATAGTAATATTTGTCGTAAGGCTATTTGACAAATCGGTAAGTAGTATTAGTATTTACATAGAAAGATTAAATATTTTAAATTCGTTTTTGGTATAATTATTTGGCAAAATAAAGGGCTTTAAAGTAAAGTGTTATTTTTTCAAGATTAGACACATGCATTTTTTTTTCATTTATGTTATGTTTTCCGTTACTTTTATCTGTTACATAACAGATATGAAAGGTTAAGGTTTACTCACATTGTAATTATGTAAACAAAATACCTAAAGTGGGTACCTACTGGTTTAAGATGCATACTGTTTAATAATGCTTCATAATCTTCATAAATAAATTCACAATATAAATTGTACATTTTTGTATTCCTATATGCCGATACTTTCAAAATTTTAGACCCTTCGACTCCTTAGCTGTAGGATATCTTAAAATCATGCATATACCAGAAAATCAAACATTTTCATTATCAATATATAACTATTAATTATTTGACTTCGATTTGAATGGACCAAAAATGAATTGTCGAAATTTTTTCTTTCATACAGACTTTGTCCATAAAATTGAGTAGGTATAGAACCAAGCAAGAAAACCAAATCGCATAAGCTGTTTTAAACTGAAGATCGGTTATATTTGATGTCGGTGACATGGTGGCAATTGATTTTTATTTGTATCATGTGAACTTGCCCCAATAGTTCCTATCTGTTATTTTTCTATTACACTCACATAATTTTCATATCGGTTTCTTATCCGTTACGATCTACAATTTCTTTGAATATGGCCCATTTAATAACATTGCAGTAACCTGCAATAGTATAATCCTGTTCAACCTTATTAATTCAAACCATTTACAGTAAGCAAATGTGAATATTTTAAAAGCAAATAGTGTAAAGTTAGTATACTATTCCCGTGAGCGTAGGAGTGGTAAACCTTTTTACTTTAACAACGTACAAATATTTTCTATGGAATAAATTATTCCGTACGGCGTTATGATTAAATTGTGATTTAGTATACAATTTTATAAAAAAAGAGAAATATATCTTTAAGACGGCTCGGATGGCAAAAATACATGAATCTAATGATTAAAGTAGATATATAATACTTCCTGTATTAAACAGTAATTTATTGCTGTAGTTTCATAAAAAATTGCTATTGTAATTTTGCCATAAGACTATAACAAAAATTACAACCTTAAAACTTATTCAATTGCCAACTAATTAAACATTATAAAAAAAGCTATTCAAATTCTATTTCAAGCCTTTAGAGCTTAAGCTCAAGCTTAGGCTTGAGCTTAAAATTAAAGTACAATTTTTTTAAGGCCGCGTGTAAATTGTTGTGAACAGGTCCGTATACTGGTTAATGGCACTAAGACGTTGGGATACAAAACATATACTTGATATCTAGTAATAACGCTTGTATCTCTATTAGAGAAAGATTAACTAGGCTAAACTTTAATATAGACTAAGCAACTCCGTAGGTTCCGTAGGTGACATTGCTAACAATTAAATTCCTGCAGTGAACACTGCTGAATTGTTGACTGACAATCAATTTTACGGCTATAGCAAGAAAGAGTGTAAATGATAAATAAAACACGTATTTTTTTCTATAACTGTTAATACAATATTTCATCATGAATTTATATTTCTTGAGTGATTGTGAATCTAAATTCCCAAAAAGATACCGCAAGTAAATACTGCCGTTACGTGTCAATTCTGACACGCTTGCCAACGTTTCTGTATCCCTGCTATTTGTACCCTTATAGCCATCACTTTCAAACCGTCTGTTTAATAATTTATAGGAAACGTGTAACTCCGTGTAAACGGTTGAAGGTTACCAAAGTACTACACGTTTGAGGTTAGATTGACTGTCAAGCGGTAGTGTCTAAATAAAACGTAGTTCCAATGGGTAGGAAATTGTTGGACGTCTAAATGTATGAAGGTTCTATTTAGAGTTTGCTTCAAATTCAAGAGAGTAAGATGTAACTATATTCAAAGCCATCATCACGTACTTAGTAGGTTTGGTTTAATCGTATAAGATTAATATAAAAAACTTGTGTGTACTTATGTACACGCGTTAGAAGTTATACTTCTTAATATACAACTTGAACATAGTTATCAATTTTCATACCACCTAGAACTAACGTCATGCTGTTATTTTTTTTTACATTATATTTTACATTTTACGATGCGCGCGCATCGTAAAAATTCACTCTCATACATTTTCATACCACCTAGAACTAACTTCATGCTGTTATTTTTACGATGCGCGCACACGATGCGCGCGCATTGTAAAAATTCACTCTCATACCACCTAGAACTAACTTCATGCTGTTAAATTTATTGGTGTCGGTGTGCGCGCGCATCGTAAAAATTCACTCTCATCATTTTTCTCCATCGCGCCAAAAGAAGTATAACTTCAATAAATAATATGACTGCCTCGTTGGTCTAGCGGTAGCGTGTTCAACCGCATAAAAATTAGGTCCTGGCTTCAAATCCCGGGTCGGGACAACAGGTGATTTTGGGATTTTTCCGTTGAAAGAAATTTCTCCCTATAAGCCCGAAGTCTGGAAGTTGGCGGTATTACACCCCTGTGCCTCGGAGAGCACGTAAAGCCGTCGGTCCTGTACCTGACTTCTTTCCGGTCGTGTCGCTAGTCGTCCCATCGGATCATGAGTGTGATGGAATAGAAAGTGCCCCTGTGTTTGCGCACACACTTGTACACTATAATATGTCCTGCGCAATTGGCTAATCTCCATTGAGAATGGCCGCCGTGGCTGAAATTTGGCCGGGAAGACATCATCATAAGATTAATTGAATCATGTTTTTGAAACAATGTATTTGGTGCATGGTCCATGAACTTTAGTTCTAGCAAAACTACACCTGCAAGCAAGGTAATGCACAGCGTTAATTAGTTTTATGAGAAGCATGACTAGGCTTTACTAGAGTCCTGTCAATTGTTCAGTAAAATTGAGATGTTTTCATCTCAACTTTCGTAAGGCCGGCAAATGTCATTGGAGAGGGTAAATGGTTTGGCAATGCGCAAGTGAATCTATGTGGTCTTACCATCAATTAGGCTCAACTTACTTGTTTTACCATCCTGGTAGAATAAAAAGAACAATCATGGTTTTTGTAAATCACCTATTAACAATTTAAAATCACACAAAATTTTAGAGAAGTTCAATATTTTAACGTAAAAAGCCACAGTTAGATCAGTTGGAATGACTCAGAATTTCAATTATACTAACTAATGTTATATATACGCTTGTGAGCTTTAACAACAACCGACGGTCATCAACCGATCATCATTACATTTGACACGCACGCTGTCTGGGGCAAATACAGGACAGACTTAGGGACTATTTAATAGAAAAAAAAATCTGTTCCCGAGCGACAACGTGAGCGAAACCGCGGATAAAATCTAGTAATTGTTATACAAGAAGACTATAAACATAGTCTTCTTGTATTTTGTACCAACAATTCAGTCCATGCTAATATTATATTACTGAAAGAGCTTTTTTGATTGATGACTCGCCTCGACAATTCAACAAATTTACTCAATATTCGGTAAAAAGGGAAGGTCCTGAAGATCACCTGATTCCCGAATAGAAATTTCCTAGCGGGCAAATCTGCGGTTGATGTATCTACCCACAAAATGGTTCGCTCAGCAATAGGCTAAAAGTCTATATTTAGGCTAACTCTGGTTAGTATTTTTTTTTAACTCCGATACAAATTTTATCAACGCAAATAATCATATTAATCAAAATTTTGAACATAGTTTGCTTAAAAAATTGGAGTTCTAAATTTATCATTAACACTTATAATTAAGATGGACAATTTTAAGATAAATAAAATTACAATATCGCCTTAAGTTTCAATAAACTTCATAAAATGTTGACAGTTACTCAATAAGTCAATTTCTTAGCTCACAATAATCAAATGACATAATATTTTAATCATTGTGAAAATAAATAAACTCTTCTATTATGTTTAATGTGTTAGGACTGTGGACTCAAAGGAATAGCAGGATATCGAAACATAATTGAAATAAGTTGTAGACATATATTTTAAATAAGTTGTGGGTTCGATTCCCATCCGCACTTAATTTTATAATTAAGTGCGGGTGGGAATCGATCCCACTAACCACGGGGTATCCGGCCCCATGTGCGTTAACCGCTCGGCAACCGCACCGTGAAGTTCCGGCTCGAATTTATAGAATGCAGTCTACATTACCTTAACACAATTAAGACGCTTTTAATACCATCTTACCGAAAACAACACGGCTCAGGTCGCGAATCAGGTTGAAAACATTACCAATGGAATGAAGTTAATAAATTTTGCCAATAATACTTACTTACTTATTGTATGGGCAATGGTTACCCTTATATCAGAGCTGTTTAAGCCGCCCAATAGGCCTCTGACATGGCTTAACGACTGTTGCCTTATAGCTATAACCGAGACCTACGGCTTAACGTATACTCAGGACGCTCAGAATTTAAACCTCCATGGCGGTCACTCGTCTATGGACTGACCGCAAGCCTAGTTGCTTAACCCCTTCAATCACTTACGGTCTGGTGAAAGCATACCAAGCAAAACCGATTTTCATTTCAGTCAATCGCAACGGAGACTACCTAGTGCACGCGTCATGCGTAAATATAGCTGTGGTCTTTATTTCTTCTCTCTCACAATCCGATAGAACGGCTATTCGCCATGACCAACGGGAGATCAGGCACAAGACCAATAGTTTTACATCCTCTTCAATGCACGGGCGTATAGCATTGCTAATCTTCTAGACCTGTCGGTGTAAGATAAATCCCAATAATAATTTAAGGCTGATTTTTTATAAACCTCATATTTTTAACGCAATACTGCTAACCCAATTAGGTATTATTAATGGCATTAAAATAAATAATTCAGCTTCATATATCAACTTTAGCATTTCCTTCCATCTTATGAGAAGAATATCCTAATATATTTTCAACTAAACTACTTTGATTCTGTTTCTGGGATTGCTCGAGTCTGATAAAAGTCCAAATACAAAAGAAAACGATAAAGATACCACGAATTAGAATAATTATCACTTTCCCTTTTCCGGAAATAAAAAAATTCTCGCAGATAGCACTAAAGACTTTGGCCTAAACAACTTTGTTGGCAGTGTAAATGTTTTCCTCTACCAAAATCAGTACATTTGTATTCAAATGATTATTGTGACCACACTATTACATTTATTTGGGCTATAGCCATTCGTCGGTTTGTTCGACATTTCCTGCTGGACTTTGCATTGTTGTGTAATGTATATTCTTGTTTATAAATAAGGTATTGCGGTGAAAAATATTTTTACAATGATTATTTTTGGGAAATATTTTTAAATTCATATCCGTCACTATAAAACAACGAAAACTACAAGAATGATTTTGATAGTCTCCAACTGAACTAATTTTAATAATATTACATTCATTCATTGTTCTTGTGAAAAATATAGGATTTTAAGTACAAACGCCAGCACATCCAGCTTCCCCAATCTGTCAAATTTCTTTTATAAATTTTCAACTTTATCACAAAAGCATAAGGTTCACTTTCAATTGGGGAATTTTGACAGATTGGGGTAACTTGATGTGCTGGCGTCTGTACCATCATGTTAGTTTATTATAATAATATTGAACGAAAATAAAAGGCAAGTTTGAACATACGTTGTACTAATAATGCGCATCAGAATAGCACATCAACTAGGTAGATATACGTTTTTCTTAATGTGATTTTGGTAAGTACAAAAGGTACAAAGCATGCTACGTCTAAGTTTATGATTTGCCGATTTCACTCAAATTCAAAGGTTTTGAGTACTTAGGATAATATGTCGTAACTTGAAATCAATTATACGTTGATTACAACACAATAACACTCAGCAGAATAGTTTAGCGTTTCCCAATTTAAAATTAATTTTCTGTTTGGTACACAACTATCTTAAACGAATTGTCATTCGTTACCATTTTTAATATCTTTAAACATTTCATATAGGATCATAAGTAATGTATGACATTTTATTTGGTTCACTAACTACTTAAACATTAACATTAATCGTTAAAAATAACACAATATTTAAGATCTAAACACTACATTCAAAATTTAATGAGCTACATACATATTATATTATATTTTTTTTATGTGTAACTTAACTAAACCTTAAAAACTTTTCATAATTTTCCGAAATAATCCTAACAAAACGTGGTGGATATCAACCTTGTCACTGCATTCGTTATTTAATTTTGTCATTAGGCAAAGAGGTGAGCAGTGACATACCCATTAGTTGCCTACTTTTAAATGACTCAACTGCAATAACGTGTAAAATTGAGAACAGGCCAAAATGTCACTCATAACCAGACCTATGCTGACACAATAAACCAGATATTGGCTACAAAAGTTCAACGGCTGACCTAAAAACGATTTTATAACAGACAATTTTATACTGTCGCATTATTTAGTACTTGCCTACTTCAATTCTCAGTTTCTACTTAAGCAAAAAGCATGTTTCAGTTATAATTTTTCCCTCACTTTTTACGGAGTAAGGCATGACCTCTTAGCTAAAAGTGGTTTCGTGCGAGTCACTCCGCGATAGAATTTTAAGCTTCCAAGTTACCCGAGAAATTACGTAAGGTATATGAATTTTATGAAATATAAGGAGTTATTTACGGGGAAATGTGGATACGAGAAGTGTGAGGTTTAATTTTCCGGCGTAAGATGAATTCAGATTCATTCCGTAATGTAGGATAATTAAACAAGGAAGCGTAGAGGAAGCCGCAAGAATTCGTTTATATCATAATTATAATTAAATCACGAAGTTTGAGGAAAACTAGTTATTTTTATTATTGTATTATGTCTTAATATTTATGTGGTGAAGTGTGTAGGACTTAAGAGTCTTCCTTGAGGCACGCCGTAAGATACCTCCGTGTCACTGCTGGTAAATTACCCTACAAACACTCCCTGCTTCTTTATCTATTCTCTATCTATTACTGTGTCCGTAAACAAACCAACGGATGCGACCGCGGTTTATCGTGGATAGCAAGTAAGGTTACTTGCTCTCCGCGACAAGCTGTGGCCGCGTTGGATGATGAAGCTGTAATTTGCTTATATAGTACTAATTCTTAACTATTTAGTTACTAGAAATTAAGTTGTGAACTCGCGAGAATACTGCCGACAAACTGTACTGCAGTTTGGCAGAATACATAAAGTGTAAAAAACTGTATTATTTTTCAAGGGCAATATAAAAAAAAATTCACTTTTTCCAGTAAATTCACAAGAACAGGGACTATTATTAAGGTCTTTGTTAAGGTCCCTACACTCATTACGTACGTAACAGACTTATATTTTTTTTCAATGGCTCTATTATATTATAATCTAAACACATCACTCTGAACCTAAGCTTAATAATAGCTGTCACATAATTTCTAATTACATAGTCGAATTCACATACTGACCAGAAACTTGTTGACGGCAGACAAATTTGAACAGGAAATATAGGTCAGCGAAAATGACCTTTTCCTCTAAGTCTGCACAATGCTTCTGCAATAGCTAGTTGAAGATTTGTAGGGCTTGATATCACAAATGTTTGTGTTTATAATATGTAACACTGAGAGCAGCAACGGGTTGAATATCAATACAACCGCGCCAGAATTGTAATTACTTTTTGCTGCCCTCATATAGTGTCGCTTGGCTGTTGTGCACATATGCACATTGAGCTATCTCACAATATCGCTTGCGAGACCATTCGTTTAGAAATACCAAACACGACAGGTCTCAATAAAAAAGTTATTTTTTTTTAATTTACCTAAAAAATAACGTGGATGACGCATTATTTTTTAGAGATGGCGCAGATCTAATTTGGTAGTTTAGGAGATGGAAGAGCACACACGAGGATACGTACTAGTGTATGTATGTTCATCTGTTATCTTCTATCTCTTAAAACACTTAATTCCAGGGAAATGAAGGGTAATGTTGAAACAGTTTTGCTTTTATACTATCTTAATATTTACCGTTTTAGTATTTGCTGTTAAAGTACATACATGCTTTGGTTTCGTTTCTATGATAAAACTTCGTAATAAAATTGACTGTGCGGCTCAGTGGTTGAGGTCGCCTCGCTCCTGTCTCGGCGTATTTAAGGTACACGTTCGATCGCCGCACAAGACAATATTTATGTGGTTTAAACGTAGTTGTTTTGAGTCCGAATGTGCTGTATACTGGAATTAACGGTTAAGTTGCCCCAACTTAACCGTTTAGTGTGCCTTCCTTAAAAAAATACAATTCATTGTGATGAAATATTTATGTTCGGATAACGCTATTACGCTTTTTGTCATACCTTAAAGAGTACAGTGCAAATATATCTAACTAAAAACGGCCGTCGTTTAAAAATGATAAAAAAATACCTGAACAAAAAAATAGAGAGGTATTAGTATTTTGAATTGTGTTTAACCTTTTTAGTTTCAAGGTTTCAGTGTCCTAGTTTATGGTTTAACTTTTTTTTAAATTGAGTCACCATAACACAATTACAACGATTCATTCACAAGTGATAAATTTATGGGTGTCAAATCAATTTAATAACTAAGTACCTACAGGTGAACACAGCAAGCAATATAATTAATTTCAGTGATCTATATCTATATATATATATTATTTTTCTTATAAAGTAAATATAAAACTTCATCATATCAGCCGAAAGACGTCCACTGCTGGACAAAGGCCTCCCCCAAAGATCTCCACAATTGCCGGTCTTGCGCTGTTCGCATCCAGCAGTTTCCAGCGACCCGCACAAGATCATCGGTCCAACTTGTAGGGGGCCTGCCCACGCTGCGTCTTCCGGTTCATATATATAAGTTTTTCATATATATAAGTTCATAAATATAAAACTTAAAACCACGTAATAAAAACTTACGTAATCATAAAACGGCGTTTAAATCGTCGCCTGTGGGAAAAATGTCCAGAAAGTTGGCACCTTACCCCATAGTATGGCAAAGCTAACACGTCAACCTAGTTATTAACCACCTCTCTGGTCACCTGATGACTTGATAAGGTGCTCGGACAAGTCCTTGATAAACCCCCGCTCTAAAGCGCGAGGGGTGCAAAAAATACATTTTAAAATATCTCAAAACATATAAAAAATTGTAACTAAAAGAAACATACTCATAATACAATAGTACACAAGGAAAAGAGGTACACATAAATTATAATTACGTTTGTGTACAATGAGCGGCCTTATCGCCGTTGGAAATTCTTCCAGGTAGCCTGGGTTTGGTATGCAAGTTGAATGCAGAAAGTGGATCGAAACAGTGTTACAATGTAAAATCAAGTAGAGAAAGTAACTTCTAATATAAACTATTACATTAAAATACACTTTAGAATGATCACATTTAATATTCATTTATTCTGAGAACAATTATACAATCGTATTTGAATTTTAACGAAACTTACATACTAGGCAGAAAAAGTAAAACAAAGAAGGAAATTATATATAAATAAACAATTTACTTAACTTATAAGAAACAGAAAAATATCAGCTAAATTAACAATAATAACTAACTACTTTATCTAAGTTATAAGGCGTCGTAGAATTCCTCCGCATCGTCGGGAGGTAACGTGCCCAGAAGGCTGGCCGCATTGCCACGCTGTATGGCAATGCTGATTCTTTGACCCAAAAAAAGGCCAGCTCTCTGGTCACGGGAAGCGTCAATCCAACGTTTCGAAATTTCCCGAAACAATAAAAGTGCGTTAGGTCCCCACGGCCCTAGTTTCGAAATAAATAATCAAATAGAATAACGAATAAAACTACGACGAAACATAATTAAGTAAGTCACCTTAAAATTTTAATTCGTCTACTGAGTAGAAGCAATATAACAGATTTATATTGCTTCTACTCAGTAGACGAATTAAAATCGGACTATCGATAGTTTTAAGCTCAACATATTAATGTCTATGTGTAATACATACTAAAGCTATATTATTCTACATATATTATTATTTTACACTTTTATTATATCGGGATATATATTAAAACAGGACCATTCCATACCATTCCGTGGGTATCGTAAAAGGCGTCTAAGGGTTGCTCTAGTTTGAGCAGCATCAGTAGCAGCAGCACCCGTGTATATCTTCTACCTAACTACGGTCATAGCCCATGGCCAGCTGTGAAAGTCCCAGTTTGGTTGATATAATACAATGTACAGACGCCAGCACATCAAGCTACCCCAATCCGCCTTTCCCCAATTGAAAGTGAACCGTATGCTTTTGTGATAAAGTTGAAAATCTATGAAAGAAATTTGACAGATTGGGGTAGCTGGATGTGCTGACGTCTGTACATCAAACTATAAAATAAAATACAGTTATAAATACACTTGTCTAACATTATAAAATATTAAAATTATATTACACGGAATATCATCATCATCATCATATCAGCCGAAAGACGTGCACTGCTGGACAAAGGACTCCCCGAAAGATCTCCACAATTGCCGGTCTTGCGCTATTCGCATCCAGCAGTTTCCAGCGACCCGCACAAGATCATCAGTCCATCTTGTAGGGGGCCTGCCCACGCTGCGTCTTCCGGTTCGTGGTCGCCACTCGAGAACCTTTCTGCCCCAACGGCCGTCGGTTCTACGAGCTAAGTGCCCCGCCCACTGCCACTTCAGTTTTGCAATATATTAGGTCTTTACCTATGAAATTGCCGTTCTGCAGTACTGGCCATTTCAAATCAAAATAATTTTTGTTTGGCTAAGAATTCTAATTTCAAATTAATTTTATTTTAAAAACATGGATTCTTTTTTCCAAAAGTAGTCATTTCTTTATTGATTAGTGTTACATTTTCATCGCATTTCAATCTTTTTCGTCATCATGGATACGTTAAAAATTCGAGTAATTATGGAATATGAGTACCGTCGTGGCAGCAACGCGGCACAAGCGGCACGCAACATCAACGACGTTTACGGAGCTAACACTACAAACCAACGCACCACCTGTTATTGGTTTGCTCGCTTCCGTTCTGGAAATTTCGACCTGAAAAATGAACCTCGCGGTCGTCCGAAGACTTTGGTCGACAATGACGAATTAAAGGCGGTTGTGGAAGCTGATGATACACAATCTACGGCTGAATTAGCAGCAGCTTTCGACGTTAGCGTCAAAACAATATTGGTCCATTTGCGTCAAATTGGCAAGGTAAAAAAGCTTGACAAATGGGTGCCCCACGAACTCAATGATCGCCAGCGCGAAGTACGCGTCGAGACGTGCCTTGCACTGCTCAACAGACACACAAATGAAGGAATTTTGAACCGCATTGTTACCTGCGATGAAAAATGGATTCTGTTTGATAACCGCAAGCGCTCAGCAAGTTGGTTGGATCCTGGTTCAGCACCTAAACAATGCCCTAAACGAAAAATTACCCCTAGAAAAGTGATGGTCACTGTTTGGTGGTCTAGCGCCGGTGTGATTCATCACAGCTTCTTACCAAACGGGGTGAGCATTACTGCAGATGTGTACTGTGAAGAACTGAGCACAATGATGGAGAAGCTGGCGCATCTCCAACCAGCATTGGTCAATCGCTCGTCTCCGCTGCTCCTGCACGACAACGCGCGACCTCATACTGCACAGCAGACGGTCTCCAAGTTGCAAGAACTGGGGTTGGAAGCTCTCCGTCATCCGCCCTACTCACCAGACCTTGCGCCTACAGACTACTACTTTTTCCAGAATTTGGATAACTTCTTGGCGGGAAAAAATATTCAATACCCGAGAGGCAGTACAAAATGCCTTTGAAGAATTTGTTGCCTCCCGTCCAGCTGATTTCTTTAAGAAGGGCATCAATAAACTGCCACTGCGATGGCAAAGATGCATTGATTGCATGGGTGATTACTTCGATTAATACAAATAAAAAAATTCGTTTAAATTTTTTCATACAAAACGGCAATTTCATAGGTAAAGACCTATTATAATACACGGAATATATATAAAGATAGAACTATAAGCAGGATGATGACAAGTGATGCCTCTTTATTGGGTTTTTAAATAATTCTAGGCAATTGTATTCGATCCACCAGTTTCTACAGTAAGTCATTTAACGTCCAAAATGGAATGCGTTACCAGAGGTTTATCGCTTGAGTAGTGAATGACTTACTGTAAAAATTTGTTATATTTTTTCTTTAGGCTCATATGAATTCAAAGTCGTGTTCAAAATTAACTGAAATCGTATGGTTCTATCATAAAATTAATATACTTAATAAAGAAATCAAATATTTGAAATAAATGTTTTTTGGTGTACAAAAGTAGTATTATATAATTATTTAACACTTAATATTATATATGTAAATTAATACCCTCGTGCTAAACTTATGTACTCAAATATACCTAGTCTTTCGTATTCAAATTACAAAATCAAACTCACACGGGTTTTGTAATTTGAATACAAAGGACTTAGACTTCAATTGGTCTGGAAGTTTTAGTTCAAATTTGGTAAATAAAGGCCTCGTACAATGTCGGTAAAGTAATACTGCATTAACTGAATTGAAAGACCATTAATGTAGTTGAGCCATAATGTTCCATTCGTTCCCGTTATAAAACTGGCAACATTGTTTGATTTTATTTTCCGATATAAAGACTTAATTTATGGCAGGAAACCGATATTGGAAGCAGAAATAAGGAACTTATCTATACTAACGATATCGTTGAGTGATTTAGATGGAGTAAGGTTTTCTGATGAGCAAAGGAAATATTGTCTTAGATTTAAAAGTGTACTTAAGTATAAATAAATTGTAGTATGTGTTATTTTAATTCACTAAGACAACATCTATAAAAGCTTTGTTGAGTTTATTGGATATTTTTTCGAATCCGTGATCAAATCTCATATTAAATAATTTTAAAGTGATAGTTGGAACCCTGTTGTTCCAACTATCACTTAAAAATATATATAATTACCCTAATATATATGTATAAATGATAAACACAGAATTTGTTTACAGATAGTTGCTATCTAGCACTATTAACCTACCACTATTACAATTTACAGGCATATAAGTTTAGTAGATGAGTCATTAATAAGTAACAAACAAGTAAGTATATACTATAAGTGTAGGTGCATATATTTTCAAACTGTATTAAGTTGGACTGGGTACCAACTCCAATAAAAATGGAAGAAGGAGTTTAGATATCAAACTAAAAGAGGAATGAAAAATTGTACAAAAGTTGAAGTCAGGTATGTAAAATTTAAGGCATATGCATCGCTTGGAAATAACAGTTTGCAGTGAATAACTGTAAGAAAACCTGATGTTTTCTACACTTTACTAAAACTAAATATGTTGTATAGTATAAATTAGGCGTCACGTTTTTGTACGATTTTCTTTCTGCTTGTTTGTGAACATCACGCAAAAAGAACAAAACGCATTTTAATGAAACATTTCACAAATAAAAGCTTAAATGCAAACTACGCTAAATCACTGGTTCCATTTTATCTCGCTGGTATGTCCGGAGCCGAAAATATACAATAAAACCCTATGTAACGGTATGTTAAGTGTATCGAATTTAGGCCCAACATTTAAGTATACAGAGCAGGCAAGGAGTTGACGTTCAAACGCAAAGTTTAGATTATTTATGATGAGGAGTATCCAAATCACCCCCATCAAATCGTATGTTCTATGATTTTGCGTAGATTTTGTGATAGAATTATTAAAATTATTTTTTTCGTAAATTTCACCTAACATCAGTTTTAAAGTTTCATTTTCGTTCTTTTGAACATTTCTGGTTCAGTTTTTTTGTGATTAATAATTAGCATAGTTTAACCTTATACCCTAAAAGGTATGGTTTATATAATCATTGCAGAATTGACTTAGATTTATTCGAAAGTTTGAGCTCAGGACTCCTAAATTTTCAAAGTATCAAAAAAACGCAATACGTAGAACATACATGGGGGTGATTCGGATACTCCTCATCATAAAGTATCTAACCTTTGCGTTTGAACGTCAACTCCTCGCCCACCCTGTATATGAAAATTATAGCAGAACTGCAGTTCACTGCAGCAATTAGAGAAGAACTCACTGGACGGATCGAATTAAAATGTCTGATTCGATCTCGATACTCCCACTTTGGGTAACCTTAAGCCTTCTTATGAGGAACATAAGAAACGACCACTTGTCTGTTCCATAAGTCAACACTGGCAACACACACTGGTCAAAAACTTTCAAATTGAGATACTGCGGTATTTAGGATCACCTTTGACATTTTTTTTAAGTTGGACATTCTTAATTGGATGGTGACTACACTGCAAAATGGCCGAACCAATTTTAATGGAATATTTTGTATGATTGAGTGAGTCCTGATTCATATCAGACGGTCACCATAGCCTAGTTGGTAGTGCTCCTGCCTACGAAGCTGGTGGTCCTGGGTTCGAATCCCGGTAAGTGCAAATATTTGTGTGATGAGCACGAACATTTGTTTCTGAGTCATGGATGTTTTCTATGTATATATGTATTTATCTATCTATATAAGTATGTATATCGTCGCCTGGTACCCATAGTACAAGCTTTGCTTAGTTTGGGGCTAGGATGATCTGTGTGACATTGTCCCCAGATATTATATTATTATATTATATATTGAAGAATTATAGACCCATCACACTGCTGAGCCATGTATACAAGTTGTTTTCGAGGGTCGTTACGAACCGTCTCGCGCGCAGGTTTGACGACTTCCAGCCTCCCGAACAAGCCGGTTTCCGAAAAGGCTTTAGCACCATAGACCACATACATACGCTGCGGCAAGTTATACAGAAGACCGAAGAGTATAACAAGCCACTGTGCTTAGCGTTTGTGGACTATGAGAAAGCCTTTGATTCTATCGAAACATGGGCCGTGCTGAGGTCTCTATAAGGTGCCAAATTGACTACCGGTATATCGAGGTGATAAAGTGTTTGTATGAAAACGCCACTATGTCAGTGCGACTCCAGGACCAGATCTCGAAACCTATCCACTTGCAGCGAGGCGTGAGACAGGGAGATGTTATATCTCCGAAACTGTTCACCACTGCATTGGAAGACGTCTTCAAGCTTCTGGACTGGAAAGGCTTTGGCATCAATGTCAAAGGCGAGTACATAACTCACCTTCGATTTGCCGATGATATCGTAGTCATGGCTGAGACCATGGAAAACCTCGGTACAATGCTCGATGACCTCAGCAGAGTCTCTCAACAAGTGGGTCTGAAAATGAACATGGATAAGACGAAAATCATGTCAAACGTCCATGTTGCACCCACTCAATTGAAAGTTGGTGACTCTGCACTCGAAGTTGTAGAGAACTATATTTACCTAGGACAGACCATCCAACTAGGTAGGTCCAACTTCGAGAAGGAAGTCAATCGTAGAATCCAACTCGGATGGGCAGCGTTCGGGAAGCTACGTAACATCTTCTCGTCCAAAATACCGCAGTGTCTCAAGTCGAAAGTCTTCGATCAGTGTGTGTTGCCAGTGATGACATACGGAACAGAGACGTGGTCGCTCACTATGGGCCTTATTAGAAGGCTCAAGGTCACCCAAAGAGCAATGGAGAGGGCTATGCTCGGAGTTTCCTTGCGGGATCGCATCAGAAATGTCGAAATCCGCAGGCGAACCAAAGTCACCGACATAGCCCGAAGAATTGCCAAGCTGAAGTGGCAGTGGGCAGGGCACATAGCTCGTAGAGCCGACGGCCGTTGGGGCAGAAAGGTTCTCGAGTGGCGACCACGAACCGGAAGACGCAGCGTGGGCAGGCCCCCTACAAGATGGACCGATGATCTTGTGCGGGTCGCTGGAAAGCGCTGGATGCGGATAGCGCAAGACCGGCAATTGTGGAGATCTTTGGGGGAGGCCTTTGTCCAGCTGTGGACGTCTTTCGGCTGATATGATGATGATGATATTATATTCGTCCTCATTTTTATCATGTATTGTATGTGTTTGAGTGAGTCCCTGGATAGTTTTGATTTACCATTTGACCAAAAAACCAGGTTTATTTTCTATTTGCAGAATAGTATACCGTCAGCAAGGACAGCCAGATAGAACATATATCTGTGCGAGTGTAATGCGATATAAAACCAATTTACAACTATTTTTCGATTGCATACATTTTGTGTTTCCGCGTGTATTTGTGTGATACCTTGTACCTCTGTGGACCCCCAAGAATATACTGTTTATTACATTATTTTAAAAATGATCGTTGGATTTTATTTAAAATTAGTGATGCATATTTAAATTTAAGTAACTCAGCTTTTGAACGATAAGCTTAATTAAAATATAATTAATCTGTTATAGTTAATAATTATTGTATTCTGTCAAATTAGTCTACCATTATTTATGTTATCATATATATATTCGAAATGCAAATCGTAACTCTAATCTTAGAAATTTGACCTGCAAGTGTGTATCGTTCGTAGCTTAAAGGTAGAGCCTGCGTCTGATCGGTAGAGGGTGCTGCTTCGAAATTCGAAATAATTCAATTTAGGATTTTCTATTATTGAATTGTTAAGACATGCAAAGTAATCAAATAATGTTAAATTCAAATAAAACATTCTGTTCTATACTATTATATCTAGAGAATTTTAATTAAGGCTTAAACACATGTAATTTTAGGTTAAATCCCTCACGGTATAAACAAACCACATCCAAACATAACACATTTCGGTAATTATAAACCCTACTTATTTTCCAAATAAAGTATTAAAGCACCTAAATAAATAACGCTCAAAACGAAAACTTATTAGGGTTCATAAATGCCCTTATTTGCCATGAAAACATGGTTTCCTTTTGTGGGTTTTGTTACAAGTATTTGTGTAAGCGCACCTGGCCTTTGTAAGGAGAAGAATATACCTACTGCAAATGTTGGTCGCCGCCTAACCAAACAGCTAGATCGAGTTTGTGTGGTAACAATAGGTATTTAAGTGTTCTTACGGTATGTATGACGTATATAGATATAATCATGAGTAAAGTAGATAGAGTTGACAGAAATCTGTTGAGATATCTGTCTTAGAAATAGAGTAGATTAATAATAATTAGAAATCTAAGACGGTAGTTCTTAGATTAAGACAACATATAGAAATAATAATAATAAATATCTGGGACAACTAACATACTGCCATCTGATTCCAAACTAGGTAAACCATTTGGCAACCAGACAGCTGATAAACATACTTATATACTTCTTAATCCATACATATCTTCTATGTATACATATAATAAAATCGTAGGAAAGTCAAAACTGTACATTGAATATTTTTTAAAAGGATACTTGGGGGATGATCTATAATCGATATCGAAGCCAAAAATATATTTTTTAAAATTTTTGTCTGTATGTCTAAACTCAAAAAGTACTGCATGGATTTACTTCAAAGTTTGCATGAATATTACTAAGAGGTCGGGTCAACATATAGGCTACATATTATCACGCTATCATCTACGGGGGAGGAACTGTGATAATTTATAAAGTTTAACGCGGGTAAAACCGCGGGGCACAGCTAGTAAAAAATAAAAAATTGTATTTTTGCATTTTATATAGAAATATATAAGTATGTTTATCAGTAGTCTGGTAGCCATAGTGTAGGCTCTTTTTTGGGATGTAATGGCTGTGTGTTAGTTGTCCAAAGATATTACTTAAATACAACGAAATCAGTCAAATAAATATATATCAGACACTAAATATATGTTTCAATTTAGTCCTACATGATACATGGTTTTTGTTTCCTTAAAGTACTGCGTACTTTATACAAAGCTAACAAACTGCCTCGGCATTGTATGGGTAATTAAATAGAAAGATAAATAATTAATTTAATTGGTACTTGCTACCAAACAAATATTTTTTATGCAATTTTTAAAGACAACGCCCGCATTAGGGAATCCAATCCCTGTGTCGCGGGGTACTTTACAAACATATAATAGTCGGACACAAATTACATGCAGACTCAGAACAACTATTTATGGGTCACACAAATAGTTGTCTGGCGCGGGACTCGAAACAGCGACACGAAGCGGCGAGGCGACTGTCTTAGCCGCTGCGCCAGACGTGCAGTCATTTCTATATTTTTATTAAAGAAAAAAAAATAACTATCTCACTCAAGACTCACTACAAGTATATTTAAACTTAGTCCAGTTGTTTATCCTATTTAATTTATTCCATTAAAACAAGCGTACATAAAAACAAACCTTTTGTCTTTATAGTATTACCAGTTAGCGTGGTTGGTAAATGCTTGCCTTCCACCCCGCAGTTTGGGGGTTCGATTCCTACCCAGGACAGATATTTGTGTGTATGATCATGTTTGTTTGTCCTTAGTCTGGGTGTAATTTTCTATATAAGTATGTATTCACAGCAGAAAAAGTAGTATTATGTTGTTATCTGATTTCCATAGTACAAGCTCATCTTAGTTTGAGATCAGATGGCCGTGTGTGAATAATGTCCCAGGATATTATTATATTATTCAGAAAACATAGTAACACACAAGATTTAATTCAATTATGTTAATTACATATTATATTATACTCCTACGTAAATTGATTTAGTAAAGTATAATATTGTTCAACGTGGAAAACACAAGGCGACAGTCACCTGATATCAGCTAAGAATATAAAATATGCATCCAACGAGACAGACCGCTTAAAGAAGATTCTACGGAAAGTTATAACTATTTCATACTATTGCTAGCTGTGCCCCGCGGTTTAACCCGCGTTAAATAAAATAAAATAAATAAAATAAAAAAGGTTATTATTCACGTAAAAAAGCGCTTGTAAATAGTCAGAACATGTTTGTAGTAATACAGTTATTAAAAATAATACATTGAAACAATAACATTATTCATTTTGAGACAAAGTCAATAAATTTAAATTTTGTATATGTTAGCAATCATATTACAGATAGTCACAGATAGTTCACGTAACGCAACAAATTAGTCATGTCTATATGGCTACAAGATTTAAACATTATAAATTATCACAGCTCCCCCGTAGGTGATAGCGTGATAGTTTGTACTCTATGGAGTACAAACTCTTAGTAATATTCATGCAAAATTTGAAGTAAATCCGTGCAGTACTTTCTGAGTTTAGCCCGGACACACATACAGACAAACAGATAAACAGATAAAAATTCTAAAAACTATATTTTTGGCTTCTATATAGATTGTAGATCACGCCCCAAGTATCCTTTAAAAATATACAATGTACAGTTTTGACTTTCCTACGATTTTAGTATATGTATAGATTATTTTAACAGTTTTGCAGTACTGTGTACTCCAGCGCTGCATCGCCCTGGCGCAGTTGCACAGTAGGGTAACTGACACTAGGGTAACCATTGCCTACACGATTCGTAAGTAAGTTTATATAAAAATAGATAGTACAACACGTTTGGATCGGGTTCTGTTGTCTCTTCTCAAACTTAAAAGGGTCCTCTGTCCTTTCTAGTACACCATTTTTACTTAAGGTACCTTTATTCAGCCGAGAACAAGCTTGAAGGCAACAAGGCTGTCACATGCCAACTGCTTTTAAATATTCTTACGCTGCTTTTTCATAATTATCCTTCTCTTCTTAACGTTCGTTGGGTAATATCTTTTACCTATTTGTGAAGTTAAATGAAGCGTTATTCAAAAAGACGCCTAAGTTCTTTTGTAAGTTAGCTCTGAAGTTTTCTTATTAAATGGGCGTTGTTTTGATATTAATGCCTGTTTTTTAAAATACTAAAGTATTAATAACGGTTCATGCATTTGTTGAAGTAGTTAATTTTGAAAGCTTTTAACAATTCGAGGCGTTTGGGTCTCATTCTAATAGGTTTGCATATTATTTTTTTAGCTTGTATTCTTAGCTTGTATATAAGCATACAAATATTTTTCTTCTTTTAGATAAAGATAGTTGAAGTCGACACTTTTTACACACTAGCTGTGCCCCGCGGTTTAACCCTCGTTAAACTTCATAAATTATAACCTATGTGCTAATCCAGGGTGTCAGCTAACTCCATAACAAATTTTAATAAAATCGCTCCAGCCGTTTAGACGTCAAGAATTAACAGACATACACATTACACACTCACACACTCACAAACTTTCACCTTTATAATATAAGTGTGCCTGTTGGCGTGGTTGCCAAATGCTTGCTTTTCACACCGGAGGTCGTGAGTTTGATTCCCACCCAGGACAGATATTTGTGTGCATGAATATCTCTGTTTGTCCTGAGTCTGGGTGTAATTATCTATATAAGTATGTATTTACAAAAGAAAAGTAGTTTATGTAGCATATCAGCTATCTGGTTTCCATAGTGCAAGCTCTGCTTAGCTTGGGATCAGATGGCCGTGTATAAATAATGTCCCAGGATATTATTATTATTATATCAAGTCATTTCTCCAATGTAAGTGAACGTAGTAGAAGTATATAGCGGCATTCTGTTTATCAACTCGTCATAACTAGAAGTCGGACTTACCCCCAAGGCGTGCCAATAACGTTTCACGTCCATATCTTTAATTTTCAACACAAATCCATTAAGTATTACTAATACTTATAGTCATTTTACCAGGTATATTTGTGTGGATCCGAGTGACTGCAAGTTTCTCTGCATTTATGAACAAGAGTTGTATTGAGGCTATAGTAATGATTATAGCGACTTTTTAGAGTTCCGTAGCCAAATAGCAAAAAACGGAACCCTTATAGATTCATCATGTCTGTCTGACGGTCTGTCTGTCCGTCCGTATGTCACAGCCACTTTTTTCCGAAACTATAAGAGCTGTACTGTTGAAACTTGGTAAGTAGGTGTATTCTGTGAACCGCATTTAGATTTTCACACAAAAATAGAAAACAAACAACAATTTTTAGGTTTAAAAATATTTTTTTTCACAGACCCATACATTTGCGGTATCTAGGAGTGAGGCGATGGCTGGCCCACACGTCATACTCGTGAATGGGTGCTGCTTGCGGTAACTGGTCGAACTGCTGTTGGGGTACTCATATTTTATTTTTTCGCCTCTGGTAGACTTCGTGTGACTTGTTAATTTTGTAAATGTACGCGGATGCACCCACCGTTTTTTCGTCTAGCAAGAGGATATTCTAAGTGCTTGAGTGAAATTGAATGCTATTGCTTATTTATTTTATTATAATTCACTGGATGAAAACGGTTCTGTGCGTGCATTAGCCTACATAACAACCAATCACAATGTTAGTAAAATACATGACATTTAAAAAAAATCGTAAACTGAAAGCAAAAGAAGACGAAAAAAGCAAGCTCGGAGTTTCTTTGTGGCTTTCTTCTACGGGTCGTCCACCTAGGTAGCTAGAGAAAGCCGCAGGCTAGCTAGGGTAGGTTCCTCAGCGGCGAGGATCGCTTTGGCCCATTAACGCGTGATCGGTAATCCCGTGCATGTGATCACACCCTGATTTAGAATTTCGTCTTTTTGCTTTAGTCTTCCATTCTTTAATTTTATTATAGTAGAACTAAATTCAAAATAATAGATAAGTAAATTGTTATTTATGTAAGGATTTCAGTAAATATATGCGCTAAAACAAACCGCACGGACTGACAAATTATTATTTTTTTTGTAACTTTTTACTATTCACCATGTTTATGTACTGCATTGTGACCTTGACAAGTACAAGTGTATGTTAATACCCAAGTGCTGAATAAAATTTCATTTTATTTCATTTCATAGGGATAGGTATTACAAAATTATATTGGGGTTACTAATATCATGTTTTTCTAATCTGAATAGCTTTTGCGAGAGACACTTCTAAAGTGGTAAAATAACCCCCCTCCCCCCCGTAACTTCTAAAATAAGAGAATGAAAGAACAAAAAAAAATATATGATGTACCTGCAAACTTCCACCGAAAATTGGTTTTAACGAGATCTAGTAAGTAGTTTTTTTTAATACGTCATTTAAATACTTGCTGCTACGGAACCCTTCATGGGCGAGTCCGACCCGCACTTGGCTGCTTTTTATACAACCAGGTTTAAATCAAACACACGACTCCACTAATGGTAAAAAGTTACCGTTGCCTATAATGGGCAACTGTAAACCCCAGGGGCCTTAATGTCGAGGTAACAAAGACAATGTTATAATTATATCAACTCAGCAATCAAGCACACGACCCACCTAATAGTAAAAAGTTACCGTTGACTATGGGCGACTGTAAACCCCAGGGGCCTTAATGTCGAGGTAACAAAGACAATGTTATAATTATATCAACTCAGCAATCAAGCACACGATCCTCCTAATGGTAAAAGTTACCGTTGCCTATGGGCGTTTATAAAACTCCGGTGGCCTTACTGTGCTAAAACACAGAAAAATAGTGAAAATAAATATCCAATTCATACTTTGACAAAACAATAAAAAGGTATGTAATTTCCGCAAGCATTACTTCAATTCCATTAAAACTTTAGGAGTTATTTTAATCCCACTGCAAACATCTTATCCCAGATGTCGTTTTGCAATAAAAACAGTGCATTAGTCTGATCGGAGTCTTACAATTTTCGATTTGTAAAAACGAAGGAATTATTACAGAGCTCTTTGTAATAATTCGGTTTGAGCTCTAATGTTTTATTTGACTCCACTGATACTTGTGGAAGAAATTATGATTTCAGAGTTGAAAATTTCTACTAATTTTTAGTTAATGTTTATAATATGTTTACTAAATGAAATTTAAATCAAATTAGTGAAAAATGCTTCACAGAAATGTGCAGACGCCAGCACATCCAGCTACCCCAATCTGTCTTTCTTTTATAGGTTTAGCTTTATCACAGAATCATAAGGTTCACTTTCAATTTGGGAAATTTGACAGATTGGGGTAGCTTGATGTACCTAGTAAATACTAGGTACAGACGCAGGTAGGTTCTTAAAAAAAATCATCTGGCTGACTCACAGACTCAGGAATCTCTATTGCTGAGACTATCTCGCTCTCCACGAGTATGCGGGAAAAATAAGTAAGTGTATAATTCCGATGACCAATTTTATTCTCCGAATATTGCATATATGCAAATATTTCTCCTACAATGGTATAGTATTCATAATTTTTACTAAAGAGGTACTTTTCTTTATATATTTATGCAATTTTATTAGATATTTCAAAACTCAACATGCATACATAAATTACATTCTTAAAAAAAAAACAATATAAAATAAAACCCAAAATCTGAAAAACTATCTCGCTCTCCACGAGTATTCGGGAAAAATAAATGAGTTATAATAATTATTCCGATGACCAATTGTAGTTTTTTCATTCAATCTAATGTTGCTATGGGGCACAAAACTCTTTCTCATTGTTGGTACCTTACATTCTGTATAAGTAGGAAAGCGATAATTTCCGTGTGCCGTGACCTCGAGGACAGGTCTTTCTGGTGGTTCCAGTTTTAAAAGGTTTGTCTTTGCTTCACCTGCCAATACAGTATTAGAGTATGTAAACAGGGTTTGGCATAAATCAAGGTAAAAAACACTTACCAAATCATTGTCGTTTTTTACATAAATGTTAATTATCAGTTTTATGTTGTGCTAGCCCCTTAAAAAAGCCCAGTAGTGGTTTGAATTTTCCCTTTCACAGATTATCACTGCACACTATTATTATCTTCCCACTCTCTCTGGCATTTACATACACAAACCTACGTATTACTCACGTAGCTACATTGCGATCCCTACATCATCTTTTTATATTCCTTTTATAAACATTTAGTCTACCAAGTAAACATTATTGCACTGCAATGCTGCGAGGCTCGCAGCCCTGATTTAAAATTAACCTATATTATAATATAGGTTAATTTTAAATCATCCTTCATAACGCGACGTCCTGCGTGAGCGATTTAGACGCAAACGCAAAGCGGCGAAGCGCGGCGCGATATCAACAAACAGTCGAAACCTATTGATGTGGCCTACGTGACCAAACGCGCGTGCGGTGCGGTGCGGAGCGGCGCGAAATAAAGCGAATGTGATCATTTGGCTTGTATTTTCGCGCGAACAGGATGCGGTGCCGTAGTGTTTTTACGGCGTTGGTGGCGGCTGCGCGAGACAATTCACGTGCACGTAGGACATTACCACCGCGTCGCACCGCATCGCATCGCGGTGACGCGCGTCACCGCTTCATAATCGCGTAAGTGTAACATACAGTTAGGTTCTAACTTGGCACTCTATCACATTGTTATCACCTTATACCTTGAATATGAACCTTGTACCTATGTGTTGAGAAAACAAAATTGTTATTTCTATTATTTTATAATAATATACTACGTTATAAATGGTTCTTCGTATTTTCCGCTTCAGTTTATCACTAAGCATACTCCTCGCGTCGCGAAGTGAAGCGCCCTCAATGCTCTCACGGTTGTAGGTCGACGGTGTTTACACTAATTGCTGGAGACAACAGCGATGTCTGAGAGTTAGTTCTTATTCTTGGGTTCTTATAATAAAATGGCGTTTTTATTAACCGACTTCAAAATTAAGGAGGTTATGAGTTTGACAATATGTTTCTTTTTTAAATATATGTTGCGCGATTTCTCCGTTGTTTGTGAAACCATTATGATTTTTTTTGTATTTATTGATGTTTTTCATAAAGAAAAGTCGAAGTATTTTTATTACAACAGTGATATTTTCCTAGTTATAAAGGACTTAAATACTAGTTCTGCCTAAACCTAATATAATTAGGTTTAGGCAGAACCTAATATAATTAGGTTTAGGCAGAACTAGTATTTAAGCCCTTCCGAAGCTTGAATATTATAACACTGCAAGTATATTATATACAGGGAATTATTTCTATTTATAATATAAACGAAATTAACCCATGTAACGCTAAATACTATGCCGAAAGTGGCATTTACGGACACTCCGAAGCTTCCGAAATCTTAAAAGGCAAGTTTTAATGCCTCGTAGCCAGATGCTCTCACCAGTTCGTAATCATTGGTAAGGTTAAGGGTAGCTACACACATAGTCGGGCCGGCATAGTCGGTTCGGCAGTATTAGCCGTACAACAAAGCCGACCCGATGCAATTACTGCACTTGTTCGGCTTGTGCCGATTGGTCAGTTCATTCGGGTTGACAATCATACGATTCGGCAGGTACTTGTGGGACGACAAAGCCGACCCGAAGCAACTACTACATACGTTCGGCTTCATTCGGCTTTCATTCGATCCTCGCGCGTCGACCAACTCTGACGTCAGTAGATCAACACATGCGCAATGGCGTGGTCGCAGGAAAAAACACTACAATTTATCGAGTGCTATAGGACTTACCCGTTTCTATGGGATTCAAATCACGAATTTTATAAGAATAAAATTAGAAGACATGATGCTTTACAAGAAATAGCTGCAAAGTTTGAAGTCGACAAAGTTGAAGTTGAGAGAAAAATTAAAAACCTACAAAGTCATTTTCTAAGGGAAAAAAAGAAAGAACAAGACAATAAAAAGAGTGGATCTGCCGCTGGTGACTCATTTCCTTCGAAATGGTTCGCCTACAAATCTTTACTATTTTTATCATCCAGAAATAAACCTCGCAAGAGTATGGATTCGGAAATGGTAAGTAAGGTCAATTATACACAATTCCTTCCCAATATTATTATTACTTATTTATTTATTTAAAACACAAAACAAGCAAAAGTATCGGCATGATATGATGGCTGTTTTGAAACATTGAAATAGTGACGTGCAATGCCGAATTATTATAGAAAAAATACTTTGAATAAACAAAATCAAAATCAGACTTGACTTAAAAGTATTAAGAAAATGTAAAACGTTAATTTAATATTTACTAAAATGAAAATTAATACACTTACATGTTTATACTAAAAAAAAACAAATGTTTACATTATAATATATTGAGTGTCCCTCACTTCATGTGAGGGAAACGTCAAAACTGCCATCATAGCATGCCGCTACTTTAGCTACACTACACCAATTTCAGTACCTACATGTTAATAAATATTAATATTTTGTTTGCCAAGGAATTTTCCCTTGTTCCGTACAGAAATACTCAGCAAATTCATCCCTGACAATTTCACCAGGCGAAAAATTGTACAGAAATGTTGGTTCCATATTTGTATCTTCTTCTCTACTCTCTTCAGAACTATCTACGTTTATGCCCACGCCGTTAATAGCATTTCTTCTGGTACCTTCAAATGCGTAATGTTCGTATAAAAGTCTAGATTCGTTATTTCTTCTGAGAAAATTGTGTAGGTGTAATAATGCCATCACTACTTTTGCTACTTTGTTAGGTTGTAATTTGAACGGTCTTTTGAAGCAACAATACACTTTACTTAAAATTCCAAAAGTACTTTCGACCATCCGACGGGCTCGACTCAAGCGATAATTAAAAATTCTTATTTTTGATCCCTTTCTTCCTAAAGATAAGTAGGGTTTTATAAATCTTTCTGTTAAAGGAAATGCATTATCAGTTATAATCACGTACGGTGTGCGGCACGGTCTTCCAGGTAGCTCAGTATCTTCTGGCACATTCAACGTATCTATATTGTTCAATATATTACTTGAAAAAACTCCGCCATCCGATATCCGACCTTGGCATCCAACATTAGCATAAAGGATATTATAATCAGAGTCCACAAGTGCCATTAAAACAATACTAAAGTAATCTTTAAAGTTGAAGTAATCACTGCCACTGTGGTTTGGTGCTTCAATTCGCACGTGTTTGCCATCTAATGCGCCGAGACAGTTCGGAAAATTCCATCTGTCATTAAAACCCTTTGCAACATTTTTCCACTTTTCTTCGCTATCTGGCATCTGAAATATAAAGCATAATTTATTAATAATTCTTAATTTTTCAGATTGAACACACTGCTGAAGAATGCTTAGATAGTACTGCTGGTACCCAATCCTCAGATGAACGCCCAAAGCGTCAACACAACGTAAATAATATCAAAGAACAAATCTCAAATGCATATTCTATTATGACAGAGGTATATCAAAATCGGAACAATAAAGACGAATTCTCCTTGTTTGGTGATCAAGTAGCTATCAAATTGAGAAAAATTTCTTGTCCTTACGCAAAAGTTACTGTGCAAAATAAAATAAATACCCTTCTAATGGAAGGGGAACTCGGACTATACGACTTAACAGAGACAAGGAAAAGGAATTCACGAAATATTACTGCTTCCTCCACATACATTCCTACTCCCATACGAAGTGATAACTCTGGAAGTTTCCATTCTGATTGTGGTAATATGAACTTTGCAATTTCTGAAGACGACGCGCAAGATTCGGGCCACAGAATTTTCCATCCTCCATCCTCCACGTACATTCCTACTCCCATCTCTAGACCTGACGAAGCTACTGATTCTAACTGTGGGAATAGCTTGGTGCCGCTAACTAACCAACGAGAATATTTATCCATGAATAATCAACCAGCTATGAATGATGAAGATAATTCTCAAGCAACGCAGCTTTCCCTTCCTGAAGCTATGGGACAATATTCGCGTGAGATTAATGATATGTAATGCTTTTTGTCTTAAGAGACGGAAGGCTGTGAAACTAGCGCCACTCGAGGAAAAAAATCATATCTTAGAATCAAAACTTTTTTTTAGTACTAATAATTGTTTGTAATAATATGTAGCCTTCCGCCTCTGAACACAAGATGCAAATATTATGTCAATTTACGTTTATTTTATTTGTAATTATCTGATAACGGAAAATTAAAAAAAAACAATCAAAGCTTTCAATAAATATAAACAAATACTATTAAGTGTAGTTTCTTAAATATTCCTTCAAACCTTTAATGAATATGAAGTCTTCTTACCTGGATACAGTCCTTCAACGCTGTGATCAAAGCTTCACTTACAACAGGTATTATTTCTGAAATACTTTGCTGTGAAATTTTAAATGTCTGCATCAAACTTACAAATGAGTCCCCAGATACATAATATCTTAAAGTAACTCCGAGTTTTTCTTTTACAGTTAAAGCAGTTCTCCAATTTGTGTTATTTTTGGAAATTGATAGTCCAATCAGATTAACAAGTAATTCAAAATCACTACTTGACATTCTAAAAAAATCTTTAAATCCACCGTTACTTCTGTATTCTAAGTTTAACAGATCACAGTCATCTAGTTTTAATCTGTTAAGGAAATCTTCATTGTCACGATTTTGAAGGCTACTTCGCACCCAAAATCTTCGGGGTTTTAAAGAGCCAGCAAAAACTACAAAACTTGCAGAAACTAACAACACGTCGTCTTCGCCCCACATTCCGAGTTGAACTAAACATGCCGATCGGGTTGTGATTCCCGAACATTCAACTACATATATTCGGTTTTGCCGCCCGGCTTTGCCGATGACTGCCAACCCGCTTTGCCGGCCCGCCTAGTGAAAGCCGAACGGCTTTTTCTCGAACATGCACCTACATATATTCGATTTTTGCCGCCCGGCTGTGCCGATTAATGCCGGCCCGACTATGTGTGTAGCTACCCTAAGCAACTAGGCTCGTGGTCAGTCCATAAATGGGTTACCACCAATGTGGTTTAATTTCTGAGCGTCTTCGTGCTTCGGAGTACACTTTAAGCTGTCGGTCCCAGTTGTAGGCATTAGCCAACAGTCGTTAGGACATATCAGAGGGAACAACTCTGACACTAGGGTAACCACTGCCCATACGATAAGTAATTAAGTAATGCAAAATACATAAATAACATGTTTTATTACAACTATGTCAATGTATGACAGATGGACCGATGATCTTGTGCGGGTCGCTGGAAATCGCTGGATGCGGATAGCGCAAGACCGGCAATTGTGGAGATCTTTGGGGGAGGCATTTGTCCAGCTGTGGACGTCTTTCGGCTGATATGATGATGTCAATGGTGGTTATAATTTTATTATATTAACTAGCTGGTGCCCGCGACTTCGTCCGCGACAATTTTGAATGATTACCAATGTAACTACTTACTTCTAGCTTAATCTAAAAAAAAAAATACTTTTAAAAGAAATAAGCAATATAAATTTCAGAAAACCTAACCTATAAATAACCTAGTTAAGAAATAAACTAAAGACTACTTTGCTACAGTTATTTAAAAAAAAGACCCGGTATCATAAACCCAAAAAAATCAAAGAATATATATCAATTGTCCTTAAGTAAAGTCAGTAAGTCAAATAAAGTAATATAATAATCAACGATGCATTAATCACCAAGGTAACTCCCATTAGCTTAGGTTGCGACCACGGCATTGATAGGTCTAAATATCACATTTTGTGAAAGAAACCATAGCGCGATCTAAAACGATGATTACACCATCTACTAACAAAAATATAACCTTGTAAAGCGGTAAAATTAAGATGTGGGCATATATTTTGGGTGAGATTTAGGCGATCATCTTTTGATTCAGTTTTGGACTACCTTTTACTTCAAGCATTTATTTATTTTAACCGATATGTCAAATGAGTTCTGCGATCTGAAACGATATAAAATCCATCGAGTTACAAAATTGTGAACTTGTAGATCAGTAAAATTAAGATGATATTTTTTGGGTGCGATCATCTCGACACGAACAATTTACACTACGCTAACTCGAATTTTGGGTCAATGACTTTTTTATCCCAATTTTATTAAATTGACGTTTTTTAATATGTTATGTAAAATACAAAAAAAAGAAGTCACAAATCTTATAAAACGCTTCGCTTTATCTTTACTTAGACGACAACAAACACAACATTTTAAGCAATAAGAAACGAATTTCTCTATAATTTAAGTTGGCGTACATTTTTAGTGTTGACCTATTGAATCAGTTATGGATTACCTTTTTTAACAACAAATTATTCCCTTGATTGCTTTATTGAAATGCTTTATTAAACTGAAATACCAATTTACATGCTTTTAACTCCAAAAAAAAAACAGTTTTTCATACAAACTTACATCCCCTATTTTAGTCGTCTTTAGGGGTGGAATTTCCAAAAGTCCTGATGATATATTTATAATGTTTAAATGAAAGGCGAAATACTAATTTTCATGCGTTTACCTTGAAAAATGTCACATTTTTCATACAAACTTCCATCCCCTATATGTCACCCTAAAGGGCTGGAATTCCCAAAAATCCTGAAATACATATTTTTAAATGAAAGGTCAAATACCAATTTTCATGAGTTAACCTTAAAAAATGTCACATTTTTCATACAAACACACACAACCCCTATTAGTCACCCTACGTGGTAGAATTCTCGGAAATCCTGAAACACATATTTTTAATTTTTAACTGTAATGCTAAATACCAATTTTCATGCGTTTAACTTAAAACTTGTTGGCACTTTTGTCATATAAACTTACATCCCCAATTTTACGACGTTGGGGGTGGAATATTCAAAAATCCTGAAATATATAGGTATTTTAATTTTTAACTGCAAGTCTATATACTAAAGCCTTTAACATCAAAATTAAGCACTTTCATAAAATATTTCATGCCTTATTTTAGTCCCTTAGGGGTGGTATTTTCAAAAACTCTTCTTTAGTGGATGCCTACGTCATAAAAGGTAACTACTGACAAAATTCAAGTCCTAACTGCAGCCGTTTAGACTATGCGTTGATATGTCAGTCAGGCAGTATAAAATTATATCCCCTATTTTCCGCCCTTGGGGGTGTTATTTCCAAAAATCCTGAAGTAAATGCTATATATTTTTAACAGAAAGGCCAAATACTCATTTTCATGCGTTTAACGTCAAAAATATAGTATTTTTCATACAAACTTACATCCCCTATTTTACGACCTTCGGGGTGGAATTTTCAAAAATCCTGAAATATATATTTTTTATTTTTAACTAAAAAGCCAAATGCTAATTTTCATGCGTTTAACTTAAAAATTGGGACTTTTTTCGTACAAACTTACATCCCCTATTTTTTGCCCTTGGGGGTGAAATTTCCAAAAATCCTGAAACATATATTTTTTATTTTTAACTGCAAGGCCAAATACCAACTTTCATGCCTCTAACTTCAAAAATGGCAAAGTTTCATACTAACTACGCACCCCCGTTTTACCCCCTTAGGGGTTGAATTTCGAAAAATCCTTCCTTATTCCTTGTCTACATTATAAAGAAAACATCTGTGCAAAATTAAGGCTTTCTAGGGCCAAGGGTTTGGGCTGGGCGTTGATGAGTCAGTCAGTCAGTCAGGACTTCTCTTTTTATTTATATAGATATTGCAATATATTATACCAATATTTCTTCTACAATGTATTTATAATTTTACTGAAGAGGTACTTTTCTGTATATATTTATGCAATATTATTAGATATTTCAATACTCAACACAGCATAAATTACATTCTTAAAAAAATACACAAAATCTAAAAGGTCCCTTATTCTACATTTAAATTCTAATACTATTGTGTGTCAGTCAATACAATTAAAAAGGATCCAACGGGCGCATATAAATAAATATTTCACTTCCATAAAATAATTTTCTTATCACAGCTTCCGCAATCCCAAAAGGCAAGTTCCAACGTACAATGGTACAATACACCATTAAATTCTACGGTAAATATCCAAAATGTGTGTTAAATTTATTAGAAAATAAAGTCATCGCCGCCTTTTGTACCCCGACGCGACGTTCTGATAACGTCCGATTAACGGGGGCCCACTATCCCGGGTTAACCCTCTACCATTCATGTGAAATCACCGGCCGCTGAAGGGTTAATAACGTATTAGATCCAGCTTTTTGACTGAGCGTCACCGTTGAGTAATATATTGCTACAATCTGGTGGAGCAGATATTTTGGAAATAGGTTGATGTTTTAATTTAAATATGTAAATGAAACGAGTTGGAGAAATAGGTGGCGGTATACGCTCTTATCGTGAAACGTGCTCATCGACGTATAACGTTAAGCTTTAAGGTTAATTGGTTTAATTTCTGATGGTATTCTTGATTTGGAGGGTATAATAATAATAATAATATCTGGGGACAATGTCACACAGATCATCCTAGCCCCAAACTAAGCAAAGCTTGTACTATGGTTACCAGGCGACGATATACATACTTATATAGATATATAAATACTTATATACATAGAAAACATCCATGACTCAGAAATATTATAAAATAAATATTCGTGCTCATCACACAAATATTTGCACTTGCCGGGATTCGAACCCAGGACCACCAGCTTCGTAGGCAGGAGCACTACCAACTAGGCTATGGTGACCGTCAAACCAGTCAATGTTAACCAGTTGGACCTAATTGTAGTCGTTAAGCCATATCAGAGGCATACTAGGCGTCTTAAAAACCAATTAAATTAAGATAAACATCGCACTAATATTATAAAGGCAAAAGTATGTGAGTGTGTAAGTTTGTTACTTCTTCACATCAAAACGGCTGCAGCAATTATAATAAAATTGTGTATGAAGTTAGCTGACACCCTAGATTAATATATAGGCTATAATTTATAAACTTTGACGGTCACTAGTTGGGAGTGCTCCCGCCTACGAAGCTGGTGGTCCTGGGTTCGAATCCCGGTAAGTGCAAATATTTGTGTGATGAGCACGAATATTTGTTTCTGAGTCATGGATGTTTTCTATGTATATAAGTATTTATCTATCTATATAAGTATGTATATCGTCGCCTGGTACCCATAGTACAAGCTTTGCTTAGTTTGGGGCTAGGATGATCTGTGTGACATTGTCCCCAGATATTATAAAGTTTAACGCGAGTAAAACCGCGGGGCACAGCTTGTTGTTAATAAGATAAAAAGACAAGAAAGATTTTTACGAGAATTGTGAGGATTATATATTATTAACCAATAACACAGTTTATTTTTAAGCCTAACCCATGCACCAGTTTCTCAGGAAACTGTTTATTTAGGTATAGGGATGTAATATAGAAAACTTTCTGGCTTCGGACTAATCTTACTAATTTAGACTGTTAGAAAATATTAATGAAGCTTGCAGGCCTGACTATAATCATCATCATGTCATCAAGTGCTCGCAACCCTTAGGTTTGCTACCATCACTGTGGATTCAATTCAATACAGACAGACCATAGCGATATATTTCTATTTGAGTTCGACGGGGAAAGACAAAGTGCTTTCAGAATACGTTGATAGTAAAATATTTTATTATACTTACATACATATATCCTAGTTAATATTATAAACACGAAAGTTTGTAAGAATGGATGGATCAATGGATGTTTGTTACTCTTTCCCGTAAAAACTGCTAAATGAATTTTAATGAAACAATAATATAGCTTTTACATCAGAATAACACATAGGCTCCAATTTATAGAGATATTGTGTGAATTGTCCAAAATATGACGATAAGTGTCAAGTAAGTAGGAAAAAATCTACCATCTGCGAGCTCTCCTGGCGTGCACTGCCAAAACCGCTTGACATATACATTCTACTATTATTATAAATGCGAAAGTTTGTGACTATAGATATATGGATGTATTTTTTTTACTCTTTTACGCCACAACTACTTTAACGCGAGTGAAACCGCGTGGCATACCTAGCTATTCCGGCGTGCACTGTCAAAACTGCTAGAGGCACATATCCTACTAATATTATAAATGCGAACGTTTGTAAGTATAGATGTATGGATGTATGTTTTTTACTCTTTTCGCCACAACTACTTTAAAGCGAGTGAAACCGCGGGGCATAGCTATTCCGGCGTGCACTGCCAAAACCGATAGAGGCACACATCTTACTTATATTATAAATGCGAACGTTTGTAAGTATAGATGTATGTTTTTTACTCTTTTACGCCACAACTACTTTAACGCGAGTGAAGCCGCGGGGCATAGCTATTATTTTATATTTGACTAGCTGTGCCCCGCGGTTTTACCCGCGTTAAACTTTATAAATTATCACCGCTCCTCCCCCGTAGATGATAGCGCGATAATATGTACCTTATATGTTGACCCGACCTCTTAGTAATATTCATGCAAAATTTGAAGTAAATCCATGTAGTACCTTTTGAGTTTAGCCCGAAAATACATACAGACAAACAGATAAACAGACAAAATTCTAAAAACTATATTTTTGGCTAAGATAACGATTGTAGATTACGTCCAAAGTATCCTTCTTAAAAAATGTTCCTTGTACAGTTTTGACTTTCCTACGATTTTATTATATACGATACGATATTATTATAGATTATTTTAACAGTTTTGCAGTACTGTGTATTCCAGCGTTGCATCGCCCTGGCGCAGTTGCACAGTAGGGTTTGTAACTCTTAATACGACAGCAGGTGGCATACTCCTTTCTGATCATAGTGATGTATCTATAAATAGAGATACTTCGCTATGATCTGTCTACTAGCAACTTATTCTGGCTTAATAGTTTTCCAGTACTATGTACTCCAGCGCTGCATCGCCCTGGCGCAGTTGCACAGTAGGGTTTGTAACTCTTAATACGGCAGCAGGTGGCATAATCCTTTCTGATCATAGTGATGTATCTATAAATAGAGATACATCGCTATGATCTGTCTACTAGCAACTTAATCTGGCTTAATAGTTTTCCAGTACTATGTACTCCAGCGCTGCATCGCCCTGGCGCAGTTGCATAGTAGGGTTTGTAACTCTTAATAAAGTAGCAGGTGGTATACTCCTTCGTGGTCATAGTGATGTATCTATAAATAGAGATACATCGCTATGATCTGTCTACTAGCAGCTTATTCTGGCTTAATAGTTTTCCAGTACTATGTAGTCCAGCGCTGCATCGCCCTGGCGCAGTTGCACAGTAGGGTTTGTAACTCTTAATAAGGTAGCAGGTGGTATACTCCTTCGTGGTCATAATGATGTGTCTATAAATAGAGATACATCGCTATGATCTGTCTACTAGCAACTTATTCTGGCTTAATAGTTTTCCAGTACTATGTACTCCAGCGCTGCATCGCCCTGGCGCAGTTGCACAGTAGGGTTTGTAACTCTTAATAAAGTAGCAGGTGGTATACTCCTTCGTGGTCATAGTGATGTATCTATAAATAGAGATACATCGCTATGATCTGTCTACTAGCAGCTTATTCTGGCTTAATAGTTTTCCAGTACTATGTAGTCCAGCGCTGCATCGCCCTGGCGCAGTTGCACAGTAGGGTTTGTAACTCTTAATAAGGTAGCAGGTGGTATACTCCTTCGTGGTCATAATGATGTGTCTATAAATAGAGATACATCGCTATGATCTGTCTACTAGCAACTTATTCTGGCTTAATAGTTTTCCAGTACTATGTACTCCAGCGCTGCATCGCCCTGACGCAGTTGCACAGAAGGGTTTGTAACGCTTAATAAGGTAGCAGGTTGTATACTCCTACGTGGTCATAGTGTTGTATCTATAAATAGAGATACATCGCTATGATCTGTCTACTAGCAACTTATTCTGGGAATCTAACTCACATGGAGTTAGACTCCCAGAATAAGTTGCTAGTAATAGCATTATTCCCGAGTCGATGATGTCTGCGTGATGCCATCCAAGTTAAAACTTTTACTGGCTACTATAATCCTGGGGGCTTAGTTAGCGCATATAAAATACGAATCGAATTAGAGTGCAGGTTAATAAACGAAGCATTATGATTGGCGAAACGTAAAAACCAAATATAGCTCTTTTTGTTGAGTGCTCGTACTTGTTTGTGAGTTTCGACTTTTGTAAATGCATGCCCATTTACCAATGTTTGACTGTTAACATATACTTTGGAATAAAAATTCGGTTGTGATTACATTTAATTTTCTACTGCTAGACAAAAGAGGTAATTATTATCGAAGAAAGTTACTGGAAAGATAGATTCATCTCACCACTATAGATAGTTTTCTCGCAATCCTCGCTGAACTTAAGCAAACTTGGGTCAGACCGACTACAGTTTAAAAACAAAACTATTTCTCTTCTATATCGCTCGCTTCACTTCACTACACTCGCGTTGGCATAAGATTGCAATGCGTTTGAGGTAAAACTTGTTCTTCTCATTACAACTTGTCTTTACTTTGTTAAGCTTGTTACTTCCGAACATCTCTCACTCTCTCTCTCTCTCTAACATTAAAGGCTGTTATAATATTAGCTGTTAATTAAAATTTTATATTATACTACAAATTAAATTGCAACTCTGACGGTTTAATGGGTTGATAGAAGCTTTATAGCTTATTCATACTTTGTTAAGTTGCGCGTTAAAGCACTATGTAATTAGTAGTGAAGTTTTAATTTTTAATATAACCCTCATACAGTCTCATAGCGGTTTTTACAATTTCATTAGAGTCGATAAGCATTAGTTTTTAAATGAATAAAGTTTGCTATTTAACAAATATAAACCATAGTTTTCATTTAATTATTTATTTTTTATTTATTTCAAATTTATGTACACACTGTAAGTATAAAAGAAGAAAGAATAAAAACAAGAGAGGACATTGCACAAAGGTACTACTTATTTCTAAAGAAATCTCTTCCAGCAGACCTGCAAGAGGAAATTTTGGAAGAGAGGAAGATATGAGTGTGTAGGATGATATACATACATACGATGATATTCATATACGTTTCGGTCCCATTTGTCACTAAGCTTGTTATAATTTTATTTACAGCCTGTAGAAATAACTTCTGATTCCACTAAGATTTCACTAACAATATTCTTATTATAAAATCTCAGTGATACAATTGACGGTCACCGTAGCCTAGTCGGTAGTGCCCCTGCCTACGAAGCTGGTGGTCCTGGGTTCGAATCCCGGTAAGTGCAAATATTTGTGTGATGAGCACGAATATTTGTTTCTGAGTCATGAATGTTTTCTATGTATATAAGTATTTATCTATCTATATAAGTATGTATATCGTCGCCTGGTACATGGGTACCTTTGTTGTGGGTATGGGTAAGCTTTGCTTAGTTTGGGGCTAGGTTGATCTGTGTGACATTGTCCCTAGATATTATTATTATTATATGATCTGCGGTTGAATGATTTTCCATCAGACCATGGGTCTTGAGGGTTCTTTGTTGTAAATGTAATAGTCTGTTTAATCTTTATAGCATATATAATGTTTCTATGAATGCATGTATTGAGTGGTCAACTACTCAATTCATAGGAACTATTATATTTAAACCTTAATTTATTGGTAAAGGATACGTCCAATCAAAGTTACGGCAGTGGGAAGGCAGTAAGGTTGGTTTTCGTAAAAACCAACCTTACTGCCACGTTGGTTGGTTTGCGTAATATATAAAAATAATACTGAAAATTATCTCGTAAAATGATCTACAGGCCAAATAAAAAACCCATTGGTAGTTTATTTAATTTATTTAAAGCAAACTTACGGGGTTACGTAATATGAACCATTAAATATTTGAACGTAAGATTTTGCTGTATCAAATCTTTCGGTGGTTACAGAGATCCAGAAATCTGTTGTCATGTCAGACTTAGCCATCCGATGACCAATTGCTTAAAATGAGTTGCTTTCAATCTAAACGTAACGATTTCATAATAATGTATGAGACTGCTGCCAGCCAACTGCGCAGTACATATCATAGTGAACAAGTGTATGCGCAAGCACAGGGGCACTTTCTATTCCATTACTGTGATGATCAGATTGGACGACTAGCGACACGACCGGAAAGATGTCAGGTACAGGACCGACTGCTTTACGTGCTTTCCACGGCACGGGGGTACCGCCAACTCCCAGACTTCAGGCTGATACTAAGAAACTTTTTTTTTACAGAAAAGCTCCTAAACCACGTTTGGCCTGATTGAGGATTTGAACCCAGGACCTCGTTATCTGCGGTTTAAGATGCTACCTCTAGACCGAGAAAACAATTTAAGAGTTCGCTGGGTCTTCTCAGTTGGGGCGCATTGGATCCGGTGGTAGCATTAAAGCGCGACCGTCGTTTTAAACACAAGGTCCGTTATAATAATAATACTGAATTCATACCTTAATATGGACAGAACCATTCAGACAATATGTAGTAAAATATAAATTTCAATACATAATATTAAAAACTTCAACTAAACATAATCTCCTTGACAATAACTTAATACAAGCTAGCTAAATATCACTACCATTATAAAATAAATTGTATAAATGTTTTAACATTCCGTGTACCTAAATATCTGTAATAAGTAACTAGAAATAATAACTGGACTACAAACATGTTCTGACTATTTACAAGCGCTTTTTTAAAGTCACCGTGAATAAAAACCTTTTTTATTTTATTTTATTTAAGATGTATGTGATTGATGTATTATTTACTCTTATAATTTATACGCAGTGGATATGAGATATTCGAATCAAGAAGTAATGTTTGAACATTTCGGCTTATCCTGGAGACCACGTTTGCATTGAAATGGCATAAGAAAGTGCAGCGATTTATAAAACCAGGCAGATAATAATATCTGTGTACAAAAACTACTGCTTAAATGACTATCAGTAGTGTTGTGCTTTTCTTTCCTATTTGATGCTTTAAGCTTCATTAATTGTAGCTATGTACAGACGCGAGCACGCGAGCTACCCCAATCTGTCACATTTCTTTTATTTTCAACTTTATCACATAAGCATAAGGTTCACTTTTAATTGGGGAAATTTGATAGATTGGGGCAGCTTGATGTGCTGGCGTCTGTACCAAGATAACAACTTTGGTTTATATGATACTGATAGTTATCACAAAACATTTTTTGATCAAATTTTAATCCAAAATAGATTTTTCTATTTGTAAAAAACCGTACACAGGCGCACGTTCCAATTTAAAATACGAGTAACGTCCAATTATAATTAAAAATCCCCGCAAAACCAAACATTTGTATAACTCGTTATAGAACACTAAAGCCGAACTTTTATTATTCTACATTATTAGTTATCTTCTCGGTTTATTTTGTTCTCAATGTGTACCTATTTTATCCACAAGCGGCCATTTCCTTCCATTCCGGTATTGTTTGGTTAGGAGCGGATTAAACCAGTTTTCGCTGGTTACTTAGGCCCCTACTTAATTTTAGTGAACCAACAGTAAGTATCACCGCCTTGAGACTTTTTATATTTAATAAATCTGACGCAAGTACAAGGTATTTCATTAAGAACCCTTGAACTCTGAAATGAAATAAAATAACCTGTTAAAAATTGTGGCAAAATCACAAAATTTTGCCACAATTTTTATTATTATTTAAAAGATATTTGATATTTGCAGCGTGGGCAGGCCCCCTTCAAGATGGACCGATGATCTTATGCGGGTCGCCGGAAACTGCTGGATGCGAATAGCGCAAGACCGGCAATTGTGGAGATCTTTGGGGGAGACCTTTGTCCAGCAGTGAACGTGTTTCGGCTGATTTGATGATATGATAATTTTAATTGAAAGGCCGCCGCGACCCCACTGAAGATGGTGTATCCTAATGGTAAAAATTTGGATAATTTAAAATTATAAAGAAAACGAATCAAGTAATACGATAATAATAAAAAAATATATTTATTAATAAATAGGAAAAAATGCATGTTATAAATTTATAATAATAATGTCCTCCTCGTCGAATTTCGGCCACGGCGGCCAGTCTTAATAGAATAAAATAAAATAAAAAAGGTTTTTATTCACGTAGACTTTAAAAAAGCGCTTGTAAATAGTCAGAACATGCTTGTAGTAATATAGTTGCATACATTATTATTTCTAGTAACATAGATATTTAGGTACACATTGTATTGATTATATGAAAACATTTATAAAATTTTGTTTATTATAGCAATGATATTTAGCTAGCGCGTATCAAGTTATTGTCAAGAGATTATGTTTAATTATCTAGTTTAAGTCTAATATATTTACTACATATTGTCAATGGTTCTGTCTATATTAAGGTATTATTATTATGACGGACCTTGTGTTTGTCGTATCGTTTGTGTGTAGCTTATCGCTATCTGCGCGGGACATATTATACAGTATGTTAGTTTAATCGAGGGACGTATTCAAACCCACAATAGTGTATGCTTATATGATACTAATAAAAATATAAACAAAAAAAAACACTGATAAATAACAAACAGAACCATACCAAAAATTTTGCAAAAGTCTCACAACGTGTATACACCCTTGCGCTAACATGTTAGTATTATCGCAGAACATGTGCGCAGGTCAATGACCTTTCGGCAGGATCGGCGCGTGTATTGCCACGTGATCACTTTAGGTACAAGTTCACTTCTTGCGCACTCAGTGTTCATGATAATGTATTTTATAGGACAATTACGTCAAAAATTTAGGTTATGGGTTTTTTAAATATTTGGGACGAGAATCGAATACTGAACACCCTCCCTTAATATGTCCCTCGTTTAACCTAACATACTGTATATCAGAAGTGTGTGCATAAGTACAAGTTTTCAATTCCATCACTCTCATAATCAGATGGGACGCTTAGCGACAGGACCGGAAAGAGGTCAGGTACAGGACTGACTCTCCGAGGCACGGGGATATAATACTACATTTAACGTGTATCGAACGTTACGGTAATATCTATTAATTTTGAAATTACCAAATTTATTGTCAAATGAGAAACGGACTGTTTTTCTTGTTTATACAAAGTTTTGTATTGTTTATTCATGGTTAAAATTTAAGCTCCTAATGCCATAATGTCTATTTCATATTGAAGAAGAAGAAGAAGAAGTACACTTAATTGCAAAAATAAGTAATACAAAATAATGGATACAACAAGAAAATTAGCTTATTTTAATGCAATTGGCGGCCTTATCGCTAAAAGCGATCTCTTCCAGGCAACCGATTTACTTTGAATGGACCAAAATTGAAACAATCTAATGAAGGTAGCAGAAGGTGTACTAATTGCAATTGGAAAGTTATGAATCTAATTAATCTAATACTACGTACATATACATATTATTATGTACTTACGTAATAAGATACATATGACTATGCATATACATACATACACAAATAAATACATAGATACAAATATATATTTATATATACAAATACATATATAGGTACGGTACATAAAATAATGTAAGGGTATTATTTCACAAACGGACGGCAGTAGATTTATTGCCGAGTAGATAAAGTGAGATAGTGCTGTTTAACCATATTTTTAAAAACGTTTTGTGATTGAGCGTGTCTAATCTGTATTGGCAGCGCATTCCATAATCGGACAGCTTGAACGCTGAAGGATTTGTCTGTAAAATTAGTAGAATGGATTGGCATTTTGAGTCGTAAGTTTTCTGAAGACCGCAAGAGTCGCGAGTGAGTTGAGTGAAGAAACTGAAAGCGTTCCTTGAGATAGAGAGGAGTGGATGGATTGAACAGAATACTGTATAGAAGTGTGACAATGCGAGTATTCCGACGAAGTCTTATGGGCACCCACTTGAGTTTAGTGCGAAATTCAGAGACGTGATCATATTTACGCAAACCAAATATGAATCGTATGCAAAAGTTTTGAAGTCGCTCAAGTTTATCAAGTTGGTCCTCTGTAAGATCAAGATAGCTGGTGTCACCATAGTCAAGGATAGGGAGAAGCAAGGACTGCGCAAGTGCAATTTTGGTAGCAGTAGGGAGAAAGTTTCGCAGGCGTCTTAGGGAACTAGCAGAAGCGAACATCTTTCTGCTTACTTCTTGTATCTGTGGACCCCAGGCAAGAGTCGTGTCAATATAGATACCTAAATTTTTCATTTTATCGGCGTAAGGTATAACAGTGCCGTTGAAAACAACATGGGGAGTTTGGGACCAATCAACATTACCAATTTTCCGAGAGCTGCCAACAACAATGACTTGAGACTTTTCTGGGTTAACATTGATGCCATATCTCATGCTCCACTTACTTATATGAGATAAATCTTTTTTAATAACCCTAATGGCTTCCGATAGCTTTTCACAAGGCGTTTGGGTGTATATTTGGAGATCATCCGCGTAAAGGTGGTAGGTTGAAGTAAGTTGGTCAGAAATAGAATTTATAAATAAAGCGAATAGCAAAGGAGACAAAACGCCACCCTGTGGTTCACCAGCAGTAGTATCACACCAAGAAGAGAAAGAATCTTCTATGCGAACCCACTGCCGACGTCCAAACAGGTAACTGCGAAACCAGTCAATTACCGTTGGAGATATGTTAATAGAGCGTAAAATGGCCAACAGTATGTCAAAATCTACCGTGTTAAAGGCATTGCTGAAGTCCAACAATGTTAGCACTGTCATATTGCCATTTTCCATGCCTGTCCTGATATCTTCCGTAACATTGATCAAGGCTGTGGTCGTACTGTGACCTGGACGAAAACCAGATTGGTAAGGATTAAGGAGATTGTTCTTGCGAAGGAACACACTGAGTTGGTTATGGATGAGTCGCTCAAGAACTTTGGATAGAAAAGGAAGTATAGATATTGGACGGTACTCAGAAATGGACGTGGGATGGGATTTTTTTGGCAAAGGAATGATTTGTGCGTCCTTCCACAAGTATGGAAAGACACCACTAGAGATGGAAATATTGAGGATATGGCAGATAATAGGAAGGATTTCGTCAAGGATAGGTAGGATCATGTTACGGCTAATACAGTCGCTACCAATAGCATTGGATGCGATTGACAATACGCTCTTCTTAACATCACAAGCAGAGAATCGACTAAAGACAAAATGTGGATAGTTGGGAGCCGGAAAAGATGATAAATAGTTTAGTGTGCAGGTTTTTACAGTCCTATCAAAGTTGGACGAAGCTGAAATGTACTGATTAAGCAAGTTGAGGTCCAAGTCTTTAGGAATGGTATCTTGTCGGGATTTTCCAACCCCCATAGATTTAAGAAATTTCCATACTTTCGCTGGATCTCCATTTTGAACAGATTTGTGAATATGCTGGCGTTGTGCATCCCTACACACCTTATTACAGTCATTCCTTATATTGATATATTTATCTCGATGGTGATCAGTATTTCTTATCTTCATCTTGGTCTTTGCTGTAACTTTCTTATGTAAGAATACTTTTATGTCATCAGAAAGCCAAGGTGCTGGAAGATGTTTCAATCTGATAGGCCGTACAGGAACATGTTTGTCGTAGATGTTAATAATTGTTTTCGTAAAAATATCAACGTTCTCATCAATGCTATCAGCGTTAAGGAGCGTTGTCCAGTCAATGCTGCTGGCATCCTCAAGAAGATTAGCAAGGTTAATTCTACCAAAATTGCGTTGCAAGAGAATTTTTGGCTTTGCCTTAAGCGGCCGAATTTTGTATGATAGGTAGATAAGATCATGATGAGAGTAAGCGTCGGCAGAACATTGTCCATGTTTGGCAACGTGTTGAGAAGAAGAAACAAAAATAAGATCGAGAAGTGAAGGAGTAGAGTTCGGAAAGTTATGAGTAGCATTTAGTGTAAGGATGGATAAGTTATTAGATTCAATAAGAGAGACAAGGTGAGATGAGCGATAATCATTCTTCAAAAGACATGTATTGAAATCCCCCATGACTATGGTGTGACTGTAAGAAGGGAGAACCTTTTCCAGGAGTTTTTCCAAAGAGGAGAAGAATATTTACTCTTAAAGATGGGCTATAATATACACCAAGTAAAACTTTCCGATGGTTAAGCTAAACTAACTAACTTCAATAAAAAGATGCTCGCCTGCGGTTGATGGAGTGGCTGAGTTGACGTATCCACAATAGAAAAGGATATATTGGTACGCAAATAAATGGCAACCCCGCCACCACCACCACACGCACGATAATTTCTAATTAGATTGAAGCCGTTGAGTGAGTATAGCGTAGCTGGAAGACATGGCTTGAGCCATGTTTCAGAAATGAGTATGGCGTGAATATTCTTACAGTCAAAAGATGCCAGCATATCTGCGAAATGGGCTGGAATACTCTGGGCATTTATATGAACCACATTGAAATTCTTGGGTACATCAGAAAACTGTGTTATTAAGGTATCTGCTAGGGAAGGTACACTTATGAAACTATCACTATCACCGCAAGAGTAAAAACTTTAATTGTCACTACTACAATCCGACATAAATAATAATAATATAAACAAATATGAGTACTATACAATATAATAATATATTATAAAATATTAAAAAACAAAAATACTAAGTATCAATTTTGGTTCACCCACCGGCAAGCTGTTACATAATCGCAAAGTAAAATAAAATAAAAAAACACAGAAACGAAACACATGAATCACACAAAAAAATAATAACTATTAAATGCATTAGTAGATACTTCAATAAAATTTCCCTAATTAAAAACTATAATGTTCAGTATAAATTTCACGGGGTTAGTAGAAACAAATCCCGTGTTAACAATTGTAATTAAGAACTATGGAACGCAACTGTCGTTTGACAAGTGTTCCTTATGTCACTTGGAAAATAATAAAATGTTGACTAACCTACACTGATCGAATTGTTATTATATTGTGTGAATTTAATGGACGGTACAAAATGCAGAAGACAAATAAACAAGAAAAATGTATGAGCTAGGTGGAAACAGCTGTTACTTTTTAGCAGCCGCTAACCGCTTAGTTTTCGACACGACCTTTGCTGGGGCAACTGGCGCAGGTTTTGATGCAGATGTGTCTTCCTGAGCGATATTATCTACATCAAATATAGACTGGATACGATGGCGCTTCTCATCACCGCCAACAACGTAAATATCGCCATTTTTGGTGAAACACGAAGCCACACCAATTTTCTGCCTCACGTAACAGAAAATCCTATGACGCGTCGCCGTTAAAAACTCTGACATTGTGGTACCTGAGCCCTTGAGTTTAGTCTTCCCGAACCACAACTGGTCCCGTAGCGCCACATCATTTATTTTTAAGAGGATATTGATAAAATGTGTTTAAATTATAAAAATTCATTTTTTTTTAATTTCCATATCTACTCAATGCTACATATTTCAGAAAAATAAAGTTTAATATTTTTTCACAATTATTTAGAGGTCTTATATAACTTGTGTGGGAGGATAGGTATAATAGGCATTGTGAGGCCGATTTGCACGAAGTTTAGGTGTTTGTTTTTAGGGATTATGCTAAAAGTGGCCTTTCAGTTAGCTTAGGGAGGTTGTTCTTAGTAGTTAATGAGGTTTCACTGTTCCATCTGGGATAGAAATAGCAGTGCCTTGATTTTAGTTTGGCGAAAGTTTGTTGACCAAAGTCTTGTTGTAATAATATGACTTCTATGTTCAACCGGTGTTAAAAAGTCTCACAAACTATGGCTACGGGTTAGACGTTTTGATGCTTGCCTAAGAAGAAATCCTTTTGTTAAAAGGTATGATTTATTAAGGTGATTTAAATTATACATGTACCTACAAAGTGTAGGTGTACTTCTACTTAATATTTGGTACCTACTTTTTCTGTTTTATTTAATCTTTCTCCTTTTACTGAATTTGTTACACTTTTTAACCGTTTTTATTTCATATAACTCTTGTCTAGCGATAACACTGCCCTGTACGTTATAATGCTACTATGTTTATTTTATTTTTGTAATTTATTTGGTGTACAATAAAGAGTATTGTCTTGTATCTTAAAAACCTCTACTGTAACCATACCACAGCCTTGACTGATCTACCACCCGCTTAACCAATTTTTGGCCGACTAGAGTAGGCATCTAAATTATTTAGTAACACTTCCTCAGTGTATCTTGATAAAGTTAAGCTATAAAACTTCTAAAGTAGATTATACTTACAATATGCACATCACTTCCATCTAACCCATTACAATTCCAATGAAGTACGCAAATCGATTATGCAATACTATTTACTTGCGCTATCAACGTGACGCGAAGCTCCGCCACAGTATATAAAATACTACAGTAGTGGTTTATAAGGTACTAGGTACCAAAATTATTAAAAGATGATTATGTCTAATGGATATATTATTCATTTAAACAGTCCTACTTAAAATACATACACATAAACACACTACTTACTTAATGAAAATAAGCAAGAAATGTGAAATCTCGTTTCCAACACCATACTGCAAGTGTGGCGCAATGGTTAAGATTACTTGTCTTGTATGACCCATAAGTAGTTGTTCTGTGTTCTTTAGTTGTCTTTGTGCTTTGTAAAGTACGACACAGGAATTAAATTCCCTAGGGCGGGCGTAGTCTATCACAAATTTCCAAACTATCATTGTACTAACAGAGAGTTCATATTTTAAATTCTGTACTTCCAAAGCATTGATTTTAAATGTTAAATATAATTTGCTAAAAAGCACTATCTCTCTCTAATCATACATGCATGTTAAAATAAATCGTATTTAATACAACTAGTACAATAACAATTAACGATCCCAGAAGAATAAATACGTGGTATAACTATTGTTAAAAGTTATTAGGTATAAAGGTAAATATCTAAAAATAACAAGGTGTCTAATATTTAAATAAAAATAAAGAAAGCTTTGAGTCAAATAAGGTTAGATAAACTAATTCAAGGATAGATAATCCATGGATATTAATTTTATTAACTCAGACACATAAATAATGCTTTAAATTTTAGTTGGTTTACCATTTTAATTTGTTTTTTTTTATTTTAGTTACATATTTATCGTTGTTTATTTTTTGCCGGCAAAGTAATTTAAACATACGATAAGCAATAAGCTTGGTTTACTCAAGTATAGCTAAAAATAAATATTTGCCACTTTATTTTCACTTGTCATACTGTGAGTACAACGTTCCTATGTCTTTGTCTACAAGGAATGCTACGAACGTACTACGATGCTACGGACGTAGTACGAGACTGTATGTGCTACGGCGTAGTGTATGCAAACACATTCCTTGCTGCCATGACTATGTATTAGTTGGGTGCTTCACTATGACAGCCGCTTTTTATCTAAACATAAATTTTATATGAGTTTTATGGTTTAAATACATATTTCAAATGTTAACCTAATATTTAATATTGAGGGCACAACATAGTTTTTAAATTATGATGTAGTAACTTTTTTAAGTAGTTTTTTACTACCAAGTCGACAAATAAGTGAGGTAGTTTATTACGCTTGCGACACACCGTGTGCTAAATCAATAACTTAACAATGCTACTGCTCTTCCTTTCTTCCCCAGTTGAGTTTCTTACATAGTGAAACAACAATATCTTCTACTTATCAACAAATCTTGACCTGCACAAACCCGCCCTGAATATAAACACATTTTTAAAGGTCACAATCATGCAAAAAAGTAGTTAGTTATGATAGAAGATGAAGCGGTACACTTTATTGAAAAATAAAACGGAACAATTAATCTAAACAAGGCAATTAATTATTTTATTGCAATTGATGGCCCTATCGCTAAAAGCGGTAGCCGTTTTACGTTTGATGGCCCAGTATTGAAAGGAATCAGATTAGGGTAGTGGAAGCTGTACTAATTGCAACAACACACATTCATCGGTCAGAACAGTCTTTCATCTAATATTACAAACCGATAATAATAAAATTATGAAACTCAGTAGCTACGCTGCTCAGAATGTTTGCTACGCGATACCTTTATTTGCATTGCGTAGGCAAACTGTGAGGCAAGTCAAATATTTTATGCCTGACACCAATAATTTAAGTGAATTTGTATTTGAATAAGCAAAAAATAAATTTAAAATGTGAAAAATCAAAGGGTACTCAATTTTTTCTTTACTACTTAGTCAGAAAACGAGAATAGAGCCCTTCTGACGGTAAGCGGTTATCGCAGGCTTAGATGTTTTTAACAAAAAGCATCACTTACGCATCTTTTCTTCTCTTCTTCCAATGAGTTCTAGCATTTGTACTCAAAACCAGTACTCAAATAATTTATTCTATGACTTGAAATGTCTTCGGAAGAAATTAATAAAATTCAGTTTTTAGTTAGTCATTAATTTAAGTTCTGTTTAACTTATTTGTCGATTTTTTTAAACTTGGCTGGTAGCTAACACAATTACCGACCAAAATATCCGCGTCCACTAAAAATGCGTATTGGACACCACGCGCCACTGTAACGGATAATCCGATTCGTGTTTTATAAATGACTTTACTAGATGTACAGACGCTAGCACGCCTAGCTACCCCAATCTGTCAAATTTCTTTTATTGATTTTCAACTTTGTCACAAAAGTATAAGGTTCACTTTCACTTGGGGATTTTTTACAGATTTGGGTCCCTTGATGTGCTGGCGTCTGTACAAAGAAATATATACAAAAGATTATATTATTATAATATCATAAATAATCTTACTACTACCTTACTTTGAATAAATATGTATTTGTAATTATTGTTCAAACATTTAGTAGTTGTTTATTAAAGATTAACAATAGGCTATTTTACTAAGTAACGATCTGTACTAGTAACAAGGTTTTAATACACCAAGACCTGTTCTCTTAAATAATCGCTCTTCTCATCCATTTTAAGTTGTCTAGAAGAGATCACATTTTAGAGATAAGACCGCCAATTGGTAACTATTGGTGTACAGACGCCAGCACATCCAGCTACTCCAATCTGTCAAATTTATTTTATAGATTTTTAACTTCATCACAAAATCATAAGGTTAATTTCAATTGGGGAAGTTTGCCAGATTGGGGTAGCTTGATGTGCTGGCGTCTGTACAATACGGAATTAATATATCTATGTTAACTATTGGGCCAATTCAGACGATATTAACCTTTAACTTTCAGCCATCAATAAGCTCAAATGTTTTCAACTAAAATTCTTGCTTTGACTAGTAGAAACATTCGATAAAAACACGGTTTCGGATTTGTTCATAACTTTCATACATCAAAGGTAACGGAACACGCATTCAATGTATTACCGGCAAAAGGTTTCGAAATATTATCCCAGAGAAAGTTGCTTACACGTGCGAATAGTTGATTAGATAGATTTGACACGAGTAAGTCTAGATTATATTTTTCTGTAATAAATCCTATTTCTCTAAAAGTCTGCCATTTATTAATTTTTCACATAAGACGCCCAAAACGTCTACTAACTCTCACCTAAACTAGTATAATAACGAAAAAAGATTCGTATTTTTGCATGTTTGTTTGGTTTTAATAGATATGTTCTAAATCTATTGAGTTTAGTAAAAAAATCGTTACCTATGTATAGCTACACTAGTGTGCCCCGAGGTTTCATCCGCGTTAAACTTTATAAATAATAATAGCCTATATTTATCCGTTCTATAGATTTTCCGTGGAATAATACCAAATATCTATGCATTATAATTTCACATTTATATTTTCTTTTTGTATTTGCTGGAAAGCTTTCAGACTAATGACATAACATAAAAAAGAAGAGTTAGTAGAATTTTAATAAAAAATTCTACTAACCAACTTAATAGGCTTACATATTTATTTGAACAATCAGTACTTGTTATATTGTTTCTTAGATCTATTTTAAATATTTTAATGTACAACATTTTAAGAAGTAACATTTTCAACAAATAACAAGGAATATATTTTATATTTAAAAAATAGAAAACCCCACGAAGCTACAACAATTTAACCTAAACTTTCAAAAAATTGCGTTCAATAGTTATATTTTAATCTATTTAACCATACTTAACTTCACTCACAAGTAAGCTCATAAAGATATATGTGGTTTTGTCTGATTCCTTGTACTGTTATGAGACTTGATTGCCGCTATCGTATTCCAGACGTCAACCTCCTACACAAGGCTTAGCCTGTTCTATAGGAACTTTCATTCACAAATAAGAATGATATAATGCGTAAATTAAATCTCTTATAAGACAGGTTGAGCCTAGTGTAGGAGGTTTCTGAAAAACGACGACTTTCAAATTATAATCTGTACTTGACAAGCTAATGTTTAGTTTCCAAATACAAACTATAATTGAGAGTCATTTTTTGTAAAGAACTGTAGAATAATTGGAAAAAGCTACAGCTCGTAATCTTAAAAGAATATCCTATAAAAATAATCCATCTGTAGAAACTCTTATTTTTCCACAATCGTAGGAACATAAACATAATTCACTCAAGTTTTTGCTCAACATCAAGACATCAATCCCCAAAGGAACAGTGGGCCCATTTGGCAACACGCCAATGAAAGCTCCGAAAATAAAACTATTGAAAATTCATTTGGAAACGTCCTACACATAAAATTTTGATTGAAACCTCCTGATTTTACTAGTTTTTTTTTAAGACGCGGATTGCGGAGGACTCTATTGACCCCACAAAATTTATTTTGATTGATTGATTTGATTTTACTATTTATCAATGTAACAGGGTTAGATAGAAAAGCTTGTCCACCCCAACTAAGCTTCGCTGCGGCACAACACATTAGTTCAACGCTGGACGCCCTATCAACACGACTTCCGGGGACTGGAAATACGCCACCAAAAAAGTAAGAATACCAATACACCAAACAGGTGGTGGAACTAGCTGCCTCACCAACAAGGCAATAATCTTAGAAGGGATTAATAAACTATCGTATTTCTGTTATACTATTTACATAATATAAACAAACTAAAATTAATATCCTCAGTAACTTCATCAGCGTATTATTGCTAGTCTAACACAATTTCTCGCTTCGCCGACGGCCAGTCCCTTGGTCTCAGTACAATTAGTACTGACGGCATTATTTTTGTGTCGCCTATTGTACCTTTGGTTGTCTATCTTTGTGTAACGAACGCTGAAATTCGGTAGCCCCACGGGTACGTGGGTAAACATCTAGTATATTTTCTTAATGCTTGTGGCCGTAATTTGGTGAAATAAACAGAGATATCAGAACTTATAACTTGTATTATTGGGGATTATTATTTTTAATATTATATTATATATTAGCTGTGACTAGACACTAAGACAGACTGCCTGTCCGTCTATTACAGCCGTTTCGAAATCTACTACAGGTATTGAGTTGATATTTAGGTCAAACTTAAATGTACGTCCCGCCACACAATTATAATAGAAATTCCCGGATTGCGGGTCGATTTATTCGTTCAATAATCTTTGAGAAACAACAAATGATATGATGAGACTTGATCATTTTAAATTTGTCATTAAAAATCATTTGACAAACATCGCATTTCTCAAAGATATTGCTTTATATGTAATTATTTGACAAAATACAGATTTCGCAAATGTTATACCTTACAAATATTTCAAATGTTAAAATATAATTCCTAAAACATTGTTTTCAGGTTTTCAGGCCAAGTACCTTAATCTTATATTTCATTTAAAAAATTAAGCAATTGACAAACATCTCATTTTGCTTTATAGGTAGTTATTTGACAAAATACAGATTTCACCGATGATTACACAGATGTTTTAATTTCCAAATATTTCAAATGTTAAAATATAATTTCAAAAATATTCATTTGACAAGTTCTTCCTTTGTCTAATTTAATATTATATAACCTTTTTTGCTGTAATAACATTTAAATACTCTGTTAATTTCGTATAATCTTCAATAACGAACTTTATGTAAAAAGAACAATGTACAATGTTCTTTTGACCACTGTTATAACCTCATCAAGTTCAAATGATTCATTAACAATAAAGGGGAATGAAGAACAGTAGAATGAGTTATTAACAGAAATAATAGTATTTAAAGTGATAATTTTATAAAATTTAAATTTATAACAATATAGGGCATAGGTGTTTCTTCGGGTACAAATCGGTACCCAAGAAAACACATTGGCTATATTTTCTCAGGTAAAAATCGGATTTTCTCGAGATATGAAAAAGCGAGGGTGGGTCGATCACCAATGAGTAGGTAGCTTAGTTCTTTTTACCACAGAAACTGTCATAACTATACCTTCGAAAGACTACAATTAAAAAATATTTCAGTATTCAGTGAATATTTCACAGCAATACTACAGTAAAACTTTTTAAGTAATAACATTATTTTCATATTGTATATTTAGCTTAATAAAACGCGTTGGCTTGATACAAATTTCAGACTTCATTTAATATCGTTAAAAATTCATCGAAATGATTAGTTAGTTTCAACTAATTTGTACTAATAAAATATATAGCCTCTAATTGAGTGAGTTCAAATACAATTTCATTATTGTGATGTAAACCATAGTCGTCGACAGAGTTATTACTCATAGTGTTTTGTTGATCACTATCAAAGCAATTAACTTTTGTATTTTTAAATTATTTAGTTTTGCTGTTCGTTTAATTAATTAAAATGTTCTGACGTATATTTACGTACTTCTCTATTTAATTTTATATTACTAGTGACCTGCCGCGACTTTGTACAGACGCATAAAAAGAGTTAGTATTAAGGCGAAATTATTACTTTTGTAGGCAAATCTTTGATATCTTGGCTTATTACTGTTCTTTTTATATAAATTTATAACTTTTTTTAAATTATTCTAATTCTAATAATATTATAAATGCAAAGGTTTGTGAGTATGGATGGAAGTATGGATGTTTATTACTCTTTCACACAAAAACTACCTAACTAATTACGATGAAAATTTGTAGTAAAATAGCGTATATATTTGAATAACACATAGGCTATAATTTGTAAAGTTTAGCGGGGGTAAAACCGTAGGGCAGTATACTATAAGTGTAACTCGCTGATAACGACGCTTTCTTTTGGTAAGTAAAGTAAAGTTGCTAAGTTAAGTAGTTCTTATTACACACAAACAAATATTCAAAAATTAAATATTAGCGATTAGCGATAAAATGTATCTAGATAAATATATTTTATATAACAATATAACCTAATATCTAAAATAATGTATAATTGTTGGTTTTATCGCAATAACAGCGATTTCTTCCGGACAACCGAAGGATGAACTAGTATAAGTCGAAAATGACAGGCAGCTGGTAGTGTACCATCGTCATTTCTACAAAGCGTAGCAGTTTTAACCTAAATAATATATGAATCATAAAAATAATAAATAAATAAGTTCATATTAAGATAAAATAGTCAAGAAGCAGAGTTTTGTATAACGGAATAATTAGTAGTCTTTCACCGTATTTTCTAATTATTTGATATTTTAAGCACGTCGTATTGGTATCAGCAGATCATCAACAAACAGTCAAATTGCTTTTGGCGCAGCTTTATGGGTAGCTACTTTAGTAGGTACTCTCTTTTTTTTACAAAATTTGGATAGATGATCGAAAAAATCACAAAGTGAAAAAGAGTACAAGTCAAAAAAAATGGAATATTTTTTTATCAGAAATTATCATTACAATTATAATTCAAAAGTTACCTCGGTAAAGGCATTATATTTTTTGTTCCCTACATTGTTTCACTAATCTGTAAAAAGTTACCGCTTAACATTTACATAAAGCGAGTGCCATTTGAAATTCCATTCTAATTACGTAAACAGTACAATGACTCATTAGGGCTTAGTATTTTAACATTTTTAAGCGTGGCGTGGTTTCTGTCAGGTAGTTTTTCAGAGGTGTGTATCGAATCATCCAATAATAACCAACTTTAAAAAAAGAATTCTACATTTTATATTTTAAGGAAATTTATGAATTCGTATTAACTCATAAGACGTAGTTTGGTCGAAAAATTGGTCAAGCCATTGAATGACGTAACGTCACCACCATTTTGGCCTAAGCCGTAGACATCATTCTGGCGGCATTTGTTTAGGTTTTAAGTCGCTACTAGTTGATTGATGAGAATAATTATTAGGTTACGATAAATGTAACAGGAAGAATTCTGTAATTATAAAGTTTGTCAAAGTTTTCTTAACTTTGTCATCGATCATCGATTTGACGAATGTACATAATGACAATAAGTTTTTATTTTATACTAGCTGTGCCCGCGACTTCGTCCGCGTGTTAATTAATTTATTTCGGTTTTTTTTGTTTTTAGTAAAATAAAAAACATTTTCTAAAATAAAAGTAGCCTAAGTTACTCCTTATTACATTAGCTACCTGCCAATAAAAGTCCCGTCAAAATCGGTCCAGCCATTTCAGAGATTAGCCGGAACAAACAGACAGACAGACAGACAAAAATTGTAGAAAAAAACATTTTGGTGTATGTACCCTATATATATTCATATTTATGTTGTAAAAACCGGTTATTACAAACAGACACCCCAATTTTATTTATTTGTATAGAGTATAGATTTGAATGCATGATTTCCAACGAGGTTGGTGTGTTTTTGTCATCTGAGGGCTTTGGCTGATGCAGACGCAGCGCCCGCAAATTTCGTCGTGGAAAGAAGAGGAGACAGTACAAGGTTGTCAACGCATATAGCAACCCACGCCATAGGCCTTCTCATTTTCCTTGGTTATAAAGACAAACCGTCTGATCTCTTCCTACCATCGCGAGCTTAGGGCGCTTGGCTCAAGGACAGCTGGTACGCCAATGCTGGAAAGAGCCAGAGCCTGCTATATTTGATGGTTTGTCAAATTTTACTTGTAAATATCTATATTTATATATTTAATTTGGCTTTCACTCGTAATAGGAGATAATTCAAACATGTAAAACATCGTTCAAAAATTCGTCCGTCAATTTCCACAATGGAGTTATGTCCATAATTTGGGGGGATATGATATAATCTCCGCGCTCGGCACACGGATTGGTGATCGTAGTATGATGGTTATAGTACAGATGTAGGGTGCTGCTCTGGTAGATATACCCTCGGGTTGACTTGACGCTCCCCACGGGATGAAGAGGGATGGCGCTATTCTATGCCGTCAGCCACACGGCAATATTGTGTTGAATATTTAACATTAAGTTTCAAATTTACAATAATAAAACTTGAGAGGTGTCAAGGGATGGAACGAAGTTATTTCTTATTATTTATTATGTACAAAAAACCTGTATACACTCAACAAAAATAATGGTCGCGACATCACACTGTTCAATGCAAAATAGAAATGAAAATATCTGGCTTGCTTTCTATAAGAGAGAGAGAGAGAGAGACAGACAGAGAAACATGCGCACGCCGCACAGCTGCAAAAAGTGTCGAGACAACTTTTCGTAAGAATTTTTTCCGTCTAACGTCTAACTTCGTTCCAATAAGCAAAATAAGTACAGTCTGCTCAGTTTACGATATAGATATGCACAGTACTATGCATTCAATTTTATTTTTAATTATCATTTCATAATTTGTTCCCACATAGAACCTTCTACTAAAGGTTCTTAGATTAAACCTGCTTATTTTAATTACCAATCCAACGTTACCTTGTTCGGTCAAGGGGTCTTAAGCCGTGCACATCCCTAATATAAACCTTGTCCATCCGTCTCTCCCTAGGGTTCTCTGGATTTAATTACGTATTTGACCCAACTTGGTCCTCTACTATAGAAGATATGTCAAATCTCTATTCAATTAACTTTCTAATGAATGGGCGTGCGGCAAAATGGGATCCAATTGTAATGGGATTGATTTTGTAATAATGTATTAGCCTATTAAACGGGATTTGTTTGGTCGTAATTCCATATATGAATGGCTTTGTTGACACAGTTATTTGAACAATATAATTCGTTTTAATAGAAACGTGTCGCTTGTGTATTGTATAGTGGATTCACGGGTACTTATTTTAGGTCGATACTATTATACCGTTAGCTTTATAATAGACAGTAGACTAGCAGATAAAGAATTAAAATAGAATAAATGCAGCGTAAATTCCTATTTATCGTTTATACAGAGCTCCTGCTCTGAGAAGTATGTGTAGCGTGACTTGGAGATACAGAATATGAAATACTGATGTAAGAGAGTATTGTGATGTGAAAGTTGTAAATTATTTCCTAAAATCCGTGTACCTAAATATCTAATGTACCTAGAAATAATTATAACTTAATTATATATTACTACGGACATGTTATTACTATTTACAAGCGCTTTTTTAAAGTCTGCGTAAATAAAAACCTTTTTTAATTTATTTAAAAGAGGGTGGTGGAGGGGGGGTGCTGTGATGGTTTGGGTATTTAGAAAGGATAAATGAAAGAAGATTATCAAAACAGGTATATTTGGCCTATATAAATGGTACAACTGGAAGTAGAAGACCTCGTAGAACATTCTCTGACCAAATTGGAGACGTTCTCACGAACGGCCAAGTCCGAAGTACCCTTAACCCGGCGAGCATTTTTGAAGAATTATAATGACAATAAAAGAGGTGTGCAGAGGTGTGCCTACCCTTCTGGAAAATAGGCGTGAGTCTATGTATGTATGTCTTTAGTAGACTAATGAGTGGTAGCGTTCTAATATCTGTAATAAGTAGGACAAAAAGAGCTTGTTAAGTAAAGGAATGGGTGTTCACTCCTCATAAGATAACCCGCTTGTTGCTACAGTATTTTATGAAGGGCAGTAGACTAGTGGAATGTGATACTCGTAATATCTGAATTAATATTACTAATATCCTTCAATAGACCATACTTGTGACGATACTTAAATTTGACTTAAACAAATATACCTATACTAAAATAAAAAATGCACAAATATAAATTGCTAATACCACTGTATTTTGACTATAGGTAAACCTTTTCTTTCAACGTGAAAACTACCTTCCATTAATAGTTAAATTCTTTTAGTTAGCATACTCCCAATAGTGCCAATACAGTGAAAGCTAACAGAAGCATACGCAAGTGCGTTTTAAATAATTCAGCATTGGTTGCCAAATAGTCGCCCACCTTATTTTATTATTAACAAAGATTGATTGCGCTAACAATCTCAAGAGGTTTCACACACAGAACCTCTAAAATGAAGATAAGAAACTACGGCGAAATAATTTCTATTAAATATAAGAACCGTGATCATGTGAGAGATGCTGGAAGCCGCTGGATACGAGATGTTTGGGGGAGTTTCTATATATAAAGATTGCATGGTGTGTTTACTTCAAGAAGGTCGTACACTAATACTTTCTTATTAATGATTTTTCATTCCCATTTTCATTTTATATTAACAAATTTAAATTATTTTACTTTATCACTAAGGGAACCTTCGTATTAGGGTGTTAAAATCACAAACATCTCTCTCAAATCATCTCTCATTCCATGGAAAACGCATCTTGCTCTTTGTCTTTCAGTATTAGCCGAGTAATGTAATACAATACACATAAATATAAATCGTTAGTTCACTGGTATTGCCCGGGTAGCGAAGTAATTTTAGTGCAACATGCCAAGTACACCTCAAATTCCGACTATATTTTCTCAACTGGTCCTCACTAAGAAGCTTTATTTCAGAGAAGTTACATAGATTTTAGCTCTCTGGTTATGTAATGTTTTAGTGTAATGGAGGTATTAGAAGTAAAATGTCCGGGACCTAGTTCTATGTTACTGTGTGATAATGATTCTGTGGTCGAGATTTACCTGATTTCTCAGCTTTAAAGGTACTGAATGGCAAGGTTGCTATTAAGAAGTTCGTAATTTAGCGGGAATACCCACAGTTACCTGCCGATTCTCAACTAGGAATTCAACATTTATCATTCACGTATGTTTTTTTTAATAAAACCATATGTGAAATAGAAGCTGATGTGATCATTCTATTTTTAAAGTGCGTGACAGGGTGCGATTTTTTCTTATCATATTCAGCCTGAAAACGATCTCAACATAATGGAATGGTCAATCTTAAGCCTTACTCGTTACATTAATGAGATATCTTTAACGCGTATTTCCATGAACACAAATGCGTTCATCGATGTTTTTTTTATTCTGAAATATAGAAAAATATTGGTCAAATCTTATTTATATATGAATAGTCGCTTCTTTATATTAATTAATATGATTCGGAACGTAATAATTATTCCTATATCTACATTTTGTTTAAGTTATTAATTACTCTAGTCGCTCTCACCATTTTGGAGTGGAGGAATCGACGTTTTTTTGTTTTGTAATAGCTCATTTACTTGTTGTTTATTTACTGGCATAAAAATGAAATCTGTTTGGTATTGGCGAATGAATTAGTATAAGATAAAAAGTTGATATAAGTATCGTTTCTTACTTCGGTCTCGACGACTCAAGTACTAGGGATACCTCTTCAAAGTCTACAAAATAAGTTCGTATTTCACATCTTTACACAATATTGCAACCTACAAACCCAACCCGGCCAGTTATCGCCCGATAAGCCTTCATAGTTAAATGGCGAAACTTTACGAGCGCATAATTTACGCCCGCCTGTTGACATTCTCCAATGCCAACTACCTCCTCTCAGACGAGTAGTTCGGCTTTTGATCCAGACACTCTTAGGTTCACCGGGTGCACCGTATCGTCAAATACATACTCGTCATAGCACCCCGACAACGTTGCCATGCCGGAGTACTCTTCTGCGTTTTGGCTGAAGCGTTCGAAAAAGTCTAGCACAACGGCTTATTATAAAAACTTTGAACGGGAAATGCCCAAAAGACACATACACATCTTACGAGATTTCCTTTCAGATCGAACCTTTAAAAATTGTATCGAAGGACTTTACTCCACTCCCCGTCCAATAGGAGCAGGAGCTCCTCAAAGCTTTAATCCTTTCCCCAGTCTTATTCTCGCTCTACACCAGCAATATTACCATTTCCAAGAAGGTCTTCGTATTCTTCATCAGTCTTGCGTTTATTTAATCTCTATTTGTTTGTGTCGGCTATCCCAACTGTGTGTATTAATGTTATTGTAAGTGCACAAGTACGTGTGACAAAACATACTTTTGCAGATTTTTTTTCTTTTATACTATATCTTGTACTGGTCAGTATTCAAATATTAATTGTAAGTAATAAACGTAAAAGTCAAAAAAATTATATAGTACTTATAATGACTTTTAAACTATACTTAACATCTACGACTCCTCTTGCCTTTAACCTTACCACAAGAAACACATTAAATCAAATAAAAACTAGTTGAATAATCAATGAAGCAGTTTACCTAATGTTCCTAAGTTGGCAGGTCCAAAGTGTCTCCAAGTAATTAGAGCAGACATAAAAAGGACCCCAAAAAGCAATTTTCGTAAAAACACAGATTAAGTCAAGAATTATTTATTTATGGGCATAGTTAGGATTCGTACTTAAGGGCGAATTTGTGATTTGCGTAGGAAGGTAGGTCATTGATGGAGGACGAAAATTGTAATAAACTTGAAACATGCATCCAAATAGGTAAGTTTAGTTTTGAGCAAAACGTCAATTGTTGATGTTAACTCGGCTATGCAGCATTGCATGGGAAGCTATGCTACATTAACATGCAGCATAGCTACATGTTAATGTAGCATAGTAGTATCCAATTAGTGTGTGTTGACTTACGGATTAGAGACATGGACTCTTATAGTGGCCTCATAAAAAGGGCAAATTCGGTCATAGTGGGAATCCTAGTACGAGGCCTTTGTCCTCTAGTGGACATCTTTTAGCTGACAGGTTGATAATCAGATAATTGCAAGTGTCCCTTCTGATTTACTATAAATGGGTATTTAAGTTTACCTGTTTGTTATTTTATCACTTTGTAGAAGATAATAATCTAGCTAAAGCAGACGTTTTGCTAATCGTAAAACTCGGATTAAGGGACCAGTTTCTCAATTGTAATAAAAAAATAATAAGTAACATGCAATACGTCAACAAACAACCAAAGCAGTCAGAATAGCGGATGGTATGGTTTCGTAACAGCGACAGCCCTACAAATGGGAACTGTTATCTCACAAACAAAATCTTAAACAAAAAAAATATGTTTACGGACGGTTTCTCGCGTTTCCACCACCTAAAAGCAATTTATTTTCAAGTCAAGATTTGTGCATTTCAGTGTAGAGGCGACAGCGCAGTTGTGCGACAAAGGAACAAAAACTGAATGAATAGTACTAGCTGAGGCGGGCTGAACAAAGTGATAGATACTGTAAAGCGCTGCGCACACGTATATATAAACTTTTTTTACTTTAACAATAACTTTTTAAGAAACGTACGACAGACTGAAACTCCGTTGGAAATCACAAGTTTATGATTGATTGATATACAATTTTGATATCGAATAAACAACAAATTATTACAATCGCTTCGCAAAGTAAATAGGTAACACGTTTAAAAATTAATAGAGGTCCATTGATCAGTTTTTCTTTTTAATACGCTTAAAAATTTACGTGAATATATTACTTTTAATGCAGACAAGTTTTGTAGGTATTTATTGTCTACTTACTAAATTGTTACGTTATTAGATCACGAAAACTAAGTCAGATTTGTTCTCGTTGATGAGAATAGAGATGCTTCTACGAACAAAAATGACACAAAAATACCGATCTTCATATTTCTTTTTACAGTTATTATGTACAAACAATTTGTAAGCTTGACATGAAACAACCTCTTAAATGGATGTTTTCAGTAACAATTACCTTGTTTAAACATTCATCATTATCATCATCATGTTAGCCGAATGACCAAAAGCCTCCACAAAAAAATTCCACAATTTCCATCATTTAGAAGGAAACCAATACGCCATAATCGCCACACTTGATAGATGGGTTGGCAGTCCAGCAGTGGCATTTGGCTGTCATGATGAGTTAAAGCAATCTGAAATTACCTATAACTGGATAATATGTTGTGGTCTTGAGAAAATCAGCCCCTGATTCTGAAATTCTAAATTTAAATATAATTTTTCGATAAATCTGGATACGAACACCTATTTGTATTTTTGTCTCCATAATATACCATGTCAGCCAAAGTATGTACGTCAACCGCTGGACAAAAGCCTCCCCAAAGAATATTCCATAATCGCTACGGGTTGGCGATATGGCAATGAAATGATGGCAGAAAAAACGCTACAGTCCGTTCTCTGGTAGGTATTCCCTCAGACAATTTCTACGCCCGCCACGGGATGACATGGGGTGATGATATTCTATGCCGTTACCACACAGCATATATTAATTAGCACGGAATAATTGATCCCGGGCTTATCGACTGTCAGATTAGTATTTAATAAATAAATGTGCTTTCAATTAGTATATTGTTCTGCTCATGCAACATCGCTTAGTGACAATGTATCGTAATTAGTGACGCAATGTTGATTGTGAATATGCATTAGGTATTGATTATGACGTTGGAGCTATTTATTTGTTAACAGTTACCAAAATTCAGGCAGTATTTTGGTAACTACAACTTTACTAGACTGAAAATATGTGCGAAAGCACAGGGGCAATTTCTATTCCATCACCCTCATAATCCAATGGGACGAATAGAGACACGACCGGGAAGAGGTCAGGTACAGGACCGAGGGCTCTACGTGCTCTCCGAGGCATAGGGGTGTATGTAATACCGCTACCTCCCAGACTTCGGGCTGATACTGAGAACTTTCTTTTTGAGGAAAAATACCAAAATCACTTTTTGGTCCAACTCAGGATTTGTACCCAAGTCCTCATTATCTACATTCAGCCTGTTGGTCACCTGTTGGTCACTAGACCAATATACAAAGATTTATTCTGAGTTGGTATCAAAACTAACTGCTAAGTCAGAGGTGGTTTCGATCCCTATCCGGGACAAAATTTTGTATGAGGAGCTAGATTATTTCTTCTGTGTGGGTGTAATTTATCTATAATATGTATGTTTTTAGAAATTATAAGTTGTTTATCAGTTTTCTGGTTGGCACAGTACAAGCATTGCCTGGTTTAGGATCAGATGGCAGTGTGTTAGTTGTCTCAAGATATTTATTTGTCCTTTGAGAACGTCATATTAAGATACGCATTTTTATATGTATAATACTTCTGCACACGTCTCTGTCACACAACTCTAGGCTTAATTAAATTTTATGACTTTTTATGTATTTCTGCATGAGTTAGAGATATTTAGATCTGCAGTCTGTATTGAATCACTTAGAATTAAAATTTAGCGTAATATAGGCCCTTTACAAAATTTTTACGTAGTTATAGGTTGGAACCCGCTCTAGTCTGTATAGAGCCTAACAAAGTATCAGATACTATAGCTGTCACTGGTGTCTAGACGTCACGGCTCGTTGTTAGTATCTAATTTCGGTTTATACTGTTATATCCTTTTTATATCTTTTTATTTCTTTAATAGCGTCAGATATTGCTAGGAATGGCCATGTAGAATTGCCAGGCAGACGTGAGTTCATTCACACCTTTTCCATTTGTGAGTGTTATTAGTAAAATATTTTATCATGTAAGTAATATAATTTTCATATCGTATTTACAGCTAGCAACACGAAGGAATTTTAACGGGTAGATAGATAAAAAAAAACATGTGTGTACTTATGTACACGCGTTAGAAGTTATACTTCTTAATATACAACTTGAACATAGTTATAAATTTTCATACCACCTAGAACTAACTTCATGCTGTTATTTTTACAATGCGCGCGCAGATGCGCGCGCATCGTAAAAATTCACTGTCATACCACCTAGAACTAACTTCATGCTGTTAAATTTTTTGGTGTCGGTGTGCGCGCGCATCGTAAAAATTCACTCTCATCATTTTTCTCCATCGCGCCAAAAGAGGTATGACTTCAAAAATTAAACTGACAAATTTTAACTACGATAAAACGATTTTAGGGATTAAACTATAATAAAAATAACATGTTTTTAAAAGAGCTATTTTTAATTCGTTATTATATGTTTTTCTTTAAAATACTGGTATCGATAAGTCACCTGAGCTGCCGATGAACACAGCTATGCATCAAAAGGATTGTAACAAACTTCAAACATGAATTCATTATAGTTTCTATAAAAATAAATAAAAAGTCTTTTGACTATGAGAAAAATGATAAGAAAGAAAATACAAAACTGTAGCATCTATTCGTTCGCCATACCTGATTTCCTATAATTATATTTCTTTAAAACTTTCATAAAAGATTTTTTATATATATTTTCTATAGATAATCTATAAACGATTCGGTGTTAGTGGAAACATTTACTTTGGTTCATTAAATTAAATACAGTTTCAGCGTTAGGACAAGTTATTTCCGTTGAAAAAACTCATTGACCCCAAGAAACGATTCTAATTATTGTCATGGATAGAAAAATCCATATTTTCACCTTGAAACTTAGGCAGGTACCTACTGGAAAAAAAGAATCACAAAAGTACTACTAAATTAAAATTAATTGTCATTTAACATGGAGAGTATTTTATAGAAATCTCAGTTAACAGTGAAAATAAGAAGGCTTTTTAAAATTATTGCATAATATTTCTTTAGTCAAATACTAACTAGTATTGGGAAGAGCGTCATAATATTACATTAATAAAAAAATACGCGAGCAAAATAGACAGATATTTGTGTGCATGAACATGTCTGTTTGTCCTGAGTCTGGGTGTAATTATCTATATAAGTATGTATTCACAAAAAGAAAAGTAGTATATGTAATATATCAGTTATCTGTTATCTGTTTTCATAGTACAAGCTCTGTTTAGTTTTGGATCATATGTCATTGTGTAAATAATTTCCCATGATATTATTATCTATTTGTTACCCGTACTCGATTTCAGGTCACAAATACTAAAGTAACTATTATCAGTAAATTTGCCAAAATCCCCATTGGCTTTATATAATTAAATACTTAAAAATCAATACCATTATATAATTAATAACTTCAAGCATTGTCAAATTGCGAGTATTCACAGGTGACACTTGCTCGTTTGCCTTGCTATTATAAATATATAAAAAGAGAAAAGAATATTTGTATTTCTTTATTTATTTAAACTTCATGCACAAAAATGTACAGAGGCGGACTTAATGCCAAAGGCATTCTCTGCCAGCCGGTGATGCAAAGAAAAACATGGTAGGTGCACTATGAGGACATTGAGAAGAAAATATTAAAATCTAAGGATATATAGAATACACACACATAAAATATATAATATTTATTAGTTTACTATAATATAGGTAATTATAATAAACTAATAAATATTATATATAAATATATATACATATACACATAAATTATAATAATAGTTATTACAACAACAATGCTACTGTGAGGATTCAGCCCAAGCTTTTTTAGCAAAATGCTCTCGAATTTTCTTTTTCAAGGAGTAACGACTTTTATATGAAATATCTATTGCTTCTACTGTTTGCATCAATTTATTTTTATAATTTAGCTATATATTTATCTGGATGACTATACAATATTCAAGCACTATAAATACATGACACTACTTAATTGTTAAGAGTATACCCGAGTTTGGTATCATTATATTCGTTAATATGATGTATTAGTTTCAACAAAAAAAGAGCTATTACGTTATTATAAGCTAAGGTTTTTATTTGTCACAACAAGTAAAGTTCACGCAATTTAAATAAGAAACCAACATCAAGAAACAAACGACTCATTTTTTCACGAATCCAATGTATGTAACACATTTTGTTGATAAATTATTTCTTCACACTCCTACTTCATTCAATTTCGCAAATAAATAGCTTATGCCAGTGGCATTGAGGGGGGATTATTTATTTACCCACCTCATGCCTTTTGGTCTATATTACGCCTACACCTAAATTTATTCATGAGTTCACATGTTTTTAAGAAATGCCATTATTCGCTTCGGTTGATACGTATGGACGGTGAGCTCAAAGGTTTACGAAATACAGAATACCTTTAAAAAGAAACATGAATCATTTTTGATTCCTAAAATATGTAAAAAGTTAAATGATGATTTCCTGTTATGTTTGCGAAATTGTAATTATTCTAAATCAATTTGACGTTACTGCGTATTTGACGGGCCTGTGTGGTTGGTAAATGCTTGCTTTACACGCCGCAGGTCGTGGGTTCATGTATGTTTGTCCTGAGTCGGGGTGTAATTATCTATATGAGTATGTATTTACAAAAAAAGAAAAGTAGTATACATATGTAGTATATCACCTATCTGGTTTCCATAATACAAGCTCTGCTTAGTTTGAGATCAGATGACCGTGTGTGAATAAATCCCATGATATTTGTAATTTTTATACATATTAAAAATGAATTTTATAAATTTAAGTGCGGTGGGAATCGAACCTACGACCACGGGGTATACGGCCCCATGTGCATTAACCGGTCCGTCACTGCACCGTGGTACTGAGACTCGAATTTATACAATCCATTCGATATTTCTTAACGAATTTAAGACGCTGTTAACGCCATCTTACCGAAACCTACACGACTAACAACGGCTGGAATGCCAATACTTAAATCAGAAAAATCCAACAGATGGCGCTTTAAATGATTCATTTTGAATACTTATCAAATTCATTGTTTTTTTTTATTATGAACTATGATTTAATTCATTATTTTTATCATGTTTAAACTTGCTTAACCGAAAATGATTTCCAGACAACTTTATGAATTGTATAAATTTGCACTTTTTGTGTAAAGACATACCTAGCTAAACTGACATATCAATTGAGCAGCAGGTGGATCTAATGGGTAACTAATGCAATAGTGATGTTTAGCTTACGATTCAGTGCATACATTTAGTTGCGTTGCCCATTATATCTATGAATATTCCAATTTAATAGTATAACAATTTGAAATTAACCAAAACCAAGCATAGAATATCATCACCCCATCGCACCCAGTCGGGGGCATAGAAATCCTACGAAGGAATACCTTCCAAAGAACGGGTTGCAGCGTTCTTCTGTGCCATGCGTGGCGATTATGGCATATGCCCCCATTCTTCGGGGAGGCTTTTGTCCAGCAGTGGACGTACATTGGCTGACATGATGAACCCGTCTCAGCCTCTAGTCTTATCATCAGACGAGTCAGTTAGTCGTGCATGTGTTTGTGTGTGTCTTAATAATAAGAAACTGAAACTGAAATAGTAGTGTCGAGCTACATTAAATACATATAACAAAGCATGGTGAGCATATATAGTGCTCCAAACTTACCGAATATTAAAGCTCTTTTAAAGCGATGGCTTAACGTTAAATCATTTTATCCTACTGACGGATTTATATGAATATAACGAACTTTTTAAATGTTTAAATATATTTTGAAATAGGTGTAGTGGTGCCAGAAACTTCTTTCTACATAAGCACAGGCTCAAAAATTCGCAATCTATTTATATAATTTTATTATAACGTTGGCACTCATTTCAGATTCAATAGAAATATAATTGCATCTACTATAAATATGCACTTCGCATATGGAAGGGGTATATTATATTATCATAATCATTAATCATACGATAAAGATATAAATAGAATACCTGATAAAAGTAAGAGTATGAACTAGAGATTTCATACTCTTACTGGATGTCTACCGCAGGGAAGACCTCCAATAATCTGCTGTGAAATCCTTAAAATATTACGAAGTAATAATAGAAGTAAGTTATTTATACTTTACGCGTGCTACATATTTATATGAATATCTATCACCCATTCAACCTTTTATGTATGATTGAGAATTTCTTTTGATTTTACTTACTTGCCAGTCATTATATTTCCAATTGTATAATTAAATATATAACACATATAATTTATATAAGCAGTAAAAGACTGAGGGGTAATTTGCAATCTAGTAGGACATGAAAACCTTCAAGAAGCGAGCTTTTACCTTTTTTAACACCGACTCACTCTTGCACCCCCTCGGGTTTTGCGGGATTCCATTGGTGGCAGTGATCACAGCTTACACAGATTACAGCAATAAAAAATCATCATACCGAATAAAAGAGGTTCAATTCTGGACAAATGCTGCCGCAAAAGATATCCGCAATGGCTGGTCTTGCGCTGCCTAAATCCAGCGGCTTCCAGTCTCCCTCACAAGTTCGTCGGTTCACCTTGCTTAGGGCCTGACTGTCGGTTCGTAGTCACCACTCAAGAGCCCTTCTGTTCCAGCGGCCGTCGGTTCTACGAGCTATGTGATATGTGCACCATCCACTTCAGCTTGGCAATCTTCGGGATGTGTCTGATTCGATTCGTTATTTCTGATTCGATTTGAATTGTATATATTTTTTTTTATAAATGTGATAAAGTATAAGTTAAGTGACTAAAATATAATTATTATAGCATATCCAAAACATTAAAAAAAATATATCACTTGAATCTCTTGCGTTAAATCTATCTCTAACAATAGTCGGCGAGTGTTACTATTGGAGTTTTTAGTAGGTATTTTACACAAACCTCTTTTACTATTTAGAGTATGTTAAATATTAAGATTTTAACAATTTTAGGATTATCTGAGTTCCACTTTCCCTAAATATAAACTGATTATTTAGGTACCTATTACATATTATTAACTACACCGTGACGGATGTATGATCATAAATTAAATTTGCTGTATCAGCATTACTGGCTCGCTCAATTACAATAGCTACTACGTGTGGCGTTTGGAACGATAATAGCCTAAAATAGAGGACTCGCATTGCCAGTTTAACTTTACCAAGTATTCTCATTAACTTTGTAAAGAAAGGGGTCAAAACAAAAATAACAAGGACAAAATGTCTCTAAGGAAACAAAGCTTCAACCCTTAAAACTTAATTAATTTTTCAACTCTAACATGTTTAAACTTACCGAAACTGAAATGTCTTACGTTGTCCTTATCCCGATCTTAAATTGGCCACATTCTGACCTCCGAACTGGAACAATTCCAATTACATTCCTACCAAGCACAAACCGGGGTGGGCCGAATTGTGTGAGGAATTCAGGAACTTTGTACTATCTTTAATTAATAACGGGATAGCATCGGACTCGGGTTGAATTCTAAACGACAGAAACCAACCAGATTGCTCTGCACAGTTTGCAAAAGAATCCCAAACAAGTTTTGTTAGGATGCTTTGACAGGTAAAGTTTGACATCGCGCTATGGTTGATTTTAATTATGGGAAAATATTTGTTAGATATTAGATATTCTTGATTAAAATGCCTTTCATTTTTCGTAATTTATAGTAGTGGATTAGCCAAACACGTTACAAAATATGATGCCTTATCAAATTTTAATTTCAATTTCATTATATAATATCATGCGAATGACGTCCATTGCTGAAATATAGTCTAATTATATACTTTAATTATATGGGGGGTGCGCCATAATTACCACATTTGGCAGACAGACTGACAATTGCAGTATGATCAGAGTTTTATTTAATGACAGCGCCCGCATTAGGAAAATTAATACCTGTGTCGCGGGGTACATTGCAAACAGATAATTAACGGACTTAGAGTACACCCAGTCTACAGTCGCATCGCCACTTCATGTCCTGGGTTTTATTTCCGCGCAGGACAACTATCGGTGTGACTCATAAATACTACTACTGCGCGGGAATTGAACCCGCGACACGTGCAGTCTGCTAGCGTCATGCAGTTTACCGTTACAGTTTACAGTTTAAGTTTTCGCTGAAATGGATTTATTTTTTTCGTATATCAAGAATTATTAAAAACTAGCTATTTAGCAATTGATTGTAGTCTATATGTTGATTCAGGGTATAATTTATCTTCATTCTAAAATTCATCAAAACCTATTCAGCGGCTTTTGCGTGATATTTGTGTGAAATTCATCCTACTAATATTATAAATATAAATGGAAGTATATTTGTAGGTTTAAATGTACTCAACATTTAAACCTACAAATATACTTCCATTTATATTTATAATATTAGTAGGATGAATTTCAACGGAACCTGCCCGGCTCCAGCCCGAAACTTTTTTCTTTCACTTAAAAAACTTGAATACAAGCTTGCAATCTTTCATAAAGCCTTCATTTGGGAAGGGTTCATTTTCCCCAATTATTCTTCCTCTCATTTTTGCAATGCTCACCGAGTTATCTTCGAACCATCTGACGGAGTAAAAGGATAGGAAATTAAGTCGCTTTTTCTCCCATTTTCGTTTCATAGACGTTTGCACTTTCCAACAACAAAACGTGGAGGAAACAGCGAAAAATGCAACAGTAGCCTTGTTCAAAAGAATTGAATTAAAATGGTGACTAAAAATTTTTCTGTTTTCGCGGAACACGCCCGAATGCCCACAAATAGACAATTAGCCGCGTTCCGCCGCTAGGAATAAAAACAAGTGTACTTGGTTTTTAGTAAAAACGTTGTAATATTTGACGTCCACAATTATAATCTTGACGTTTTATTTGGTGATTGCTAATGCAGTTGGGACTTTTGTCTTCGACTATTTTTAATCCAAATGAAGTGTGTATTTTTGGGTTTAGCTATTCCATTATTCTAATACTGGGAAAGGTGAGCGGTGACTATGAAATGGAAGATACAGCAGACCTCCTACAAAAGAGACCGATGATCTTGTGAGGGTGGCTTGAAGCCGATGGATGCGGATAGGGAAAGACCGGAAATTATGGAGATGTTTGTAGAGATCCTTGTTTAGCAGTGGACGTATTTCGGCTGATATAACGATGATGCTGAATCGCTTTTGTAATACAAAATGACTTACTTCTTTGTTGCCCTCTCTCCCCCCTCTCTTTTCCTCTTATATACGGGTATACGTAAGAGTGCGAGTACAGCCTACTTCAATTATAAGCCTTAATATATATTTACAATTTATATTCGACTAACTTTTTTAGTAAATCTTTTCCTGTTAGCTGTGAGCTTCCTACTTTAAAGAACAGATGTAAGTTCATATAAACATGAATGCTGCTAACTGCGTTGTTGTGTGGTTGACAGCAAAGAATATCTCCACCCTAAATCATCCCGTGTTTGCGTAGAAGTCAGCCCGAGGGAATATATACCAGAGCACATGACGCAGCGTCTCTCTGTACTATACCATCATACTGCGTTCGCCAACCCGTCCGCCAAGCGTGGTCATTATCCCTCCAAATGAAGTAACCAATTCCATTGTGGAGATCTATTGTCCAGCAGTGGATGACGTTTGGCTGACATGATGATGGTGATGAAACATGAATGAAGGGATTTTATGTGGGTGGTATTCCCGTGGATACAGTTAATTCACTCAACAAGAACTACTTCGAAACCTTGAACGTATTACCGTGTATTCCAAGCTATGGACTCATCAAGAAACGGATCAATCTGGAGCTTAAATTAATTTTAATTTCGAGCTCTGAAACTCGTTGTTTGCTTAATACTTTGCATAATAGCGAGAAGTTTAAGTCTTGCGTTAACATTAAAAATAAAATTGCTATGAAAAATAAATAAAAGTAAATTCGCGAGTTGTGAAAATATTAAGTTCCTTTAACAAAATACTTGAGGTTTGTTTTTTTATTATAATTTATTACATAAAAGACGTTGAAGAGTTTGGTTAGCCGTGTGGTGCAATTTATAATTCGATTCCTGAAATAACCTTTTTTCAAAGAAAATTTATTTCAGGTTCTTGTTGGTTCAGGATACAGGTATTTCATTGTTCTGATTGGGGCCGCAAGCGCATTGCCACCCTTTAAAAAAGGAATAAGCTCTCTCTTGAAGGTTGCAATCATAGAATCGGAAATACCTTCGCAGATAATTTGTTCCACATCCTCATAATGCGCGATGGAATTTTTTTTAATTATAATTCTACCAAAATTTCATTTTTTTTCTTACATATAAAATAAATAAAAAAACTAACTGCCTAAAGTGATGAAATTTATAATTAAACTAAAATTTAGATATTAATAAGATAACATACAGGATTTACCTAGTTTAGGGATCAGAGTCTTTATAAAATCTATTGTATGATACGTTGTAACATAATTTTGTTACAATGTAGAAAAGTAAAATAAATTATTTCAATTTATTTATTACAATCATGGGTTTACATATTATTATGATAGGTCTTAACAATAGCGTAGGAACAGTACTAAACATGAACCCTGCTAGGGCACAGCAATATTTTTACAATATATTTTGTCATTTTAAACATAGCAGGTATTGGTTTAATTTGCATGATATGTCATATCATGAGTTTATGTTATGTATTCTTTACATTATAACGTAATGTATATAAATATAATCTTTTATATCAGAGGACAATAATGATTTTAGGTATCTCAACAAAATATCTCAACTACCCTCTAACTGATTAACACTAAAATAAAAACAAATATGGCTGTTGGTTGTCCATTCGTTTAATGTAGACATTTAAAATTTCTAACACACTTACACTGATTTAAAATTTTAGCAAACAAAGTGTTATGAAAAATTCACAAAGTAAAATATATATGTATATGTATCTTTGTTTACTTTTCGTGTAAATTCATCTCGAGGGTGACTGTAAGACGTAACCAAGTTATCTTCGGGAGTGCTTTAAAGCATCACATTTTCGTATCACACAAGAAAATGGAGGAAAAACAGTGAGCGGCGGGAAGTACAAAGTAAATTTGTTTAGCATAATACTTATAAGAAAGATAACTTCATTGGATAGGCAATTTGGCTGTGTACTTGAAGTGTCGCATTTGAACTGTGTATAGGCGTATTTTGGGAAAACCAAACCAGACCAGCTCAACTGGGGAAATATCCCCACCCTACAGAATACAATACAATAATCTATTTTTTGCAATCATATCATGACAATATAATTCAACGGCCCTGTTTGCATGGTTGGAAAATGCTTGGTTTTCATGCTGGATGTCGTGGGTTCGATTCCCACCTAGGACAGATATTTATTTATCATTAATAGTTTTCGCAGCGTCCGCCAGATAATGACTCTTATAATATAATTTTTTTTTACTAAACGTTACAATACTGTGATATTATTAGGGATATGAATAGTGAATAAACCAAGGCTTCTGATATTATAATATAGCCCTTATTAACACAACATGATATACCAATGGCATAAGGCATTTGAATGTGCTACATCACATTCATAATATTATAGCATTGAAATGTGACAGTTATCAATAAAGATATGAGTAGGGTCGGGGCCACTATGCTCCCCAATTGTTATTACCGCAAAAATTGCTATTCAAGAGCATATCGAGTTGTCTGTCTATTCCTGTTAGGCTAAATTTACATACGGGGGTTAGGATATCACAGTGCGGACATAACAGAGAGAAAAGAATGTTGGTCGAAAAATGTATTCTAAGAAACACCAATAGATGGCGTTAAAATTATCTGTAAAATCAAGATTCACTGTTGGGTAATTGACAAAGATATACCCAAAAATACAGGTTCAAATTATTTCGATAGCATAAATGTAAGTGACGTAACATATGTAAGTTCAAGTGACATTTTTAAATTTCATAGAACAGACTTCTTTTGCAACAAGAGGAGCTTGGGTGGGGAAGTACTTATTTCATTCATTTAAAAAGAATACTGATGTGTATAATGTTCATTTTATGATCCTAGTTTGGGAGCCTGAGTAGATCAATGGAGAACATTAGCGCGTGAGTTAGTGCTTTTTAATTTTATAAACTTGTAAGAGTTCAAAATAAACCATTGTTATTTACCGTTACCGTTTTCATATATTATTTCTATATTAGATCACCATTCATAAGCCCACTGGGCTTAATGGTAGATTGTGCCAATCCACCTGGGTAGTTAGGCTAAGGGTAAGGCTAGACCACGTGTCTAAACAAAAAGAAAAACTAGGGCTTTCGGTTAAAGAAAAACTTGGAAAGTACCTGTATCTTACAGAATACGTGCAGCTATAATGCAATAACTTAATGTTTTATTTGTAGTATACATCTTATATAAAGAAACAATGTTAAGGAACTGATTGCAATAACATAGCAATATATACGCTACATATATTATTTTCTGTTAAAGACAACACCTACACTAAGGTATTAATTCCTGACTTAAAAAGCGTTGAATTTACAGTTACCAAGTACATGCGACTGTCTTGAAATTATTTCTTCTAATAGTACCAAGAAAACGTACTATAACTTAACCACTGAGTCCCATATGCAGTCATTTTAGATATTCAATTCAAGAACTTTGTATTGACCACATTGGTTAACTTACTGTACTTATTCTACATAGCGGACTATTTGCGCCATTTAAATCAGACCTTCTGGTTTATTTGATATGCCTATTACTTAAATATGACCTTATCTCTATAGAAGTTGGATGGGCACTGAACAGAATTTGTTAGGTAATGTTAAATTCAAGATTGCACACACTTGATTCACTGTTTGCTCTCAACTGTGACCAAAGTTCAACTTTCAGTAAAAGTTCTTATTACAACGGCTTAAGGGTCGAAATAGATGTATCAATTTGTAAAAGTGGCTTAACACTTTAAGGGCGATGGATAAAATGGTCCCTCAGGCGATTTTACGGTGTATTCTCAGGGAAAAAAAAACGGTTTTCATTGGGTATTGAGCTGATATTTTAGTCTAGTGGTAGTAAAATGACATCATAACTTGGGGGTGAATGTTTTAAAGGGTATTGTGAAAGTTTATGCGATAGGGCAGACTGCTCATGATCAATTGGGTGTCAGCTATATGAGGAAATAATATTTTTTTCTTACCATTTAGTTGAAGGTTTTATGTTACGTTGAGCACTAATAGTCTTCCTGTGGCGGTCAATCTCGAAAGAAACAAGCCCATTACGTAGTACATATTATAATGTCCTCCTGATAGAATTGGCCATGGTGATCAGTCTCAAGAAGACTAGCCTTTTGGGCAGCACATATAAAGCACATATGTGTCTGTGCAACAACAGGAGCACTTTATATTCCAGCACTCACCGATGGGATGCGTTCGTTAACACGACCGGAAAGAAATCAGGTATATGCGCTTTCGGAGATGTGGGGATGTAACACTTGAAAGTAGCTCCGGGAAGACAGCGATCTGTTTGTGGCCCAGTCACTATGCCGGACTGGCAGGAGTTGGTATTAGGGGAGGGCAAACTAGAGCCTTCTCAGAGTACGTGACCCAACCATCTGGGACATGGCACAAAAGAGGGGCACAACATACCCGTGTCACGGGACTCCCCATCAGGCGCCAAGGGAAGTCGGGTCAGGTTTAGTCTATGCGAGTCCGACATACCCACCCGCAGCACTTTTTGCGGAAGGCATGTGGTGGAATTCCCCTTTTAAAAAAAAAGAAAGATGGGGCTAGCACTGCTAATTTCTAGACTCCTACTGTACGTTATGTTACTGATAATTTTTCTTAGTAGATACATCCTAATATCACCTTTTGTCCCACTAGACGAACTAAGCGGTCAATAAGGATATGTTATGCTGCTGTAATCGGGTGAGACGGCTAACTGACTCACCCGGGGAAAGACCAGCCACAGTAATGAAATGTTTACGTGGTTCCCAGCCATGTACGTACAATACCGTCAATTTCAAATCACAAGGCCGCTACTAGGTGTATTTCTTGTTAAACAATAGAAAAATATAAAAACACGTAATTTTTTCATAATTTGTTTTTATTTTTGTATAGGAATTATTATTAACAATACATAATTTCGTTATAATGTTATAATTTTAAAGAGTTATAATAGTCAGTCCAATATAAGACTTTAATGACACAAATTAAAATTGTCTTCAGCATACATGCGTATAACATACAAAAGCATACAATGCACTATAATACTCACTACATAATTTTAGAGATGTTTTCGCCAATTTATTTCGCCTATTTTCCCACCCCTTTAATCCTTCGGTTGCAATTGCTGGAATATACATTTTTTATTATGCAGTTTATTTTTCACTAATTAAACGATTACTAGCATTGACTTTTGTTGACCTAGCTTGTTTTAGACGAATCACTGGCGTCCGGATCGAAATCCTGCCATGGCGGTCTGTCTTGACGGAGACTAGCTATCGTGAGATATAACTAGAATATGCCTCACGTATACGTAGTTATTGTGTGTGTGTATAACATACACACATGTGATGATGATGATGATGATGTCTTCCCGGCCGAATTTCGGGCACAACGGCCATTCTCAATGGAGATTAGCCAATTGCGCAGGACATATTATAGTGCACAAGTGTGTGCGCAAACACAGGGGCACTTTCTATTACATCACTCTCATGATCCGATGGGACGACTAGCGACACGACCGGAAAGAGATCAGGTACAGGACCGACGGCTTTACGTGCTCTCCGAGGCACGGGGGTGTAATACCACCAACTTCCAGACTTCGGGCTGATACTGAGAAATTTATTTTTACGGAATAACCCCAAAATCACTTTTTGGTCCGACCCGGGATTTGAACCCAGGACCTAATTTTCTGCGGTTGAACAAGCTATCGCTAGACCAATGAGGCAGTCACACACATGTATTATTTTTTTGTATAACATACTCACACACAATAACTAAAACACCTATTTTTTGTACTGACTGCTTTTTTGGTCTATTGGCAGCATGATTAGTTGGGCGTTTGTTGCGGTTTTCATTCTGAGCGTTTATTTTTTATGTGGTTCTACATAGTCAATGTACCGTACTATCGACACGTGCCAATATGTTGCCGTTAAAGATGCCAATGAAGTGCGAACTACGGCGATATATTTGATACATTTTATAAATTACCTTTGAAATATCGTGTTATATTTTTTGATAGCTATCATTTTCTATATAAAATGTAATGTTTCTTCTCTTTGAAACATAACATTAATATATAGACATATTATCAGTAATGAGAATTATGTCATAATAACACAGGTTGTGATATTATAATTATCACAATAACCCTCTTATTGTGATAATTATAATATCACAACCTGTGTTATTATGACATAATTCTCATTACTGATAATATGTCTACTATATTAATGTTATGTTAAGCCATAATTCACCATACTGGCCTAGTGCGGGTAGACTTCACATGGCATCAAATCATTTTAGAAAACGATGTTCCTCACAATATTTAACTACCATATGATCGCTAGAAGCCGTTGGATGCGAGTAGCCCAAGACTGGCAATTGTGGAAATCGTTGGGGGAGGCCTATGTTTAGCAGCTGACAGTTAAGATTCCAAATTCCAGTCGAATCAGTTTTTGCGGGTTTTACAAGCAGACAATGAAACAAAAAAAATCACTATTTTAAATATACCCGGCCAAATGATCCCAAACTAAGCAGAGCTCACCCTCTCACTCTAGGTAATATACGAAATATTCAGTCCGTTAGTTTTCTCAAAATGAATAGAACAATAATTATAATAACGTGGGACATTATTTACACACGGCCATCTAATCCCAAACTAAGGAGAGGTCGTACTATGGAAACTGGATAACTCATATACTATATATTTACCATTATTTTGTAAATACCATCTTATATAGATAATTAGACTCAGACTCAGGACAGAAATGGTAAAGCACACAAATATCTGTACTGGGTAGGAATCGAATCCAAGACCAGCGGCGTGTCAGACTTTTAGTGTCGGGAATTAAAATATTATTGCGTTACCTATGAGCAACATATAACTCTTTGGCCACTTACCTTTACCAGTTTACAAGCTCGGTGGGGTACTTAAGGTTGTTGAATTTTTGAACCGACGGGACAAATTTTAGACGGGCGAATACGCTATATAGCTAGTTTGTTATATATATCACCTGAATGAATGGTCGTCTACGACCACGCGTTTCATAAGTAACTTTTTCCGCACACTACCACTCTGTGGAATCAATTAACTGCGGAGGTATTTGCGATCCGGTATGACATGGCAACCTTCAAGAAACCAACCTATTTCTTTCTTAAAGGCCGGCAACGTAAGTACTTGCCCCTCTAGTGTTGCAAGTGGATCACTTGCCAGGTGACTAGCTTGTTCGTTTACCTTGCTATTTATTTATACTTTATTGCACACAGAAATACATATTTACATAAAAGATTAGACATATCATGTACACAGGCGAGCTTAACTCAACTATGAGTTCTCTTCTCTCTCTCAGCAAACCTTTGTTAGAGTGAGAGCTTATATGTAATGGGTTACAAACAGTGCACAACGATTTGAAATAACTATGAACCAAGGTAATGAAAATAATACAAAAATAAAAACAAAACAGAATCTACCAGTGGTAAATAAATATATACATAAATCTGCTTACTAATACTACATACTAAATTGCTTTAATTATAGATATGAAAATATAACCCAGTTACCCACTTTTGATTATATCACCTCCGTCTTCCCACGGTGAATAAATCATCGTAGAATTCATATCACGTGACTAAGCGATTATGATAATATCAGCATCAAAACATCCACCTACTGTATTGTTATGGTACCGATTATCGATTCTCACAACGTATCCTATATATACGTTGCAGTAAAATATGGATCTCGGTTCGAAAGTCAAGTCTGTGTTGTACAGACGCCAGCACATCCAGCTACCTCAATCTGTCCAATTTCTTTTAAAGATTTCCAACTTTATCACATAAGCATAAGGTTTATTTTCAAATGGGGAAATTTGACAGATTTGGATGGCTTGATGTGCTGGCGTCTGTACATCTTTGGTTGACTGATATTATGAGGAATTAATTAAGGGCAATATGTTAAATTGTAACCAGATTTATTACAATTGTTAAATTGTTAGATTTAGATAAGCTTGGAAGTTTAATACATAGTCAAGATAAGAATATTTTTCTAAGGTTTTTTTTTATTTTCAATATAACTACTTATATTATATTAAATTTATGATTTCCCATTGTTGAGTTTAGATTAACGCTTTGCATTGCGAATAATGCTTTAAAATTAAAATTTATAAACTACATTTCATAATAGTGCATGAACGAAAACCACGAAAACCTCACAGGGTTCATATGGGTACCGGCGAGCCGTTCACGTATACCGTATTACAAAGTTAATACACAGCAAGGTATAATTATATGATACATTATATATGCAAAATTAGGTTATTACAATATAAAAGCGCTAATTAAGAATTAATTAATACAGTTTTCTAAGAAGAACTTATTAAATTTGTGCGTAAAGCTTTTGGAACCATTTTTAGGGTACGTACCCAAAGGGTAAAACGGGTTCCTATTACTAAGACTTCGCTGTCTGTCTGTCTGTCTCCGTCTGTCACCAGGCTGCATCTCATGAACCGTGACAGTAAGACAGTTGAAATTTTCACAGATGATGTATTTCTCTTGCCGCTATAACAAAAAATACTAAAAGATAGAATAAAATAAATATTTAAGGGGGCTCCCATACAACAAACGTGAATTTTATGCTCGTTTTCATAGATAATGGTACGGAACCCTTCGTGCGCGAGTCCGACTCGCCCTTGGCCGGTTTTTGTACATTGTTAGTAAATAAATAAAAAAGGTTTTTATTCACGTAGACTTTAAAAAGTGCTTGTAAATAGTCAGAACATGTTCGCAGTAATATATAATTATTAATATATAATAATTAATGTAGATGTTTAAAAGTGGTAGTCGTAAAATTTTAAGCATATGGCAACTAACGGCAAATACAAATATAATGCAAAGACTATACATACACGAGCAGGTATAAATATTTCCTAAAATCCTTATCTACCAGTGGCAACTTGCCTAGACGGCAAACCGCATTTCCACATTGTATGTAAATACTGATTCGCCGCGCGACTTAAGAAGACCAAAACATTCTGGTCACACGTTGACGCGTGGCCGTAAGGTTTAAATAGGTTGTGAAATAGTAGGAAGAATTTCATAAATTATGATGTTTTTCTTTTTTAAAAGATAAAGTCCGCACTAGGGAATTTTATCCGTGTCGCGGGATACTTTACAAACATATAATTCAGACACAAATTGCACCCAGACTCAGAACAACTATTCCTTATTCTTTATTGCACACAACATTTAAAACATACATTTAAATTAAATTTTACACTGAAAAGTCATGTACATAGGCGAGCTTAATTCATTAATGAATTTTCTTCCAGCAAACCATTAGGAGAGTGAAATTATTATATAATGGGTACAAGCAGTGTACAACAAAATATTAAATTAAAAATATTGATAAAATACACACAAATACAATACCTAATAATATATATATATTCTAAGGAATGAGACCAGAAGTAGCTTTTTTAAAACAAATTTTAATACAACTTACGACAACAATAATCACAAAAATATTAACTGACAAAATTTTTTAATTCAAACAAAGAAAACGAACAAAAGAAGTAAAATCACCCGCACTACACTAGGCTAACAATTATAGACAAAGACTACGAGGAATCGATTCACAATCGGACTGAGTAACAGCCTCGGCAACTGTTGGGTCGTAAAAGAGAGCGATGCCGGCGAGGCATCGCCTTTTTATAGAAAATCCCGACTCCTGTCGTTTTCTCTTCTACACGGCCCTTTCTGACAGGAGGCCGTCCACGGGCTCCATCTTTCAACTCTGGCGATCAGTCTCCAGGCTTGGCAACGACATCTTCAAGCTTTCAGCAGCACGTGTTGCGGACATGCTGGGTTGTGGCTCATCAACTTCATCAGGCATCTCGACCCCTCTGTGTCATTGTCAGACTCTGTAATGACACAAAACTGCAGCACAAAAACATGTCCATAAATGATAAGAGATAGCTTCAAAACATAATCTTTGTGTCGCACCAAAATCAAACAACAATTCGACACGTATGTAGGCTTAGAACACTTAACTCAGCCTAACCACAAGAGTATAAAATAAACTGATATCTGTACGTTCACTCGGGGCAGTTCCCGTCGGGGGAGTGCCCCCTCACGACTCGCTAGAGATCTACGCGCACTTACGTGAGACATAACTATGCGTGTGTTAATCAGTTCCAGATAAAAGCGTATCCTAACTCACCCTAACCACAAGAGTATAAAATAAACTGATATCTGTACGTTCACTCGTGGCAGTTCCCGTCGGGGGAGTGCCACCTCACGAATCGCTAGAGATCTACGCGCACTTACGTGAGACATAACTTTGCGTGTGTTAATCAGTTCCAGATAAAAGCGTATTTCAACCCAAATTATCAATTAAACACAGTCAATATTTAACACACAAACATATCTCACACCACGTCTCGTCAGCGGCCAACCCGTGGCATGGCCCTACGTGTAACACACAGCACCACGTCTCGTCAGCGGCTAACCCGTGGCATGACCCTACGTGTAACACACAGCACCACGTCTCGTCAGCGGCCAACCCGTGGCATGACCCTACGTGTAACACACAGCTCCAGGACCACACGTCCGAGCATAAAGGAAGGAACACAAAACCACACCAGGCATGTCCCATATACTAGGATCGCATGCCTGAGCGCACTCCAAGACAGCATCCAATAACATGAAACCCTACCTTACTTGAAGTGTATCCGTCAGCCAGGATAGCATATCTGAGTACGAGGACCTCCAAGACAGAGACTATCCCAACCGCAAGATAGAACTTCCCTTAATGTGTTTGCCCTTTGCGAAAAACACTTTGCACAAATAGAGAATCATTAAATCAATTTGTAATTCTCAAAACAACACACAATGCTCGGCACACAAGCATATTTCCAAAAACTTAACAAAATTCGTTGAAGCAAAATATCAAAGTGCCTAAATAATTAAAGTCACGCACCATGGAAAGTGACTCTACACACATCGGGAGTCCACTCACCACGCCACGGGATCATGTACTTAACTGCGTTTAAGCTCCCATAGCAGCCGGACACGCGCGCAAGCGCACGCCCGCCAGACCAGGCGCCTCAGGGCCCCAGCCCCGAAGGTAGCCACCGGGTCACGGTGCTCCAAACAGCAAGTGACACACTCGCCTTTTCTCTCCAACACCACTCGCTTGACAAACCTTGCCACGCAAGCCATGTACTGGCCGCAGTCTGCGCCCATAGTTTGCTTAACACCTTCTAGGATCCACGCATATCCTGTGGACTAAGAGAATTTAATTACAAAGTGAACATCACCAAACGATCACCAAACGTGAACTCTTTTAATTAGCCTTATTCAAAATAAAGGCGACTTTTTTTTTATTTTTTTTTTTTTTTACTCGTACACATTATACGTAACAATTATACGAAACGTATTTCTACGTAAAATCCTGAAAGACTCAACAGAGGTCCCTTCATGTAACATCAGAACCACCTGGGTTCTTTACTTACCGAATTGTATAAGAAATACAAAAATCATTGTCTTACGTAGCTAATTGCATCCAAACTACCATTCTGAGGCGATTGAATTACTTCGTTCGCTGCCTGGGTTATTAGTGTCCAATTACAAGGTTTAGAAATCTGATGGACCCTATTTGGTACAACATCAAAATCATCAGCATGTGACATCATTTTCCTCTTTCTAAAACAAAATCCTGAAAACAATGCACTAACGCGCAACACGCATATTAGATCACATTAACGCTCGGTATATTTCAGAGCAATACAATCGATAATAATTCTAAAAATAACTTCTATGAGATAATGGAGACAGAGACTAAAAATTTGTCATTTCCGTCAGACTTTTTGTGGCGGAGAAATGTGTACCATACCACCATTCTCCGACTCGGCTACACCTGACAATAACCCACTTGATTTGAGATTGCTAACATGACTGATCTCACTTTGGTGTAACCTTTGTTCATTAATATGACCAAGTCTTTTACATAACATCATTACATATGACGAAACATAATCGTCCGACACAAAGTACATCCACACTCAGAACATCTTCTCATGGTTCACACAAATAGTTTACGCAATTTACGGGAATCGAACCCGGGTCATTGAATGACAACGCGATGATCTTAACCACTGCGCCACACGTGCAGTCAAACTTCAGAGGATGACTTCAAACTTATGTTGACAACTCCGCTGCTAAGAAGTAGCTTGAGAACGTGCACTGTTATTACACCTACTAGGTTTTAAATAACAACTCATTTACATTGTAGAATGCAAATAACACATTGAGTATTAAATTGAAAAAATGATAAGACTATCAAGTGTTACTTAGTAAGCTTTGTCAATACCTTGTAGCATAGGCTTTTCAGCTCCTCACTCAATCCTCTCATTACCATTAGGCGCAAAACAACGGCATGACATTTTATACAACACCGTGATGTCAACCGTTTGAGGTTACATTCCTCAGCGGTGGTCAATACCTACAGCTATATACCATGGCTATCATGCAATGCACACGATACTGAGCGGCGCTGGCGACAGCTATCAACACTACGACGTCTACTGATCGAGCTTAGTTCGTAATTCGTAACACACATCGCAAACTACCTTTTATTTTCACATGACGAATCGGTTAGCCTAAGAGGCTTTCACTGCTTCACCGGAATATCGCAAACTACCGTGCGACAAACTAAGTAAATGGTTTCACGCCCTGATATGGGATTCACCTTTCAAGAAAAGTCTTGATCAGCCACGTGAAATACATCGCGGTATCTCACAAACAAAGCAATAAAATTGTACTTACGTAAATCACACAACACAAAAATTAAAAAAAATAAATTTACACTGGGGTAGATACGTTCCGTTTAGGTATACACTTTGTAACGCCTTCAATTATTGCAGAGCAATGTAATGGAATCTTATAAGACTACGATTTTAAAACTACAATCTTAAACCTATTACGGTAATGTTTGTACCAATTTAAACCTTATTCTAATACCTAAATAAATATCTAAAATAACAAAACTGTAGACTTAAAACTACTACTTACCTTATTATGCTAATTAATAATAAAGAAACATTAGTTACTTTTTATTTTTTAATCTGTGTATCGCCTACGCTGTATTAATTGAGTGAAGTGTTGTATGCAATGAACGGGATTACCGTCCGTTCACTCGCAGGTTCCGCTCATCGTGACATTTTTTTGCATATCATGCACTCGACGAAATACTACGCTACTGCTGAGTTGTTCCTAAATTTTTATATAATCTCATAATTTAAATATAGTATATAATCTCATAATTTAAATATAGTCAGAGACTTTGAGATTTGTCTGTTGAGCTGCCTGTATCTGGCAGCATCACATGAGGATGTTAGAATCATTTTCCGCCTTTCTTCCATAAGCTGTAGGGTATGGTCGGAGATCTTTTTAGTTCCATTTGTACGGCGGGTTTTGTAGAAGTTAGACCCGGCCGTATGGACAGCTTCCACGAACCTGTCGTGGTATGTATCCACTTCTTCACAGTCTGCTAGGCATTCGAATCGGTTCTGAAGTTCGAGTTGAAAGGGTTCGGGGTTTTGGAGGTGGAACGACGGTATGGGACGGAGCGTAGACTTCATCAGTCGGGACCTCTCGAGTTTGACATTTAGGTTCAATGAGCCTCTGACCAGTCTGTGATCGCTCCCGGTCTTAACCGCATTGATCACAGAGACATCATTGAATACTTGTCTCCTCGTCGACAGGATGAAGTCTATCTCGTTTCTAGTTTCCCCATCGGGGCTCACCCAGGTCCATTTACGATGTGCCGGCTTCCTGAAGAAGGAATTCATCATAAAGAGACCCTTCTTCTCCATGAAGTCAGCCAACATCTGGCCTCGGGAGTTCCGATCCCCGGTTTCAAATTGCCCCACTTTCAGCTCATCACCGATTCGTTTGCCCAGCTTCGCGTTGAAGTCCCCCAAGACCACAGTGAAATAAGAGTTCGAGGTATGTATGGCTCTGGAAATGTCCTCATACATGACCTCGACTGCATTATCGGAGTATGTCGAAGTAGGTGCGTATACCTGTATAACCTTCAGCGAATACCGCCTGGTGATTCTGAGTATAAGGTACGCAACCCTCGTCGACACACTCTCGATTTTCACTACGTTGTTCACGAGGGACTTGTGGACTATGAACCCGACACCACCTTGGGATAGTTGGTCACCCTCCCGGTAATAGAGCAGGTTTCCGGATTTCAGTATTATCGAGTCCTCCCCCTCTCTTCGGACTTCAGATAATCCTACAATATCCCAATGTAACCTGCTCAGTTCTTCCTCCAGTTCGGTTATCTTCTCGTCGGACCGCAGTGTTCGTGTGTTAAACGTTGCCAGGGCCAGAGGTCGTCGTTTTTGGTAACGTGGAATCTGCCGGGGATTCTTAGCACCCCCTGCCCTGCCGTAACCACGGCTGTTACCACGGCTGGGAATAGCAGGGCTGCCGGGGACTGGTGGCCGCGGTTTAGTTGTGTCCATCATTTGAGGGGATTTGCCATAATCGCCACGCTTGGCAGACGGGTTGGCGATCGCAGTAAGGTGAACATGGTACTCAGGAGAACGCTGCTGCCCGTTCTCTGGTGTATATATTTCCCTCAGGATGACTTTTACGTCCCCCCACGGGATGAGAGGGGGTGATGATATTCTTAGGCCGTCACCACACAGCATCACAAAAATATTTACTGACAAAATTTTTTAATTCAAACAAAGAAAACGAACAAAAGAAGTAAAATCACCCGCACTACACTAGGCTAACAATTATAGACAAAGACTACGAAGAATCGATTCACAATCGGACAGAGTAACAGCCTCGGCAACTGTTGGGTCGTAAAAGAGAGCGATGCCGGCGAGGCCTTTTTATAGAAAATCCCCACTCCTGTCGTTTTCTCTTCTACAATATATATATATATATATATATATATAAAGAATAAACTACATAAAACCTACATATCTATTATATACATAAATTAAAGAGATAAGAAGTGATTCTTAATTCTGTTCTTAAATGAAATGTGGTGAAGAGTTCCAAAGGCGCACTGCGCGTACAGTAAACGAGCCATCATAGCGGCTGGAAGTATGAGAAGGAGTCCTTAGAAGAAGAGAAATAGCTGTTAGCAACTATTTATGGGTAACACAAATAATGGTCCAGCGCGGGACTCGATCCCGCGACACGGAACGGTAAGGCGACTGTCTTAGTCGCTGCGCCACACGTGCAGACAAAACCAATGTAGCTTGACCAGTTAATTAGTTTTGTAACACATTTTATAGTTGAGGGATATTATTGCTGTATGTAGTACCTATATGACTTGCAATAAGCCTAAACAAATTAAATGAGACCACATGGACTAATATGTATGAGCCTAGGGACTTTCGTGCCAAATAGTTATTAAAAGTTGTTTTTATACAGATGGCTAGCTGTCTCAAATAATATATGGTGTATATATTACAACCAATTCGTTAAACAAGTAAACGGCTCCCTTGGGGGTAAAAGTTGAACGCAACCACGAGACGCTTGCGACACATGGCACATATTAACCTTGTTTTTTATCCAGTTAGTGACTCTCACTGCTAAGCCTTGGTTCAATCCCCGCCCAGGACAAATCTTTGTATGATTATTTATTCTGTGTCTGGGTGTAATTTATATACAGTCTGGCCGAGGAGTTGACGTTCAAACGCATAATTTAGATTACTTTATGATGAGGAGAACCCGAATCACCCTCATGTATGGTCTACGATTTTGCGTAGTTTTCGAGATATAATTTATTTAATGATCTTTTTTGTAAACTTGACTAACATCAGTTTTCGATTTTTTTCTCGATCTGTTGAACATTTCTGGTTCAGTTTTTTTGTGATAACTAATTTAATTTGTGATAAATAATAGTTAATTGGCATAGTTTTACCTAACACCCTAAAAAATATGGTTTATCTAATCATTGCAGAACTGACTTAGAATTTATTCGATAGTTCAAAATTAGGGTTTGAGCTCAGGACTCATAAATTTTCAAAGTATCAAATGAACGCAAAATCGTAGAACATACATGGGGGTGATTCGGATACTCCTCATCATAAAGTATTTAAATTTTGCATTTGAACGTCGTTGTGTATAATATGTATTTTAATTTAATTTTATTGTATTTAGAAATTAGATATCTGGTTGCCATAGTGAGATATCCCAAGATAGTTGTATATTATTACATGTTATTTCATGGTCCCAATTTTTATTAAACAATAACTTGCTAAGACTAGATTAGGTCAATTAAGACCCTTACTTTTTAATTCACTTCTTTAGTATCCTTTATTTTCACGGTAAAAATAAAAGGGAAAAAGGTTTTTTTATCGCAAAGTGTTCAATCTTAAGCCAGCTTATAAAAATAAACTTGACCTTTTTTATTTCCCAAACTTAATTTCAAAACTTTGAGGCCAAAAACAACTACAATAATTTTGATGGCGAACACTATTAAGCTTCGTATATTAAAGTTACAGCAAAAACTTAGGTTCCAAATAAGCAGTTTCACTTTCACTAATGAAGCTATTTAACTTAACATTCTGTACCTATATCTATTCAACTTAACTTTGTTTCTACAGTAGCCGGAGTACACTGAGCCCGGTTTATTTGCGAAACACTCAAAACTTGACTAAAGTCATGAAACAAATAGCTTTGCAGCGCTTCGACGGGATTTTATGAATTTTTAAATATTTTTTCTGCTCTATAGCATTTCTGGGTCACTTACGGAAATTGCATTTGTTTTGTAGACCGTACGCATTGGTTATGTACATAAAATTATAAAGCGAAGCGCTAAAATTAGGTGATTTAAATTAAGTAATGGAATCAGGCGTTACTTTGCGGAAATCCATAACAATCAAAATACAAAATCAATATGTAGTGTTAATTCGGCTAATTGCCAGTTTAATGATGCCGGGATGCAATTTGCACCGCCCTCTTTTTTTTTATATTGTCCTTCTTGCATGTGCACATTTTTGCGGGCGGGAGGGCGGTGCAAATTGCATCCCGGCATGATTAAACTGACAATTAGCGCAATTAACACAACATATTGATTTTGTATTTTGATTTAAATTACCCGTCAAGGCTATCAATTTAATTTCATAGGGAAAGTGATGACATCTCCGGCAACCTCGTATTCGGGTTTGATCTCTCCGAAGGATAAGTATTTGTGTAAACCATAATGTATTCTCCGAATCTGCGAAACATGCAGTTAATGGGCAAATGTCCTTTTCCGTTAATTGCATGTTTTTAAAGCCCACCCATGATTCAGGAATATATTTCGTATGTGTGGGAGGTCTTTCAGGTAAAATAATAGTTAAAAATTTAAGGAGATTGAAATATATCATGCTTGTACCCTACAAGCAACCCCTTACGCAACAGGGCATTACTAAACTGCAATATATTATGGAAAACATTTGAGATATTTCAATCTCTATGCTTTTTTTAAATTTAATTATAGAAGAAAAAGAACATATTATGGAAATATATTCCGGTATCGTGGGGACTTAAAAACGACGTTTGAACATAAAAAGAATTATAATACTACACTTCATACGTATGGATCCCGTCCCCACATCACTTTCCTCTTGAATCACTTTATCTATTGCTAAAAACTGCATTAAAATCCGTTGGATAGTTCAAAAGTTCTACGTGCACAGCCTGCGGGAATTACTTTATATACTTTGTATAGATATAGAATTTTGGCTGATAGATTCTGCTTTTATTTTATTCTATTATACATATATTACTTTACTATTACGATAGCACATGGGCCGTGCTGAGGTCTCTCATAAGGTGCCAAATTGACTACCGGTATATCGAGGAGATAAAGTGTTTGTATGAAAACGCCACTATGTCAGTGCGACTCCAGGACCAGATATCGAAACCTATCCACTTGCAGCGAGGCGTGAGACAGGGAGATGTTATATCTCCGAAACTGTTCACCGCTGCATTGGAAGACGTCTTCAAGCTTCTGGACTGGAAAGGCTTTGGCATCAATGTCAATGGCGAGTACATCACTCACCTTCGATTTGCCGATGATATCGTAGTCATGGCTGAGACCATGGTCGACCTCGGTACAATGCTCGATGACCTCAGCAGAGTCTCTCAACAAGTGGGTCTGAAAATGAACATGGATAAGACGAAAATCATGTCAAACGTCCATGTTGCATCCACTCAATTGAAAGTTGGTGACTCTGCACTCGAAGTTGTAGAGAACTATATTTACCTAGGACAGACCATCCAACTAGGTAGGTCCAACTTCGAGAAGGAGGTCAATCGTAGAATCCAACTCGGATGGGCAGCGTTCGGGAAGCTACGTAACATCTTCTCGTCCAAAATACCGCAGTGTCTCAAGTCGAAAGTCTTCGACCAGTGTGTGTTGCCAGTGATGACATACGGAACAGAGACGTGGTCGCTCACTATGGGCCTTATTAGAAGGCTCAAGGTCACCCAAAGAGCAATGGAGAGGGCTATGCTTGGAGTTTCCCTGCGGGATCGCATTAGAAATGTCGAAATCCGCAGGCGAACCAAAGTCACCGACATAGCCCGAAGAATTGCCAAGCTGAAGTGGCAGTGGGCAGGGCACATAGCTCGTAGAGCCGACGGCCGTTGGGGCAGAAAGGTTCTCGAGTGGCGACCACGAACCGGAAGACGCAGCGTGGGCAGGCCCCCTACAAGATGGACCGATTATCTTGTGCGGGTCGCTGGAAACTGCTGGATGCGAATAGCACAAGACCGGCAATTGTGGAGATCTTTGGGGGAGGCCTTTGTCCAGCAGTGGACGTCTTTCGGCTGATATGATGATGATGATGATTACGATAGTTCTATTTTCTTATTTTTACGCAAACGGGATACATTTTCAACCTGTTATCTTAATTGCGTTAAGATAATGTAAAATGAATTGTATAAATTCGAGTCTGATCGGTATGGTGGCGGAGCAGTTAATGTACATGGGGACGAATACCCCGTGGTTCGTGGGTTCGATTCCTACCAGCCTTTTAACTTTATACAACTCATATAAAAAAATGTCTGAAATGGTTGCAACTAGTGCCGTTTAGGGAAATAAATTTACAAACACACTTTTCACGAACACAACGCCCCACGAGACAACAAAAACAACTTTTATGCCGACTACGCTTGACTTTAAACATCGGTATTATCTGACAAGATCACCAATCTTACATTAACTTCTTCCTTTTTTTTTACATGAGTGTAATCATGTATATTGTAATCATCTATTATACAAATAGTCGACCTACGTCCATATTGTGAGCTGAAGTAGTATAGTAAGTTTAAGCTTAACAGCTGAGTATGTTGATTATTATTTTGTATACAAGTTCTCACTCAAAAGTTTCCTAAGCATTCCTCTTCTTCTTAGCATAAAAAACAAAAAACTTTTTAAAATTATTACTTTGAATAAAAAGTGATAGAGAGTGGCCCCTTGGCATATCAACCGTAGCATGCAGAATGAATTTTAAGCGAACAGTACCGCACTGTGGTAGACAATTGAAAGTTTGCATTATGCATGAAACCTACTGTACCTAGGGAGCGATCGAAGCACCCGCTAAATATTTTGTGGTTTTAAAACTGTTACTTCAAGAACTATTGGGAGGTAGTTTCATCTTGTGAGTTGGCACGGTGCTTAATATTGAGTAAAGTTTTATGATATTAAAAAATGGATGGGAATCTGTGGAGGGAAATTCTGGTCTGTCGGAGAGGTTTAAAAATGACATTATTTCATTATCTTTCTGGATGTATGTTACATGATTTGTCGTCTTTGTGAATCAATTTACATATTATGTTTCTAAATAGATTTTTTTATTTTATATATATTTTAATGGGTCTTTATTTATACCTCCGATCTAAACAGCAATTATATATAGTTGCATTAGCTGAAACAGTTTGCCTAATGGGAATAAATAGCCATAGATTAGACGCAGAGATCAAAGTGTATCAGATGTTTCAAAATTACGTCTACAATATTTTATTCATATTGATTTTTGTTTAGTTATAAAATATCATACACTTATATAAAACAACAAACCTATGAAGAAAAGCAATAGTGTTAAAACTTTTCTCTATGATCACCGATATCAACAAAATTTAAAGTGGATCATATTTTAAAGTATTTCCCATCAAATAAAAAAGCATATAGTCGAATTGATGATGTTGGTTTATGAATTCAACAATAATACCATTTTATAATTGTTACGTGATTACCTAGATTATCACGGTCAGATGGCAGGCTTTTTTTTTAACTTTCATTAGCTACCAGCAAAAATCCGTTCTGAGCCAATCCCAATGGAAATGTAAGTAGAAGGGAGAAGAATATTGTGACGGTGATGTAATTGCTAAAAATAAAATTCATTTCTCTATTGTAAAATCACACATTTTTGGCACATTTGTATATCCTTATCTTCCAGAACTTGACCTTATTGGCATTGCGTATCTCGGAAAAAATCACCATCATCAGGCATACGTAACTAGGCCATGAAGTGATTGTCTCTAAAATACAGTTGAGCCGCTTTCAATTCTCCCATTAGTGTATATTATTGCCACGAAGATTATTATGAATTAAATCTTGCGTCTGGAACATCACAAAAGCAAATTTCTTACAACACTACACATTCTTACTACACAATATGCTTTTAAGTTCTCAAAACTAATAGTCTGTCTGTGGTCACTTAGAATATCGCCTCACCCTGTCAGAAGATCTTCCCTTCAATGAAGAGGAACGCTTGTTCCTTTCCATTCTATAGAATTCCAATACGCAGAAAGTTACTGCCCAGTGCTCGTTGTTAAATATGATTAAAAACAAATGTATAGCAAATTACGTTTTTATTTTAAACATATGTGGTCGTAATATAATGATATACACTTCGTTACAATAAAATTATTCAGAACTTTGATGAAAGTGTGATTCCGGGAGTATTAAATGGAGTTTTCATTATAATAATGATGTTACATCTACAGTCAATGGAAATATTTTTGAGGAGAATACGTGTAAAAACCATATTATTACGGCGAAAAGTACATTATTAAAAGTCAAGTCGATAATGTAATTTTTGTGTGTGATAAATATTGTTTTTTGCTTTTCTTGGCTATAATGTACAAGGATCGAGATACTAGCAGATTTATTATAATTCCCGTCGAAGTTAGCTATTCCAGAGACACTATGATTAACAAAAAATACTTGAGAGGTGTCAAGGGACACCCGGATGGAACGAAGTTATTTCTTATTATTTATTATGTATTATGAGAGAGAGAGAGAGCGACAGAGAAACATGCGCACGCCGCACAACTGCAAAAAGTGTCGTGACAACTTTTCGTAAGATTTTTTTCCGTCTAGCCCCCTTTCACAAAGCGCGATAAGGAACTTCGTTCCAATACGGGGAAGCATGTCCGACTACTGCGAACATGGTACTATTTTACGGCATTGCGGCGGTACATCAAACGAAAGGCTGTTAAATGAGAGCTTTATTGGCGATGAAGGAGATGCCAAGTCACTAAAAAAGTTACCTGAAGTTGGGCCCGATGACTGATTTAAATTTGATTGCTTAGTATGATACGAATCTACAAAAGCAGAGGTTTGTATGAATTTGAGTTTATAAAAATTGTGTCAATTTTTGCAGCTCCGTGAGACTAGCGATCTCGTTGTGGTACAGCCACTGTGCCTCATTGGCATGAGTCAATAATCCAACTTAAGCCCTTCTAGGGTACATGACCCAACCACCTGGAGAAAGGGGCAAAAGAGGGACACCAGAAAACTTACCCGCATTCCAGAGTCCACCGCAGTTTAGTTTTAGTCGGTGCGAGTTCGACATACTCACCCGCAGAGCAAAAACAAGGAAACGTAAACTTTATGCAAGTGGAAAAAAGCGATCGGAAGTGTTTACTTGTAGCATCACAAGCGTACTATCCTCATTTGCATTGTTACCGAGTCTCTGCATAAATTGCAACAATCACTTAATACTGTGTGAGAAACACCTACACAATTATCATCAGGCTATAATAACTTGTGGACTGATTAGGCAGCGAAGGCAATTGAAACTTGAAATTAAAGTTACGTTGATGTTTGCTATTACTTTAATATTTAAATAAAACAATTCTAGTGGAAAAAGCAGATTAGACAAAGTTTGCATTTTACTCCGTCTCTAATTCGTTTTTAATTACAGCTAATAAAAACAAGTTTGTACTCAAATGTAAGCTTTTAGCGTAAATATACACGATTATTTGATTAGGTGCACTGTTAAGAGCTTGCAAGCAATTTGCTTGGTAAAGGAATAATAATTCTAGTTAGTTAAGTTTGTTAAAAATAATATGATACTGTTAAGATGATAAAGAAGATTTTGTGAATTGATAATACTATAGAATAATTTCTTAAACAAAGAGAACATATAAAGTTGTGTCGCAGGTCGTGGGTTTAATTCACACCCAGGACAGATATTTTTGTGCATAAAGATGTCTGTTTGTCCCTGTAAAAACATACCTGTGTATTTGTAAAAAAATTGTATATGTGATATATCAGTTATCCGGTTTTCATAGTACAAGCTCTGCTTAGTTTGCGATGAGATGGGCGTGTGTGAATGTCCTAGGATATCATTATTATTATATACAACCGACCTTACTAACCTAACCTAACTTGTACAACACTACAAACTATCCGAAATCATTCCCTAACGAATAAAAAATAATTTATAAATCAGTTCACAAACAACAAAGCAATCTCATAATATAGATAAATATAAAAAAGTCCCGCAGTTGAATTGTACTAGCTGTGCCCCGCGATTTTACCCACGGTAAACATTATAAATTATAGCCTATGTGTAAATCAAGGGTGTCAGCTAACTCCATACCAAATTTTATTAAAATCGCTCCACCCGTTTAGACGTGAAGAAGTAACAAACATGTATGATTAGTGTCATAGTCCAAACACAAATTTGCTGTTGATACCAAGACGTGTATTCTTGTTTTTAGATACAATTAGTTATATGGTGGTGAGGCCCCCCTGTGAGCCTGTTAGCCGGTTTACCGCGTTAACATCCTCCACGACGTTGAAGAACTCTTCAAAATAATTTACCGGCTTCTTCTCTTCCTTACGTTGGGTTAGTTACGGGCTGCCGGACGTCATGATCTATTTGATTGGCAGATACTGGCAGGAGACAAAGGTTGTTTACAGCCCTTCTGATGGTTCCCTTTGAGACGTAGACATCCGCTACTCTGCATACGCCATCTTGACCTGGGTATAGTTTAGTTACTCTTCCCATTTTCCATTGCAAAGGCATGAGGTTGTCATCTTTAATAACGACAAGATCTCCCACTTGAAGTGCCGGGCCATTCTTCCTCCATTTGTTTCTTTGTTGTAGCTCAGTCATGTACACTTACACAGTCACACACTAACAAACTTTCGCCTAATATATGTGTGATTTCTGCCATCTTCTTGCTGCTATCGCAACGCACTTTTTGAAGTAGGTACATAATTGGCGCTCATATTTTTAAAGACCGACCACGCCCCCTTCGATTACACATTTTCCGACCACAACGATATATAATTTTTTTATTACAACTTACTCTAACATTATAGATAACAAATTTGAAGTGTAGTAAATTAGCTACACTACTATTATTAATTAGATATCTGATACTATTTCGAGAAACACAACAGTCTGGTACTAACTAAGCTATTATGTAACCGTCCAACTCAATATTCAAATTTCACTCAAGTGACCGCATTCTCCTTGAAACCTAACTCGCTTAACCTTCAAGCACTGGAAAGCACTAGGAACTTTGTTTATAATACAAACCCTATTGACCATACGAGTATTCGAAATAGTTACGTTTTGAATTCAGTGCCAAGTAAAGTTGACCATTTAATAACTCAATTCACATACTTGTATCAAATTCATAAACCTACCTTACGGTCAATATTGAGAAGATAATGGAAAATTAACCTTAATCAGATCAAAACATATACACCTCTATATGTCAAAATATAAATTCAATAAACTGGGTATGAGGTTATAATAATAATAATATCTAGGACATTATTTACACACTACCATCTAATACAAAACTAAGCTGAGCTTGTAATAAGGAAACCAGATAACTGATATACTACATATTCTACTTTTTTAGGACTTTTTTACACACAGACTAAGGACAAACAGATATTTTCAATGTGTGCTGGGTGGAAATCGAATCCACGACCTGCGGCGTGACAAGTAACGTCAAAACACACATATTTGATATCCATGTATTAAATTCAACATTTTACTCCTTCTCTAATTACCAAATAGAAATCATGGATTTCTGATCTATTTGGCATATCATTTCCAAATTTTACTTATTCTTTACTTCATCATATCAGCCGAAAGACGTCCACTGCTGGACGAAGGCCTCCCCCAAAGATCTCCACAATTGCCGGTCTTGCGCTATTCGCATCCAGCTGTTTCCAGCGACCCGCACAAGATCATCGGTCCATCTTGTAGGGGGCCTGCCCACGCTGCGTCTTCCGGTTCGTGGTCGCCACTCAAGAACCTTTCTGCCCCAACGGCCATCGGTTCTACGAGCTATGTGCCCCGCCCACTGCCACTTCAGTTTTGCAATTCTTCGGGCTATATCGGTGACTTTGGTTCGCCTGCGGATTTCGACATTTCTGATACGATCCCGCAGGGAAACTCCGAGCATAGTCCTCTCCATTGCTCTTTGGGTGACCTTGAGCCTTCTAATAAGGCCCATAGTGAGCGACCACGTCTCTGTTCCGTAAGTCATCACTGGCAACACACACTGGTCGAAGACTTTCGACTTGAGACACTGCGGTAATTTAGACGAGAAGATGTTACGTAGCTTCCCGAACGCTGCCCAGCCGAGTTGGATTCTACGATTGACCTCCTTCTCGAAGTTGGACCTACCTAGTTGGATGGTCTGTCCTAGGATAAATATAAATATAATATAAATATAGTTCTCTACAACTTCGAGTGCAGAGTCACCAACTTTCAATTGAGTGGGTGCAACATGGACGTTCGACATGATTTTCGTCTTATCCATGTTCATTTTCAGACCCACTTGTTGAGAGACTCTGCTGAGGTCAGCGAGCATTGTACCGAGGTCTTCCATGGTCTCAGCCATGACTACTATATCATCGGCAAATCGAAGGTGAGTGATGTACTCTCCATTGACATCGATGCCAAAGCCTTTCCAGTCCAGAAGATTGAAGACATCTTTCAATACAGTGGTGAACAGTTTCGGAGATATAACATCTCCCTGTCTCACGCCTCGCTGCAAGTGGATAGGTTTCGAGTTCCTGTCCTGGAGTCGCACTGACATAGTGGCGTTTTCATACAAGCACTTTATCACCTCGATATACTGGTAGTCAATTTGGCACCTTATGAGAGACCTCAGCACGGCCCATGTTTCGATAGAATCAAAGGCTTTCTCATAGTCCACAAACGCTAAGCACAGTGGCTTGTTATACTCTTCGGTCTTCTGTATAACTTGCCGCAGCGTATGTATGTGGTCTATGGTGCTAAAGCCTTTTCGGAAACCGCCTTGTTCGGGAGGCTGGAAGTCGTCAAACCTGCGCGCGAGACGGTTCGTAACGACCCTCGAAAACAACTTGTAAACATGGCTCAGCAGTGTGATGGGTCTATAATTCTTCAATAGGGTTTTGTCGCCCTTTTTGAAGAAGAGCACCACCACACTCCTGTGCCATGTTTGTGGCGTATGGCCATCCACTATGACGGAGTTAAACAACTTCTGAAGGGCCCGTAGGATTGGTGTACCACCCGCCTTCAGAAGCTCAGCTGTAACTCCATCATCACCAGGCGCTTTGTTGTTCTTGAGTTGTCTGAGAGCCATTCTAATCTCGTACAGGCTGTCAATATGGAATCCCAAGGTTTGACTAGGTCATGGAATTCTCTGTATGGAAATAATTTCACTGGCCTAGCCTATTGGTCTAGTAGTTAATGACCCAGCCAGGTAAGCCAGAGGTTGACTGTTGTATAGTATAGTATGTTTATCAGTTGTTTGTGTCTCCCTGTAAAATTATAGGTGAGTGAAAATACGTACAAATTCATAGTTTCCGTTTACGTTCACGTCCGACTAACTGTCAAATGTGCAACTTGTGGTACCAAAATAGCACGTCAGACTCGTAAACCTATCTAATCGCCAGTTTCTCTATTCGATCAGTTTCATTAAAGAAACTCGAGGTGCGAGTTTTAGTACTCAATATTTTCCGCTAGAGGCGCTGGTGCTCAATGTATGGGATGAAACTGGACGTGTGATCGAGTAAGTAAACTGCAGGAACTCATACTAGAGGTACTGATTTTGCCTAGTTTAGGGTCATACGGTAGTGCGTTAGTTGTCTCAAGATATATATTTATTTAAAACCACGAAAAACGATACCAAAGAAAGTGGCTATTCGAGTTTATTACACGTTAAACACAATATATTATCTCACGTAAAATATTATGCATTTATGGTACATCTGTAAATGTGAATAACACTTTGATACATGTAGGTAATCAAATAATTTTATGTTTTACAATTTACAACTTTCTTATTTATGCATAAAAGTAATATATGTACATATATATAAATTTGTAAATGGTTGTAGGTAAGTGTATCAGCATTTTGTCTTAAAATGCAGTATCACGTGTGATATATACGAGTATTGGTATAAGGGAATATTGACAGTAACATCTTAAGCAAATTTGGAATAAGTACTTATTTATTCAACAACATTTTATAAATTGTAACTTCTCCGCCCCCGCAGGTAATAGCGTGATAATATGTACCCTATATGTTGACCCGACCTCTGGGCAATATTCATGCAAAATGTGGAGTAAATCCATGCAGTACTTTTTGAGTTTAGCCCGGACATACATACAGGCAAACAGACAAAAATTCTAAAAACTTTATTTTTGCCTTCGATATCGATTGCAAATCACGCCCCAAGTATCCTTTTTAAAAAATATTTAATGTACAGTTTTGACTTTCCTACGATTTTATTATATGTATAGATTTTCAATAGATATTTAAAAAATAAAATAACAATTTTATTACAAAAAGGCACTAAAATGGTCTGATAATTTCCCACGGTCTTCCAGTAACTTTAGACGATACGATACATATGGCCTACAAAATTACTGTTTCTATGACTCCACTACAAGTAACGTCATATGTTAGTAGGTATAGCAAGTTTTATATTTAACATAATTTTTAATGCTTATAATTTGTAGGTTCGATCCACAATCAGGTGAATCATTTGCTCGTTAGTCTTTAATAAAAAAGAAAAAAACATTGTGTGATGAGCACGATTATTTTTTCTGTATCTGTGTGTCATTTTTCTATAATATGTTTATATTAAGAAATATATTAGTATGTTTACTAGTTTGACGAAGATATTTATTGATTAAAATGTAGTTAGTTTTAAGGCAATTACAATTTATCGTTCGTTACTCTTATGGTCAGTCGTAATACAAAGAAATGAAAACAGTAGTGTCTGCTCGCCTATTAAAATGAAAATACTATCTTAAATATATTATGATTTCAATATGGCGATACTATAACATATAGTAATACTTATGAGGTTTGCTGAAAATTACCTAAATGTATACGAGCAAAACACATCGAAATAAAACATTCCGTTTTACTGTTTAGCTTCGGAGACGGAAAATAAAGAAATTATAAGGCAAAATGCCATTATAATTTTACTACGTCTCTTACCTTTTGTGACTATTTAACGTTTTATTTTATCTGAGAGTTCGGAGCGGTGCCAACGACGTTTACGATGTGGCTTTCACGTATCTTTGTCTACTTTACAATAATGTTTGCATGAAACATTTAGATTCCAATTTCCATTTGTGATCTTCACTTAAATTCTTTAAATATAAGTAATATAACTTTATCGACAGGGTGTTTTTCTTAATTTTTCATTATACTTACATTGTTTCCGCAATTGGGTCTGAAGATTCATGTAATAAAAATAAAAATAGATAGAACAATATTTCAGCGAAAGATATATTATAACGATTGATGTTTTTATATTTATGACTGAACACGTAATCAAATTTTATGGAAAGAAGTATTATGCTACATAAGTTTCGCAGTAAACTATTGGATACAAAGCTAATAAACATACTCACTAAATTATATAGGAAAAATTATCGGTATCACGTGCCAGTAATCATACCCTCTATCAGAATTCCATCTTTTTACTTCAGGCTGAGCTGAGGCCGGAACCCATAAGGGTGCCACTCATATTTATCGCTTAAGTAAAGCTTCTAGTTCTAGCCTTCTGCGTTCGAGTTGTCCTAGCCGGCTTTTACTACTTCACCGGATAATACAGGCGAACAATGACTCAAGCCGTCTAGGAAATTAAACTAGAAACCAATGGGAACCTGCGTATGGGAGGATATATTATTGGGGATGTTTGTGCAACTGTCGCTATACGTTAATACACGAAGACATGGGCCTTTTAGAAAAGAACCGCTTTATGCAGAAGACATCAATGAAAACAAAATTATGCCTCTAAATCGGTAAGGGCCTCACTTATGTAGTATGGTATGGTTTTATGGAGTCTACCAGACTAAACCTCGTCCAGCTGTGCCTATTGAAGAGAGCTTGCAAAAATGTGGTACAAATCAGAATCAATTCATGGCATACAACAACAACATGAGAATTTCCTATTTTCCTTTCAGCTATAACATTACATAATAACCGTTCCAAAGGAATTTCTTAACACAACTACTTTTACGAACTCCTGAAAAAATCCTCGCCTAAAATGCTATCAAATTTTCGCAACTACAAAAACTTTCTTAATAATAGCCACCGTAACGCCATCTAACTAAAAAGTATGTATCGATATTAATACAATTTTCGCTAGCTTTTATGTAAGTTTATTGTAGTTTTCTGTGGCCGTCAACGCAACTAAACTATTTTAAAGTTAAATCGAGTTAGTTAAACTGCTGTTCTCAAGTGTTGCGCATGGTTTTTCGTGACACCTTTGTGGCTACATTGCTATATTATATGGCTGATGTTAGGGAAAGTTTACATGTCCAACTTCGATTTTATGTGGGAGGTTGTTACGTATTTTATGGTAGTTGTGAAACCGCTATTGTTAGAGCTGAAAGTGATCGCTATTGCGGTCAAATATTTTTAGTAGTTTAGGAATTGAACTAGAGGAGGTAAATCAACCTTATGTGGGTGGCGTTAAATTTATTTTTATATCACATCATCAGCCTGGTATCGTCCACTGCTGGCTTCCTCCAAAGGTTTCTTTGACATTACGACGTATATGGTTAGTTTTTAATATTGAACAAGTTATTTATATCTAGATTAATAGGTACGTAAGTACCCATTAATCAAGACGGGAAGTGATCGCTATTGCGGTCAAATATTTTTGGTAGCTTAGCAATTGAACTAAAGGAGGTAAAGGCAGTTACTTCTTAGTTACGATTGACTTTCTTAAACATGTCGCCTTATCCTGTTTTACTTGTAATTTTTCGGGAAGTTTACATAAAACATATAGGCTATTGTTGTATAGGAAAATATGTCAGAACTATCGTTAAAAAGTATCAGGAACTCTAGAACTCATCGAAATATGATAAAAAATAAAAGTAATAGGTAAGAATTTTAAAAATGGTCTGCTACAGGAAATTGGCATAGCTATCACTTGTTTTAATTATTTTCTTAGGGGAATCTGCCAGAACTTTTCATAAACAGTATCAGGAACTCCAGAACTCATTGGTATGCATCGAGAAAGCTCATTTTTTTGGGAGTTTTATGCAAATGATTTGCTACGGGAAGTTAGCAGATAATTTTTTTTATTGACTTTTTCCGACAAAATATTGCACAACTATTTTTAAATATTATCAGGAACTATAGAACTCACCTGCATGCGACTAGAACTCTTATATATTTTTGATCTGCTGACAAATGATCTGCCAAATTCACGGACATGATATCGTCCACAGCCGGATATAGGCCTTCTCAAAGGTTTCTATAACGATACCGTTTGGAGAGGGTTTGCCTTCAACGCGTTTGACATGTGTGTTGGCGAACGCAGTTAGGAGAGTAGAGTAAGTAGACAGGAGAAGTAGTAAGTACGATAGCAGTACGGTAGTCAGACAGCACCATCCGACTACCATACTGGTATGGTATGGGTTGACCCTGTTATTGTTTCTAGGCTGGAAACTATATGATACATTTTATCCCATACACATCTATACCAAATTTTAAGTGAAGGCGTATCTAATTTCTAGGCTGCAAACTATATGATACATTTTATCCCATACACATCTATACCAAATTTTAAGTGAAGGCGTATCTAATTTCTAGGCTGGAAACTATATGATACATTTTTATCCCATACACATCTATACCAAATTTTAAGTGAAGGCGTATCTAATTTCTAGACTGCAAACTATATGATACATTTTATCCCATACACATCTATACCAAATTTTAAGTGAAGGCGTATCTAATTTATAGGCTGGAAACTATATGATACATTTTTATCCCATACACATCTATACCAAATTTTAAGTGAAGGCGTATCTAATTTCTAGGCTGCAAACTATATGATACATTTTATCCCATACACAGCTATACCAAATTGTAAGTGAAGGCGTATCTAATTTCTAGGCTGCAAACTATATGATACATTTTATCCCATACACATCTATACCAAGTTGTAAGTGAAGGCGTATCTAATTTCTAGGCTGCAAACTATATGATACATTTTATCCCATACACATCTATACCAAATTGTAAGTGAAGGCGTATCAAATTTCTAGGCTGCAAACTATATGATACATTTTATCCCATACACAGCTATACCAAATTTTAAGCGAAGGCGTATCTAATTTCTAGGCTGCAAACTATATGATACATTTTATCCCATACACATCTATACCAAATTGTAAGTGAAGGCGTATCTAATTTCTAGGCTGCAAACTATATGATACATTTTATGCCATACACATCTATACCAAAGTTTAAGTGAAGGCGTATCTAATTTCTAGGCTGCAAACTATATGATACATTTTATCCCATACACATCTATACCAAAGTTTAAGTGAAGGCGTATCTAATTTTCGATAATCCCAACAAAAACAGAGCATTGTTGGCGTTGCGCCTGTTGGCGTGGTTGGTAGATACGCTGCCTTTCACGACTTAGGTCGTGGGTTCGATTCCCACCCGGGACAGATATTTGTGTGCATGAACATGTCTGTTTGTCCTGAGTCTGGGTGTAAATTATCTATATAAGTATGTATTTAAAAATAGTATATCAGTTGTCTGGTTTCCAAAGTACAAGCTCTGCTTAGTTTGGGATCAGATGGCCGTGTGTGAATAATGTCCCGGAATTAATATCCCGGGACATTATTCACACACGGCCATCGGCCATTCATTTTAACTCGGCAATTTATAGGATATTATTATATGATTTATAAATATTAAATGTATTACCAATTAAGTAACTCACTGCACGTGTGACCCAGCGGTTAAAACAGTCGCCTCGCCACTTCGTGACCCGGGTTTGAATCCCGCTCAGGACAACTATTTTTGGGTCTGGGTGAAGTTTGTGGCCGTCAATTATATGTTTTTAAATAACCTCATGATACAAAGAATTAATTTACCAATTTGCCTATTGTGGGCGTTGCTTAAAAATAAAACAATAAAAACCCAAATATACAAACTTTTATAATTATTATTAGCAAGATAGGAATAACTACACTGATAGATTATAAATCAGTCAAAACCACTAACTGGACACACATGTTAACAAAGACTTTAAAATTTCTTAGTTATTTGCTTAATATATTTAAAAGCGACTTTAACATAGCTTTAGTAGGCTCTAAGTATTCATAGCTATTTGACTTTTGACAAAGCTAATGTAATACTTTTAGGCCTACACGTCTATCCATCTGAGACCTCCATTATAAAAGAAAAATAATAAAATTTATTAAGACAAAGTTCGTTATGTTGTAGGATTTATAGGCTCAAGTTATAAGCTTTGGCAAGCATTTTTATTAAATAAAATACAACACATGAAAAATAAATCGCGAGGACTTCACAGACAAGATCTTCTTGCCCTGCAGAGAGACGTGGCATCATTATGTCTCTTTGACTGTATTTATCACGCAGTGTTCGGAGGAATTACTCAAACTTCACTACAATTTTTAACATAAACGAAAAAAATATGTAAAATAATGTAATATATAATAAACGCACGTTATTGGTAATATATTACGCACTTGCGGACTCACTGCTTAGTTATGGGCTCATTGTATATAGTGGAACATTTATAACATATTTAAAAGATATTAAGAATTTACAAATAAGACTGCTTAAGTACCTGGTTAGTAAAAAAGTTAAATTAAAATGTAACAAAGATTATGATAAATTATTTCCAATATGTAAAATTTTACCTGTAAACAATAAAGTAGAATATTTAATAGGTCTGGAACACTACTACAGCGAAAAGTATAAATTTAACGTAAAAAATAAATATAATACAAAAAGTGTTAGAGAGAAAAAGCTAGTTCAACCGCAAGTGACAAACTATTACGGAGAAAGAATGTCAAAATTTCTAGTGCCTAAAATATTTAATTAATTCGACGTATTAAAACAGTAACCTAAAATAAGTAAAACTATGCTAAAATCTAAGCTGAAGAACTTGTTGCTCGATGATGATTAATTAGACTGTATTCAAAATTCTAAAAACAATACCAAAAATAATATATATTATAACGTTTGTTCTTTGGGGTTTTCGCGAACGAGTAAAAGAAAACAAGTTGTTATTAGAATAATGTCTAATTAGGCACACAAGGTTTGCAACAAGAATAAGAAAACAATCACGTTTGCACAGTCATTATTAAGACAGTAGGTAGTCGCGAGCGCGCCAGACCGTGCGCATTGCAACGACTCTCGTGGACGGACTGCCGGGGGTGCGCGGGCACATGGCGCGCGCTGAAGCGGGGGGAAGGGTAGCCCTCCCTTTTACCGCGTAAGATAGGTACATATTCTAACTAAACGTTGGGACAGCGCGTTACACTCTCCCCCTTTTGACCAGGGAAGGGTCTCCCGAGTGGTCAAACAAAAATGGTAACAAGGCACGCTACAGTTAGATCACCTTTCGTGGGCGACCTCTATTACGTTTAGGAATAATCGGCTCAGGACATTCACCCTCTCTAGCATGGTAAGGACGCAAATCTGACACGTGATACTTACCGAAAATTTCTCCTGTCTTATCATGAGCTAGGAGGTAGGTAGTAGGACTTACCTTTTTAGAGATGACGTACGGTCCATCTCGTTTTGGATTAAACTTCGAGGTCACACCCTTTGCGGCATTACTAAGCGTATGGGTCCGCATCAGGACTAAATCTCCTTCCAGGTATTCATGGGTTGACGTGCGACCCTTATCGGCATATGTCTTACGGACATCTTGTTGCCGTTCCAGAGTTTCTTTAGCTGTCGAGACGCTATCTGCGAGCTTGAGCAGATAAGGCGTAATTTGGGGAACATAATTCTCGGATTCCACTACTGCTCTTAGGTCTGCCTGAGCAGTTAAGGGTGACCGCAGCTCACGTCCGAAAGTCAGGTAAGCTGGGGTCTGATCCGTAGACTTAGTTACTGAACTATTGAAAGCAAACCGTACAAACGGTAGTACCTCTGGCCAAGTTTGATGGTGACCTTCCACTAAGATGGCGAGCTGAGCCTTTAGATCCCTATTTTTCCGCTCAACGGGATTTGCCTCGGGATGATACAAGGGCACCAAACTTTGTTTAACGCCTAGAACAAACATCGCCTTCTGCATAACATCTGCCACAAATTGCACTCCGTTGTCAGAAATCATCCGTCTAGGAAGACCAAATCTCATAAATACCTCATTGACCAAAGTTTTAGCACACGTCTCTGCTGTAGCTTCGGTGAGAGCGAACACTTCCACCCACTTACTGGTGGTGTCCTCCACTATGAGTATCCATCTCTCACCTTGGGATCCTTTAGGCAACGGACCAAAAAGATCAGTTGCGATAGTTTCAAACCTTTGAGACGGGACAGGAGTTTGAAGCAAGCCGGCTGGTTTGAGTGTTGAAGGTTTATAACGTTGACACTCGATGCAAGTCTTCAAGTACTCAGTTACAAACCGTCTCATACCAGGAAAATAGAAACGTTGCGAGATACGATGTATTGTTCTATCAATACCACCATGAGCGGCGGTAGGCGAGTCATGACATTCGATCATGACTTCTTTCCGCAGGCTCTCCGGTACGACGAGTTGAGGCTCCTCGGAATCAGTATCAGGTACATACCGATACAGAACACCTTGATTCAGGAGATAGCCTCTCTCAGACCAACGATTTATATTAAGTTCATCCTTACCTTCGAGGTCATGGATGATCTTTGCAACTTCCGGATCAGCTAACTGCGCATCACGGGTAGAGGTTGCATTCCAGCGGGGTATATCAACTACGACAGGACAGATAGCCGATTCAGATGCAGGACCATCTGATGTCACGGGGCGGCTGAGCGTATCGGCAAGTACGTTAACCTTACCTGGGGCATAATCGATATGCAGGTCGAAAGATTGCAACTTCAAGGCCCAACGTACTAACCTGCCACTTGGGGACTTGAGGGTAAAGAGCCATTTCAAGGGTTGGTGATCTGTTATCACGTTGACCTGGTGACCATCGATGTAACCTCGGAAACGTTCTACTGCCCACACGACTGCGAGAGCCTCCCTCTCCGTGGTGGAATAATTCTGCTCGGCCGGAGTTAGCAGACGGCTGGCATATTCAATTGGAAGTTCCTTATTCGGTGACTCCCCCTGGAGCAAGGCTGCGCCCAGTGCGTAATTACTGGCGTCAGTCCGCAATACGAATGGTTTCGTATAATCCGCTTGAACAAGAATAGGGGCCGTGGTCAGCAGTTTCTTAAGAGTTTCAAAAGACTTAAGTTGCTCCAAACTCCATACCCACGCCTGAGACTTTTTAGTTAAGCGAGTAAGTGGTTCAGCCACTTTGGCGAACTCTGGGATAAACTTACGGAACCATGAGCAGGTTTGGAGGAAGGTACGAAGTTGCTGGAGGGTTGTCGGTTCCTTCATCTCTACAACAGCACTTACCTTCTCTTCGTCCGGAGATATACCATCACGAGATATCACGTGGCCAAGGTATTTGAGCCGGTTTCTGGCAAACACACATTTCTCTCGGTTTGCTCGAAGCTTAAAAATACGGAGACGCTCGAATACCGCACGTAGATCTGCTAGATGGGACTCCAGGTCCTCCGAAATAACCAAAAGGTCATCCAAATAACCTAAAATAGTCTTACCGCCAAGAGAAGACCCTGATCTGAAACGATCTATGAGCCTCTGAAACGTAGCTGGCGAATTCTTAAGGCCAAACGGCATACGTTTGAAGCGGTACGTACCGAAAGGCGTGACGAACGCCGTTTTGTCACGATCGGCGGTACTTACCTGCCAGTAACCACTGCGAAGGTCTAGAGAACTCATTACACAACCCTTCTTGGTTGACTGTAAAAGGTCGTCTATACGCGGCATGGGGTATGCATCCGTCTTGGTGACCGCGTTCAACCTTCGGTAGTCGACACAAAACCTATACGTACCATTACGTTTCGGTACTAAGACGCACGGTGCTGCCCAGGCGGATTCACACTCCTCGATCACGTCCTCCGCCAACATCTTGTCTAACTCGGCGCGCAGGATTTGCTTCTTGGCAGGCGTAACACGATACGGGGGCAAAGCAACAGGCGGATGATCGCCGGTATCTATATGGTGTTCTGCAAATGGAGTCGGCTCTCCGACTATATCGAAAATATCGGAATACTCACATAAAAGATTCTGCAAATCACCACGCTCCTCCTCAGTCAACAGAGTGCCCTCATCTGCCCTCAGTAGGTTGAGAGAGGCACACTCCACCACCTCACGAGAACTCTCCGTCAGTAGGGGGTGAATGAACTGAGGCCGATCAGCTGTGTACCATGTCATAGAAGAAAAATTCAAAACCAACTTAGACTTAGTAATGAAGTCTATCCCTAAAAGCGTTTCATTGTTTGAGGCATCGGGAAACACAACAAACTCAACAGGAATACACAAAGACATACAATTCACATTAACACATGTTAACAATACAGTATTCGTACGACTACTACCATCAGCCAGTCTAACCGACATAGTCTGCGATGTAAATTTAACATTTAAACGTAAAAGAAGCGCATACAGCGTTGAACCCGCGATACTACGCCGGGCGGCAGTATCTATAAGCGCTGAACCACTATAACCTAAAATCTCTATATTTAAAATTGGACGGTCTTGCGTGATGGTATTATTCGAAGTACTACTAACGTTAAAACAGTCTTGTGTCGTGGTAAGTGAATAAAATATATTACGTTGAGGTTGTGGTTCATTTGAACTAGTAACATTACAACTCAAACTCGATATATTATTATTTTTACAGGTAGGACAATTCGCTCTTACATACCCTTTTTCACCACAACCATAACAAATAAGGCTAGACTTATTATTACTAGACGATACTTTAGAGTCTTTCTTTGGGCACAAATCACGCGTATGACCTCGACATTTGCAATACACACAGAATAACTTTGCTTCACTCGCAGTATTATTTTTATCGGAACTTTGCACTTCGTTACACTTGTTACGAACGGATCGACCCTGTGAACGCGCGGTCGACTGCTGAGCTCCCGCACCACTGAGCGACGGGGACGTCGCACCATTTCCCGCCAAATTGACGCACGTGGCGCGGCGGCGGCGCGCGGCGCCCGCGTTTCCTCCCGCGCGTACCGCTCGCGAGGCGCCTCCGCTGGCGCCGCCTGCGATGAAGTACTTGCACTGGAACTTTCCATGATGGATTCTTCTATGTCTCGAGCTTTGTCGATTAACGACTCAATACTGCTAACCGTATCTCGGGGTAATCGCTTTCGAATACGTTTATGTAATAATCCGTATATTATGTCTATCTTAGCTTCTTCGGGTAATACGTAAGGAAACTTAGCAATCATGCCTCGTATACGTACAATGAAGGAGTCTGCGAGTTCTTCATTTTGTTCGTTAGCGAATATCTCTCGATATAACTTGTAAGCAGGACACGGAGTACCATACATACTACGTAGTCGTTTGACGGCTTCGGACCACGAGGACACTTCCGTCCGGATCCCTCTCCACCACACTGCAGCCTCGCCATGGAGCAGCATCGGGAGACCACGAAGCGCAAGGTCATCGTTAACCAGTGCGCACTCCTTGTACATCTCGATGGAGTCGATGAAGGCTTCCACGATTTCAGGATCTCGGTTCGAACCATCAAAACGTGCCGTACACTTGGACATGTTCCCTGATTTGCTAGTCAACGACGGTGTCGGTGAGGGCGCTGCCGCGGAGAAACCACCTGCCGCGTGCGATGCCATGAGGGATTCGACGAGCTGCCGATTTGCTTCCGCCTGAGTATTCGCGAAGGCGGTAAGAAATGAAGTCAGCTGGTCACCAGACATGAGCACTGGCGAAGGTCTTCTGGTTTCTTCATCCGAGCTGGAGTGCGCGTCAGCGTCACTAGCCTTTGGGTCCGTTCGTACTTTACGTGGAGGCATCTTCACTCTTTACGTAGGTACCAGAGAACAGGAACACAGGAACACCGAAAAACGTTAGCGGTCGACCGGCACAAACTGGTTTAAACGCGTTCGCGGCCACGAGTTGGAGCGCCACTTATAACGTTTGTTCTTTGGGGTTTTCGCGAACGAGTAAAAGAAAACAAGTTGTTATTAGAATAATGTCTAATTAGGCACACAAGGTTTGCAACAAGAATAAGAAAACAATCACGTTTGCACAGTCATTATTAAGACAGTAGGTAGTCGCGAGCGCGCCAGACCGTGCGCATTGCAACGACTCTCGTGGACGGACTGCCGGGGGTGCGCGGGCACATGGCGCGCGCTGAAGCGGGGGGAAGGGTAGCCCTCCCTTTTACCGCGTAAGATAGGTACATATTCTAACTAAACGTTGGGACAGCGCGTTACAATATATAATAATTAAGAACAAAAATATAAAAATAAAAATAATCAGTATCTGATATCATCGAGAAACAAATCCACAGAGTGTGTTATTAGAAATAAAAAAAATAATTGAAATGTTGTATGACCAATTAAGGTTATTTTTAAATTTAATTATAAAATTATGATTAGTATTAGTATAGATAAGTAAGGTTAAAAAAGTGTAAATCGAGCGCGTCTCGCCAATAAACGTAAAAGTTTGGCGAGTATATAGTGTTAATTGTAAAATTGTTGTCTGTGTTTATATAAATAAAAAAAAAAAATATATATATAGTGAGAAAATCTCAGAGACCTGATCCTTATGTTCTGTTAAAATATTTGGTGTACAAATAAAATTGTAATGAGTTTATGTGACGCCTAATTTAAGACCCAAATGTTTTTTGTATAACTGTTGTAATAAAAAAAATGTGACTTGCAATAGACCATTGGCAAAGAGTGTCAACACTACCTACTAGAGTAAACTGTATTCTTTCCAATTAAAATATTCCAGCTCTAAGGTTGCTGAGAGGCTCTTTAGTTCCCGAGCTAAATATATCAAATATTTACTGTTCATAACTATAATGATGTAAGAAATAAAAGGAATACCGAATATTTTTAAAGAAATTGTTTAAGAGTGATAAATAGGTTAAAGAATCAACATATAAAGTGAATATATAGTGTTAACTCGTAATTAAGGGTTGCTAACTCGTCAAGTGATCTAATGTTGAGTATGTCGCATTCGAGCACTCGACGAGTTAGGATCCCTTGAGAATGGTCCGTGGAGGACTGAAACACGTGTTGGGTATCATACTGACGCATGTAATTTGCTTGCTTATGTTGTCCTTCTTACATATGCTTATTATTTGCGGGCGGGAGGGTGGTGATTATTGCACCCCGGCTTGATCAAACTGACAATAAGCGGAAATAACACTATATATTAACTTAGTATTTTGATTGTTACGTATTTCCGGAAAGTAACACCTGATTACATCACTTATCTTAGGTTGTAAAGTTTTTAAAACAAGTATTTAGTATTAAAGATATAGGAAAAAAAGAGATGTTTATATAATCGTTTTTCAGGAATCTGTTTTACACATTGTTGTTTATTTACGTACTTTACTTACTCTCAAAATCCGATAGAACGGTTATTAAACATGAATGGGGAGAGATTAGGTACTGAACTGACAGATTTACTTGCTCTTCGAGGTACGAGTGTATGACACCGCCCAACTACCAGATTCCGGCCAACTGGATGTTTTTTTTGACATTAAAATCCCAATAACAACATTTGGCCTAATTTGGGATTTGAATCCCGGACATCATTATCTGAGTTTAAACACCTTACTACTAAAACATCGATGTACTAAATTTTATTGTACATACACTGTAAAAAGCTATTCCGTCAAAACATGTATTTATAATAACCACTACTTGCATTGTCTGTCACAAACTAATTCCATATGACATTTAATTTCGCTGTCCGCCTCCAAATCACGCCAGATGGCGTTCAGGAGCACTGAGACGCACTAAAGATACACGTCACCACCCTAATGGAAAACATCATGAGACTGACACGAGAACTCCCTGAAGAGCTCAACTCTTGTTATCTGAAGGATCATGTAATAAGGAATAAAAAAAGAGAAACGCAAAAACCTTATTGTTGGACAATTTTGGTAGTCAATTGTTAATTTAAACTCCATGTTTGGTTGGTTGCTCATAGTACGTTTATGGCACAGTACATTATTTTAATAGCGTGTTATATGAACCTGTTAAATTTTAATTTTAGAGCATTATTCGCAATGCAAAGCGTTAATCTAATCTCAAAAATGGGAAATCATACATTTAATTGTCCAGCGGGTCTCGAACCAGCACCATCTACCAATCCGGGGTAGATGATCTGCGTTAAGCTACGAGCGATAAACACTGGCAGATCAAATTAGAATTCCCTTGCTAACTCCCTTCCGGGCGATGTACATTGTACATAGGTTTTTTTTTTATTATTATTTATTTATTTAAGGAGCTTTTTGTCCACAGATATATCAGCTCCGTGAATAAAAATACAATAATATTACATACTAAACTAAACTAAAAAGCATTTGAGCTGCTTCTGAAGTTGGCTCAGCTAGTATACTGAGACAAATTCCTACATCCTGTACATAGGTGTTATCCATCGTCTTGTTTTCGAGAAACATGGCCGACCGATCCTGTAACAAAGAATGGAAACAAAGAAATGTAAAAGCATTATTATTGGCTTATATTGGCTTACATTATTAATTTAAACTCCATGTTTTGTTTGGTAGCTCGTAGTACGCTATTTTCCAAATATCCTACTATCGTTATTTTTTATATAACGTAGATAATATGTGTTCGTGTAACAAATAATAGAAAATAATATTTATAAGCCGTATTATTTGCCAATGTTGGTTTTCAATTATTCAAAGATTCAAATTCATTTATTCCATAAAAAATTTACATTTATGTGGAATCGTCATACATATTAATAATAACTCTATGTTTTGGTTGGTTGCAAATAGTACGTTATATTTCAAATAACCTCATATGTGATACTGTACCAAAAATAGAAAAATAAATAAATGTAAAAGCCGTATTGACCAATGTTGGTCTAATGTTATTAATTTAATCTCCATGTTTTGATTGGTTAGTTGTTCATAGTACCTTATTTTTCAAATAACAAACTATGTAATCCTGTTACAAAGAAAAAAAAAGAAATGTAAAAGCAGTATTATTGGCTAATGTTGGTCTTCAATTATTAATTTAAACTCTGTTTTGGTTGGTTGCATAGTACCTTATTTTTCAAATAACGAACTATGTGATGCACTAACAAAGACGAGGACCTTATAGAAGTGCCTGTAAATAGGCAGTAATTTTATAGTAATATGGTTAACTTAATTATTTCTAGTGACATATAGGACATGCAGATTGTATAAAAACTTTTTTGTATAAAAATTTTTGCATGAAAATTTCCATTTTAACACGGAAACATTCACAATAACGCAGTTTCAAGGATTTAAGAGTTAAAAACTATATTCTCGTTGAAAATAAGTAGTCTCTAATCATTATGCTTATGACATACTAAAAATATTAATATTATCCATAGAAATACCAATTAATGTAAGGTGCCCGTTTTATAGAAACATTTATAAGAATTCTTTAAACAATATTCACAATGACCTAGAGAGTGATTCAGTAAAATTTGGTAGCAATAGTATCAACAGATTATTTATTAGAGTTTGGGTAGTATTTGTGTACGTGCCATTGCAACGCATAGCTTGTTAATGACAAAAATAATAAATTTCCCGATATACTACTTAAACCGCAAACAAATCGTGGAATGAAATCAAATGTACACCCAGTTTTATATTAATAATAATCACCCACGGCCATCTGATCTAGCAGAGCAGCTTTTACTATGGACACCTTATAACTGATATTTTACTAATTTTCTTTTGTACATACTTACTAATATACAACATGTAACGTTATTAACGCACATCCTCAAAGACCCCTATTAGAATATTATGTTGTAACCATAATACATACACTGAATTTTTTAATTTAACATGTATATGCATTGTTATTTACTGGATTAATTTCTTGGAATAAAGTTTATTTTTCTTTATTTTGTATTGAATGATGGAATTTGTATGAATACAAATAAAACTACGATTTTAAAAGTCTTATTACTTTGACTTACGGTCCATTTCAATTTGTTTTGACCGTACAGGGTTAATATGACAATAATTTCCGTAGTTTTAATTATTTTGGAAAAATATACCTATATTTAAATGATATAAATCGATTCAGTAAACGATTCTGAACAAACCATTTTCAGGATGTGCGTTAATTAAGTTACATGTTGTAGATAATCACACCCAGCCTCCGAACAAATAGACATGTTCATGCACACTGCACTGCACTGACTGCACGTGTGGCGCAGCGGCTAAGTCAGTCGCCTCGTCTCTTCGTGTCGCGGGTTCGAGCCCCGCGACGGACTACTATTTGTGTGACCCATAAATACTTGTTCTGAGACTGGATGTAATTTGTGTCCGTCTACTATATGTTTGTAAAGTATCCCGCAACACATGGATTAGAACAATTCCCTGGTGCGGGCGTTGTCTTTTAAAAGAAAATAGGAAAAAAAACATATTCAATATTTTCTACTGTGCTCAGAGTGAATTCACAAAGGCGGCCATAGATGTTATAATATCTTATAATATTGGAAATATAAATAAAATATGTATATGTTAATAGTTAATATTAAGTCGACACTCCGTCCTAACCCTGTAAAAGTAGTTTGTTTTTTATATATCTTTATTTATTTAATTGGGGTCTTTATCCCAATGGATACGCCAACCCCACCATGCCTTATACAGACTATAACAAAAAATGCCTTAAAGTTAATTTAAAAGGATGTAAAAGTAGATGTAAGTTGGTGAAATAAATAAATATCTATCCTGAGTGGGGATCGAACCCACGATTCGAGGCGTGAAAGGCATGCATTTACCAACCACGCCAATATACCAACATTCAAGGCCATCATAACCTAATCAAAATATATAAATAAATATCCTGGGACATTAAACACACGGTCATCTGATTACAAACTAAGCAGAGCTTGTACTATGGAAACCAGATAACTGATATACTACATATACTATTTTTCTTTTGTAAACACATAGTTATATAGATAATTTACACTCAGACTCAGGACAAACAGACATGTTCATGCACACAAATATTTGTCTCGGGTGGGAATCGACCCCACGACGGCGTGAAAGGCAGCGTATCTACCAACCACGCCAACAGGTCCGTCAATGAAATATGTGAACTAACTGCATATAAAATTCGTGAATACCTTTATTTTTAACCTCTGCAAATGAGCTCGAATCCCGCAAAAAATGATAAATTTGTAAACAAAACGCATACGAGGACGGAATGTGTGAGCATGCTTTTAGAATATTGGTATTCAGACACACGCATGGAGCGGCAAAGTGTCACTTTAGCTCCCCCGTTAGTTGTTTTTTATTATTATTTTGTGTTTTCACAGAGAGTAGTGAATGGTCAACAACTGTCTTTAGTTTGCATTTTTCTATAAAATAGATGCTAGATGCTCTCACCGTAAGTGATAGGCAAAGTTAAGCGCCTATCCATAGATCTCGCGGTCTATCCATAGATGGGTGACCGCCAAAGTGGTTTAATTTCTGAGCGTCTCTGTGATTAGGAGGACACCAACAGGTCCCAGCTGTAGTCATTAGACAACAAAGCTAAGAGCCATGTCGGCGGACATGATGATGATGATGAAATTCAGTCTAGAATGTTATTAATTTAAGCTCTAATCTATCTCCATGTTGTATATGCGATCTGATAAGGGTTTCGAGTTGCATTTCCGCACATTTTTATTTTTGTAATTGCTTGTCAAAGTAACATGTTACAAAAAAAGTAGTATATCAGTTATCAGGTTTCCATAGTACAAGCTCAGCTTAGCTTGGGATCAGATGGCCGTGTCTGAATAACGTTCTAGTAAATATTGTTATTAATACCAAAAACTGAACCTTGTATTTTTTGATATTGTGGCTTTCTATAAGTGAATAAGTAAGTAGTTTTTAAAGTTATCCGTTACCCACAAATATACCAAGAAATCTAATCTTTTCTGTTTTTAATAGTAGGTAGTTTATATTAGTATTTTCTTTCACTTATTCGACTATCATTATTTTTTATTAGTTCTTAAAAGAGTTCACGTAAAATATCCTACTCCAACAAAAAAATATGTCATTTATTTGGTGGACACATATAATAAATAGTGCTTCAACAACATATGGTGTCCAAACCGAAGGAAAGCTACATGACATATTTCATAGATAATTAATGATGTTCGAGGAGTATATTCTAGCCTGTCGTCAACATTAGACTTTCGGGAAATGGAGAAAGTGGCAAAGTATAATAGAAGCGTATAATATTATTAAATATCCTTTTGAGTTTCGTCCGTGCGCTCCCAACGTGCGAACGCGTAATCGGTGCTAATTAGTGTACGCGCGTATTACGAGTGTTGTCAAGCGATAGTTTAAACAGCACAGTAAACATGGTGCAATGTAAATTGTGTAAACTGTCTCTGGCAAGAGTCAAAGGAGATAGTATTTCACGGTGCAATGGCCCATGTGGAGGTACGTTTCATAAAAAGTGCTCAGCGAAAATAAAAGCATTTGGTGATGGGGGGATATGTGATGAGTGCCAAATGATGCCGTCGACAAGTACATCTATCGTAGTCGACATGTCAAAAACCACCCCAGAAAAAATACTGGCAGAGGTAAATGAAAAACTAAGCATTGTTTTTAAAATGAAAAAGACGTTGGAGGGTATGTCAGAAGATATAAGCTTCTACGCCGAAAAATACCAAGAATTAATGGAGGAAAAGGAGACAAATCAAAAGAAATTTAAAGCCCTGGAACACCGAAATACTCACCTGGAGACTAGCAACAAAGCCCTGGAAGAAAGGATAGCCTACTTAGAAAATAAAGAAAAAGAGAAGAATGTAGAACTAATTGGATTTGAAGAACATGACAACGAGGACTTGGAGCAAACAATTAAAACGTTAGCGAATAAATTAGGAGTGGACAGTTCAAAGATTAGTGAGGCGAAGCGGGTAGGTGATGTGGGTAAACCCAGTACATTCGCCGCAAACGAGCAGCGCGAGAAAAAGCCGCGACCAGTGGTCATCACACTTAGGACACGTTCCGCTCGGGACCAGTGGCTTGCAACAAGAAAAACACATCATTTAACTAATGAGGATGTGTATGATAATGGAAACAAGCAACGAGTCTACGTCAACGAGGACCTAACTAAGTATATGCGCAATTTGCTCTGGACTGCAAAGAACGAGCTTAAACCAACATATAAATATATCTGGGTTCATAACGGCAGAGTCCTGATAAAGAAAGATGACCCAAAGGATGCTAAAATAAGAGTACTCCGCACACTAAACGATATCAACGTGTACTCTAACCATGAGTAATGGCGGCTGTTTGTGTATATGTGTGCTTACTCACTCTGATTAACTAATTTTATAAAATTCGAAGACAAAACCTTAGACATAAAAAATACTTCTAACTACAACAAATATACCGATATAAATATCTGGCAAGGAGAACTTAAGAAACATAATTCTGATTTGAACCTTATTCATTTAAACATTAGATCGTTACGAAAGAATTTCAACCAACTTCAGGTTCTTATTCATGACAGTTTGGAAAATTTAGATTTTGTTGCGTTAACGGAAATAAATATAAAAAAACAGGAATTACCTTTATACCAGTTATCAGGTTATGACACCTATATAACTACAAGAGAAACAAATAGGGGAGGCGGAGTGCTATTATATGTCAAAAACAAGCTCAATTTCACTGCGAACGTAATACATGCTAATCACGCAGAAGTAATACACGGCCAGCTGTTTCGAGACGGTAGAAGAACCGTCCATTTATTTATTATATATAGGCCACCGAAAACAAATAAGCACGGATTTGTAGAAGAGATTCATCAGCTGTTGTCCAGAATACCCGATAGTTCCAAATTAATTTTAATGGGCGATACGAACGTAGACTTACTGTGTGAAACCGGTTCTAGCAGCGTGCGCAGCCGGTATACTAACAAACTGTGTGAAATAGGTATGGAGTGCGCGATCAGTGACGTAACGCGAGAGGAAGTGTGCGGTGGCGTAGTGACACGGACGTGCATCGACCACGCATGGGTTCGAACCCAATGTCCAGTTTCCGCGTATGTTTTAACGTGTAAGATTTCGGATCACTATCTCATTGGTTTAAGTATAGCCAATCACATGAACTGCTCAGATAGTGGTAAGTCTCGCCGTACGGTAATAAGTGATAAGAAGTTGTCTGTTATATTGCAGGAAGAATCATGGGAAGAGCTTATGAACTGTAAGTGTCCTATACATTTATATGATAAATTGTGTGCAATATTTTCTAAATCTTACGATGATGCTACAACTAATTTGTATGTAAGCAAAAACAGAAAATGTAAACCATGGATCTCAACTAAACTAAAGAATATGATTAATATTAGGGATAGATTATTTAGATCGTGGAAAAATAAACCGAACGATATGAATTTAAGACTACAGTATAACAGGTATAGAAATAAGGTTAACAAATATATAAATAGAGCAAAAAACAATTACCAAAAACAAGAAATATTAAAATGTAATAAAAATGTAAAAAAGATTTGGGCCAAGATTAACGCATGGACGGGACATGACAAAAAAGGGGTGGATCAGATAATTTTAAAATATTTAGGAAAAACAGATAGTACAATAAATATATGTAATAAGTTTTCTGACTCTTTTACCAAAGAAATATTAGATATAAAACATATATGTAGTGATAAGTTTCTTGATAGATCTAGCTATGTACTATGCAGTAACGTATCTTTAAGATTTCAAAAAGCTCAGTCAATTGATGTCCTAAAAATTATTAACAACTTAAGTTGTGACAAATCCCCAGGAATAGACACAATTAGAATAAAAGACATCAAATTAATTAAAAATAGGATTAGCCCCGTGATTGCGTTATTTATTAATCTATGTGTGGAAAAGGCAATATACCCTGATAAACTCAAAGCAGCGTTAATAAGACCTATATTTAAACAGGGTTCGCATAGTGTTTACTCTAATTATAGACCAATTGCAATTTTATCGATTATTAACAAAATAGTGGAAAAATACATTGTTAGTCAAATAAATAGTTTCTTAGAATCTTATAATATTTTGTCCGACGTGCAACATGGGTTCCGGGCGGGGCGGAGTACGGGAACGGTCTTGGGGCGTTTCACTGATGACGTCAACGAGGGTCTGGACCAGCGCAAGCGGGTGGTGGTGGTGTTCATAGATTTTAAAAAAGCGTTTGATACCCTTGAACACCATCAACTCCTTCAAGCCATGGAGGAATGTGGGGTCTCGGGTCCACTAAATAAGTGGCTCCGCGCTTATCTTACTGGTAGAACGCTGCACACTGTCGTCGATGGTGTGAGGGGTGACCACTCACATATCAGCTGTGGCGTGCCGACCGGCTCAGTATTCGGCCCCATCGGATACATAATGCACGTTAATAGCATGTGCAATGTCGTTAAAAACTGTCGTATCTACATGTATGCGGACGACACTTGTTTATTATATATGGATAAAGATTTAAATGTAATAGAAAACAATATTCAGGAAGATCTAACAAATATCATAAAATGGGCGCACGATAATGGTATTATTATTAATTTAAATAAAACCAAATGTATGCATATTCACTCTCCATATCATAAAGTTAGAACTCGTGAACCATGCATAATTGGTCACGGCTATGAATGTTTGCACAGAGGTTCTGTTTCATGTACCTGCGAAAGGGTTGAGGTGGTGGGGGAGTACAAGTATCTCGGCCTGGTCATAGACAGTAGTTTCTCGTGGAAAACACATATTACAGTTTTATGTAATAAACTAAGGTCAGTACTTGTAAAATTCCATCACCTGAGTAGCATATTGGACAGGGCGACCATGTATTTAGTCTACTATGCACTGGTAGACTCGCTGCTTTCTTATGGACTGGCGAGTTATGGTCGTACATTCAAAACCTATTTGGATAAATTGAAATCGTTACAGATAAGATTTATGAAATTTTTAGTTGACAAAAATACAAAACGCCTTTGTAGAAATACAGATTATGAACATTTATTTCTAAAATGTAAAATGCTTCCAGTCCATGAGAAAGTCCAGCTACTAATAGCTGTTGAACAGTTCTGTAGCGATGAATTTAAGATCCGGATATCACGTACAAGGCCCAGTAGAACAAATAATATATTTAAGATCCCCACGTATACCAACTATTTTGGTAAAAGACACAGAAGTTATGTGGTCCCTAAACTTTATAATAAATTTCCCCTAGCTCTTATTAATAATGTAAACCTGACTCAAAACATGTTCAAGAACAAAGTTCAAAAGTTTCTTTTAAATTGTGTAGAAAATGACATTATATCTGTAAATAGTGCCTAAGTAAACAATTGATGTATTAAAATTGGATAAAGGGAGCTTCATCTGCCAACAAACTGCTATGCAGTTTGGCAGAAGTATATTATAAATGTAAAGAAGTATGTTACTTGTGAATAAACATTTTTTCATTTTTTCATTTTTTTTTTTTTTTCACTAAAGTTCAAAAGGCAAACCAAACAGTATTTGGTTAACGTAACCAAAGGAAACGTAGAGGTACCTATATTATCGGAATATCATTCGCATTGTAATAGATAATAGAAATCGTATGTTGGAATTTATACTAATATTATAAAGAGGAAACATTTATATGTACCTAAGTATGTTTGTAATGGCTAATTTGTATTGGCTCAAAAAGTACTCGACCGATTTAAAAAATCTTTCTACATTTGAATGTTAAATTATCACTGATTAATATATGCTATTTTATTTGCAAGAAAAAAATAAGGATCCCTACTAAAACTACAATAAAGTTACCCAAGGTGTAAAAAAATGCCTATAAAATATCTTTCATCGCATGCGCTGCGAAGGCTATTGATGATAGAACAAAAAAATGTTACACAATATTAAATGTCGCGATAGCATGTGTCTAACTATAGTACACTCGCGAGCAACCAAATCGACTCAAGCCTTGTCGGCGCACACATACATTGATACAACTAAAATCATGAATGGAAATTATTAAAATGATATGTCATTCGAAAGCTTAAGATGTCAGCTTTAATTTGATATCATTATCATTGAAATCCATCCATCATTTTTGAAATAAATGATGTCTGAATGCAAGAGTAGGAAAAACGGGAATTTAGGAAAAAGGGTATGTGTCTCGTATTTGACAAATTAAACAAAAAAAATTAAAAATAAAATTATTTTATTTAAATCAGTATTTCGTATTGCCCCCTCTAGCCCTAATTACATCCCGCAGTCTGTTTTTCATGGACCTTATCAATTTTTTGACATTTTCTTGAGGAATGCCGTCCCACTCCTCTAATAATGCTGTCTTTAGCTCGTCTACGCTTGAAGGGACTGGATTTCTGGCCCGAACTCTTCTTTTAAGCTCGTCCCATAAGTGCTCGATGGGATTCATGTCAGGACTGAGCGCAGGCCAGTCCATCGTGCGTAATTCGACCTCTTGCAGAAACTGTCGAGTGACTCGTGCCGTGTGGCAGCGGGCATTGTCGTGCATTAACACGAAGTCTTCACCGACAAACCCTGCGTAGGGCACAACATGATCCAGTAGAATGTCGGTGATGTACCGATCAGCTGTTAGCCCGCCTCCTCGGCCGCCCCCAGGCACGAAAACAAGTTCGGTTTTTCCCTCTAAAGAGATACCAGCCCACATCATGCAGGAACCGCCGCCATATGCCACTGTTTCAGCGAAACAACATTGGGCAAATCGTTCTCCCGGACGCCTGTAGACTCGGCCTCTCCTGTCACTGCCATGCAGACACATTCTGCACTCATCAGTAAACAGGACCGATCGCCATTGCGCAACGCTCCAATTGAGATGCTCTCGAGCAAATTGAAGGCGCGCTTGTCGGTGGCCTGCAGTCAACTTAGGGCCCGTCGCAGGTCTTTTTGGCGTCAAGTTGGCTTCCTTCAAGCGTCTTCTCACTGTCCACTCGCTGACAGCCACTTGTCGTACACGTCTCAGTTCTTGCTGCACATCAACGCCCGTAAGGTGTCGATTGCGCAGCGAGGTTGAGACAATGAAGCGGTCGTCTCTCTCTGAAGTGCACCGGTGGCGGCTCGTTCTTGGTCTCCGATTGAAGGCACCAGTCTCTTGGAACCGTCTGTATACTCGGGATACAGAAGACTGGCTCAAGTGGAGCTGGGCAGCGATTGCTCGCTGACTTAACCCTTGTTGCAACAAGGCAACAACTTGAGCGGCTTCTTCTGGTGTGGTATCCATGGGTTAGCGAAAACAAGGAATGCAATTTACGGAGATGTGTACCGGTCAACCTGTAACAAGCAACTGATAAGATAAACCGGAAGTGGGGGGTTTTATAGCGGGAGCAGGTAGCGCAAGTCGTGGATTCCTAAAGAGGTAATTTACGCTGACGGCCAATTAAAATGTGTCAATAAATCAGCGCTTAGTTTTTTTTAAGGTATTGATGTTAATTGAAAGCCTAATTCTTCAGCTTTCGAATGACATATCACTTTTGTAATTACCATTTATCGTTTTAGGAAAATCAATGTATATGTGCGCCGACAAGGCTTGAGTCGATTTGGTTGCTCGCGAGTGTAGTTATGTCACTATAACCACTTGTTAACATTTTAAAATACCGACCACAATCAGTCCAAGTTATTTATACCTTTGCCTTAATCCATACCCATATATAGGAATTCTCAAGCAAGGCTGTCTAAACATCTGTAAATTACTTTTTAGTTCATTAAAATCGGACATTCCATTCGAAAGATATTACGACTTTAATAAAATCCCGTACCCAAAAGGAGCCAGCAATACACTATTCCAAATACATTTTTATTTAGATATGTCCTGCATTTACTGTATGTTTATGCCGAAATGTTTAAAAAATAAATGTCCACCCGTGCGGATCCGTTAGGGGCTACTAGTTTAAAAAGAAATTTACAAATACTTGCAAGATGCTTATTGGAAAAAGTGTTAGATTATATTGATGTGAAACATCTATAGCCGCACGTAAAACAGATTTCTGGCGTGGCGACGCATGCCGTGGCGACGCGTCGCCATGCTATACGATAGTAGTGTGTACGGTGTGGCGACGCGTCGCCATGCGCAATCGACTTTTTATTTTATCATTATGACATATTTAGTTCCTATCACAATATGTTCTTTTCTGCATATTACTTTTACAAAATAATGTCGATGTTTCACATCTGCCAGGCGTCCCGTGACGGCTCACATTTTTTTATATACTGGTGGAAATGCACACTGCATGCTGAACTTATCTTTAAATGGCGGAACATTTGTCAAGTAACCATCTATCCCTTGACATATTGTAAATAATAAAATAAATAAATGTAATAAAATAGCAACGTATCTTCATCATCAGCCTCATATCGTCCACTGCTGGACATAGACCTCCCCCAAAGGTTACTATAATGAAATAATGAAATTTATTCAGCACTTGGGTATTTACATACACTTGTACTTGTCAAGCTCACATTGTATTACATAAACACAGTTTAAAACAGTAATTAAAGTAACAAAATATTTTAAATTAGTCCGTCCGTGCGGTCTGTTTCGTCACATGTATTTTTAATATTCTTAAATAAATAATAACTAGCAAGTTACTAAGCATCTAGCAATAGTATATCAAATTAAAGAATTGAAAACAACGAGCAGTTGGCTAGCGCAAAAGGCTCTCAACCAGTAGCTTAGTTTAAACGAGTAATACCTGAGGGCACCCTTATGGGCCACATCTCAGGCGGCCACTGTAGTAAAAAGATGGAATTCGAAATGGGGGTCAGATCACTTCCACGGTATTACCGATCACGTGTTAAGGGGGCAACGCGATCCTCGGCGCTGAGGATCCTACCCTAGCTAGCCTGCGGCTTTCTCTAGCTACCTAGGTGGACGACCCGGAGAAGAAAGCCACAAAGAAACTCCGGGCTTGCTTTTTTCGTCTTCTTTTGCTTTTTGTATAATGTTACCATTTGGAGGGGTTTGCCTTATTTACCCCACTTGGCATGCGAGTTGGCGATATAACGTATTTAAAATAAAAAGAGATTTACGCTTCGTTTATTACTGAAGAGGCAAAAGAGAGAGAGAGGCATAGCATACATTTTCTTACTCTCTAACTCTTTAAAGCACCCTCGTTTTTTTTGAAAAAGTACTTACTAGACTAGTCTGGTAACTTGGCATAATACATTTTGAGGAGGACTTAATTCAGCATTGGACGCCATTTATCTGATACTAGCTGAACCCCGCGGTTTTACCCGCGTTAAATTTTATAAGTTATCATAGCTCCTCCCCCGTATGTGACAGCGTGATAATTTGTAGCCTATATGTTGACCCTACCTCTTAGTAATATTCATGCCAAATCTGAAGTAAATGCCTGCAGTACTTTTTGAGTTTAGCCCGGACATACATACAGATAAACAGACACACAGACAAACATTCTAAAAACTATATTTTTGACTTCGATATCGATTGTAGATCACGCCCCAATTATCCTTTAAAAACAATATTCAATGTACAGTTTTGACTTTCCTACGATTTTATTATTACATAAATATATCTAATATATATACATATATATATATATTAGATACATTAGCAAAAATATACCTAAGTAATAATAGAATTAATTATGTCTAACGAAAGCCCTCTTCCTCTCTTCTACATTTGCTGTATGTATAGATAATTATCATCATAACAGCCGAAAGAAGCCCACTGCTGGACAAAAGCCTCCCCCAAGAATCATCGCGGAGATATGCCATAATTACCACGCTTGGCAGACGGGTGGGCAGTCGCAGTATAATAGTCATAGTACACAGAAAGAAGCTACTGTATTCAGGTAAATATTCCCTCGGGTCGATTTCTACACCCCCACGGGATTAGATGTGGTGATGATATTCTGATATTCGCCGCCGACACCACACAGCACATTGGCTGATATAATAATATTATAATAATATCTGGGGACAATGTCACACAGATCATCCTAGCCCCGAACTAAGCAAAGCTTGTACTATGGGTACCAGGCGACGATATACATACTTATATAGATAGATAAATACTTATATACATAGCAAACATCCATGACTCAGAAACAAAGATTCGTGCTCATCACACAAATATTTGCACTTACCGGGATTCGAACCCAAGACCACCAGCTTCGTAGGCAGGATCACTACCTACTAGGCTACGGTGACCGTCCTAATCTATTAAATATATTTAAAATACGACGTGTAATAAATTTCTATGGTGTTTAAACATGCGCCTACATTACAAAGGTTCCAATAAATCCTTCGTAATTAAATTCAAAAAGAAAATTAAATGAAGGCACAAAATTCAATAAAAGACTAAAATATGATTGCATTACGCTTTCATTACGTTAATACACGCTAAATAAATTCACTGAGCTAAATGAAATCCCGTAACGAACGTAAATTTAATAAAAAATGTTTAGTGAATACTAAATACGTATACCTATTAAGTTTGTTTAGAGGGACAAATTGTTTTATTTTAATCTTTACGTACACGTACGTAGAAACATGATTTAAGCCAAAATTTGCTTGGAACAGTTTGTTTAATTCATCATCATCTTATCAGCCGAAAGACGTCCACTGCTGGACAAAGGCTTCCTCCTAGGATCTACACACAGGCCGGTCTAGTACTACCCGCATCCAGCGGCTTCTCGTGACCTTTTGAGATCGTAGGTCCACCTTGTAGGGCCTGCCCACGCTGCGTCTTCCAGTTCGTGGTCGCCACTCGACAACCTTACTGCCCCAGCGGCCGTTTGTTTAGTTGAATAGTTCCGAAAATTATGTTAATTGTATTTCGTACAGACGTCAGCACTTCAAGCTACCCCAATCTGTCAAATTTTCCCAATTGAAAGTGAACCTTACGTTTATGTGATAAAGTTGAAAATCTATGAAAGAAATTTGACAGATTGGGGAGCGAGATGTGCTGGCGTTTGTACCATCTTTCCTTATGCTATTATGGACATGACCTCTGCTTTGACTAATCAGCTATTCCTTATATGTACATATGTTCTTTTTACTCTAGTAACAAGCGGGTTGTTTTTTGTCGAGCGACAACCTTTATTCATATTTCGTTCGCTTATGTTACACTAGCCGTGCCCCGCGTTTTTACCCACGTTAAACTTTATAAATTAATTTCTGTTAATCCAGCGTATCAGCTAACTCCATACCAAATTTTACTAAAATCGCTCCAGCCGTTTAGACGTGAAGACGTAACAAACTTACACACTCACACACTCGCAAACTTTCGCCTCTGTAATATTGTCCTATGTGGAAAGGTAGCGACAAACATAACTACATCAGCCAATTAAAAGGAATCGTAACTGCCGAATTCCATATGGAAAATGAAACGAGTAAATCGTCATATAAGTCGAGTAATTGCAATACTGAAATAGAATATGTTGAAAAGAGAAGTTTTCGGTGACCGAACTGAATTCACCGTTGTTCAATTGAAAAACCATTGGAGCATTTAACATAGGGAATGTCGGGTCAAATCCTGTAGGTGATCTAAAATTATTACACTCCAAATAAAATTTGTAATAATGAAACGAACAAATACGAGTTTTCGTATTTTCCTATTTCATCCTCCAAAACTGAATCGTTTTAATTTGTTTTACTAATCTTACTTCGAATTAACGAATCGAATTTACTATGCTTTTGTTTTTGTTTTAAGTAACAAAATTTTATTTTTTAAGTTGATTCTTATTTGCTGCAGGCTTAAAATTACTACAAAATAGATTTCTATTTGACTATAACCATTCGGCGGGTAGTGAACCAGCATGTTCTACCAATCCCGGGTAGAAACTCAAACGATACACACTGGCTGATCAAATTTAGGATTTCCTTGCTAAAAACCTTACAGTTACGTACGTCTACGTGCCATCGGCATGGGTTTCTAGAATATGACCGACAGATATGTCCACTGTTGCATTTGAAAGATCATATTATATTCATACCAACTCCCTAACTATCAAATTTCAGTTTCTTAGCATTATTTAAAATACAGAGCATACGAAAAATCATTAATTTATCGTCGAGCGGGTCTCAAATCCGGTATCCCAAAACGAAACGGTGAGGCACATAGTATGACATCCACTTCTGGACAAAGACCTCCCCAAATTATGGACGTAATTACATTATGGAGATCTGCCCAAACGTTTCGTAACTGTGAATCATCATGTCAGCCTAATGACGACTACTGCAGCTGGACTGAGACAAAAGATTTCCACAATGGAGTTGTGTTCATAATTTGGAGCGAAATGCCATAATAACCACTCTCGGCGGACGGTTTGGTAATCGCAGTATGATGGTCATGCTGCCCATTTTTGAGAGACATACCCTTGGGTTGACTTCTTCGCCCCCAATATTTTAAGGCGGTGATATACTAAACCGTCAGTCACACAACATTGTGAATCATCATAACAGCCCAAAGAAGTCCACCGCTGGTCAAAAGCCTCCCAAATAATAAGTTTTCATAGTACTCAGAAAGAAGCTGCTGTCCGTCTTCTGGTAGATATTCCCTCGGGTCAACTTCTACGCCTCCAACGTGATGAGATGGGATGATGATATTTTGATTATCAGCGCCGATACCACATAGCATTGTGATTAAATCTATCAAATTACATCATGAGCGATCGAAGTAATCATATCTATGACCTAATGGTCATTTTAGTACTCAAATCAAATCAAATCGTTTATTTGCATAACACAGGTTATAAGTGGTGGTAACATTGTAATACATGTGCACTGTGTTCTACCACAAGGTGTGCACATTTTGTCATAGGACATATGTAGGTGTTGAATAAAATATAATATGTTGATTGTTCAGCATATTATTTTTCTCCCAATTAAATGGTCATTAACAATTAACAAGTTAAAATTATGTTCAGAACTTAAGCATACAAACAATAAATAGTTCAACAAAATATTAAAACAATAGTAATTAAATATCACGAATTCAAGACTTAGAAACAAAAACAAATTAATAGTAATAATAATAAATAATTCAATTTTATAAAAAAAAAATACTCATAGAGACGCTGCTGACTGTTGTATGGCCATTCAGTAACTTCGGTGACTTCTGCCTATACGTAGCAGCGCACTTTCGAACTCTACTCTAGTGAAGTTTAGTTACCAGAGCGAGCGTAGCGACCATACAATTCAAGTCATGGATCGTTGATTTAGTGCAAATCAAAACTACATTGGCAGTATTTAATACAATTTCTGGCATCTGTATCATCATTTATTGTTTGTATTTTTATGTAATACAAACAATAAATTTTCTTAACGAAAAATTTAAAAAAAAAGAAAGATCTCCATTTACTTACCTATAGGTTAAGCAACATTTAAAATTTTAAAGTTTCTACTCTTAACAAATATCTTAGAAAAGAATACATTAATAGTTGATCTAACATGGTAACTAACTATCCCTCCAAATTACAGAACTAATATTATGAACTCCTCGATTGTACAAATGCACATTCACATGCTCGACGATTACCTATTGTATCATATTGAATTAGTACTCCTTGAGGATGATACCGTTAGTCCTGTGTTTTCATGCCTAGAAAGAATAACAGGGCCACCCCTCACTATCTCGTTGCTGTCGTAAAAGGCGACTAAGGAATATATAAGGTAGTCGGGCACCAGCGCCTCCTGTGTACTATATAGCTACCACCTAACTACGGTCGCCAACTAGCATGCTATACAACAAACTCCTCTTTGGACGAGGCCTAGTCTTGCAGTGGACGATATCAGGCGGATGATGAGGACGATATATGCAGGAGTGAAGCACGTGTTGGCTGTTACACTAGTGGATGTAATCCGCTCATTTAAATTGCTCTACTTGCATGTGCATATTTTTGTGGGTGGGAATAAATTTCATTCCGGTTTAATGGAACTGATAATTTGCGGAATTAACACTTTAAGTTAATTTTGCGTATTGACTGTTATGGATTGCTGAAAAGTGACGCGTCATTCCATTACTTATTTATGATATTTATAATAATATTAAGACACAGTTTAGCTTTAGAGATGTTTATCTCATTTACTCAACTGAAGAATGACAATTGAAAGTTTTTTTTAAAGACCACGCCCGCACTATGTAATCTAATCCCTGTGTTGCGGGGTACTTTACAAACATATAATAGACGGACACAAATTAAATCCAGACTCAACTTTTTATTGGTCACACAAATAGTTGTCCGGCGCGGGACTCGAACCCGTGACACGCCGCTGCGCCACATGTGCAGTTAAAGACAAAAGAACAATCTTACTAGTAATCTGAAACTCAATGTTTTATAGGTGATGTTAATGCTCGCTTAGTTAGTTTTGTTATTCCTTACATAAATCACGGTAATTACTGCCATAACGTTATATAAAAAACCGGCCATGTGCGAGTCGGTCTCGCCCATAAAGGGTTCCGTAAGAGCAAGTATTTCAGTTGATTAAATGAAAGGTAAATTGCGGTTTACGATTTATGACGTATTAAAAAAAACTACGTACTAGTTCTCGTTCATACCAATTTTCGTTGTTAGTTTGCATAGTAATTGTACATCATATATTTTATTTAGTTTTATCATTCTCTTATTTTAGAATTTATTACAGGGGGGACACTCATTTTACCACTTTGGAAGTGTCTCTCGTGCAAACTATTCAGTTTAGGAAAAAATTATATTAGAAACTTCAATATTATTTATGAAGACCTATCCATAGATACCCCACATGTATGCGTACGATAAAAAAATATTTTGAGTTTCATTTCTATGTATGGGGAACCCCCAAAATTATTTTTTTTTTCTATATTTGTGTGAAAATCTTAATGCGGTTTACTGGATACATCTACTTACCAAATTTCAACAGTACAGCTCTTATAGTTTCGGAAAAAAGTGGCTGTGACATACGGACGGACAGACAGACAGACATGATGAATCTATAAGGGTTCCGTTTTTTGCCATTTGGCGACGGAACCCTAAAAAAGAGGGTAAAGTGAAAAATACAACAAGTTGCCTAATTACGTATTCAAGTCATGTACTGTGGCTAGACACAGTCAGTGACCCACGAGTATCCATTATTTCACTGGCGAAAACAAAGTTAAATGGGTTTAGTTGTAAAATGTAACGGGACACAAGAAATGAAAAACATTGTAAGTGACAATTATAATGTTATTCAAGTTAATCTAATTCAAAATTTTAAAAATATATTAATTTGTATTTTTGTTATTAATTTATTTTTCTTTTATTTTAATCATCATCATTATGTCAGTTGAATGATGTCCACTGCTGGACAAAGGTATCCCCAAAAGATTTCCATATGGAGTTGTATCCATCATTTGAATGGATATGCCATAATCGCGACGCTTGGCAGACTTAAGGGCGATAGCAATATGATGGTCATAGTACACAAAGATATGCTGAAACCCGTTATCTGTGATATATTCCCTCGGGTTGAGTTCTGCGCCCCCCATGGAATGAAATGGGGTGGTGATATTCATTGCTGTCAGCCACACAGCATTTATTTTAATAATAATTTTCTAGTGAATTTAGAAATCATTGAAAGTAAACTTTTTTAATAACTAGAAACTTAGTACGCTTTTTAACCATCTTCAAAAGAAGGATCTTGTCAATTCGACCATGTTTTTTTTCTTTTGTAAATCGATTTGCAAAATCTTTTTATTTATTTGATACAGAATGTTTTTTGAAATGTTTCAACATAATTTTTTGGGGCGGCTACTATTACCTGCTTCTTTATTTGAATAGTAATTTTAAGGAATCTAATAATTGTACTACTGAATTTCATCTTGGAACAAAATAATACTCTATCTTCCCTGGACGTCAAGGGATCTCGATTTGATTCTTATTTATGTAAAATCTACGTGGCGAACAATAATTTATGATTTTACAACGTGAGGGGAATAACTTTATAGTAAGCACAAGACAACAAAAGGTAGACGGTACAGATATTCACTCATAAGCTATTTCAAATGAAATTGAAACTTTTATGATAGGCCTGAAGACATTTTATTGAATACATGTTTTACTACTTTAGTTTGGTTTTCATAAAGAAATAACATTATAGTAATTCATCATCATCATATCAGCCGAAAGACGTCCACTGCTGGACAAAGGCCTCCCCCAAAGATCTCCACAATTGCCGGTCTTGCGCTATCCGCATCCAGCGATTTCCAGCGACCCGCACAAGATCATCGGTCCATCTTGTAGGGGGCCTGCCCACGCTGCGTTTTCCGGTTCGTGGTCGCCACTCGAGAACCTTTCTGCCCCAGCGGCCGTCGGCTCTACGAGCTATGTACCCTGCCCACTGCCGCGTCAGTTTTGCAATTCTTCGGGCTATGTCGGTGACTTTGGTTCGCCTGCGGATTTCGACATTTCTGATTCGATCCCGCGGGGAAACTCCGAGCATAGCCCTCTCCATTGCTCTTTGGGTGACCTTGAGCCTTCTAATAAGGCCCATAGTGAGCGACCACGTCTCTGTTCCGTAAGTCATCACTGGCAACACACACTGGTCGAAGACTTTCGACTTGAGACACTGTGGTATTTAGGACGAGAAGATATTACGTAGCTTCCCGAGCCGCTAAAATCACATCAATGAGGGGTAGTAGAACCCAAAAATATATACATGTCTTAGTTATTTTCCTCTATATACCCTAGATGTCATACATTTAAATTTCCTTGCTCCATCTATAGACTGAAAAATAAAGTGGCCTAAATACGTGTCATTAACTGTAGCTTTGATAATGTCTGGGTTATATTCCCCATTTAAAATGGTCCCTTCTTTATTATTAATTTTCTCAGCGGTACGTACTTATAAAGTTATGATGGTAGTCAGCAATAGTTTTAAAATACAATTGTTTAAAATTGTTATTTAGGTACAACGGGTGGTCTTATCACTAATGCTATTTTTCCAGAAATACTCCGTTTGGATTACAAAAAGTGTAACCAACACTTTATAATAAAACTGTTACGATTTTAGAATACACTCTAAACATATCTGATTGGATTCTTACGTCATATGTTTTCCAAAACTAAATTTATCAAAGGTATCGGCTACAGGTATCAGTCTGAAAACTAGGGGTGAATCGAGTATAGGTATGTATATTTAAGATTGTTAAAAAAATGTCTCCTGGTCATCAATCTAACCTGGTCCTGGATATAGGTAGTATAGATTGAATGATTTTAGAGATTAAATGAGTTCATGAGATAAGTTGGTTAGGATTTGGATAGGTACTAACATAGATCTTAAAAATCCTGGTTATTTTGGCCACGGCGGCCAGTATTAATGGAGACTACCCTTCTGCACGGGACGTATTATAGTGCACAAGTTTTTCACAAACACAGGTGTACTTTATATTCTAGCACTCATGATCCGATGGGATGACTAACGACTTGGCCGGAATGAAGCCTGGTCTATGACCGATGGATTTACGTGCTCTCTGAGGTTCGAGTGTAATACTACCAACTCCTTGAGTTTGGCCTTGATATTGATAAATTTTCTTGTAAGTATAATACCCAAAACAATTTTTCAGTTCCGGGATTTAAGCCAGTACCCCATTTAATGCGGTTCAACCGCTACCGACCTACCAACCTACCACTAGACCAACGAAGCTGTCAAAATTGTGTTATAAGAAAATAAAGTAACGGGTTGAACTTTTTATTTTCAATTTAAGTTAAATTTATATAGGACCCCACCGAATTATTTTTAACTGGTTCTTAAACAAGGTTGAAATCACGTAACATAGATACACTAAACATCATACCGAGCTACGTAAAATGTGACCATACCAACCCACATAAAAAATCATATAAAATTTGCGTTAGGATTCAACATGGCATATATATAGTTACATAATAATAGCCTGGTATATTATTACACACGGTCATCTGATCGAAAACTAAGCAGAACTTGTACTATGGAAACCAGATAACTATACTACATCTACTACCTTCCTTTTGTAAATATATACTTATATAGATAATTACACCCAGATTCAGGAGAAACGGACATGTTCATGCACACAAATATCTGTCCTGGGTTGGAATCAACCCATGACCTGCGGCGTGCAAAGCAAGCATTTACCAACCACACTAGAGGCCCGTCAATTATCCTTTTTATTTAATTTTACTGAGAAACCGAGCGTAACGTGAGCTTAAGTTCAAGTAATAAAACTACCTTCCTGAGGCAAAAATTACCACACAATTTCTTGTCTTCATTCCTCATTCATTTTAAAACATTCGGTGCTAAATCAGCGCTAAAGTTTAAAACTCCAACCTCTGAATTCCTTAATTCCTTTGTGAACGTTCAAAAGAAAATCCATTCGGAGATAACTCTCAGTTTTCTAAGATTTAAAACACAGATAGGGGAATAAAAAATACATCCCAATTACTGGGGTTCCCGATAAAAGAGCAAAAAGGCAAAAAACCTCTGCTTGAGCTGCTCATTATGTTAAACCCTGATATGACTTGAGTGATGTTAGCAGCGGCGGCAATTTGTTCACTGCCCGCCACTTAGCGAGACTCAGGATTAAGCAAATTGCTTAATATTGTACCACTTGTTTGACTGCGTTAGTACTTATTTTGTCCGTGGTTGATTCTAGAGGGTTTTGAATGAATTTAAACCGGTGAGAATAATGATTGATGTTTTGTTAGTGTATTCGTAATAATATGTTAGAGTTGGAAGTTTAATAATTCATTTTCAGCACGCTATTTAGCGAGACTGGAAATATGGAATAAAATAAGTAATTTTAGATTTAATATATTTAGAATTTTGCGATTTGTACACATTTTCCCACCGGGTCGTCAAACGATGACCACAGCTGGTGTATTGAAAGGTTGTACATGTTGAAAGGTCGGGTAAACCAAAAGCTAATGATTTGCCTTAATGTGTTATCGTGATCATCAATCCGTGATTGATCTTGAATGGATCCCCTTTCTCGGAGAGCAAGCTCAAATAAAGCTGTCATTAGTGCACCTGATCCCTCCCCAATTCTCTTAAAGAGCCGTCCATTTGGATTATGAGAGTAAGAGGATACAGAGTACACCTCTGTTTACACATGAAGGCAAATAACATTTTATCATAATTATTAGTAAATATTTCATCCTAACTTCTTTTATATTATAAATGCGAGTGTGAGTTTCTTTGTTTCGTTTTCATCCTTGAACTAATCAATCGATCATCGATCGAGCAAAGCCGCGTGTTGAAAGGTAGTTACTTATATGGGAGAGAACTAAGTTAACATTTACCAAGAGACGAGGTACCAAAAATATGCTGCTTTTATTCACATTCATAAACGTTTCCAGAGTTAAATCAACAGTTCTGTGGCAACGTAGTTTAATCACAAAATTTGTGGAAATGTTACCGGTATAGTGTCAATATGTCGGCAGGATAGGGCTGAAACCGCAACCTTTAGGTAGCCAGGCAACAACCTGAATGTTAGCCTATTGTGAACATTTCAATCCACGCTGTGAACAGAGCGGTTGTGTGTTGATATAAACTGGGTATTCAATCGGTAGACTGGCCAATTTAATCGAAGCTAAAATGGAATGGTTTATGTTTAAATCTTTTGAAGAGGTTTATGTACACTTTTGCAAACTGCTTATTTACAGTCCCTAATACTCGTATCTAGTTGTATTTTGAGTATCAAAGTATTGATAATCACTTAGTTTTAGGTCTTTCTTATTTTATAGTTAGTCGTTTAAAAGCTTACACCCAGGGCGTCAATCGCGCGCCGCAGGCCCTTTGGCAACCTTATCACTCCTGTTTTGTAGAACCCCTTACTATAGTATACCGTGGCAAGGAGTTCATTCCATAGCCCTAGCATATGTAGGACAAAGTGTCGGAGAAACTGTTATTTTTTTTTTTATTATTAGGTAAGTATTAACTTACGGAACAGAGACGTGGTCGCTCACTATTGGCCTTATTAAAAGGCTCAAGGTCACCCAAAGAGCAATGGAAAGAGCTTTGCTCGGAGTTTCCCTGCGGGATCGGATCCAAGATGTTGAAATCCTCAGACGAACCAAAGACACCGACATAGCCCGAAGAATTTGAGAACCAAAGTGGTAGTGAGCGGGGCACATAGCTCGTAGAACCGACAGCCGTTGGGGCGGAAAGGTTCTCGAGTGGCGACCATGAACCGGAAGACGCAGCGTGGGCAGGCCCCCTACATAATGGACCAATGATTTTGTGCAGGTTGCTGGAAACTACTGGGTGTGAATAGCGCAAGACCGGCAATTGTGGAGATCTTTAGGGGAGGCCTTTATCCAGCAGTGGACGTCTTTCGGCTGACATGATGATGATGGTGTACATGATGGACATGATGAAGTATTTAAAATAAATAAATATTTTTCAAATTGATTCTTAAGTACATGTTTAGATTACAACGTTGAATTCATTTCAAAATATGAAAATAGTTATGAAAATATTGCTGAAATAAAAAACTTTTTATAATCAAAGAGATACCATCGATTATATTGCCTTTAATATATTAAAACGAGTTAATGACCCTGGTTTGAAATTAAGTAGTAATGATTAATATTGAACACTTTTAATAATTAGTAGTTAATTTTAAACCAGCGTCATAGGCATAGATCTTAAAAATAGGAAATCATAAATTGAATCGTCCGGCGGGTATCGAACAAGTAGCATATACCGGGGGATCCGGGGTAGACGCTCTGAGTTATGTTACGAACAACACACATTGGTAAATTAAATTTTAGATTCTCTTGCTAATACCGATTAGGAGGAGGTAGGAGTTATCCACCGGCTTAGTTTTGTAGAAACATGGCCGACTGATATGTTGACAGTTGCAGTTGTCTACGAATAAGTTTAAAAGGATTATAAAAGCCAAATTGTGTAGCAGGGCTAACTACAAAACTTCTGATTATCTAACTGACAAAACGGCATGGGATTGAGTCGCTCTAGATTAACACATTTGAGTACATACAATGTAATTTTATATTAAGAAATAAATATTTTAAAAAAGGATTCCTACTGAGTTTTCTGGCAGTGTTTCTCAGTAGCTGCCACGTCATGCACTGCACGGTAGGGTAAAAAAAATGACGATTCCACACAAATGTAATATTTTAACGGAATAAATGACTTTTGAGTTTAAGTTCATGTGAAAGATCATATCATATTGAGAACACATTCTAAAGTATTAAGCTTTAGTTTCATATTTTATTCATATATATTCGTGTACTTACTTTTTTACTATTATATATTTTGAAGACTTGCTAGACTATATATAATTTATTATTTCCCACGTTCTAGATTAACACTTAAGGTTTACTTTGCGAATAATGCTGTACATTTAAAATTTTATAAGTATATATATTCTTTTTTTTCAGTTATTGTTTGATAAAATTTGCATATTATCATTATAGACAAAATATGTAAAACTATACCTGACTTTGTAAAACCTTATCCGTACAATATTTAAAAAAAAACTTTATTTATTGACTTCTTAAATCACTTTATTGGATTCTCGTATAACATTGATAATGATTATATTAAATCAGAATAGGACCTGTCTATGAAATAATTTTATTGTGTAACGAATAACCCTATAATTGCAAATATCGGCAGCCTATAAAAGAAACATAAATATCCAATCCAATATTTACTACTACATAACTATTAAAAGAACCTTTTATCCGAATAAACAAAAGTTGCCACATTTAAATGCCCTATTCATTGAATATTATTCTTGGGACGTACAATATCATAAATTACGGTTAGCTACAGTAATAAATCCAATTAGCTGGGAACGGCGTGGACTTTCATATACTGATATAACTTAAAATCTACTTTTTTCAGAGTTCCCAACTATAGACTATTTCAATTCGGTGTTTTAATTATACAATACTCAAACACAGATGTTAAAAATCATTCATTCATTCATTCATTCATAATCTTTAATCCAAACATATATTTTGGTTTATGTTTGGTTTATTTTAATACTCATTTACTGAATTATAGAGCGAAAGGTGGGCTCAATCCATCTACCCAAATTATAACACAAACTATATAATTCCCGCCAGAAGATAACCGGAACCACTCTCGGAGAAATGTTTTAGAAAGTTAGTTTGCTTTGTATATTGTATGTATGATGAAATTGCTTCGTCTAATTAGGAGATATACAAATAAAAATAATTAATGCAGTATTTTTCACCTAAAGGCTATCCCTTATAATATTTATATTGCATTATATTAATTATTACATGACTGCCTCGTTGGTCTAGCGGTAGCGTGTTCAACCGCAGATAATGAGGTCCTGGGTTCAAATCCCGAGTCTGACCAAAAAGTGATTTTGGCATTTTTCCGTAAAAGAAATTTCTCAGTATCAGCCCGAAGTCTGGAAGTTGACGGTATTACACCCCCGTGCCTCAGAGAGCACGTAAAGCCGTCGGTCCTGTACCTGAACTCTTTCCGGTCGTGTTGCTAGGCGTCCTATCGGATCATGAGAGTGATGGAATCGAAAGTGCCTCTGTGTTTGCGCACACACTTGTGCACTACAATATGTCCTGCGAAATTGGCTAGTCTCCATTAAGACTGGCCGCCGTGGCCGAAATTCGGTCGGGAGGACATCATCATTACAAGACTGTATATACTATATGTATAGTGTGGAAAACAACAGTGTTTCTTTTTACTATGAAGACTGTAAACAATACGATGATGAAGCCAAATAGAGTACAATTAACGCAGATGGACTGAATCTACCCGATGGTAAGTGTCAAGCGTAAACAGAAGAAGCCTATGACATTTACGCAACATAAATTAATTTCCTAGTCCAATTGTTGATTTTCGGCAACCTTACTCACATCTAGGACCAAAGTGTTAGCATATTAAAGCCTGAATTTGTATTCTACACTCAAAGAATACTATGCTCTACCACTGTTAAGTAACGCTAGCAGTGCCTTATGGAATTGAATGGAAGCAGTTTACGAACCCAAACCTGTATTAGGATGGCTCAAAAATGAACTTACTCATTAATTTCTGGTATGGTGAACATCTTATTTTATTTCTTCGAGGTAAATGTTATGTACTTCACTACTAATATTTCTTAAAGTTAGAGATTCAAACTTACGATGTCTTTTTACGTTCAAACGAAGGTTTATCCTTTCATAGAGGTGCAATCCAAGAATTATTGTATTTTCAACCTTACCGTGATCATGAAACGTTTTTGTTTTAACGTTTATGAAGTTTAACTTAATAACTATTATGCATGTAAATCAAAAATTATTTATGCTAGAACCCCATACTTAAATTTTGCTACCAGCGCCTTAGGGATCATGACATGATCCCTAAAGCACTGGTAGATGATTTACTTGGACATCCGAATACAGGTGTTGGGGATCTAAATGCTGCCCCATCCGAAGACTTTGACTCTAGTAACCTTACACATTGTGTAAGGACCTTGACATGCTGAAAAAAATATTTTATTTACTCCAGGTAAAAGTAACAAGAATCCTCACTAATTCGCAATACATTTTATAGAGAGGTAATTAAACTTTCGAAGCTTATTAACGCCCGAAGATTCGGGAGGAATACAGGGTTGTAATTAAGGAATGATTTTATTTTAGCCTTATAGCGACCGAAAACAATTTTTGATGGAACTGCATAATAGATTATTTAGAAAAATCCTAGTGAAATTAAATAAAATATACCCTGGCCTTAATTGTGTCTGTGCTGTATTCGATCTTAATAAATCACATATAATTTTACTAGCTATCATCTATTTTTCAGACACCTCTTCAGTAGCACGTCAAGTTGTTTCTTTTTTTAATTCAAGGCAGTAATAATTAATAAAATGTACGCAATGCACTAAATATATTAGCCGTTACTATTTATATATCAAGCAACTCGCAGATGGTTTTCATGATTTCAAATTAATTTAAAAATTGTAAGTTCTCAAAATATTCCAAAACATAGGTATTCTTAGTTCATACGATCTCTGTGCGCCGCCCACTGCCACTACGGCTTTGAAATTCTTCGGGCTATGGTATCACCAGGCTCGGCAGACGGATTGGCGATCGTAGTATGGTTTTAATACTCAACGAAACGCTGCTGCCCAGTCTGTTGTGTATAGTCCCTCGGGCCGAACTCTACGCCTTCTTAAGGGATGAAATGGGGTGACGATATCCTGTGTCGTCAGTTACACAGCTCACTCGCATAATTTAATTCCTATGTAACAAATGTTTATTGCTTCAGTTTCGTTATGACAATAAATTTCAAAAATAAACAAAATTCGTGGAACATAGACCGGGGAAGTTTAGACACAGCATTACCCAAGATCTTTAGATTTTCCTAAAGACATTGTTAGCCAAGGAATCTTGTATAAACCAATATTAACAACGTTCCTAACTCTGAAAAGGAGGATACTACCAATCTAAAGCATACATCGGTGAAAACTTCAACAAAGCAAGCCAATTTTAGTTGCGCACTACGAATATGTAGAATGTAGATGGCTCGTGGTAAACGATTTTCGATTATATCATGCGGGTGCCCGTATCACACACGTCTCTCAGAGGAAGATAGATTGCGCTTCTCCGCTTATCTGCACACTTTGACGTCGTTCAGCCTCTTAAAATGTACCCGTATTTAACAGGTTTTTGCGTTTTTAATTTTGGTTTGGATATTTCTTGTGGAGTTTGGTTTTTAATGTTGCAGGATTTTAAAGTTTGTCAGGGGAAATTATGTTTCCCCACATACTTACCTTCTCTAACGTTCTTCGTTGAATTTTATTTAGATTTAGACATTTCTTGTGAGATAATATTTTTGAAATTGATTGTAGTTAGTTTTTAGTAATAGACAGGAAAACACTCCTCTTATGTCCTGATTTTCACGTGTTTCGAGTTTTTAACAACTTTTAATGTATTTTAGAGAATCGCAATTTTTGTAAAGCTTGAAATCTTTAATAGGTTTTTCATTTTTTATTTAGGACTAGATATTCCTCGTAGAATTTCTTTTTAATTATTGATATTGTTTTGAAGTCAGAAGAAAAAGACTTACTATTATTATCGCTTATCTCGGTCTCATTGATGTTTTTGATCTTTAAAAAAAGATTTCAGACCAGGCAAGGATAATTCATGTTTGGGCATAATTTGTGGAATTTGGTTTTTGATAGTGATTTAAAGTAAATAAAAATGTACTACTTCATTTGATGATTCCCATTTTTTATGTACGACTTGTTTGCTTGTTTACTGACGTGGTAGTATCAAAAGTACAATCTTCAAAAACAATACTCGTAAACAAAAAAATTAAAGGTTACATTCTTAAACGACGTCTACCCTAGTCAAATTATAATCTGAAAACAAACCCAGAATTGGTACAACTATATTTGGGTCACACAAATAGTTATCCTTAGTGGGCATAGAACTTTTACCATCGCGGGATAAGACTAATATAAATTAATACATTTCTCATAGATTTTTTTTCTGATGTCAGTTGAAGTAAATCTGTAGGCCTTTTTATCATGACATTTACAGTTAGCATGGAACATTTACTGCTTCGCCCGAAAATAGAGGAGAGCGTGAATCCCCATGGTTTATAAAACCATAAACTAAATAGGTATATTTGGGGATCAAACCTTTTTCTTTTTTTTTTTTTGATTAGGCAGGGGGAATACTAATGCATGCCACCCGCAAAAAGTGTCTGCGGGTGGGTATGTCGGACTCGCATCGACTAAACCTAACCTGCCGTGGACTTCTTCTGGCGCCTGATACGGGGAGCCCCGGGAACGCGGGTATGCTGCTCCGGTGCCCCCCTTTTGCGCCGTATCCCAGATGGTCGGGACACGCACCCGGGGAAAGCTGTGGGTTGCCCTCCCCATTTGCCGACTCCTGCCAGTACGGCACAGCGACTGTGCCACATACAGTTCGCTGTCTTCCCGGGACTGCTTGCACGTGGCGGCAGTAGAGGACACTTCTCATACTGCCACCGCAACCCCGAGGGGAGTAGGGCTAACGGCTGCCGCCGCCGCCCCGACGCCTCCTCCGTCTACGGGCGGGGTCGGCTCGTTCCCGATTCCGCTCGGCGGCCTCCTTCTGGAGCATGACTGCTTCGCAGAAGGAGACCACGGCGTCCCATTTGGTGGAGTCGCCAGCCAGCATCGCATACACGACTGCTGGCGGCGAAAGATCCCGTCCGATCACATCGACCAGGACTCGTCTCTCGGCCTCCCAGACCGGGCACTCCTCCAGCGTATGCTGGGCAGAGTCCAGGTCGCTTGGGGATCAAACCTAAACTCTAGTGTTTCTCGCTGCTTATCTTGTTCCTGTAATATGTGCGATATGGTTATGAAACGGGTTTTTAACTTTTAATTTTGGTTTGGATATTTCTTTTCGTTTTTTGAAGTCAGGGAAAAGTAAGTAGTACTTCTTGCTTATCTAATATAATAAAATAAAATACTAGAACACAGTTTATCATGAACAAGTTTTATGTTCGGTATCCAAATGTGATTTTACTTTCGTGCGAATGAAAAACAAAACATATCTCTGGGGGCGACTTAATATTTTTATAAGTAATGAAGCGAGAGGTTATTTAATTGTTTTCAATGTTTTAAAAGTTTGAACAACGTCAAAGAAAGTAGATAAGCAGTGATGTCGTAAAGGTACATTAACTGGTAATTTTGACGATTAAACCCCCATTGAACATTTTTTATTTCGAGTTTGTGGAATAGGTTTTAAAGTTCGACATATCTAGAAATTTTTAAAGAAATTTTAAATTTTCCCGTGACTGCTGTACTGTAATTCTGTAGGAAAATACAGATACTCGTAATCAATACATTCAACAAGGACTTCTGTGCTTAATTTCAAGTTTCTGAATGTGTCGTTGATGCGTTGATCACATGGTGAGTCAAATGCTGGACAAAGGCCTCCCCAAAGATCTCTACAATTGCCAGACCTGAGCTACCCGCATCCAGCATATTTTTTATACGAATAAGGCGTATTAAGTAAAGCTTAGCTAGCATAACCAATTATTCGTTATCACTTAAACCACTTCGCTAAATTTTATCCAAACAACAAAGCGTGATTTTCTTAATTTTAAAAGTGATTTGGTAACTTCATAAACAAATAAAATAGATTTCCAACTCCAATTCAACTTCAGAATGATGAATATTTTATTTTTTTAATAAATCTCGGAGCTTTAATTCAGTTATGAGCGAAAGAAGGGAGTAATAGAATTATTCAAATTGGCCCGTTGAACTCGTCAAATTAAAACATTGATTTAATTTGTCTACCCCAGAACAACTTTGTCTCTGGAATTTGTAAATTAAGGTGGAAATCGACGTAAAATATTCATTTAATAATAATTGTGAGGAAAATACATTAACAATTTGTTAAATATTTAGTTAATAATAATAAGTCTTCTTTACTACATATATAAATAAACAATAATTTAAATTAGTCAAAAAAGATAAATTGGGACTTTTCCGTCAAGATACATTTTCTGTTTTAGCCCGGAGTTTGTAAGTAAGCGATGTTACACTCCGTGCCTTGGAGAGCACGTAAAGCCGTCGGTCCTGTACCTTTAATTCTTTCAGGTATATCAGCAAGTTGTTTCTTCGTATCATGCGATTATGAGAGTGAGGGTATAGAAAGCGCACTCTGTTTCCGTACACTCTTGTGTATATCATCATCGTCATATCAGCCAAAGATGCCCACTGCTGGCTAAAGGCCAAAAAGGACTCCCAAAGATCTCCGCAATTGCCGGTCCTGCGCCACTCAAACCAGCGTCTTCCAGCGACCCACACAAGATCAGACAGCTGCTGCAAAAAGGTTTCCCCTACAAGATGGACCGATGTCTTGTGTGTATACATAATAGGTATATTTGAACAACTAATCATATCTGTATTTTAACAAAATACACAAATTAGTTCATAGTTTCACGTTATAGGGAACCGATGTTTATTATGATGTTGGTAATATTACATTATTACAAATAATTTTTTTTTTCAATTACTATGTAATATTTGACTGCGCGTTTGGCGTAGCAGTTCTGTTAAGGTAACCGTCTCACTATTACGGAATTGATTGCCGCACCGGACAACTATTTTTGTGGCCAGTATATAGTTGGCTGGATGTGCTTTCTATACATAAATCGTAAGCTTGTAAAATGAAAAAAAAAAAATTATATCATAGTTATTTTTCTGGCTAAATTAATTGTTGATATATAACCTGTTATCACTATTATATTTGTAGTAGGTCTCGTAGGGGAAGTAGACCGTCCCCTATTTAAACTCATGCATCTATACACATGAATGACGTAGAAAAGCATCATGCCCTAATACCCTCATCGTATTCACAACTCGATTTACTATCACCATAAAAGGCTAATAAAACTACATAGCAACTGCTATTCACAATAAACAGCGTTATCAAACTTGAACTAGCGTGATCCGGGAACTTTTACATTGACACAAAATTACACGTAAAAGGGTGTAACTTCTTTTACGACGTTCTTATTTGCAACAACATGCTTTGTTTGGATAAAGTTTTCTTATTTTATACGCAGTCAATTAATCGGACATAACAGTCATATGATATCTACGTGCTCATGGGCATGAGTTCTTTACCCTGCGGCTTTACCCGGGTTAAACGTTATAAATTATAGCCTATATGTATGTCAATCCAGGGTATCAGCTAACTCTATACCAAATTTTATTGAAATCACTCCAGCCGTTCAGACGTAAAGAAGTAACAAACATACATACTCACACAGTCACATAATCACAAATATTCGCCTTTATAATATTAGTGTAATGTTACTAATTATTAACCAAATAAATTGATATTGTCACGTTTAGTTTTAACCCTAGCACCAGTAACGATAACATTGGGTGGTTTTGTTACATTTCTAGATTGTTCTACTTAGTATTAGAACAAAATAAAAGGTGCAATTAACTTAGTTTATAGTTTTGTTTTGATTGACAGCTTGAGACCCCGCTTATACGCCAAAGCCACGAAAATCTCCTAACCTTAAACATAATGTAATGCTTATTGTACGCGTGGCGGAGACGTTCGGTTCGATTAGATAATTTGAAAAATATCGGTACCCGATTCAAATTCAAAATTAAGAACACCACTTTGATGTTTGACTTTCAAATCGAATCGAATTAAATTGAAAAACTACTTTATAAACCATTTTCCAATTTAAAAGTTGCAATAAAGAAAAGAATATTACCACTTGATACTGTAAAAAATGTTTTCGATTCATAAATTTATCGTTAACGTCATTATTTTTCTAAAATTTCTATATATATAATATAATAGCCGTAATACATATTTGTACTTGGATGATTGTATTTGGATGGATAGTTAGATAGACCGTACGAAAGTATAAGGTCCTTGTGCCGCTCCGAATCATTATAGTGTTAATGTGCACATAAGAAAAAAGAACAAAACCGCTTAGTGCAACAGATCACACACCGATATGTAAAGTGTTAGAGTCGTTCACGAAGTACGGACGGACTAATTAATCTTTTTTTGATAGTTTTATACTGTATTCGACTATGTTTATGTACTGCATTGTGAGCTTGACTAGTACAAGTGTATGTTAATAACTCAGTATTGAATTAATTTCATTGTTTCATTATATTTGCAGTTTAAAACAAATACACCTGAATATATTCGTAATAGCCGTAACGTATATTTATACTTTAATGATTACATTTGGATGGATAGTAAGACAGATAGTACAAAAGTATTAGGTCCTTATGCCAATCTGAATCATAATAGAGTGTCCATTATGTACACATAAGATAAAGGAACTAAGACGCTTGGTGCGACAGTTCGGAGTGAGAACGATAAAGTGTTAGAGTCGTTCACGAACTACAACGCACTAGTATTCCATAAAAAGCACCTGAATATATACGTGCCCATAGAATTGCATACCTACGGTTAGGTAGTTCTGTTACCTTTTGTTCCTACACGATCATAAAAGCAACATTACAAGTGTATCCTCTCGACTACATCCGAAATATACCCTGAATATAGGTCATGTAAGTGTTTTGTCCCAGTTTCATAGTTTTAATTTCCCTGGAGCAGTCAATTCTGCTGAGCCATCAATCCCCGTCAGTGTCGCTAACTAAAGCCTTTTAGACGTGTATGTCTACGAACATATACGTAAACGTTAAATGTACAAATTGATCCAGATATGGGTACGGCATAAAACGTAAAAACAGTTAGACGGGCCTGTTGGCGTGGTTGGTAGATACGCCAACAGGCCCTTTCACGCCGCAGGTCGTGGGTTCGATTCCCACCCGGGATAAATATTTGTGTGCATGAACATGTCTGTTTGTACCGAGTCTGGGTGTAAATTATCTACATAAGTATGTATTTACAAAAGAAAAATAGTATATGTAATATATCAGTTATCTGGTTTCCATAGTACAAGCTCTGGTTAGTTTGGGATCAGATGGCCGTGTGTGAAAAATGTCCCAGGATATTAGTATTATGTTGAACTGGTGTTGAGATATTTTGATTTGCTTACTCCTGGATCTGCTGTGTGGTGGCGGCGACGAATATCAGAATTAGAGTATCATCACCCCATCTTATCCCATGGGGGGCGTAGAAGTCGACCTGAGGGAATATCTACCAGAGGACGGGCAGCAGCTTCCTTTTGAGTACTATGACCATCTTACTGCGATCGTCAACCCGCCTGCCAAGCGTGGCGATTATGGCATATCCTCCCAATATGATTCTTGATTCTTGGGGGAGGCTTGTCCAGCAGTGAACTTATTTCAGCTGTAATGATGATTATGATGGATCCTGGTTACCCGTGTGGTTTCCGGCCCGAAAAAAGTATAACAGGACCACTCACAACCCATTCCGTGGGTGTCGTATAAAGCGACTAAGGGATACACCGGGTAGTCAGGCAGCACCACTTCCTGTGTATTAACTACTATCTTAATACGACCGCCAACTCGAATGCCAAGCGCGGTATCTACAGCAAAAAGAAATGCTAATTTTTTTAAGTTATTATCAAAATGGTTAATTAAGTTTGTATATATACATCTGTATTTATATTTTACAACATCTTATCTGAATGGTACTGTCTATATTTGTGTATACTGCGTTGCCAATTTTAGACTAAAGTTAAAGTCAATATTTCTCCTCCAACAAAAATCCAGCACGAACATATAATTAATTTCAACTAGCCTTAAATGAAAACTTACTTTTTTGTTATTTACATTATTTTCTTTTTGTTTGTTTTTATTTATTTAACTTCTGCAACGCGTGTTTTACTCTCACTCACTTACTCGTGTTTAGCCTCTTCAGGCGTCAGCTGAAAATCGGGCTGTTGGTAGGTATAAACCAACCTAACTGCAGCATTACCGAGCATTTATGTACTAGATATGTAGTGGTACAGGTGAACATCGCTTAACATAGTTTGTTCTAGTTTATTGTTTTTTTTTTAATGTGTGATGTTTGCGATATTTCTTCATAAGTTGTCCCTTGTATTCTTTGGTTTACTTTTATAAACTGTGTGTTGAATAAATCATATTATTATTATTATTATATAGGGGTAAAATTTCAATATTATTATCATGGCGGACTTTGTGTGTATAACAACAGTCGTTCTTTAATGCTACCGCTGGATCAAATGAGCCCTAACTAAGAAGGCTCAGCGAAACAAACTCAGCGGGTTCATCTATTGCCGATTTCAATATGGTCCGCGAACATACACAAGTGGGTATGTATACGGGATCTGGTTCACTTAAAGCAAATATTGAGTATGCGAACACAATATCTACAAAAAAATAACTACAAATACAAATACAAATTTATTTGAACCAAAAAACAGATAATATACAATATTTTGTGTACGTTAGCAGCTACATCAGTTAGGAAACACTGTGTCGTAGCTGTTAGCGCCGACACAGTTTTTCCTAACTAACTAATCTGATAACATAAGAATAGTCTTTTTCTTATCGTGTCGATGGTAAGAATTATATTTTATCTTCCCAAAATTGAACAACGCTTATTGCTTTGGCTGAAGCGTCATACAAGTCCTGAAGGGAACAAGAGACTGGACAAGAAACCCAATCAGATAAAGCCATACTTTGGGGTGTCACGACTGTCACGCCGCACTCGCAGATGTTTTGTGATGTGGGAATGTAAGTATAGTAGCTCCACATTACTAGATAAGTACTTTTGGTTCTAAATTTGAAGTCTGATTCATATCTACATTCGGTCACCGTAGCCTAGTTGGTAGTGCTCCTGCCTACGAAGCTGGTGGTCCTGGGTTCGAATCCCGGTAAGTGCAAATATTTGTGTGATGAGCACGAATATTTGTTTCTGAGTCATGGATGTTTTCTATGTATTTAAGTATTTATATTATCTATATAAGTATGTATATCGTCGCCTGGTACCCATAGTACAAGCTTTGCTTAGTTTGGGGCTAGGATGATCTGTGTGACATTGTCCCCAGATATTATTATTATTATTATGTCCTTTATTCCATGTTATTCTTATTTTATACATTTACAAATATATAGTTACAAAAAAAATATATATTTATAAATATAAAAAATAGACATCCAATCGGCAACGGGAGCAGGGTCCATGCTACCGATGGTCAAGGCTCCACAGAGAGGAACCTCCTCACAATACGCGCCGTCTCCAAAATAACTGCCTTCTGAACCTGACCCTTGACCCAACTGCCTAACGCTAGCTTCTTAAGGAGACGGTCGAAGCTTTTGGCAATTAAACCATGGGCAGAAACGACAATCGGTACAATGATCGCCGAGTCGACGTCCCACATGTCAACAACCTCGCGTGCTAGGTCAAGGTATTTAATTTCCTTGTCTTTTTCAGCTTTCACAAGGTTGTCATCATGTGGGACAGCAACATCGACGATCACTGCCCGGCGCTCTTGGCGATCCACCATCACAATATCAGGCTTATTGGCAACAATAGTCCTATCTGTGATGATGGATCTGTCCCAGTACAATGTGACACGGCCATTCTCCAGTATTGTCTCTGGAACGTATCTGTAGTACGGCACCTCCGGGGTCACAAGGTTGTATCGCAGAGCAAGTTGCTGATGGATTATCCTGGCTACTTGATTATGCCTGTGCAAATACTCACCATTAGCAAGACGGGAGCAACCAGAAATTATATGTCTGAGGGATTCCCCAGGGCGGTGACATGCCCGACAAATGTCAACAGTACCATCCCTCAGTATAAATCTCCGGTAGTTATTCGTCATTACTACTTCGTCAGTAATTGCACAGACAAAACCCTCGGTTTCCGCAAAAAGGTCACCGAACCGTAGCCAGGCTACTGATGCTGTTAAGTCTACATCTGGCCCGTGCAGGGCCTTGTAAAATCTGCCATGAAGTTCTTTACTCTGCCATACTTCCTTGCGGTCACTGGTACTAAGTACCGCAGGTTGACGCCAGTTAGTTTTGGCTAAGGATTGAGCGGTGAGTCCATTGTCCACGGCGATCACGTTGGCATGTATACCCACACTATTATGTAGGAAATAGTTTCTAAGATTATACAGCTCACGGTTATGCAGAGTTTTAGCATTTAAAAAGCCACGACCACCACATTTCCGTGGGATGTACAATCTCATCACAGAAGAGCGGGGGTGATGCATCCGATTTGATGTCAGCCGCGTTCGGACTGTTCGGTCCAGGGCGTCTAGCTCAGTTTGAGTCCACTTGAGTATTCCAAAGGAGTACAACAAGACTGGCATGACCCAGCCATTGTAAGCACGCACCTTGTTCCCTCCCGACAATAGGCTTTTCAGCACTTTTGTCAAGCGGCCCAAGAAGCGCCCCCGCAATGACTCCTTCATGTCAGCCTCTTTGATGCCTAATGCCTGTGACATACCCAAGTACTTGTAGGTTTCGGTTGCAGAGAGGGTTACTAAGTTAATGGAAGCTGAGAGTTGGGTGCTCTCAGATTCCACTATCTTCCCTCGTTTTGCATGCATGACTGCACATTTGTCAATACCAAACTCCATTCTGATAGAGTTACTGAAGTTTTCTGTGAGCTTCAGTAACGCTGACAAGTGAAGATTGCTAGAGGCAAATAACTTTAAGTCATCCATGTAAAGGAGGTGTGATATTACTTGTCCTCCTCTCCGCAGTCGATAACCTAACCCAGAATCCTCTAGTAGTGTGCTCAGAGGGTTCAGAGCCAGGCAAAACCACAATGGGCTCAAACTGTCGCCCTGGAAGATTCCCCGTTCTATCCTTATAGGCTCACCGTTCCCCAAGGTCTGGCGAGATCCTGGATAAAGAAGGACTGTACTCCACTGCTCCATACATGTCCTCAGGAAGGTACGTAAAATTGTATTTATTTTATACAATTCTAGCACTCTCATAAGCCAAGTATGGGGCACGGAGTCATAGGCCTTCTTGTAATCTATCCAGCATGTCGACAGATCTTTTCGGTTTCGGCGTGCCTGCTGGCAAATGGCCGTGTCAATAAGAAGCAATTCCTTAGTACCGCGGGACCCATTCCTACATCCATTTTGAGCTGTAGATATAATTGCATTTCTGTCAATGTGATTGCAGATTTTGCTTTTTAATATTGATGTTAAAATTTTGTACATGGTTGGAAGACATGTAATTGGTCTATAGTTCTTGGGTTCCGCGGTACTACCTGACTTATGGATCAAGTGGGTTACACCTGTGGTCATAAATTGTGGGAGCGAACCTGACTCTAAAGCCAACTGGAATTTGATAGCCAAATATTCGTGCGAGCTACGTAGCCATTTTAACCAAAAATTGTGCAGTCCATCTGGCCCTGGAGATTTCCAGTTAGACAAACGGTAGACTGCACTAGCTACGTCGTCGGGTGTGATAGAAGTACTATTCATTTCTTCAATAGGCTCACACACACGTTTAACGACCGCCATCCAATCGCCCTCGGAGTGAGCGATGGGTACCGACCAGATATTACGCCAGAAAGATATCATGGCGTCACTATCTGGCCGGGGCCCATCGCCGTTAGTCCGTTGTTCAGTCTGCTCCCACAATTTATATACCCATCTCTGGTCCTTTTGGAATTTGTGGTTTTGGGAATATCGATCCACGCGTTTTTTATATCTCCGAATACGACTAGCCCATGCATAAATTTTTTGTTTATAGAAATCTATGCGCTCTGTAACATGTGATATATAATCGCGGGGACTGATATCAGTCCCCATAAACACCTTCTTTACAAAGCGCATGACTCGAGGACGGGTGTTACCCTCTTGAAAGGATCGAAGCTTGTCAATGAGCACCCTAGCCTCACGGATACGCCGTTCAATCCTGCACTGCCAGGTCGGTACAGCAGATCTCGGTCGTGTAGCTCCGTCATAATCAGGGAACTTGACACGTGCTACACGACATGCGGTAATAGCCCCGCAATACAGGAGAGAATGCATATCCGTTATTATTATTATTATTAAAATAAACCAATATTGCATTAATAATTCAATTTGACATGTTGGATCTAATCAGGTCGTACTAATTGCTTTTTGAGTAGATGTTATACTCGGTTCATTAACATACATAGAGGCTCTGTTTTTATTTGGAGACTACGAGAATAGCATAACTTGGTAGATATATACCTATTCATCTCGACTTAACTTTTAATCTTGAGGCTTATCTTAGGCCACATAATGAAGTAAATCCCGTATTTCATTATTTTGCGTGGATTTTTCTTTTTAATTTTCTCAGGCTGGCTGCCTAATCAAATTAGTGGCTTTTTATTAGAAATAAATCTCATTTTGTGGCTACTAAAGATTTTAAAGCACTAAAGTATTATAATTTTAATTCAAATTTCTATATTCGACTATTTTTTTTGTCTATAATATTCTATAGGTTGGTCTAGCGGTACCGTGTTCAACCGCGGATTATGAGGTCCTGGGTTCAAATCCCGTACCGTTATTGCCAAACTTGTAAGTTTTTAAAGTTGGTGACTCCGGACGATAATGGTTAGTCAAGTTAAACCAAAAATTTAACAAGAGCTGGGTGTGTACAAAGTCTTGTAACAGTGTTAATAGTATATCATGTTAAGACAAGTATTTTGTTTGTAGGTATTATTTTTTGCCGACACATTTATGTTAGAGGTCAATATCATGACAGCTGAAAGCCTCCCCAAAAGATCTACCCAATGGCGCTGTATCTATAATTTGAAGGGTTATGTTAATATCACAACGCTTTGCAGGTTGGCCATCGCAGTATGATGGTCAAATTACGCAGAGAGAGGCTGCTGCCCGGTCTCTGGTAGATATACCCTCGGGACCGCTGGAGTATGTTTCGCCGGACCGTCTCAACTGGGTCGTGATGAAACCGGTATGAGATGAACCCACTGAGTTTGCTTCGCTGAGTCTTCTCAGTTGGGGCGCATTGGATCCGTCGTTATTAACACAAGGTCCGTCATAATAATAATACCTTAATATAGACAGAAGTATTGACAATATGTAGTAAAAATATTAGACTTAAACTAGATAACTAAACATAATCTCTTGACAATAACTTGATAAGAGCTAGCTAAATATCATTGCTGTAATAAAATAAATTTTATAAATGTTTTCATACAATGTGTACCTAAATATCTATGTTACTAGAAATAATAATGTATACAACTATATTACTACAAACATGTTCTGACTATTTACAAGCGCTTTATAAAGTCTATGTGAATAAAAACCTTTTTTATTTATTTTTTTTTATTTTACAACTTCTACGCCCCCCACGGAATGAGGTGGGCGATGATATTCTGATATTCGAAGCCGTCACCACATTACAAGCGGGGGTGTTTACAAACATGGACAATTTATGGTTCCAAATTTTTTTTAAATGGTTGATGTGCACCCATACTTAAAACTACCTTTTATTATCCGCAAAAGTACGTTGTGCTGCGCGGTTTCGAGCCCAATACACGAGGGATGATGACGAAGATGATTCTTGGGGGAGGCTTATCCAGCAGTACACTTATTACAGCTGTAATGTTGAATCTCCTCCGCAATACAAAAAATATGTATCTTATGTAGGCGTTGTCTTTTTACAGATATAAGAAACTTCACTTCGGAAAAGATGAATGCGTTACACACAATTTCAGTTACAATTCAACAGAATACACGTACACATTCTTCATAAATTCCTTTAACACGTCTCAAATCCGTGCTTCCATATAAATAAAAGTTAGAGAGAAAACTGTGCGTTACTTGGTTTCATAAGAACGCCTAATTTTGTGCGTTACGGCAACAAGTTAACTAAGATTTATTAGCCGTAACGATCCTTGCAAAATGCTAGCATAAATCACTAATACGCTTCGCAAAACCGGCTTTGTTAGGAAGCAAGAAGATACGGAGAAAAAAACTCGTAAGTACATAGGTACCGACGTTGAAAGTTGGCACGGAAAGTCATTCCATTTATGGGAAGAATTAAAAGTGAATTCGTTTTGTGCTACGGGTGTAGAAAATGGAGCAAAATGTTAAGACATGATTGTATCTATTAATCCTTGGAACTTACCAATTAGCGATCTTCCTTATCGTTGCATGGGTGAGGTACTCTGTGAAGACACCGGTTACCGTTCTGCTGCATTAGAACAAAGCATTTTAGAATGTTTCGATCTAAATATTTGATGGCATACTTAATCTTCTTATACAAATAAATGAATGCAATAAACTGATCAATATTTGTATATAAAATTGTAATATACATTCAACGATATTCTTTTGTGTTATGTTATGAGTAATGTGATGTTATTTCATTCTTTTGATCATTGTTTTTGTAATTTAATCAAATGGGCAAAGAGTAGCCTTCTTTTAAAAGAATAACCCGCAGGCGGATACATGCGCAAAAGATTCAAAGAAATATATAAAAATAAAATAATGGTTATAAGTGTACATTATGTTTTGTTCTCTTTTTTTGACTTTTACAAATAGCCTTCAATCCGTCAAGATAAACCCGAAGTACCGCTCTTTGGGCTTCATACCTCGACTCCAGGTGATTACTGAATTGGGGTGCATGAGTGGGATGGTTTATTTTGGAACGCTTTGTGCAACTATCTATCCACATTAATAAATGAAACCTCTCTACACCTCTACGCTTCTTACCTGAGTATTGGAGAATTAAAAAATAAATAAATCAATGGTCATTTATTCCGCTAAAATATTACATTTGTGTGGAATCGTCAATTTTTTTACCCTACCGTGCAGTGCATGACGTGGCAGCTACTGAGAAACACTGCCAGAAAACTCACTAGGAATCCTTTTTTTAAATATTTATTTCTTACATAAAATTACATGGTATTTAAATATGTTAATTTAGAGCGACTCAATTCCAAGCTGTTTTGTCACTTAAATAATCAGAAGTTTTGTAGTAAGCCCTGCTACACAATTTGGCTTTTATAATTCTTTTAAACTTATTAATAGACATTTCTCGGATATCACTGGGAAGTTTGTTATAGAATCTTATACATTGCCTCATGAAAGAGTTACTTACTTTGTGGAGACCGGTGGTAGGTATGTAACACAAAGTTATGCTTATTATTATTATTATTCGTTTAATTCGACCTACAAAAGGATCATAATAAGTACATTAAATTAAAATTAGAGAAATAAGACAAAACACAACACAAAATTACATTATAACTAAAAAGTAAATTGGCAAAGTCAATGTATTAAAACATACATGTCACGAGAATTAAAATATTAAAATTAAAATATAAGTCAGAAAATACGGACCGATAATAAAACAGTTATGTGTTGTCCCTAATTCATTTACTTTGTTATTGTCACTACATTAAGCATGCAACAATGGTTAATGTAGTGACAGTCAAACCTCTCAGCCATCATCCTCAGGATGGTGTTGGAGCTGGCGCGGACCCTACGCACCAGAGATGTGCACCGTTTTCGCATCGTCGCATAAAAGCAGTCAATGCGCGCCTCAGCGAACATCCCCGAGGCACTGCAGTACCGAGGCAGTCCCAACAACATTCTGTAGGCATTGTTGAATTGGACTCGTAGGGCGCTGTACTGTTTTTGAGTATAGTCAGCTCACAGGGCGCTCGAGTAGAAACAAGTGCAATACGCACTAAAAAGATAAAAAGATTTATATCTAGTATTTATATTATGAGTATCACTCCTTTTACAGAAGGAGTCTTTATATTTATGCATATAAATTAGATTGTCATATATATACTGACATGCTACAGTCAGAATTTTAATCTCTTTAAACTTCTCTCTCAAAGATTCTCGCGGACCAAGTTTATATATGGCTCTTACAGCTCTTTTTTGAAATACAAATATGGTGTTAATGTCCGCAGCGCTACCCCAGAGAAGAATTCCATAGGACATTATACTATGAAAATAACTGAAATAAACCATTCTAGCTGTATCCACATCAGTAAGCCGTCTTATAGTTTTAACAGCATATGCTAGAACTTAATTTGCCTGATATTTTTTCTATTTGTGGGCCCCATTGTAGTTTTGAATCAATTGTGATACCCAAGAACACAGTTGTCTCACTGCAGCTGTACATTGGTAGCCACCTGTTTCACGTTAAGTGTAGAGAATTTGATGACTTTAGTTTTCTTGTCATTTAGAAAAAGAGTATTGGCGTTAAATCAATGAACAATTTTAGTGATTGCGTCATTTACTTCGTCAAAATTACGTAATTGTCGATTTATTTTAAACTGTCGAGCAAACCCAAAATGGACTGCATTTGTGGAACGTCAGTCCAATCCATGGGCCACCTGATATCCTGCCAGCCTGCTCTGCCACATATTCATAGCAGGAGCTTATGAATGCACGCAAGCAGGGCAATTAATGTAGCCACTTTCTGTGCCACAAAATTTTGTTAGTTTGCAATCGACACGCAAAGAAGCAGATTGATGTTGACGGATCTGTAATGCAATTGATATCGCTTCAGTTTTCTCCAGCTGCTGTCTACCACGAGCATTCAAACAGAGTAAATGAAGACGCAGCGTGAGCAGGCCCACTACAAGATGGACCGATGATCTTGTGAGAGCCGCTGGAGGAGCTGCATGCGGGTAGCGCAATAACGGCAATTGTGGAGATCTTTGGGGGAGGGTTTTGTCCGGCAGTGGGCACCTTTGGATGATGACTGATAATTTAATCATAAAAAATATGTTATAGATTTTGTCCACAGCCAAATTTTTACAGTGAACCTTTTTAAAACATCTATATCGCTATTTTATAACATTATCTTTGGTAACACGACTAATATTGGGATTATTCGTCTTAACTATTAGTCTAATGGATTCATTGACACTATGCAAGAATCATATACAATTGTTGAAAATATCTTAACTTCATTTGCTAGCTTCTCTTACATTTAGACATGCTAAAACTTTTATCTTCCAACTTTGTTACCATTACTGAATATAGCTTCTTTAGTTTTAGCTACGTCTGCAAAGTCACATTTGTACTAAAACCTACCAGATGTTCCTTTTAGCTTAGGAGTAATCTAACTTCAAATACTAAAAATACAATGTATCCTTGCACTGTTCTACAAAAATTAAGTTAATAAAATGTGTTTTACACAAATCTTTTAGTTTTTGGAGCTAGATGAGGCTAAGGTATGGAATCGATTAAGTGGTAGGCAATGTTGGCAATTCTCTATTTCACACCACTAATCTCCCTCTAATATAATGCGTATAAAAGAGAAGGGAATACCTATATAAGTACATACAACTGTCTAACTGCCCACCGGGCTAATAATTGCTCGATAGGTTCTAATGTATTTTATATGTGTCATTTATTATCAGTATTTAGCACAGAGACGGTGATTGCTTTCACCAATCCGTGTGATCGGCGCGGTCAGTCCATAGATCGGTGACCACCAAAGTGGTATAATTTGTGAGCGTTTCCGTGCTTCGGAGGGCACGTTGAGCTGTCGATTCCGGTTTTACTTAAGCCATGTCAGAGGCCTACTGGGTGGCTTGGACAACTCCTGACACTAGGGTGGTCACCATCGTCAATACGATAACTAGGTAAGTAGTATTAAGTGCAAAAGATAAATTGACACAACAGTTGTGTCAATTTATTTTTTGCACTTAATACTACTTACCTACTTATCGCTGTGCTCTCGATAATAACTATAAATAAATTTAATTAAATAAAAATAAAAAATAACAAAAAATGATTTATTGGATTTCATAGTTACATTTTACAATATTATGAGGCTGCCCCAGTTAATTAATTTTGTTGATTTCGCATAGAATGCGTGGCATCTCCAAGCGATATCAATGCTACCTATACATAATATGCTAAAAGCCGTATTGTAGTGAATTTTGACGTGGTCAATACCTACTACTCTGTAGAAACATAATTAAGTGACTTTCACCTTGATCCATGCTTTTCTGAAACGGCATTTAAGTGAACGGTAGAGTTTTGCATTGTTCATGCGGCTACATATGAAGCTGCACATTCCCATACTTACAAGCTGTTTGGAAATGTGCACTTTCATCGTTGTATAGGATTCCCATTCAAGCTGTATGGTAATCCTATAGAACGCAGAATCAGCTTATACTGGAAATGTATAGCTTGATATGTAGCCGTGTGTACAAGTTCATATTCCAATGACCCACTCAATTCAACTTTTTGGCACCAATCTTAACATTGTACTAGCGAATAACATTTAATAATTTACATATTAAACACATTTTCACATACACTCTCACACCTACATCTATATCAATCTATATCTTTACACTAATAGATAATACAGTCACTCTCAAAATCGTAATTGTTACTGTTGTTTAAGTTACATAGTTATGTAATAGCTGCGGGAGGGCACTGGTGACTTGTAATACAGGTATCAAACCTACATCAAGCACCAGTCTCTCACAAAGTTTTGTCATATGCTGTGATACTATTATAATTGTAAACCTGTGTGGTACTTTGTGAGAGAGAATAAATGATCTATTATTATTATTATTATATATTTTTAGTTATACATGTTTATTGGTAAAAGTGAACCCTGCCTCTTAAACTCGGCAGAGCCTGTATTTAAGGAGGCAGTGCTCTGCAGTTATTTTATAATTTATGGTTTTTGGTGCCATAATTGGAATATTAAGTGGCAAATACAATCTTAACCTCTTTTTCGTATATGGATATTAATATTCGTGTAACCTAATAAATATCAGTAGCTCTATTAGTATTTATATTCTTATTATAATATAATCTAATGTTTCATAATAATTAATGTTTATTGAATTTTTTATTTGACTTCTTTGCTTGAACTAATTTTTATTTAATATTATTTGTTATCATTGGTTTGACGTTGGAGACTTGTATTTTTTTTAAAGGTTTTTATTCACGTAGACTTTAAAAAAGCGCTTGTAAATAGTCAGAACATGTTTGTAGTAATACACTTATTATTTCTAGTTGCTTATTACAGATATTTAGGTACATGGAATGTTAAAACATTTATACAATTTATTTTATAATAGTAGTGATATTTAGCTAGCTAAATATCACTACTATTAACTTGGTTGTTAAAACCGGCTGTTTAATGGTTTATGTAATTCAATAACTAATTTGAAGCAAGTTGATCATTTTGATTATGCAACCTATTCTTATCTTATCTTGTTTTGGGGTGTACTTGTGTACAGCACTTCGACCCTTCAGGATCTTTTGTACTATCTTCCACTGGTTTTATTCTATCCCTAGAGCCCTGAATGAGGTATGCACATAATCCAGTACGCTTCTTAGAGATAGATCCTTGTAGTCACCTGGTTCTGGATATGCCAGCCCCAGGATTGCCATTCTGTGTCTCGCCAATGCATCGCATTTGCATATTATATGTAGCATTGTTGCATTTTCTTCCCCACAGGTCCTGCAGATCGGGCTATTCGACAGTCCCAGTTTGTATAGGTGGTAGTTGGTGCCGTAGTGGCCCGTGAATACTGCTACTATTAGTCGTAGCTGGTTTCTGCTGTATTTCCAAAGCTTTTTGGACTTTCATGAGTTGTTTGGAGTGTTTTAGTTCCTTGATGCAACCTATTACTGTCCCACTGCAGGGCAAGGGTCTCCTCTCACAAAGGCAGGGAACAGGCTATAGTCCACCGTGCTGGAATAATGCGAGTTGGTACACTTCACGTCCCATCAAGAACATTCTGGAGAACTCTCAGGCATGCACCTATAGGCATATTTTCGATCACTCGAGACCACATGAACTCTAGACCAGTCACTCCAGAGTCCAACGGTCTACCCATTAGGCTATTTAGACTTACATTTGAAACGAGTATGAACATTAATTTCGTAAAAAGCTGCAGCGTAAAAGTATAAGGAAATTAATATTATATACTTTTTTTTTTCAGAAATATCTACTAATGAATGGTATAATTATATCAATCAACTTTATTTGGGAACAAATACACAAGATTTAACTTTAAAGTGTACTTCTGTGTGAGTGAAACTTAGAGTGGAAGCCAAGTTAAGAAATGAAGTGACGTCTTTGCTCTCAAGTAACGATGCTTTAAAATAATCTGATTATTTATTCGATTAAAAGAAATACTTATCACCTTAGGTATAACTAAAGTGTAATAACACTAGTGCTAAGTATAAACTAGATCTATTCGTCTAGTTTAGGACATATCACACACTTAATGTATGTTTTTATATTCAGTGGTTTGCCGCCAGCTTGTAACTTTTAAGGTTAGGTAATATTTACAGGCGGCTGGTGTCTCCTGACTTTCACGCCAAATCAAACAAAGTTATCGTTATTACTTGAAACTAATCGCGAGTTAAAAAACGAGGTCGTTGTAGACCATATGGCCTCTTAATAAAAATAAATCAGTGAGCCCGCCGGCGGCCCGTACCACACTCGTAACTTTTTTAACCCGGCTTGTGTGGGATAATGACTGAGTGAAGTTGAAAACGCTTGATATGGCGTGTGGTCAGTGTTAGTTAATAATAATAATGTCCTCCAGGCCATATTTCGACCACAGCGGCCACTCTCAATGAAGACTAGCCAACTGCGCAGGCCATATTATAGTGCACAAGTGTGCGCGTAAACATAGGGGCAATTTCTACTGGTCTTCTGGACTGGCGAGAGCTCCCCGCTGCAAAGCTTTTGAATACCGTGCAGCGGGTGGTTGCCATGAGAGTGGTCCGTGGATACCGGACGATCTTGGTGGAGTTCTTTACCTCCGAGCGCCAGCGGTCCCGGAAGGGTAACCTACTGTAGCTCAAGTAACACGCTTGTGCGTACTGAGGAGGGGGGAGGCACTCAGGCCACTCCCATCCCCGGGTGAGAGTCTCGAGGACGCTCAGTATACGGCGGGGGTACTGGTGAGATCGTTCACGAGTACCCAGAGCCCCCGCTACAGGCACTGTGATGCTGGCTACCGTGGTGGTTTTAGTGGGTCGAGCCCCACACCACGTACGACTAGAGCATTTCCCCACGTATAAAAAAGGGCACTTTTTAATATATCTCTCTCACGACCCAATGGGACGACTAGCAACACGACCGTAAATAGGTCAGGTACATGACCGACGGCTTTAAGTGCTCTTCGAGGCACGAGGGTATAATACCGCCAACTCCCATGGTTCGAGCTAATAATCTAAAATAAATCTAAGAACCTATTCTTTTTAGAATAAAATCCCAAAAACACTTTTGGCCTGACTCGGGACTTGAACCCAGGACCTCGTTATGTGCGTTTGAACACGCTACTGATAGACCAACAAGGCAGTTAATTACCAAATGTATGATATATTAGGCGTAATGACTCATTGATTTCTTACTTAACTCAGCAATGATGATGTAATAACATATGATGATGTCTTTCCGGCTGAATTTCGGCCACGGCGGCCATTCTCATTATAGTGCACAAGTGTGTGCGCAAACACAGGGGCACTTTCTATTCCATCACACTCATGATCCGATGGGACGACTAGCGACACGACCGAAAAGAGGTCAGGTACAGGACCCACGGCTTTACGTGCTCTCCGAGGCACGGGGGTGTAATACCGCCAGACTTCGGGCTGATTTTTAGCCCGACCCGGGATTTGAACCTAGGACCTCATTTTCTACGGTTGAACACGCTACCGCTAGACCAACGAGGTGTATCTTGGAATTCGAGAAAAGGGCAATGGCGTAGTCACAGTTCGAAACGCCGGATGGCATTAATGAAAAAAAAAATGATTAGTGCCACCCAAGATATACATTTTGGGTGGCACTAATCATATTTTTATAGATACATATGGCCCACTGAAATGTTGTAGAGGATTTGAGGAAAGGGCAGTGGCGTAGTCACAGTTCGAAACGCCGGATGGCATTTATGAAAAAAAAAATATGATTAGTGCCATCCAAGATATACATCTTGAGTAGCAATAATCATATTTTTATAGATACATATGGCCCACTGAAATGTTGTAGAGGATTCGAGGAAAGGGCAGTGGCGTAGTCACAATTCTGAACGCGCCGGATGGCATTTATGAATATTCGCAACTTTGCTAGTGTACGTCTTAAAACTAATATTAATTCGAAACAATTGTCAGTTTCTAACGTGGGTACTAATTATGCCCCTCCTAATGTGATAGCTTCTAAACTCCCCTCTCTCTTTCAAACTGGTTTTATACATTTTTTTTTCTTGGGACAATGTCACACAGATCTTCCTAGCCCCAAACTAAGCTTGTACTATGGGTACCAGGCGACGATATACATACTTATACAGTATGTTAGTTTAAACGAGGGACGTATTCAAACCCACAATAGTGTATGCTTAAATGATACTAATAAAAATATAAACAAAAAAAAACACTGATAAATAACAAATAGAACCATACCAAAAATTTCGCAAAAGTCTCACAACGTGTATACACCCTTGCACTAACGTTATTATTATCGCAGAACATGTGCGCGGGTCAATGACCTTTAAGTACAATCCATTTTCCCTTCATACTTTAAACCGAACGGGTCTAAAATGGTATGGGTGCATTCCTTCTTCATGCAGCAGCTTCCACACAGTCCAATGTGATACACCGAATCGTCTTGCAGCATTTCGAGTGCTTTCTTGTGGGTGATGCTAGAAGTATTCAAAAATGGCTTCTTGTAGGTGCACTGGGTATGTCTCCCTTCCTCGTCCTTGGGCATGCGTCGGTACGGTGAACTGACCGAATGTTCGCAATCGTGCGCACTCAGTGTTCATGATAATGTATTTTATAGGACAATAACGTCAAAAATTTAGGTTATGAGTTTTTTAAATATTTGGGACGGGAATCGAATACTGAACACCCTCCCTTAATATGTCCCTCGTTTAACCTAACATACTGTATAGATAGATAAATACTTATATACATAGAAAACATCCATGACTCAGAAACAAATATTCGTGCTCATCACACAAATATTTGCACTTACCGGGAAAGTGGTACCTTACATGAAAGTGGTATAAGGCATTGAATAGTAATTCTGTAATTTGTTTATGCAAAAAACAGAGTTCTAACCATTATCTAGGTATCTTATAGGTATGTTACATGTCGAGTACAAAATCTTGGCATTAATATATCATGTTTGACACAAATACATCCCTTAATCGACGCTCGCTTCTCGCTCTCGTAAAAATTCGTACACTGGCGGCCTAAAAAAGTATACAGTCAAATTCAGTCAATATTTGCTTTCAATATCCAAACATATTTAATCGGGAGGATGGAAAATGTGTGTGCTTTCTTCGCAATAAATATTGTCAAACAAAAATGTAATATTTGTGTCATTAGGAATAGTAATGTGTTTATTTTTCGTAGTAGTTATGGCTGTGCCAAACTTGTGTTGCCAATTATTTCGTAAGTATGTTTGGTGACTCAACTTGAACTTTTAACTCTCGGCACTTTTTACCAATAATATATTTTCCATTGATGAGTCTTTAAATATACTTCGTTATATGTATATTTTCTTCTCCTTTTATTTTAATTTGATCCGTGTCCATAGATATACTGAATAAGACATTAAATCAATGTTGGAGGTTCAACCCAATCCATTTTACACCTTTAAACTTATGCAAGTAGTTATGGTGCTTTGTTTTTTAAGACAACGCCCGCACTGGTCAATCTAGTCCCTGTGACGCGGAGTACTTTACAAACATAAAATAGATGCACTAAAATTACGTCCAGACTCAGAACAAATTTTATGGGTCTCACAAATAGATGTCCGGCACGGGACTCGAACCCGCAACATGAAGCGGCAAGGCGACTGTCTAAGCCGCTGCGCCACACGTGCAGTAAATTTCCTCTGAGCTTAATTTTACTTTTATGACACGTGCTGTTTTTTTTGTGCCAAATAGGTAAAAGATGAAACTTATAAAAGATATTTCCACTTAGATGAAAGTCGTTTAATGTACTGAAAGGATATGTTGTACATTTAGAACTTAATCTATCGTAGGTCTAGCAGCTGTGTATCCAACCACAGATAATAAGGATATAATCTGGAGCATGGCGGGAATAACCCTTGATTTTATGCAAGGGGTTTAATGAACGGGTTCAGATCCCCGGTTGGACCAAAGAGTGTTGTTGAGATTTTTCTAAAAACACAACGTATAGTATCTAGTACTGGGTTATTGATAAAATACTTTAGTCTCTACTACCACTGAATTACGACGGGAATCATAGGTAAACGTATACTCCATAGCACGGAGAAGCTATCGAAATTCTATAAATTAACCATTTCAGTAATAAGTAGATCTATAGGCTGGCTGCGAGCTGTGTAGGTAATTAACACCAAAACACTTGTTGCTTGCCCTCTTGATGTGTATTGATAAATTCAAATGATATTTCACAAAAAGATTGACAAAGGAATGCTGAGATGGTTTGGCCATTTAGAAAGGATGAATGAAAGAAGATTGACCAAAGAAGTATATCTAGCCTGTGTGAATGGAACAACCGGAAGGGGAAGACCTCGTTGAACATTCTCTGACCAAATCGGAGACGTTCTCAAGAAAGGGCAGGTCAGAAGTACCCTAAACCGGCGAGCATGTATGAAGAATACCTATAATGACAGTAATCGAGGCAAAAGACGTGTGCAAAGATCGTGACAAATGGAAATCCGTTGTCTCTATCTACTTCTCTGGGAAACAGGCGTGAGTCTATGTATGTATGTATATTTTACTGATACAAATAGATATTTTCTCACCAAAATGTATATAATTACGAAATCAAAATAGCGTCATCACGTTACATCTAAGCAATTTTTACTAAGTTACGAAGTTATATTGCTTAATCAACATTACATGTCGTTAATTTTCTTTGTTGCCAACTATTATAACCGTTCAGCATCAATAGTATAATGAGGATCTCGTCATTGATGTCTAAAGCACATATCAGATAGATCAGATAAGATTAAAAATCAAAGCAATTACAGTGTGGAATAGAGGTCAGTTGAACTCAATCACAAGATATTTGAGCTCAACTTGAGAAAAGGGCCTCGAACTACTTTTCTCTAAAAATTATCTCCAACTTATTTATATTATTATTATTAATCCTCACTAATATTATTTATACGAACGTAACTCTGTTTGTCTAGCTGTCGTGCTTTCACGCTAAACCTACTGAACCGATTTATATAAAATTTAGTGTGTGTGTGTGTTCTTCCCAGCCGATTTTGAGATTAGTTAAGGGGCTAGGGAGATCATTTTTCACATGCGCCCTTAGATGACTACAGTTTCCAATCTTGTGAGTGAACGTGCGCAAACATTGGCTGCACGTGAGGACACCGTCCACAGAGTTGAAAAATATGACTGCTGGTGGTTTAGTCTTAAGCTTTAGTACAGATAATCTAGAGTTATATATGAATATAAAATTTAGTACAGATAATCTAGAGCCTGAGAAAGGACATAGGCTTCTTTTTAATGCGAAAAGAAGTTTGTAAAGGGTTGGATGAAAAGTTGTATGGCAGTATCATCATTTTTAAAGCTAGAAACTTGAAACTAATTTTTTAGGCTGTTGATTCGATAAGCGCACCTTGGTATGGTGCGACGTAGGTGGAGAAATATGCTTTAGTGTTATTTTTTCAGACATCCTAAAATTAATTTTATAAATTTAAGCGCGGGTGGGAATCGAACCCACTACCACGGGGTATCCGGCCCCATGTACGTTAACCACTCCGCCATCGCACCGTGGTTCTGAGATTCGAATTTATACAATCCACACAGTGTCATTGAGATTTTTCGATCCATTCAATATTTCCTAACGCATTTAAGACGCTTTCCTTACCCTAACGGCCGGACACGTGAGAACAGACGACTGTGGCGCACGCATGCAAATACTGATTTTCTGATTATAATCAAAGACACTATACCACGCGGACGAAGTTGCGGGCACAGTTAGTAATTTATATGTTAAATTTGTTATGTATGTAATATTTACGAAATCTAATGTGATATGTTGATTAAAACTATCACCACCATCATCATAATATCAGCCGAAAGACGCCCAATGCTCGACAAAAAGATCTCCACAATTGCCGGTCTTTCGCAATCCGCATCCAGTGACTTTCAGCGACCCTCACGAGATCATTGGTCCATCTTATAGGAGGGCTGCCCAAGCTGCGTCTTCCAGTTCGTCGTTGCCACTCGAGAACGTTTCTGCCCCAACGGATGTCGGATCTACGAGCTATGTGCCCTGCCCACTGCTACTTCAACTTGGCTATTCTTTGGGCTATATCGTTAGCTTAAAATTAAAACTACAAAGCCCCAATATTAAAGAAAATGTTAAAAAATTGTGACCAAACAAACTTTACAAAACAAAATATGAAAAATAAGTACACTTTTGATGCTATAAACTTATTACTTAATTAATATTTAGGCCAACACAATTCTTACCTGAGCGTTTCGTTATAAAAAGGGTGTATAATATTTTGGCCTTATGTTTAAGTAACGCTAAGCCGAGCCTGAATATAACGACTGTGCTTAATGACTTGACCTACTCATCTTACTCATTAAAAGTACGAAAATATATTAATTTCAAAATTAAATTCTAGTTTCTTACGTAAAATATGTAAAGTAAAATACAAATCCCACGTTATTTAATGCTTAAGAATTAAATCTTATAATTAATGACAGATTTTGTTACGTTTATTAGCGTAATTTTTTTGTTTAATAGCGTTATTTTTGTTTTGTTATTTTTTTAAAGACAACGCTAGCACTAAGGAATTTCTTTCCTGTGTCGCGGGGTACTTTACAAACATATAACGAACATGTGACGGACACAAATTACATCCAGACTCAGAACAACTACTTATGGGTCACACAAATATTTTTCCGGCTCGGGAATCTAACCCAGGACACGATGCGACTGTCTTAGTCGCTGCGCCACACGTGCAGTTAATTCAATTCGCAATGCAAAGCGTAAATCTAACCTCAAAGCTGGAAAATCATAAATGTAATTTTTGTTCAACGGCAGAGCGTCTTGGATTGATAGAAGACGCTGTTTTTATCTCCGCTCCATGATTTAATATATTATTATGATTCCCAGCTTTGCGTTCATAATTAATTTATATTTTGCCCCAGGCTAGCTCTAGTGAATCTGCACGTGACCTTTGACCAATACTTTGACTGCACGTGTGGCGCAGAGGTTAAAACAATCACCCCGCCACTTCATGACCTGGGTTCGATTCCTTTTCGATTGTTCTGAGCCTGGATGTACTTTGTGGCCATATTTTATGTTTGTAAAGTAATCTCCGCCACACGGGGATAAATAATTCTCTTGTGCTTTAGCTACTCGTATTATTTTTTAAAGGCACCGCCGCCTTTGAAAAATAATACGAATAGCTACTGCTTACTAGTTACTTATTGAGTGATAATTGAGTAACGTTCGTAATTATTAAGCTTGATAGACATTAGCGTTAAACCATCCACATGACACACTTCAGGTTATATTAATAGTAAATACTAGCTGTGCCCCGCTGTTTTACCCACGTTAAATTTTATAAATTATCACAGCTCCTCCCCCGTAGGTGAAAGCGTGATAATATGTAGCCTATATGTTGACCCGACCTCTTAGTAATGTTCATGCAAAATTTCAAGTAAATCCATGCAGTACTTTTTGAGTTTAGTCCGGACATACATACAGACAAACAGACACACAGACAAAAATTCTAAAAACTATATTTTTGGATTCGATATCGATAGTAGATCACGCCCAAGGTATAATTAAAAAAAAATATTCAATGTACAGTTTTGTCTTTCCTACGATTATATTATATGTACAGATAATAATAATGAGTATTAAATATCATAATTGTCCAGTACAAATGTTGCCTTCATAAAAATATTTTTCAACGTACTGAATAATAATAACAACGCACACCAAGTTCTTCGAATTAACAATTGATCTAGCTTTTGATTAAAAAACACATATAGATAACTTTTTTACCAAAACAAATAGCTTTATTCCAGCAATTTATTCAAACATATAAAATATAACAAATGTAAAAACAGCGGTATTTACCAAACGTATGTAGAGTCAGCGATCCGATACTGTATTTTATTATGGGGCAACAAAACCGTCCTTTGTTACACAAAATATAGGTATTTGAGCAATAAATAATGTAAAATAATTAATAGTCGCTCACTATGGGCCTTACTAGAAGGCTCAAGGTCACCCAAAGAGCCATGGAGAGGGCTATGCTAGGAGTTTCCCTGCGGGATCGAATCAGAAATGTCAAAATCCGCAGGCGAACTAATGTCACCGACATAGCCCGAAGAATTGCAAGACAGAAGTGGCAGTGGGCGGGGCACATATCTCGTAGAACCGACGGCCGTTGGGGCAGAAAGGTTCTCGGGTGGCGACCACGAACCGGAAGTCGCACAGAGGCAGGCCCCCAACAAGATGGACCGATGATCTTGTGCGGGCCGCTGGAAACTGCTGGATGCGAATATTGCAAGACCAGCAATTGTAGAGATCTTTGGGGAGGCCTTTGTCCAGCAGTGGACGTCTTTCGGCTGATATGATGAAGATGATGAAATTAATATTAAATATCCGGGACATATCACACAACTTCACCTAGTGGGGATGAATAAGGTCACCAGAGCTAATCTGAGATGGGAATAGGGTGGATATTACATAAGCAAAGCCATGTGTGCCATCAGGTAGGCGTATGCTCGTTTGCCAACATACTAGTCTTATTGTTTAAGACTTTAATTAATCTTGAACTGAGCAGATATAAAAATGTCGGCCATTCATTTTGCACCAGCGATGTTGGTGGCATATAGGCTGGTTGTAAAGTCCGAGCTGTACAACTCTGCACGCCACGGCCGTGTACCGTGCTACATTCGCTGGCTATATGCAGGGGAAACTCTTTCTTAATACATACGAAACATATCTAATCATTCATTATAAACAATTGAATTTTTTTTGGTGGAAAACAAGGAAATTCAATAGCTTGTACTTACCTGCACATTACGTACCAGTTACAATTAAAAAAAAATCGGCCAAGTTCGAGTCGGACTTGCACATGAAGGGTTACGAAGCAGCAAGTATTTCAGTTGATTAAATTCGAGCAAATTGCAGTTCATAACGTATTAAAAAAAAACGACTTGCTAGATCTCGTTCAAACCAATTTTGGTTGTTAGTTTCTATGGTAATGTACATCATATATTTCTTTTAGTTTTATCATTCTCTTATTTTTGAAGTTACAGGGGGGGGGGGGGGGGTGGCGCTCATTTTACCACTTTGGAAGTGTCTCTCGCCTATCCATAGACAGCCCACATGTATGGGTAAGATCAAAAAAAAAATTTGAGATTCAGTTCTATGTATGGCGACCGCCCAAAATTATTGTTCTTTTTCTACTTTTGTGTAAAAATCTTAATGCGGTTCACAGAATACACCAGCTCCTTTAGTTTCGGAAAAAAGTGGCTGTGACATACGGACGGACAGACAGAGACAGACGTGACGAATCTATAAGGGTTCCGTTTTTTGCCATTTGGCTACGGAACCCTAAAAAATACTTTTGTGTGCCACGACCATACTCTACACGATAGGACAAAAAAAATGCTCTCGACCCAAATATCGAATGTTTCATAGATGTAATGTCTTTTTTTAAGGTTCCGTAGCCAAATAGCAAAAAACGGAACCCTTATAGATTCGTCATGTCTGTCTGTCCGTCCGGATGTCACAGCCACTTTTTTCCGAAACTATAAGAGCTGTACTATTGAAACTTGGTATGTAGATGTATTATGTGAACCGCATTAATATTTTCACACAAAAATAACAATAATTTTGGGGGTTCCCCATACATAGAACTGAAATTCAAATTTGTTTTTTCATCGTACCCATACCTGTGGGGTATCTATGGATAGGTCTTCAAGAATGATATTGACGTTTCTAATATAATTTTTTTTTGACTTAATAGTTTGCGCGAGAGACACTTTCAAAGTGGTAAAATGAGTGTCCCCCCCCTCCCTCCTGTAACATCTAAACCAAGAGAATAATAGAAATTTTATTTTTCAAGTAGCTGTGACTCATATATGTTAGTAGGACGTACAACTATGTTAGTAACATACATTATTATTACCCTGCAACCGTCATCCCCGCGACAAACCATGGGAGACGGCACAGCAACGACTTATGTAGGCGCAGTCCAACCTACTTGCAATCATGTTTAGGATACTGTTAGAGCTGGTCCGCACCCTATGCACCAGAGAACCGCATCTTTTACGCATTGATATAATAAACCTTAAAAAAGAAATATGATGTTGATTACCACGCAAACTAATAACGAGAATTGGTTTGAACGAGATCTAGTAAGTATTTTTCTAATACATCATAAATTGTAAACCGCAATTTACCTTTCATTTAATCAACCAAAATGCTTGCTGCTACGGAACTCTTCATGGGCAAGTCCGCTCGCACTTGGCCGGTTCTTTTTTAATTTATTGATGCCACAGTAAGACTGGAATAATTCTAGTAATAAGGATATTACAATATTAAACAGACTAATGTAACTAATGTTATATATATGAACCGAATTCACGATTGTGTTTTTGCAATAAAGTTTGTTTTTTTATATATGAGGTAGTTTTGAATTGAAGCTACGATATGTGCAACAAAATTATATTTTTCACACACCATCTGCTTCATTATGTCATAATGAAAGAAAGAAATGAAATTAAAATTAATTGTATTATATTTTTAACGAAATCTTGTGTTATTTACTTTAAAACACCATAATAAAATATGCGTAAAATATTTATTGTTAACCTGAAATTATAAAGTTCAAGTTTTGAAGCATAAATACAGTTGAAACTCGTTGATAGACTTGAAAAACTGAAACAAACTCGGAAATTCATAATTCAAGAAAGTGAAATAATTTATTCATTTACTTAAATAATACTCATTTAACTAATACAACTTTGTCTCTAAGGTCAACTTCACAAGGTTACGCTTTCAAACAAAATACCTAACAGTCATTTCCCTAATTAATATTTAAGTTAATAAAATAGCAATTTGAGCCAACAGAACTTCAGAATTTATGTAGGCTATCCATAGACGTATTAATCTTACTCCGAGAACTTACCAAGTCTGTCCCCAAGTCCGGAACATCAGAAATATAATTTAGTTTTCCATTTAAGTTGGAAATAGGGTGCTTTGCATACAAATTCTCTTCTAAACTTGTCATGAGAATCGTAACTTGTATATATTCGTTACATTCCACTTAGGGAGTAGTTGCACCTTCATTTGTTTCAAGAGTAAACTACGGCTGAAATGGCGATACAAAAACATTTTGGTCCACGACATGGCATATTCTGAGGCCCAAACATACGCGTTTATGACGCCTTTGCGGGCTTGTGACATCAAAAACCGCTTAGCGCGTCCTTTACTGCCACCTAGGGTTGCTTTCTGTATACTTTATGTTGGCCGAAGTTGTAAAATGTTGGTGTCTCCCTGTAGGGTACTTTTCGTAGTTTCATGTTGTGGTGAAGTTTTTGTGTGCGAAGGAAATGTTGTACAATTAACTATGTAAGTACAATTTGACGACGCGAACGTGCCTTGTGAGAGCCAAAGTTTATTGCTTAGACTGCTGTTAATGTTGATGCCGTAAACTGAAATAATGTCCTTTTTCATTAAGCTTTAACTTCGTAGTAGCAGAGTATATCAAATAGAGCTGTCCTGTTGGGTGACCTTTTTATTGGTGTCTGGTTAAGACATAACAAATAAATGCATTACTTAAATTAACCTCGTAATTTCAGAGACAGTAACATTTACTGTTAATATTAATATAACATTAAGAAAAATGGGTTAAAGAACAAAATACAAAGTTCAAAACCAAATAAATAGTTTAAAATAATTTCTGGAATACGCTTAATTGTTTTTTTTTTTATTGCCTTAGTAAGCAGACGAGCTAGCGGCCCACCTGATGGTAAGTGGTAACCGCTGCTCATGGACATTCGCAGTGCCAGGGGGCACAGCAAACCGCTGCCTACCGTGATATTAGTACTCTTTTTAAACCTCGTTTGAAGAAGGACATGTCGTAGCGCTGGGGGAACACCGCAGCAGGTAATTCATTCCAGAGCCGGCACGTACGTGGGATGTATGAACGCTGAAAGCGAATCGTGCTTGACGAGATCGCTTCCAGGTGATACGGATGAACCTTACTGCGAGTGCGCGTGGTCCGATGATAAAAATGGGACGGTGGCACCAGCTCAAACAGTTCCTCAGAGCATTCCCCGTGAAAGAGACGGTAGAACACGCAGAGAGATCTGAAGTCTCTCCGCTGCTCTAGCGACTCCGTAATCTGTCCGTAAGATTGGAATCCCCAACGATTCTAATAGCACGCCTTTGGAGGGAGTCAAGTGGGTCGAGCTGGTATTTAGAGGCTCCTGCCCAGATATGTGAGCAATACTCCATGTGCGGGCGGACTTGTGCTTTATATAGCAGCGCAAGCCGCTGTCTTGGAGTGAAGTACCGCCTAGCTCTATTCAGGACGCCCAACTTCTTACTTGCCAGTTTGGCTTTGTCCTCCAAATGACCCCTAAATTGGCAGGTGCTCGAAATTTCGATTCCGAGGATCCCAATACTCTCGGATACACGGAGATCAACCCCTTGGAATCGGGACGCTACGACAAATGGGTCCTTCTTAGCAGTGAACGCGCACACTTGTGTCTTATTGGGGTTAAACTGGACTAGGTTCTCTACACCCCATTCATAGGCCCGCCCGAGAGAACCCTCGACTTCAGACACAAGTTGCAACCGTTTCTCTTGTACCGAGCTGCGAGTGACATTCTGGTGGCCGCTATACTGCGCATCACCCGTGCTGTCATCCGCATAGCAATGCATGTTTTCTATAGATAACATGTCATTGATATGCAGAATGAATAGCGTAGGGGAGAGCACCGAGCCTTGTGGTACGCCAGCGTTAATGGTTTTGGTGTCGGAGCAAGAACCGTCTGCTACGACTTTAATGCTTCGACCGTCCAAAAAGCTGGTGATCCAACTGCAGAGTCCCTCGGGGATTCCATATGATGGTAGCTTCGATAGAAGAGCCTTATGCCAGACCCTATCGAATGCCTTGGCGATGTCAAGACTACAAGCTAGAGCCTCACCCTTGCTTTCCAAGGTTTGTGCCCAACGATGTGTAAAATACACTAGAAGATCACCAGCTGAACGACCGTGACGGAAGCCATACTGACGATCGCTTATCAGCTGGTGTTTCTCTAGGTATTGTAGGAGCTTAGAGTTGATGACTCTCTCTATGACCTTGGATAGCAAGGATGTTACCGCTATAGGCCTGTAGTTCGTAGGGTCCGACCGGTCACCCTTTTTGGGAATAGGGTGGACGTTGGCTACCTTCCACGAAGATGGAACCCTTTTAGCGCTGTAAGAGAGACGGTAAAGGCGCGTTAAAACCGGGGTCAACTCAGGGGCGCACGTCTTTAGCACCACTGAAGGGATGCCGTCCAGCCCGCTCGACTTATGGACGTCTAGGAGCTTAAGCTCCCGCCTAACCGCACGTTGCGTTATGCGGATTTCGGGCAGAGAGCAATCACACCGTGCGATGGAAGGAGGTATGGCACCCGCATCGTCCAAAGTCGAGTTTGAGGCAAAAGTTTGGCAAAGAAGATCTGCCTTCTCCTTAGCACTATGGGCCAGACTGCCATCTTGCTTGTGCAGGGGTGGGAGATTGGACTGGCAGAAGTTGCGTTGAGCAGCTTTGGCGAGCGCCCAGAAAGCGCGACTCCCGGAGGGATACTTACCTAGTCGCTCGCCAACTCTGGCAACATGTTCTGCCTTGGCCTCGGCAATAACTCTCTTGTAGGACCTAGAAGCGGCATTGAACTTCCGCTTCTCCACCTTGACTTCCAGATCTTGATTTTTCCGGGCCTTATCCCACACCAGATATGCAGACTGCTTGTGGCGCGCGGCATCCCTACTGGCTTTGTTGAACCAGGGGCGACTGCGGCCGCCAACGGGAATTTTGTGTAACTGACGGAAAAGAATATCACCACCCCCATCTCATCCCATGCGTGGCGTAGAAGTTGTAGCGAGGGCATATCTCTCGACGAACGGGCAACAGCGTTTCACTGTATACTGTGACCGTCATACTGCGATCGCCAACCCGTCTGGCAAGCGTGGCGATTATTACATATCGGTCCAAATGATGGATACAACTCCACTGTTGAAAACTTTTGAGCAGGCCTTTGTCCAGCAATGGACTTCATTCGGCTGACATGATGCTTGCTTGCTTATCGTATGGGTAGTGGTAACCCTAGTGTCAGAGTTGCACAAGCCGCTCAGAAGTCCTCCTTAACGTCTGTTGTCTAATGACTACAACCGGGACCGACAGGTTATCGTGCCCTCCGAAGCACGGAGACGCTCAGAAATTAAACCACTTTGGCGGTCACCCATCTATGGACCGACCGCGAGCCTATTCACTTAACCTCGCCGATTGCTTACGGACCGGTGAGAACATCTCGCCTATGATGATGATGTAAAATAACATGGTACAAATGGTCCGTTACTGATTGGCGAGGTTAAGCAACTAGGCTCGCGATCAGTTCATATCGCCTAAGTGGTTACATTTCTGAGCGTCACCGTGCTTCGGAGGGCACGCTAAGCTGTCGGTCCCAGTTGTAGCCATTAGGCAACAGTCGTTAAGCCTTTTCAGAGGCCTACTGGGAGGCTTGAACAACTCTGACACTATGATAACCATTGCACATACGATAAGTATGTAAGTACAATCCTACTAATATTATAAATGCGAAAGTTTGTGAGTGTGTGACTGTTTGAGTGTGTGTATGTATGTTAACTTCTTTACGTCCAAACGGCTGGAGCGATTTTAACAAAATTTGGTATGGAGTTAGCTGACACCCGGGATTAACACATAGGCTATAGTTTATAAAGTTTAATGCGGGTAAAACCGCGGGGCATAGCTAGTTGTAAATAAATAATAAATCGATGTAAATGAAGTAATACCTACCAGTATGCTGCACTGTATTGCGTGTGTAGCCCGGAAAACGATATCACGGCAAACGACCCTATTCGGTTGAAGTATATTAAAAGTTTCATTTTTATGGACCGAAACCAACAAGTCAGAATAACATAAGCATTACAACGTTATGCGTGGCTTTTATTTGGAATAGGTTATTTTGAATTTTGTTTATGTTATTGAATATATTTGTGATTGTGTTTTTAAATTCGACTAATTGGAATACGAATAGAAATGTTGTAATGTTTATGTTGAAGATTTAAATACTAACTAGCTGTACCCCGTGGTTTTACCCGCGTTAAACTTTATAAATTACTAGCGGCCCGGTACGTGCTTCGCTACGTATAAGGCATAGTAATAAAAAAAGGATTATTAAGTTCATTTATTCAAACAAAAAAATATTTTAAATTGCTAATAGATGTTGATTTTACACTTTTTCAAGACTTTTTTTTAAATTTTCTCTACGTACAAACCTTCCCTGGACTTTCGCATTTATAATATTATTATGATTGTGATTTCAAAATCGAGTAATTTGAATACTAAAAGAAATATTGTAATGTTAATGTTTAAGATTTTAATACTAACACATTGTTCTCTTGGTCGAATTTCATCCACGGCGGCCAGTTGCAATGGAGAAGTGTGTGCCCAAACACAGGGGCACTTTCTATTCCATCACTTTCATAATTGGTGAAACTACTAGCGACGACCGGAAAGAGGACCAGCGGCGACAGCCAAAGGACTACGGCTTTATGTGCTTTCCGAGGTACGGGGTGTAAAACTGTCCACTCCCATACTTCGGGCTGATACTGATGTTCTTCACAGAAAAATCCCAAAATCCCTTCTTGGCCCGACCCGGGATTTGAAACCAGGACTCAATTATATTCGGTTGAACACGCTAACGCTAGACAATAGTCATTACGCAAAATAAGCTGATATTTTGTGATTATAGTATCTAATTAGGTAATTTTTTAACGAATTGTAGACCATGTATCTATGAAAATAATATGTTTTAATACAACTAGAATTAAAATATATATTATTTTCATGAATACATGGTCTACGCTATGTTAAAAAGATACCTCATAAGAATGGAAAAATATCAGCCACTTGATACTAGAGTACTTTAAGGGCCCCAAAACTAGCTAATACCAAAATCATTTGTTTTTAATCAAATAAACCAAAAACTAACTAAAGCAGAACTCATGTTGGCCATAATATTTTGGTTAATGCCATCCGTGGACCGCACGTGTGGTGGTCCAACGGTTAAGATAATCACCTCGCTACTGGCTCAGTGCCTTCGTATTTCGGATTCGATCTCCGCTCAGCACTGCTATATATGTGTGACTCACATATAGTTGACTGATGTCACTGAGTTTGTGGGTGCTTTGTGTCCTAAAATCACGTTTGTAAAGTCCCATGCGATACAGGAATTTATTTACCTAGAGTGGGCGTTAAATTATGAAACTGTAAATGACAATATGGGTTAGTCTTTTTTTTAATACAACGCCCGCACTAGGGAATCTAATCCCTGTGTCGCGCGCTACTTTACAAACATATAATAGATGGACACAAATTACATCTAGACTCAGAAAAACTATTTATGGGTCACACAAATTGTTGTCCAGCGCGTGAATCGAATCCGGGGCACGAGGCAGCGAGGCGACTGTCTTAGCCGCTGCGCCACCTGTGCATTCATAGTAAACACGACGATAGTGGTTTTATTATTGCACCATAAAACATAATATTATTATTTTTAAAAGAAAATTTCTAACTTCCCGACAGTTTTCTTCAGAGTTAACAAATCAAAATAATGAAGAAATTTAATATACGTACATTTAAACAACACGTCTTATATAAATATACATATAATAAAATCATAGGAAAGTCAAAACTGTACATTGAATATTTTTTTTAAAGGATACTTGGGGCGTGATCTACAATCGATATCGAAGCCAAAAATATAGTTTTTAGCATTTTTGTATGTGTGTCTGTTTGTCTGTATGTATTTCTGGCCTAAACTAAAAAAATACTGCACGGATTTACTTCAAATTTTGCATGAATATTACTAAGAGGTCGGGTCAACATATAGGCTACATATTATCACGCTATCACCTACGGAGGAGGAGCTGTGATAATTTATAAAATTTAACGCGGTAAAACCGCGGGGCACAGCTAGTGAAACATAAATTAAAATAACACTAGGTACATTTCTAGCACCAATAAAAAAGATTATTGAAGAAGATTATTTTGACTGTTTCTTTATCGTATTTCTACCGAGCCATGTTATAGTCAGTCTGTAAAGTAGAAGCCCTGTTATACCCTGCATCCGCTTTGATAAGGATGCAATTTCCTGTATAACCAAATCGAGAGTTTGCAGTAGATTTCCTTGATCTGACAGACACAGACGCATTCGACTATAATATAATCATAAGAAACAAAGACGTAATTAAGTTTCGCATACGTATTTCCTTAGTCATATATTGGACATGGAGTTACAATATAAATAATATCCTAGGCCATTATTGACACACGGCCATCTGATCCCAAACTAAGCAGAACTTGTACTATGGAAACCAGATAACTGATAAACTACTTCCTTTTGTAAAAAGTTACTTATGTAGATAATTACACTCAGACTGGACAAACAGACATGTTCATGCACACAATATCTGTCCTGGGGCTCTACCGGCTAAGTCGCCGAACATCGATTTCTTAAATGGCGTTCAAATAAATAAAGGTTAAAGATGACTTAATCAATCGTTAAATCGGCTTCAACGTTGACCATCGATTCCGGACGATTTATGACGTCACATGTGCTCATGGAAGCCGATTTTAAAGTCATCTTTGACCTTTATTCATTTGAACGCCATTTAAGAAATCGATGTTCGGTGACTTGGCCGGTAGAGTACCTGGATGGGAATCGAAACCACGACCTGTGGTGTGAAAGGCAAGCATCTACCAACCACGCCAACCGACCCATCCAAAAGTATGCAAACAACACGTTCACTCACTCTATCCTAATTTTGGTAATTCACGAGTACGGTCAAACCAAAACAATGGATGATTTATGAGTTCTATGGGGCATAGAATGAAGAAATATGACTATTGAGAGCAGTATACAGTAACTTCTTATAAATTTTTCTTTTTCTAATATTATGTAGTAGAAAAAGAATGAAAGTAAAATAAATGCAGTGGAAATGAAAGCTCTGAGAAGTATGTGTGGTGTGACTTTGAGAGACAGAATTCGAAACACTGATGTAAGAGAGCGTTGTGGTGTGAAAGAGGATGTAGTCACAAAGATTGAAAAAGGCATGCTGAGATGGTTTGGCCATTTAGAAAGGATGAATGAAAGAAGATTGACCAAAGAAGTATACCTGGCCTGTGTGAGTGGGACAACCGGAAGGGGAAGACCACGTCGAACATTCTCTGACCAATTTGGAGATGTTCTCAAGAAAGGGCAGGTCAGAAGTACCCTAAACCGGCTAGCATGTATGAAGAATATAATGACAGTAATCAAGGCAAAAGAAGTATGCAAAGATCGTGACAAATGGAAATCCGTTGTCTCTGCCTACCCCTCTGGGAAACAGGCGTGAGTCTATGTATGTATGTATATACATAATATTAGAGAACTTTTAACTTTTTTTAGCATGGTCAATAAATTAGCTAAGTATAGTATTGTATAGTACCTATAGATTATGAATATAAATTATTGATTGTATCACTTATTGTGCTTGGAATTATCTGTTAGCAATAAGATATCTGTAATAAAAAATAAAATAAATAAAAAAAATCATAGGTGTAACATATTTCTTGACTGCTACTGAGCTTTGTTTGCTACAATTCTTGGCTTTAAAAGCTCTTAAATGCGTTTTGGTAGAGCCTGAATTCCAGAACGTCACTTTACACTTTGAGATGTAAGCTAAGAGAAGGTAAACCAAAGAAACAGTAATCTAATTACAAAATAAACCTTTCGAGAATTATTCTTTTTATTGTTTGAAATTTTTGTACTTCTTTCAATTTATAAAAGTAGTTATTATGATCCTTACTCATGCAATGTTACAGGTACAGTTCGGAAACTCCTTTGCATATTCTGTGCTCGTGCGGGCCGCTAATGCGTTGTAGAAGAATCCACTTAGGACAGCATATTATGCAACCGGAGGACATACAACCACTCACTGCACAATCAATCTGGGAATCTTTGGAAGCTGTAGGATTGAGCAGTTTGAACTTTGACTTAGTCAAGGAGCTCTGCTACAATAGATCAGTAATGGTCGAGGTAGCAAGATGCCATCAAGGCATCAAGCCCCAAACAACAATAAATAATAAATAATACAGGTACAGTGGCCAAATAAAAAAATGCTCACTTCCAATATAAAATAAAACACAATCCTTTTCCAATAAATATACAACAAAAACAAATAAAATGGTCCGGTAACTACATTACTGTAGGCAGGGGTTAGTACAAACATTTCCTGGGAAATTAACAGGGAATTGATCAGATTTCCGGGGTAAACGGAGCGTGAATTCCATCGCAGTGCCAATCAGAGAGTCACTCTTTGCCTGCCCACTTGTAATTTGCTGTTTGAATGCACGCAATAATATACAGACACCTCCGGTAATTACGCAGCGTCAAACTGGAGCTAATGAAAGGTGAATGCGTCCCCTTTGGGGCGTTCAAGTTTCAGTTTGTTGATAGTCTGTTTCAAAATCGATTGTATAAATATATAGTTATCATATTAGTGATGACAATTTTTTATATTTATGTTTTATAGATATCTAAGGCCACGAAATGAAACATGCAGCGTGTGCAGGCCTCCTACAAGATGGACCGATGATATTTTGGCGCTCGCTAAAAGCAGCTGGATACGGGTATCGTGAGACCGGCAATTTTGGAGATCTTTGGGAGAAGCTTATGTTGCTCAGTGGACGTATTTCGGGTGATACAATGATTTTCATGACATGTAAGAAATCTTACCAATAAATCAAGAGAGGTAGGGCATAGCGTTCATTCGCTCAAAGAGCAGCCCGACTGGGGAAGTACCTCCACCTTACAGAAGAAATTCCTTAATAATAACATTAATAATTTAAATGTTGTGTTTCCGAGTGTGAGTAAGGTCGCCAGAGCTCATTGGAGTGGGGGGAAGGGTCAGCAACACTTGTTTGCTGACTCTAAAAGGCCGGCAACGCACTCGCGACTCCTCTGGTGTCGCGTGTGTCCATGGGCGGCGGTGATCACTTACCATCAGGTGACCCACTTGCTCATTTGTGGCCCTATGATATTAAAAAAAAATGACTATTTGACAATCTTGATTTTACCTTTGGAATTAAATTAATTTTAAATTTAATATACCGTCCTAAGAATTAAATTAATTTTGAATCTAAGATAACCTTAGAATTAAAATAATTTTTAATCTAGTGGTAACGTTCTTAGTAGCTGGATCCGATGTCTTAAGTAAAGGGTATTTTCTGGTAACCACCATTTTATACCACTAAGGAATAGATCTAGATCGTAACTTAAAATAATAGTGTATTACATAGATTTGACTATTCTTTTTATTTCTTACTGGATTGTGGGTCTAGTAGTTAGTGCCTCTGACTGCTTAGCCAGAGGTCGTGGGTTGGTTCTCCACCAAAACCACGACAAATCTTTGTGGGATAATCTCGATTATTTTCTCTGGGTATAATTGATCTATAATGTGAATGTTTACCAATTTTCTGTTTGCCATAATACAAGTTCAGCCTAGTTTGAGATCAGATGACACAAACAAAAATATTACTATTTATTATTATTTTTTTTGTATTTATTTGTTTTTGTTTGTTAGTTATCCCAAGATATTTATTTTTTAAGTTCTAGTACTCACACAACAACTCACTCAACCAAAAAGATTTGCGTCCTCAAGTCAGAATACGTAGGACTTACCATGTAACACCATACAACATGTAGTAAAATATAGCTAAAACTATAAATTTTGATACTTAAACTTAAACATAATCTCTTTGACAATAACTTAATACAAGCTAGCTAAATATAATTGTTATTATAAAATAACTTTTATAAATGTTTTCATACAATCCGTGTACCTAAATATCTATGTAACAAGAAATAATAATGTATACAACTATATTACTACAAACGTGTTCTGACTATTTACAAGCGCTTTTTTAAAGTCCACGTGAATAAAAACCTTTTTTATTTATTATTTAAGATCTGTGAGCTAATAAATACTTTATTAGAAGAATACATTTCAATAGCAGCACTGAAGCCATAAAGTTGGCGATGTTACCAGACTGTACCCTGGAGAATACGACGATGTTCTCCAGGGCACAGGCTACTAATAAAAATACAATATAAGTTAAACTCAGGACTTACGAGAGGTTTATATTCCATATGGGTTAGCCCGTCCCATCAGATTATGATAATGAGGGAGTAGATTATGCTACTGACTACACATATGCATATTTATACATACACACACACACACAGACACACACAAAATGTGGTTATTGCAAAAATTGTCAATACAGTACAATACACATTTTGGTACTTAATGGCATATAAATATGATAAGGTATGGCAAATAAATAGTTTATATTGACTTAACAGAGTACATAATTTGAGTCGATCTGCCATTGATTTACATATATGATTAAGTATTTGTATCCAGCATGCTTGAAAATCACAAAAAAATATTCCATAAAGAATAAAAGTAATATACTTTTTAAACTTAGAACCTTTGCGAGCAAACACAAAGCGGAGAAGGGTACAAAGACAATTAAATCTATATATATTCAACTTTTGAATAATTACGAGTTAAAACCCAACGAAGGCGACTGTCACGGGTGACATTCAATCAGGAAGACAATATTATAATTAATTTGACAGTTTGACAGCAACCTTTTCGAATTAAGAAAAATTCAGTCACTGTTAAAGTACAGACGCCAGCACATCAAGCTACCCCAATCTGTCAAATTTACCCAATTGAAAGGGAACCTTATGATTATGTGATAAAGTTGAAAATCTATAAAAGAAATTTGACATATTGGGGTAGCTGGATGTGCTGGCGTCTGTACTTCTACTGTTAACCGTATCGTTTTACCATATTCATGAACATTTGGAATTATTAAGTATTACGGCATAACGGCATACATTAATAAAATTCCCTTCCTGCATTTCGGCAGTTTACACCAGTCCAAGTTCCAAGTTAAACGTGCATGTCTAAGGCAACAATGTTCCTAAAAACTTAGACGATACAAATCATCGTTCGCTTTAATTTAATTGCATGCCAGTGCCAATAAACTTGCACTGTGTAACGGACCTAAAGCAAAGACTATGTTTTACGTGCGGCGTTACTCACCTTACACAATGGCGGGCTGACAGCATCGTAACTAAGATATTTGGAGAGTCGTACAAACATATGGGCCGGCCGAGGTACGAGCCACGACTCGTTGACGTCAACTCGGTGTTTGGCGTAAAAGAATAAAAGAGGCGGTTCTGTTGTCTGAAGACACAAGTAAGTCACGTTTTATTCACTATTATTGTTAACTGAGTTGTTAGGACTACACTGTCAAATAACTTTTTTGAACTTGTTAGAACTAACCACCTGTTAACATAATTAGTCTCAGATAAATTTGAAAATAATATACTTTTAGACTTAAAAATCAATAACAAATGAGGCAATTATTTGGATGCACGTGTGGCGAACGAAAGTTCGAGTCCCGCGCAGGACCACTATTTGTGTCACCCACTAATATATTTGTAAAGTACCCCACGACACAGGGATTAGATTCCACAATGCGGGCGTAGTCTTTAAAAAAAAGTCTGGCAATGTAAAACGGTAGCATTACTCTATGGTTTCCAATGAGAAACTTAATTAGATATCTAGTATGTTACTATTTGATATAAAATATTAAAAAGTAAATTCGGTATTTCGGTATTGTCCAACATTTTAACAAGGATTTAATGTACTTAGAAATTACCATTAACTTGTCAGATATATTACAATATTATTGTGACTTTTCCTATGTTAAAAAGCCCGGTCTATAATATTTTGAGTTGTTCCAAAAGTCACAGTAAATAAATAACATTTCATTTAATGTATTTATCATTTAATAATTATTATTATATTTATTATGTACTAGCTGTGCCCCGCGGTTTTACCCGCCTTAAACTTTATAAATTATAGCCTGTGTGTTAAACGAGGGTGTCAGCTAACTCCATACCAAATTTTATTAAAATCGCTCCAGCCATTTAGACGTGAAGTAGTAACAAACATATACACTCACAAACCTATAATATTAGTAGGATATAATCGATACAAAGATAATTATATAACTTAAATTCCTGCAATTAATTTGGATCACGCCATTTCTTATAATTCAGACTCCACACAAGTTTTACGAACCAAGCCCGTCGTAAAGTCGACAGCGAGTCGCAATGCGCGTCGACTCGGACGTGATATGTCACATTCATGGTGCCTGATGGATTTATGCCCCTCAATGGCTCCACTGATGTCTATGTTACGGCCACATCTTGAGTCACAAACACTGATGTTTGGTGGGACACGCGATTCTATGTAGCTTGCTTTAGTTTTATTATTTCGCTAGAATTTCGTAACACTTCGTTTGTTTCGTCGGATTGGTTTTTGATGAGCTGTTTTATTGGCCTATTATATAGTAGCTAGATTCTCACTGTTTTCTATGTATTAGCTTCATCTGAATTTAATAGAAATAAAATATTTTAAGTATTGGGATGCCTTTTATTACATCAAACGTAGTAATAAATTCTTCATACATGAATTAAGTAATAAACAAAGCTGAACGACTTTAGCAGTGTAAAATTAATTTAGGTTTAGACACGTAGAGGGTTGTCTGTCTTCATATAGAGCATATTATTACGTTAAGCTTGGTATTTAATGTGAAATATTACGTGTTAATATTGACGAGAGCTTTAGAAGTACAATTGTAAGTTAATACCTAAGTGGTGAATAAATTTCATTACTTCATTACATAGGCAGCAAATGCCGTTATCTCAGTTCAACTATGTTGCCGATTATACATATAATTGTAACACAAAACCCTTTAACAATTCCTTCACCCACATATCGGGATCGCAAAACCCAGTTGAACTCCATCAAGATTCAATTCACAAAACTTTATACCGACTGCCAACTGTTCGGTATAGGCACAAAACAAACACCTAAAGTTGGCCAAGAGTTTGACAAACCTTGACTGTGTTCAGGTTCGGTATTCATATTAACCGCTATCTGAGAAGATTACAAAGCCCGTAAGGGCAATTTCGTATGAGTTAGTTTTAACCAAACATGGTGGCGAGACTTACGTTCAATGGAAGGGACGCAATTTCAAACATTATTATGTTAAAATTTAAATTACAGTAGAAGACAGTATAGTAATTTCGTCATGTGATTGTAAACCAAGTCGATTGGTTTTCGTGTTTGCTGAATAAGTTCATAGTGGCCATACCCACATAAATTTCTATAATAATATGATAATAATACATAACTAATTTATACATTGTAGAATTGGGTTGTGTACCTGTAATGTTAGTGTAAGATAATGAAAATAAATAAATAAAAGAACATTATTATACGATTATTACAAGATTATTTATCCTTTTCGGCTCAGCTCCCAATCCCGGCTAACTACCAGAATTAAATAAGCGGTTAAGGGTATTGAGTAGACTGAATGTGTACAAAACACAGTTTTCTTATCGTACCGTATATCAAAAGTTGTGCAAATCTATTGCACAACTTTTCTATTGTTTACATTGTAATTAATTTAGCTGATTATGGTACAAAAAATGTGTTTTACATCCATTTGGTCTATCCAATGCTCTTAAGCAGTAACCAACCAGTGACCAGTTATCAGATTCTTCTGACTGCATGTAACGAATAGTAGAGGTACATCAGACGGTCACCGTAGCCCAGTTGGTAGTGCTCCTGCCTACGAAGCTGGTGGTCCTGGGTTCGAATCCCGGTAAGTGCCAATATTTGTAGGATGAGCACGAATGTATGTAAGTATTTATCTATCTATATAAGTATGTTTATCGTCGCCTGGTACCCATAGTACAAGCTTTGCTTAGTTTGGGGCTAGGATGATATGTGTGACATTGTCCCTAGATATTATATTATTATTATTTATTAGAAGGACATATAGTTAACTTGCATGCTGTGGTTTCCTATAACATAATTCTAAGGGTACACTGTTTAAAAAAACCATCCGGTGCAGTCTTTGGGGACTGCCAATAGCAGTGAAACTATTTATTCATTTCTCATACTCAGGAAATAGTATTTATTTGATCCGAGTAGCGAGTGGAAGATGCTACTTCCCACCTTTGGGCGGTAAAGGGTCGTAGTAATTGCTTCCCTCTATAGTGGGAATTGATTTTAAAAATAGAACTCAAGTTGGTTAGGCAGTTGGCTGTAAAAAATCTAACATAATTAGGAAAAAAACGATGTATAACGCCGCTAAAGAAGTTTCACTTCAAAAATACTGTGGTCATGTGATTGTACATATTAACGGCCACTGTGAATTAAAACAACACTCCGTCTTACAAATATTCGATCAGGTCATGTGCCCTGACGTGAGTTTTATATTTTTAGCCATCCCAAAAAAGTGCACAACCCCGTAAAGAAGTTTTCACTTATTTTATTTATTTAGGCTCACCTTCACTTAAAATATTACAAATTGCGTCCGACTATAACTAAAGCTAAGTGTAGCAATCTTATGGGTAAGCACGGCATGCATCTTTTATATTACAATAAGTGTGCCTTATACAAAAAATTACATTAGATTATCATATAATATTAATTAAATTTATTTATAGGATAACTTATTTATATAAATATATAAATTATTGTTTCACAAACAAAAATATTTGTTGGAAACTCGCGTTGAATTAATAAAAATAAAAAAAGAAGATAAATTAAGACCGTCAGCGGCTTGCAACCTAAACTAACCTTTTCGTATTAGTACTCTTCTAGGTAATTTTATTTCCGTTCCAAGTCCCTTTTAAGCATACAATCTTATTGGATCAGGCCTCAGCTAATGTTTGCACAGTCCACGCGAAACTGCTGAAATTCAATTTTATGTTCCTTTCTCTTTAGTTGACCGATCAGATTTGGTATCTTCTATGTAAAGACCCTAAGTCATCTATTTTTGAGGAATATATTGAAAACCCTTTTTGGTTATTTCTTTGTAGTAAGATTGGCAATATTCAAAAACTTGCGTGATTAGAATAATGTATTCATTATGCACTATAATATTTTATGAAACCATAAAATGATAGTGGGGAAATTATTATTGATTGACAACTAACACACTACCATCTGAACCCAAAATAGGTAGAGCCTGTACTATGATAGAGCTAGACAACTAATAAACATACTTATATGTTGTTAAAACATACATATTATTGATACATTATACCCAATACAATCATTATTAAAATGCCGGCTGCGTCTTCATATATCCCTGTCCCCAATGTCTGGTTTTCTCTTTCCTGGCTATATTTTCCCTTCAATAACATTTACAAAAAACTTGTTATGACATATTTCGCTATAAATAACCTAAATTTCCTAAAGAAAACACTAAATCAACTCTCACTGTGGGTACAACTAGTCTAGAATATGAGTTTGAATACTAAAATTACGATATAGAAATGAGATACTGCCCGAAACGACGTGACGAAACATAAAATAGGGTTATGTATTCACAATCGAAACATATGATCTTATAGAATTATTGATGTATGGCGCTTGTATATAATAATTCATGAAATATTTTGCTTTGAATTTCTTTAACTGTCGTCGTAGAAAGAGATACGTATGATGAGCTGAAATCGCTGTTCCATCTTATCTCCTTCAAGCAATATTTCGATTGTATTGGAAAAGTTATTAGATTTTCAGTAGACGGTCCTATATTTGGCAAGTTGTGTAGAGTGGTGGAGTTTCATGGAGCAATAGGATTTTAGCCCTTACTTTTAAGACAATATAATGACGGGCATGATCGTTATTAACATGGGTGACAACTATAGGTTAATTTAAAAATATCTACGATGGTAACCATTTAGAGCTCTGGGAATATGATAATCCTTGTGCCCAGTTCTGAACGTCACTGACTTTCATAAGGTATAATAAGTCGTTGATCTTGTAGCGATTTTAATTATACCACTTTACTGGTCTTGCGCGCACGTTTGCGAATATTTTTGCTATAAAATAGTTTTACTGTACAGGTAGGTACATTAAATTCAATCTTTTTTTCAATGTTCTGTACCTGAGTGTAATTAATGTATAATAATAAAATGTATGTACTTAAAAATATATATGTTTATCAGTTATGTACCTGGTTGCCATACCAGAGTGACAATTTTCCCAAGATATTTATTTACATATAATAAAATCGTAGGAAAGTCAAAACTGTACATTTAATCTTTTTTTTAAAGGATACTTGTTGCGTGATCTACAGTCGATATCGAAGCCAAAAATATAGTTTTTAGAATTTTTCTGTATGTATGTCCGGGCTAAACTCAAAAAGTACTGCATGGATTTACTTCAAATTTTTATTGAATATTACTAAGAGGTCGGGTCAACAAATAGGCTACATATTATCACGCTACCACCTACGGAGGAAGAGCTGCGGTAATTTATAAAATTTAACGCGGGTAAAACTGCAGGGCACAGCTAGTATATCATAAAGTTCAAAATAGAAGTATTTTATAAAAACTGATACATTTAGTTACCTTACTTTTTTTCTTTTATTGAACCTGCTACCCTAAATATCCACAATCTAAAAACCCTCCTCAAGTTGCCTATTGATTGACTTCACACGTCCTTTGTTCACTAAACCCGTAGTAACTTGAGGAGATATGGCCACCCTTCAGATACTATACTGACAATAGAACAGACAACAGTCTAGCATAGAATGTACATTGTTTTTTCGTGAGGGAAGTTATGTGACGGGCCGGTTGGCGTGGTTGGTAAAAGCTTGATTTATTTTTATTTATTTTATTTTAATTATTTGGTTCACCAACAACTTAAACATTAACATTTCACTGTTCAGGCGGTTAGGCTGTGGAACTCTCTTCCGCCTAACATTCGAAACTGTAACACAATCACCACCTTTAAAAAAAAGTTAAAAGAACACTACCTTTCCTCTTTGCCATAGATATATGTATTTTATGTAGTTTATTATTTAAAATTATGTATTTATTTATGTATATGTGTATTTTTATCGTATGTATGTATATCACCCTACACACTCATATCTTCCTCTCTTCCAAAATCTCCTCTTGCAGGTCTACTGGAAGAGATTTCTTTAGAAATAAGTAGTACCTTTGTACAATGTGTTCTCTTGTTTATTTTTTCTTTCTTTATAGTCTTAGTGTGTACATAAATTGGAAAATAAATAAATGAATCTTTAAAAATAGCACAATACTTAAGATTTAAATGTCTAGTTACTTATAGGTAAACACTACATTAAAAATTGAATGAGCTACTTTTACAATTTTTTTTATGTGTAACCAAAACCCTAAAAGCTATTGATAGTTTTCCGAAATAATCCTAATGAGACGTGGTGGATATCAACCATGTCACTGCATTCGTTATATAATTTTGTCATTCGGCAGAGAGGTGAGTTTGAGCCAAGTAATGTTCTACGTAGTGGAGGAGCTAAGGGAGTTATCGGTTTTCGTGGAATATGGAACGGAACTCTAAATCGTATCCTTTGTAACATCTCAAGGCTTTCAATTTTATTTTTTAACAATTTAAATAAAAATACCAAATCAGTTACATCCCTTCTCTTAGACAGTTCCATCATCTTAAAATAATCTAACCTGGTTTTATAATCCACTTTTTTCCCCCCCAATCCCACCGAATATGGCAAATGCCGAACAAATCTCTTTTGAATACGCTCGATTCTAAAAGAGTGATATGCAATTTCAATTTCATGGGTTCGATCTTTTTCTTACCGTATCGATGGAAAACTAATTAAATTTTTGTTAACAACAACGTGACCACACTGATTGCTCTACTTGTGGCATTCCTAGGATCCTCCCATGAACGATGTTAGGTGGGCCATGGACCGATGCTCCACAAATACAGTCCATTTTGGTGTTGCTTGACAGTCCCACCCAGGACCGATATTTGTGTGTATGAACATATCTGTTTGCTCTAAGTCTGGGTGTGATTATCTTTATAAGTATGTATTTACAAAAGAAAAGTATAGTAAGTGTGTAATATATCAATTATCTGGTATCCACAGTACAAGTTCTGCGTAGTTTGGGATCAGATGGATGTGTGTGAATAATCTCCCAGGATATTTTTATAAGGTTCTGTACTGATAACTCAGTATAAACTCATAAAATGCAATGCATTAGACATATGTATATTAATAGGTACTACCTTACATAAGTACGGGTAAATGGCTAAGCTTGAAATCCATTCCAAAAAAGTATAATTTAGGACCTTGTTTTTATTTTAGGATGAATGAAAGAAGATTGATAAAAGAAGTACCTGGCTTGTGTTAGTGGTACAACTGGAAGGGGATGATCTCGTGGAACATTCTGTAACCAAAACGGAGATATTCTCAAGAAACCCAGGTCAGAACTACGTTAAACCGGCGAATATAATAACAGTAAACGAGTCAAAAGAGGTGTGCAAAGATGGTGGTAAATGGAAATCCGTTGTCCCTGCTTTCCCCCCTGGGAAACAGGCGTGAGTCTTTGTATGTATCTATATGATTTACAATCCAAAATAAAAAAGATCTGACAAATATCGAAGTTAGGTATGAAAAAAGAATTCCTCTCTTGCTCAAAGAAAATATTGCAGGAGGAATTGAATTTTACTTACAGAGGACGGGTAACAGCGTCTCTTTTTGTACTATGACATACTGCGATCGCCAACCCGTCAGCCATGCGTGACAATTATGGCATATAAAATATTGACACAATCCACTGTGGAAATCTTTTGGATGTCTTTGTGTGGCGGTCTTTGTTCAGCAGTGGACGTCATTGACAGTAGATGACAAACAAATTTAGTCGGAATCTGGTTTTTAGAGGCGTACTAGTAGGCGTCAGACGCAGATACACTGATCTATAGATATTGAAAATACGAATAAGTTAATAAGGATGGAAGCAGCGTTGAAGTTATTTTTATGGAATAACTATAAAACTTAGCTATTTTTCACATTATTCCCTTCTTGCTTCTTATTTACACCGATTGACTGCATGTTTTACTGACTCATAAAACTTACCATATCATCAAATTTAAGTACCTATAAACACTTGTTACGGCTCGAAACATGCGTAAGAAACTTGGAAAGAAAAGAGGGAAGCAGGATTCAGACAAACCAAAAAGTCTACACCGAGCGTAGCGAGTATGACATATCCAACCATCCTTGAGGCTTTTGTCCATGCTTGTGAAATGATGAATAATAAAATAATGGCAGCATTATGTTCATGCCACTTCTATTATTTATTCTCTGATAGTCACCCTACTCGCGAATACTCTGAATACCTCCATAGTTCCTTGTTCGTTATCAGTAATAGGGGTGCAGGTGTCTACCTATCGAATTTAGTTGTTCACATAAAATTGAATCCAAAAGAAAAAGGAATAGAATTTCAAATTCTCTGTAGGTACCGAAAGGCTTTTTGTGAATATATAAAAAGGGAGATTAGTGGGAAGATGGGAAGTCAAAACAATACCAATTTTGTATTATATTTTGTTAAAAATGGAGGATGCGATGATGATTGTAAAAGTTGGGTGCAATATAAAAATAGGGAACGCCTGCAATTGACAAATAAATTCCTATATCGTGAGGGACTTTACAAACATACATATAATTCATACAAAGCGTTCGATAGTCCGGGGAAGCAGTGAAATTCTCTAGGCTTACTGTTAACTTTGTGATAAAAACAATTACACCTTATACTTGAAACAACTATGTATCGAAGTTGAAACTGTACCCAGTACTGAAAAACTAGGAATAAAATGTAGTATAAAAGTTCGAGTGACGTAATTCGTACCTATAAGAAATAAGCTTACTCTAATTTTTATCTACGGAATATTTTTCTGTAGTAAAGTGCTCTAGGTAGATGGATTTTGCTTACAAAAGAAACGAGAATGGAATAGATATGAAGTAATAGGAGACAACGTCTTTCCGTCATTGTCGTACTTACAAAAGAAGTGGAGAAATTATGTATCCTTTCATATTTTCAGGGTTTATTTACAACAATGTAAAATATTTTGAATAGAGCTGAAAATAAGTTGTGGTATATTGTTCGAGTAACATATAACCTATAGAAAGATTATAAGAAATCATTTAGGATATTTGTTTCTTACATCTAAATTCATCATTATTTAAAATATATGTTAAACGGCACCTTTTAAAACTATAATACTTAGAAAATTTTTAACACTAAAATAATTTAAATTCTATACCGTTTTGGTTTTATAGTATATATTTTATTGTATAGTATTGTGTAGTCCTGTTCTTCCTATGATTAGAAGTCTCTTAGCATAACCCCTACATTCTTACATTTTGGTAATTGTATGATCCGTGCACCTTTTTTTTTTTTTGTTAAGGCAGGGGGAATGCCTTCGCATGCCACCCGCAAAAAGTGTCTGCGGGTGGGTATGTCGGACTTGCACCGACTAAACCTACCTGCCGTGGACTTCTCTTGGCGCCTGATGGGGGAGTCTCGGGAACGCGGGTATGCTGCTCCGGTACCCCCCTTTTGCGCCATGTCCCAGATGGTCGGGACACGTACCCTAGGAGGGCTCCATTGGATTGCCCTCCCCTATTGCCGACTCCTGCCAGTACGGCACAGCGACTGCGCCACAAACAGATCGCTGTCATCCCGGAGCCGCTTGTGCGTGGCGGCAGTTGAGGACACTTCTCATACTGCCACCGCGGCCCCGAGGGGAGTTGGGCTAACGGCTGCCGCCGCCACCCCCACGCCTCCTCCGCCTACGAGCGGGATCGGCTCGTTCCCGATCCCGTTCGGCGGCCTCCTTCTGCAGCAAAACTGCCTCACAGAAGGAGACCACGGCGTCCCATTTAGTGGAGTCGCCAGCCAGCATCGCATACACGACTGCTGGCGGCGAAAGATCCCGTCCAATCTCAGCGACCAGGACTCGTCTCTCGGCCTCCCAGGCCGGGCACTCCTCCAGCGTATGCTGGGCAGAGTCCAGGTCGCTCCCGCAATGGTGACAATGTGTCGTCGCTTCTCGGCCGATCCGGCTCAGATACTCACCGAAACAACCGTGTCCGGTGAGTATCTGAGTCAGTCTGTAGGTGACGTAACCGCCCTTCCTTCCCACCCAGGCCTCGAGGTGAGGCAGGATAGCACCAAAAAAAGGTTGACTGGGAGAAAATGCCTTGGGCATTAAGTCCGCCTCCATATAAATATTTAAAATAAATAAATGCTGAAAAGTACACTATATTTATTAAATTTTGACACTGTACGGTCTTTTAGTTTGTATTGCGCTCTAAAAACCCACGGTGACATAATATGGGTTGGCAGACTTAATATGCCATTAAAAACATTTTTAGAGAAATCCCATGCATTTACAAAAAAAATCTGTTTCTAAGGGATAGATAAAAGAAGTTTTTGATTGAATACATACACGGGCGTAAGCTATGTAGTTTAAAATAAAAGTTTCCATGAGTGTCTGAAGTTGAGTTCAGGAAGTAGCAAAATCTTCACCAACACAAACAAGTTCTATTTGTAGAAACCATTCCACATATTCCACTGCCAAACATAATCAAATTTGTGTTACATAACTAATTTGGTTGTCAAAACAATCGAGTGGTGTACAACTTCTGATATTAGTTATTTCAACGGTATTATAACTTTTATGACGGAGGAACTTCGGAATAATAACAGTATCCAGTTGTTATAATAGGTATACTATGGGGTTGTATATCGCGAACCCTTGTCGAAATTTGTAAGGGCTAAAACTATGGATTAAGTGAAGCGGATGTGATTAAAAAGTGACACATAGATGCAAGTCTACATAATAATAGTCTGGGACATTATTTACACACGGCCACCTGATCCCAAACTAAGCTGAGCTTGTACTATGGAAACTAGATAACTGATATATTACATATACTACTATTTTTTGTAAATACATACTTATATAGATAATTTCACCCAGACTCAGGACAAACAGACATGTCCATGCACACAAATATCTGTCCTGGGTGGGAATCGAATCCACAATCTCTGGCGTGAAAAGCAAGCTTTTGTCAACCACGCCAACATGCCCCTCATGCGTCATGCGTATTTATTATTATGACGAAACAGGACGACAGTATCAAACCCATTGACTATGTTTTTTTTTGTTAAATGCCTTCAAAGTATTTAATAAATAATAACGAAGGCGCAGGGGACAGGAACAAACATGCAATTTAGAACCCAAGGTGTAGGTACTCCTATATACAGGGCAATAATAATATTTAATTCGTACCTTAATATAGACAGAACTATTCGACAATATGTAGTAAAAATATAGCTAAAAATTTAAATTTTGATAATTAAAAACACATGATCCTTGACAATAACTTAATTTAAGTTAGTTAAATATCGTTACTGTTATAAAATAAATCTTATTGTAAATTATTTCCTACAATCCGTGTACCTAAATATCTATATGTACCTAGAAATAATTATAAATTAATTATATATTACTACGAATATGTTCTGACTATTTACAAGCGCTTTTTTAAAGTCTACGCGAATAAAAACCTTTTATATTTTATTTTATTTTAAAAACAAATGGTTATTCAGTTTGGGAACCCGTAAAATAAGAGGGGCAAGATAGTAGCGAGGTGACTACCTATTCTTTCTACGCATATATAGACATTATACATACATATAGACTACGCCACACGTGCAGTCAATATATGTATGTATGTATATACAATGAGAGCAATGTAACCGCGTCACTTAAAAGGCCTATTAAAACAGAAATTAAGAATCGCGTAAAAAGCGTAGAAAAGCAAAGAATGCTAGCGTAATGAAATAAATTGTCTTTAATAGACAATTCAATATTCCTTAAATTGAGGTATTTAAACTTCCTAGTTTGTGCGTGCGTGCATTGCCACCTCCTGTGGATACTCCTTTCACTTGCGAACGTTGCGGAAAAAAATGCCACGCGGCTATAGGGCTCTATAGCCATAAGCGACGATGCGGCAACCCGTAGTTTTAAACTCAAATTTATACACACTAGCGCTGCAAAAAACATCTACACAGATGCTGTGGCCAATGATGATGAAACTTCCTAGTTACAGTAAAGTTATGCCATAAATAATCAAATTTGAAAAACGTTCCATTGTTTAAGTTCCATCTTTGAATACCTCCCACATTCGAAGATGGAACTACGAAATTACTGCATTTGATTGTGACATGTCCCAACATGTCGTTGAATTTTAATATTAAATTTTATTTTATTTAAAATTTTACTCAGTATTTCGCGCCAAAAGTAAAACCACAAGTCCTGTTTTAATAAGATCTTAGAGAAACGTGCAATAATACTAAAATCAGTTGCATAGAATCCGGGCAATTGTAGCAATACATGGAATCCTCATTATGATATTTAAAAAAAAAATATCAGTAATGCTTTACTCTGACACTTTTGCTACATCACTAACTCTACAAAACAAATTATTATATAGCTATGTTAACCGAACTTAAACATTTTAAAATATAAATACGAAAGAAAGGATTTCAGTATTAACGTGTATTATGTTTTGTACATAAAAAAATAAATATATAAAAACTGTCAAGAAACTAATAGTACATAGAAAATTAATTACTATTTAGTAAGCAGAACTCTTCTGTTAAAATAATAATAATGCACCGGGTGGAATTTCGGTTACGGCGGCCATTCTCAATGGAGACTAGCCAACTCCGCAGAGCATCCTATAGTGGACAAGTTTTATAATATTTTTTTTATAATATCTGGGGACAATGTCACACAGATCATCCTAGCCTCAAACTAAGCAAAGCTTGAACTATGGGTACCAGGCGAAGATATACATACTTATATAGATAGATAAATACTTATATACATAGAAAACATCCATGACTCAGAAACAAATATTCGTGCTTATCACACAAATATTTGCACTTACCGGGATTCGAACCCAGGGCCACCAGCTTCGTAGGCAGGAGCACTACCAACTAGGCTACGGTGACCGTCCATCAGTTTGTGCATACACAACGACCGGAAATAGGTCAGGTACAGGAAAACCGGCTTTACGTGCTCTTTGAGGCACGGTGATGTAATACCGGCATCTTTCAGACTTCGGCGTGAAAAATCCCAAAAATCATTTTTGGGATCGAAATTGACTAGTCTCCATTGAGAGTAGCCGCCGTGACCGAAATTCGGCCGGGAGGAAATTATATTATTTACTAGCGGTGCCCGCGACTTCGTCCACGTGTTAATTAGTTTATTTTGTTTTATTTTTTCAAAAATAAAAGATTTTTCTAAAATAAAAGTAGCCTAAGTTACTCCTTATTACATCAGCTACTTGCCAATAAAAGTCCCGTCAAAATCGGTTTATCCATTTCAGAGATTAGCCAGAACAAACAGACAGACAAAAATTGTAAAAAATGTGATTTTGGTGTATGTATCGTATATATATTCATATACATGTAGTAAAAAACGGTTATTTCAATATTACAAACAGACACTTCAATTTTATTTATTTGTATATGTATAGATATAGTATTTTTTCTGTAAAGTGGACTTATAAAGTTTAAACTGTTTTCTTGATTCTTTAAATCGCTACCGCTTACAGTAAACAGAGGCCTAATAGTGGCCTCAATCTCCAACTTCGAGACAACTTTTGAAGATAGTGTTATTGCGCCAACTTCCAATGACCTTAACCCTTAGCAAGGTATTCAGGGGTATTAAGTGCTCTTTTTATGTTTGGTTAGCGGGAGTCTTATTTTCGAGTAAGTTTAGATAAGAATGGGATAAAGTTTTGGGCGATTTCCGAATTAGGAAATAAAGAAGACAATGTTAAGCTCGTTAGAAAATAATATTGCTAGCTGTTTAATGAACATAAAACTGTCCTTATAAAGACAAGAATATGGGTAATATGTTAGTGAAATTTATAAATTTTAAGCATGTTTATTTCATTATATGTTGTTTATATAATTTCTATTCACGAACTTATATACTTTATCAAAATCTTATAGTCAGCAAAATTTATAAACTATTAGCATATTTATTTATTTCTATTAGGTTAAATTCATTTAATTTCTATTCATGAACTTATATACTTTACCAAAATCTTATATTTTAGATTTTAGTAAACTATAAAAAACTATAAAAGCCCCGTAGAGTAATCTGACACTCTCTTTTAATAGGTACCTGAACTCTTTACAGTCGTGTCGCTAAGCGTCACATCGGATTATGAGAGTGATGGAATAGAAAGTGTTTCCGTGTTTGCACATGCACTTTTGCACTAAAATATGTCCCGTGCAGATGGCTAATCTCTATTGAGACTGGCCGCCGTGGCCGAAATTTGGCTAGGAGGACATTATACATGTTTTATCTCCAAGTCACTCATTTTTTTTAGCTTTATGGAATTCTTCCCAATGTAAAGCGTAAATCTATTAAAAAAAAGGGAAATCATACACTATATCGTCCGGCGAGCCTCGAACTCTCTGCGTTAAGCTACGAACGATACAAACTGGCAAATCAATTTAAGAATTCCCGTGCTAATATATCCCTCTCTACTCTAATACCAACTAAGCAGTTTAGTAGTTGTACAGTTATAATATGTATGTCCTGTTCTTTACATACGACCTATATATATACTAGAGAGAGATGTAATGACATTTAAACTAGTTTAGTGATGTACAAATGGCATCACCAGCCTTACCTAAAAAGAAAAATGAATATGAGTTTATTACTAGAGACAATAGAAGAAAAACAATAATAATAAAGTGAAACCATAGCCGGAAGCTCATTTTACAACATGTGATTGCATGAAAGTAATTTTCATTGACACCATGCCGTACGAAGTCGTAGAGAGTTTAGATTGTGAAAATCGGAGATGAGAGAGGCAATGGTAGAAAATGGACGCAACTGTCAAATCGAAGATATCGAATCAACAGCCTAAAAAATAAGTTTCAAGCTTCTAGCTCTAGATAGATAGATAGATAGATATTTATTTATTTGCCTTAAATGATGGTACAAACAATTGAGATAATTACGTAGACTACAGCCGTAAGACTTAAAAAAAAACGAAATTATATTTAAACTAATTTAATTAAAATATTACTATTACTAATTACAATTAAAGTGTGTGCTCTTGTTCGATGCTAGAACAGAAGTGAACTTATATCATTAACATTATAAAAAATGCTGAGTCGGTGTCGTCACGGTGGCGCCGGGTTGGGGGTGCTGACAATGCTGCGCGTGTAACCTCCGGCTCGACCGCTATGAAGGCTGCTGACGGTGCGGCATGTGTAAGTGTGGTGCAACGTTGCGGCGCGTGTAACCTCGATTGAATACTGCTGACAGGGCGGCACGTGCAAGCGTGGTGCAATTCAATTATATGCAATTTCTATGTATGGGTACTATGGATATGTATATGTAACTCCTCCCCCTTCAGATCAGCGACTATTTTCAAATCCTGTGAGAGAAAATAGTTGGCTGGGATGGTTCACTGTAGATGTGATCTCTAACTTCATCTTGGTTCTTCTTCTTTTCAGTGCACGGTGTGGTTTTAATATTTGCAGGTTTAGATATCTTGTAGCGGCGGATAAGTATGGTTGCTATGAATATAATTGCCCCGATCAGTACAGCGTAGAAGGGTATAGTTGTATGATAGTAATAAGATTGATCTACAGGTTCTAATTGTAATGGGTTTTGATATGATGTTCTCTCTTGGATATTGCGTAGAGTTTTCAAATCAATTGATTTCAGGTGCAGCTCTGGGGTCTTCTGTGATGGCATGTCCAATGGTTGATCTATTCTTAAAATTTTAAGAGGTTGGCCTTGAATGATGTCATCGGTATTTAATATTGTGTATTCAGGAGCTCTTAGGGAACATTTTAGTGGAAGTGTCACAAGGAAGCTGCCATTCAGGATGTTGTAGGTTTCTGTTCCGCAGTTAAGTTGTACCTTCGTAGCTTGAGGAAAGGATAGTATATAGCTTCGGTCGTCTAATTGTTCTACTGTTTCTTTGATTAGGTGGACTGTTGAATAGTTGCACGTTGTGTCGATGGTTTGTTTCAGGATGATTCCCTGTATGCAGTCAGGTTTGCTCTGTGTCTTCTGGTGGATATAATCATCGCAGAGATACTGGTGGTTGTATTTCAGGCATTCAGCCTCTATGTAGACAAAATCTTTTCTATTAGTTGCTAGGAATGGGAGTGGTGGAATAATTACTTGATGGAGTTTATTAAGGGCCAAGGATAGTCTATACAAATCGTAAGTACTCTCCGAAACTATAGGGAACTTAAAAATTATTACAATTTGTTTATTAGCGAAGTATGACCCTGATTTTATTATATTATAATAATCTCTTAACTCTAAGTCTACCACTTGTTCTGTACCGTAAATTAACTTTAACTTAACTAACATTAATTTAAGGACTTTAAAACTAATCATCGAATGATGGGTCGTATTAGTCCGAGTAAAAGCCTAAATATTCTCTATATTAATTATTTCATCTAGTAAATCATTTGCATTTTCTGCAATTATTGTTAAAATCTGGGTAAATTTTCCGAATTTAAGAAAACTACTTTCCTTATGGTCCTCTCTACTGGACCACATTTGTAAGGTATTATTAATTTCTTTCTGGTTGTATATAAGTTTATCTAAAGTGTTACTATATTCTTTCATCCAATCATTATTCAAGCTAGCGCGGTTATTCAGTTCTGTACTAATTTTATTCTGGTTGTTTTCTAAAACTTTAAGAGCCTTAGTATACTTAACAGCATCCTGATAGTCTAAATTTCCAGTTATACTCTTAATTATTGATCCTAAACCGTCTATGAGGCCTCGTTTTGTTCGAGTCGGTTCTAAAATCTGCAAATGGTCCAATATGTGATTCGTTTTATTAATTAGATAGTTAATTTGTAATTCAAATACTGGGTAAGTGGTATTAAAAACTCTATGTTCAAAGTTAGTTAGCTGTGCTTTCAACTCAGATACTTCACGTTCGATTCTATCTAGGTCTATGTATTGCAGGAATGTGTGGTGGTGTGTCGTCATTCTTGTGGGTCCAAGTTTAAATGGCAAAAGTCCTGGTCCATCATCTAAGTTATCAAGTCGTATCTCCTGAGTTCGCGCCAGCTGTAGTATCGTCACCAGCAGTGTTGTCCTGTAACAATTTTGTATGCTTGGTTGGTCGCTTAAGGCGGGCTTTTGCTACGGGTCCTCGTTTCTTAGAGGTATAGATATGTATTGGAAGATCAGCGAGAACTTTATCTTGAGTGTAACGGGGTGCAATTTTCTGTCTACTGGCTACTGGATTTTTAATGAATACTTGCTGTTCAGGTTGGTATTCGATTTCAGGTTCTCTCGTCTTATTATGTTTGTCTATAAGAGCAGTCCGGTTAGCAAGAGATATATCATTTACTAAGTCATAAACTACTTTCATCTGGTCGCGGTGAGTCTGTATGTACTGCTGCAATAGGTGTTGAGTCACATCAATGTCTACAGGATCTCTGGGGTCAAAGTGTCCTTTTAGTATGTCATAAGGTCGGCATCTGGTCAGGCTATGGATTGAACTGCTGTAGGCAATAATGGCGTAGGGCATGAGGTTCGAAACTGATTCGTTCTTTTGTTGTAATTTTAGTATCCTAAGGTGTTCCAAGATAGTGGAATGAAATCGCTCTATGTTACCGTTGTCATTAGGGGAATGAGGAAGTGTTTTATGGTGAGTAATTTTGTGAAGTTTGAGGAATTCAGAGAAGAGTTGGTTTGTGAATTCAGTCCCATTGTCTGTTATAATGGTCAATGGTAATCCATGATGTGTACAAAAGGTCAATAAGGCTTGTAAAACACTAATTGCGGTACTATCTTTTAAATGGTAGGCTTGGCCATATTTCGAAAAGACGTCAATGAACGTTATATATTTTTCAGATTGTACGGAGAATAAATCGGCATGAACGATTTCTAATGGTTTGGTTGCGGGTGGAACAAGGTTTAACTGTGGTCTAATTGGGTGTCTGTCGTACTTGCTCTGCCCACAAATACTGCACTAATTTATGTATTTATTAATGTGGTCTTTCATCTTAGGCCAATAGTATCTGCGCGATAACGCTAAGTAACATTCGTTGATTCCCCTGTGGTTTGTTTTACCATCGTGGTACAGCCTAATTATCTCTTGTTACTTAAGATATTCTTTAATATTTTCTAACTCTATTTTAGTGAGGACAAGTTTCATTGCAGAGCTTTTAAATTTGTCCTGAATAATGGGTATGATTTGGTACATAGCTAACTGAGGGTTAATTAATAAAGCGGTCTTAACTTTAGGATTTACATATTCTCTAATAGCATTAACTACATCGGTTTCTAAATCGGAATTGGATACTTGCACTACGACTCTGGTATGGAACTCAAAGGGTTTGGATACCACGGGGCGTCTGGTGATAACATCAACTACATTTAAACATAACTGCTTATGAAACTTGTTAAGGGGTTCATCTGTGATAGGGACTTCTAGGATAGGATTTTCTTGACTGATGTGAGCGGTATTGGTTGCTGAGTTATCTATACTGGGTGCTTTCTCGGAGGGATTTGCGGTTATGGAGCTTATTTCTTCATTATGGATTTCAATTCGGGATAAAGCGTCAGCGTTTGTATTATTTTTGCCTTTTTTGTATACTACGGAAAAATCGTATTCACTGAGCTTCAATCTCCATCTGGTTAATCTGGAGTTGGGCTCTTTAAGATTCATAATCCACTGAAGTGGTTTGTGATCCGTAACTATTTTAAACTTTCTACCGAAAAGATAGGGCCGGAAGTATTTTGTTGCCCACACTATTGCAAGGAGTTCTTTTTCAATGGTGCTGTAATTTATCTCGCTTTCGTTTAGGGTACGAGAGGCAAAGGAAATGGGTTTATCGGATCCGATGGGACCTTGGGATAAGATGGCACCTAGGGCGAAATTGGATGCGTCAGTTGTCAATATAAATTATTTACTGAAGTCTGGGTATTGCAGTATTGGATCGTTGGTCAGTAGTTTTTTACATTTTTCAAAACAGTCTACATATATTTTATCTAACGTAATTTTACGTTACGAAGTGCGAAGTCGGGATATCACTTCTTGTACCCTTGATGATTGTGTATGGGCAGACTCAATATTGCATATTTCTGCCTGAACGGCTTGATCTAGCGATAGTATGATGTCGTTACTACTCGGGTTTGTAATTTGTAATATACCACGACTATTAGTGACTTTTGTGAGACAATCCGAAACTATACAGTTACAAACTATTTGTCTGGGAATATAAACGTCGCCGTCTGAAGCGTTGATCGGTACTTGGATTAATTTGGAACTATTTGCAGGTATAACGTCCTCGTATAAATTGACATTTCGTGAGTTATACATTAGGATGGGGTTCACAGAGGATCGGGTAGTCAGTGTCTGGTCTTTTAAGTCAATCTTAGCTTCCCAATTAGTCAACAAGTCAAGTCCTATTAGTCCATCAAAATATATATGAATAGTTTTATGTTTTCGTCATTACAGAATTCAGGGAAGTTTGGCAACGTAATAGAGTAATTTTCTCTTGTGGTTGCATGAACATTAGTAATTTCGAAGGGGTCATAGTCTAGGGGTCTGTCATAAAAATAATCTTGAACGGCTTGTGGACTTATAAATGATTGATTGGCACCAGTATCGATTAGAAATTTTAAAGGTGGGTCTGCTATCTGAATATAGGGTAACTGTCTTTGGGTCTGTATATTTATTTCTATGTTAAGCTTTTTGATGAATGACTTTTCTGAAAATTTTGCTGGTTATCCTTCACATTAGGTACAGAATCGTATTCCTCTAAGTTATCTGGTAAGCTGGGGGTGTGGTCGTAATTAGAACAAGATGGTTCTGTGTAGTCGAACTGTGGTTGCTCGTAATAGTTATAGCTGTCGTCGTAGTATGGGTAAAGACAACGTCAGGATGGTAGTCATAGTCAGGGTAATAATTCATGTCGTAACACTCATTCATATTAACTTCGCGGGATTTAAAGTAATTCGTCGGGGGCGGATTGCCATGTATACGCCAGTCATGTCCTCTAAGTCCTCCTGAGGGTGGTAAGACTTTGGGAACAAAGTTTGATACGCCACTCATAGGTTTGGATTATTTTTGCCTTTTTTGTATACTACGGAAAAATCGTATTCACTGAGCTTCAATCTCCATCTGGTTAATCTGGAGTTGGGCTCTTTAAGATTCATAATCCACTGAAGTGGTTTGTGATCCGTAACTATTTTAAACTTTCTACCGAAAAGATAGGGCCGGAAGTATTTTGTTGCCCACACTATTGCAAGGAGTTCTTTTTCAATGGTGCTGTAATTTATCTCGCTTTCGTTTAGGGTACGAGAGGCAAAGGAAATGGGTTTATCGGATCCGATGGGACCTTGGGATAAGATGGCACCTAGGGCGAAATTGGATGCGTCAGTTGTCAATATAAATTATTTACTGAAGTCTGGGTATTGCAGTATTGGATCGTTGGTCAGTAGTTTTTTACATTTTTCAAAACAGTCTACATATATTTTATCTAACGTAATTTTACTGTTCTTTTTCAAACAAGATGTCATTGGTTTTGTCAGTCTAGCAAAGTCGGGAATAAATTTTCTATAATATCCTAATAGTCCTAAAAATTGTTTTATCTGTTTCGTGGTTTTTGGTAGGGGATACTTTTCTATGGTAGCTATTTTGTCGGGGTTTGGTTTGACACTGTCTCTAGTTAAAACGTGTCCTAAAAAGTCAGTTTCTAATTTCAAGAATTCTGATTTATCCATTTGGATTTTAAAATTGGACTCTCGAAGTCTCTGGAATACTTTTTCAAGGTTTATTATATGTTCTTGTAAACTAGTGCTGAAAACTATAATATCATCGAGATAGACTAAGCATATATCGTTCTGTAGTCCACGCAACAGGTTGTCCATTACCCGTTGGAATGTAGATGGTGCATTCTTTAGGCCCATAGGCATTCTAAGAAATTCAAAATGCCCATGTTCAACTGTAAAGGCAGTTTTGTGGGTATCGTTTTGGTCCATTTCTACCTGCCAAAATCCACTTGCTAAATCTAGAGTAGAGAAGTATTGGCACTTCCCTAACTTGTCTAATACGTCAGCTATGTTGGGGATTGGGTATTTGTCGTCAACGGTCTTGTCATTTAACTTTCGGAAGTCAATTACGAGACGCCACTTTTGTTTGCCTGAGGCATCGGCTTTCTTTGGAACTACCCAAATAGGCGAGCTCCACGCAGACTCTGATGGTCTAATAATACCCTGGGAGAGCATTTTGGCTATCTGGTCTTTTACCTCTTGGCGATGTACAAATGGGTAGCGATAGCTCTTTGTATATATGGGAGTTTCATCGGTGGTGTTAATACGATGTTTAATTTTGTTCGTGAATGTCAATGGCTCATTATCTATGTAGAAAACATCTGCATACTTGGTGCAAAGTGTAGTTAAATTAGCTAACTCCTCTTGGTTCAAGTGATCAGTGCGAAGTCGGGATATCACTTCTTGTACCCTTGATGATTGTGTATGGGCAGACTCAATATTGCATATTTCTGCCTGAACGGCTTGATCTAGCGATAGTATGATGTCGTTACTACTCGGGTTTGTAATATGTAATATACCACGACTATTAGTGACTTTTGTGAGACAATCCGAAACTATACAGTTACAAACTATTTGTCTGGGAATATAAACGTCGCCGTCTGAAGCGTTGATCGGTACTTGGATTAATTTGGAACTATTTGCAGGTATAACGTCCTCGTATAAATTGACATTTCGTGAGTTATACATTAGGATGGGGTTCACAGAGGATCGGGTAGTCAGTGTCTGGTCTTTTAAGTCAATCTTAGCTTCCCAATTAGTCAACAAGTCAAGTCCTATTAGTCCATCAAAATATATATGAATAGTTTTATGTTTTCGTCATTACAGAATTCAGGGAAGTTTGGCAACGTAATAGAGTAATTTTCTCTTGTGGTTGCATGAACATTAGTAATTTCGAAGGGGTCATAGTCTAGGGGTCTGTCATAAAAATAATCTTGAACGGCTTGTGGACTTATAAATGATTGATTGGCACTAGTATCGATTAGAAATTTTAAAGGTGGGTCTGCTATCTGAATATAGGGTAACTGTCTTTGGGTCTGTATATTTATTTCTATGTTAAGCTTTTTGATGAATGACTTTTCTGAAAATTTTGCTGGTTATCCTTCACATTAGGTACAGAATCGTATTCCTCTAAGTTATCTGGTAAGCTGGGGGTGTGGTCGTAATTAGAACAAGATGGTTCTGTGTAGTCGAACTGTGGTTGCTCGTAATAGTTATAGCTGTCGTCGTAGTATGGGTAATAGTCATAGTCAACGTCAGGATGGTAGTCATAGTCAGGGTAATAATTCATGTCGTAACACTCATTCATATTAACTTCGCGGGATTTAAAGTAATTCGTCGAGGGCGGATTGCCATGTATACGCCAGTCATGTCCTCTAAGTCCTCCTGAGGGTGGTAAGACTTTGGGAACAAAGTTTGATACGCCACTCATAGGTTTGGATTGCTGTGAGTTATAATGTCCGTACTGATTACGCGGTGGAAGTCGGAATACATTGCTCTGGGGGTTATAGTTGGGGGGTCTAGCACCTAGCATCTGTTGTGTCCGTGTTGGCATACGTACCTGTGGTTGGTGAATCTGCGCGGGGTTAGGCCTGAAGGCTTGATGTGGTGGAGGCGCAAATCTGAATGGTTGCGGTGCTGGCGGTAATGGCCGCTGTATACCGGGCGTTGGCCAGGCTGCTGCTAGCATATGAGAAGGTTTCGGGATGTGTACGGGTCCTGACTGAGTAGCCTTAGGGGCGTGATATGGTTTAGTTAGCGATTCATTTCGCTGCTGAAGATATATAGTGTTCAGCTCCTCCTGTACATATTCTAAAGCCTTCTCAATCGTAGGGGGTCTCATGCATCTAATGCGGGATCCCAATGGTTCATTTAAACCTCTAACAAAAGCCTGCATAGCTGATTTTTTGTACAACGCGCGTTTAGCTTCTATGGTAGTCTCTATTTTCTCGTGCAAACTAACATATGTCATAATGGTACTGAATAATGATTGGCAATGGTCGTAAAATTCTTGTGGGGTTCTCTGACCTTGGGTGGCTAGCGATAGATCATTATAGAGGGCCGTCTCATCCCTTTGATCAGCAAAGTTATTTATTAACGCGTTACGAATTTCCAACCAGTTATCGGGGATGCCGTTTGAATTGATAATACTGGCGGCAGGCCCCGTGATTTTATTTAATATGCCATTTATCAGGCATAAATTGGTTAAGGCACTGTCTGCTTCTGTGCTCATATACGCTATTACTATTTGATCACATATCCTAATAAATCGCGTGAGCACATTTGGGTTTCCATCAAAATCGGGAACTGGCCTGAGTGCTTTAAAAATAGTATCTGGGTCGTAAGGCATTTTATTAATTTTATATAAACTATTTAACTCTAAATTTAAATCTATTTCTCTATTCCTATCTAACTGGCTACGACGGCGAGACTGCCGGATTGCAGAATCGCTAGGTCCTAAATTACTTTGGCGAAAAATTTTGGAATACGAGTACTTAGCTTATGTAAAGACTAAAAGGTTACAAGGTAAAAGGAAAGCAACACAAGAAAGATTCTGTGCAACTCACAATTTCATTTTCTCTGCGTATCGATGTCTGGATACAGTCGCTGGCTGTAGAACTCGTAGATTCTGGATACTCGATGAAGGTTTGAAAACGCAAGCAGCGGCTATGCGGAGCCGACAGGATTCGATACTAGATTCCTTTAATATCGCGCCGCGCACTGCTTCGAGTATCCTACCGACTGCGCCAATTACGTAGACTACAGCCGTAAGACTTAAAAAAAAACGAAATTATATTTAAACTAATTTAATTAAAATATTACTATTACTAATTACAATTAAAGTGTGTGCTCTTGTTCGATGCTAGAACAGAAGTGAACTTATATCATTAACATTATAAAAAATGCTGAGTCGGTGTCGTCACGGTGGCGCCGGGTTGGGGGTGCTGACAATGCTGCGCGTGTAACCTCCGGCTCGACCGCTATGAAGGCTGCTGACGGTGCGGCATGTGTAAGTGTGGTGCAACGTTGCGGCGCGTGTAACCTCGATTGAATACTGCTGACAGGGCGGCACGTGCAAGCGTGGTGCAATTCAATTATATGCAATTTCTATGTATGGGTACTATGGATATGTATATGTAACTAGATATAAAAACAGATCCACAACACTTAGTCATATACATAGTGACATGCAAATACTTAAATTCATTTCTATGTTAAGTCCTATTAAAGAAGTCTACTATCGTGTAAAATGTTCTTTATAACAACCGTACTTTGAGTTTTTGTTTTAATTTCCGAAGTGGTAGTTCCTTAATATCAACAGGCAACTTATTAAATATACGTCCACACATCACGTAGCTACTTTTCTTGTATAAAGTTGTCCTAGGAATCACTGGTAAAACTATTATCTTCCATACACAGTCAATTCCAAACGTAGAACACCACAAAATAATATAAAGTCTTTTATCATACTGCCAGGTTTGTTAGTCAAGGTTCATTGATAATCCTATATGCCCGTTTATGGACCCAAAGAAGTCCAGTCCAGGTGTTCAGGTACAATGGTGACAATATTAACTTGGAACAAGTTCAACTTTGTATAACAGTAATTACAATTTCATTAATTATAAATAAATCTAGATTAGACGCGATTGTCATTCCGTCTCTTTGTATTCAAGTTAGTATGAAAGAGACAGGATATATTTAAAACTGTCAAAGTAATGCAATTGCTTATCCGGAGCACATAATTGGTCGATAGGTTTCTACGTGACACTTACGATGTTGACGTCGCTGCTGTCAAAAAATATCTACAATAGATATTTTGTAGTTTTTTTTTTCAATTCAATTGATTCTTTATTGCAATCATGTGCACAACGGCCGTGCGTTGTGCACATGCATGTGCGTTTTATAGTTTTATATATTACAAGTTTCAACTTGACTCCCTGTTAGGACACGGCAACATTAAATAATTACCTAATAACTATTTCAATTAGCATGCAATTTACAAAGTATGTGTATGTCAAAAACATTATTACAATATTTATTCTATTATATTTTCGATTATTATATATATATATATATATATATATATCTGTGTAGTAATAATTAACAAGTTGTCAATTTAAATTCTATGTTGCTGGATTAAATAGTGCAGTTTTATGGAGCGGCGAACATAATAGTTTATCGGCGGATGCTGTGAAGGTAAGACTACTGGAGACTGGAAATAGCTGTTACCAGGAAAATAAGAATAAAACATTTACCTACTTTAGTATTGCGCGGCTATTTTCATCTCATCCCGTGGGGAGCGTAGAAGTTGAACCGAGGGCTTACTATTAGAGGACAGGGAACGGCTTCTTTCTGAATACTATGACCATCATACCGTGATCGCCAACCCGTCTGCCAAGTGTGGCGGTTATGGCAAATCCCCCCAAAATTATTCTTGGGCCAGCCTTTTTCTAATAGTGGACTTCTTACAGCTGTTATAATGAGTATTGCAAGGCTACATTTAATTGCCAGAACTAATTGCTATCTTGTCCTTTTCATTAGTACAGACACGAGCACATCCAGCTACTACAATCTATCAAAAGTCTTTAATATTTTTTCTACTTAATCACATAAGCATAAGGTCTACTTTCAATTAAAGAAATTTGACGGATTGGGGGTATCTTGATGAGCTGGCATCTATACTATGGTAGGAAAAATGTGAAACTACTGAATTTATTCAAGTTTTTATCTTTAGAAATGGGACCAGGAAGCAATGAGAAGTTAATAAAACTTGCTCAATGTTCATACATCCATAATCGTAAATTCTAAACCGACAATATTTTTGTATATTTTTTATCAGCAAACTTCAAAGAGCGTCGTTGCCAAAAAACACGAGTTCATGTTTATCCCAAACAAAATGGTGGAATGATAAACGGGTCCGGTTTTATTTGGCTTCATGACGTCACAAGTCACGATAAGGTTATGTATGGTATAAACTTTTGAGTGTTCACTTCTGATTATGTCTATTTTAACCCTGTCTGTCCCCTTACGAACATGAACAAGTGTTAATCTTGTCATCTGTATATGAGTAACGTTTTTTTTCATCATATATTTTGACCAAGTATTTTAATATAAAAGGAACATATTTTTTGTAAAGTTTACTTTTTGCTGCGGACCTGCGGTTAAATGAATGGTATAATTTTGTTCGGTCAGCAGTGTGGCCTCTTTAAGCCTGGTTTATAGACCGATTCTTTTATATCCTTATCTTTATGTCTGTCTCTTGTCTATGCGAGGACTGAACTTCCTCACAAATGGTACGCGTACGGTTCACACACACAAATAAACACACATTACTAGTTCCGTAACCGTGACAAGGATTTTTCTGTTAAGAAATGCTAGCACCCCCCGTTCTTTGGAGAGCACGTGAAGCCGTCGATCCGGTACCTAATATTTTCCGCTCGTATTGGCAACAGTCCCATTGGATCAGGAGAGGGAAAAAACAAAAGAAGAAGAAAACGAGATAGCAGAGCCCATCATCATATGGGATTAATAACTGCTAAGGAGAGAGACAGCTCTGCATGGTCGTGCAGAGTCTACAGATTAACGCACAGGAGTACCAGAACTGGTTTTAATCCTGGCAATCTATATTGTACATTATATCTTAACTGATAATATTGTATTCTGCTAATGGATGTTATGTATTTTTACACTTTAATCTCTTCTTCAATAAAAACTCTTATAGGAAACTTTGGACGCTTATTAATATTAAGGGTATCAAAGTTTTTAAAGGATTGATAAATTAGATTTTTATGAGAAAAATTAGATTTTTATAGTATTTAAATTGTTTAAAAAATAAATGATTATTCATAAAGGCTTTAAAAAGCGCTTGTTTATAGTCAGACCATGTTTGTAGTAGTATAGTTAAGTAAACATAATTATTTCTAGGTACATACAGATATATTATTGACTTGTTTTTAGAAATAACATTTAATTTATGATACTAATGATTAGTTACATAGCTAGCTCATTTAAATTAGTACCAAAGAGATTATTTATTGATTAAATTATCGAAATTGATAGTTTAAGATATATGTTACCTCTATATTGTCTATTTTAGAATTAGTTCTTAGCTATGTGTAGTAAAAATTGTTCAAAATCATTCCACCACACACCACAACAATTAATCTGTCAAAATATTTTTTTGTATACACCTGGATATAAATCAATTTACTACAAAGTATTTTAATAACTCTAACAATAAATTTAATTAGGAAATTGTTTTTATTTTATTTTAGTATAAAACATTATTGACCAAATTCGCTTCATCGATTGGAGTAATAGGTATTTATCACGAAAAATCATCTATTAACAAACTAAAAACCCTCCTTTTATAAATCGGTTTATAATAACTGGTTATATCAAATGAACCTAAACTCCTTACATGTATCTTACAGAACTTCTTAATTTGAATTTATTCCTCTAGAACGGATCGCCGACTTACACAGCGAACCGTATATTTGTAATTAGACTAAAATGTATGATTGGAAAACATGATTTTCAGATCAATGGTTTAAATAACTTTTCGTAGACATTAAAACTGTTTTCAGTTGAAGAATAGACTTAAAGTCTTGAGTTGATAGACAGAATAAAAGTTAGTAATCTTCTATATCTATATATTTATAAAAAAATCAATTGCTGTTTGATAGTCTCGCTAAAACTTGAGAACGGCTGAACGGATTTATCTTATCTTGGTCTGGAAATGTTCGGGGAGGTCTAGTGAAGGTTTAAAAATTTGAATAATTGCCGGGAAACAGCCCTTTTCTTTTTCCCATGTAAATGTTTTCTTAAAAAAAAAGTTTAGGTCTTTTTTTTATCAATTGAGGCAGTACGAAGTCTGCCGGGTCAGCTAGTCTACAGTAAAAATCAATTTATTTAGAAAAGTTTGGTTAATACCAAGCAATAGAGTTGAAAATCAGATGAACAATGTCAGTCTGTAATGTCATGTCAGAAAGTGCATACAATATCTAGAACTGAGACCAAATATTGCTGAAATCAATTAAACCATACATAGATACAAATTCGAAATTCCAAGTGAGATTGCTTTAAGTGCATTGCATATTAATTATTATCATGACGATGAAATAGTTATATAATTAGAACGAATATATTAATGCTACCGTTGATTGAGGACGTCATTAATGTGCAGACGCTAGCACATCAAGCTACTCCAATCTGTCAAATTTCCCCGATTGCAAGTGAACCTTATGCTTATGTGATAAAGTTGAAAATCTATAAAAGATTGGGGTAGCTGGATGTGCTGGCGTCTATACACTTGAAGAGTTGCTAGATGCAATTGAAGCTGCAGATATTATTTGATTGATGTTAATAGGACTATAGTATTATATTTATGGTATAGTATAAACTCATTATATATAATGATTGGAAATGTATTAAAACTACGTACAAACTAAGACTATTATTACTGTTAGATTAATTAGAGGCCCTAATGCAGCCGTTGACTTTAAAAAAAATTGTTTAAACCAAATAATCTTGGCAAATTACATTTTCACAATTTAAAGATAGTGAATATTTATGATATTTTTTTTGTTGATTTTTGATGCATTATGAAGCTTCTATTGCCCACTTTTAATCTTGTTTTTCAATCAATTTTATGTATAAGCATTTAACCCTTGACCAGGCAATGCAAATATTTTTTTATTGATTTTGGATTATATTTTAAAGTGATAAGGTTGAAATTGATGCTGCCCGTATAGTCTAAGGCCGTTTAAGGGCCTATGCACACCATGTTTGTTAAACGCGCCGTTGACGCGCGTTTTAGAAACAGCTACAGAGCAGTTTTTTTTGTTTGTATCGATACAAACGCGATGCTAACGCGCGTATGTATCGCTACAAACGCGCGTCTACAGTGCGCTTAAAAAACGTGGTGTGCATAGGCCCTAAGGGTGAAGAGTACGTGTACACCACCTTACCTCTTCGTCATTATAAAATTAAGTTCTACATTAATTAGCTTTATAAATAAGAGCTGTGTTCAATTAATACCGTATCCATAATGTGTCTCTCTCTTTGTGACGTCGTAGATCCTAATTTATTTTTATTATCTCCTAAGTCTACATTTTTATGTAAGTAATTGAAAAATAATAATACTATCGCGGGACATTACTAACACACCTCCGTCTGTTCCCAAACTAAGCAGAGCTATTACTATGGAAACCAGATAATTGTTATATTACAATGCAGTGGAAATGAGAGCTCTGAGAAGTATGTGTGGTGTGACTTTGAGAGACAGAATTCGAAATACTGATGTAAGAGAGCGTTGTGGTGTGAAAGAGGATGTAGTCACAAAGATTGAAAAAGGCATGCTGAGATGGTTTGGCCATTTAGAAAGGATGAATGAAAGAAGATTGACAAAAGAAGTATACCTGGCCTGGGTGAATGGGACAACCGGAAGGGGAAGACCACGTCGAACATTCTCTGACCAAATTGGAGATGTTCTCAAGAAAGGGCAGGTCAGAAGTACCCTAAACCGGCGAGCATGTATGAAGAATATAATGACAGTAATCGAGGCAAAAGAAGTATGCAAAGATCGTGACAAATGGAAATCCGTTGTCTCTGCCTACCCCTCTGGGAAACAGGCGTGAGTCTATGTATGTATGTATGTACATACTAGCTGTGTCCCGCGGTATTACCCGCGTTAAACTTTATAAATTATCACAGCTCCTCCGCTGTAGGTGGTAGCGTGATAATATGTACCCTATGTGTTGACCCGACCTCTTAGTAATATTCATGCAAAATTTGAATTAAATCCATGCAGTACTTTTTGAGTTTAGCTCGGACATACATACAGACAAACAGACACACAGACAAAAATTCTAAAAACTATATTTTTGGCTTCGATATCGACAGTAGATCACGCCCCAAGTATCCTGTTTAAAAAATATTCAATGTACAGTTTTGACTTTCCTACGATTTCATTATATGTATAGATACTACTTTTTCTTTTGTAAATAAATACTTATATAAATAATTACACTCAGACTGAGGACAAAGAAACATGTTCATGCACACAAATATCTGTCCTAGGTGGGGATCGAACCAACCACCTGAGGCCTGCGTGAAAGACAAGCATTTACCAACAACACCAACCGGCCCGTCAAATTCTTCTTCTTGAGAGAATCGTCAAATTCTTGAGAGTCTCCAATCATCTTGATTTGCTCTAGGTAAGTGGAGATCCCATCGTCCGGATCTTCCAAGACGTTCTTGGGACGATAGTGCTTGCGTGGGCGACCAAATGGCTTGGAGAAATTAAACCACCAGGTGGTCACCCATTTATAGACTAGATGCTGAACAGTAGATGCTGAACAGGAGGAACAGTGGGGCTACCGGCTGTGTCCCCGAACATCGGGATAGCAATAGCCGTTCAAATAAATAAAAGTTAAAAATTATTTAATCAATCGTTAAAACGGCTTCGACGTTGAAAATCGATTCCAGACCATTTATGACGTCACATGTGCTCATGGAAACCGATTTAACGATTGATAAAGTCCTTTTTAACCTTTATTTATTTGAACGCCGATCACTATCCCGATGTTCGGTGAATTAGCCGGTAGCCTCCCAGACTGACTTTGGGCACTGTTACTTTAGAAGATCTCATAGTTTTCTGTTGGAGTCAACCGTTACCACTTTTATAGCAAATGAACAGCACGCCCACAAGCCATAATAGTCGGAATTTACAGCTGAAAATTAAAACCGTTTAATATTTAAACTTAGATTATTAAGATATAGATAATTTATTAAGATACTATTAATTCTTAGCGAATTAATAGTATCTTAATAAATTCAAATTAATCTTAATAAAACTGAAGTACGTTCCTTACAGTTGATGGATAACATTTCATTACAAATTTTACTGGGCCGTAGTGTTTTTAATTAATGGAGTCGTGTGCTTAGTATTAATGAAATTTGCGTAGCCAATGAGTTTCCTCATCGATGTATTTAATTATGTTGGAAACGTATCTATATTAAATTGTAAAAGGTGTTATGTAAGTATAGATTTAGTACTAAACATTTTTGTTTAAAAAAACCGGCCAAGTGCGAGTCGGACTCGCCCATGAAGGGTTCCGTAGCAGCAAGTATTTTAGTTGATTAAATGAAAGGTAAATTGCGGTTTATGGCCTATGACGTATTAAAAAAAATCTACTTACTAGATCTCGTTCAAACCAATTTTAGTTGTCAGTTTATATAGTAATGTACAGTATATATTATTTTTAGTTTTATCATTTTCTTATTTTAGAAGTTACAGGGGGGGGACACTAATTTTTCCACTTTGGAAGTGATTCTCGCGCAAACTATTCAGTATAAAAAAAAATGATATTAAAAACCTCAATATCATTTTTGAAGAACTATCCATAGATACCCCACATGTATGGGTACGATGAAAAAAAATTGTTGAGTTTCAGTTCTATGTATGGGGAACCCCTAAAATTAATATAATTTTTCTATTTTTGTGTAAAAATCTTAATGCGGTTCACAGAATATATCTATTTACCAAGTTTCAACAGTACAGCTCTTATAGTTTGGGAAAAAAATGGCTGTGACATACGGACGGACAGACAGACAGACATGACGAATCTATAAGGGTTCCGTTTTTTGCCATTTGGCTACGGAACCCTAAAATGGATTTATCATAAATTTTATCGTCCGGTGGGTCTCCACCAATCCGGGGTAGGCACTCTGCGTTAAGGTCACCATATGGCTCTGTTACCACCCGACTAATAAAATATCATTCAAATATGGGCTTTAAGTAATGACCTTGCGATATAGTTTATATTGACAAAATAAATTAGCCGACAGCTCGGAGTCAGCAAGCTCCCGCCATCAGTAGTACTGTTTTTGTTTAGGGCGGTGATAAGTGGGAGCGGTATTGGAGCAGAGCCGTGTAAGTGGGCTATGACCTTTAAGCTACGAACGATACAATCTGGCAGATCAAATTAAGGATTACCTTGCTAACATCCTTTCGGTGGATGTACGTATTATCCGTAGGCATTGATAGTCACCACAGCCTAGTTGGTAGTGCTCCTGCCTACGAAGCTGGTGGTCCTGGGTTCGAATCCCGGTAAGTGCAAATATTTGTGAGATGAACACGAATATTTGTTTCTGACTCATCGATGTTTTCTATGTATATAAGTATTTATCTATCTATATAAGTATGTATATGGTCGCCTGGTACCCATAGTACAAGCTTTGTTTAGTTTGGGGCTAGGGTGATCTGTGTGACATTGTCCCCAAATATTATTATTATATTATTATTGTTTTCTAGGAACATGAACAACTGATATGTTCACAGTTGCACGTGAAAGATCATATATTGAGAACATCGTCCAGACTACTAAGATTTTTCTAGCATTATTCTAAAGCAGAGCGAAATCTAATCATTAGATTTGCGATTTCAATTGTGGAAAATGCTATGAAAGTAAAACTTAATATTAATGTTTCCACACTAAATGATAATATAAACTGGCCAAGTGCAAGTCTTCTCGTCTAAAATACCGCAGTGTCTCAAGTCGAAAGTCAGTGTGTTGCCAGTGATGACTTACGGAACAGAGGCGTGGTCGCACACTATGGGCCTTATTAGAAGGCTCAAGGTCACCCAAAGAGCAATGGAGAGGGCTATGCTCGGAGTTTCCCTGCGGGATCGTATCAGAAATGTCGAAATCCACAGGCGAACCAAAGTCACCGACATAGCCCGAAGAATTGCAAAACTGAAGTGGCAGTGGGCGATGGCCGTTGGGGCAGAAAGGTTCTTGAGTGGTGACCACGAACCGCAAGACGCAGCGTGGGCAGGCCCCCTACAAGATGGACCGATGTTCTTGTGCGGGTCGCTGGAAACAGCTGGATGCGAATAGTGCAAGACCGGCAATTGTGGAGATCTTTGGGGAAGGCCTTTGTCCAGCAGTGGACGTCTTTCGGCTAATATGATGAAGTGCAAGTATGACGTGCATTCGAACAATTTCTTACTATCGTAGAAGATGAAATTTCCCCTTACTTCTACGGGTATAAGTGACTCAAAAATGGGGGATCACTTTTTGTCGGCCTGTTGCTTGTCAAGGTAAATACTTGACAAGCATTGGCATTAAAAATATGAAACGGATATTCTAATTTTGTGTATTATTTGATAATTATTTAAACTCGTACAATAGTATATATGTACAATTTTTACTTAATTCTATTTTTCGATTCTTAATCCCCGAATCATTTCAAAAGAAGAATGACTTGTTAAGCTTTTTAGTTAAAGTATCTTAAAAAATATTCTAGGTACTACATATTTTTTTCCTATAACTATTTCAAAAGTAAATACTTTGATTTTTAACAATATTATATAATTCGATTTTGAATTAGAATTCTTAAAAAGAAGCCTGACTCATCTTTGCTTAATTTTCTTTCAAAATTTCAATCAAAATGTCGAACGAAAATTCCAAGAATAGGCTTTACATAATTATTTCCTATAACTCATGCAAAAGTAAATAAGAGAATAGAAACAGGATTCAAGAGGTCCAATTTAAAACTTTTAACAATGTCTTTTATGCTTTCGAGTTATCCAATACTCTTGCAAAGTATACTTAGACGAGTTGACGGTAGTCACGATATAACTTAATTCTAAACGTGAACCCCCTAAACCTTATTACTACATTGAGCTAGTGTGTTTAACTACAAATAGTGAGTTTACTATCCATATATACAATTTATATTGGAATACGTAATTTTCAATACAATATTGTATTCAAGCATAAGAAATTTTAGGTAGTATATTGTAAAAATTAATATATTATTGGAGTTTAATTAATTTATTAACTTGTTACCAATCTAATTGACTGCACGAGTGGCGCAGTGGCTAAGGCAGTTGCCTTGCCGCTTTGTGTCGAGGGTTCGAGTCCCGCACCGGACTACTATTTGTGTGACCCATGATAGTTGTTCTGAATCTGGATCTAATTTGTGTCTCTTTATTATATTTTTGAAAAATACCCCGCGAGACAGGGATTAGATTCCCTAGTGCGGGCGTTATATTTTAACCATAAAAGTAAAAGACAAATTTATAATACCGATTCGAGTATTTTTAATTTGAATGCCAAAATATTAATTACATAATAATAAAATAGAATACAAAAAGCTCTCCGAGGTAAATTGATGACAGAATATGTAGAATTAACACCAATATTACCATGTTCTAGCAAATAAATGACATTGATTCAGAACATCTCATCATAATAATAGTAAATAATTTTAACCGTGACGGTCAGTGGAGACATCTGAGCTGAACATTTTAGTGCAATAGCGCGCAAATACAGTTACACTTTCTATTGCCTAACTCTCTTGATGTGATGGGACGGTTTGCCAGAATAACTAAAAATAAGTCAGGTGCGAGACCTTCACAAGCTCTACAAGTCACTGGGGTATAAGACTATCAAAAGCCGGGTGGATACTGAGTATCTTTGTTACAATAAAAAAAAAAAAAAAACCCCCGAACAATTTAAAAATGATAGTGTGTAATATTTATATTTTCATGCGGTATTTTTAATGCAATATTGATAAAGATAAAGATAAAGATATTTTTATTTTGCTAATATGGGTAACAGTAATAGATGACATAAAAACATAAGTAACAAGTTCAGCCATATTTTACCATGTAGGCATGCAAAAGACAATAAAAACTACCGCTACATACAATTTTAAAATAATGCAGTATAAAGTGAATACAAAGAAAATTATTATACTAATTTAAAAATTAGATTTTCATGTTGTACCCAACATGAAAATCATCAACATCAACATTTTTTTTTTTTTTAATAATAATATCTAGGGACAATGTTACACAGATCATCCTCGCCCCAAACTAAGCAAAGCTTGTACTATGGGTACCAGGCGACGATATACATACTTATATAGATAGATAAATACTTATATACATAGAAAACATCCATGACTCAGAAACAAATATTCGTGCTCATCACACAAATATTTGCACTTACCGGGATTCGAACCCAGGACCACCAGCTTCGTAGGCAGGAGCACTACCAACTAGGCTACGGTGACCCATTTTCCCAATCAAATTAAAAAGCAGCTGCAGTTTATTTTGAGCCCAAAGTTAAAATAAACAGCACATAAAAGCGCCCGCCCACAAAATCTCATCAATATACGAAATAAAGTGCGAGGAGAGGGTTGGGTAATGTATTACTTATACAGGTAGAGCAAAAGAATGTGGGACATTTAAACAATTTTAATCGTGTCATCGTTAAAAGGGGTCTGGGGACGTTGGGAACAATGGACGAAATTGGCCGAGAATTGCGAAGAGTTTGTCATGAAAGAAGGTCATTTAATAACCGACACAAAGGCGGCAGGAATGAAAGTGATTGTAATAATAATAAAGTTTTAAAAATATTTTGGGGAGCGTTGGCTATTTTGGGAATTTAGGGGTTAGGGAAGCCCTATTCTTTAGAAATTGAATTTAAAGTAAGAGAGATGTATTTTTTTTCAGTTTTTTTTTACTTTCACCGCGTTAAAGTAGTTTTAATATATAATATTAGTAGGATGTGTACCTACCTCTAGCGGTTTTGGCAGTGCACGCCAGAATAGCTCGCAGATGGTAGATATTTTCCTACTTACTTGACACTTATCGTCATATTTTGGACAATTCACATAATATCTGATGTATAAGCTATATTATTGTAAAGTTTCATTAAAATCCATTCAGTAGTTTTTACGTGAAAGAGTAACAAACATCTATCCATACTTACAAACTTTAGCATTTATAATATTAAATAAGAATTATATATATATATATATATATATATATATATATATATATATATATATATATATATATATATGTATCTTATTGATGTAATTAATTTTCTACAATTTGGAACCAAATATTTTTTTAATTTTTAATTGGACTCCGTATCTCATGGCGATGCGATAGCAATTATTAATCTTATTATGACTCGCGCTTTACACTACGTAACATGTTACTTACATCAAAGGCCGCCGGTTGCATCAACATTACTTTTGTTTATTTTAATAAATTGTAAATTATTTGACACAATAAAGTGTACTTATTATTATTATATTAATTTTTTAGAATTTTTCTCTCTTTTGTACGGTTTAATTATTTGCCATACGGACCATGGTCAAGCATGACAAGTTAAATTGTGAATGATGATATAGTGGAAGATGTTAAAAACTTTCTAGTGATAGGCACGTGTTTAAAATGGTTGCTTTTTGCAATAAAATATGACGTATGTGGGTATATCCAGTATTTCAAGGCTATGCGAGAGCATTTTAGGTATTATACCGGTGGAGGAAATTACAATGGGCACTATGTGAACAGTATTTGCTCTCCACTGGGTTTTCAGCTCTATCGCAAGGTCCTGGTATTTTGCGAGTTTTTCCGAAATTGTTGTCTGGATATTGTGACTATTGGGGATATTATTTTATTAAATTGCAAGTGATGAATGAGTTGTTTTTCAATATTTTCAAACCTTAAATAATATAATAATAATAACAATAAATCCATTTATTATCTCATCACAAATGGGGTTACATAATACATATATGTTTAAAGTTACGTTTCAACATACAAAGCATGTCTCCAACTAGCCCCAACTTTGTGAGAGACTGGTGCCTGAAATAGGTTTGAATGAAAACCTGTACTACAGGTCACCAGGCCCACCACGCGGCTCAAATGCTAGTAAGAAGCTTATTAAACCATAACTTATAAATATAAATCTGGAAGCAGTTATACAATTTAAAAGCAGTTATATAATTCTAAAAGACTTTGTATAATTCTCAAAACAGAAGATAAACATTTAATAGAAGAGTTAGAGAGAGGGTACAGAATACAGAGAGATGGTAGATGTGTATTTGTCTGAGTGTACGCGAGAGAGTAGTGTGAAGTAAATGTGTGTTTGTGAAACATATAAGTGTAGGTGCAATCATGAGTATAGAGTATGTATTTGTAGCGAGCCATTTGAACGAAACACTATAGCATAAGTTATTGTAAAACGATTAAAAGATTTTCAGTTTGTTGGTAGTCTAGGGTTTTTAGATAGGAACAGACATAAATTTTGCATTGTATTTTGTTTTTATGATAAATGTTAAAAGGATAGAATTTAGTTTATTGTACAAGAAAACACCAAGAAAACAGAAATGCCTTTGAGACAGAGCTGTAGAGCATGCTCTAGAAGGACACACTTTACCCTGACGCCGTTTATCTTTAAGAAGATTCGGATTATATGGCAGTTGTGAGTGTTTTTTTAAGATTGTGTGTAGTATAAAAGTTTGTCTCACCGTAAGAACATTCCACCTTTTATACAAATCTACAGTTGGAAATCGGAAAGGAAGACCAGCAGCTACCTTGAGAATTGCACGCTGGGCTCTCTCAACCTCAATGACAAGGGTTTTCGCAGCACCTCCCCAAGAAGTGATGCAGTAATCTACTAATGATTGACATAAGGCATAGTATACCATCTTAATTATATTTGGATCGGCTAAATGTCTTAAATTTTTAAAAACGTAGATGACTTTCCGAAGGCGTTTGACTAACATCTTTATGTGTTCTTTAAAAGTGAGGTGTTGGTCAATAACAACACCAAGGTATTTGACCTCATCAGTTCTTTCAAGAATCGGGCAAGAGCATTGGTCAAGTCCCATACTACGGCAATGAGCCGGAATAGTCAACAAGCTAGGAGGAAGTTGATTAGACCTATGTGCAAAGGTGATATATTTAGTTTTGTCGACATTGAGAGATAGCATGTTGTCCCGAAGCCACACACAAACTCGAGCCATGCTTACTCTTGCATTTTGAAACACCTCTTCCCATGTAGTTCCACTAAAGAACAGAGCTGTATCGTCCGCATAAGCGACTATTTTCCCTTTAAAATCTTGAAGTTTATATAGATCGTTTATATATATTAAGAATAAAGTAGGCCCGAGGATGCTGCCCTGGGGAACACCATATTTAATAGAAAGCTCGTCACTTGTCTTATTTTCTATCCTTACCCTTTGTTTTCTGTCCGTTAGATAGTCTTCTAGTAGTTTTAAGGGTATTCCTCTTATACCTATTCTATAAAGTTTGTTCACGAGATGAGGGATAGAAACCGTGTCAAATGCCTTGGCCAAGTCTAGGAATATGGATAAACATTTTTTCTTCTCATCCATATTTGTTATAACATCATTTAAGAACTCATGAACTGCTTGATTCGTGGATTTTCCACGTCTGAAGCCAAACTGGACGCATGAAAGTAAGTTATTGGATTCAAGGTAATCTACTATTCTATTATTAATGATTCTTTCCAAAATTTTTGACATTGTAGGTAAAATTGAGATAGGGCGGTAATTATTGACACGGTCTCGATCCCCACCCTTATGAACGGGAACAATTAATGCTGATTTAAAGGCAGAAGGGAACGAGCCTGATGCCAAAGATCGATTACAGATGTGAGTGATGATCGGAGTTAATGAGAGAATATACCTTTTAAGAATTTTACTTGAAATATGGTCAGCTGCAACAGCACAGTTCTCCTTTAAGCTACTAATGAGAGTAAAAACTTCATTCTCGTCCGTCGGGTGCATAAAGAAAGAGTTTAGGGTTAGTGTTGAAGAATTTTCACTAGAAGTCCCTGTTGTAGATTTTGATGAAAGAATTTTCTCAGCTAACTGCCTTCCAATGTTAGCGAAATGGTAGTTAATGCAATTTATGGATAGCTGGGGACAACTGGAGTCTACGAGACTACTGGAATGATTTACAATAGTTTTAGAATTACTTATCTTTTTAATGGCATCCCAAAGCTGTTTCTTGTTCCCTTTTGCTTTTTGTATCTCTTTATTTTCATAGTCTCTTTTGGTTTTTTTTATAAGCATGTTGCAGTAATTGCGATATCGTTTGTAAATTAACTTAGTGTTCTCGTTGTTTATATCTTGTTTAAATTTTTTATACAAATTATCGCGATTTCTCATGCAACGTAATAGGCCTTTTGTTATCCAGGGTTTACTAATTCTTTTACGTTTCGGTATATTATAGCTGATTGTGTTATTTATTATGGCTGTAGACAAGATTAAACTGAGTTTGTCCGTTGCAATGTTGACGTCTTCGCAACTTAAAATGTCGTTAAAGTTAGAATCACGTATCGTTTCATCAAGACCAATGAAATTAATACAGGATGTATTTATTCTACGGTAATTAAAGTTATTGTTTAGACGGAGACTAAGGGCAACACATTCATGATCAGTTATGGATGATTGAATATTAAAACATGTAGCTTCGTTTTTTGTTTTGATCATCATATGGTCAAGGCAGGTACGCCCATGAGTAGGGGTATTATGGCCCGCTAAAATTCCGTGACTAGCTAAAACGTTTAGGTATTCGTGCATCCGATTATCACAACTAGTTGAACATATATCAATATTTATATCACCGCAGAGAATAATATTTTTGAACCTATTTAATCTTGAAAGAAGCTGATCAATTGAGTTTATGAAGTTAGTTGTATTCGATTGGCTGGGGGGGCGATATATGCCAATAATACACGTGTCGCAGTTTAGCTTAATTAAAAGACAATTGGCATCATTAATAACCGGCTCTTCATATCTTACGTTCAGATGTTTTTGATAATAGATAACTACGCCTTCATTTTGGGTTTTGTGAGAAGATGTCATAGTAAAATCATAATCGGCAATATATGGTATATGTTTAGCTGAAGGGAGCCAACATTCTGTTAGAACTATTATATCCCAAGTTATTTCGGATCTATGTAGTAATGTGATAAAATTTGAAATATTACAATTTATGCTACGAATATTTTGTGTTAGAATAGTAATTTTACGAGAACAGTTCGAGTTAACATGGTTCTTTACGTCATCAATATCACACGAGATGCATCCAGCCGCTACCACGGAGTCCAGATTAGAGTTCAGTATTTCAATATCTAACATTCTATTCTACAAGTACTCTATGTACCTAATTGGCAAATTGTCACGAACTCAGCGTGACATGTATGTGTAGAGATAAAGTATTCAAGGTTGAAATCTAAACTATAATCCGACAAATGGAGAGATTTAGAAGCATCTATGTGATTGTACGCAAGATTACTGAGTATTACAAAAGAAAGGTAACAGTTGACATGATACGTTACAAGTAAGGCTCGCTTAGTTAATTTGTGTTTGTGTTGTGCTTGTGTTCTGCGATGTATGAGTAAGGTGTAAATAGAAGAGATAATATGATGCCTTATGATTAGGTTAACACTAGAAAACTTAAATATAAAAACATTTATAACTAAGAATAGAAACAAAACCTCTCCTACTGTTATAGAATGAGAGTAACAAAAAGTTATAACTAGTCAATCTAACAGATTCTGGAACTCGGACTCATCATTAATACGTACAGGTGACGATTTTTCTTCTTTTTTGACAAATATAGTACGGTAAGATGTCCAAGTCGCATACAGTTGATTGTTCTTGACATGTTGGCGAGCTATGTAGTATAAATGATTTGCTCTAGAAGTTAAGTGCTCTGTAATATAAATTCTCCTCAGTTCCCCTGATAGTTTCAAGTGACCCGTATTCAATGCGGGTTCCTTAATTGTGCGTTTATTTTTATTAAACTGTTTAACTTTGTAGATGATAGATTCCTTTCGTAACGGAGAAATAAAATCTACTACTAAGGTACCAGTCTTCGTCCGAAGAATATCTTTTATATCAGACGTTTGTAGTGGTGGATCAAGGTCTAAAGCAGACCCAACGCTTTGCACTAATGCGGTCAAGTCCTCCTTTGTTTCACTTACTTTATTTGGTAAGTTGCGAATTTCTATAGTACTTCCATATACTTTTTTTTCCAGGAAATCAAGCTGGCGCTCTAAAGACTTTACACGGGTTTTGTATTCTATGTTTTCCTTCTCCAGACTATGTATTTTTGATATCATTTCTTGGTGTTGAGAGGAGATGGTGGCCACTGAAGCTTGAATTGATGTATTTTGTTGTATTATAGTCTTTAGAGACTCTTGCATAGACTTGAACTCTTCCTCTCTTTGACTCATAAGATCATTGAACATGTCTGTGATATTGCTTCGCAAGGATCTCGGTTCCTCATCGTAAGTACGCTTTAATCGTTTGGTAACGTAACAAGTTATCGTCTTCTGAATATTTTTCTATTGACGTATTTATTGCTGAGTCGGAATGGTAATGCTTTAATTGGTCCTCTGTATTAACACGCCGTTGTGCTAATGCGTCTGGGCGGGGCAGCGCCTGTTCCGACGACATTATGCGTTATTCAATTAACGATCTATTAGTTATGACGATAAGGATTTACCAGTGCAATCGGGGCGGAGCTTGCGTATGCGCCGTGGAGAAAGGTGTGACCTTGTAGTCGCACGGTAGGTGTGTCCTTGACAACGAAAAGCTCGCAGAATTATGCTATCCTTGTCTTGCGTCACTTCCTCTCACTCACTCACAACTGTGTATACATCGGATCTGCACTCCTAGTACTTTGATTATTTTTTAAACTTATTTATTGCAGTTTTTATTATAAATTAATTAACTGGGGATAACTTAAAGCACGTCTGTACTGTACAGAGTCCGCGGGGGAAGGGGAATAATGCCTGACATATAATTGATACGAGCTAGCTAAATATCATTTCTGTAATAAAATAAATTTTATAAATGTTTTCATGCAAGATGTACCTAAATATCTATGTAACTAGAAATAATATCTAATGTATACAACTATATTACTACAAACATGTACTGACTATTTACAGGCGCTTTTTTAAAGTCTACGTGAATAAAAACCATTTTTTTTAAATTTGCATAAAGTTTAAAGTTGGCGCACAATTATTGATTTTTAATTTTAACTTTTTTTAAGTGCTTCGGTAGCTTACTGTACACTCTATTTTGACCAATACTTGTTAACCGATATCGATTAGTCGAAAGTTTAATGTAAATATAAAAAACTTAGTTGGGTTACAATGTATCAACCCGACTAATTATTTTTGACGGCTTGGTTGGCGTGGTTGGTAGATACTTTCCTTTCACGCCGCAAGTCATGGGTTCGATTTCCACCTAGGACAGATATTTGTGTGCATGAACATTTGTCCTGGGTCTCGGTGTAATTATCTATATAAGTTACATACTTACAAAAAGAAATCGAAAATGGTTAATGGTCACCGTAGCCTAGTTGGTAGTGCTCCTGCCTACGAAGCTGGTGGTCCTGGGTTCGAATCCCGGTAAGTGCAAATATTTGTGTGATGAGCACGAATATTTGTTTCTGAGTCATGGATGTTTTCTATGTATTTAAGTATTTATCTATCTATATAAGTATGTATATCGTCGCCTGGTACCCATAGTACAAGCTTTGCTTAGTTTGGGGCTAGGATGATCTGTGTGACATTGTCCCTAGATATTATTATTATTATCATCAAGCGAGCGCCAATTGTACATTATAAACAATGTTCCATTGTAAAATGTCCTTTTTGTGTGCAATAAAGTGTATTTTACTGTTTTTATTGTTATTATATCGGTTATCTGGTGTCCATAGTACATAGGATATTATTATTATATATTCTCATTAAACTTTCGACGACTAAAAGAAAAAGAAGCAGAATATTACTATTTGTTACTTATTTAAGGAATACAATCAAAAGCTATTTTTATACAGTGGGCGAGTCAAACTGGATGGATATGGAATATTACGTATCGACTGCCGTGATTGAGTTGATAGTGAACTCGCACAAGACAATTATTTGTGTCCATGACCAAGTCTATTTGTCTTGGTCTGGATGTTTTCTGTTAATTGTACATTTACAAAAAAAGTATAAAAGTATTTCTATCCGTTGCCTAATATTCATACCATAAGCTTTGTTTAGTTTGGGCTAGATGGCGCTGTGTGATATGTCCGGATATTTATTTATTTATTTAATAGTTCTACTCAATGGCTATGGTCAAATAATTTTTACAAAAATCATATAACGAAGCTCTGATACGCTTCGTAATATGTGATGTCATCAAGATAGAAATTAAATTTTAAAATAATTTGAGATATGACAAAAATGTGTATTAAAAATAAATGTCCCTCCATTTGCCTATAAGACAAATTGCCAACTATAAGGGGACTGACAATCTGGTGTCGCTTGCGGACATCTGAAACCATTAATCATTGATCTCAGGCACAGTTCAATGAATAAGTACCAGTATGCCAACTTCGGGCCCTCCAGACTGAGTAAGAATCTGACTCATACACTTAATATTACGGTTACGGTTAAGTATAACTTTATTTCTCATAAAGAATTGTATACATAATTCACTTACAGACAAACAATTTTTAAAACTAAGATTATTAATTAGGGCGCACAAAGGTATTATCAGCAAGTTATTGTAAAATTATGATTTGTTATAAAAGTATTTTATTTTTAGGAAATTTATTGTAATAATCACATTGATATAAAAGGGTACAAAACACCACCTGTCCTATATGTATCTATTTATGTGCATATTTCTATTGTTATGTATATAATACTTCGTACATATATCTTTTTGTCATACGTAATCTCCTTGCAGGACTCCTGGAACAGATCTCTTAAAAATAAGTAGTTTCTTTGTGCAATGGAGTGTCTTGTATTATGTATTAGTATTGTAAATTCATTCTTCAAAATTTTTGTATGTAGATAAATTGGGAATAAATAAATTAATAACAGGCTAGGCTTTAGACGAATAATACTTTTAGATTGTTACACAAACGAGCAGAAACCGAAGAAGTTTAGAGAGAGGAAATTCTGATATCAAATGGAGTCTTATTTATTCAACGAAACTCTAAAGCTATGTTTCGATAATTATGCAAAATGGAAATATTAATTTCCCTATCTAGTCATTAATCAACATGCATAAAAACAAAGACAAAAGAACGTAAAATGACCATGATTACGACTTAATTTTGTTTATATGTACCAAATGTTGCGTTAAAATATCTAACAATTAAAAATTTAGTTCAAGATTATAACTAGTTGAATGGTTATGTATCGCTAAATGAGCAAACGGAGATGATGGTTTCATTTATCTCTAATTATTTGGGTTACTGCTTGCCTATATTTACTGTTATCACAGTTCTTTAAGTCCTTCAAGAGTTCTGCAGACTTCTTTAATATTTCCCTTCTGAACACAATAAATCATCAATACTGAGGTTTGTGATAATATCTCAAGATAGTAGAATGGTTCAATTTTTCATTGAAATATCTTTTATTTCGTATGAACTTATCAAAAATTTGTTTCTGTCTCTGATTTAATTAATGATCTACGAGAATTGTGTCACATCTTTTAGTCATTAAGAGACATTTAGGTTAATTTATCTTATGAAACTAAGAAAAAGTGGTAATTAAGTTTTTATTGAAACGTTTCTGTCATTTCATACCATTAAACTAATTTATATGTCATAACATATTATCTCTGTAACAAAATTCGTATGAGAATATACAAATAAATGAATTATAGGAAGTAGTTGCGTTTTATAGAGTATAGAAAAATAATTCGTGGTAATTAGACCTAAAACTTTAAAATTAACTTATCGATATTTAAAATAAAACACAAGCTAAAGCTAAGTGCTGACTTGAAAAATTATAAAATGATTTTATATTACTATAAATTATAGCTGTCCCAAAACATCTTAAAGATGTTTTACTTTAAATAATAAGAGATCAATGCATCGCACATGGAATTCAATCAGTGCGCCCACGGTTTGTAAATAGCAACACAACTTTAATATCTATGTCAGGGAAAAATCCTTTGTGTCTATTTACAAAGGTTTACGGACGTCCAACTCAAATTAAAGGGTCGACTTTCATATTAGATAGCCAGGGCCGCATCTAGAGTTTTCATGGTGGGCCATTGCAAGTACAGCTCGAGATTATTAGAGTTTGTTTTGCTTTAAAATGGCGATCACGGTCAGATAAATTGGCGTGTAATTCAAATGGATTCATGTGAACTAGATCCTTGAGATAAATATAAAACCGATTTTTTTTTATATTTATCTCAAGGATCTAGTTCACATGAATCCGAGAATGAAGCTTTTATTTGGAACTTAAATTTGTTTGCATAAGTTTTATAAATTTCAAGTCGGCTCATTTGACTTGGTGTTATTAGACGCCTTTATGACATGTTTGAGGAAATAAATTTTAACCAAAAGTAATAAGTTAAATATTAACCAGATATTCGCCACTAAAATACCTTATCGCACGGTAGTCACTGTAGATCCAATTTTCAACTTATGGCAATTTTTTTTATTTATCTGATTTTTAGGAGATTGCTAATAAGTCATTTTAAAATAGAGTTCAAGTAATATTTACTTTCTTCTTCGTTACTTTCAACCTTAAAAAAAAAACTATCAACTCAATACAATAATAACTAAGGTACTACCTCAGCGCATAAACCCAACAATACATGTACTATTAGGTATGAACTTACGATCCTAACTACGGTCCTGTTCCACAAGTTGGCAACTCTCTGCGGGAAACGAATACTGTATAAAAACAGTCTTTTGTAATGAAGGGCATACCATCCCACGGTTCCGTCGTATCATAAATTGAAAATTTCAGTTTTTGATATTAACATGTTCGACTTCAAGACAATATCTTGTTGTTTTGAAAAGTTTACCGTGTTGTTGTGAAGTTGAGATTTCTGCGTAGAATAGATATTTCAATGAAGTGTTGTCGAAATTAAATATATTATGATCGCAAAGTTTTGTACAATCTCTCTTACAAACTGATAAGTAGAAAAATATAGCAACAAGTGGGACAAGATTTAGAAACTTTTTCTTCGGTAAATAAGCAAGAATGTATATGGCGTATTTCATGGAAGTAATGACACGGAAATGTTCAAGCACCAACAGTAAAAGCGAAAACAAGCTGCATTTTTTAAATTTGTGAATGTTATTGCTTTTTAAATTCACATTTTATTAAACAACACGTTCATGAGTTATCAACAAAAGATCTATGTAATTGGTCCTACCTTTCCGGATGCTGAACAAGCTAAGGGAAAGTTTTTCCAAGCTGAAGTAGCAGTGGGCAAGGCACATGGCTCGTAGAGCCGAGACGGCCGCTGGGCAGAAAGGTTCTCGAGTGGCGACCACAAACCGGAAGACGTAGCATGGGCAGACCCCCACAAAATGGACCGATGATCTTGTGAGGGTCGCTGGAGGTCCCTGGATGCGGATAGCGCAAGACAGGCAATTGTGGAGATCTATGGAGGAGGCCTTTGTTCAGCAGTGGGCGTCTTTTGTCTGATATGATGATGATGATGATGAAGATTTTTATATATATTTTTATTTATTATTTTATATATTATTGTGGAGTTTTGAGTAACATCACATAACAACATAATTCGTCGATTACCTGTGACGAAGGTTATAATAATATAATATCCTGGGATATTATACACACACAGTCATCTAATTCCTAACTGAACTACTACTTTTTTCTTTTGTAAATACGTACTTATAAAGAGAATTACACCCACACCCAGGACAGACGACCTGCGACGTGAAAGATATATAAGCAAAATATGTACTAAAAATATAGCTAAAATTTATTAATTAACCTTACCCATGATCCTTGACAATAACTTAATTTAAGCTAGCTAAATATCGTTACTATTATAAAATAAATATTATTGTAATTTTTTTTCCTACCGATGGAGAACGCACAGCAGCATTTTTTTGTTAACTATAGCCATAAAACTACCCGTCTACCAAGCGTGGTGGTTATAGCATATCCTTAATTTTTTTTGAGGAGGCTTTGTCTAGCAGCGGACTTAATTTTGCTGACACGGTCGTGTATCAGAATTTGAAATGGTAGAATTTTATTATTTAGTAATATAGGTAAGTGCAGGTAAATTGGTCATCGTTAATACTTTTTTGTTAAAACTTTTGTACCCTAATTAGCGTTGTACTACAACGCTAATTTGTCGAGCAGCGGACTTAATTTTGCTGACACGGTCGTGTATCAGAATTTGAAATGGTAGAATTTTATTATTTAGTAATATAGGTAAGTGCAGGTAAATTGGTCATCGTTAATACTTTTTTGTTAAAACTTTTATATCCTAATTAGCGTTGTAGTAGACCCCAGCGTATCAAGCTACACCAATCTGTCAAGTTAAGTAAGTTTAAAAGCTAGACTCGCTACTACGCTTTTGTAGTTTGGGTCATAACATGCAAAAACTTACCTTACTTTCATCATAATAGCCACTCTTGGCAGACGGGTTGGTGATCGCAGTAAGATGGTCATAGTGCTTAGAAGGAAGTTGCGGCCCGTCCGCTGGTAGATATTCCCTTGGGTCTTACCTTACTTTAATATCAACATATTAAAATATGGTAAGTTTTGTAGTCTGTGTTACTGAGGATGCTGCATTAAGCTGTGAGTGTAAACTTAAATAAAGCTTGAAATTCCTCAATCGTATGACAGAACTAGAGATAGTAATGTTGTAAAAAGTAATCCAAACAAAAACAATATGAAACCACAACGATAGAACCCAAAATCCGAAAATTTCTTTACAAACTTGTTACAACCTAGAATCTAATAAAACATTGAAGGAAATTCGATGTTTACTGGTAAAACAAGCTATTTACTTTACACAATTCAACTCAGCCAATTGTTAGTTCAATAGATATGTGGAAAAGTTCAGTTGTTGGTATAAAACTAATAAAACTTGGTCACATTCCGCTTTGGACGACTTAGGTACGTTCTTGTAGTGCGTCGCAAAGTTTTTCATGTTTGGACGATCTTTGGTCGTAGAAACGTTTAATACTTTATGTTTGATGATTAACAGTATTGACGGGCCAGTTGGCGTGGTTGGTAAATGCTGGCCTTTCTCGCCCCAGGTCGTTGGTTCAATTTCCACCCATGACAGATATTTGTGTGCATGAACATGTCTGTTTGATGATTTTTATTGAGGATTTTTTTCGTAATAACAAACTTATATTAATCTGATAAATAAATAAAAAATAAAATAAATAAATAAAATAAAAAGGTTTTTATTCACGTAGACTTTAAACAAGCGCTTGTAAATAGTCAGAACATGTTTGTAGTATTACAGTTATTATTTCTAGTTGCATATTACAGATATTTAGGTACACGGAATGTTAAAACATTTATACAATTTATTTTATAATAGTAGTGATATTTAGCTACCTTGTATTAAGTTATTGTCAAGGAGTTTATGTTTAGGTAGATTGAAATTTATATTTTACTACATATTGTCTGAATGTTTCTGTCTATATTAAGTACTGAATTCAGTATTATTATTATAACGGATTTGTGTTTAAAACGACGGTCGCACTTTTATGCTACCACCGGATCCAATGCGCCCCACCCACACAACTAATTGCCTATATATATATATGTATATTAGTTTGCTCAAGTACTGAAGATAGTTATAATCAAAACAACACATCTGACGCAATCTTAATAATACATTATTGCATCGTTACGAATAGTTCTTATTTCATCACCATCATCATCATAAAGGCCGAAAGACGTCCACTGTTGGACAAAGGCCTCCCCCAAGGATCTCCACAATAGCCGGTCCGGTGCCCGCATCCAGCGGCTTCCCGCGAGTTCTTATTTATTTCACACAAATCTCAAAGACAAATTAAGGTCCATTAAAACATTGCAAATAAACATAATTCTGATGACAGTACAATAATGTGTTACCTTCAAGCCGGTAGCACTAAGGAGACTGAATGTTGAATATAGATTCCAACAAGCTGTTTAATTTCATTCGTCAGTTTCTTATTATTCTTCGTTTATGTTACACGTTGTATATCGTAATCTATGGCAAAGTACTTAGGCTGCATAATTGATTCGTCCTCACAAAGCCGAAATGACCCTATTTCGTTAATCCAGTAACAAACCGGCCTCTGCTCCCAAACAATTGAGATTAATTAATTAGAATATGTTCTAAATTGCTTAAGTGATTAATGAATAAATTCGTCTTTTGGCGTTCACTTTATTATACAATATAAACTAGTCCAGTCAATCTTTATTCCCAAATTTTTATATTTAGTCCCAAACACTACCTAAAGCTGCTTTTTTAGGGTTCCATAGCCAAATGGCAAAAAACGGAACCCTTATAGATTCGTCATGTCTGTCTGTCTGTCCGTCCGTATGTCACAGCCACTTTTTTCCGAAACTATAAGAGCTGTACTATTGATACTTGGTAAGTGGATGTATTCTGTGAACCGCATTAAGATTTTCACACCAAAATAAAAAAAAAACAATAATTTTGGGGTTCCCCATACATAGAACTGAAACTCAATTTTTTTTTCATCGTACCCATACATGTGGGTTATTTATGGATAGGTCTTCAAAAATGGTATTGAGGTTTCTAATATCATTCTTTTCTAAACTGAATAGTTTGCGCGAGAGACACTTCCAAAGTGGTAAAATGACTGTCACCACCCTGTAACTTCAAAAATAAGAGTATGATGAAACTAAAAATATATATGATACGAAAATTAGTTCAAACGAGATCTAGTAATTAGTTTTTTTTAATACGTCATAAATCGTTAACCGCAATTTACCTTACATTTAATCAACTGAAATACTTGCTGCTGCGGAACCCTTCACGGGCGAGTCCGACTCGCACTTTGCCGGTTTTAAATGTGTGTTTACAATGTGTATCTATGGATTTATTCAAGTGGTCAATGGCTATCCCAGTGTCAGTGATGTTCAAACTGCCCAATACCTCCCTATATGGCTTAACGACTTCAGTGAAATGATTATAGAAGGGACCGACAAATGAACGTACCCTTCGAATTGTGGAAACGCTTAGAAATTATACCAATAAGAGGTTCCGTCACCGGATCTTACACGGGGTGACCTAATTCAACCTCGCCAGTGGTTTACAAAACGGTCGCTAGGTACCCAGCGATGAGTATAAAGTGCGACTGTTAACATTAAGTTTCTAAGATACTTTAATGATCTGTAACACAGGGTTTTCTAGTACAGACGCCAGCACATCCAGCTAGCCCAATCTGTCAAATTTTTTATATATTTTCAACTTTATCACCAAAGCATAAGTTTCACTTTCAATTGGGGAAATTTGACAGATTGTGTGTAGCTTGATGTGCTGGCGTCTGTACAAAATCAAAGTCTCTCACAAAGTTTATCTATGCTGCCGTGCATATACTAAAAAGCCCTTTAAAATAAAATTAGCCATGATAAATGCTACTCTGTGGTACCGAAATAAAGTGCCATTTAGCTTGATAGATGTCTCTCTGTAACGGAGTTTCAGTAATTGTACGGCAGTATGGTAGGTCCGTACATTTAGTGATGTGATGATATATAATACGTCATATTCTCCCTTTGCGAAATAAATTTACTAACGGGAGATCCTAACAATCTAATCTATTAGATACTGATAGGTAAATCAGGAAGAAAGAAGTTAAGTAAAATCTTTTAGATCTTTTACCTTTAATATCGAATAGTGTTCGATCCTTACCGATTATTTAATGCTTCATGATTTTCAGTGCCATTGGAACCTCGCTCAATAGGCTTTCGTTAATTACTACGGAAATTCTGTCCCGATTTAATTAACAGAATGTCGATATCTGTTGAGTCTAATAATTTCATCTCTAGTTTATTAGTAAAACGATATTTTCTATAATATTTTAGTGTCCAATTAAAACTCACACTTAATAACATGTAAATAGAATCGAAATTTGGTAAAAATATATTCTTAATGAGGGTTTGACTGTGTGTACAAAAATTCTGTTCAATTTCAATATTATTATTTTTTTCACGTAAATATTGAACCTTATGTTTGGTTTCATTATGATGTTTATTTTCTCAGCAATCAATATGTTTGCGACTTTTTTCTATTTCTAGTAAACTTTGTCTTTTGGATAAGAGTTAAATTACAAATAAAACGGCTAGCATGTTTATTTATTTTATTTTATTGGTACAGAAACAGATTACAGATTCTATGGAGTTCTACATATTTCATGTTATAAGCAAAATTTTAACCCGTAGTCCAATTATAACTGTACACAGCACTTATATTATGCCTCCTTGGTCTAGTGGTAGCGTGTTCAACCGCAGATAATGAAGTCCTTGGTTCAAATCCCGAGTCGGGCCAAACAGTGATTTTGGGATTTTTCCTTAAAAAGAAATTTCTCTGTATCAGCCCGAAGTCTGGAAGTTGGCGGTATTACACCCCCGTGCCTCGGAGAGCACGTAAAGCCGTCAGTCCTGTACCTGAGCTCTTTCCGGTCGTGTCGCTAGGCGTCCCATCCGATCATGAGAGTGATGGAATAGAAAGTGCCCCTGTGTTTGCGCACACTAATATGTCCTGCGCAATTGGCTATTCTCCATTAAGACTGGCCGCCGTGGCGAAATTGAGTCGGGTGGACATCATTATGGCTTCATATATATTTTTATTATTCGAGATAATTGGTAAAATTAAAGTACACAGACAACAATTGGCATGCTAAAATTAATTATATGAGTTTATAAAGGGTTGATAGGTTTTATATGTAGATTTACTTTTTTAAATAAAGCTTTTTTAAAGTTGTTTATACAGCCGTGAAATATGTTAAATTATTAACAAAAGTTATGATATGCTATCGATATCTTACCATAAAATTTGGCTGATAGAATGGTTCAGTTAAACTGTTATACTTAGTATATATACACAAGTACATCATGTGATAGACAGTAGCAAGTCATATGATAAAATAAGCTCAATTACAAGGTTCAATTACTGGCAGACAAATATGGGTTGAGTAATAAACCATACGCTAGGGGACCATAAGATTTGAAATTGCAATATGATTATGAATGAAAACAAATTTTTATTTAATTTTAATTGTTATTTTTGATTTTGTTTTTGAATAAAAATCTTTTTTTCTTTTTCTTTCAAATCGTTTCTGTCAATCAACGGAGTCTCCATATACATTGCCATTGTTAACACCTTGAATCCTTTTCTTGAAAATATTTCAATAAATCTTATATAAAGTCTAAAATCCTAAATCTAATTATCTATGGCTGAACGAGAATAACTACCAAGGAAGTACAAACTACAGTGTACTCTCCTGAGGCAATTAATATTTGTTGGAACAATTACCAATAGTCTTCAAAAGCGAACAAAGTTCCAACTACCATTGGATTTCTAAGCTTTTCAAATGAAAAGCTTAGAAATCCAATGGTACAAGTTAGAAATCCATTGGACTTCATGACCTATTCACAAAACGTATTCTACATTTTCGATACTCAAATACTAAATTCACTAAACTCAAATGTCCAACCTAATGCAAAATGGACGCAAAAAATGTGTTCCACTACTTATTTCGAAATTTTCTGTTACAACTAAATGGACACGAAATGTTGTGAATTTTCAGAACCTAATGGTTCTTTGATGATACACAAAAAAGATCTGAATAGCTTAGTGAACCAGCACGTTATAACAAGGTAGGTATGTATTATTCTTTTGTTTATTCACCAACTTCAACTATTAAAAGGATCTCAATTGAGTCTTAGTTTATGCGGTATTCATTCATATAAACTGAAACTAATTCTTAAAGAAAAATAAAATAATAGCATATATTTTACATCTATTATCAAAGAATATCTCATATAGGAATATCTCTTTGGTTCTTTTTTGGTAGTATTAGCTCATCATCATTATTATCATATCAGCGGACAGACGTCTACTGCTTGACAAAGACTTCCCAAAGTACACATCCCCAATTGAAAGTGACCCTTATGCTTAAGTGATAAGGTTGAAAATCTATAAAAGAAATTTAGCAGATTGGGGTAGCTGGATATAATAATAATAATATCTAGGAACAATGTCACACAGATCATCCTAGCCCCAAACTAAGCAAAGCTTGTACTATGGGTATCAGGCGACGATATACGTACTTATAGATAGATAAATACAAAGAAAACACCCATGACTCAGAAACAAATATTCGTTATCATCACACAAATAATTGCACTTACCGGGATTCGAACCCAGGACCACCAGCTTCGTAGGCTCCTGCACTACCAACTAAGCTACGGTGACCGTCTGTACAATTGTTTCGAATATTTTGAAGGAATTGCCATAATAGCCACCCTCGGCACACGGGTAGACATTCGTAGCATGGTGTTCGTAGTACACAGAGAGAAGCTGCTGTCTGTTTTCTGGTAATCTTCCTTCGGGACATCTACGTCAGCAGGATGAGATCAGCTGGTGGTCATATACATCGCCGTTCATTACACAGCAAGCCCCGTTCCTTGGAAGCAATTTTCTCAATAAAAATAATGACCACGGCATAGAATAGCGCCACCCTATCTCATCCCCCGGGAGCGTAGAAATTTCCCCGAGGGAATATCTATCACAGAATGGGCGTGGTATCTCTCTGTATGACCCTACTGCGATCGCCAACCCGTTTGCCAAGCGTAGCGATAGTGGCATATACATACTTCCAAATGATGGACACAACTACATTGTGGAAATCTTTTGGGGAGGCCTATGTCCAGCAGTGGACGTCATTCAGCTGACATCATACGATGAGGATGACGACATGAACCAACTAAACACGACCCTCAAAAGTTCCAAAGGTGTGCCTTAATTTGTGAGCGTTCTTACTAGGGAACTGTTGATCCTGGCTAGTTTAGATAAAAGCTTTTAATCACACCCATGCATAACAATAATACTACACTGTCAACTTCGAACACTATAAAGCCAAGTTTTAAGTTAATTACTGTTCATAAATGTTAACGGAAATACTTCATGGAAAATAGAACGATATTTCTTCGTTGCTCGGTTTTATGAAATTATCAATATCCTTTACTAACCCACTTAATTATGCAGTTACGTGTTTTGCGGTCGTTCGATATCAAAATAGCATTTTATAAGCTAAAGAAAGTTCCGAAAGACGTTTATCTCAACTAGCTGTGCCCAGCGGTTTTACCCGCGTTAAACTTTATAAATGATAGCCTATATGTTAATCCAGGGTGTCAGCTAACTCCATGCCAAATTTCATTAAAATGGCTCCATCCGTTAAGACTTGAAGAAGGAACAAACATATACACTCACACTCACAAACATTCGCGTTTATAATATTAGCGTGATAACTTTAAAATTCACATCCACAAATCTACCACCAACTAAAATACAATTTCATTCATTTAAGGATTTTTTAAGAAGAAGGATCAAAATATAACGCTTTAGTATCTATATAAAGGATAGGAATACTTAGAATTTTCGAAATCTACATCCGAGCAGAGTAAGCCCACTAATTGGGTCTTTGCGCCGGGGTCTCGTGGGTTCAATTCTGGCACTGAACAAATATTTGTGTGTAAACTAAGTTCTTTTTGGGATTGGTTATTTGGCTTCCGTGTTGCGTTACTTTCGTGTCTACACATGTTATGGCATCGTTCTCAGATGAAATATGGGAACGTATGGATAGGCAGAAGTAAAATAATATCTGATGCCGGATTGAACCGACGTTACGTGATGTTATGTCAGTTGTTCGTTTAAGTCAGGTAGCCACTGCAACAAGTTTAACTGGGAGCCGACCTCAACGTAAAGGAAGAATAGTAAGTAGAAGAATTACGTATATTTTAAAGCTATTGTGGCCAAGTTAAACCCTCTTTCAAATGGTTAAAGTTTATTTATTAAAAAAAACATATAACTTTCAACAAAGGTTTCTATATTAAGCACATAGGCTTGACTTGCAGAAACTTAATATAATAGGTATATTTTGCAGAAATTTTACACAGCTTCAATGTGTAAAAAACAAAATGAAAATATAAAAATAAAAACAAAATATAGAATGCATAAACGAAATATTGAAATATTATAGAAAATGTGTGCGTCGGTGTATGGGTGTGTGTATGTCTGTAGTAAGTAGACTAGTAAGTTGGTCTTTAGGATTTGGTATACTCACAGAATAGCTACATGAGCCAACATCAAATTATACGCTTATCTTAGAATGAGAGTGATATTCTATGTTAAAGATTGTAGGGCGAAGATAAATATGACATCACTTAAGAAAAATTAATAGATTGATAAGGTACTTGAAAAATACACTGTTGAATGATTATATTGAAAATCAGTTTATCAGATTCAGGTTCAGAAACACAAGACACAAAAAAACAACTCTACTACCAGCTACAAACTAAGCCTGGTAAATGATTGAAATGGAAACGAATGTAAAATAAGTATATATTATAATTAATAATTTCATTCGAAGAAATTTCATTTAATTCATCTGACTTCCATAATCCAGTTAAAAAACTCATTAAACTATACTAGCGGAAGGTATTATTCCAGCAAATGGCCAATTTGCCGCTATTTGGCAAATATAATTGGCAAATCGTTGTATGAAATAGCTCTTTTTGTGCTGTACTGTGTAATTCAAAAGATTAATTCGCAAACGAGCCCATGGGATTATGAATTTTGGCACGCTTAATTTTGCTGAGAAATGTGTATACTTAGAACTGGTGTACAAATAATATTAATTAAACATTAACGCTAGTGTTTTTTCATTCAATATTTATTAAAATACTTATAATAATAATTCCTGCCACGTCTTTTTTATTTTATTAGTACTGAACACAATCTACTCTAAATAATATTTCTTACGCGGCAATTTAAGTGTGAATCTACAAGTAAGTGGAAGTGAACCCAATCTGGATAATCTTGTCGAAGAACAAGAGTGATACTGCGATTACTGTTTTATGTCCCCTATCATGTCCATTGTAGAATGATCGGATAAAAAAATGCTTGCAGTAGACAATATCAGGCTGATGGTGAATGCATTCACCATCAGCCTGATATTGTCTACTGCTGGACATAGCCCTCACTCAAATGTAACTATAACGTTGCTACTTGGAAGGTGTTGACGATGTATATGTTTTTACAATAAATAAATACTCTTTGGAAAGTCAATTGCACTTTTCTAGGTATAATTATTTTTTATTGTTTTTCTTTTCTGTTTATTATGCTAAGAAGCTGTCTTCCCGTCGTTGCTGCTGTTGAAGACGAAAAGTTTTCCCTTATTATTTTATTTCCATAAAAATAGACACTTTGGCTCGCCGACTTACATCTAACAACTGTTTTATTATCAGGGGACTGTAATAACAACCGCCGTCGGTTATAGACTGGTTTGCCGTAGTCACCGCCTTTGGCATGCGAGTTGGGGACCGCAGTTAGGAGGTAGCTAATACACAGGAGGCGCAGCTACCGACTACCTTTAGTAGTCATTAAAGCTTGCATGCAAATGCATAGAATTTGTATGTATCAGTCCGAACGTGTTGGAATGTACCTATAGCTTGATAAAATAAAATATTTTTGTAGGAAATTACAACGGACAATATTCTCTAATAAAGTGGAGAATATGTAATAATATGGAGTAAAGATTGAACTTTATTGTCGTTGCTTGAGTTGCCATACATATTAGAGTCACAATAAATAAAATAAAAAAGGTTTTTATTCACGGTGACTTAAGCGCGCTTGTTAATAGTCTGAACATTTTAGCGATAGCATAGATAATTATACGTAATTATCTGTAGTTACATGTAAATGTGGTGGATTCCTGAGTGGGAATCGAACCCACCACCTACGGCGTCAAAGACGAATCAAGTTAAGTATCTACTAACCCCGCCAACCGGCCCATCATCTTTATTCTGTGTTGACAAATTGAACACATATTTTTAATGTTTCACCAAAGTTTCTTGTCTGCTTTAAACAAAAGGATCAGACTTACCAGTGTATAAAACAGGTTATAAAGCCTTTCACCTTCCTCATGAAAGGATTTCTAACAGTACATCACTAATTGCCTTCAGAATATACGTAACAAGTGCATATGCATTTAAAGTCAATTTTGTTAAGATCCTATTTAAAATGTTGCAGCAATTAATCTGATTCAAACTGAAATTAACTTTTATTAATACACGTCGTGTATAATTTACTTTTTTTAAATCAATAATTATAGTTTATATTTTGGGACAGTATATATATTTCGAAACATATGTGACGGCGTATTTGAAAAGTCACCTGATGGATTATGCGGGACTAGATTTGACAGATGTCATTTCTAGCGGAACGTCGTGTCGATGGTCGGCGCGGCCATGTTGGATTCATTCTATCTGCAATGGCCGTTGTAAGCGCACCACATTATCGACGGATCGCTGTTGTTCCGCATAATCATACGATAATGCTAACTGTGATTAATTCCTAAAGTAAAAGGGACTATTTTAGTTGTTATTGAAATTATCTGTGTAGTAAAGTGATTTTATAATTGATATTGTACTTTTACCTCTTCTCTATGCGCCCACATGAACAATCATGACCAATGCTGACGAAGGCACCCCGCTGTGCCGATATATGCATATTATGGATAAATTACAATAATAGCAACAATAACATTAAACAAATTTATTTGTATCTATGACAAATCTTTGTGTGATGAGTACGATTATTTGTGGGTGGGGATCGAACCCACGACCTCTGGCTTAGCAATCAGGGTCACTAACGACTAGACCAACAGGCCAATCTAAGATTTCATTATTTTTTCAGGATAATAACTAGAATTATTATTTGACGGTCACCGTAGCCTCGTTGGTAGCGCTCCTGCCTACGAAGGTTCGAATCCCGGTAATAGCAAATATTTGTGTGATGAGCACGAATATTTGTTTCTAAGTCATGGATGTTATCTATGTATTTAAGTATTTATTTATCTATATAAGTAAATATATCGTCACCTGTTACCCAGAGTACAAGCTTTGCTTAGTTTGGGGCTAGGAGGACGTGTGTCACATTGTCGCAAGATAAAAAAAAAATTATTGATTTTTAAACGAGTTCAAGAAGGAAGGTTTTTATACAAATTGTATTCTCTTTTGTGTATGTACAGACGCCAGCACATCCACCTACCCCTATCAAATTTCTTATATCGATTTTCAACTTTATCACATACATTTACCACAAAACTATTTTATATGTCATTTACACTTATTAATAGTATTATCAGTGCAATAAATAAAAATTCCTGATAATATGCAAAAATAAATTTAGCAAATTTTACTCTATATCCTACAAATACTTTGATAAGTTGAAACAACTCTAACTAGACATTTATCAAAATTAAGTTGCTTATCTTAAATTTGACAACCAAAACCTAAAAACAAGTTGGACATTTAGACAGTTGGAAGCTGGGTCTTACTAAATTTGAGGCGATTAAGGCTTCCGACTTCCAAATATCTAGATACTCTAGATATTTCTATTTACTAGGGCGTAGTAGATTGTGAGACGTTTTTAATAATATCTTTTTCAAATAAGAAAACCGGTCTTTTGCAAGTTTTGCGGCAGTTTATTCGGTACATGTAACGTAAACTGATCGAAACCGAATCTTCCATATCGTTGATACAGTAAAATTGAACTGTAGTTCATATTTAGAAATTAATCTGTAGTGACCGTTTGAGTTTAACATGGAGTTGTAATGATAGTTATATTGAAGGTTTTCTGATTTGATATACGTCTTATATGGGTACTGAAATATATAAATCTAACGGCATGCACGTAGTTAATTAAAGAAGTCGCCACGCTACTACCTCTGTGTCCTTGTTTTTTTAAGGCGACCGTTGTTATAAACTCTAAGGCCACCATAATAATAATATTTAATTCGTACCTTCATATAGACAGAACCATTCTGACAATATGTAGTAAAATGTAGCTAAAACTATAAATTTTGAAACTTAGACATAACCTCTTTGACAATAACTTGCTAGCTTGTATTAACAAGCTAGCTACTATTATGACTATTACAAAATAAACTTTATAAATGTTTTTATACAATTCGTGTACCTAAATATCTATGTAACTAAAAATATAATAAATAATAATTATTATGAATGCTTAATTATATTATTACAAACATGTTCTCATTATTTAAAAGTGCTTTTTTAAAGACTACGTGAGAATAAAAACCTTTTTTATTTATTATTTTATTTAAGTTCAATCCTCGCACAGTATATCTGTTGGTGTGTCACCTGTAAACTGTTGTTCTGAATTAGGTGTACTTTAAATCCGTAACATTCATAGTTGTAAAGTCTCCTGCAATACAGGGATTTAACTTCTTAGTAAAGGGGGTTGTATTAAAACAAAGAAAAGAGTAATTTAGTGTAGCAGCTCATACTTACGTATTGATATACATACTCTTCGGCAATTAGCTGTCTGTCAAGTATCACTGTCAAGTGAAAGAAAATGTGTTTTAGTTTCTTTAGATAACGTGAAATAATAAGTTAGTTTGAAATTAAATATATATTGTTAACCCATAGATATACATTAAACACAGATCGTTATTCGCCGTTTTACTTACCACAAGCCCCGCAATATTGGTGACCCCGCGTTCAAAATGGCCACGCCCGTAACAAGGGAAGACAAAACTACGGCGCCTGCAGACGTTGAAGCAGTTAGCGTCCAGTCACGCATTCCTAAATTCTGGTGCAACAGACCTAAGCTTTGGTTTGCTCAATTTGAGGTCATTATTCAAAACCAGAAGCTCAGTGATGAAAGCAAGTTCGCACTTCTTGTGGCTCAGTTGGAGATCAAGGACATCGACCAAATCAGCGATATCATCCTGTCACCGGCCAACTCCGGCCGATTCGCCAATGCCAAAAGAAGATTATTGGAGGTCTACGAAGATAGCGAGGGTATTCAGCTACAAAAACTACTGAATGAAATGGAGCTCGGCGACCAATGACCATCTCAGTTGCTGCGTCGAATGAGGAACCTCGCTGGGACTAAAATGCCGGACGACACCCTTAAAATGTTGTGGCAAGGCCACTTACCTGCTTCTACCCGCACAGTGTTGGCATGTTTGAGTGACGAATCCAAGCTAGACTCGTTGGCCGCCATGGCTGACAAAATGCAAGAGCAGCTAAGAGAGGTGAGCGCCGTGTGTTCATGCCAGTGTCAACCTACTACGTCAAAGACAGTGACGTCAGCTGAGATAGCGGCGACAACTGTATCTGCTGACCAGAAGCTTTACAGCATGATTGAAGCTCTGACCAAGGAAGTCGCAGAGCTGAAAATGAACCGATCTCGCAAGTTCCAACGCCGATCCCACAATTTCAGAAGCCGTTCCAGCTCCAAATCTCGGGACAGGAGAAACACGATGTGCTATTTTCACAAGAAATTCGGGAAATCAGCATACCGATGCAGAAGTCCGTGCAGTTTTAAAGAGACGTCTAACGAGAAGTCGGAAAACTAGTGGAGACCCAAGCCGTGGCGGTGGCTGAAGTCGACGATTTATCCACATACCGCCTATTTTTATACGATAAATCAACCGGAAAGAAATTCCTAATCGACACGGGTGCAAACGTTTCCGTGTTACCCGCCACCGCACGAGATAAACAGCGGATACCAACCAACTACTTATACGCAGCAAATGGATCACAAATACCCACTTACGGTGAGCGAACCATTGTTCTCAACATCGGAATGCGCCGTGCCTACAGTTGGCGATTTATGGTTGCAACAGTTAGCCGGCCGATATTAGGCGCTGATTTTTTGCATCACCATGCACTTATGGTGGATCTCCATGGACGACGATTGGTGGACAAAAGAACCAACCTATCGGCACGAGGGTTCCTGTCACCCGCAGCAGAAGGAAGCATCCGAACCATCGATGACAAGCTTCCCTACCACGACCTGTTGGCCTAATTTCCAGACATCACGAGACCCAACTTAGAGAAACTGGGAAATAGTGAAGTTGAACACTATATTGAAACCACCGGCCCGCCGATATTTACAAAAGCGAGGCCACTACCGCCGCATAAATATAACGCGGCAAAACAAGAATTCCAACTCATGATGGATCAAGGAATTTGTCGACCGTCTAATAGCCCATGGGCCAGTCCATTACATATGGTATTAAAGAAAGACGGTACCTACAGAACCTGCGGCGATTATCGTAGACTCAACGCAGTAACTACACCCGACCGATACCCGATACCACGCCTGCACGACTTTACACATAACCTTCAAGGTAAAACGATTTTTTCAAAAATTTATCTTCAAAAGGCCTACTTTCAGATCAAAAACAGAGAAGAGGACGTGAAGAGACAGCCGTGATTACCCCTTTTGGCTTGTACGAGTTCACCAGGATGTGTCCTGGTTTGATGAACGGAGGCCAGACCTTCCAACGTCACATCGACAACGTGCTCCGTGGCCTTCCTGTTTTCCCGTTCGTCGACGACATTCTCGTAGCTTCTGAAAACCAAGAAATACACAGAAGGGAACTTCAAGAAGTATTTAAACGACTCAACGATAGTGGTTTAAAAATAAACGTCGCTAAATGTATCTTCGGCCAGTCAAAACTAGATTTCCTTGGATACACGGTAACACCAGAAGGCATTACACCGACAGAAGGAAAGATACAAGCAATTCAGTCCTATCCATTGCCAAAAACAATCCAAGATCTACGTCGGTTCGTTGGAATGCTTAATTTTTATCGTTCGAGCATACACCATGCGGCTGAACATCAAAAACAATTAAACAAATATTTTCACAACGCCAAGAAAAACGATAAAACAAACATACAATGGACAGAAGTGGCAAAACAAGCATTCAATCAATGTAAAGAGGATATCAAGAACTGCGCATTATTGTCCTACCCCTCGCTGAGCGAACCTTTCGCATTGATGACAGACGCGTCAAATTCATGTGCTGGGGCCGTTATACAGCAAAAGATCAATGGCAGCTGGAGACCACTGGGATTTTTTTCCAAAAAGTTCAGCGACGCTCAACAAAAGTACAGCACGTACGACCGTGAGTTGCTATCAATCTACATGGCAATACGTCACTTCCGACGTGTGTTTGAAGGACGAGAGTTAATTGTTTACACGGACCACAAACCGCTGTGTAATGCATTAACATCAAACAGCAAGTCTGAGACACCCCGCCGAACAAGATACCTTGAATATATCGGACAGTTCACGTCCAATATTCAACACGTAATCGGCCAGGACAACAAGGTCGCGGACGCATTATCGCGAGTCGAAACAATAACATGCCCGTCACCACTGGATTACACCGAGTTAGCACTAAAACAAGATTTAGATGAAGAACTTAAATTGTTGTCAAACAAAGGAAAGCACCTATTCAAGAAGATTACCATCCCTAACTCAACTGCCCATCCCGTTACCTGCGAGATGTCATCAAGCACTGCTCGTCCATATTTGCCACCAGATTTTCGAAAAGCAGTATTCCAAGCGATCCACGACCTTAGTCACCCCGGCATAAGGGCGACAAGGAAGCTAGTCACCGCTCGATACTGGTGGCCCTCTATGAATAGAGACGTGAATGTGTGGACCCGAACGTGCGACGCGTGCCAGCGCGCCAAGGTGCAACAACACACGAAGGCACCCATAGCAAGTTTCCAACAAGCAAACAGACTGGAGCATGTACATATAGATATCGTTGGTCCGTTACCTATTTCTGACGGCTTTCGATATTTATTAACCATGATAGATAGGGCTACCAAATGGCCAGAAGCCCTACCGCTGGAGGAAATAACCGCAGAACAAGTTGCTAATGCATTCTATGAGGGTTGGATTGCGAGATTTGGTTGCCCAATAACCATAACCACGGATCAAGGAAGGCAATTTGAGTCTGACTTATTTAACAAATTAATGCAACGCATGGGAATTCACCGCACCCGCACTACTGCCTACCACCCACAGTGTAATGGCGTGATTGAGCGATGGCACCGTTCACTCAAAACGTCACTCACCGCAAGACTCAAATCCACAACATGGTCACACGAGTTACCTACAGTGCTACTGGGACTGCGCGCGTCGATAAAAGAGGATGTAGGCGCTAGTACCGCAGAATTATTATATGGCCAATCGCTGCGATTACCCGGAGAATTCTATGATGAATCAACTAAACATCGAGATACGATTTCAAACTTTATGAATAAATTGAATGGAGCTTTAAAGAAGGCCCAGGCGCAACGGAAATCTAACCAATCACGAGCAACATTTATTCACGACGATCTACATAAATGTTCGCATGTTTACCTACGCGATGACGCATCAAGCAAGCCTCTGACGCCGACCTACACTGGCCCGTACCAAGTGATCGATCGTAAAGACAAGTACTTCACAATCCAGTTGCGCAATAGATGCACACATATCACTATTGACAGACTAAAGCCCGCTTTCCGCATCAACACTGAGACAGAGGAACCCGTCACAGATACGTACGCATACGTAACAAGATCAGGAAGGACATCGAAGCCCTGTGTACGTTTCACTAGCGGGGGAATGATGTAGCAGCTCATACTTACGTATTGATATACATACTCTTCGGCAATTAGCTGTCTGTCAAGTATCACTGTCAAGTGAAAGAAAATGTGTTTTAGTTTCTTTAGATAACGTGAAATAATAAGTTAGTTTGAAATTAAATATATATTGTTAACCCATAGATATACATTAAACACAGATCGTTATTCACCGTTTTACTTACCACAAGCCCCGCAATATTAGTATGTAGGAACAGCACATTTTGTTTTTATTAGCATACGTTGCTTTTTATAAGAAGACAGGCCCAAATTCAAGTAAGAGGCTTTTCGGCGTTCGGCACTTAAAAATAATTCACTTCACTGGAACCTAAATTCGAGGCGAGGACGCAACTCGTGCCCTAAGCATTTCGTTCCTTATTTAAATGTAAAAGATGTCAATTATTAGAAACATTCGAATTAAACCCGGACCTTTTAACTCCTTTTGTTAGAGAATTATTTTTGAGTATTTCAAAATACAAGATCAGTCACTAACAAACTTAGTTATAGGTCAGGTGTAAACATTTTTTTCTAAATATGGTTTCAGAAAACGCAATAAAGGCTCTTATTTTTGATATTCTTCTTGAAAATAATAGCGTGTTTCTTTATTCAATGTATAATCATGATGAAATGTTTTAAAACTACTCGTAAAGGGAAAAACATATAAAAGACAATTTAACAATCATAACATTAAATTATTTCAGACTGAATTAAGTAAAATTGGACACAAATTTTAAACGATAAAAAAGACATAAATGATAACTACACCACTTTCCATAACACTGTGCAAAAAATATTTAATAAATACATTCCTAAAAAAATTGTTAAAATTAAACATAAATAAATAAAATAAAATAAAAAAGGTTTTTATTCACGTAGACTTTAAAAAAGCGCTTGTAAATAGTCAGAACATGTTTGTAGTAATATAGTTGTATACATTAGATATTATTTCTAGTAACATAGATATTTAGGTACATATTGTATGAAAACATTTATAAAATTTATTTTATTACAACAATGATATTTAGCTAGCTCGTATCAAGTTATTGTCAAGAGATTATGTTTAATTATCTAGTTTAAGTCTAATATTTTTACTACATATTCAATGGTTCTGTCTATATTAAAGGTATTATTATTATGACGGACCTTGTGTTAATAACGACGGTCGCGCTTTAATGCTACCACCGGATCCAATGCGCCCCAACTGAGAAGACCCAGCGAAACAAACTCAGTGGATTCATCTACTACCGGTTTCAACAGGACCCAGTTGAGACGGTCCGGCGAAACATACTCAAGCGGGCATGAACACGGGATTTGGTCCAATTAGAGTAATTATTTAGTAGGCAAACACAATATATGCTCGATCGGTTGTCTGAATGCTTATTATTTTAGATTATATTTAGGTATACAAAAGAAAAACTTCGAAACAATAACATTATTCATTTTGAGACAGAGTCAATAATTTTAAATTAAGTATATGATAGCAATCATTTACAGATAGTTCACGTAACACATTTATATAAAACAATTGAACAAAGGATATCTATTTCATATTTTTCATTAAAAAGTTCTATGTATAAAAAGTCCAAAACGTGGATTACATCAGGACTAAAAATATCTTGTAAACATAAGCGCCAACTAAAAGTGTTAATTATGAAAACGAACAAAAATCCAATCATAAAAAAATACTACAAAAAATATGAAAAAATACTAAAAAAGTCTGTAACAATTTCAAAATCCACTATATAAATAAAATGAAACAGTCTGAAAATATTACAAGAACTATGTGGCAAGTAATAAAAGAACGAACACATAAATTGCCCACCAAGTCACGAAAAAACATAACATTAAATATTAGGTCTTTACCTATGAAATTGCCGTTCTGCAGTACTGGCCATTTCAAATCAAAATAATTTTTGTTTGGCTAAGAATTCTAATTTCAAATTAATTTTATTTAAAAAACATGGATTCTTTTTTCCAAAAGTAGTCATTTCTTTATTGATTAGTGTTACATTTTCATCGCATTTCAATCTTTTTCGTCATCATGGATACGTTAAAAATTCGAGTAATTATGGAATATGAGTACCGTCGTGGCAGCAACGCGGCACAAGCGGCACGCAACATCAACGACGTTTACGGAGCTAACACTACAAACCAACGCACCACCTGTTATTGGTTTGCTCGCTTCCTTTCTGGAAATTTCGACCTGAAAAATGAACCTCGCGGTCGTCCGAAGACTTTGGTCGACAATGACGAATTAAAGGCGGTTGTGGAAGCTGATGATACACAATCTACGGCTGAATTAGCAGCAGCTTTCGACGTTAGCGTCAAAACAATATTGGTCCATTTGCGTCAAATTGGCAAGGTAAAAAAGCTTGACAAATGGGTGCCCCACGAACTCAATGATCGCCAGCGCGAAGTACGCGTCGAGACGTGCCTTGCACTGCTCAACAGACACACAAATGAAGGAATTTTGAACCGCATTGTTACCTGCGATGAAAAATGGATTCTGTTTGATAACCGCAAGCGCTCAGCAAGTTGGTTGGATCCTGGTTCAGCACCTAAACAATGCCCTAAACGAAAACTTACCCCTAGAAAAGTGATGGTCACTGTTTGGTGGTCTAGCGCCGGTGTGATTCATCACAGCTTCTTACCAAACGGGGTGAGCATTACTGCAGATGTATACTGTGAAGAACTGAGCACAATGATGGAGAAGCTGGCGCATCTCCAACCAGCATTGGTCAATCGCTCGTCTCCGCTGCTCCTGCACGACAACGCGCGACCTCATACTGCACAGCAGACGGTCTCCAAGTTGCAAGAACTGGGGTTGGAAGCTCTCCGTCATCCGCCCTACTCACCAGACCTTGCGCCTACAGACTACTACTTTTTCCAGAATTTGGATAACTTCTTGGCGGGAAAAAAATTCAATACCCGAGAGGCAGTACAAAATGCCTTTGAAGAATTTGTTGCCTCCCGTCCAGCTGATTTCTTTAAGAAGGGCATCAATAAACTGCCACTGCGATGGCAAAGATGCATTGATTGCATGGGTGATTACTTCGATTAATACAAATAAAAAAATTCATGAAAAAAATTCGTTTAAATTTTTTCATACAAAACGGCAATTTCATAGGTAAAGACCTATTATAAACAATAATGTTTCAGAAGATGCTTATCTTGTAGCGAATACTTTTAACGAATACTTTGTGACCGTCGGAAGAAAAAATGCAACAAAAAACACTAAAGACCCAATCGATCGTCCTGCTTTAAGCTTTCTAGAAAACTCTATCTACCTACGACCAGTAGACCAAAATGAAGTGACATATATTATTCGAAACCTAAAAAATAAGCGGAGTTTTGGTCACGATGGAATTCCTCCATCGTTAGTAAAATTATGCGTCGCACAATTTACTATGCCACTGACTCTCCTTATTAACCAATCTTTAACGGAAGGTAAAGTCCCTGATCTACCAAAAATTTCAATAATCAAACCTTTACACAAAAAAGGTGACCAAACAATTACGGCTAATTATAGACTTATAGCATTACTGTCCACTTTCTCAAAAATTTTAGAATGTACAATGTTCAAACGACTATATTATTATTGTGAAAAATACAAAATTTTTAATGAGAACCAAAATGGGTTTAGGAAATATAAATCTACAACTTTAGCAGTGTTCAAGTACATACAAGAGGCATTAAACATTATAAATGACAAAAAGTATGCAATAGGAATACTGCTCGACATGAGCAAAGCGTATGACAGGGTGTCCTATAAAATATTACTAGACAAACTATACCAAATTGGAATTCGAGGTATCGCACATGAGTGGTTCAGATCATATTTAAAAAATCGCACACAATATGTAGAAGTGGAATATCACGACGCACAGACAGGAAGCATCACCCAGGTCAGATCACAAAAAGCTGATGTAAATATGTCAATCCCCCAGGGTAGCGTATTAGGTTGCATACTCTTCTTAATATACATTAATGAACTGCCTAAAGAAATAGATGCTCAAAGTGTTTTGTTTGCAGACGATATATCGATAATATTACCATATGAAAATCTTGAGAACCTAAATCTAGAGTTAGATAACTTACTATCCAAAATAGTAAATTGGTTAAAAGATCACAATTTAGAAATTAACTTTTTAAAAACTAAATTAATGCAGTATAGACCTTATAAAAAAAAACAACTAAATATTGATTACTCCTATGGTGACATACAATTAGAATGTATAAATGAATTTAAATTATTAGGATTGACTGTAGATACGAATTTAAACTGGAAGGCTCACATACAAAATATATCAAATAAACTCGCTAAATTCACATATGCCCTCTACGAACTTAAAAAAGCAACAGATTTGAAAACGGCCATGACAGCCTATTATGCGTATGCTTATTCTTGGCTTAATTATGGAATTATATTATGGGGAAATAGCGTAGATATAGATAAACTCTTCATATTGCAAAAAAACTGTATAAGAATACTTGCTAATATAGACTCTACTAATAGCTGCAAGCCTTACTTTATTAAATTTGATATTCTCACATTAGTTAGCATGTATATCTTAGAAATAAGTAAATTTGTCAGAAACCATTCATCACTATTTCCCCTGGTTAGTGAACTACGACTACAAAAACGCAATCTGCGCTCCCAGAATAAACTAGCCATAACTAGCTCAAAGTTAGCTTTATTCCATTCGGGACCATTTGCAATGTGCGTTAAAATCTATAATAAAATTCCAGACTATATTAAGAAAATAGAATACGAAAATAAATTCAAAACCGAACTTAGGAAACATCTAATCAGGAAATGTTACTATGATATAGAAGAACTCTTTAAAGATAAAAATGATAAATAACTATGTAGGTAAAGTAGCTTGTGTAAGAATTATTAAGGACAATTTAAATATAATGTAAAATATAATTCATTGTAAAATTAAACTTGACATGTAATAACTATTGCTGTATTCATATTAATTTATTAATTATTTAAATTGTAATCAAAGTTATAAATTGTGTAATAATGATGTTGAAAAGATGTAATGTAATGAGTATGATTATGTATCTTTTTTATGTATATATATATATAACAATGTAATAAAGATAAGCCCTAGTTTCTAAGTTGTTAATAATGTGCTTGCTGTGCCCTTACAGGGTTTCATGTTGAGTCCAAAATATATGTAAACAACTATGTACACATGAATGCAAATTTCCCTACATGACAGCTATGTTTTACCCGACTATGCACTAGGATGGTTAGTTTATAATTTTTGACTTACGTATAAAATTAAATGAATTACACATTTTGTGTGTAAAATCTATTCAGCAACAGTGGTAGATGCACCAAGTCACTTCTTACGGGTTCTTGAGCTATGTTTTACCCGACTATGCACTAGGATGGTTAGTTTATAATTTTTGACTTACGTATAAAATTAAATGAATTACACATTTTGTGTGTAAAATCTATTCAGCAACAGCGGTAGATGCACCAAGTCACTCCTTACGGGTTCTTGCTATTAATGAACCTGCAATCATGTGCAATCTTTGCACAAGACAAATATTTCTGTGAATATTTCTTATAATAAAATGTATTTGTGAATTGAACATAATATATATATATATATATATACCATATGTATTTGGTATGGTCTGGTTATTATCTGTGTATTTTATATGTTCATTTATAAAAATAAGAAAATAATGCAATTTATTCAGCACTTGGGTATGAACATACACTTGAACCTGTCAAACTCACAATGCGCTACAAAAACATAGTCAAATTATTTCGTCCGTGCGGTCTGTGTTTTTATAATTTTGAAATCCTTAAATAAATTACAAATAAAAATAAAATTAAGAAACGAACACTTGGCTAGCGCAGAAGACTCTCAACTAGTAGCTTATTTTAAGCGATTAGTACCTGAAAGCACACCTATGAGATACGGGCCGCAGCTCAGGGGGCCGATGACGTAAAAGACGATATTCTAAATGAGGGTCTAATCACTTGTATGGGATCACCGTACCGTGTTAAGGAGCCAACACGATCCTCTCCACCGAGGAACCTACACTAGCTAACCTGCTAAATAAGTAAGTATTTCTATTGTATAGATAGTATAACCGTTGCTTAGTTTGGACTAGATGGCGCCGTATATATGTATTTATTATTTATTTAAACAGAACTCCAAAGGTGTTACTGCAGAAATAATTATTTGGTACCACCTAATCCAAAATCAAATTGCTTTCTTTCTTTCATCAAATATGTCGCAAAATACGACATCCCACACTAAATCACTAGCACAGAGTATATAATACTACCCCGTATATTGAAGTCCGTGAGATTAAACCCACGTTATTAAACCTTACTAGCAGATCCCGTGGCACGCTCCGACACATTTTATTTACGTACATAAGTATATTTGGAGAGCCCCTGCTATTCAAAAAAGCGTTTTATGGTTTATGAGTAGAGTTCAGTATTGCAAGGCTAGAATTATTATTTAGTGCCAATACTTGCGTGTGTAGCATCCTATCAATTTTTATTCAACTCTTTGCTTAGACGTCTTCTTTATTGATGTTAATGTTGGAAGGCACAACATTATTTTGCCTCAATGAAAATAATACCGTCATATGTAGCAATTATTTGACTACAATTTGTATGAATGTGATGATTAATATTATTTGCAAAATATCAAATTGTTATGTATCTTTATTGCTGTTTTTTGTTTAGGAGAGAGAAAAGCATAAAAATGAAAGAGTAATTAATATAAAAATGGGGATATGTGATGAAATCTAAACGTAAGTAAACCATAACTACACCATATTTTTTTTATCTTATCATAAATTTGTTATTAACATATAACCAAAACTTACATACTATAATATTTAATACCTATAATAAATAAAAAACAGAATTTAAATCGTCGCCTGCGGGCAAGGTGCCCAGAAAGCTGGCCACATTACCCCGTTGAGTAGCGAGGCTAATACGTTGTTTTAAGTACGAGCCAGCTCTCTGGTCACCTGACGACTTATAAGACCATAACCTACTGACCCACAACTTATCAGTAATTTATGTTTAGTTTTCAAAATAGTTGCTTAGAAATCTTATTAGTAACGATTAACATAAAACATACATAGATCCACAATTTACATAAATTTTGACATAGGTACGGCTATATTCACGTTAGGAACGTCTTACCGTTTATTACACCCTCATGCAAGCGTCACTCAATTCTATCAGCCTACAATTATTTTTGAATTATATTAACTAATCTTGAATACTTATATCACTTTATTAGACGATAATTTGTCCGTCAGTCGCAGTCTTGACTGTAATAAAACTAACAGGAGCCTTCCATTTAATGCCATACGTCAGCGTAGGTCAAGAAATTAAAGGAATTCATCCAGTTACCTATACTTCTTACTTACTTATGTTTACTTAGTCGTAGTGAAAAGAAAAAATATGAAATATAGGTCTATAGGAAATGAATAATTTCCATTATTAAACATTTAAATGAAGGCATATAACATGTTCTATTCGTTTTCTATTCGTTCGCACGATTCTTCTAGGTCATGTGATATAAGGCTTTTACACGACTAACATAATAGACTTGAATACTCTTTTGTGTTGTATTGTTATAGTTTGTTTAGTAAATCGATGTGTCCATCCATCCAACTAATTTTATGTCATAACGATGTAAGACTACTTGTTTACCGACACCCATTTCAATAATGAAATGAAATGAAATAATGAAATTTATTCAGCACTTGGGTATTTACATACACTTGTACTTGTCAAGCTCACAATGCAGTAAGTACATAAATATAGTAGAAACAGTATAAAAGTAACAAAAAAAATATTAGTCCGTGCCGTCTGTCTTATCACACATTTTTTAAATCATTCAATAAATAACAAGTTATTAAGCTATTATTTTTAATTTAGTACTACTTTATTAAAATTAAAGAATTGAAGACCATGAGCAGTTGGCTAGTGCAAAAGGCTCTCAACCAGTAGTTTAATTTAAGCGACTAATACCTGAGGGCACCCTTATGTGGTTCGGGCCACAGCTCAGGGGGCCGCTGAAGTAAAAACACGGAATTCTAAATGAATGGATCATCGATCACGTATTAAGGGGCCAACACGATCCTCACCGCTGAAGAACCTACCCTAGCTAACCCGGAGAAGAAAGCCACAAAGAAACTCCAGGCTTGCTTCTTTCTAAATAAAAGCAAAATAAGAATTTTGCTTTTATTTCAATTTTTTTTTATATTTTAATTTTAGTACATTGTGATTGGCTGGTATGTGGGCTAATGCACGCACAGAACCGTTGTCATCTAGTCTATAGCATCTATCAAAATAATTTTGAGGTAGTAAACAATAACATTCAATAATTTTCAACATGCAAAACGATTTAATTAGGCCTCTATCTGAAATTCAACTCGTGTTATAAATACAATAAGGGCGTTTATGTAACGACAAACAGTACCGACGAAACATCGACAATACGTCTGTGGTACAATATTATATATTGACGGTATTGTCCTATCCGCATCTAGTGGTCTCAAGCGACCCTCTCAAGGACACCGGCCCATCTTGTAGGGGGCCTGTCCACGTTGTGTCAGCCTAATCGTAGTCGCCACTCGAGAACATATTATTATCTGCTGGTGAGCGGTCGTCCGTCGCGCGTTGGTTCTAGGAGCTATTTGTCCAGCCCACTGGCACTTCAGCTTGGCAATTCTTCCGACTATAGGTTCGCCTGCGGATTTCAAATTTTTTATTCGATCTCGGCTGTTGGCGTGTTGGCAAATGCTTGCTTTTCACGCCGGAGGTCGTGGGTTCGATTACCACCCAGGACAGATATCTTTGTGGATGAACGTGCCTGTTTGTCCTGAGTGTGGGTATAATTTATCTATATATGTATGTATTTACAAAAGAAAAGTAGTATATTTAGTATATCAGTTATCTGGTTTCCATAGTACAAGCTCTGCTTAGTTTGAGATCAGATGGCCGTGTGTAAATAATGTCCCATGATATTATTATTAATATTACTATTTATTAATATTGTCGCCATTTTGTCGTTTGGTGCAAAATTACCCTAAGAGTTTAATTTCCGTTATGACTTTTCAAGTAAGAAATGATGGAAAGTATATAAAATTTAAGTTTAAAAGAAAATTTAATTTACACAAACAAAAAGTTTCCTTCGTCCTAAAACTTTGAGAAGTGTTATAACTTTAATAAAAAATTATGAGTTTATCCATTACCTTTTTGGTTAACTCTAGATATAAACAAGTTAGCAATATTTCAGTGAAATCTTGATTAAATGATGGTAAACATTTTGGGGAGTGTGACTTTAGATTCTTGTTATCTTAGCGTTTGGTTTAAAGTCTAAGAAAAGGCGAATGAGGATAATCGGTCAAGGGCAGCAATGTTACACTACAGGCGCTCATAGATACTCTCACCGACCCGTGAGTGATTGTAAGGTTGAGCTACTAGTCTCGAGGTTAGTCCATAGATGGGTGACCGCCGAAGTGGTTACTTTGTTTTTGTAGATATTTACTATCTACATTAAAGTCTTTTATCACCAACAAACTGCTTTATATATATTTTTTTTGTAGATTTTTTATAAAGAATAAAAACCTCCCCTCCAAATCTAAAAGCTGCAGTTAGAAGATTAATCATGGAGTTAGATCCAAGTTAATCCCTTTGAAGCACTGGCCCCATTCCATATACATACGTGTTTGCACACAGCATCAGGTCCAATCATACAGCATACAGTCTAATTAAGCCGTATTACAACTTGTATGAGAGTTTGTGCACCCAATTTGAAGTTAGATCTACAATTATCTCAAATTCATTGTACTAGCACTGCTATTCGTCCGACTAACATGAGAGTTTGGTGCTTAGCCGGAGGAATCATTACATTCTTTATAAATGTCTAAATACCTACTAAAAGGGCACTTGTCACTCATAAAATGACAAAGACAAATTTGGTTTTGATATTATATTATAAAATATATCATCATCATCATCATATCAACCGAAAGACGTCCACTCCTGGACAAAAGCCTCCCCCAAATATCTCCACAATTGCCGGTCTTGCGCTATTGGCATCTATATAGAATATATATCAAGCTTTAAATCCTTTTGGCAGAAAACAATGCAAGAAGGTGTTGCCAAGACATTAAAACAAAAAAGTATTTTGGATAAAAAATTGACATGTGCCCTTTTAGTACTTAGACATTTATATATTGTTTTAACTCTAAGACAGTTGGTTGGTCAGAATAATTTAACATCCTTAAACATAGCCATCCAATTGATCATTGATCACCGTAGCCTAGTTGGTAGTGCTCCTGCCTACGAAGCTGGTGGTCCTGGGTTCGAATCCCGGTAAGTGCAAATATTTGTGTGATGAGCACGAATATTTGTTTCTGAGTCATGGATGTTTTCTATGTATATATCTACGTATCTACGTATTTATCTATCTATATAAGTATGTATATCGTCGCCTGGTACCTATAGTACAAGCTTTGTTTAGTTTGGGGCTAGGATGATCTGTGTAACATTGTCCCTAGATATTATTATTACTTAAGACCTTACTTTTTTAGTGCAGTTGAAGTGAATCATAGGATTCGTTTTATATCTTAATAGATGTGTTAATAGAATAAATAACAAGTGTGGCGCAGTCGTTAAGGTAGTTTAATGTAACTTTATTGCCTAGCCTACGTGTTTAGGATTTGATACCCGCCAAAAACAACTATTTGTGCGACCCACATAAATTTCATCTGAGTCTTGGTGCACTTCTTGTCTGGGAATTGCAATTGTAAGTCGCCTGCGATACATTAAGTTGATCTAAGTTAAAACATAAAATATAACTCATTCATCTTAGCAAAAAATATTTTACACAAGGACTTACTCAGTTGTCTGGCAGGGTTAGCTGCCTGGTCATGCACTGCACGGTAGAGTAAAAAAAAAATTGTGTGCTTTAGACCACACCACTGAAGTAAAAGTTTAACAAACGTAACTGGCAAAAGAGAGAATAAAAATGTATGCTCGCATAAAATAATTAAAATTGTATATAGGAAATGTAACTCTCTCTCTCTTTCTATCTTCAGTAATTTATATCTCCCTCTCAACTTCCATTCGCGTCGCCCGATCACACATTTTGTATCACTGTCGTCATGAATTTATCAGCTTACTCCTCAAGTCCAACGTGCGTAACCAAGTTTTACTTAAAATATTCACGATTCCATATAAATGTAACATTTTAACACAATAATAGATTTTTTTAAATATTACAGTGATTTATTCAGCTAGTGGGGGTTTTGTATTTTGATTATGATTATGGTACGAAACACCAACATTTTTATTTGGGCAAATACCAGCAATAAATTATTGAAGTACGGTATTCTCACGTAACGGTAACAAACAGACAAATTTAAAATAACCTAACCATTAGAAAACCACTGACTCCAACTATAAAAATAGCTGTAACTTTTAAACAGCCTGAGATATTTAAATAAAACCCTGTCGATTAAGCCATCGTTCCTAGCGAAAAAAAAAATTGAAATCAGTTTAGCCGCTTTGTAGCTACGATGCCACAGACTCACACGCACACTAAAAGATACGTCAAAATTTTAACACCTCGCCGTTTTTGCGTATTTATTGCCCTTTGCTTATTTTAGAAACAAAAAGAAAATAATATACGTTATTATCGTTTTATAATTCCTAGTAGAAGGTAGATAATTATTATCTAACATAATAATTCTTCAAATATCTTCAAAATGGCCTAAGTCCTTGTCCAACAGTAAAATAAATAATAAAATAAATAAAATAAAAAAGGTTTTTATTCACGTAGACTTTAAAAAAGCGCTTGTAAATAGTCAGAACATGTTTTTAGTAATATAGTTGTATACATTAGATATTATTTCTAGTAACATAGATATTTAGGTACATTTTGTATGAAAACATTTATAAAATTTATTTTATTACAGAAATGATATTTAGCTAGCTCGTATCAAGTTATTGTCAAGAGATTATGTTTAATTATCTAGTTTAAGTCTAATATTTTTACTACATATTGTCAATGGTTCTGTCTATATTAAAGGTATTATTATTATGACGGACCTTGTGTTAATAACGACGGTCGCGCTTTAATGCTACCACCGGATCCAATGCGCCCCAACTGAGAAGACCCAGCGAAACAAACTCAGTGGGTTCATCTACTACCGGTTTCAACACGACCCAGTTGAGACGGTCCGGCGAAACATACTCAAGCGGGCATGAACACGGGATTTGGTCCAATTAGAGTAATTATTTAGTAGGCAAACACAATATATGCTCGATCGGTTGTCTGAATGCTTATTATTTTAGATTATATTTAGGTATACAAAAGAAAAACTTCGAAACAATAACATTATTCATTTTGAGACAGAGTCAATAATTTTAAATTAAGTATATGATAGCAATCATTTACAGATAGTTCACGTTACACAGCAGATCAGTCATGTCTATATGGCTACAAGATCTCCAGCGAGCAATGTGCAGGTAGGAAGTGAGAGCCAGACGTCTTTGTCATCGATGTACTCTTTAGTGGTGTAATAACCCCTAGCCATAAGTACACGTTTAATATGTGTTTTAAAACTTGTGTCAGGCAGATCAGTAATTTGAGTAGGAAGCTTGTTATAAAACCTAATACAATTTCCTAAAAATGATTTATTAGTTTTGCTTACTCTAAAGCCTGGCATGGCTAGTTTGTTTTTATTCCTAGTATTAATATTATGCAGTTCACTTTTCTTTTTATAATTATGAATATTTTTTCTAACAAACATTATATTCTGATATATATATTCCGATGGCACAGTAAGTATATTTATTTCTTTAAACAAATTTCGCAAAGAATCGCGACTGCCTAAACCATAAATGGCTCTGACTGCTCTTTTCTGCAATACAAAAATAGTACCTATGTCAGCCGCCGAACCCCACAGCAGAATGCCATACGACATAATGCTATGAAAGTACGCGAAATACACTAATCTAGCAGTTTGTTCATCTGACAATTGCCTTATTTTCCAGACAGCATAGGAAGCCGAACTTAATTTACCTGCTAACTTTTCAATCTGAGGACCCCATTGCAATTTTGAATCAAGTGTCAATCCTAAAAATACGGTCGATGGGACTAAATCTAATATTTTCGCATTAAGTGCAACTGTTGGTACAATTTGAGTGAGAGTTGGTACAGTGGATGTATTTTCGCTGAGATGATGATAAAGATAAGACAAAATGAAGAAAACACTAGAAAATTAATATCCTAAAACAATATTCACACACGGCCATCGAATCCCAAAGTAAGCAGAAGTTGTACTATGGAAACCAGATAACGGACATATCACTTTTCTTTTGTAAATACATGGAAGTAATGAGCTATATGAGATAGCTAATTACACCCAGACTCAGGACAAATTGACATGTTAATATACAAATACAAATTTATTTATTGCGAACACAACAACATTAGATAATGTACATTTATGGGTGATAGTAAAATGTTAGTCCGCTGTGTCCAGCCTGTTAGAGCATGCAACTGGATTTTATTTTGTTATAATTTTTGCTTATTATTGGAAGCAATGCAATTACAAATTTAAAAATAAAATTAAATAAAAGTAAAATGTCACATAATTAAATTAGAAAATATGCACATGTCAATATCGCGCAATGTATAGACGTCAATCATATAATATGTCAATTAACAAACAAACAAGTAAATAAAGTAGCCTAAGGCGTCAAGAGGTGTGGTGACGGCGACTGACGGCGACCGACGGCTGCTGTGTGGTGACGGCGACAAATATCAGAATCAGAATATCATCACCCCATCTCATCCCGTGGGGGGCGTAGAAGTCGACCCGAGGGAATATCTACCAGAGGACGGGCAGCAGCTTCCTTCTGATTACTATGACCATCTTACTGCGATCGCCAACCCGCCTGCCAAGCGTGGCGATTATGGCATATCCCCCCAAGACGATTCTTGGGGGAGGCTTGTCCAGCAGTGGACTTATTTAGCTGTAATGATGAAGGCGTCAAGATAGTTACATCAATACACAATTATCAATTTACATAGTTGAGCCATTATTATAATTTACATTACATACCATTATCTAATAAATATTCACTTATGGTGTAATAAACCTTATTAATATGTATATACGTATGTATTAAGTTTTACCTATTTTAATTAATTAATTAAGTACGTTAAGGAGAGTGCCCTGATTCCCAAGATACAAGTTTACTTAGTTTGGGAATCAGGAACTACAACTTTTTAAATTATTTGTTTTGTGTGAAAATAAACAATTTTTATTTATTTTTATTATTATAATTAAAAACTCCGTCAAAAGCTTTTTGTATCTCATATTGTTACATTCTAATATTATATGTTGAGGTAATTTATTGTATTTTTTTTTATTTATTTTATTTTATTTATTAAGGTTCACCAACAATTGTTTACATTAATTCTTATATCTAACACATTATGAAAAACTTATAACAATGTAACAATTACTTAAAGGTAAACACCGCAAACGATTATATACAGAGATTTTTCAATTTATACAAGAAACATATGACACTTAGGTTGTTATATTATTATTTTATTTTTTTGTTACTATTCTAAATTTGGTGAATGTGTAAGTAGGGTTTTTTTTTTGTTAACAGAATCGAAGTGTAAATCGATTAAATCGCTAAAGCCATTTACCAACTTACACATCCTTGCGTAAGGAGAATTAGCACCTAAAACAGTTCTTCTTAACGGTGGACAAAGTGGTGTGATTGCACTGCGCGGAAGCCTAGCTGGAACGCGAAACTTGAAGAGTGCCAGTAACCCCGGACAATCTATTTGTTGGTTAACTATTTTATATGCAAATGTTGCATCATTTATATTTCTTCGGTTGTCTAGAGAAAACAAGCCAAAGTACGTCAATCTACTTTTGTAAGAGCGTTCCTTTTTGGAGACCCCATTAGAGAACGCAAGATGCCAAAGAAATCGCTTTTGGATTCTTTCAAGGCGCAATGAGTGGATTTTTGGTGCCATGCCTATAAAGTTATTGTTAAATACGGCTTTTTCGTGGGGTGGTGTCTTATACCGTTGAGGGTGTCAAACAGAAAAAGTTTATTTTTAAATGCACCCATATATCTGTCCTGGGCGGGAATAAAACCCTCAACCTGCGGCGTGAAAGGCCAACTGGCCCATCAATTGACTAGTGACTAACAAACTGTGCAACTTGTACCAGTAACCAAGCATTAAGAGAATCTTAAAATATGCAGAGTCCACTCAATGACTTCAAACTATTTGACATCTCTAAAGTTGATAGAAATAGTTTCAAAGCTTCGGTGAAATTTACTTTAATAAGTAAACTAATCGTACTGTACCTAAACTGTGAAGTGGATCTTTAAGTAATTTGAACTGGCTATGGATCAAATTAATGCGATCATCTTTGTAACTCAAATCGATTAAGGACGTATATTGTATCGATTTTGAGAAGAAGAAGAAGAAATACATTATTCGACAATAGACATACAAGAAATTTACAAACAGAAGTAACTAAATACATATAAAAATCAAACAATAACATAGTTTAACACTACGCAATAGGTCCTGTATGTCCTGCCGAAAGGGTCACTATCTCAGCATTTGCTGGGTTACACCCAGCGCTGATCTTCCGCTGGTACCCGTGACGATCATGGTATGTTAGTGCAAATTAGTGTGTGGGGGAGTTAATATAAATAAATTAATAAATATTAGGTCTTTACCTATGAAATTGCCGTTCTGCAGTACTGGCCATTTCAAATCAAAATAATTTTTGTTTGGCTAAGAATTCTAATTTCAAATTAATTTTATTTTAAAAACATGGATTCTTTTTTCCAAAAGTAGTCATTTCTTTATTGATTAGTGTTACATTTTCATCGCATTTCAATCTTTTTCGTCATCATGGATACGTTAAAAATTCGAGTAATTATGGAATATGAGTACCGTCGTGGCAGCAACGCGGCACAAGCGGCACGCAACATCAACGACGTTTACGGAGCTAACACTACAAACCAACGCACCACCTGTTATTGGTTTGCTCGCTTCCGTTCTGGAAATTTCGCCCTGAAAAATGAACCTCGCGGTCGTCCGAAGACTTTGGTCGACAATGACGAATTAAAGGCGGTTGTGGAAGCTGATGATACACAATCTACGGCTGAATTAGCAGCAGCTTTCGACGTTAGCGTCAAAACAATATTGGTCCATTTGCGTCAAATTGGCAAGGTAAAAAAGCTTGACAAATGGGTGCCCCACGAACTCAATGATCGCCAGCGCGAAGTACGCGTCGAGACGTGCCTTGCACTGCTCAACAGACACACAAATGAAGGAATTTTGAACCGCATTGTTACCTGCGATGAAAAATGGATTCTGTTTGATAACCGCAAGCGCTCAGCAAGTTGGTTGGATCCTGGTTCAGCACCTAAACAATGCCCTAAACGAAAACTTACCCCTAGAAAAGTGATGGTCACTGTTTGGTGGTCTAGCGCCGGTGTGATTCATCACAGCTTCTTACCAAACGGGGTGAGCATTACTGCAGATGTGTACTGTGAAGAACTGAGCACAATGATGGAGAAGCTGGCGCATCTCCAACCAGCATTGGTCAATCGCTCGTCTCCGCTGCTCCTGCACGACAACGCGCGACCTCATACTGCACAGCAGACGGTCTCCAAGTTGCAAGAACTGGGGTTGGAAGCTCTCCGTCATCCGCCCTACTCACCAGACCTTGCGCCTACAGACTACTACTTTTTCCAGAATTTGGATAACTTCTTGGCGGGAAAAAAATTCAATACCCGAGAGGCAGTACAAAATGCCTTTGAAGAATTTGTTGCCTCCCGTCCAGCTGATTTCTTTAAGAAGGGCATCAATAAACTGCCACTGCGATGGCAAAGATGCATTGATTGCATGGGTGATTACTTCGATTAATACAAATAAAAAAATTCATGAAAAAAATTCGTTTAAATTTTTTCATACAAAACGGCAATTTCATAGGTAAAGACCTATTATATAATACATATAATTTTAGTAGATGGAAAGACAAAAATATGTTAGACTACCAAAAACAGTGGAAGATGTAGCAGTATTGTATCTAGTTAAAACAACTACAATAATTTGAATATTTTTCTCGCGGGGTATTTTACAAACATAATAATATAATTCACGTACACAAATTACATACAGATTCAGAACAACTATTTATGAGTCACACAAAAAGTTGTGCTGTGCAGGAATCGAACCTGGGAATGGAAGTGTCGAGGCAACTATCTTAACCGCTGCGCCACTCGTATACACACACAACACACTTATTCTCCAATAACATTTTTTTTTTAATTCAAGCTTGTGCAAGAGAACTTTAGCATTGCATGGATTCACTGAATTCGAAGTCCCAAGTAGAGTACTTAGAGATGGTCATGTGTCCCCTGCTCTTAGAAATGGTGCGACTATCTAGAGGTAGTTTTACAAACCCCGTCCTAATACGGGAAAAATACATTCTCTACCAATTTACTCTTAACTTAAGCCGTATAAGATGGTTATATTCCAAATAATTTCTAACCTACACTTTCGTTATCCGGGGGTAAGTTACGAGTCAAATAACGCTTACAATTCCATGACATTTTTATCTTCTGTGCTTTGTTATGAAGTTTAATTTAGGAATATTATTACTTTAACACAGGTTTTGTCTGAGATTTGTTTAATTTTGTTAAAATTTGGTAATGCAGTAAATATAATGAAATATTGAAGTTTATTCAGCACTTGGGTATAAACATACACTTATACTTGTCAAACTCACAATGCAGTACATAAACATAGCCAAATAGTATTACAGTAATTTGAATTAGTCCGTCAGTGCGATCTGTATTGTCACATATGTTATTTTAAATCCTTAAATAAATAACAAGATACTAAGCTATTATTTTTAAATGTAGTACAATTATATTAAAATTAACATAAAATGAATACAACGAGCACATGGTTAGCGCAGAAGGCTCTCAACCAGTAGGTTTATTTAAGCGACTAATACCTGAGGGCACACTTATGGGTTCGGGCCACAGCTCAGGGGGCCGCTGAAGTAAAAAGACGGAAGACGGACATCCAAATGTGGATGTGATCACTTACACGGGTCACCGATCACTTTTTACGATTCACGCTTATAGTATAAAACGTTACACAGCACAATCTGTAATTCCTCCATCCGTATTCAACAGATCTATCAGACAGATCTACTACATATATGTGTATATATATTTTAAAGACAACGCCCACATTATGGAATTTAATCCCTGTGTCGCGGGGTACTTTACAAACATAATAGACGGACACAAATTACATATTATTTAACATTATGTAGGCACATAATGTTAAATAGTATATAGTAGTGGTATGTGTAGAATACGGAGGAGTGCTTGAGTAATGTAGTCAGACCCCATCTAGTATAGTGAAACCCTATTTAATGTATACAATACGCTCATAGCCATAACATACCACTTCTACATATCATCTAACAACACGTTGGTACCTGCGCTTGAGTAAGGAATCAAGTACCCAAGTGAAACCCTATTTAATGTACACAATACACAAATTAATATTCTAGAAGTTGCTCATTATGAAATTTACAGGTTTTTTTTAATAGAACCTATAGATAAGAAGTACAAGTATTTTGGAAAGACAACAATTAGACGGTACATTTATATTAGTTAGAGAAAAGACGTTACAAGAGTAGATTCGTAAGAGAAAGATAATACGATATAATTATACTGTAAAAGTCAAAAATAGTTAAATAAAATTGATATTTATATCCACCAGCCCGTCTTCTAAGACTAAGAAATTAACTTAAAAGTCTATCTACATATTATATTATATTTCTCCAACTCTTAACTTAATTACATTATAACACCTCGAGACAACACACAATGCGTTACAAAGCAGTCCTATAATAAGAATACTCCAATTATTTATACTAAAGCAAGCTTGAGTTAAATAATGACGCGAATCTGAGTTATCCCCGCGGGCTGGTGACTAAATAAAATCTACTGCTTTACTCGTTTTGTCGGTACGGACATACAGTTCCAAAGAGCAGCGAACTTTAGAAAATGGCTGAATTATTGTACTGGCCAGAGTGGCCAACTACGCAAAAATATTATAGTGCAGTAGTGCGTGACTGTTAGATCTCATTATGTATAGCCAGAATAGTCAGAAAGCTATTTGTTATATATAAAATGGCGACAAAGTGATATAAGAGATTACCGCCGCTCATGGACCCTTGCAACACAAGAGGGGTCGCGGGTGCGTTGCCGGCCATTAGGATGTAGCAAACAAGTGTTGCTGATCTTTCCCCTCACCCGGATGAGCTCTGGCGACCTTATGAGTAAGGTCGCTAGAGCGCAGAAACACAACATTAAGTTATTAATGTTATTATTAAAGAATTTCTTCTGTAAGGTGGAGGTACTTCCCCAGTCGGGCTGCTCTTTGAGCGGATTAGCAGGTCCCCTGTATTACATTTGAGTTATTTAGGTGGCATTTTCAAATCAGAGGTGTAGGTATGCGGGTACTAGCATATTTCCTGCAAGCGGTATTCAGCGACCATACCAGTCACATGGCTCATAAGGGGTCCTCCCATGCCCAGACCTTGACCATCTTTAACCTTTTACTTAGGTTTACTAAGCGCTTGATTGATGATGATGATTGTGGTTATTGCGTATGTTTTGGGGTGTTAAGTACGAAGGGTTGGGGTGTCTTGCGCTGTGGCTGGTAGTGTAGTGTGTGCAGTGTCCTTTCTTATTCCTGTGTCTTTTACTGGCCTTTTTAACTTGCAGTTGGAGATTTTTTAGCCTGGGGGCGTTTGTCGCGGCTATGAGGGCGGCACTTAAAGCCTACACTTTTGAGATTAGCACCACAATACTAGGTTTTGTTGTTGAGCTATTTCGGTAGATGGCAACCGTGATCCATGCCCGCCATACTTCTATGCAGAGACCAGGCATACACAGGACTTCCGTAATCTTATATATCCCCGCCGACGCCCTTTAACTGGCATGTCGGGTTCATATATTCTTTATGTATTCGAGGGCGTAGCCCTTTCTAAGGAGTTCCTCTGCGATCTTCCCTGGCTCGGTATCGGGGGTAAGCCTGTTATGGCCACCTTGACTCTACGCTCCGGATGCGGAGAGTACATGAACCAGGATAGCATTTCTGATTTTTTCAAGTCTGCGTTCTTTTTCTCCTTGGGGATTAAAACTTACGCCCTCGTCGTAGGCGTGGACACGCGGTGTACGACCTAGTGTTTCCTACAGATTTCTGAGGTGGTTTGTTCAATTGGGAAGTTTTGAACCAAGGTATCTTGGTTCTCTCTTGGTTGGTAACGAGGTCGTGTTAAAATATCAAAAATATAAATAATGAAAGTCACGTCATATTAACAAATCAAAGCGTTTACCGAAGGTACTAAGATGAAGCTCCACCAACAAAAGCAAAGCTTTCAAATTTTCATACGTAATAGTATCTCACTGTCATAGTGAGTATTTGATATATGTGAGATATTTCGTTATACTTCGACTTGACTATGTTATATGTTGGTCTAACAAAGCGTGTTCAATCTCCGAAGAATAAGATCGTACGATTGATTTCCGGGCTAGACCTAAGGTCATATTTAGGTAACTCGCTAACTCAGATTGATAATCGTTATTGAGACTAGCTGCCATGGCTGGATTACCTGAGCTCCAAACGTTACAGTTACAAACTTATTATGTTAGCTAATTATTATGGTATGCCACGAGCATACCATAATAATTAGCTAACATAATAAGTTTGTAACTGTAACGTTTGGAGCTCAGGTAATCCAGCCATGGCAGCTAGTCTTGGAGCTCAGGCTTTGGAGCTCAGGTCTTTAGAGTTCGTATGCCACAAAGTTTCTATTTAATTTGCTTTATAGCGAAGCGGGGCTAAAAATTTCCTAAGCAAACTAAATAGTCTTCTCTAAATTATATTGAACTATCAAGAAATGTTTGCTCATTATACTTATTTGGGTAAAAGGTTCATAATTATTAAAATAAATATAAGATATTGGTTAACGAAGTAAAAATAAGTTATTTATTTAGTAAGTGGAGTCATTATTTTGAATTTACTAAAGTATAATAAAATAAATTAATAACAGATTTATAATATTCCATTCAGAACGATAATATTGTCAGTACCAATTGATCGCTTAAAATAAACTAAGATCACAAAATATTTTCTAGATAGTAATTATATTTATATAAATTAATTTAACTTTATTATAAATTAAAATTAACGTAGTCTAAACTTCGTTTAATTTAATTTGTTATTGAAAAACAAACTCTTTGTTTTAGAACGGAATGTTATACATTTCAATTAATTTGCAGTTTTTATTATTCAAATAAAATAAGCTATATTTTCAATATATTTTCTTTTATTAATATTAAATGTAATTCATTTGTTACTCGACTACAAACTTTCAGTGCAAATATTAATCCTTCAATTCACGATGAACAAATATTTTATTCGATCCCTTTAGGGTTCCTTCGGCTAGGTTTCATTGGAGTTTGTTGTGCGAATTTATGGTGTCCTTGCACATATATATATTAGCACATACATTACGGTTACATTTAATTGAAATAAAGTTTCTTACATTAATAATATGAAGTCCTTGCGTATTTTAAAATCAGTACTTATACCTTTTAAGAAAGCTTTCAGGGTGGACAAAAATGATTAATATCCCGAAAAAAAATATAATAGATTTTTTTATAAAATTGTGAAAAACATTACTACGGCTTCAGTAATGTAGTTTTGACGTACAAGATTGTTAAATATTTATTTATTTTTAACATTAATCCTTAAACGGACACTGGTATAATAATTTCTACCTAATTGAAATTCTATGGTGTTGTAATAAGCGGTAATACCACTGAATTATGAATAATCGTGCATGCTATGACCGATTAAGAAAATTAATATAAATAAAGTAATGGTGTCAACCATATTAGTTATCAATCTATTTGGTAATGCTTTTACTCATGAAAATTAAAAAAAAATATTCGCTTTCACACATGCAAACTTACATCGCTAGAATATTCTACTAAAGTTTAGAACGAAATGGGCTATTCCGGCATCATCTTTAAGTAATATTTCCATTAAAATAAATTATTCAAAACAAACAATAAAGTATTCCTTACTTATGATGTAAACTCAGTTCTTGCGAAAATATAAATTTATTTCAGCTTCACTAGTTTCACGTTTAGATTTTGTGAAAAACTTAAATATTACAAAATAAATATGTAGTGTTAATTCCGCTAATTGTCAGTTTAGGCGCATTGGAGCAGTTGACGAGTTAGCATTCCTTGAGATTGGTCCGTGGCGGATTGAAACATGTGTTGGGTACCGGCGCATCTAATTTGCATTTTTATATTTTCCTTCTTGCATGTACATATTTTTGCGGGCAGGAGGGTGGTGCACATTGCTTCCCGGTTTGATATAACAAAATATTAAACAGAAATATATACAGAACCTCTTGCAACATTTTGCTCAACCACATGATCCGCATCCCTATATATTTATTACTGGTGTATATTGTTATTAAAACTTGCCCAACTATGTGAAAGGGGATATAAAAAAATTCTATTGAATCAACAGAAACAGATTTCCCCGGAGTACCGAGACTGACCGACGGTTTACTGAAGAGAATTGGAAAAAATAACTCCATGTTTTTTCCCCATTTTTTGTTTGTATCTAGTGGAGTATAGGTAATATAGTTAATTAGAAGTTTTTGTGACCATGTTTCGTATTACTAGTGAGTCGAGTATGAGTTTTTCCGGTAATATAATTATTTGTATATCAGATACACTACTTGGGACAACTAGCATACTGCCATCTGATCCCAAACTAGCCAGATACTATAATATTATGTATTTAGAAATATATAAACATACTTATATATTTCTAAATAGATACATAGGTACTATAAATAAATTACACCCGGACACAAAACAAATAATCGAGCTCATAGCACAAAGATTTGTCCTTGGTTGGGATCAAAACCCACGCCCTCTGGCTTAGAAGTCAAAAGTCACTAACCAGTGGATTTAAAAATTATGTTGAATAATTTTACTAATCCTAAACTATAGAGTATATATGTAGTGTATGCGATCATTTTATATTATACTATAAAATGAATGTATACTGAACGTAATTAAAGAGTCAAAAACTTATTAATTACACAAATTAATAAGTTTTTGACTCTTTAATTACGTTCAGTCTTTCATTTATATGAACACGTTCATTATTTCACGTTACTTTACAGAGTTCGTATTTTTTTAGTAATACTACAACCATCTTGCAATTAAAACTACTACTTACTTACTCCGGAGTAGCGCTACGTCTCCTTACTTACTACGCCGTAGCACTAAGTATTTTGTAATTCAACTACATCGTAGCACTAAATATTTTGTAATCGGTCGTAGCGTTCTTGTAATTTGGTCAAGTAGATTATAGTGAATTAATTTAGCAAAAACCAAAGGCAGTGTATTAGCGGGACCATATTTTATCCTTTCCGTGACTGGTTGTAGATTCCGTCCAATATAAAAAATTCATAGTTTTAGCTGATAACGAAGCAAAACCCCGTACTAAAAATGGTGTTGTCTACAATCTCAGTGCTTTTGAAAAAAAATTGTACCTCTTTCAGTAACGGTAACTGTTCTCAAAAAGAGAAATATCTGCATTATAAATCCTCTTCGGTATAAAAAAGTATAAAATTTTCTAGTAGGTATACTTGCAAAAACTACCTATAATTTAATAATATTGTACCTATAATATGAACAAAAATACTAAACGAAACCATTTAATGGTCAACACTGAGTTGAAAACTTATTTAATCTAACTTTTGTCAATTTTCACTTTTTTTGGTCGGCCGAAGCACTACCTATTGGGATTATTTTGGCTAATGTCAGTTTCCCGCAATAGTTTAAGTTCCTTAGTGTTTTGGGATAGAATCACTTTATCCACATTTACATTTTTGGCTTAAAGCCAGAATGACGCTCGGTGTTTTCATTTTACTGCCAACCAACCGTATTTGGAATATCTCTTGACTTTATTATAATAACAAGGAAAAATTGAAAAGGGAGTCGCTTGTGAATACATTTTGTGGCCGTAATGTCATATTTTAAGAGCCGCTGCTTTTTAGGAAATAATGAAATTTTATTCTTTGCTGAAATAATAATAATAAATGTTTATCGAAAAAATATTCCTCCAACAAAAAGAAAAAATCTATAGTATACACAAATTCGATTCATATTTATTTTTGATTAAATGATTTTTTTTTTTTAGCTTAATATGAATATTTTTCCTTAGTGTATGGTTTGAGAATTGAATCTCTTTTGAGTTTTCTCACAGCCATTAGATTTCCAACGTTGACGAAGGAGAAAAATAGAAAACATTAAAATCGGTGAAGCCATTCTAGAGTTATAAATGGTATAAATAAACTGAAATATGTAAGTACTAGCTGTGCCCCGCGGTTTTACCCGCGTTAAACTTTATAAATTATCACAGTTCCTCCCCCGTAGGTGATAGCGTGATAATATGTAGCCTATATATTGACCCGACCTCCTAGTAATATTCATGCAAAATTTGAAGTAAATCCATGCAGTACTTTTTGAGTTTATACATACAGACAAATAGACAAAAGTTCTAAAAACTATATTTTTGGCTTCGATATCGATTGTAGATCACGCCCCAAGTATCCTTTTTACAAAATATTCAATATACAGTTTTGACTTTCCTACTGTTCTATTATATATAGATATTCAGCAGTTGTTTGGTTGCTATAGTAAAGGCTCTGCTTAATATTTAAGATCAAATGGCGTGTGTTAGTTGCCCCAAGCAATTTTACTTAAACAAATTTTACTTAGTGTTTTATTTTTCAGAATACCCATACCGACGGTAAAGTAAAATATACATACATACATACATACATAGACTCACGCCTGTTTCCCAGAGGGGTAGGCAGAGACAACGGATTTCCATTTGTCACGATCTTTGCATACTTCTTTTGCCTCGATTACTGTCATTATATTCTTCATACATGCTCGCCGGTTTAGGGTACTTCATTTAAACGCAAGACAAGAAATGGATAGTTGTGGATTGGATGTTGTTGGATGTTATTTAGAAAACAAAACATTTTAAATTCGGATGTTTGATTATAAACCATTACCATACATTATACATACCTTCAAATTTAATCATTAGTGAATAATCAATTAGAGAATATTCTCAGTACCTATATTTTAGTATATTGCCGACTATAAAGTATACTATAATATTTCATAAGTGAGTTACCATGATCACCCCACCTGAACAAGCCGCAATAAAAATACCTACCCGTCAAGCCAAAATGTAATTAAAAAAGTTTGCACGGTTATTATTAAATACTTCGCATACACACATTATGAAAAAAGTTCACTGTTTCCTTACTATGTCAAACTTTCAAAGGCTCTGTTTCACTAAACGAAAGTTGAGCGAAGTTAAGCCCTGTGTTTTATTGTGATTGCTCTTAATACTTTTAAGGCGGTCGGCGCATTGCGGTGTACAATCGAAACTTAGTCAAAGAGAATTAAACTTGTAACAATATGCAATAGCTGCTTTCTGGGACCGAGTTTAAACTGAGTTTTGTCGTCATTCTTAAAATGGTGCCATCAAATGTATTTGAATCACGATATTTTGTGCTTTTGGGTTGAATGTTCTAACTTTTAGCTTTAGTTTAAAAGTTCTCTGTGTTTTGCTGTTACAAAAATAATAATATGTCTATATTTATTAAATATTTACACTAAATGATTAGTAAAAAAATTTTACCACATTTATTTTAATATAAATAATATCATCCAAGTCAATATAGGCTACGACGGCTAGTTCTGAGAGGTATATTATAGCGCATAATTCTGTGTTCAAAACAGGCGCACCATCTATTCACTCGCTCAATCACATGGCATTTTAATACAATAGTATAAAATATTATGTAGATACATGCATATAATATTTAGTCACACAGATCATTCTAGCCCCAAACTAAGCAAAGCTTGTACTATTAGTACCAGGCGACGATAAACATACTTATATACATAGATAAATACTTATATACATAGAAAACATCCATGACTCAGAAACAAATATTCGTGCTCATCACACTAATATTTGCACTTACCGGGATTCGAACCCAGGACCACCAGCTTCGTAGGCAGGAGCACTACCAACTAGGCTACGGTGACCGTCAATACAGGCATATAGTAGCCGAGTATTCATGATCCTGTAGTTATAAACGGTTATCGGCAAAGTACCTATCCCATTCATTTTATTATACTGTGTGAAGTTTGGAGACTCTGTACTTGTAGTTTAAGACAACTATATTAACTCAGGACATCGACCATCCAACTAGGTAGGCCCAGCTTCGAGAGGGATGCCAATCTTCAAGTCGTCAGTGTGTATTGCCAGTTAAGAGTTACAGGATGTGTATACATTACGCTTACCATTAGCATCATAAAAAAGTTCAAAGTCAACCAAAGAGCAATGGAGGGAGCTAAGCTCGGAGTTTCCTTGCGAGTCGAATTCCACCCAACAAATCAAAGAAACCAACATAGCCCGAAGAATTGTCATAATGAAGCGGAAGTGGGCAAGGAGCATAGCTCGTAACGCCGACGGCTGCTCGAATAGAAAATGTCCCGAATAGTGACCGTGAACTAGAAGACGTAGCGCGGGCAGGCGGCCCTCAACAAGGTGTACCGGCGGTCTTGTCAGGGTTGCTGATTGATGTAGGTGGCGACCGACCGGAAGTCCGGCCTTTGTGGAGATTCTAAAGGGAAGCCTTGGTCCAGCATGGGACGTCTTTTGGTTGCAAATGTAATAACATCAGTTGACGTTCCTATGTTTCGTTATATGTTGTATTTTAAGTTTTTTTTAAAGACAACGCCCTACAATCTATTCCCTGTGTCGCGGGATTAGATATAGATAAAGGATACTTTACAAACATATAATAGACGGACTCAAATTATATCCAGACTCAGAACAACTATTTATGGGTCACACAAATAGTTGTCCGGCGCTGGACTCGAACCTGCGACATGAAGAGGCGAGGCAACTGTCTTACCCGACTTCGCTTAACTGACTACTTCCTAAGTTCGACTGCTTCGTTGATCTCGAGTTAGCGTATTCAACCGCAGACAATGACGGGTTGTAATCCCAAAAAAAATATATTAGAACCCAGGATTTTACTGTTAAGAATATCTTCCCAAACAGTTCAAAGTCAGAGAGCATGGGGGTCATGTACTGGATGTCATGTACTGGACCTCTTTCCGATCGTGTCAGCTAACTATCCCATCGGAAAATGAGAGTGATGGTATAGAAAGTGCCTCTGTGTTTGCGCACACACTTATGTACTTTATTATGACAGATTGGGGTAGCTGGATGTGCTGGCGTCTGTACAAACACAGAAAGTATAAACCATAATAAAATAACAACAAACCTTTTCCTTTAAATCCAATTAAAAAAAAAACATCTTGCCCATTGGGGACCAATACCAACACATAATTAAATACACAGAAAAGTTAGCAGCTGTTTATAGTCAACGTAAAACCCATAAAACTGACAAACTAAAATCAATTAATTACTTTCCCAAATGTACACCGAACATTAAATAATTTATTAAGTACTCGGAACATTGGTAAAATTTCATTTGTAATGTCACCGCTTTAATTAATTTATGTAACTAGTTACTTTTATCTATACAAATAAATAAAATTGGAGTGTCTGTTTGTAATATTGAAATAACCGGTTTTTACTACATTAATATGAATATATATATACGGTACATACACCAAAAAATTTTTTTTTACAATTTTTGTCTGTCTGTCTGTCTGTTTGTTCCGGCTAATCTCTGAAATGGCTGGACCGATTTTGACGGGACTTTTATTGGCAGGTAGCTGATGTAATAAGGAGTAACTTAGGCTATATTTATTTTACAAATGTCTTTTATTTTACAAAAAAACGAAATAAACTAATTGACACGCGGACGAAGTCGCGGGCACAGCTAGTTGTATATAAAATTAATACATTTAAAATTTTGAGGATTCCGTACCCAAAGGTTGCTGACGGAACCCTATTACTAAGCCTCCGCTGTTTGTTCGTCCGTCTGTCTGCTGACAGATGGGTGTCTGATGAACCGTAATAAATAGGCAGACGACTATAATTTTACAGAGTTTATCCTTTTATTGTAGCTTAAAAGATAAATATGATATTAAATTAAAAACTAAAACAACATACAAGTACCTTGACTATTTGAAAGTTTTTCTGTCCGACCTTAACAATTTAAATAATAATATAATTAAAAAAATCCTGGGCATAATTCACACACGGCCATCTGATCCCAAACTAAGCAGAGCTTGGACTATGGAAACCAGGTGACTGTTATATTACATATACTATTTTTCTTTTCTTAATACATAATTATATAGATAATTAGATCCAGGCTCAAGACAAACAAACATGTTTGTGCACTCAAATATCTGTCCTGTGTGGGTATCGAACCCACGACTTGCGGTGTGAAAGACCAGCATTTACCAACCACTCTACGGCACGGTAATGGTACGGAACAATTTGTGTGCTAGTCCGACTGCACTTGTCTGGCTTTGATGGCTATTGACAGTTTTAGTTATATTAAAAATACTATTACTATACAAGTGGGTGTTTGTTACACTAATGACACTAATATTATAAAGGCGAAAGTTTGAGTGTGTGTGTGTGTGTGTATGTTTGTTACTTCGTCACGTCTAAACGGCTGGAGCGATTTTAATAAAATTTGGTATGGAGTTAGCTGACGCTCTGGATTAACACATAGGCTATAATTTATAGAGTTTAACGCGGGTAAAACCGCGGAGCACAGCTAATGAAATATAATATTGGACTTCCAAATACGGGTGTTGAGCACGGTGAACGTCAGAGAGAGCATCACGTGCTGCTGTCGGGTGACCTGGATTGGCGATCTTCGGCCCGGAATGTTTTCATTTTTACAGCAATTTGAGTCTCAGGCATGTAGGTAATTTTACACGTGATATTATGCGTGGGCACGTTAGGTCAAATTGCCCAGCGGCGATGTGGAGAAATGTGGTTTGTAAAAAGTTTGGATAAAAATAACATGTTCGCTTAAAACTACTTGCTACAACAAACGTTGTCCAGCCTAAAAAGCAATAAATTTGTTTATAATCGTCTTGTAAAAGCGTAAGCAATTTAATTGGAGATTTATTAATGGACTAGGTATATTCTCTTTCCAACATGAACCCTGTTTGGGTACAGGACACTATTAAAGTTACAAAGTTAAGTTAAATTAAGTTAGTTGCATATAAATAACTATTATTTATTTACATTCTCTGACCAAATCGGAGACGTTCTCAAGAAAGGGCAGGTCAGAATTACCCTAAACCGGCGAGCATGTATGAAGAATATAATGATAGTAATCGAGGCAAAAGACGTGTGCAAAGATCGTGACAAATGGAAATCCGTTGTCTCTGCCTACCCCTCTGGGAAACAGGCGTGAGTCTATGTATGTATGAGTCTATGTATTTATTTACTGTACTGGCCTGTAGGTCTGGGGGTTAGTGACCCACAATCCTAAGCCAGAGTCGTGGGTGATTCCCACCCGGGACAAATCTTTGTGTGCTGAACACGATTATTAGTAATTGTTCTATAATTATACGTATGTATGTATTTAGAAAGTATGTTTTCAGTTGTCTGATTGCCACATAATAACATTAAATTTAACTAAAGCAATTAGAATAAGGTTAACAACCTTATTCTAATTGCTAATCTAATCTAATTGTTCTAATTATCAATCTAAATAATTAAAAAAAAAAACCTAAAATAAGAAAAGCTATGTAGTAGGTTGCATATCAGAATGTATTTTATTTATTACGGCCGTATTGTATTTAGTACGGTCACCGTAGCCTAGTTGGTAGTGCTCCTGCCTACGAAGCTGGTGGTCCTGGGTTCGAATCCCGGTTAGTGCAAATATTTGTGTGATAAGCACAAATATTTGTTTCTGAGTCATGGATGTTTTCTATGTATTTAAGTATTTATCTATCTATATAAGTATGTATATCGTCGCCTGGTACCCATAGTACAAGCTTTGCTTAGTTTGGGGCTAGGATGATCTGTGTGACATTGTCCCTAGATATTGTTATTGTTTGATATTGTTATTAGTATGTAGTATGTATCCAAGAGTACCTTTATTTAAACACTCTGTACACCGGCAACTATCCGTGACTGTATCCTTTCTACTGTTTCCTAAGTAGGTTGTCTGGAAGAGATCACATTTTAGTGATAAGACCGCCAATTGTACTGCTCTGTGCATTGTTCTTGAACTGATTAATATTTTGGTGTACAATAAAGAGTTTAATAATAATACAGTTAAAACCAACTACACATCTTGTCACCCATTTGTTTTTATTATTCCTAGTGAGATAGGAAGCCACTCCGATATACAAAATGCGACGTCCGAAGCTTGACCTATAGCATTTTATATGCCAATGTAAACCACCGGATCCATTAAAATGAGGGCGTATAAAATGATTGTGTTAATTATTTTATTGATTGGTAATGGCACTACGACCGCTAACCTATCCAATTTAAAACTAAATTGGTACGGTTGATAATATTTAAGTATGCCACTTTAGTTTACAATACATGTGTACTCTCTTGTTAAAAGGACTCCATTTTATAATTAACTAGATGTGATCTGCGGTATCACCCGCATTAAAATTTATAAATTATAGCCTATCTGTCTTTGAGATATATTAGTTACATTGCGAGTAAGTACCACAAATTTTCAGCAAAATCAGTTCGGTAGTTTTTGCGTGTAAGAGATGCAAACATCCATACTCAGAAACCATCGCATTTATAATATTATTATAAGCTATATCACTACAAAATTGCAGCAAAATCAGTTCAGTAGTTTTTGCGTGAAAGAGTTACAAACATACATACTCACAATCTTTCGCATTTATAATATTATTTAGTTCAAATATATAATATGATTATAGGTATTCCAAATATCAAGCATTTTTAAATATCCAACCGATTGACTTCTTGAAACCTGTTAAAACTGCCGTAAACAATTTTCTTTGCGTTCATAATAAACTACAAGAAAGCGGTAAACTTTTCATTTGCCATACACTTCAGCTGCAGTAGTCAAGTAAATTTATCAGAAGCATTGAGAGCCCTCAACGCTTCGTATAAAAGGCGAAACCCTTTGGCTTTAGTTTAGAACAATGGTGGTTCCTACAATACACAACAGCGCTTCATTGTCAGGACGTCTTGTGAGAATCTTTAGTAAAACGTACATCCTTTCGCCAGCTCCATTAAAGTAAATGAAGCAGGTATTTATGGGTTAAATATACTATTGGAACGAGGTTTCTCAACGTGGTTTACGGTAGAAATAGGAACTGATAAAAGTAGGAAGAAGTGTTATGTCCTCTTTAGCTTTCTTTCTCTCATTATCTTGGTGTGGATTGTTGAATTTATTTTATCCAATACATCTATCCTAATATTATAAAGAGGTAACGTTTGTGAGTTTGTGACGTTGCAAGGGGTAATCTCTGGATCTACTGAACCGATTTTCAAAATTATTTCACCAATAGAAAGCTTCGTTGTTGTCGAGTGTCATAGGCTATGATTCATCATCATAATTTTTATTTATCCCGAACTTTAACCCGAAGTATTACGCGGGACGTACGGGCAGGGACAAAAATATTTATAACGCGGAACGAGGTCCGCGGGCACTGCTTGTTAGATTATATTTTTAATCTTGGAATCCATACAACGCTGCTCCTGTGGACACAGTTTGACATTGATATCGAATTTACTGGATGACCGCCAGAATAAATAAAATTAATAAATACATTTTTAATTGCTTTAAAATAGCTTAACCTGTGCGGCTTCAAGCTTCGTATGACACGCTAAGCTGTCGATTTTGGATATATTCATTAAACGGCAGCCGTTAGGCTATGTCAAAGTCCTACTGTTGAGCTAAAAGAACTCTGAAAATAAAAAAGAAAACGTTTTTACCACACAGGCTGAAGGAACAGTTTTCATAATGGGTGTATATCCCCTAATGAGGCGTCGACTGCACTTGCATTTTGGGCCTACAGCAGAGATATAAGTTTCTAGGTTAAGTCCAGTTTGTGTAAGTAGCTGCTAGTTGCCCTCATCGCTCTGTAGCCGATCGGCGAAGTTAAACACTTAGGCACGTGGTTATCCTATTGCTGAATGATCATCTCCGTGCTTTACGGGGCACGTTAAGATTTTGATCCCAGTTAGCCAGTCAACAAGAGTGTCAGAATTGTTCAACGGTCCATTAGAGTTATAATGAATGCTTTAACAACTCTGACATTAAGGTAACCACTACTCAAATGATAAAAACCGGCCAAGTGCGAGTCGGGCTCGCGCACGAAGGGTTCCGCACCATTATCTATCAAAACAGCAAAAAAGTCACGTTTGTTGTATGAAAGCCGGATTATTCTATTTTTTTGTATTTATTGTTATAGCGGCAACAGAAATACATCATCTATGAAAATTTCAACTGTCAAACTATCACCATTCATGAGATACAGCCTTGTGGCACACGGACAGACAGACAGTGGACATTTAGTTATAGGGTCCCGTTTTACCCTTTAGTTACCCTAAAACAACATTAATTTTAGTGAGGCGTCGACTGTTCATGGATTTTGTATAAGTCTAAGTAAGTTTATTAAGTTACTTGACTAAGTCCAGTTAGTACTCAGTTGCCAGAAGTGAAAGAAATGCAACACTCTACAGCGTAAGCCAGCTCCAACAAAGTTATATCAAACATAATTACTTTATAAACAGACCTTAAAAGTAGGTACATCCTACCTACTTTTAATATAAAGTTATGATGTGAATACGGTGTATTAAATAAAGTTATGGCTCGTAACTCTTCAAATGCTTTTCTTAGAAGGAGTTTTAATATCCGATGGTGGTTCAAGATTATTTTATAGGAGACTACAGGAGGTCTTTAACTATAAGAACTTTCCCAATCACGCTTCTTTTACTCACTTAAAGATTATTTAACTTTAGTTTTATAAAAATACCATAATAATACGGCGATGTGCAGATAGATAAATACATAGATACTGAAACAAAATACAAAATAAAAACATAAAATATCTAACATTATGTGCGATTGGGGTCTTATCGGATAATAGAATTCTATATTTATAGATATAGATTTCTTCCAGACATGTTTATTCAATAGAATTCTTTTTTTTGGATTCAAGATTTAAAAAAAATTCTTAGTATAATCCATCTTAAAGTAAACTAGACATTATAAAGCTCTTTATTGTACATGAAAAAAAATGATATAGTTTAAGTACCATAGGCGGTCTTATCGCTGTTGCGATTTCTTCCAGACAACATGGATATCGTGTACAAAAATAATAACCAGTTTTATAATGTAGTGGTAGAAAAACTACCAAGTGATATAAATAATATCTGAAACATACTTCTATTGATCAGTATTATTATTATTTATTAGCAAAAATCTATTCACTTAAAATAAATATATACCTAAGGAAATTTGTCCATCATGTCAATATAATAAAAAATAGGTACACAAAATAAGAATATAAATGAAATATATCAAGCGGGCGATACTTCTTCATAGGATTAAAATTCAACTGGAACTTTAATAATGCTTTATCATGCTAATATTATAAAGGTGAAAGTTTGTGAGTGTGTGAGTGTGTATGTTTGTTACTTTTTCACGTCGAAACGGCTGAAGCGATTTTAATTAAATTTGGTATAGAGATAGCTGACATCCTGGATTAACACATAGGTTATAATTTATAAAGTCTGAGGCTGGTAAAACCGCAGGGCACAGCTAGTAATAAATATTTTGGTAAAACTGATACACTTCCATCTAATCGCAAACTAGTCAGAAGTTTTGAAGTAGGTTGTTTTACTTTTGGTTGGCTTAATATAAATGTCGTGTTAAATAAAATAAAAACCGGCCAAGTGTGAGTCGGACTCGCGCACGAAGGGTTACGTACCATTATCTACAAAACAATAAAAAAAAAATCACGTTTGTTGTATGGGAGCCCTCAAATATTTTTTTTCTATTATTTGTTCTTATAGCGGCAACAGAAATACAGCATCTGTGAATATTTCAACTGTCTAACTATCACGGTTCATGAGATACAGCCGAACAGACAGACAGATAGACAGCGAAGTCTTAGTAATAGGGTCCCGTTTTACCCCTTGGGTACGGAACCCTAACAATATATTATTAAACACTTTATTGCAAACCAAAATGTTAATCAGTACAAGAACTGTGCACATTAGAGAGAACAGTACAATTGGCGGTCTTATCACAAAAATGTGATCTCTTCCAGACAACCTTCTTAAAAAAGGAGAAAAGAAACAGTCACGGGTAGTAGCCAGTGTGCAGAGCGTTTAAATAAATGTGCTCTGTACTCTTGGGTCTATACTAAACATACTCCTACGTACACTAAAATATTTATAATTATATGTATAATAAATTTATTTTTAGCTGCAAAGAGAGTAATGTAGTGTCATAGCTATATGCTAGCCGAATTTCGACCACGGCGGCCAGTCTCAACAGAGGGCCAATCTCGCGGGACATATTGTAGTGCTCAAGTGTGTGCGTAAACACAGGAGGACTTTCTATTCCATCACTCTCATGATCCGATGGGACGCCTAGCGATACGACCTGCAAGAGGTCAGGCATAGAACCGACGGCTTTACGTGCTCTCCGAGGTACGGGGTTATAATACCGCCAACTCCCAGAATTCGGGCTGACGCTGAGAATTTTTTCTTTTTACAGAAAAGTCCCAAAATCACTTTTGGCCCGACCCGGGATTTGAACCCCGGATCTCGTTATATGCGAGTGAACACGCTACCGCTAGACCAACGAGGCAGTCAAGTCCAGGCAAGAGAGTAAACACCTAAATCTCCTCAAACTGAAGCAATCTCAAGAAACTTAATGAGGACACCACCAAACCAAAGTGTACCTTCACGTTCGGAGTCCGACCTTCGGAGGCTTTATGCAGATGAAACCCTGCAGTTAAATATTACCCAGCGAAACAAACGAAAACACCCATCAAGTGAGGTTACTGGCGACGAATTGCAGAGCCTCAAAAGTGAGATTAAAGAAATGATGAGAGAAATGATGTCCACCCATAACTCTCGACTCGACAAGTTAGAAGGACATATGATGGAAATAAAAAAACAAAATATTGAAATAAAGGCTACTACTAGCGAACTAGAGAAGTGCATGACTTTTGTCTCCGATCAACTGTCGTCACTGGAGAGTAAAATAACATCGTTGGAAAAGGACCGAAATAGCATGGTGCTCAAGTTGTCAGCACTTGAAGAAAAGATTGAAATGTACGACCGAAATAGCATCAAAACCTCTATTGAAATTAGAAATGTACCTAAGCAAGAGAAAGAAACAAAAGCAAAGTTGTATGACATGATACAGTGCTTGTCTAAGCAACTAGATGTCTCTACAGAACCCACCTACGTTCGCGATATAATACGACAACCGTCGAAAAAGGAAAATAAGACATCAAGTGTTACGGTTGAATTCTCAAACACACTAATAAAAACCAATTTCCTAGTGGCTGTTAAGGAATACAATAAGAAAAATCCAAAAAATAAAATAAGTTCAACCCAACTAGGCATACCAGCTCAACCCCAAACGCCTATATACATTGCCGAACAACTGACAACCCTCACAAAAAGATTGTTTTATCTTGCAAGAAGTTTTACCAAGTCAAATCAATATAACTTCTGTTGGACATCGAATGGACGAGTTCTTCTAAAAAAAGATTCAAATAGTGAATCGATCCTGGTGAAGAACGAACAACAGCTGAAACAACTGGCTCAAACCATCTCTGCATGACTACGCATGTATAACTTCTTGATATTTTTCTATTTTTGTTGCATTCTTAGCTCTAACTTATACAATGATTTGCTCGTTAGTTACTACTACTTTTATCAAATTTTTATAATTAACACAGATACATCACTCACATGGTACCACTGTCACTACATAACACAACTATTTCATCCCTACTCGTACAATGTAAACTACTCAACACAAACGCAATTCAACTTACCTAAACACATTTTACTACTGTCACCACATATATATCTAGCAAACTATGCTAAATTTCATAATATAGAACATAAACCCTGTAAAGCTTCCTACCATCTGGCAATATACAACACTTTGGTTAATAATTATAAACAGTTACCAATTCTCCAAAGGTCATACGTAAGCCTCTTCCCCAATTGTAAATTATTTTCCTACCGACCGCGAAGCTCCTCCCCTCTTAGGTTACTTTCATTGAAAAATGGCTAACATAAGCAATCTTATAGAGAATATTGACGAGTTTTCTCTATCAGTCCCTCACAGATGTACCCCAGAACAGACACGATCTGTTATTAACAATCCTAACAACTTCCTAAAACTGCTGTCACAAAATATACGTTCAATTAACTGCAACTTCTTAAGCCTACAGATTCTCTTGGACCGTATTTCATTTGAATGTGATCTTATGATTTTAACGGAATGCTGGCTGCCCTGTTCTAGCAATGGCACTATTCCGCAATTAAAAAATTACACCTCTTACAAAACCACGAAACATCTAAACCAAAGCGACGGTGTGGTGGTATATGTGAACGCGGAGTTACCGGCTACATGTGAGGAACCCGACCTACTTCAATCAGCTTCTGGACTCATTATTAAAATAAAATCTGAGGTGGCTATAATTTGCATCTATCGTTCTCCATCTATTGATAACATTAATAACTTCTTATCAGCTCTAAATAACATACTTCCTTCTCTCCAACATTTTAAAACGCTAATTTTAACGGGTGATATAAACCTCGACATTAAAACTACTTCCTCAGATATACGCTCCCATGAATATCTAAATTGCCTGGCTTTTCATGGCCTCCTTGCAGCACATACCATTCCAACTAGAGGCGATAACTGCTTGGACCATCTAATTTTAAGAACAAACTCTCCTTCATATTCCTTCGTGTATGACTCCGTGGTCACCGACCACCATCCATCACTACTCTGCTTGGAAAATCGACGTATACGCAGTAGCCCAATTCTTACAGCCACCAATATTGACTTTGATAAACTAGATGAAACTATGTCCCAACTAGACTTTAATCCAATTCTCTCCATGACTGACGCTGATGCTGCTACAAATAAACTTCTGGAATTAGTGACCACAGCCATTGCTAAACACACCGTAACCAAGAAAGTACCTGCGAGAAAGAAAGTCCTGAAACCCTGGATCACGCCTGGTCTGTTACGGTGCATCAAAAATAGGGATGCGTTACACAAAAAGATAAAACAAGATCCAGAAAACGATATATTGAAACTAACCTACAAGCGCTACAGAAATTTCTGTACAAAAATTCTTAAGAAAGCGAAACGTCTTTATGACACAGGAGAACTAGACAAAGCTGGCCAAAACCCAAAATTACTCTGGGAAACAATAAAGCGAGTCACCTACACCAAGAAACCTAGCAACACTTCTACACAACTATTAACCACCTCATCATCACCGATAGAATGCTGTGACAAAGTAAACTCCTTTTTTGTCAATGTCGGCAAAAATCTTGCCGATAACATCAGAACAACTCCCATACAACGAACGGCAACTTCTAATACGAAACATAAAATTACACCCTCTACATCTTTCGTCCTAGAACATACCGACCATTGGGAAATCTTTTCAACCATAAACTCCCTACGGACCAATGCTGCTACTGGATGGGACGGTATATCGCCCTATATCCTAAAAAAATACTCCACTATTCTGGCACCCATCCTATGCCATATATTTAATCTTTGTTTCGACACTGGTGTCTTTCCTACTTCATTTAAAAAGGCAATTATTCATCCCATTTTCAAGGGAGGGGACGGGACGTTACCTAATAATTACCGACCCATAGCAGTCCTAAGTGCGCTATCTAAGGTGCTCGAACGTTTAATTAATAAGAGATTGGTTAATTACTTGGAACACCATAAGCTAATATCATCTCACCAATTCGGCTTTCGCAAAAATTTGTCAACATGTGACGCGGTCCACGAATTAACTAATCACGTGGTACAAAGTATTAATAATAATAAAAAAGTCCTAACTATATTCTTAGACCTCGCAAAAGCGTTTGATACGGTCCCCGCCTCTACTCTCTTATTAAAACTTGAAGAAATGGGTGTCAGAGGTGTTCAATTAGATATGTTCCAGAGCTACCTAACAAATCGATCGCAATTGGTCAGAATTAATAATTACAATAGTAATGAACTTCCTATTCATTATGGTGTGCCCCAGGGAAGTATACTTGGACCAACCCTTTTTCTTATTTTCATTAATGAGCTATGCAACCTCAACATCCAGAATGTCAACATAATATCATTCGCGGATGATACCGCGATAACTGTTGTAGCTGAAACATGGTCTCAACTAGAAATCAGAGCACAACTCGCATTTAGCACAGCACTTAACTGGCTCCATGATAACACACTAACACTCAATACTTCCAAAACCAACTTCCTTACATATTCAATCAGTGCAGCCTCTCAACCACGCATTCCGATAACATTAATAGCTCACTCTTGCCATAACCAACCCCAAACTCCTTGCAACTGTCCATCATTAATCTCTGTAGACCAAATAAAATATCTGGGTGTGACATTGGACAAAACTCTTAACTTTAAATCGCATATAAACATTCTAACAGGCAGGGTCCGCAAACTTATTTTCATATTTAAAACTCTTAGGTCAATTGCAAATCAAACTGTGATACGCAATGTCTACTTTGCATTATGCCAATCTATTGTCACATATTGCATTTCTTGCTGGGGTGGTGCTGCTAAAACGTTTTTGAAACCATTAGAGATAGCACATAGAGCAGTACTAAAAGTTGCTAGTTTTCGCCCGATTATTTTCCCTACTAGTGAATTATACCGTAAGTGGAATATTCTAAACGTTAGACAACAGTTTATCATGAAAGTAGTTCTCTTACAACACAAAAAAACGCCATACAGGCCAATCGATAAACGTAGAAAAGATTTAATTTGTACTGTCCCCCTTACACGTTCTAAATTCATTAAAAGATTCTCTTATTTTCTTGGCCCTTCTTTATATAATAAAATAAACAAACATATTCCAGTATACGCTTTATCACATTATAACTGTAAAAAAATGGTTTACTCTTTTCTTCTAGACTATACATATGAAGACACGGAAAAAATGCTTATTTAAGATAAGTAAAATGGAGCATAGTACACCTAACATAATAAATGTTACACAACACAAACACATACATACACACACACACACACACACACACACACATACATACACACACACACATATAAGTAGTTTTGTTAGTAAGTCACATTGATCCTCAAAATTGTTATTACCTACTTAAAGATAATTTTCTTTTTTTCATTGTTTTAAATTTGTTTACATTTAGTTATACCATAATATTGCAGCAGCAATACATAAACACGTAAATTGTAAAAATACATCTTCTCTAATCCATGGGGGATCGGAACTGTCACTCCTTCATACAGGTTATACTATAACCTAGTTAGGAGATCAGAGCTGCACCCACTATAATTGTAGCAAATTTGTAATTTTACCATGTTTCAATTATATACCCATGTACTGCAATTCTTGTAAAGATCAATAAAGTATTATTATTATTATATTATTATTATAACAAAACGACAAGTTTTCATTTCATTGATTCCATATGCATTCTCATTTAGAATTATAACAATGGAAAGCCGAACAAAATCACATTCGCTTCCAAAAATAATGGAATAATCGTCCACCAATTGTATCACTCCTCGCTCCAGTAACATGGAATTCGTGGGAAAATCAAGAATTTCCACTTCAGAAACATGGTAACCGTCGATCGACGAGCGATCAACCTTTTTTTTCAATCGCATAGGTAACAACGATTTTCAATCAATACACCACACATTTTCCGGATAGTACGTGAAATTCCCTCGGGTTCTTGGAGCTATCACTGGAATATTAAAAGCGGAAATTATACGGGTTCTATATACATTGCGTTTTTGGTACGACGTGTTTATCCAACTATAGGTATTGGTCAACGATGAATAGTGAATGTAATGGAACTGAATAGAGCTTTTGTTGTCCTCTGTTCTCTTTGTAGGTTTTTGAAGCCTTGTTCCATTAATCAACGTCAAAAGTCAGGGGCTGACCTCAAAAATTCAGCGTCCTGTATTGTCCAGTTTTCCTTTAGAGTACAGCTAGTCATGGTGGCAGTGTGTGATTGATAAGTTTTACTAAGTTTATTATAAATTGTTTCAGTGCTATCAGGGTTTGACATGGTTGTGAATAAAATATATTGAAAAATTGATGTATCTTTCGTGTGCTATTTTTAGTGTATAAAATTATAGGTTTCCACAAAGCAATGTAATAAAAGTTACCATTGAATTTTCATGTATCATCATCATCATCATCATATCAGCCGAAAGGCGTCCACTACTGGACAAAGGCCTCCCCCAAAGATCTCCACAATTGCCGGTCTTGTGCTATTCGCATCCAGCATTTTCCAGCGACCCGCACAAGATCATCGGTCCATCTTGTAGGGGGCCTGCCCACGCTGCGTCTTCCGGTTCGTGGTCGCCACTCGAGAACCTTTCTGCCCCAACGGCCGTCGGCTCTACGAGCTATGTGCCCTGCCCACTGCCACTTCAACTTGGCAATTCTTCGGGCTATGTCGGTGACTTTGGTTCGCCTGCGGATTTCGACATTTCTGATGCGATCCCGCAGGGAAACTCCGAGCATAGCCCTCTCCATTGCTCTTTGGGTGACCTTGAGCCTTCTAATAAGGCCCATAGTGAGCGACCACGTCTCTGTTCCGTATGTCATCACTGGCAACACACACTGGTCGAAGACCCTCGACTTGAGACACTGCGGTATTTTGGACGAGAAGATGTGACGTAGCTTCCCGAACGCTGCCCAGCCGAGTTGGATTCTACGATTGACCTCCTTCTCGAAGTTGGACCTACCTAGTTGGATGGTCTGTCCTAGGTAAATATAGTTCTCTACAACCTCGAGTGCAGAGTCACCAACCTTCAATTGAGTGGGTGCAAGATGGACGTTTGACATGATTTTCGTCTTATCCATGTTCATTTTCAGACCCACTTGTTGAGAGACTCTGCTGAGGTCATCGAGCATTGTACCGAGGTCTTCCATGGTCTCAGCCATGACTACGATATCATCGGCAAATCGAAGGTGAGTGATGTACTCGCCATTGACATTGATGCCAAAGCCTTTCCAGTCCAGAAGCTTGAAGACGTCTTCCAATGCAGCGGTGAACAGTTTCGGAGATATAACATCTCCCTGTCTCACGCCTCGCTGCAAGTGGATAGGTTTCGAGATCTGGTCCTAGAGTCGCACTGACATAGTGGCGTTTTCATACAAACACTTTATCACCTCGATATACCGGTAGTCAATTTGGCACCTTATGAGAGACCTCAGCACGGCCCATGTTTCGATAGAATCGAAGGCTTTCTCATAGTCCACAAACGCTAAGCACAGTGGCTGGTTATACTCTTCGGTCTTCTGTATAACTTGCCGCAGCGTATGTATGTGGTCTATGGTGCTAAAGCCTTTTCGGAAACCGGCTTGTTCGGGAGGCTGGAAGTCGTCAAACCTGCGCGCGCAGGTTTGACCTCATTTTTAGTTTTACCATCGGGGCTCACCCAGGTCCATTTGCGGTGATCCGGCTTCCTGAAGAAGGAATTCATCATAAAGAGTCCCTCCTTCTCCATGAAGTCGGCCAACATTTGGCCCCGGGGGTTCCGGTCTCCAGTTCCAAATTGCCCCACTCTCAGCTCATTACCGAATCGTTTGCCCAGCTTCGCGTTAAAGTCCCCCATGACCAGGGTTTGACATGGTTGTGAATAAAATATATTGAAAAATTTATGTATCTTTCGTGTGCTATTTTAGTGTATAAAATTATAGGTTTCCACAAATCAATGTGATAAAAGTAACCATTGAATTTTCATGTATACTTAGTTATAATTATTTCTCCGTTTATGGTTTATCTACATAGAGAAAAATAAAATAATGCTTATAGAATTAAATTTTAAATTCTAGCGCCTACAGCCAACAATCTGTTTAAAATATCGCATATCTTACCATGGTTGAACAAGTGGAAACAGAAAAAAAGCGAGTGGGCTTTAGACCACACGCACGACTCAAGTAAAACTTAGATATACGACGCGTAACTGGCAATTTATATATATATATATATATATATATATAAAAGGATGGCAAACGAGCAAGTGGTCATCTGATGATAAGTGATCACCACCGCCCATCGAAACTCGCACCACCAGACGAGCCGCAAGAAAAGAATAGGCTCACTTCTGGAAGTTGTCATGTCATACCGGATCGGAAATACCTCCGCAGCTAATTGATTCCAGAGAGCGGTAGTGTGCGGCAAATTGAGAAGAAGTATACTTTATTGCATAAAGAATATACAAAGAACAGTATGGATAGAACATCTTTTGCCATTGGCGGCTTATCACTAAAATCGATCTCTTCCAGGCAACCTACTTGCGTTGGATGGACCAGAATTTAATATCAACGGATAATGGTAGCGAAAGGTGTACGAATTTATTGGAAATAAGAAACGATAGCTTACGTATATACATATACGTAAGAATAATACTTATATACAGTACTTTATACATACATACACAACATATATATATATATATATATAAATAAATATACATATATAAATAAATATATAAACCTAATTATACACATATAAAAACTAATATGAGAGAAAGAAAATATATGGTCTCACCTATCTCTCTTCATCCAAGTATATCTCCGTCTCAACTTTCGTTCGCCTCGCCACACTTTCCGTAACGCTCTCGTCACCATTCTCCAGCTTACTCCACAAGTCAAGTGCGTAAAAACGTTTAACGTCAAAAACCGTTGCTGTGCAAAACAAAAAAGAACAAAGGGAGTTATAAATTGACGCGGGTTTAATTTGTACGTTCTTAAAAAGTTTAATGACAATTTTATGAAACAGTATTTAAGTTATAAAAGGACGTATTTCATAAAAAAATACATAAATAAAAGGAGAGTTTCCGTAATCCATATTGCGAATGTATGTACGTTTGTACGAATGTATGTATAATATTAAGGGATTTAGCTGGTTGAGTTGAAAACAAAAATTTCTTATATATTTTCCTGTAGGTTGTGCAAAAATCTATATACTTTTTATATAATGTGCTTTGTAATTTCGGGAGCAATTTCATAAATCTTCACAATGTTTTATACATTTTTATTAATAAATTGAAAACTATTTTATTAAATACATATTTAGGCCCAAGTTTACACGAGGCTCTTTATTGGTTACAAAATACGGTATAGTGTGGTATACGGTATAGTAAAAAAATAATACTAATGCAGATAATTTTAAAATGTTTAGCTTTTTAAAATTATCTGCATTAGTATAATTTTTTTCTATACATACATCTGGTTACAGAAATTCATTTGTTGGGTATAAATAGCTTCCTGTATAGATTCGGAGCTAATTGGCTGTGACAGATGTACGGACAGACCCATTCTATAAGAATTATGATTTTTCTTTCCTACATACGGAACACTAAAATTATAGGTCGATCGCATCAAATTTAAAAAAAAAATCTTTTTCTTATTTTATCGTGCTATAAGCTGGCCTTGACAATTATTATCAAGGCTATCTTTTTAATACGGTCAGTGACATCGACGAAGGTATGCTTTCCAATCAATTTCACTGTATTCCGTTTGTACTTGAAAATACTCAGAACGTTACAATCGCTACACATTATTCCAGTCATTGGACCTAGTTGGCTAGGTCTTCTCATTGCTACACTTGAATGAAGTAAATCGACGTAACAATGTCTCAATAATTTGTGCCATTCAAGGTTCATCGTTATAGCCATTGCCATAAAACACTTAGATAATATGTGCACAACTATTTTGGATTGTTAAATGTTTCTATCATGCGGTAGTATTTAGTATCTTTTGTATTCTTTAGTTAAAGTTATGTAATATATACGTAGTTTTCTAGTTAAGAATTTGCATGTATAATTATAAGAAATCTCACTATCGCATTCAGGGGATAAACGCGTAAAAAAAAAATACAATGACAAAATATAAACACACACATAACAAAAACCAAGCATTTAAAAACTATGAAATTATGCCATACGCATTTTTTGCCAATAAAATTTGGCTGAGAGTAAATACTGTAAAGATTAAGAAGTAAATGGCCTAAGTTAGGAAAGTATCCACAAACAACTTACTCACACGCCAGTTAATGCGTATAGATATCAATTAATATAAATTGACGCTTTGTTCATGCCCACATAAAACCAAGTCATTTGCAACAAAACAATTTAATGACATCCCAATCCACACCGAATCTCGAGACGCTACAAACAATACTATCTTCATCGTAAAATCATAAAAGATTATTCCCAGTCACTCTAAAGTTATTAATTCGACATGAAACGTTAGATAAATCAGTACACAATTCCTTCAGATCTATAAACCAGGTCAAAATTATAGAGAACCTTGGTAACAGTACAATTGCCTATCTTAAAATGTAAAAATCATATATTACGTCTTTATAGATTAAAATGTACTTTTATGTCTGTATTCTTCAAGGTACATGCAAGGTACAGGTCTAATCTGCAAGGTACTGCATATGCTTCTATCGTCAGGCTGTTATGTGAACAAGCAATATTTTTCTTCACTAATCAGATCAGAAAAATAATGAAATACCTTATCATTTCAAGTTCTTTTACTGGCTGAAAAGATACTTGGTATCAAATGCATTCAGCATTGGTTTGGATTAGCAATGTACGAGTCCTGTCACGTGTGTCAAATGTGTCATTGAATACACATCAAGGAAAGGCTCGCCAAAACACATCAAGGAATCCTCTCCCCAATAAGCTCTAAAGATTTTCCACACAAGTCATCCAAAAATATATGCATACCGGTAGGCAATGCACAAATAGTGCCAAATGTTTCACATGCATAGATTAGGGTAACTGCAATCAATTGGGCCCTAAACTTTGCGCTGACAAATTAAAAAAATACAAGATCATATTATCTGGCTACCTCCTAATATCTAATAACATCATAACTTTGATAGAGATAATAAAATACCAAATTTTGAAATGTATCAGTCCCACCGAACTAAACCAAACTGTGTCTATAACATTTTTAGTCTATGTACAGAGACGAATCTCGCTGAGAAATGGCCTGTTTTGTTTAAACCCATCGTTATACTTGATGGAGTCTATTGTTTCTGAAAGTGCGGGTCGAAATGAAAGGATTATTTATTTCCTTCAGTCAGTGGCAGCTTTTAAAGTTCCGCAACTTACTATGTCTAAATATATTTGTATTAGTCTGGTTTTAGGGTTGTTTAGTAACGTACCTACATCTATTATCGCCAACAAAATAGCAACAGTTTGGCGATTTTGTTACATTGTTTTAATGTGAATAATTTAAGAGAATAAATGACAAAAAAAAAACATATTTATAAAAATCAATGCCACTTTTCGTTGTAATGTTATAACTCAACAACGCCTTTACCGATTTGGCTAATTTTGGTCTTGAATTATTTGTGGAAGTCTACGGAAGGTTTGTACGTAGAGAAAATTTAAAAAAAGTCTTGAAAAAGTGTAAAATCAACATCTTTCTATAAACAAACAATTTGTACTAATACTTAAAAGCGTAGCGAAGCACGTACCGGGCCGCTAGTATAATATGTATTTTGTTATTGTCTGAAAAAAGTCATTTCAAATGTATAGTAAAGATAATCTATGTAATTAGGTTAGCGGGGTGAATCTTACGTGTCTTATACCATCCAATCTATGTACATTTTTTATGACTTGTGTGAATAGTGTATTTTTTTATATATATAATAGGATGGCAAACGAGCAAGTAGGTCACCTGATGGTAAGTGATCACCGCCGTCCATGGACACTCGCAACACCCGAGGAGCTGCAAGTGCGTTGCCGGCCTTTAAGAAAAAAATAGGCTCGCTTCTTGAAGGTGCCATACCGGATCGGAAATATCTCCGCAGCTAATTGATTCCACAGAGCGGTAGTGCGCTGCAAAAAGTTTCTTGTGAAATGCACAGTGGTCGATGACCATTCATCCAGGTGATAAGAATGAAATTTCCACCGCAATAGTTTTGGAATATCAGAATAGGTTGTTGTTATACCAACTATCTCTCATTTCTTTGTAATATTTTACTATATTTAGACTTAGGTTTATTTCCTTAGTTGTAGGTTATTTTTGCTCAATTTGATTATCTTATTCCAATTTATATAATTTTTAAATGTTATTTTACTTGAATTTTATATTTAACTAGCTGTACCCCGCGGTTTCTCCCTCGTTATACTTCATACACTATAACCTATAAGCAACGAGTATATTACTAAAAAGTTTCAAAAAAGTCCGTTCTAAAGTTAGTTAGTTATAAGACTGTGTAAGCACAATACAGTCCTGCAAACTTATCTGGCCCGCTGGCAGCGTCGCTGTTATCGCATTTAGTGTTGCTAGTAACTATTTTTTGCAATAAAGTGGGTAAAAATAATATGCACATTGTAACGTAAATATTACTTCACTAAAAAGCAAACAAATACTGTCATTACAAATCTTTATATTTTTATACAATAATTATGATCATTTACATAAAATGTATGCTGAGTGTCCTCTAACGGGGATACTCCAGGTATTATTATGTCACTGGAATTGTTTAAAGCAGAAGTCATTTCATCATCATCATTATCATAATCACTGCTTTCACTTTCACTACCTAATTGATTGATGAAAGGCTCGTCTAAGTATGCATCCCTTTTCGATACTCATTTTGAATATTTTTTACATGATTGCAATGCTTTTGCCATTCATTGACTGTTATTTTATCAAAAGCTTCTGCAATCAATGTAGGCATTTCAGAATTCGATCTACCAAAATTCTGATCTACTATAAATTTTTGCATCTGCTTGCTCTTTTTCTTTCACATGTTTTCTTACAAATCACTCCCCGACAGCTACAATGGAAATAGCAAAAATTAAATAAATAATGAATATTTTAAAATATGTATTTAAATTTAAAGTGCGAGGGGGAGTTTCGAATTTTTCAGAAGCTGACAACACTAATCTGTAGCAGCAGCTACGCGTTCATCCAACTTATTGAAGGGTATAATTGGTGCCTGAAGGCGTTTTTCTTCATTCATATAATTCAATACTTCTAATATAACGTTCCTCGCATCACTTTCGGCATTTTACACAATTAAAAAGCACAAAAAGAAAAATAAATACGCGCAACAAACAATCAATGGCAGGAATGTCAGGGAATAACAGCCGATTGATATTTCAAACTGGCGTCGTTAGTTCTACTTTTGGCCACCGGGCCAGATAAGTTTGTGGCACTATAATTCTATATGCTCTGGATTTGACATATTTCATGACAGTACGAACAGTTTAAAAAAAGGTTTATTTGAAAGAGAAACCTACATGAAATTTATTATGGGTTGATCAGGTTTAAAACCTGATCAAGTTAGTCAGTTTGTGCGTAAAAGGGTAACAAACTTCCACACTTCAAAACTCACAAACTTCCAAATTTATATTATTAAAAGGGAGTGGGATTTAATAATATATGAATGTTAAATATGGAAATATTTGTGAACGTCGTCGTTTATGGATGTGACCTTTGCTATAAATTTTCTGTGTATTTTGTAAATGTTTTTCATATTAATAATTAAATAAATAAACGACTTGGGAAAAGGTACTTACTGATACCAAGATAGTCGTTATTCTTATAAGTCCAACGCCCGGCCTTCCATCGATGAACGACGTTGAGGTTTTAGGTGATTTATTTATAGCATTTGTTTACCAGCCATTTAATCAGGTAGATAGTTTGAAGATGTTTTTTTACTGTTTTTATATATAATATTATCTGCTAGGACTACGTTTCACCGTTTCGACTTTTCGGACGAACCTAGTCTTATAGAACTTATTACTCCCTATAAAGATACAATAAGCAATGTAAACAATGAAATATTTCAAAATAATTTATTTTACTCCTCATAGAAAAAGCTAGTCACATATTCAAACGTAATTTTATATTTAGCTTTTCAGTGCCGGTGTAATTTATTTGAATAAAACTGTTACTTTCATTACGTCATAAAAAATGTTGAACATACATGGTTCGAAGTGCCACCTCTAATATCTTTATAGCGTCTCCACCAAATGTTTACGAGCTCTGCCCACGCTTATTGTGGCTCAACACGAACGACAAACAGCCTTTTTTCATAATATGCTTTCAAGTTAGTGTTCTTATATACGAGCTACAAATGGTTGGCCACTTGAAGACTCAAAATTGTTATGTAAATTCAATAGTTGACTATTGCGCTGATAGTGCTGAAGACATCAAGATCAAAAATGCGATCTTTATTAGTTATGTCATATCAATACCTTTTAAATTTTATATATATAGTACCTACTTAACTACATTGCATTGTGTGCGTTGCTACTGATATGGGGTGGTACTGATTAGAAATTTTCATTTAAATATAAAAACTTTTTATATAATATATAAAAAGTTGATTTTGATTTAAGTATTAATGATTTATATTATAAATCATTAATATATTTTATTTTTACTTTGAGAATTGATGAACACGCGTACACTTGAATATGTTTCGCCAGATATTCTCAACGGAGCCATGTAGTAGTGGTAGACAACACGATGAGTGGTTTCTACTGGGTCTTCCCAGTTAGGACGTATTTCAGTAGTAGAATTAAAGCGTGGCCGTTGTTATATATATAAAAACTCAACATAAAATCAATATAAGTTTAACCTGTTGTTTACTTTAAATATATTTTTGGAACAATAAATTTAGTCAATATTGTACTTTAGGAAGTATTAATTATAATAGATACAAATAATACGACAAAATACCAAAACGTCACAATACATGATAAACTTACTGTTATTCATATTAGATTTATTTATATCCACATAAATAAATCTTATATGAATAGTAGTAAGTTTATCATGTATTGTGACGTTTTGTTATTTTGTATATATAAATAAATCTCATATGAATAATAATAAGTCTATCATGTCAGCTAAAAGATGTCTACTACTGTAAAAAGGCCGCCCCCAATGACAATTCATTAATTCGTCAGAATATGCCATAATCGCCATGCTTGATAAACGAGTTGGCGATCGCAGAAGTTGATGGTCATAATACTTAGAGAGATCCTGCGACCCGTTCTCTGTTAGATATTACCTCGGGACGACTTCTAAGGATGGGGTGTTCTTGTTCATGGTATTAATAAAATAATGAATAATTCTTACTCTTACTTGTCGTATGGACTGTCCTAGTATCAGAGTTGTTCAAGTTTCCCAGTAGGCCTCTGACATGGCTTTACGACTGTTGTCTAACGTCTACAACCGGGACCGACAGCACTGCAACGTGCCCTCCGAAGCACAGAAACACTCAGAAATTAAACCACGCTGGTGGTCACCTATCTCTGGACTGACCGCTAGCCTAGTTGCTTACCCTCACCGATCACTTATGGACCGGTGACAACGTGTGATCTAGCTAATCAAATAATTATATAAGAATTAAAGAATAAGTAAAGTTGCCAGTCTGCTTTCCAAGTTTCACAATTTCTTATCATAATAGCACTATTTATGTTATATGGATTGTTATTACGGCAAAGTATTTCTGTTGCATATTAAAGAGTTTGTAACCATTATATGTATTGCTCGTCTCACACATTTAATTATGTAGAACTAGCTGTTACCCGCGTTACACTTTACAAATTATAGCCTATGTGTTAATCCAGGGTGTCAGCTAACTCCATACCAAATTTGATTAGGATCGCTTTAGCCAGCTTTAGCAAAGTAACAAATATACAAACTCACACAGTCGCACACTCACAAACTTTCGCCTTTATAATATTAGTAGGATTATATACACACAGTTTTCTTACTAGAGTTTCTGATGAAAAATTTAACAGTAGATTCTGTTTTTATCAAAAAGTAGCTTTAGAGACTTTAATCCAAGGTTAATAACTGTAAAATGCAAAATATTTTGGATACCACGAAATATCACATAACATCCAAAACGATTAAACAATTATCATCATATCATCCGAAAACGGACTAAACAAAAGTCTCCCACAAGAGTCTCCAAAATGACCGGTCTTGCGTTGCTGTCCACCGGCTTCCTACGACGCCTATAAGGTCATCGATCTACCTTGTAGGAGGCCTGAGCACGCTACGTCTTCCAGATCGTGGTCACCACTCAAAAACCTTTCTGCCCCAGCGGCCGTTAGTTCTACAAGATATGTATTTCTATGGACTATGTCGGTTAGTTTGGTTCGTACATAGACTTCATCAGATCTGATTCGATCACGTAAGGGTACTCCAAGCATAGCCCTCCCCATAGCTGGTTGATTTTTGTCTTCTTATAAGGCCCATAGTGAGCAACCACTTCTCTGTTGTGTTAGTCATAGTGATGACTTCTATAGTATAGCATTTTTTTTAATTCAATTTTACGGCGCTGGCTTCTTCGGCCTTATGAGCCTTCAGTAGAATATATTTTAATTTCATTCATTTTCATCATTAAGTCAATGTCAAGTAAAGTCCGTCACAGTCAAGTTATACATTGTCCTTGTCATACCCCAGTAAAGCAGTGGCGACTTTACTAGAGGCTTATATGGAGTTTTCGATGTAACACAGAAAATCGCAATTCACGGCAATATGGCACTTTCCTCCACTTGTGTACGTTCTCGAAGATGTGAATGTGTCTAAAAATCCACCATATTTATAAATAAAAACTCGAATTTAGACCAGTTCTTGAAAATGAAACAATGCCCCGATGCGTCTTTTTTCGCGTTGGCGCCAAAACTCTATAGTACAGCATTTTAGAGTGTATTGCCAGTGAGCAAAACACTAAAATGCTGTACTCAAGACACAAATTGAAATAGTCAATAGAAGGACTCTGTCTTTTTATGAAAGCATCGTATAAAACAAGTTATCCGTGAATATTTTTGTATTAACCGGTTATTAAGGTAAGTTTTGACAAAATGCAAATGTCTGTAATATGTGAAATATTTTGGGCAACACAAAATATAACATAATATCCCCGAAGACAAAATATTTTACTCGTGACTTACAATAAAACTTTGCCCCTAAAGGCCCAAAGCAACGGATCAGCCGTCAAAAACATCCGGAACTTTAGTTTCCTATAATACAGAAACGTCACCATGCCCCTCTATCTCTCTAACACAGATCCCATGCAAATTAGGCAGCCACCTATTTATTTTCAAATAACATCGGAGTATTTTGACAAGGGTAGAATATATCATCCGGGCATTTCATATTTCTACACATTTTTTTTCTCTGACCTCCAGTCCTCCATACATTACGCAAACATATATCGTTTTGTAATGAAGTACCGAAATTGGCAAGGGATGATTTATAACGACGTAGGTACTAAAGGTATTACTCGCGTGGTTCAGTGGTTAATATATAAATCGATTCGTGAGAAATAAGTACTACAACCCTACAAAGATAGATAAGAAATTCAAATCATGTGACGGTTTAAGAACAATTTAGGTATTATAATTAAAACTGACGTAATGAGCTAACTCTGTAGAAAATAGTAACAGGTAAGTAACGTAATAAATTTTATGTTGAATTCAACCACGATAGCGGCTGATCTATTCCCACTACGTAGAAACTGGTTATACCGAATAGGCCTTTCATTGACGATAGTCTTACACTAAGCAACGATATCATCAGCTCATATCACAAAGCTCTGCATCTTCCTCAACTAGATTACACTGAAGCAGTTAATCATACTAGACATAAGGTTGAATTTACATTAAAAAAATTACTACTGATGTGCGTACTTCATCGCCATATATAACACATTAACTGGTAGAGCGTATTTCAAAGGATTCAATTTAAATATCATCACAAAAATTGGAGAGAACATCGCATTTTTCCATATAGGACGGCTCAAGCTTAGAAAATTGATTATGAAAATGATAATTGGGTAGCTTCCTGAATATCTTTTCATTACGATATTTGATGGATATCATGTAAAATAATTTTTATGCAAGGGGCAGGTTGGGAATTGAATTATCAGAAGATAAGGAGACGGGTATATAACAATGAATATGAGGTAAATACTGGTAAAATTTTGGGGTGAGAAATTACTTCCTGAAAGAAGGTTTTGTGTAATAATCAAAAGATGAAAGCTCAATATAAAATATTGATTCAAATACAAATACTTTATTACAGACATAATAATAATAATGTCCTCCTAGCCGAATTTCGGCCACGGCGGCCAATCTCAATAGAGGTTAACCATCTGCGCGTGACATACTATAGTGAACAAGTGTGTGCGCAAACATAGGAGCACTTTCTATTCCATCACACTCATGATCCGATGGGACGCCTAGCGACACAACCGGAAAGAGGTCAGGTACAGGATCGACGGCTTTACGCGCTCACCGAGGCAGGGGTGTGTAATACCGCCAATTCCCAGACTTCGGGCTGATATTTTTTGCTTTTTACAGAAAAGTCCCAAAATCACTTTGTGGCCCGACCCGGGATTTGAACCCTGGACCTCGTTATCTGCGGGTGAACACGCTACCGCTAGACCAACGAGGCAGTCAAGTCGTGGCAAGAGAGTAAACATAACAAAACGACAAGGCCCTCGTTCTCTGCGGGTGAATACGCTACCGCTAGACCAACGAGGCAGTCAAAGATAATTACAAACATAAGTCCATAGTGTTAATAGAATCAAGATAATTTAATAAATTGTGTAAGTCAGTAATAAAGCTGCGTACATTACAACTGGTATGGATCCTTACCCAGTGACGGCCCACCGATCTGAGAATTCAGGAAGGATTTACAGTTTGTATATTGAATTTTGACTTTTATTCATCATGTCAGCCAAACGACGTCAACTGCTTGACAAAAGATCATCCCCAAAAGATTTCTATATTGGAGTTGTGTCCATCATTTTGAGGGATATGCCTTAATAGCCAAGCTTGGCAGTCGGATGGTTATAGTCGACAAAAAGACGCTGCTGCCTATGCTCTAGTAGATATTCCCTCGGGATGACTACTACGCCCCGCACGGGAAGAGGTGGGTTGGTTCTATGTCGCCAGCCATACATCATGTCAGCCAAAGTTTATCCACTTCTGGGCAAAAGCCTCCCCAAAGAATGGGGGGATATGCCATAATCACCACGCTTGGCAGACGTGTTGGCGATCGCAGTTTGATGGTCATAGTTCAAAGAAAATCACTGCTGACCGTTCTCTGGTAGGTATTCCCTCGGTCAATTTATACGCCCCCACAGGATGAGACGGGGTGATGCTATTCTATGCCGTCACCACACAGCACCATTAATTTAAAATACTGTATCGAACGAATTATATGAATTCGAGTCCAAAAACTACGGTGCGGCAGAGCGGTAAACGCATACAGTACCGGAAACCCTTTGGTGCGTAGATTCGAGTTCCAACTGCATTTAAATTTATATACAAATCTTTCCAAACATGTATGAAAATTGGTTTTTCATAATCATAATCTTTATCTTTGTAAACATAGGTACAATAGAAGTTAATAAATAGAAATACATGTTCGCTATGTTTTGCCAATAGAAGGCGTACAAAATAATTTAAGCTTAAACTAAATAATATATAATAAAAAACTTGTGTGTACTTATGTACACGCGTTAGAAAATATACTTCTTAATATACAACTTGAACATAGTTATCAATTTTCATACCACCTAGAACTAACGTCATGCTGTTATATTTACGATGCGCGCGCATCGTAAACATTCACTCTCATACCACCTAGAACTAACTTCATGCTGTAAAATTTTTTGGTGTCGGTGTGCGCGCGCATCGTAAAAATTCACTCTCATCATTTTTCTCCATCGCGCCAAAAGAAGTATAACTTCAAAAAATGTCAAGTATCTTAAACTAACTAACTAAATAATTGATAATTGTCAATTATAATACATTTTTGATGACATACCTAAAACATTTTTGCTATATAATGCTGTCCTATGTGGTGCAATGCATATTATTGTTTTGCCTTTTCAAAAGCGTTAACTTTACCTCTTATGCAGCACGAGGAGCTATGTTATGGTAAATAGCTAGCTCTGACTTTTGTTGACTCTTAAAATACATGACGGGCCTATTGGGGTGGTTGGCAAATGCTTGCTTTTCACACTAGAGGTCGTGGGTTGTATTCCCACCCGGGATAGATATTTGTGTGCATGAACATGTCTGTTTGTCCTGAGTCTGGGTGTAATTATCTATATAAGTATGTATTTACAAAATACAAGTAGTATAATAATATGTAGTAAATCAGTTATCTGGTTTCCATAATACAAGCTCCGCTTAGTTTGAGATCAGATGGCCGTCTTTAAATAATGTCCCAGGATATTGTATATAATTACTCAAAGAACGCTAAGGAAATATATAATATGTAAATGATTTTCGTATCATACTTCGCGGATCGCGGAAATTGTTTCATGCATTTTAGTATAGGAGATTGGCCAAACAGGCACTTAATCCATGCATGTTATATTCTTGTGTTAGCATTTAGATACACAATGTTATAAATCTACCTTTTGTTTTCCATTTTACCCCATTCATATTTTTATTTACGGAGTTTAGGCGGAAAAATTAATTTCGTATAACCATGACAACATTTTACTGCAATTTCGTTTTACCCGCACAAATTAAATAAAACACAAATCATTGCGCGCCCGTGTTAGAAATGTGGAATAAAATATGTGTTTTTGTAAATACTTTTAAATAAACGCCATTTCATTTCTTTAGCGGAAAATATCGTATTTTATTTGTACAGCCGCCAGCACATCTAGCTACCCCAATCTGTCAAATTTCCCCAATTGAAAGTGAACCTTATGCTTTTGTGATAAAGTTGAAGATCTATAAAAAAATTGACAGATAAAGCTGGATGTGTTGGCGTCTGTAAATATATTAGTTAAATTACCTCAAGTTTTCCTACCATGTAATGCGGTCAAAACTTGTGACTGTTAATAAATACACTCGATTGCGAAAAAAAGGGCGGTTTTGTTTTCTCCATCTTATTGGTAATCATTTAGATCTAAAGAGGTTTTAATAACCAAACTATGTTACTGGCACTTAATAAAGAGTCTGAGTATGAGAAATTATTTGTTCCAACTTCAAAACTTTTATTTTAAAAATAATAATTCCTTTTTCAGTTTGTACCTATTTGGGGTTTGCGGTTAAAAGGTAAGGTATCAGGCAACTAAAACTAACTTCTCGTTATTTTTAGTAGAATAATTTATGAGTGTCGCATAATACTGCCTTAATGTGACATAAAACAGTTTTCTTTATGTCGATTGTAATAGCATAAAAAGCAATAAAAGCTAGTGGCACTGCTGTAAGAGAAGTGTGACGCGTCGCAAAAAGTGTAGCCACCAGACAACAGTGATAGTGGGTAGCTGTGTAAATGTTTACTTTAAAATGTTTAGTCATTTTAAAGTAAACATATATCTATCTTCCTTACACCGGTCACAAGGACAATACCGTCGCTAAGATTAGACAGAGCCAAACATATAAAAATGAAACGACCGGTTGGTGTTGTTTACCGTAGAAAAAATAATTAAAATCAAGCACTTTTAAATATATTTTGTAATAAAATAAATTATTTAAAGTATATATTTCTTATTAAATGAAGTAATTATGACTAATAAAATAAATATGGTAGGTATTGTTTCAATATTTTTCTTGTATCTAAAAATCCAAAGATGTTAATTTACTCCGTGAGCAACTGATCGCCCAATTGAGGTTCGCTAGAAATTGCCTACCTTGCATACCAGTTAACACGCACATTCTCTCCAATGACCCTTGTATTTGTTGGAAAGGTGAGTTAAAAACTCATTGCAGTAAGCAAAGTGGTTGCTGGCGATTAAATGAATATTATAATGATATCAACCAACCAACAAGCACACTCTGTCCGATGACCCTCGTATTTGTCGGAAAGGTGAGTTAAAAACTCATTGCTGTAAGCAAATTGGTTGCTAGCGATTAAATGAATATTATAATGATATCAACCAAACAACAAGCACACTCTTTCCAATGACCCTTGTATTTGTCGGAAAGGTGAGTTAAAAACTCATTGCTGTAAGCAAAGTGGTTGCTGGCGATTAAATGAATATTATAATGATATCAACCAACCAACAAGCACACTCTCTCTGTTGGCCCTTGTATTAGTCGGAAAGGTGAGTTAAAAACTCATTGCTGTAAGCAAAGTGGTTGCTAGCGATTAAATGAATTTTATAAGAATATCTACCAACCTGTTGTAGCTTAGAATTTTTAATCAATAACCTATATAATTGTTTTACTACATAATGAAGTTCGAGCTATAATTAGAGACAGCCTAGAGTTATGTAATGATATATTTCGGTGTCCTATTACTAATGGTAGTTAATTGTTCGTGTAAGCGATGTTTATCTATTCATAGAAGACCTTCCTAGGACTAAGCAGGCTGCAGTGGACTACCAGAAAGGTCTCGTCTATACTAAGTAGTATATCTTCTAAGCAAACCAAAAATAATATTAACACCTACTTACTGATTGTCCTTCGAAACGTCTAAATGGCGTGTATGCCTTCAGGTATGCCTGATTACCTAATTTGTACCTGTCAAATAAATATAAGCTTTTTTTGACTGCACGTGTGGCCCAGCGGCTACGACAGTCGCCTCGCCGCTTCGTGTCGCGGATTCGAGTCCCGCGCCGGACCACTATTTGTGTAACCCATAAATAGTTGTTCTGAGTCTGGATTTAATTTGTGTCCGTCTATTATATGTTTGTAAAAGTACCCCGTGACACAGGGATTAAATTCCCTAGTGCGGGCGGTGTCTTTAAAAAAAAACTTGTTTTACTCGAATGAGTATCTCACTCAACTGCTTACTATAGGCAGCACACTTGGTCCAAGCAGGGAATTCTTCTTTGGTAAACGAACGCAGAACTCGTGAGCTTGGAGGTAATTTAAAGTTGCCAAAACAACACATGGTATTCAGAGTTCAAATTTGTATCAATCATGTTGAACCTACTAGCTGACGTATTAACTCTTTTTCTATTGAGAAGTAATAGACTACCCTTTTAACAGTCAAGTTAGTTGGTCGTTAGTTATTCTAAGTATGTATGGGAGTTATGTACACCACGTTTTTTAAGCGCGCCGTTGACGCACGTTTGTAGCGATACAGACAGGCGTTAGCATCGCGTTTTTATCGGTTCAAACCAACACCAAACTGGGGCTCTACTGGCTTAGTCGCCGAACTTCGATTTCTTAAATGGCGTTCAAATAAATAAATTTTAAAAATGACTAAATCAATCGTTAAATCGGCTTCAACGTTAACAATCGATGTTCGGCGACTTAGCCAGTAGATCCCCAGCTCTGTAGGATAAAAGCGCGCCGTCGCCGCGTCGACTCGCGTTTCTAAAACATATGTCGACGGCGCCTTTCTAAAACGTGGTGTGCACAGGCTCTTAGTACGACATAATTGAAAAATTCTTGAGCATGACTGACCTTTTTTTTTTGTTCAGCAGGGGGAATGCCTTCGCTTGCCACCCGCAAAAAGTGTCTACGGGTGGGTATGTCGGACTCGCACCGACTAAACCTACCTGCCGTGGACTTCCCTTGGCGCGTTATAGGGGGAGCCCCGGGAACGCGGGTATGCTGCTCCCGGTGCCCCCCTTTTTGTGCCATGTCCCAGGTGGTCGGGACACGTACCCTGAGAGGGCTCTAAGTTGCCCTCCCCAATTGCCGATTCAGCCCGAAATACCTACATACGTATTATCTCTTTTTTTATTTAGAAGTACTAGACTACCCTTTTAACAGATGTTGCCCTCCCCAATTGCCGATTCAGCCCGAAATACCTACATACGTATTATCTCTTTTTGTATTTAGAAGTACTAGACTACCCATTTAACAGAAGTTGCCCTCCCCAATTGCCGATTCAGCCCGAAATACCTACATACGTATTATCTCTTTTTGTATTTATAAGTACTAGACTACCCTTTTAACAGTCAAGCAGTCAAGTTGGTTGTAAATAATTATTCTGAGCATGTAAGTACGACATGATTGAACAAAAACTAGAGCCCTGACTGACCTTGCTACAACTCCTGTGACCCATATTGTCCTGGATGTGCTTTGTGTCCGAGAATTCTATATTTATACCAGCGCATAATTGTCACCGCGATACAAAGGCCTACCTCACTAAAGCGTGCGCTGTCTTCTAAAAATAAAGCAAAAAGCTTTTACAAAAGAATACGTTAATTAATACATGTATTGTCTTACAGATTAAAATAATTCTGAGGTTTATTTTTATTCTTTAAATTTTAGACAAGAGGGGAATATAAAAAAAGGGGATTTTAATCTATAACTATCGCCGAGCGACCGCCACCTTCAACATCTAAAATGGTAGAGCCTCGGTATATTAATGTGGAGGTCAAAGATTCATGTCCCACTTTAAGTTTAAATAGATTTTTCTTTTTCTTTTAAAAGACAACGCTCGCATTAGGTAATCTAATCCCTTTGTCGCGGGGTACTTTACAAATATATAATAGACGGACACAAATTACATCCAGACTCAAAACAACTATTTATGGGTCATAAAAATATGTGTCTGGCGCGGGACTCAAACTCCCGACACTAAGCAGCAAGGCGACTCTCTTGGCCGCTGCACTACACGCGTTTTTGTGTGAGCAAATATACGCTTTGTTTTATACTGCGGACGCATGCATGATATAACCAAACTCGCTGCTCTAAATCACGTATTCCCGAAAGAGATCACAAACATTTTTTAATCCATCAATAAATACAACGGATCCCTCCACACATCACTCAATCACTCCAACATAAACCCATTTAACTCTAAAACAACGCTTACAACCGGATCGAAAAAAGAAAATTAAAATTAATTATTCAAATTTAATGTTTCACTTCCAAGCACCCTAAGCAGACGTCGTGCCGTGCCGTCAAGATAATAAAATTTAAAAGGGCAAACTTCGTCGGCCATAGGATGGAATGAAAAGTGATTTGCCTAATCCACTTCTCAATTTTCCAAGTCACTGAGCTTAAGGAATTAGGTTCAGGCACTATCGATGCCGGCTTGTTGTATGCGGTCTGCGTTTCGAGCAAAAGCTTGGAATAAGGTTAGTAAAAATAATAATTTATATTATTTGACTAGCTGTGCCCCGCGGTTTTATCTGCGTTTAATTATTGTAGCCTATGTGTTAATCCAGGGTGTCAGCTAACTCCATACCAAATTTTATTCATTCGCTACAGCCGTTAAGATGTGAAGAAGTAACAAACATATACACTCACAAACTTTCGCCTATATAATATTAGTTCGATAAGTTCCATGTTTTATCCTACAAGTACCTATCTTGGTTAACAAAAATCACAACATTGGAGGCCTCAACATCCATGAAGTTAAGTCGATCACAACCTAATTGGCTTCTCCAGCTAGATTATGATAACACTGAAGCGCTGTTAAAGTACATTGAGTAAAAGGTACTAGATAGTTATTAACTATGAATACGGACACGCACTATCAATCACACACATGTATACACACACGCACACACACACACATTATATAGCACAAATATATGTAGCATACCTAGAATTAATTTTCCTTAAAACTTACTCATATGTAAAAGTAAATGACCAATAATACCACGTCCACCACTGTTTTATTGTATAAAACTATTAGAATGAGCACTATTTCCCGAAATATAGGCTATAGCCTAGTTTCGGAGAGAGTAATAGTACTTTTTGTAAAGATATGCATTCCCTATTCTGTAATAATTGGTTGGTAACTATTATTCGGTTCAAATAAACATTTTTATTTATTTTTTAAATATTTTATATGCTAAAGGTTTAGTCTTTTATATTGGAATACAAATTCTTAAACCTTTGCGCAAACAACATTCCAGATTAACCACGCACGATTTAGCCAATGTGAAGTGAGAATTCTGGACGGTACTTATAAAGAGATATTTTCGTTAAGCATTTACTCACTCACTCACACACAAACACCCTGACAACAATCACACGCATATACCTTACGTTATTCTATTATAGCTTTTCAGGAAAGGACAAGATTCCCTCAAACACAGAAAAACCACACTAGTTAAGGGTATAGGAGATCTACAATATTCGTATATATGTATATTTATATCAAGTAAAAAAAAAATTAGTATATCTTATAATTATTAGTAAATATGAATAATACTGGTCTGGAATAATGTTGGGCAAAACCTCAATATAAACAATAAAACAATCAATCAATATAAACAACGAAACAGTTGAAACGAAACTTTCCTTGTAGCTGTCAGTACTAAATCATTGAGTACAAAAAGCACCCTCTGATTAAAACAAGTATTAAAGAAAAACCGAATACCCTCTGGTAACATAATTTTACTCATGTTAAAATCGACTCGTGATTGACGTTTCAGAAATCAAGTTTTAAAAAACCTTTTTTCTTCCCATTACTTTTCAACCTTTTAGCTAATGCTGGGAATACTTGGCAGCTATATTTTCACGTCTTTATTACTCGGGCTTTTTAGCAGTTTTTCTTTTATACCTAACCTGATCAGGCTTCTGAAGTTTATTAGACTTTGCGTTGTTGTGATGTTTTGTCTTTTATGCGAAGCTGTTTTCGCTGAAGTTTTTTTGGCTGGTAAAGTTATTACGATGATACTTATTTAACTTTTAAATTATGCAGGGTGTTTGTTTTTGCCAGGTTGCTATAATAACTAAATACGGATTATGAACGATTTTTGTGCGATATGAACAATCAGAATCATGACACATAATATAGGGTGAAAACTGAACTTTAATTTAAATCATACTTCAGTTTTGAATCTAGTATCTCAATAAAAAAAAGAGTAAAAGGATTCCTACTGATTTTTCTGGCAGTGTTTCTCAGTAGCTGACACGTCATGCACTGCACGGTAGGGTAAAAAAATTGACGATTCGGAGTTTTTCGATCAGTGTCTGTTGTCTAGGATGGTCAAAGTGAAGTGAAGTGGAAAAGGCTATACTTGAAGTTTGCTTGCGAGATCGAATCAGAAATATTGAAATCCGCACCCACAACGTAACCGACATAGTCCGAAGACGGGAAGCTTAAGTGGCAATGGACAAGCAACGTAGCTAAAAAAGCGACCGCTGCTGAAGCAGATACCGTTTATGTCGTGATGGTCGCTGGAAGCTGCTGAATGCGCAATTTAAAATGCTGGGTGGTAATTGTGGAAATCTTTGAGGAAGTCTTTTTTCCAGCAATGGATATATTTTGGCTGACATGATGATGATTAAGAAAACTATTTTATTTTTCACCAAAATAAATATTTCATATTACAAGATTCATTTAGGAAAAAATGACAAAAATATGACTCCAATATTTCCTACAATTATGTACAGACGCCAGCACATCAAGCTACCCCAATCTGTCAAATTTCCCCAATTGAATGTGAGTTTTATGCTTTTGTGATAAAGTTGTAAATTTATAAAAGAAATATTGACAGATTGGGGTAGCTGGATGTCCTGGCGTCTGTGCATCAGTAAAAAATATATTTATATAATAATATAGTTTATATAGATTTATTAATATCCTAATAAGCGTCGAAGTATTTGTCCGTATCGACATCCTCAGCGTGTTTAAAACGCTGGTGTCATTTCCACGCTGGATTACAATACTAATTATCTACCCTCAGGCCGTGAGTGTTGTCGAACAGGCGTTTCTCGCGCACTCGGCCCCTCAAAAGCATTTTTAATTAATAAATAAATAATGAAAACAGGAATGGGACTTATTGGGGTAACATGGTTAATGGTTGCTTTAAATTTGTTAAGTCACAACTAACACTTATTTTATTTAGTCGAGGTTTGGTCAAATTAAATTAATCCTGGTTAAGTATTCATTGGGAAAAGGAAATAAAGAAACATTGTTGTGTTATAACAACATTATTTAAGGATATAGGCATAATCCTTACTTTATTTACAGTTTTTCCATCACGGGAATTAAGTATCAAAGATTTTTCACCAGTTTTGTGATGTAAATACATATGTTTTTTATTTTAGCTTTTTGTCAAAGTTCTTGTTACTATTTTTATATGTTGTAGACACGTGGGTCTCAATCGCGATAACAATTTAAGGCAAGTCATAACTTTTAGGTTACCCTAAGTTTCGGCATGGATTGCACCAGCCGTGGCACGGGTCGACTCTCTCGACTCATGTTACTAGTATAATGGAAAACACTTGCTTGTTTTTTACTAAATTGAAGCTAAACGGCATAAATAGGCATAAACGGCTGTATTAAATTTATGTCAAGTTAGGTAATATTTTTCACAAATATGTGATATTTATTTTACCGTGAGACGTTAACGCATTCTCAACATATAGACAGGTCAAGGGTTGAATTTAGATTTGTTTTTTTTTATTTTAAAGGAAAGGTCGTGCTTTAATGCTCCGCACCAAAAAGAAAAAAAAAAAATAAGAACCCCTATCATTACTTTAATACTATTATTACAATGTTATCGCTATCAAAATTAATAATGCTCTTTTGCAGCTATAACTTCCACATAATTGAATAAGCCTTAATCTAAGCCAAATGCAATCCCAAAGCTCCAAGAAAAGTTTTCCTTCAAAAGATAATAACTAAGGGCCTATTGTCGCCAGAATCTTTATATTAATTACGGACATAAAAATGATTAATGAGAGAAATCTGGAAACAATGCTTAGAACCCGGTATTTATTGGATCCCTCTGCCGGCATTTGTCATTCGGACAAATTACTGTCCAATATTTGTTCATGATTTTTAATATTACGTTTCTTGGCCATTTATTTATTTATGTTATTGGAACGAAGTTCCTTATCGTGCGTTGCGAAAGGGGGCTAGACGGAAAAAATTAAGACGAATACTGCCCTCCTAAGCGCAAAAGCGGTATCTCAAAAAAAATCGTAATATTTATTTTTATACCATCGGATAGCTTTAAAAAATACGCATCTAATGAACGAAGCCTTTTAGCGCTATCTTGTTGAAAACATATAAAAATACCCTTAAGAAAGATTTCTCTATCTCAGTTTTACCTTAAATCACTAAGGATATTAGAGGTATATCAATATTAAGTAGGCAAACAGCCGTATATTTAAATACCGCCATATCTCTTTAACAACAAACAACAATTTTTCTAAGCCGTTAAGCGGCAAATATGTATAATGCGTGAATTACTGACTTAGTTAGACGCTATAACGCTTAGTTTTTGAATGCTTACTTGATCCGCAAATCACATTACTTTATGAGATACCGTTGCAGCGGCAAATTAAAATGGCCTTATTGTTTGATTGATACGATCGGCTTTTTAATACATTTTACAGTGATATACTTAATGTGCTAATTACAAAAAAATATGGCGATGAGAGAAAGGATCAAGCAAACGAAACAATTACACCGTAATATTTAAATACCGCCATATCTCTTTAACAACAAACAACAATTTTTCTGAGCCGTTAAGCGGCAAATATGTATAATGCGTGAATTACTGACTTAGTTAGACGCTATAACGCTTAGTTTTTGAATGCTTACTTGGTCCGCAAATCACATTACTTTATGAGATACCGTTGCAGCGGCAAATTAAAATGGCCTTATTGTTTGATTGATACGATCGGCTTTTTAATACATTTTACAGTGATATACTTAATGTGCTAATTACAAAAAAAATATGGCGATGAGAGAAAGGATCAAGCAAACGAAACAATTACACCGTAATATTATAACTATCGATCCCGACTTTTTCCCTAATAGTGATTCAGATGATGATCTTCCATTTTCAAGATACGACAGTGCAATTCAATCACTGGCTCTGCTTAACCTTTTGTCAAATTATTCCCAATCTGAAGATTTAAACTTTTTATCAGGCCGATCTGCATCAAACGTTGAATATTTTAATCAGCATCAGGACGATCAGATCACAGAAACTGGAAACAATAACATATCCACGAACTCTTTGATGACATTAACAACTGTGCCGATTATTGAACATATTGATTTAACTAAAATATCATCGCCAGTAAATTGTTCTAATGAAAAAAATGATTTTAATTTAGATAACACTAGCAGAGAAACTTTAATCACACATACTGCAAATGATCAACAAACATCCTTTATTTCTCATGTTGATAAAGACCAAATGATGATTATGGTTTCCGAAATTACAATGTTTACTTCTGCCACTGTAACAAATGATTCAAGTGTGATATGTGCTGAAGATGAAAAATCTGGTGAGGATTCATCCCGAGGAAACGAAGTTTTATGTGCTAATCTTAGGGACACCGAGAATCGGGCACAAAATTAGATAACTGATGATAATACACATGATCTTACAACCTATACTAAAGCAAGTACAATCAGGAAAAGAAAAAAATACAAGTAAAGAAGCGAAAAACAATGAGATAAGAGAGAAACATGGCGTTAAACCACCCTGTCCAGTTTCCTGCAAAAAGCTATGTATATGGAATATATCAGAGGATCAGCGAAAAAATATAAATGAAAGCCCAAATTTTGCCACCACCAAAGAAGAAAACTGCAATGGCAGGCATTTCTAAAAGCAAAAAAGAAAATATTTTGAAATCTTTTCAAAATATTATACCTCAAACCAGAATGTCCTTTTGGAGAGAACTCCCTACTTTTGAATAGATTTATTTCATAGAATCCGCTTTTTCTTCAAATATTTTCTTATGCCATTATAAATTTGAACAATAAAAGACTTCATAAATATACTATGCTTGTTTTTATTTCCTTTAATAATACATATTTTATTAGATACAAAATACATACTTTTTTTGTATACGGACATGTAGGAGAAAAGCCAACGAAATAGCGGTAACTCAAATTATAATTGTATAATTACTAAGCGGTGTAGCAGTCGGGAGTCCCGCGCGAGTACTCCCCGCGTACGGACGTTCCTATCTTGTAATCTAAGCGATATTAGTGCGTGTGGTTGTTATATCGAACAATATGGTGCAATGTAAAAAATGCAAACAATTTGTGTCTAGACAGGGTGATGTGATAAAGTGCAGAGGTTCGTGTGAGGCTATGTTTCACAAGAAATGTGTTGGTAAAACATGGTCGAAGAAGGAAATGTGTGATGACTGTCAGAGGCAGGAATCAAGTCCGATGGCTAGCGAGTCAAATATAAGCCTCGACATTAACAATTCTTCTGCGGAGAACGTCCTAGTAGAAGTAAATTCCAAGCTAGGAATATTATACACAATGAAGAAAAAGATTGAAGAACTTACAGAAACCGTAGACTTTTATGCCGAACAGTATCAAAAAATGTACGAATTTAAACAAAGTGCAGAGCAAAAAATTACAGCTGTGGAACAAAAAAACATCTATCTCGAAAAGTACTGTAAAGCTCTAGAAGAAAGAATATCGACTCAGGAACAAAAAGATAAAGAAAAAAACATTGAGATCTGCGGGCTAGCCTGGAAAGAGGACGAGGATGTGCTGGGAACGGTTAAAAAAATCTCGAATATTCTGGAATTGGAGTCGTCCACTATTATAGAAGTAAAGCGGGTAGGTGGAGAAAATGTCAATGCTAACGAGAAACGCGCGGCCCGGCCGCGCTCTGTCGTCGTCTCGCTTGCTACCCGCGACGCTCGAGATAAGTGGCTAGCAAAGAAAAAACACCGACTTACCAATAATGACATCTATGGCAACGGTGATAAGAACCATATTTTTATAAATGAGGATATTACAAAACAAAAGAAACAATTGCTATGGGCTGCCAAAACTGAATTAAAATCGCACTTTAGGTACATCTGGGTGCAGGATGGAAAAATACTAATTCGCCGAGACGATCCTAAAAATAAGAAAATCCAGGTTATTCGTTCAACCGAGGACATATCCCGTTTCAAGGCGGAACTGTCCCGTAGTGAAGTTATCGATTCCACGCCTGCTCAAAGTCAGCCTACACGTTGACAGCGGACACTTATTTACAGACGGGATGACCTTATATAATGTTATTATAACTCACATTCGACGACCAACTATCAGCTGTTCAATCTAGTATAAGCTATAAAAGGTACCTAAACGGTAAGACATGGAGTGACGACATTCAAAAGAAACAACATAATCTAAATATAATACATTTAAATATACGTTCTTTACGTAAACATTTTAATGAGTTTTCGTTGATCATAAATAGCTGTTTGCAGAATCTTGATATTATTATATTGACGGAGATTAACATACAAAGAAGTAAGCTGCCATTGTACCAACTGGATGGCTACGATACGTACATCAACTCAAGAGAAAACCAGAGAGGAGGAGGTATTCTCATATATATTAAGAAAAAATACAACTTTGAGTCGACAAATGTTAATACCAATACGTCTGAGATTATACACGGTCAGCTGATGCAGGACGCCTGTAGTCCAATACATATAATAGCTGTGTATAGACCACCTCACACAAATAAGCATGGCTTCGTCGACGACATCCAGCGGCTGATCCAAAACATACCTATAGTCTGTGACGTCATATTCATCGGCGATACGAATATACACCTTCTCGGCGACAACCTCGGAAGTGCGGCTACTCGCTATAAAGATGTTATGTGTGAGTTAGGTATGCAGTGCGCGATAACGGATATCACACGCGAAGTAGTGCTCAGTGGCAATGTGGTGCGGTCGTGTCTCGACCACGTGTGGGTTCGATCTCAGGCGATAACTTCGTCATATGTATTGACATGTCATGTGTCGGACCATTACTTAGTCGGTGTGCAAATAGCATGTGATAAGAGTGAACCTCCGTGTAATAATAATAATCGTACGATAACTAGTGACAGGTTGGTAGAAAAAAAATTGGTTGATTATCCATGGGAGGAGCTAATGAACTGTAAGTGTCCTTTGATCTTGTATGACAAAATATGTGATGTTTTCGGTAGAATTTATGATAGTTCTACAATAACTCTTAACAATCGTAAAAAAAGAATAACTAAACCATGGCTAAATAATAAGTTGAAAGCCATGATTTCATGTCGGGATAGATTATTTCGCTTTTGGAAAAACAAACCGGAAGATATGAATAGACGTCTTAATTATACAAAATATAGAAATAAAGTAAACAAATGCATAAATTCTGCCAAAAACGAATATAGAAGAAATGAAATTGTAAAATGTGGAAAAAATTTAAAAAAGATTTGGGCAAAGATAAATGGGTGGACAGGCCAAAGAAAGTTAAGCGTTGATGAGGCTATAAAAAAATATTTAGGAAAAACTGATTCGTTAATAAACATTTGTAACACTTTTTCTTCTGCATTTACTAAGGAAATTATAGATATTAAACATAAATGCGATACAAAGTTTTTAAATAGGTCTGATTATGTTAAAGAGTGCGCCTTATCGATGAGGTATAAAAAGGCGAGTCCGGGATGCATTAACAAAATTATAGACAATTTAAGTTGCTCAAAGTCGCCCGGTATTGACAAGATTCGTGTACGAGACATTAAGTTAATAAAAAATAAATTAAGCCCTGTTATTGCGTTATTTATAAATATGTGTGTAGACAGAGGGGTGTATCCATGCAAACTAAAAACAGCAATAATTAGACCTATTTACAAACAAGGTTCGCATAGTGATTATACTAACTATAGGCCTATTGCAATTTTGTCGGCCATAAATAAAATTGTTGAGAAATATATAATTGGGCAAATAAGTGGCTTTCTTGAAAAATTTAACATTTTAAACAACGCTCAACACGGCTTTAGGCGTGGCCGAAGTACTACTACGGCACTTGCGCACTTTGTGGACGCAATTAACTGCAGTTTGGATGACAAGAAGCAGGTGGTGGTGGTCTACATAGATTTCAAAAAAGCTTTTGATACTCTGGGCCACCACCAGCTGCTTCAAGCCATGGATGAATGCGGCATACGAGGCCCCGTCAATAAGTGGTTAGAGGCATATCTGACGGGGCGCGCGATGCTAACTGCGGTTGGAGGCGTGACGGGTGATAGTGCTGACGTCACTTGTGGCGTTCCGACCGGCTCCGTATTTGGTCCGGTGGGCTATATAATGCATGTCAACAGTATGTGTAACGTTGTCAAAAACTGTCGAATATATATGTACGCAGATGACACCTGCTTGATATACTCTGGTCGGGATTTAAAAGTTATAGAAGAAAATGTGCAAAATGATTTAAATAGTATCATTAAGTGGGCTCACGACAATGGCATTATTATCAACATAAGAAAGACAAAATGTATGCATATATATTCACCATATAATAAAAATATAACAGGCGTGCCCCGCATACTGGGGCACGACTACGACTGTTTACACGATAAGGACAGCAGGTGTTCTTGTGGGGAACTTGAGGTGGTGGAGGAATACAAGTACTTAGGTTTAATTACTGACAAATCCTTCACATGGCGAAATCATGTCGATGTAGTATGTGACAAATTAAGATCAGTACTTGTAAAATTCCATCATCTTAAGTTCTTCACAAATAAAGCCATTTTGTATACTGTATACTACGCATTAGCGGACTCGATTATCTCTTATGCATTGAGTTGTTATGGACGTACGTTTAAATCATACTTGGATAAAATCAAAATGTTACAAATAAGATTCATGAAAACCCTAGTAAATCAAAACACAAAGAACGCCTGTCGGTCCAACTATGATAAATTATTCTCAGAATGCAAACTGCTCCCGGTCCACGAGAAAGTGCGGTGGTCAATTGCAGTGGAACAGTATACAAGCGAGAATTTTAAAAATGTAAAAACCATATCACGCTCTAATAGACGTAAAAGAGAATATAGTGTCCCTTGGTCCAACAATAATTATGGCCAAAGAACTAGGAATTACTTGGTTCCGTCCATTTATAATGAACTTCCAGCAGACCTATCAACTGAAATATTTTCTAAGACTGTTTTTAAATATAAGTGTAGAGAATTCTACCTAAAAAGGTTTATTGCAACATTGGTGGAATAACTAATTCATATTGGCTATTCCACTAATGATGTAAGGAACCTGCCTCGTAATTTGTAACCTATTTATTGTGTACCTTTAGCCGTAAGGCTTAAATATGTGTATAGTGCTATAATAACCATAACGCTAATTAATAAGGGAGTGATCTTTCTGCCAACAAACTGCTGTGCAGTTTGGCGGATAGTGGTTATTAATAATATTATAAATTATGTAATAAATGTTTTAAAATTTAAATTTTTTTTTTTTTTTTAGTATCTCATGAAAAAGGTATATCCATATACATTTTTGATATTTTAACTATTGTAGTAACAAAAAGATCCAATATAATATATAAATTCTATTTAATAAGCAAAAAAGTCATAATACAAAGTAAAAAAAAGGTTTTTTTACAAAACTTCAATTATCTCGAAACTAGCTTTCATTAAGATACCGCTTTTGCGCTTAGTTGGGCAGAATAGTTAAAGTAACGACACTTTTTGCTATAGTAAGCTATTGTAAGCCGTGCGGCGTGCGCATGTTTATCTGACTGTCTCTCTCTCTCTCTTATAGACAGAAAGCAAGTCAGATATTTTAGTTTTGTTTTTCTATTTCGCATTGAACAGTGTGGTGTCGCGACGATTATTTTTGAGTGTATACAGGTTTTTTGTACATAATAAATAATAAAAAATCATAAAGGAACTTCGTTCCATCCGTGTGTCCCTTGACACCTCCCAAGTTTTTTCTTTTATTAATTATCAAGTAGAAATACATTCGTAAGGGCTTATTACTATTGTGATACTTAAGCCTCTTGGGCTTGTGTGTGGTACTGTACATTAGTTTTTATCAATGCGTAGGAACTAGACATACATATATAGTTTAGTACATAATTAGTTTTATATTGAGATTATTAATTAATTACAAAAATATATTGAAGAATAGAAATACAATCAACCATTCGACATGTTTAAGGTTACATTTCTGATAAAAAGTGTAAAAGTTATTCATAGTTATTGTTTGGCGTAAGGCGGTAGGTGGTAGTAGGTGCTCGTCCGTTCGCCATAGTAGTTCTTTGCTTGCAACATAACGAGTTTATTTTGTGCGATCCGGCGAGTACATACAGCGTGTTCTACCATGGCGTGCTAGGTCGGAAAACCTCCTAACGAGCCCAAGACTACTGGTCCCATTCGAATACTTATATTCGGTGGGAACAAAAGTTTATGGGACGGTGCACGCCGGGCGCAGGTAGTAATCGATTCTCGTAATGGGATTAGTCCCACGTGAAAGGGTTACTGCTTGTGGCTAATATTACGACACAGGGGGGGGGGGGGGGGGCGGAATCTGCCAAGATCCTGTGGTCGTATCTTGGCGGACCTTCCATACATCATCCATGTATGGTCGGAATTCCGCGACGACCACCCGCGTGTTTGTGCCGTACGGGGGGATGAAGGAGTCCTGGAGGTTGAGTTGGTGAGGGGTCGGGTAGTAGTTATCCCTCACCCGCAACACGCCTCTTTGGTCCGGATTTCCCCTTACACGGGCGGTCGGGTCTAGCCGGGCCCCGATCAATCGGCTGCGACGTCCGGTCGGACGGCTGTCAAGGCTAGCCATGGGTAGGCGTATCTGCAGGTGGCGTCTGGGCTGGCGCCGTGTGCCAGTCTGCAGACGAAGGCGCGCGCCGTGCTGGACGTTGGGCTGTCCAGTATCGGTTCGCCTTGGAGGTCTCGCGGATTGGCATAATCCCATGGCTATACCGCCCAATATCCCTGGTGCTTGTAAAGCATCCCCTTTGAGGACTCGGTGGAGGGTGGGGAATTGGGTTGGTGAACGCTAAATAACAAGTATTCCATGGATCGTCAGAACAAAAATAATGCCCAACCAGTAGTTAAGGTTACGGCCTTAACTGGAAAGGAGTTGGCGGGTGTGCCAGGTGTGGCGCAGCCCGTATCAGAGGAGGAGACGGCAGCAAAGGCTCCTGCCAAGAGGAAGGCCGCGAGGAGGGTCAGGGAGAACTTTTCCCGCCCGGCCATTCCGGTACCTGGAGCGTCGAGAAATCAGGCCGCGGGCATGGAGAGCGATAGCTCTCTTAGGTCCGCGGTGTCTATGGAGTCACAATCCAGTCGAGATGGCCGCGTGGGGACTCCGGTTCGAAACGATCGAACCCCACCGGGCAGGATGGGTGCCGGGTCAAGGCCGCAAAACTGTGCGAGGATGCGGATGACGAGGTGGACTTGGCATTCATCCTGGACCCTGCACAGGGCCCGGCGGAATCTAAAAACAAGAGCCGACTGCCCCGGGTCGAGGAACTGGTAGAGGAGCTACGCCAGCAGCCCTCAGCCGACCTGGGTACAGTCATCCAGGAGTCGTTGGCGGCGGTTGAGAAGGTGGCGGACACGTCCCGAAACCTAAAGGGAAGTTTCGTGCGTGTCCTACGTCTTGCGGCGCGAAAAGCTCAGGCAGCCGCCACTGAATTACACGGGAGGACCAGCGGAAGCTTACTGGAGCTGGAAAACCAGTGGCTGCGCTCCCAGCTGGCCTCCCTGGTGGCGCGTGTGACCGCCATGTCGGCGGAGATGGCGGAGCTCCGCGGTAGAGAATTCGGGGCGTTTCCGCCATTGCCTTCGCCTTCCCGGCCGTCACCTTCTGTGCGGTCTCCTCTGGGGTCACCGCCACAACGGTTGTCAAATCCGTCGCCGCCGCGAGCAACCGAAAGGAGCCCACAGGCGGCACCTGCGGCCCTGGAGCGGCGGAGGAGCAGCGCTGGCGCTCCTCCTTCTGCTCCTGCTCGGGAAGAACAGCTCTCGCCAGAAGAGAGGTTTGCTGCCATCATGGACCGCAAAATGAGAGAGATGGGGCGCATCTGGGACCAACGTCTGGTCCAGATGCGTCAGGAGGTCATGGCGGAGATCTTCCCGGGCAGGGCCATCCGCCCACCGCTGGAAAGATTTTGGCGGGCAGAGGCTGCCCGCCAAAATAGGCCACCGCCGCCTCCGCCTCCAAAGAGGCCGATCATGCTGCCACGACCTCCTCCGTCCGCGGCAGTGACGATCAACCTGCCATCGACCTCGGCTACTACCATGGCTGAGGTCATAAAGGTGGCGAGGACCAAGGTCCAGTTAAAGGACCTTGGCTTGGAGGCGGGCCTTCGCCCTAAGAGGGCCCTGACCGGGGGCCTCATTTTGAGGATCCCTGGTCCAGAGGGGTCCGTGAAGGCGGAGGCCCTGACTACTCGGCTAAGGGAAGCCTTAGCCGAGACGGGTGCGGTGGTGGCGCACCCAGTCGCAATGGGAGAGCTCCGGGTGATGGACCTGGACGACTCCGCCGACCCCACCGAAGTGGCAGAAACTTTAGCCACGGCGGGGGGATGTGCCGTCGCCGACGTAAAAGTCGGCGAAATTCGGTTCCCCCCGTCGGGCTTAGGTTCGGTGTGGGTTCGTTGCCCACTAGTGGCCGCCCGCAAATTAGCGGCAATCGGCCGGGTACTAGTGGGCTGGATGTCCGTCCGGGTGATAGCACTTCCACCCAGAGCTCTCCAATGTTCCCGCTGCCTGGAGAGGGGCCACGTCAGGGCTCGGTGCACAGGGTGCGACCGGAGCGCGTCGTGCTTCGTCTGTAGCCAACAGGGCCACAAGGCGAAGGAATGCACGGCGCGCGCCCCTCATTGTGTTGTGTGTGCCGACCTTGGCAGGCCGGCAAACCATCGCCTGGGCAGCGGTAGGTGTACGCCACCGAAAAGAAAGGGAGCAGGACGTCCTGCCACGTCCGCTCCAACATCGTCGCGGTCCAACGATCCGGGCTCTGGCCCCGGTGGGGTGTCCATGGAGGTCTAAAATTCTTTCCCCCCCAACTTAGACGATTTCTGAGCGTTCGGTTGCCCTAGCGATAGTGGTGGAGCCTCACTCCGTCTCCGGCCCCCCTCGTTGGTTCGGGCGGATGGGGGCCTCGTCGCCATTTACTGGGCAGGGGGGGAACGAGACCCCCATTGCGCACTCCTGGCCAAGGGGCCCGGATTCGTCGTCGTGGAGTGGGGACCAGCAGTCGTGGTGGGCTGCTACATCTCCCCGAATTGCGGCCTCGCAAATGTTGAGGCGTACCTGGACGGGCTAACGAGCCATACGGGCTAACCCCATCTTCTTTCTACCTTGTATCCACTCCCGGGTTACATACTTATTCGCCTTGACCGTTTAAGTAAAGGGGGTGGTGGCGTCGCCATTTATTTAAGGAGTGATCTCCCTTATAGTATTGCTGCTACCTCCTCATCTAACTATTCAGCGTCAGCCGAGTACCTTTTTCTTGAAGTCTCGGTAAAAGGCGTCAAGACCATTATTGGTGTAGTCTATTGTCCCCCCAATGTTGATTATTTCACTGACTTCGAATCAGTATTAGAATCTTTAGGTCTAGAGTATGCTCATCACATCATCATGGGTAATTTTAATACTAATCTCCTTGCCAGAACTCTCCTCGTTCCCGAAAACTCCGGCACATTGTCGAGTCAAGCAGCCTACACATCCTACCTCTGCAAGCTACACACTATAATACCTCAGGTGACGCTACTTGGCTCGACTTAATCCTTACGTCTAACCCTTCCCTAGTATCCTCTCATGGTCAATGTCCAGCTCCCGCATTCTCTCGCCACGACCTAATCTTCCTATCATATATCCTGAAACCACCTAAACCTAAATCCAAAGTACTGCACGTGCGTTCTTTTGTTCGTTTGAATGTGGAGCTGTTGTGTAAGGATGCAGCAGAAGTTAATTGGGAACCGATGTTGGAAGCCACCGCTTTGGATGACAAGGTACGCTTTTTTAACGAAGCAGTCGTTAAACTTTTTGATGTGCATGCACCTATAAAAAGAGTCAAGCTAAAGCGTTCCCCAGCCCCGTGGATGACGCAAGGTATTCAGATGGCAATGCGACGAAGAGACCGTACCTTTCGCAAATTTAAAAAAGACCGCTCCGATGTGAATTGGAATTTATTTAAGATCGCTAGGAATCGGTGTAACCAGATGGTTCGTAACGCCAAACGCCGCCACATTTTTAACAATATCTCAACTGCTACTTCTGCTGATATCTGGAAGTTCCTTGGAACTCTTGGTATCGGTAAATCGCGAAATTTAGACCTCCCTAGTTCAATTCCTCTGGATGATCTTAATCGCCATTTCTCCACTTCTTCATCTATGGATCATCTGACTAAACACCAAACTATTTCATATATAAATGGTCTAACGCGCCCTGTTATAGATAAATTTAAATTCTCTCCGGTTGACTTAGAAGAGTTCAAAAAAATCATACTCTCCATTAAGTCCAATGCAGTTGGTTGCGATCAGATCAGCCGCCGCATGATAATCCCCATCCTAGCTCAATTGCTTCCTGCCATATCCCACATTGTAAACTTTTCCTTGAGCACCGGATCATTCCCCATCCTATGGCGTAAAGCCTTGGTCCATCCTCTCCCTAAAATCTCGAATCCTTCAAGTCCATTTCACTACCGTCCTATATCTATCCTTCCTTTCCTTTCCAAAGTACTCGAGGCCTGTGTTAATAAACAACTATCCCATTTTGTTTTCCATAACGATTTATTAAGTCCACTACAATCTGGATTTAGAACAGGCCACAGTACCACTTCCGCTCTCCTTAAAGTGACTGGCGATATAAGGGCGGGTATGGAGGACACCATGATTACAGTTCTGGTTCTGATTGACTTCTCCAACGCCTTTAATAACGTCAGTCACGACATTCTCCTATCGATCCTTTCACATTTCAAGATCTCTGACGAAGCTCTGGACTGGTTTGTATCCTATCTTCGAGAGCGCCAACAGTCAGTTCGAGTCGGTGAATCGTCATCGAACTGGTGTAACGTTGACTCTGGTGTCCCTCAAGGCGGTATACTCTCTCCTTTACTATTTTCTTTATTTATAAACTTTCTTACCTACCATCTTCAGTGTTCGTACCATCTTTACGCCGATGACCTCCAATTATATGCCCAGGCTAGGATTGAGAACATCCCTACAGTCATTAATAAGATTAATCTCGACCTAGAATTTATCAAACTTTGGACTGATAGGTTTGGTCTAAGTGTCAATCCTGCAAAATGCCAAGCCACTATAGTAGGTAGTTCTCATCTTATCAATAGGGTGGTCTTAGATGATCTCCCACCTCTACTATTCGACAATTCGAGCATCGGGATTAGCCCGTTTGTAAAAGACCTTGGTGTTCTAATTGACAAAACATTAAGCTGGCAAAACCAAATTGCAAGTGTTAGTCAGAGGGTCACTGGAATCTTGCGGTCTCTTTATCGTCTTAGGAATTTTCTGCCTCGGAAAACAAAAGAAACGTTGGTGCAGACTTTAATTTTCCCAATAATCGACTATGGTGATGTTTGCTATTTCGACCTGAATGCAGATCACCTCAATAAACTCGATCGACTTCTGAACAACTGCATTCGATTCGTTTTCAACCTTCGTAAATATGACCATGTTTCTTCTTTTCGTACTCAACTTCAGTGGTTACCGATTCGTCAGCGTCGTTCCTTTCGAGCTCTGACCACTCTTTATACTATTCTTGATTCTCCTTTTTCTCCTTCTTATTTAACAACTCACTTTCAGTATCTCTGCAGTAACCACAATAAAAATCTCCGTTCAACTCATAACCGTTTGCTTTAATGTCCTTCTCATCGTTCTGTCTTTCTCCACTCTTCGTTCTTTATTCAATCTATTCTCCTGTGGAATGCACTGCCATTGGAAGTCAGGATGGCCAAGAGTCGTTTTTCTTTTAAGAATAAACTACGAGTACATTTACTGGGTTCCCTTAACAATGTGTGAGCTGAATCAACATATCCTTTCGTTATATATATATGTATGTATTTATATATATATTTATTTTATAATGTATTCATGTATGTATTAGCTATAGTATTATATGTATGTTTAAGTTGTATATTATTTATTATATATATTTATGTATATATCTTTTGATCTCATATTCTTTGATTTTTTTTCTTCTACCGTACCGTATCTTATATCGATCTCCTATATCTGTACCTAATGCACCTATCTAATTATCTCTGCACCACCTTAAGGTTGACTGGGAGAAAATGCCTTAGGCATTAAGTCCGCCTTTGTACCTATATGTGCATAAAGTTTAAAATAAATAAATATTAGCTCTTACCAGTCCCGTCCGGTACTCGTCCTGAGCGATTTTAACGCCCACTCTAGTGTGTGGGGCGATGCCCGGGACGACGTTCGAGGGGAGTCATTGCTGGAATGGGCCGCCGGACTGGACCTCCATCTTTTAAATCGGGGTTCAGTCAGCACCTGTGTGCGATGGCAGGGGGAGTCGATCGTCGACTTGACGTGGGCGACTCCCTCGGCCATGCACCTGGTCTCGGGGTGGAGAGTTGCGGAGGAAATTGCCACGCTGTCGGATCACCGTCACATCCTTTTCAGCGTGGCCTTTCGTCCGCCCCGAGGTGGCCCTGACCGCAGTAGTGTTGTCCCACCGTGGCGCTGGTGCCTACGCCACTTGGACCGCGACATGCTGACGGCTGCCGCCGTCGCCATCGCCTGGGGGGGTAGTGAGGGTGGAGAGAGGATCCGTCCGATCCCAATTCGCAAGCGGGCTGGTTCCGGGGCATCATGTCTCGCACCTGCGACACGTCGATGCCCCGGATCTGTCCGGGTGACAGACGAGGCTCGCAGTATTGGTGGTCGGCCGAAATCGCGTGACTCCGTTCGGAGTATGTCGCAGCGCGTCGCCGACACCAGCGGGCCCGTCGGAGGAGGCGAGCCAATGCCGAAGAGGCTGCCGGAGCGCACAGGGCGTACCGAGTCGCCGTCAAGGCGCTATCCATCGTGATAGCGGAAGCCAAAGCTCGGTCCTGGAACGAGCTCATCGAGGGACTGGATAGTGACCCATGGGGGCGCCCATACAAAATGGTACTGGGCAAGCTCAGACCGTGGGTCCCTCCGTTGACGAGTACCCTGGACCCGGATTTCCTGAGGAGGGTGGTGGACACCCTCTTGCCTAGGGTCCAGGACAGTCCCTCGGAACCTCCGTCACCGTCGTACCATGATTGGGACGACCAGTTGGAGGTGACGGAGGGGGAGTTGGACCGAGCAGTACGGCGACTTGCGGCCCGAAATACCGCCCCTGGCCCGGATGGCATACCGAGCAGTGCGTGGGTTTGCGCCCTGGCAGTTCTGGGGGACCGGTTGAGGCAACTGTTCACCAGTTGCCTCCGTAGTGCCGTGTTCCCCACCTGCTGGAAAGAGGCAAGGCTTGTGCTTCCCCAGAAGCCGGGCAGGACCGCCGATTCTCCCTCTGCGTTCCGACCAATCTGCTTGCTAGACGAGGCGGGCAAGCTCTTTGAGCGTGTCATAGCCGCCCGTCTCAGCGAGCATCTGTCGCGCGTTGGCCCCGACTTATCGGACAGCCAGTTCGGATTCCGGCAGGGACGTTCGACGCTGGACGCGATCAACCGCGTCCGCGCCCTGTCGGAGCCCGCCGTTCGGGTGGGGGGGGGGGGTGGCGTTAGCGGTGAGTTTAGACATCGTCAACGCCTTCAACTCCGTCCACTGGCGGGCGATACGGGAGGCACTGGTCCATCATAACGTGCCTCCCTATCTCCGTGGTATAGTCGGGGCATATTTGCGCGACAGGACGATTCAATTCGTCGGTCGGAACGGGATTGAGATCCAGAGGGAGCTCTCCTGTGGGGTCCCTCAGGGGTCCGTGTTGGGACCTCTGCTATGGAGCCTCACCTACGATGCGGTCCTGCGGATAAGCCTCCCTCCCGGAGTGAGCGGCGTCTGCTATGCGGACGACACGCTCGTCATAGCCCGGGAGGTAAGCTTCCAGCGGGCGGTACGGCTCGCCGAACTCGGAGTTGCGTGTGTCGTCGCGGCCATAACGAGACTGGGGCTTCGGGTAGCGCCTCACAAGACCAAGGCGCTATGGTTCCACGGCAGGGAGGCACGGTAGGGAGGAACCACCCAGTATGTCGATGCGTGTAGGTGACGCAGAGGTCAGGGTGGGGTGGTACATGAAGTACCTGGGCCTCACCCTAGACAGCCGATGGGGCTTCGAGGAGCATTTCGGGCGTCTGGCCCCCCGAGTGCGCCAGATAACCGGTGCGTTACACCGGCTTTTGCCGAACCTCGGGGGTCCCAGGGAAGAAGTTCGCCGCCTCTACGGAGGTGTCGTGCGATCCATGGTCCTTTATGGGGCGCCCGTCTGGTCTGAAAGCCTGACGGGCTATACGAGCTATTTTGAATAGCCTGCAGCGTGTGGTGGCCATACGGATCGCACGAGGATACCGGACGGTATCCTTTGAGGCGGCGACACTCCTGGCGCGCCTCCCGCCGTTTGATCTTCTGGTGGCAGTCGACGCGACGGTTTACACCGAGGTCCGCGTCCGCCGGGAGAGCGGTGAGGCGCCAGAGCAGACGCTCGTTGCCTATAGGCGGGATGCACACCGGCGCGTACTAACACAGTGGCGCGCACGGCTTGAGTTGCGCCTGAACGCGCGCCAAGGTGCCGTCGGTGCTATCCTGCCTCACCTCGAGGCCTGGGTGGGAAGGAAGGGCGGTTACGTCACCTTCAGACTGACTCAGATACTCACCGGACACGGGTGTTTCGGTGAGTATCTGTGCCGGATCGGCCGAGAAATGACGACACATTGTCACCATTGCGGGAGCGACCTGGACTCTGCCCAGCATACGCTAGAGGAGTGCCCGGCCTGGGAGGCCGAGAGACGAGTCCTGGTCGCTGAGATCGGACGGGATCTTTCGCCGCCAGCAGTCGTGTATGCGATGCTGGCTGGCAACTCCACCAAATGGGACGCCGTGGTCTCCTTCTGCGAAGCAGTCATGCTCCAGAAGGAGGCCGCCGAGCGGGATCGGGAACGAGCCGACCCCGCTCGTAGATGGAGGAGGCGTCGGGGTGGTGGCGGCAGCCGTTAGCCCTACTCCCCTCGGGGTTGCGGTGGCAGTATGAGAAATGTCTTCTACTGCCGCCACGTGCAAGCAGCCCCGGGAAGACAGCGAACTGTTTGTGACACAGTCGCTGTGCCGTACTGGCAGGAGTCGGCAAATGGGAAGGGCAACCCACAGCTCTCCCCGGGTGCGTGTCCCGACCATCTGGGACACGGCGCAAAAGGGGGGCAACGGAGCAGCATACCCGCGTTCCCGGGGCTCCCCGTATCAGGCGCCAGAAGAAGTCCACGGCAGGTTAGGTTTAGTCGGTGCGAGTCCGACATACCCACCCGCAGACACTTTTTGCGGGTGGCATGCATTAGCATTCCCCCTGCCTTATCAAAAAAAAAAAAAAAAAGGGTGTTCTACCATATTTACGAGTATGTTGCGATGATATGGATTTATTGGGAAGGATTTAATTGCTAGTTGTTTTCTATGTACGCTAATCTGAGCTAGACAGTATTATTGATTATATTTTTAAAAGATAGCTGAGCGTAAGCCTGTCTTTCTCTTCGACGGATTTTCTTATAGTAGGGCGTTTTAAAAGTGGGGCAAAAATTTAAGAATGCCAACAATCGTAGTCTATTCTTGTAGCAACAAACATGGCATTACTAATATTTCTTCTCCTTCCCCAATGAGCTGGAGCAACCCAACTCAACTGGATCACTTGCACCTTACAATACAAATACTCTTTATTGTACACCAAGATCTGCAACGTGAGAGTTACATACGTACAGACGCCAGCACATCTAGCTACCCCAATCTGTCAAATTTCTTTTATAGATTTTCAACTAATCGGTACCCGTACTGTAGCCTAGTTGGGAGTGCTCCTGCCTACGAAGCTGGTGGTCCTGGGTTCGAATTCCGGTAAGTGCAAATATTTGTGTGATGAGCACGAATATTTGTTTCTGAGTCATGGATATTTTCTATGTATTTAAGTATTTATCTATCTATATAAGTATGTATATCGTCGCCTGGTACCCATAGTACAAGCTTTGCTTAGTTTTGGGCTAGGATGATCTGTGTGACATTGTCCCTAGATATTATTGTTATTATTATAACTTTATCACATGAGCATAAGGTTCACTTTCATTTGGGGAAATTTGACAGATTGGGGTAGCTTGATGTGCTGCCGTCTGTACATTTAATATCATACAATTTGGTTCCCCGGAGTGTATACTGTAGAGTGCCTTATAGAACTAATGAACTCTACACTCTACTTCTTTCAAAATTCAATCAAATCTGAGTCGGACTCTGGGGGCTCTGTACAAACTTCTATGTGTCAAAACACAACAGTGCCGTGCTACCAGCAGTGTGTCTGTAGTTGTTTTTTGTATTTAACTTCTACAGCATGCCTTGTATTAATTAGGTTATTATATTTAACAAACACTGTTAACTAAAAATGCTATAAATAAGCAAAGATATACTATATCGACCGTAACCTAGTTGGTAGTGCTCCTGCCTACGAAGCTGGTGGTCCTGGGTTCGAATCCCGGTAAGTGCAAATATTTGTGTGATGAGCACGAATTTTTGTTTCTGAGTCATGAATGTTTTCTATGTATATAAGTATTTATCTATATAAGTATGTATATCGTCGCCTGGTACCCATAGTACAAGCTTTGCTTAGTTTGGGGCTAGGATGATCTGTGTGACATTGTCCCCAGATATTATTATTTATATTTATTATTATTATAGTAAAAAATACATAGATTAGGTATGTATATCAAGAAAATATAATAAACTAGCAGTGCCCGTGGACTTCGTTCCTAGTTATAAATATATTTGGCCCTGCTGGTTTGTCCCGCGTAATACTTCGGGTTAAAAGTTCGGGATAAATAAAAGTTATGATAATGAATCATATGACACTCCACAATAACGTAGCTTTCTAGTGGTGAAATAATTTTGAAAATCGGTTTAGTAGATCCAGAGATTACCTCTTACAACGTCACAAACTCACAACCTCACAAACGTTACCTCTTTATAATATTTGTATAGATTAACTTTGTCCCTTAATCCAGGTTATATTTTCGTTTCGTTATTTGTTGCTTTCATATATTATTAACTTCAATAATGCTATCTTATAATAATTATTATATAAGATAGCATTATTGAAGTTCATAGTTTGCACTTATGAAAAATAAACTGGATTAAAGGATGTTGGTTGGTTAATGTTGTTCCTATACATCGTTCACATTAAATTTATTTTAATTGGTAAAATTTGTTTCTAATTGCCTTTTTTATGATGAAAACATACATTTACGGCTATCGTATTTTGCTTTAGTAATGCTACATGAAATTGCTTCTTGTTAAATTTCATCTAGGTCAAAGGGTATATAAGGTACTACCATATAGGTTTTGATTTCTGGGAGTGTCAATATATGCGGCGTAAACGGCGTAAACAGCCGCCATGTTTTAATTTCGTTGACTTAGTAGTTGCCTATTAATCTAACGGTTAGTGACCCTGACTGCTAGAAGCCAGAGGTCGTGGGTTCAATCCTAACCCAAGAAAAAACCTGTTCCTGTTTGCTACAGAATATTTATGTATTATCTAGACTAATATTATAAAGAGGTAACGTTTGTGAATTTGTGACGTTTGAAGGTGTATTTTTTTTTTCTTTTTTTAAAAAGACAACTACCGCACTAGGGTATGTTATAACTGTGTCGCTGGGCACTTTACAAACATATAATTGACGAGCACAAACTACATCCAGACTCAGAACAACTATTTTATGGGTCACGCAAATAGTTATTTTGCGCGGGATTCCAACCCGGGCACGAAGCGGCGAGGCGACTGTCTTAGCTGCTGCGCCACACGTACAGTCAAGTCTCTGGATCTACTGAACCTATTTTCAAAATTATTTCACCAATAGAAAGCTACGTTATCTTGGAGTGTCATAGACTATGAAAAATGCCAAAATTTATCCCAAACTTTTATCCCGAAGTATTACGCGGGACAAACGGGAAAGGACAAAAATATTTATAACGCGGAACGAAGTCCGCGGGCATTGCTAATTTACTATAATTCCTATGGTCTATAGCTGGCTCAAAGAACCGGTCCTACATACGAGAATCAGTCTTTGAAATACTCTGGAGCCATGTACACATTGTCATATTCGTGAATTTTTCATGGATAAGTCTCATAACTGATTATGAAATAAGGGCACCTTTACACGACCGGTTCCAGGATTTTTGTACATAAAGAACAATTCTTTCTTTCCTTTTTGAAAGCCTGTTGATTATAAAGTGAATTATCAAATATATATATATATATATATATATATATATATTTTATATAATAATTAGTTCGAGCACTATGTATATATATATATATATATATATATATATATATATATATATATATATATATAACATAGTGCTCGAACATCAGCAAACGTAATTTCTCACGCTTGCATTTCCACCACTCACTACACTTTCACACACATACATTGCACACACCCTATTAGATTTAATTATTTTTAGTAATCTTCTCCAGTCGTAGTCAGAACGAAGAACCACTAATGACGCAAAATACAGGTTTTACCTAGTTTGAGTCAGAGGCCACTCAAGTCTGCTACTCGTACAATCAAAGTTTTAGAACGACACGCATCAGCTTAGCTGCCTATTGTATTATATTACCTCTATGATTGTTATTTAGTTTAATTTTTCTGTATTTAGTAACTGTTTTGATTGAAGAATAAAGTTATTATTATTATATAGATGACCTCCTTTTTAAGCTGGTTAAAAAATAAAACACAACCAAAAATTATTCCAATACCTGTTCCACTGATATCCGTTTGGTCTATTTTATTCACACTAATATTATAAAGGCGAAAGTTTGTGAGTGTGTATGTTTGTTACTCTTTAACGCATAAACTCATCATATCAGCCGAAAGACGTCCACTGCTGGACAAAGGCCTCCCCCAAAGATCTCCACAATTTCCGGTCTTGCGCTATTCGCATCCAGCTGTTTCCAGCGACCGGATAAACTACCGGACGGAATTTGATGAAACTTTGTAGTAATATAGAGTATATATCCGAATAACACATGAACTATAATTTATAAAGTTTAACGCGGGTCAAACCGCGGGGTGCAGCTAGTCTTATATAAAGTTCACAGTGTTTTCTGTCAACTCCTCCGAAACGGCTTGGCCGATTCTTATGAAAATAGTTGTTCATTTTGTGTAGGTATGAGAATCTAAGCCAAAATATAGTTATACTTATTATAAATATTGCTTATTAAATAAAATATGTAGTATGTGCAATGTTACTTTTCAATGAAACACAAGAGTAATGGAATTAGAAAAGCCTACTAAAGATACACACTAAAATCCCCCGAATTCCGCAATAACATCCCCGGAATCTTTGTAATCATGGTCAATCTTTGATCCCAAATATCGGGCTGTTGCTAAGAAACACTTAACTTGATCTCTCTTTCCCCTCTCAAAGTTCCATAACGACTTGACCCGAGGCAAGAACTCACACCAAAACAGGGATCAAGTTATACTGGCAGTTACGCGTTTTTCAAACAAAGCAAATCGATAAATAATTCAAGAATCGAAAGGTTAGTGGTCGACTAGAAATATTTCTTTTTATTTTGATCTTAAGAAGATGCTTTTAAGTATTGTAAGACGGGGCTTTGATAGCGCTACTAAGTGAAATCATAAAGGCCTTTGTTATGTTTTCGGTACGAGGATGTATTTAAATAAAGCTTGTCAGTTCGTTTGATTATCTTTTGGCTTAAGAAAATATGCCTCTTTGGTCTAGTTGTAGCGTTTTCGTAGTCAGCTATCGGATTATTATCTATTGCACACATTAAGATTAGTAGATATACGAGAAGTTCAACATCGTAAACAGAGCTAATTTTAACTTAATAATGAGTTTCGATCTGTAAAACTTTTGTGATTGTGGAATATAATGAGTGCACACCAATATTTATTGAAAGTATTACCTGAGTATTTATTTTTTTGCAAAGAAAAGCGAAAATGTTTAAGTACTAACTTTTGCAATAACCACAAGGTTATGTAGGTTGTTTTTTAATATTTTAAATTTGATAAGTTGTATGAAGAAATTTATTCATTACCGTATTACATAGATCATAATTTTCTTCTTTTTTTTAACGACAACGCCCGCATTAGAGAATTTAATCCCTGTGTCGCGGGGTACTTTACAAACACATAATAGAAATTATATCCAGCCTCAGAACAACTATTTATTGGCCACACAAATAGTTGTCCGGTGCGGTACTCAAACCCGAGACACGAAGCGGCGAGGTGACTGTCTAAGCCGCTGCGCCACACGTGCAGTCAATTAATTTGCCATTTAATTAACTAGACATCCTTAAAAAAATATATGAAAATGACTATGTAAACTGTACCGCCTTAATTTTACCTTAATAGCATTTGTAATTTAAAAGTTTTGTTTATATTTGTTTACACAATACTTTTAACAATATTGCAGTGGTAGAGAATGCCTCCACCTCTGCCTTGTGCAATAAATATGTAGTAATAATATCCTCCAAGCTGAATTTCCACAATGGCGGCCAGTCTCAATAGAGATTAGCCATCTGCAGGGGACATATTATAGTGCACAAGTAAGTGCGCAAACACAGGAGCTCTTTCCATTCCATAACTCAGGAATTCGTTCACTGCGGGTGAACACGCTACCACTAGACCATATTACCCATAGCTTTTATAAATTGTGGACACGGGTCTCAATCGCGATAATAATTTAAGGTAAATCAGTACCTTTAGGTTACCCGACGTTTCGGCATGGATTGCACCAGCCGTGGCACGGGTATTACCTATATTACCCAAAACCTGAGAAGGTCATATCTTTTTAGGGGCATATTGTACAACTGATGCTCTACCCTAATACGTAAAGACGCAGACCTCTCATTAGATTGAGGATCGGAGAGTACATTTTATAGATACGAATGCAAACAAATAGTCATAGTGGATAATACAGACCAAAGAAAGGGGTAATAAGTTGTTTCATCTATATTTATGACTAGCTGCGCCCCGCAGTTTTACCTGCGTTAAACTTTATAAATTATCACAGCTCCTCCCCTGTAGGTGATAGCGTGATAATATGTAGCCTATATGTTGACCCGACGTCTTAGTAATATTCATGCAAAATTTGAACTAAATCCATGCAGTACTTTTTGAGTTTAGCCCGGACATACATACAGACAAACAGACACACAGACAAAAATTCTAAAAACTATATTTTTGGCTTCGATATCGATTGTAGATCACGCCCCAATAATCCTTTAAAAAAAAATGCAATGTACAGTTTTGACTTTCCTACGATTTTATTATATGTATAGATAAGAAAGATTGTGATCGAATTACAAAAGTCAAAAAGAACATCAAACCATTTTTTTATTCATCCTTTCATTTACAACATCAAGAAAATGTTTTGTAAACTGATTTTCTAATATAGTAGGGAAACGAAGCTTTAATCTTAGAATCTAATTAACTTACGTTGGATTTTTCCATGTAATTTAATATCTTGAAGTAGGTTCATAAGAGTTTTAAGCGAGTTTTTTTATTCTCTTTGATCCGGGAGCGATGCGATAGAAAGGCAACATGTTATTTTTTTATAGATCAGATTTATACTCAATGAAATTCCATAGGTACAGTCAAGTTCCCTTTAAGAAGCACAGGGCTTTGGTCTTTATTTCTACCGACTGCTTTGGATCATATAATTTAGTATCTTTTTCTAATATGCCAATATAAGCTTGCATATATTGGATGTAATTCGTGTCCGTCTATTACATGTTTGTAAAGTACCCCGCGACACAGGGATAACTAACCTAATGCGGGCATCTTTTAATAAATAAATATATACATTCAGTCAAAAAAGTATCTTTGTCCAAACATTTGAAGAATTTTTGACCAAACACTCAACAAATACCATCCAGCAACCACCATATTCACCAGATATGGCTCCAGCTGACTTCTTTCTTTTTCCTAAACTCTAATTACCACTTCGTGGTACCCGTTTTCAATCGGTAGAAGACATAAAGCAGAATTCGCGGCGAGAACTGAACTCAATTCCGAAAGCAGCGTTTAAAAAATGTTTTGATGAATGGATTATTCGTTGGCGTAAGTGTATCGTTTCAGAAGGAGCATACTTTGAAGGTGATAAAATAAATTTGGATGAATAACAAACATTTTGTATATTATTGATCTTTTCCCGCTACTTTCTTGACAGAGTAGTACATATATATATCTACCTGACGGTAAGCGGTTGGCGGAGTCTATTTAAGGGTGCGTCCACATCTGGCGAATGTGTGCGCGCGTGCAGTTTTGTTCGTGCGCCGCTCCTGCGCCGACCGCGGGCAGTTGGCGCGCAACCTAAGCGCCGTACGCGATCAGGGCGCGGCCGCGCGGGCGCCGCGCTAGCGGCTCGCGTCTTCCTTCTGCCCGCGCCTCAAGCCCACAGCCCCACTCCTAACATACCCGCTCAGTTCGTTTCTGATTACTGTGGGCTTAACTTACGTGTTGTCATGGAGACGCCGGAGGAAAATTGTTTACGCTTAATTATATAAAACATATTATTATAAAACATTTTCAGTTTTGTGGGATCCTAAAGATTAATATTACTATAGAAAAAATCTAGAAAATGATTTTAACTTTAGTAATATTTTGATTTCGAAAGTATTGAGCCAGTAACAAAACTGTAAGTGCGAGAATTGAGTGCGAAAAGATCGCGCGCCGCGCACGTACCTTAATACGAGCCTTGCAGGAATTGCGCTAAAGAGGCGCACCAACCCATTGCCGTGACTGCACGCGCGCAGTTCGCAGGCAGCTCGCAAACGCCTCGCGAGCTGCACATTCGCGCCACATTCGCCATTTGTATTTTTCAGTCGTATGGGCGGTGGTTACCCGAGTTTCAAGTTGTTCAAGACACCCTGTAGGCCTCTGACATGACTGGTATCTTACGACTACAACCGGTATCAAAATTTAACGTGCCTTCCGAACACGAAGACATTTAGAGATTATACAAATTTTGGAGTCACCCATCTATAGTCTGACCTCATATCTAGATGCCTTATCTCGTCGATGACTTCAAACTGAGTGCAAATGGCTATAAAGATATTTTTGTAGTCAATTTGGTGGCCGCTTAAAGTAAATGTCATAGTACATATTTTTATTCGTTACCTTTTTCGTTTTATCTGGAGAGAGGAAATCGGCGCTTTGTGGAACAATAAAAATAGAAAACAAAAAAATATCAAAGGTTCGACCCACAGTGTAAAGACATTTGGGGTAGATTTAGACGTAGATACTTAGTTATAATAAAAGCTTGGTATTGTGGGTGCTTAAAAGAGATTTATTTGATCTTTGTGTATACAAAAAATGCTTCGTTTCTAAATGCCAGTTCGATCTCCAAACAGTTATTATAAGTAACGTTTAACTGGACTTCACGTTCAAAGGTCTATGCTCTAATATATGCAAATTCATGTGTGGGTTTCTTTTATTTTTCAATTGTACCACATCTTAATTTCGTTATGCAATATCTGTACCTAATATCTTGTTATCCCTGCACCACTTTAAGGTTGATTGGAAGAAAATGCGTTAGTCATTAAGTCCGCATTTGTACGTGAATAAAGTTTAAATAAATAATAAAAAAATATATAAAAAAATCTAATTCACATTTCATGTTATAAACTTCTATAACAACTTTGCCATTGAATATTCACGTTTTTATATTTTCATTTTATAGTTATTGGCTTCTGATGCTGTCAGAAGTAATAAGTCATATATAGATAGAAACTTTACTTAAAGGGTCTAAAGGAAATCCTCGTGGGTGAAGTTGCCTCTCGCTTTCCACACATATGAACGTGTGAAAAGGAAAAGATTTCTTAATTCAACCGACTCTCTAATCTAATTAAGAAAATAAATATAACTAATTACCGTATGGAAAACTTTTTTATGCCCAGGATTTTATTTTTAAATTCGTAATTTATTTTCGGCAGTTTAAAATAGAATATGAACTTTTTTTGGAAGGGTATAACTACTACAAAATTGGTTATAGACATAAAAATTAAGCTACGGAATATAGTCATGAAAAATATATTGGAAGGGAGGGAATTAAGAATACGTTTTAAATGGCAATTAGGCATGGCTTTTAAGTGGCTCTTAGCATAATTGAATAAAATGTTGAATATCTGCAAATGAACAACACTTATCGTACAATAGCAATCGCAGTGGTTAAGGTGGTCACTTCTCGCATCTTTCGAGTTCGTGTCCCCCACAGGCCAACTATTTGTATGAAGTATTTTTATATTTTTTTTATAATATCTTAGCACATAATTCACACACGGTCATCTTATCTCAAACTAAGCAGAGCTTGTACTATGGAAACCAGATAACTGATATACTACATATACTACTTTTCTTTTTGTAAATATATTCTTATATAGATAATTACACCCAAACTCAGGACAAACAGACATGTTCATGCACAGAAATATCTGCCCTGGGTGGGAATCGAACCCACGACCTACGGCTAGCTATGTTCTGAGTGTGGATGTGATTTGTGTCTGTAAAATTCATGTTTGGAAAGACCTGCACGATACGGGTTGGCGATAGCAGTATGATGTTCATACAACACAGAGAGCGCTACTACCCGTAATCTGGGAGTTATTCCTTCGGAACGACTTCTACGCCCCCCATAAAATGGGGTGGAAAAACTCTTTGCCGTCAGCCACACAGTTATTTGAAGTCAGCAGAGTCAGTTTGTATGCCTGGTAATAAAAACAACTAGCAATACAGAGTTTTATTAAGAGTAAGTTTAAGCTAGCAGCATCTGAAAAAAACAATTATATTTTATGGATAGAATTACACACATTGAATTACATTTTGAAATAAACATGTCATCTTATCTTGTCGGGTTATACTTTCGTACAGTAGCTTAATGATTTGGTCAGGTGGTAATATAACCTGGCATTTAACTTAATTTGTCATTTACTTAAGCATAAAATAAAGTCATTTCCGAAGAATTTGGTTTATAACTCTGAAGGCACTTCCCCACTATCCAAATACCGGTTTTCCAACAAAAGGGTAAGGCCAAATCTAATTCTAGATTTCCTTACCCTATTCGAAAGCACTCGTTTAACACATTGTGCTCGCTATGAAAATAAAGGCTTATTTTCTCAAAGCATTTGTTCCCTTCCAGAAGATGTATTTCGGATGCGAAACAGTTTATCTCCGGAGTTAGTAGCTTTTGTGATATATGGTCTGTAAGAATGGAGTTCTGGAAGAGTCAGTTACAGTGATTTTATCTAATATATATATATATATATATATATCTAAATATAATAGTTCTAGGATGTACCGAATCCCCCAAATTAATTTTGATGGTGTTCTGATCCCATTTAGCAATGAAGTCAAGAACTTGGGGATAATAGTAGACAACACTCTATCTTGGGGTCCACAATTAAAGACAGTGAGCCGAAAACTTTTTGCATCCGCTGGTTCCCTAAGACGTCTTCGAAACTTCCTACCCAATACCACTAAAACTGCTCTTGCACAATCACTTCTCTTACCGATTCTCGACTATGCCGACGCCAGCTATCTTGATCTCACACAAGAACAACTTGATAAACTTGAGCGACTCCAAAACTTTTGTATCAGATTCATATTTGGTTTACGCAAATATGATCACGTTTCCGAGTTTCGTGCCAAGCTCAAGTGGTTGCCTATTCGCTTTCGTCGGAATGCCCATATTCTCACTTTATTATTCAATATACTTTTCAACCCCACTACTCCTTTATATCTTAAAGAACGTTTTAAATTCCTTTGTGACACACATTCGAGGCTTTTAAGATCATCAGAAAACCTTAAATTGCACATTCCAGCGCACTCTTCCACCTTTATGGACAAATCATTTGCAGTCCAAGCAGCTCGTTTGTGGAATGAGTTACCAACTTCTATTAAATGCTCTCAGCTTCAAAAAACTTGTGAAAGACCACTATCTGTCTCTATCATAATAATTATTAATGTATTTTATATGTATATAGTATTTTAATATAGTATTATATTTATAGTATAGTATAAAATAGTATTTTATTTACGTATATGTATGTGTTATAATAATATGATCATTACATTAGTTTTTTAGTATATCTTGTTAATTATCTATTTTCTTTCTATTTTTATCTATGTACCACACTTTGTTGCACCGTCCCCGGCATTTTTACACAATTAATTCCTATCCATCCAAAGGTTGTCTGGAAGAAATCGCTTTATGCGATAAGACCGCCCATTGTACATTATAATTAATGTTTCTTTGTTAATGTTCTTTTTTATTTTTTTGTGTACAATAAAGTGTATTTTATTTTATTTATATGTTCGAAGACTCGCTAATACCATCATATCACTTCATTCATCGAAGAACTACCGATTGACACAAAACACAGGATCTCTTCTAGTTTGGGAGTCTGGGGCAACTTTATGAACTACTTCTATAGCCTAAATCCACACTCCCAAAATTTAATCATCATCATTTTAGCTGAAAGAATGCCAATGCTGGACAAGCCTCCCCCAGGAATCATTCTGGGGGATATGCCATAATCGCCACGATTGGCGATCGTTGTAAGCTACTGCTCCTACTCTGATAAATATTCCCTTGGGTCGATTTCTACGCCCTCCTCGGGTTGAGATGGGGTGATGAAATTCTGATATTCGCTGCCGTCACCACACATTCTAAAAATTTCACATCTCGACATTCAGTATAGTGCACTTTAGTACGTACTATTAGGATAGAATTGCATAGTAAAGACGTTAAATGTTTTAACTATTATATAGTGTGGGGTTTGTACTAAGACTCCATCTTAAGCACTCGCTGATGGAGGGAATACATACTTATTGATTAGCAACCTAGTCGGTGTTCGTTGTTCTAATAGCCCATTACAGGAAGAAGCCGTTAAATGTATATAATTATATCACATTAGCTTTAACAATTTAATACCTTCTTATCGATATAACTATGTTCGTCAACCTTACCGGCCGTATGTAGTCACGTACGTACGGTCGTTAGGAGAGGTAATCCGTTTTTATTGTCGCACCACTAATGACGTCATTTTTATAACGCACCGCAGTTGAAACTGTTAAATAAATAATATGTCTTGTTTAAGGAATCTTTAAACCGCGTTTTATACCTAACAACACAAGGCATATCTTAATTAGTTTAGATTGATACACTTATTGTTTGGAAATCGGTTATAGATTGCGTAAGAGAGATATAAAAATATCTTTATTTCTATAACTTTCCACCTTTAAAATTATTGGCGTGGTTAGTAAATGCTTGCCTTTCATGCCCCGTCGTGAGTTCGATTCTCACTCAGGACAGATATTTGTGGGTATGAACATGTCAGTTGCTACTAAGTCTGGGTGTAATTATCAATACAAGTATTACAAAAGAAATGTAGTAGGTATATGTAATATATCAGTTACCTCAGTCCCTCTGCTTAGTTTAGGATCAGATGGCCGTGCGTGAATAATGTCCCAGGATATTATTATATACCAATTTAATTAATAATATGTATGTGCTGCAGTATCCTATCTAGCGTAAGAGGTGACTAAAATGATGGCTATGTTTAAGGCATTAAGTTCACTAAAAGAGTGATTTAAGGCCATGGGCGTGGCAATAAGAGTATTTCACGTCCATTAAGCGACCTCGGGAATGTCAGCATATTGAGGTTATATTATTATGTAGATTATGAACCATTGAAGTGTTATAAAGAAACTACATGCTAGCATGCAGATGTCTCATATGATATGATGAGACATATTCTTTTTTTTTTCAAGAAGAAAGGCGCTCTAAGATTTCTACGCAATACTTTATTATCTGTGGCTGAACTTGGTACTGAAACCCACGAGGTAAACGACATTTTTACTTATCCATTCCATATGTTAGTTATAATGCAACTTAAATGACAATATTATGAGAGAATTTAATAATAGAATCGAAAATTTATTTGAACCTACCGAAGTTTTTCTTGGCTGCCTCTAGATCATTTCTGTTGTAAACTCCAAATGTTACAGCATAGATTTGCATTCACTTTGCCAAGGAGTCATCATCAGAAAGACGTCCCCAACCAGACCAATGCCCCCCATAAGATTTCTACAGTAGCAGAGCTGGTCTTGGCCAAGGAGTACATTCATAACAGACAGACTGATGATATACAGTCAGATGATGAGTATGTGGTATTATAACTGCATTTTTTTCTGTTATGTTACCCATTGTAGACCGAATGGGTAACGTTACAAAAAAATCTTTAAAGGAAAATAACGCAATGTTCTACTATTCATTTAGTCACTAGCTCTCACAAACGCACGACAAAACGTATTCCGGTTTTATAACTTTCTAGAACTTGTAAAAGTCCGCATTACGCAGTAAGTGTAATCTTTGAACATGTAGGCGCCGCATGTTCAATTTGACATGGACTTTAAAAACTGTATGACTTTAATAACACGCGTTAATTCAGTACGTTGTTGTTGCCACGCTTGAAACGATTGCAGCAACGAGTTCAATTTGTTTTACTTTTCACTGTGAGATGGCCGCGCGACCCTCGATTTAATTTTCAGTAAATGGTGAATCAAAACGTTGAACTGAATAAATAAAAATATTAAAAGCTGTTCATCTCCATTGAATTAGTGATGGTCCTTTGATTTCGCTAAACGTGTTTTAAAAGAGCAATATTTTTGTATAGAGTTGTCAACAGAAGTAAATTTGGAAGTTCACACTTAGCCTCTTGATTGGTCCATTGTGCGTGAAATATACAGTTATTAATCACCCTCTGTGTCCGAGTTGCTTACGCTCTCTTCCCGGATCTTATCCCATGAGCTCCCAGGTATTATTCCCGCACCGATTTGTGTGAATACGAACATTTGCTTTAGGGTCTGAATTTTTAACTACCCGTACCCCAGAGAACACATATGTCCGTTGGGCTGGTTGTCATGAGAATATATATGACAATCATTATTAGTCAGAAGCGTAATAGAATTTAACACCTAGTTTACTCGAATAATTCTTTTCACTAGCTGTAATACGAGTAAACTGAGAGCCAGCCCCATATGTAATGGGAAAAGGGAAAGGGAGAAGAAGTTATCAATCTCAAGGTGCTAAATCAAAATCAAATATAATCATATATCTATTAATCTCTTTTCGCTCGGGCAAGAGCATAAAGTGTAAGGCTTGAGTAGACTTGAGCACTTACGTTTAGTCATTGTTTAGTCGTACGGGCACCGGAAGCCTCAGTTGAACCCACGTTCAGTTTGAAGTCTGAACGGAAACTTGAAAAATGCAATCTTTCAAGTTTCGGTTCAGAGTCGGATATCGCAATGGTTACGATATTCACCATGCCACTTCATGTCCCAGGTGCGGTTCCCACACAGGACAACTATTTTTGTGACCCATAAGCTCTGATTCTGTGTGCGTTATAGGGACACATTACCCGGGTGTCCCTAGAGTCTTAAAAAAATAAGAAGAATAAGCAATTAAATTAATTAATTAAAAAAATTAAATTAACAACTCTATGAATTATACTGTCTTATTCTTGCCCTTATAATATGAGATTTATATTTCTATCGATTAGTTATTTTTTGGAATTATGTATTAACACTTACACTTTTTCCGACGCTATATGTTAAAACTTGTTTTATTGCGTCATTTGCCTTCAATTATCTCAGCGATTGAGCACTCTACTGTTCAACCGCTGTGATAATGAGATCCTGAGGCCGGGTTGGGGCAAAAAGGGAGTTTGTATGCATTGCTATTTAATTGTGTAAGCAAGTTGTACAGAACCTTATTAGTCAGAGAACACTTAAAATTGTCCGTGCTGTGCCTTTGATAGTCCAGATAGTTACATCTGTCACAGATGGTTTATCTCCATGGCAAAATTTAAATTTTTGTTGTATGCTGTTAAATATTAAGTTGGATGCCAAATTAAGTTCAGTAGGTGCTAATTCATAAAAACCTTACCATTTTCCAATACTTACCATATTTTTCATACTGTCATCATTGAGAATTTGTAAAGTACGTGGTAGATGTCCAATTAAATATATTACATACTTACTTAATTCAAACAAAGTTTTTTTTGATGGATTATTTTGGTGGTACGTTCTAGTTTTAAGGTTATATAGGTAAATAAGTATCTTTTTCCTTTACTTTGAAACTAGCAATAGACCACTAGTTAATAGAAAATTGACTATGCGTAGTTCGGATGCCATATACGTCTCAAAGCAATAGATGCTGATTGTAGTAGCCCCGTTTAGCTAACTGAGATCTCCAGCCGAACTTCTCCTTGTGCATTAACCCTTAGATGGCTAATAATGCAAATCAGAACCATGAGAAAAACTTAAAAATTTGCATCAGTTAACGGCTAATGGTGTACCAACTAGGCTACGGTGACCGTCGACTGATTTTTAAAAGCTTACCGTATGTATTTAAAACCATTTTACTAAATATTATTTGTCCGAACAGTGATTAGTTAGTGTCAAAACTCACCAGGGGACTACAGCCTAATTTGCCGGTTATCGTGATCGCGATCAATAGATAGATAGTTCAAATAGATGAAGGTGAAAAATTACTAAATAATTCGTTCAATTGGCGTCATAGATGTTCCAGAATCAATTTTTAACTTTTTGGCCGTTGGACGAATGACTTTGTCATTTTTAATCGTTATCTATTTGAACGCCGATCACGATCACCTTGATCGATGACTTAGGCACTAGACCCCAATAGTCTGTCGATATTAAACACTTTTATGTACCTACACGCAAATATGCACGCCAGTGATGACTTACGGAACAGAGACGTGGTCGCTCACTATGGGCCTTATCAGGCGGCTCAAGGTCACCCAAAGAGCAATGGAAAGGGCTATGCTTCGATCGAATATCGAATCAGAAATGTTGAGATCCGCAGGCGAACCAAAGTAACCGATATAGCCGTAACAATTGCCAAGCTGAAGTGGCAGTGGGCAGGGCACATAGCTCGTAGAGCCGACGGCCACTGGGGCAAAAAGGTTCTTGAGTGGCGACCACGAACCGGAAGACGCAGCGTGGGCAGGCCCCCTACAAGATGGACCGATGATCTTGTGCGGGTCGCTGGAATTCGCTGGATGCGGATAGCGCATGACCGGCCATTGTGGAGATCTTTGTCCAGCAGTGGACGTCTTTCGGCAGATATGATGATCATGACACGCAAATAATCAGAAACGGTAGTCATGCCCAAAAAATTCTATGGCATTTATAACCTGAAAATTCTCTGAACCAGTAATTGGTGTACATAACACAATATATAGAAGAGTGCAACCGTTTGAATAAAAGAATAAGGGAGATATTGTAAGCTTTTAAACTACTTTTATTGCCATAATATAGTTGGCAATTTGAACTCTGATGCAAAGCTAACGAAAACAGAAACTGTAAGTACATTGCCGCGGTCAGTTTCAGTGTTGACTTACAGTTTGCACAGAGTTTTAGGTAATTAGTGTGTATCCACCAATTTGGTTGCTTAAAATCGTTTGTCAAAAGATTATGGTCATTACTTTTTGTGGGAGAAGTTAAAAGAAAAGGCGTATACGTAAAAAGGAAAGAAAATACAATTGTTCAACACGATGCTCCTCGACATGTACAGACGCCAGCACATCAAGCTACCCCAATCTGTCAAATTTCCCCTATTGAAACTGAACCTTATCCTTTTGTGATAAAGTTGAAAATCTATAAAAGAAATTTGACAGATTGGGGTAGCTGGATGTGCTGGCGTCTGTACAAATTAGCTGAATAATATTTTTTTGCGATTAAAGTTCATCATCATCATAATCATATCAGCCAAAAGACGTCCACTGCTGGACAAAGGCCTCCCCAAAAAATCTCCACAATTACCGGTCTTGCGCTATTCGCATCCAGCAGTTTCCAGCGACCCGCACAAGATCATCGGTCCATCTTGTAGGGGGCCTGCCCACGCTGCGTCTTCCGGTTCGTGGTCGCCACTCAAGAACCTTTCTGTTGGGGTAGAAAGGTTCTTGAGTGGCCATCGGTTCTACGAGCTATGTGCCCCGCCCACTGCCACTTCAGTTTTGCAATTCTTCGGGCTATGTGGGTGACTCTGGTTCACCTGCGCGTTAAAGTTATTTTAATTTAATATTTATTTTTGAGTGATTTTCTCTGCAACATTAACCATGTCACCCGAAAGATGTCCACTGCTGCAAATTCTGCTTTATTTGTCCAAAACTCCAAAGGCTTCCTCCAAGGATCATCTTTTCAGCGGATATGGCACAACTGTCACGCAGACGGGTTGGTAATGGCAGTAAGATATGACTTTACTTTTGGCACACGGCACACGGCTACACATCAGAACATTTCCAGTATAGGCTGATCTCGCGTTGTATAGGATTTCCATACAATGACAGGTCAGCTTATACTGGAAATGACTTGCTTGATATGTAGCCGTGCGTACCATACTCCAAACTAACAGTTATTTGGCGTGAAAGGGACAATGCATTCCCACAATTTATCCCCGACAATAACTTAAACAGCTTACATATAAAAACTTTACCGGCTGATTTTAAATACTGTTAAGCTTACTGTATAGCATTTGGTGACAAACTTAATAAAATAAGCACCAAATATTGCATTGTGCCTTTTAATAAATATAATTTAAAACATACTGTATCAGTCTGATCGTCTATTAGACGATACATAGATTTTTAGTTATTAATAATAAATTGTAGTAGGGTTTTGTAGGTAAATAAAACAAGACATTAAATTATCCGTCATAAAAACCATCAATATATTTACAACTGTCCATTATTTACATATGTACATAATCGAATACTATTACAGTAATAATTGAACTGTATTTACATATAAAGACATGAAAGCGACACTATAACTTAAGTCGTAGATATGTTAATATTAACACAGCTTAGAAAGAATAGATAGTTCACGCAGAAATCGCAGTACTTTTTTAAAACATATAATATTGTATAAACAGGTATTTTCATTTTAAATTCATTATCTGTCTATTTTGATTTATAATAATGTAATAATCTGTATTATAAAATACTCGGCTGATGTCTTTATGTTTATGACCGCTAATCTACAAAACCGCTGCATCGATTTGAAACTATGTTTCACCAGCAGTATAGCTCAATTCTCCCGCATAACACCGGTAATAAGCAAAGAAACCGCATTGAAAACAGTTAAGTACTAGCGCTTACATAATACCTACAGACAGACTTGGCAGGCGGTTTTTTATGTAGTTTAAGGTTTCGTAAGTCATTGAGGTAAAATCATTATTAATGCAATAATAAAAATATGAATCAAGCCAGTCAGCAAGCCAGCCACAATTGATGATAGTTTCATTCTGCAAAGATTTGTAGTAGTCTTTTCAATACTGCAATTTGTATTTAAAGAGTGAACTCCTTGTCCTCTATTATCTATGGCTCAGATACATAAACAAAACCGTGGACATCAAGTGGTAATTAAACAGACGCCAGCATATTCAGCTACTCCAATCTGTCAAATTTATTTTATAGATTTTCAGCTTTATCACAAAAGTATAAGGTTGACTTTCAATTGGGAAAATATGACAGATTTGGGTAGTTTGATGTGCTGGCGTCTGTACTAGTTCTCACAAATTAATTTAAGTACTTATTGATCCTATTTTAGATCGGTATTCATTACATAGAACCATTGCTCATTATTCAAATATATTACGAGATTAGAGAGAATCTCAGAACCTAGCCGTATTTCATTTCAAACTTAAGAAACTGATCCGTAAATCTATTTAATCAATCATCTCATCAAGGTTGAGGATCATTCCGGCTTTGATCTGAGTATAATCTTACAACCACTTAGATCTGTTCCACGCAATCTTGTTTTATAGATTTTTTTAATTACATTGATTTAAAGGTAAACATACAAAATTAGAGAGTGTGGAAAAGATATTAACGGATTCCGCAAGGATCATAAAACTAATTAGTTGTAAACTAAATATATTGATTGAAGCGGCGTACTTACAATTAATTAGATTTGTAATAAATTAAATGCGTGTTCTAACATTTTAATGCATAGCTGAATTCATTAATGAATTAAACTAATTAACATGTAGAATACAGTTCTACTTACAGAATTATGTTCACAGTTAAAATTAAACCATTTATTTGAAATACAATAAGTTAATAAGGCGACAATTTTTATAACAATTATATTCCTACAAGGAACAATTAAGACCCTTGGTTTACAGTAAAATCAATATGCATCATAATATAACGTCAGTTATCTTGGATTAAGCAAATTTCTGACGATTAATAATAATAAAAAAACGCAATGTACCGCTGCAATTGATGTTATATTAACAAAAAAAGTATTTTTCTTTATTGAATGGACATTGATTACCCAGGTGGCGGAGTAGTTCAAGTTGTCAAATAGGCATCTGAGATGGCTTAACGGCTGTCGTCCAAAGACAGCAATGCAGTCATACCGTTTGGTATGACTGCACTTTGACACTTTGCCGGCAAAAAAGCCCCTTTGAATTAAAGTTCAACTCAGAGGATTTCCAATAAATTAAATAAGGTTCTATTTTGAGTTATTACATATTTTTGATCAAAGCGCTTCTCAACAAGATTTGGAGAAAAGATACATGGATGTAGAAATAGTGTCGTCGTATCTCGGACTAGGACTAATTGAAAATACAATTATATGCTGCATATGTCAGAAGAATGGCATTCATTAGCATACAGATGAAAAATTATTGTTTTATGCAAGAAATGCAATAAGTCTTTAATTGCACATAATTTTATTTGTATGTGCTTAAGTATCTACTTTTGCCATCGACTGTACCTTACAGTCGATGGCAAAAGTAGATACTCAAAATCGGATAATTACTACTAGTTATCGTAAATTGCGCCAAAATTGTGTGGCGGTGAAGTGTTTTAAGGTTCTTGAGTATTAAGTGTAAAAAATATTAGCCAGTAACACTGCCGAAATTGATCCATGACCGTTCATAACATAACCCATAAACCGATTGTGGACTATACTAAAACACATCAATTTGAACCTAACCACTTTGGAATAAGGTCCATAAAGAATTAAACACAAAATAGTTCATGACTGGTTAAGTGATAAACCTAAACCTCTCGTCAGATTTTGAACATCTACCTTTGTCGTTGACTGTACCGAAATATTATTTAAGCACATACAAATAAATTTCTGTGTTATTAAATAAACTATTAAACATGTCATTTGAAGGTTCAACATTGTAATTAATTTGTATCAAGAACATAGGGACCTTTATCATCAATTATATTATGTATGTTTTTGAAGTCCGTTAGGAAATATATGAATACAACTTTCAAAGCCAAATCGTAAGTATTAATTGGAAAGCGACTTTAAAACATTGATGCAAAATAATCAACTGATTTATATATTTTCTTGAAGGTATTATAGGATATTAAATAAATAGTTCACAATACGATACGTAAACGCTTCTTGCACAGACATAAGATTCAAAATCAAGAGTTATATTTAGGTATAGAAATAGATTTAATATGGTCAATGATATTCTAAAATATGTTACTTCCATTTACAAATGAAAATTAATTTTCTTTTAAATACATACAACAAAAATAATTACAAGATATTCATTAATAAATGCTGTTACTTAATCTATTTACAGAAATCGTATATTGAAACCTCTAAGTATCAGTCTGCAGTGTAAAATTACTCTAATAACATTGACATTAAGGTTCATATTGCTATGTTGGTTCTTCGATTTCACTTTTAGTTTGTATTTGTGCACTGTCGACGGCTTTTAAAGTCGTCGATGACGTCAGAGCTATTAAGTCTTCGTCGATAGTGGTCAGCTGTGAGTATTGTGTCTTCGGGTATAGGCTTCGGTATTTGTATTTTCTGGATTTTAGCTGTGAATAAAATATATACTCAATTATTTTTCCAACAATATTGGAACAAACCTTCGGATGAATAATGGATTTTAATTTTCTAATGAATTAGTAACCATCTTGGTCTTCGGTGCGCGGTAGTAATGCTCGAGTTAAATCGTTAAATTTTAAAATAAATCAACTGCATAGGCAAACCAATGGCATAACACATTTAATACATATAATAAAATATATTATAACACATAATTGTATTGTATACTCATGATAGCCATAGTGGTACGATATACATATATCATGTGTACCCCAAACCACTGGAAGTTGAAATCATTGTATGAAGTCTGAGGGTATGACGTTACCGCGACGTTTTTCTGATATTTGAACTACCCAATATGTTAATAAAACAAGTCAAGGAACATAGTCAAAATTACGCGTAACTTAAGAATAATTACTAGTACAGAATTTTTTAGGAGATTTTTTAACATAATTGATAGAGACTGATGCTGAGATGTGAGAGCGGCTTTAACTGATATATACAAGGCAAAATAAACAAGGCAGTAACTCTTATACCTACCTGAAAAATAATTACTAGTACAACCACTAACATAAGTGTGTGTGTTTAAATTATTTGGAGTATAATAATAAAAGAAGAAAAAATGGTACAGTTACACTTATCTTAAGAATAATAACTAGTACAACCGCAACCAGAAATGGCGCTCCTATACTTTGCATAACTAAGTGCTTCAGTCTATCAGTTATAAGTGATCATAAGAATTCTTTATGAAGAATGATGCTTTTATGTGAGTGCAGTCTTTGCTGCTGTTTCAATTCTTTAGAGTATAATAATAAAAGAAGAAACAATGGTACAGTTACACTTACCTTAACAGTAATGACTAGTATAACCGCACCCAGAAATGCGGCTCCTATACTTTGCATAACTATAGCACCACAGTCTATCAGTTATGAGTGATCTTAAGAATTCTTTATGAAGAATGACGCTGTTATGTTAGTGCAGTCTTTGCTGCTGTTTCAATTATTTGGAGTGTAATAATTCTAGAAGAAGCTATGGTACAGTTAAACTTACCTTAAGAATAATAACTAGTACAGCCGCAACAGAAATGCGGCTTCCACATTCTTAACAGCTATAGTGGTATGGTATATCAGATGTGAGGGGTACTTTGGAATTATGTTTGAAGACTGTCGTAAGTGCGACTTTTTCTAAGATTTGAGTATGTTAATAAAATAAGAAATAATACTACAGTTAAGTACACTAACCTTAACAATAATGACTAGTACAGCCGCAAACATAAGTGCGGCTCCCATACTCCAAATAGCTATAGTGGTACGGTCTATCAATTGTGAGCGATCCTTGGAATCGTCTATGAAGAATGAAGCTGTGATGTGAGTCCTTATGTTCTCTGCTATTCGTCGCTTACCAGCAGAAGACCCGTTAAGACACCCCCCTGGGAAAAATAGAACGTATTAACTTGAAGTTAAAGAAAACAATATATCATCGATTTGTGACTGACAATTAATACGGCCATTTGATCCCAAACTAAGCAAACTTGTACAGATTCCAGCACATCAGCTACCCCAATCTGTAAAATTTCCATAATTGAAAGTGAAGCTGAAGTTTGTGATAGAGTTGAAAATATATAAAAGAAATTTGAATCCAGATAACTGATATAATACTTATACTACTTTTCTTTTGTAAATAGATAATTACACCCAGACATGTTCATGCACCCAAATATCTGTCCTGGGTGGGAATTGAACTCACGACCTGCGGCGTGAAAGGCAAGCATCTACCAACCACTCTAACGGGTCTGACAAAATTCAGTGACATTATTAATATTTCAATGACCTTAACTAGATAATTACAATTTTATCTGTTTTTAATCTCACCTTAACTGGGGATCTCACAAAAAATGTTTGCTTGTAAATTGTGAAGCTTACCTTGTTATATAGGCTTAAAACGCTCACAGTCAGACTAAATACTTAAAAAAAACAACAAAGGCAAAGTTACGCCTTTGTAGGATTATTTCGAGGAGCTGTTTACTTCTTCTAAAATATGTTGAAAAGTCTTCCAAACAAAAATATTTTACGTAAACATAAATCTAGACGTCTATTAAATAAGATGTATTAATCCCTGGAGACTTATAATTCTGAAATTTCATTCTTAACAGAAGGAGAATATAATGAAATAAGATTTTACAGGCATTTTATATTATTTATAAATGCAGTAGTTTGACGCCAATTATCTAAAGATTTTTAAAAAATTAAGTTATTCGAAGGTAGGTATCATTATTTTTATTTAAATCTTCATTTATTTAGTTGGGGTCTTTATCCCTATGGATACGACAACCGCATCATGCCTTATACTAACTACTACAAAAAATGCCTTAAAGTTAATTTAAAAGGAGAATTTTAATCAATATGATATGATACACCAGCGCGCTAAATCTTTTCGCCACATCTGTCTTTGGTTGTGCTAAAATTGTTTGAATGAAACCTTTAACGTATTTAAATTGAACTTAAAGATTAAAATTCTCCTTTCCTGTTGGTTCTTGACACAATCCAATGTACAGACGCCAGCACATCAAGCTACCCCAAACTGTCAAATTTCTTTTATAGATTTTCAACTTTATCACAAAAGCACAAGGTTCACTTTCAATTGGGAAATTTGACAGATTGGGATAGCTTGATGTGCTGGCGTCTGTACATTGTACATATATCATCAGCAAATGATATATGTAAAATGTACATCTTCAAATACATTGCATATATTGCAGTTGGGAGAACTAACTTTCTTCATGAGAAACGAAAACTTTGAGGTGGGTATTATGTTTCTAGAAGGTACCAATAAACGAGGTGAAAAGAAACGAGAACAAATTTTATCTCCACGTCTTTAGTAACCGAAGGTTTACTATTCCCCCTGTATTGTAGATAAGAAGTTTAAGATGAATCTGAACCGGCAATACTTTCTCGCCCTCCACTCGTATATCAATAAATCAAGATTAATATCCACAAAATCAGATTTTATCAAAATTTGATTATAATATATAATTATCTGTTTAACACGTTACATAGGGAGTTAAACGAAGCGAATGGTAATTTGCTAGTCTAAAAGAAACTTTCTAGGCTATAAACATAAATTTAATGTTTTGACACTTTTTATAGGCAATTTGTCAAAACTTAATTTATCAAAAATATTCTACGTAAAACTTGTGAAACTATTACTCGTAACTCAATTTCCCAAAGATATTTTTACGGTTTCGAAAATCTCAAGCATAATTTACAATTTTATCATAGAAGTCTGTCTATACGTAGTATATAAAAAATAAGTTACACCTACAGAGTGACAGCGTTAGCACGATTAAATGTGCGAATAGTTTATTTTTTATTTTTATCTGTGGAATATAAAAGAACTTCTTATAGAAAATTAACAGTTTTTCGTGTTTCATTAAATATCAAGTTTCTTAGTAAAATATCAAGGTCCAAAGTGGTATTTTTTGTTCTCACTCTATATAAGATCGATCAAACGTCAAACTAATCTAATTTATTTAGAAATCACGCGCGTCTGCCGTAAGAAACTTTCTATTAATTAATAAACTTAATTTCATCATCATCATTAACGTATACATACGTTGATGGTGATGTGTACGTTGATGATGATGCAGCTCATTACTGTCCCACAGCAGTGCAAAGGCTTCCACTCATAATGAGAACGCATAGGCTATGGATTATAATTATTTATGATCCACCAGCATAAATGGTTATGCCTATGTCGATTAGAATTAAATAATATTATCACTATCCCTTTATTCATTACTTTTCGTATCGAATACAATATAGGCTTGCTAAAAGTGTTTTAATGTGCTAGTTTTTCATCATAGCTCTACCATTCCATTATCAAAATCAACATCGCTTGATATAAGTATTACACGCCATTTGCTAAAACTAAAAGAAAAGAAACTTACCTATATCTTTATCGCAATGGCAGCAATCCGTAGTCTGATTGCCACTTGTATAAATTGATACAATGTTCTCCGTGCAACACGGTAAACATTTGTGGTTCACTCTGAAAACAATCAGAACATTAATAAAACAGCAATGATATAAAATCTCTGACCTATCACGAGCCGTGCTTTGTTGAAGTAGCAAAGTAAATACCGCTTGCAAACAATAAGACTTACGTCAATATTTACTTTTTAATTCGTTCTTCTATGGTTTGCAATCTTTGCTCTTTATTTTTATTAGTGCCGTTTTCTAAGAGAGAATTATTGAGGTTAATAGTAGGTAAATATGTATACATCCAACACTAGGTCTTATTTTGATACTTTTGGGCATATTCTTCAGACATATTCAATATTTTAGAAGAGAAAATGAAACGCTTTACAATCAAAATTGATTGTAAAGCTGTAAAACATAATGGCGCATTTAATATTACAAAGCTTATTTCATATATTCACTGCTTACATATTTTTGGCTACATTTGTAGCTATAACAGTTAACGTTTAAATGTAACTTAGAAAATATAAGCATACGTAGATACGTACATAGATATGTATCTAAGTATATTTATCTTATAGCCTAAAAACCTTAACCAAAGTAAGTACAAATAACAAATATACAGGGTGTAACATATCTATCTCACGTTATATCAAAAGTTGTACTTAATGAGGAAATATGCGAATTATTTTCATCGACCGTATTTTTGAGACGTAACAGAATAGTGGAGGAATTTTAAGGAGCGCTAACTATCTCACTTTTTAACGACAGTTAATGATTTCCAGTCCTCATTTTTGGGATTGACACTAGACTCAAAATTGGAATGGGGTCTTTAGATTAGAAAATGAGCATCAAAATTAAGTTTGGCATGCATTTTTAAAAATAAGATGACAGATGAACAAACTGCTTGATTAGTATATAGCCTTTTGTTCTACATTCTGCTATGCGGTTCGGCAGCAAACATACGTATTATTTTCATACTCCAAAAAAGAGCAGACACAGCAATTTAAAGGTTAGGTAGTCGCGATACTTTGTGAAGTTTGTTTAAAGAAATATACTTGCAATGTGTGTCTATTTCAAATCAACTAACAAAAAGATTTTATTAGTGGAAATACGAAAATTATACTCGAAATGTATTTTTTAAGATACGTCATCTATGTTTTTAATCCTACATAATGATTTTATCATACGCCTAAGGGAATATGATATCACTCTAATGACACCACATCTTCATGAAGTTTTTACTCTTACAGAGATCAGATGAACATACGTAGACACTAAAAATCATAAATCATTTGTCATAAACCATAGTAAAATAAGAATAAAAAAAATATATCGCCTTACCTATCTAATCGAAGCGGATGGGCACACGTCACACAACTGGTCGGTCCAGGTCCTGAACAAGACCGACAGGAATCATGACATGGACGGCAAGTCCTAGTCCTAGGTTCATAATATTGAGAACTAAGGCACTCCACACATAAACCATTCTCTAAAGAAAAGTGATGAGGACAGGACGTGCAGCGTTGCGGGCCTGCACCATGACAATCTTGGCAATAATGATGACAACGCCGACAACTGTCCTCCCAAGGAAAGAAGTTCTGAGGACATTCTGGCCGACACTCCCCTGCTGCCAATCTCCAATCAGGAGGACATGATGCGCATTGGTCTCTTCTCGGACCAGTGCATGTCTCACATGATAGATAACACTTTGAGCATGTTCCTTCATCGGGGTAGTAACCAGGAGCGCACGCCGCTCTGCATGTCCCTGACTGCAGGCGTAAGGCACCACTACACGACGTGCAGTTTAATCTCGACACACAATTCGTACAAGTGTGCGGACACGGAGAACACCTCCCTGCCGTCTGATAAAAACCTTGTCCGCATTCTGCTACGCACCTATAATAAATATTTCATGTTAACTGAGTCCTTGAAAATGTACCAAAAAGGTCTAGATGGATAAAGGGCCGTTACCTCGATCCTTGTAACAACAAGGGGCTCGAACAAGACAAACAGTCCCACTCATTCGGTCCGCTACATTTCTCACAAGTGGAATGGCAATTTTTACACCTTCCCCCTTCGAAATACTCGTCTGCAAAAATATTTCATTTAAACAATAGGTCCAGGAAATTACTCTATTCATTGAATTGAATACTTACTGGTATCGCATTTCTCATTGCCATTCGGTAGACAAGTACCGCTTTTAGTTAGAATCCATTTATCTTGGCAAACAGAACAAACGGCATAAGTGCACATTGAACAACCAATTGGGCACCTAAAACATAAAGGAATTTCGTTCTTTAAAGGAGATTAAACTTAAAAGCGACAATTAAATGCTCCAACAATATACAGAAAGTTCAAAGCGAATGTTTGAGATTGCGAACGTCGGCAAGATTGACGACCTCTGTTTCATCACGGAATGGAATGCAAAGATAAATTATCATAACAATAACACTCACGCCAAACATTCTCTTCTTTGGGTGTCGGCGTAATATCCCTGGGGGCATTTTGGTACGCAACGATTCTTGAATGCGTAATCACCGATGCGACATGAAACGCAAGCATTTTCGCTGATGCCGTAACAAGATTCACACGTTTCGTGACAAGGCACGCATCCGAAATCATCTTTTTGATGTGTACCTGGAGGGCACGCCGCTAAACAGGAACCGTTGTAAAGGACATAATTGTGGACGCAAGAAGAACACATATCGGCCTTTTCTGAACAAGTATCACAGTGTTCTGCACATGGGAAACAGGCATTTGCGTCGGGATCCTCATAGTAACCGTCTGGACATTGTTGTAAACAAACTGCTAAATCTACAACTAATAAATGAGCGGGAGCACATGTTAAGCAAGAGTCTTGGCCGGCTCCTGCGCAAGTTTCGCATGACTCGTGACATGGCCAGCAAACCCCACCTTGATTTACAAAACTTCTGGGGGGGCACCTCGATACACATGAATTATCTAAACGATAATGTTTGCACGCGACACACTGAGTTGGCCCCTTCCCATAACAACCTTGTGAATCACATTCAGGATCACACAATCTTTGCACTTGTTTGTCGTTGGCATCTGCCAAAACATTTTTCCGCTGCGCGGAAGGAATGTTTTTGGGGTAATTGCGTCTATCAGAAATGCCAAGTTCGATTTCGTTGAGGAATGCCGAATATTCCGAAGCGTCGTAAACATCGTTAATATGATAAGCCTTCTCCTCTTGATAAGCACTGTTTGAATTAAAGTATCCCTTATTTCGGAACCGTATCGGATTTGTGGCCGTCCCGTAGAATATTAATTGCCACTTTTTTAATATTCCCGGTTGAGTGACATGGATATTGCCTGCATTTAATATTTGAAGGGTCCAACGCCCTTCGGCACTTTCTCCCCAAAAATGGACACTTAAAAACGGCCAATCGTCGAAGTTGGAACTCGTCGCGTCATGCGTCCTCTCAAATAAAAGGGTGGAAGTCGTCCCCATCGGCGACGTTAGTAATATCCGTAAATTTCCTCTTGGGAAAAAGCTCAGTGAAATTTTACATTGAACGTGTTCCAAAAATCTGACCTCATTCATCGTTCCGCTGCAGCCATTCACATCCATGTGCACTGATATGGTATAACCGAAAGATGTTTCAATAGACTTGTCCTCGTTTATTTCTTGTGATTTACAAATGTGCTGTGGGGGTACGTTAGTCCATTGTTCAGCTAATGTTACCATTTGAGCGGCGTCCATTAGTCCGTAGCCAAACTTGTGACTAACTTTTCTTTTTACGCCATTAACTATCCATCCTCCCTCCTTTTCTAAAGGTTGCGACCGCGACGTCATTATGACTAGGTGTTGCATGTCCCGCCAAGTTAGTAATGAATTTGCTTCTAAAGCTAATGCACATATTCCAGCGGCTAATGGCGCCGACGCGGAAGTACCGGTGTGGTCGACTGTACATATATGGTCAGGTCGTAATTGAACGTCCATATCTACTGTTGCAACACTTTTATCTCGGCCAGGTGTCCCCGAACTATACGTAGAAGCTAAAGTCGACGAGCATTCTTCTAAATACCATGGCTTATATCCTCCCTGCGTTGCACTAGATACAGATATAGTAAATATGCTATTTGCATAACCATCACAATTGCAGGAATCCGTATGCTTGCCCCCGTTTCCTGAAGCCCATATAAAAATAGATCCCTTTCCCCCTCTTCCGTTCGTCACTCCATTTATAAACGCCCTGAAACAAAAGGATTTTTAATGAGCTCGCCGGTAAGCGGATTTCTAAGTCACTCGCAATTAGACAATAGTTTACCTTCTAGCCAGAGGGCCGGGGCCGTCAACGGTTTTGCCGTCGTCTTCAGGCCCCCAGGACGCACTATATATGTCTATGTGATGTGTGTTGAATCCTAGTGCTTGAGCTTCTACTGCGTCGTTAACAAGGCCATCAAGCATGCGGACACCTCCAATGCTCGCATTGTAAGCTATGCCCACGCCACAATACCTATTATACGCGACGGCAGCAACCTCACCGGCACAACGGGTGCCGTGTTTATTGTCGCCATTGTCCTGCGGCGTCGGGTCCGTGTCGTTTCCATTAATGTCCGTCGATGCTGCAGGATCCTATAATATCAAGTTTCTGGTTCAATACACTTCACCTACGTAATACAGGGCGCTAAAGAGAAATCATTTGTTCTATATTGGGTTTTCATTTGACAGCTCTTAGCCGTTATGATTAATGGATGTTCCAATATATTATTAATCTGTTCGTAGGTAACTAGATACTAAAATATGTACGTACATAGTTTTGTGATAAGTCTGGATGATTTGGTTGTATTCCATCGTCTAAAATTGTAATGACTACGCCTTTCCCTGTATATCCTTTGCGCCATGCTAAACCTACATTCATGTCTAGGCCGTCGGCTGCACCGCCATTCTGAAAATGAAGTATTAGTTAAGAATCTAGCACCAGTTGGTAATTAGTAGCAGGAATGAACAGACGCCAGCACATCAAGCTACCCCAATCTGTCATATTTCCCCAATTGAAAGTGAACCTTATGCTTATATGATAAAGTTGAAAATCTATAAAAGAAATTTGACAGATTGGGGTAGCTGGATGTGCTGGCTTCTGTACTAATTTTACGCCATTAAAGTATATATAATAATATCATCTTATATAAATGAGGCAGCTCATCATTTGATGTACTAATGAGAATGACGGCGTGTTACTGAAATCTCAAAAATATAGGTTACAAATTATGTTCTGTAGGTACAAGTTTATTCGGTCGCTAATTGAACAGCGAACCAATTAAATGGCAAAAATCGCCATACTAAAATGGTGAATAACTGAAAAAACTGTTGTTGCAATTATTTTTCAAATTACATATATTAAGAATCTGTCATTAGTTGCCGAAAAGTACCTCGATAACTACTTTTAAATAAACAATGTTAATGTTAGTTTAACTAATATATAATAGTAACGACGTATATGTGGAACGGTGTAAAACGCAATCGTCATTCACTGCACCCTGAGAAAAAGTAAGGGTTGTAAAAGTCGACCAAGCGCAGTTCTAATATGCAATTCAGTTCAATATATGCCAGCCTTTCAGGCAATTTACATAACTTTTCTTACTCACTATTAGATTCTATTAGAGCCTCCCACTAGGCAAGCTATGTCAAGCGAGGTCAAACGCATTTATGTGTTCAATAAAAAAGGTATTTCCCTAAAACTATTTTGTTTCGTATTTTATTTACTGAAATTCCTTCTCACTTTCAGTAAAGCACATAATACTACAGAATGACAAACATTACGACTGGCCTTAAAACAATGGGACATGAAGGTCACGAGTTTTATCGCCCTACCTGTACACAGACATAAAATAAAACAGAGAGCAGGATTGTAATAGAACTACTCCTATTCTAGAATAACTCTAAAAACTCAAGTACCTGCCAAGTACACGAAATTGATAGGCCGCATGTGGTTGGTATTTACCAACCTCGATTGCTTTTCACGCCGCAGGTCGTGGGTTCGATTCCCACCCAGGACAGATATTTGTGTGCATGAACATGTCTGTTTGTAATTCTGGAGTCTGGGTGTAATTATCTATATAAGCAGTCATAAACAAAAGAAAAGTAGTATATGTAGTATATCATATAGCTGGTTTCCATTGTAAAAGCTCTGTTTAGATGGCTGTGTATGAATAACATTCCAGCATATTATTATTATTATCTGCATATCTTAATGCTTGAGGATGGGATAAAAAGTTTTATGGATATAAAAGTACACGAAGAAGTGATATTTCCGAGTAAAATAATAATTTAAAGAAATGTTTTGGTATTTGTGCATTAAATTTGTAAATATCCAAATGAATTCTGCCATTCAAAACCTTAGGATTTAAAAAAAAACATGGTAATTTGTAATTTGTTGTTCAACATGTAGAAGTAAATACATATACAAAATAAATAGCCAATCGAATTATGTAGGTAATACAATTATTGGCTTTTCTGTCATTATATATTAATATATTTTGTAGCATATTATGAAAATTTAATTATAATAATAAATATTTATTACTATTTTTGAACTAGTTTCAATGATTATAGTACTGTGTTTCGACCACATTATAGAAGAGGCACTGCGATAATACTAATTGCACCCATCTACTTATTAATGTTCATCCATAAACGGAGAGTTTTAGCTATTATTAATTATCTGTGAATGGTTTTACAAACCTTTAAAATTATCGATATAATCACTTGATATGTATGATCATGCCTAAACTGTTTCCAATTTTTTTGCCAAGTAGGTATTCTAAAATTCCTCTCTGAACTTACGATTCTCTGTGACTGTCGGTTTTATACCTCGATTTTGGGACGAAACTACTGAATTAGTTATACACCTAGGTTCTTTGTTTAGGATGAATTTTAGTACGAAATATAATGGTCGACTGTTGTCTGCTTAGACATTCGTATGTTTAGCGTTTGGGTCTAGAATAATAATTTACTGCACTACCTACGTTGCTTGCGGTGAATTTTAAGTGAATTTCAAATTAATTTTGTTCTTGAAACTCAGAAATATTCTACAAAATAAAAAAGATATTTAATAAATAAAAAACCCGACTGCGTAAATAATGAACCAAACTACGTACATAGGCAAAGAACTGAAAAGAAAAAAACAAGCACATAGATGGCTGGTGGTCTAAAATTATATAATGTAATATTGAATGAATACTATTGAAGAAAATAAAATATATTCTAATAATGGAACATAACAACTGAACAGTCGGGATCCATTGACAAATTAGATTGGCTGTCGACTAATGGATCCCGACTGTTCAGTGGTTATGTTCCATTATTAGAATATATTTTATTTTCTTCAATAGTATTCATTCAATATTACATTATATAATTTTAGACCACCAGCCATCTATGTGCTTGTTTTTTTCTTTTCAGTTCTTTGCCTATGTACGTAGTTTGGTTCATTATTTACGCAGTCGGGTTTTTTATTTATTAAATATCTTTTTTATTTTGTACTTTTTAGTTATGAGTTCCTAGCTAGTTTCAAAAATAAGTTAACCACATTAAGTATATATTATAATTTTTGTTCTTAATATTTATGTTTTTTTTTATATTGTTATCATTCATTATCTATATTTAGTTATTAAATATTATTCATTCATTTATTTATTTCACTAAAATAGAGTACAGTGGTGGTCTTACTATTAGGTTAGTCTCATCAATTTTACTCATAAACAGCATGCGAAATGTGTGATTGTTATTTTTTTTTTTATTGGGTAAACTAACAATATCACAATATTACACTATAATAATGTTTAGGCTATACAATATAATTAATTATGATATCCACACCGTCGTTATATGTCAAATTTTACACAAATAATATAATTAATTAAATAAATCACAGTTTTTTTTTAAGACAACCCCTGCAATATGGAATCTAATCCCTGTGTTGCAGGGTACTTAACAACATATAATAGTCGGACACAAATTACATCCAGACTCAGAACAACAATTTATGGGTCACACAAGTAGTTGTCCGGCGCGGGACTCGAACCCGGGACAAGAAGCGGCAACGCGACTGCCTTAGCCGTTGCGCCTCACGTGCAGTCAAAAATTTGATTTGATTGAATAGCATGATTTTTCTAGAAGCCACAGTCTGTGTTGGTTTTTGAACTTTGCCGCTGAAAAATGTCTAATACTTTGCGGCAAAGCATTATACACTTTCACACATACAGCATAGGAACTTTTTCGTTGTATTAGTTATCATGTTGCGAGGAAAAACATCTTTAGCTCTAGTAAATACTGTGGCTGCATTTTCACAAATACACCAATTTGAAAAATGTACAAACACACTAGTCATAATTTTTAGTCCTTTTAACAATGATTTACATGAGACGAACGGAGGAGTACCTGTAATTGCTTTAACGCATTTTTTTTGCAATAGAAATGCTCTCGATTTATCTGTTGAATTGCCCCATAGTACCATACGTCGGGTAACCAAGGTAATGATTTGCCTATATATTTATCGCGATTGAGACCCGTGTCCACAGTATATAAAAAAAATGTGTACAAATCGCGAAAGTTTAAAAACATTAAAAGATACCATACCTCAGGATAGAACCAAAGTACCCGAAAGATGCCATCAATATCGATTGGTAATAAGGATGTTTTGCAAAGTCGTGACAAAACGTATACAAACCTATTGATTCTGATGCATTTTTGATCAATGTGCAATTTCCAGTCACAATAACGATCAACTGTTATTAGTCCGATTAAGGAATGACTCAAAGGAGGGTATAGAGTGCGTGAGCGGGAACCTAAGGGATATTTTCAGAAACTTGTTCAGAGTACCTAAGTACTCTGAACAAACATACTAAAAGTCCTGACGTCTAGGAGGTTAGGCGGAGGGAGGAGGGGGGAGGGGGGACAAAGACCTCAATTTTAGGTTTTTTGCTAATATCTTTAAAAAGCGGCGGCGGAAGAGTAGGCATAATTATGCATACCAACGGCGGCGCTCACAGGCCGAGTTAGCTGGCTTACTGTACGCTCACCGAGACGCAGGGGACGAGCACAAGTGAGCTATTTAGTCCGAGGGAGCATACCTGAAACAAAACCCCGATCCAAAGTGTTATCCGACCCGTGCTGAGGGATCCTTGGCCAGAGGGTATTCTGGTCGATAACGGAGGGTGTCTATGTTGGCGGTCATAGGACACAGCATGGATCCGCCTTACCCCCGTATAGGGCTCTGCGAGGGTGGACCGTTTAGTCCCTAATACTCGTGGGAACGCAATGGATACAAGTACTTTTAATCCTTTAAATGGCGGCGACGTGGTCCGCCACCCGTCACGTCTCGTTTCCCAGAGAGGCGAAAAGTGGTCAACGGAGAGCCGTTTTGCTACGTTGAATGTTGGAGGAGGAATAGAAGGTAAGATGGACGAAGTATGTCAGCTTATGAGTGAAAAGCGGATCGATGTGTTGTTTGTGAATGAGACGAAGCGGAAAGGGTGTGATACTACAAAACACGGACTATACACGGCGTATTGGTCTGGAGTACCGAACACCACCCGAGCTTGCCAAGGTGTGGGTCTCATTCTTTCCACAAGTATGGATGAGTGTGTGACTGAGTTCGAATGCGTGAATGCAAGAGTAATGTGGTTGAGAATGAAAGTTGGTATGACCCGTATCTTCCTAGTAGGAGTGTACGCTCCTGTAGATATGGGTGCAGCTGTAATACAGCGAGAACAAGAGGAAAGAAAGGCATTCTGGGAGACCCTGAGAGATGTGTTGCGATTAAGTCAGTATAATGAAAGAGTAATGTTAGGTGATTTTAATGGGTGGGTTGGGGTAAAACGTGATGGTTTTGAAAGAGTACTAGGTCAATTCGGTGACGAGAGTGAGAATGAGAATGGGTACAGTCTGCTTGAGATATGTTTGGAATGGGGTCTTTGTGTTACAAATACTATGTTTGAACATAAAAGAATCCATACGTTTACACGAGAGAGGAAAAATGTGAGAAAGAGTATGATTGACTTCGTGATTGTAAATGAAAAACTGAGAAAGAATGTTCTAGACACAAGAGTCTATCGTGGGACCGCAATCCATACAGACCACTTTCTGGTAATGAGCCGAATAAGTGGTCTATTCAAAGGATGGCGCAACCGAATCCCTGAGACTAAAAGTGTACTAGAGAGAATAAAAGTAGAGGAACTGCAAGAGGAAGATGTGGCAGATGAGTACAAAAGTAAGTTGGTTGAGAAGTTTGAGGGATCTGAAGACATAAGAGAAGTAGAAGAGCTATGGAAGGTAGTCAAGGAAGGTGTGGTGAGTGTAGCTGGTGAAGTATGTGGTGTAATAAAGAGAAGAAGAGGAAGAAAGATGAAGAATATTTGGTGGGATAAAAGTGTACAAAAAGTTGTATGTGAAAAGAAGAAAGCGTGGTTAGACTGGCTAGCCACCAGAGCAAACGAACGAATGCATAAGGCAACGAATGAGGATATAGAGAGGGCCTGGAATAATTATAAAAGAATGAAAGGAATAGTAAAGGATGTGGTGAACGAAAAGAAAAATGAACAAAAGGATAATTTTGATAGAAGGTTGTCTAAGGATTTTCAGACGAACATCAAGTTTTTCTGGAAATCCGTTAGATCAGTAAGAGGCATCACTCAAACCTCAGAACTGAAATCCATACGAGACCAAGGTGGAAATATAGTGAAAGGGGAAGAATGCGTGTTAAAACGGTGGAAGGAGTATTTTGAAAGTTTGTATGAAAGAGGTGTAACAGAGAGTGAACGTAGTTCACTAAGTATAGACAAGATCAAATGTAAAGATGACATTGGTATGGATGAGATTGTGAAAGCTATTAAGGGTATGAAATCAGGTAAGTCACCAGGGTATGACAGGATAACTTCCGAGATGCTGAAGGCTGGACATGGCGTCATAGCGAGTCAGCTGTGCAGCCTTTTCAATTTATGCTATACCACCGGCCAAGTGCCAAGTGATTGGTGCAAGGCTGTCATCGTACCTCTTTACAAAGGGAAAGGCTCACGGCAAGACTGTAAAAACTATAGGGGCATTAGTCTGCTCAGCGTCGTTGGTAAGTTGTATGCAAAAGTATTGGTTGAAAGAGTTGTGAAAGAAACCGATGCGAAAATATGGGATGCACAGGCGGGTTTTCGGAAAGGAATGGGATGCACGGATCAGGTCTTTTCTCTGCGAAGCATAGTAGAGAAGTTTTTGGGCAAAAACCAAAAGGTTTACTGTGCCTTCGTAGACTTAGAAAAGGCCTACGATAGAGTGTTGAGGAGTGAACTATGGTCGGTACTGTCCATGTATGGGTTGAACGACAACCTTGTTCAAGCACTGAAATCTCTTTATATGGATTCCAGAGCTTGCGTGAGGATTAACGGGTGCTAAACCACTCGGTGTATGACCGAGTGGTTTAGCATCCAAAAGGGTGTTAGACAGGGATGTGTAGCGTCACCGTGGTTGTTTAACCTATTCATGGATAGCTGTTTAAAAGATTTGAAAGAAAGTGAATGCGGTGTAAGGATGAATGAGTTACTCATCAAATGTCTGCTTTACGCTGATGACCAAGTTTTACTTGCATCATCGGCGGACGAGTTGCAGGTGATGGTAACAAGTATGCATGAATCTTTTGAAAGGAAAGGGATGAAAATGAATGTAGGTAAGACGAAAGTAATGGGATTTGAGAGGGATGAATACACGACAGCGTGTGATATTGTTATTGGAGGAGAGAAAGTCGAACAGGTGAATGAGTTTGTATATTTGGGAACTTTGTTTACGAGAGATGGGAAATATGAAAAAGATATTGTAGGAAGAGTAAATGCGGGGAACAGAGTGAATGGGGCACTACACGCCTTTATGAGTAGCTGGCAAGTATCAAAGAAGGCTCGACTAGCCGTGCACGATGGAGTGTTAGTGTTAACTTTAATGTATGGAATCACTTTAGGAACGGAAGTTGGGTATGACAGAAAAAGAATGAAAGTAAAATAAATGCAGTGGAAATGAGAGCTCTGAGAAGTATGTGTGGTGTGACTTTGAGAGACAGAATTCGAAATACTGATGTAAGAGAGCGTTGTGGTGTGAAAGAGGATGTAGTCACAAAGATTAAAAAAGGCATGCTGAGATGGTTTGGCCATTTAGAAAGGATGAATGAAAGAAGATTGACAAAAGAAGTATACCTGGCCTGTGTGAATGGGACAACCGGTAGGGGAAGACCACGTCGAACATTCTCTGACCAAATTGGAGATGTTCTCAAGAAAGGGCAGGTCAGAAGTACCCTAAACCGGCGAGCATGTATGAAGCATATAATGACAGTAATCGAGGCAAAAGAAGTATGCAAAGATCGTGACAAATGGAAATCCGTTGTCTCTGCCTACCCCTCTGGAAAACAGGCGTGAGTCTATGTAAGTATGTATCTTTAAAAAGTTGTGTTTTAGCAAAAAATATTCCAAGATAAAATTAAAGCTTACAAAATTCACTATAACTTTGATCTCATATACTTTTTCATATTTCCATTCGTTTATGAGCTACATGCTCCAGAAATATAGAAAATTTAAGTTATTCAGCGGAACTCTTACAGATGCCTTGAGAAGTTTAGGAGACCTGATATGCTTCTGGAGGGAGGTGTGCTGGATGGAGTGAAGGTCGTCATGGCTCACATACAATGGTCCTCATCGGGACTAAGTGCGGAATTCAAACCCACTAGCATATTAGTGGGAACAAGATGATGATGAGTTATTCAGCGTGATGACTGATGCCCGAATTATCTCTAAATTTATTTTAACATAAGCTGGGAGTACCTCCACGAGGTAAGGGCGATATCCAGTAAGATATCGCGTTTTTTTGTAACAGCAGATAACTGAGCTTAGGCGGAGCTAACCTTACTGGCTAAAACTGAAAAATGACGATGAATGAATGAATGACAAAAAATGAGATGCAATAGCATGGATATGAACACATCCTCTTCTTACACTCATTTACCGGCTACAATACAACATCAGCAACGTTTAGAAGAAGCAAGGTGGGTTTCTGTAAATTGTATTTAAATTGGGAAATTATTAAGGAAGCAGCAAAAATCTTTTACAACCCAAGCTCCAGCCATAATGATGTTGCAGAAGCTGGGAAAGTGTGCTTCCTGAAATGGTATGGGACACCAGCAAAAATGACCTTTCTCAATGTAATTCTTCAAGAGGGTTTTATCGCCCTTTTTGAAGAAGAGCACCACCACACGCCTGTGCCATGCTTGTGGCGTTTGACCTTCTAGTATGACGGAGTTAAATAACTTCTGAAGGGCCCGTAGGATTGGTGTACCACCCGCCTTCAGAAGCTCTGCCGTAACTCCATCATCACCAGGCGCCTTGTTGCTCCTAATCTCGCAGAGGCTGACGTCCGGGATGTCATCGGTAAGTGTTGGGTTAGTCGTGCTCTGGGATCTGAGGCACAACTATCGACAGGTGATTGGGTTTTCGTATACAGCTGTCCGTAGAACCTCACCATGTCTCCCAGCAACTCAGGTCTAGACGTGACGATTCTGCCATCCTCAGTCTTCAGCTTCGTCGGTTGGCTCTGTCTAACAGATAGTTCTCTTGCAAACACTTTAGAGCCTTTGTTCCGCTCAATAGCTTCTTTAATACAATTTGTATTAAATTGACGCGTGTCGCGAGTCAAAGACTTTATGATCTGTCTGTTGAGCTGCCGGTATCTGGTAGCATCATCAGAGGATGTCAGAACCATTTTCCGTCTTTCGTCCATAAGCTGCAGGGTATAGTCAGACATCTTTTTGGTTCTGTTTGTACGGTGGGCCTTGAAGACCTTAGACCCAGCCGTATGGACAGCTTCTACGAGCCTGTCGTGGTATGAGTCCGCTTCCTCGCAATCTGCTGGGCATTCGAAACGGTTTTGCAGTTCGAGCTGAAAGGGTTCAGGGTTTTGGATGTAGATGGGTAAAGGTCGGAGCGTAGACTTTATCAGTCGGAACCTCTGGAGCTTGACATTTAGGTTCAATGAGCCTCTCACCAGTCGGTGATCGCTCCCGGTTTTAACCGTATTGATTACTGAGACGTCATTGAACATCTGTCTACTCGTCGACAAGATAAAGTCTATCTCGTTTTTTTTTACCCGTCGGGGCTTACCCAGGTCCATTAGCGGTTTTCTGGCTTCGTGAAAGAGGAGTTCATCATAAAGAGTCCCTCCTTCTCCATGAAGTCGGCCAACATTTGGCCCCGTGGATTCCGGTCTCCAGTTACAAATTGCCCCACTCTCAGCTCATTCCCGAATCGTTAAACCAGCTTCGCGTTAAAGTCCCCCATGACCACAGTGAAATAAGAGTTCGAGGTATGTATGGCTCTAGAAACATCCTCATACATGACCTCAACCTCATCGTCGAAGTGCGTCGAAGTCGGCGCGTAAACCTGTATGGCCTTCAACGAATACCGCTTGGTAATTCTGAGTATAAGGTACGCAACCCTAGTCGACACACTCCCGATTTTCAGTATGTTGTGGACGAGGGATTTGTGTACTATGAACCCAACACCACCTTGGGACAGTTGGTCGCCCTCCCGGAAATAGAGCAGATTCCCGGATTTCAGAATTATTGTGTCCTCCCCCTCTCTTCGAACTTCAGATAATCCTATTATGTCCCAATGTAACCTGCTCAATTCTTCCTCCAGTTTGATCATCTTCTCGTCGGTCCGCAGTGTGCGTGTGCTGTATGTTGCCAGGGCCAGAGGTCATCGGTTTTGGTAACGCGGAATCTGCCGAGGATTCTTAGCACCCCCTGCCCTGCCGTAACCACGGCTGTTACCACGGCTGGGAATAGCAGGGCTACCGGGGACTGGGGGCCGCGGTTTAATTGTGTCCTTTATTTGAGGGGATCTGCCATAAGTTAGCCGTTAGATACTTTAGGTAGTCCAATATACCTAATAGATACTTTAGTATATGTCCATCAACACTCACACGCACATTCATACAAGGTTTTCGTCTTTTCATCGTAAATTTCTACTGTTTTAAAACCTACATGTGAGAATAGTTGTTACGCAACTTTAAATCGATATAGCTCCTAAACGGCCGGTCAAATCGAAAAATGTTGAAAGAAAACTAAAAATGTTTTTAAATACCTATTCAACGATACCCCACATGACATAGTTTGTTGAATTAATTTTTTTTAATTTTCACAATATGGCGTCCAGTAGTCGCCATATTGAATTTTCACTAACGTCATGTCTTTAGTGACACTTTCCGGACTGAAAGGAATCGATTGACGTGCGAATCATTAAAATCGGTCCAGGCGTTTGGTCTGTATAGTGCTTCAAAGGAACATACATACATATGTATGTATGTATGTTCCTTTGAAGCACTATACAGATACACAATACACATAGGCTATGTAGCCTGATAAACACATTACCCTTTGCGTCCCGCAGTCGGGTAAAAAGTACTCTGCTAATGTGCCGTAAACCTAAAAGTCACCCGGCGTCATTATAGGATTTCCGTATTATTTAATAGATGCAGATGTATAATAATAGTAATATCCTGGGACATTATTCACACACGGCCATCTGATCACAAACTAATTAGAGCTTGTACTATGGAAACCAGATAACTGATATACTACTTTTCTTTTGTAAATTCGTACTGAGGCGCTCATAGCTAGATGCTCTCACCGGTCCGTAAGTGATCGGCGAGGTTAAGCAACTAGACTCGCGGTCAGTCCATAGATGGGTGACCGCCAAAGTGGTTTAATTTTTGAGCGACTCCGTGCTTCGAAGGGCACGTTAAGCTGTCGGTCCCGGTTGTAGTCATTAGATAACAGTCGTTAAGCCATGTCAGAGGCCTACTGGGCAGTTTGAACAACTCTGATGCTAGGGTAACCACTGCCCATACGATAAGTAAGTAAGTAATAGTCTCAAGACAAAGGATCAGGTTCTTGCATACAAATATCTGTCGTGGGCTGGAATTGAACCCACGACCTGAGGCGTGGAAGGGAAGCATTTACCAACCACACTAACTTCGCATTTAATCATAAATTACTTTATATGTCTCCATTGAGTACAATAGAATACAAAAATGTAATCAAAACAATTAAAGACTATAAAAACTAAATGCAATTTTCACGTGACTTTCTTAAATATCAATTTTATTTTACGAATCATTCTTATTGAATGTCAAATCAGATTTTATCCCAAAAAGCGAGAATTATTTTTCACTTTTTCAATGAAGCCAAATGGAAAATATCCTTTTTAATATGTTTTTAAATTGTTATGGGTAACGCACCAACCCTCATAAAAGGACAATGGCCAGTACTTTATGAGGAGTGCCATAACGTTTAAAATCTGTTTTTTATTTCAATACCCTTCTTTTTCCCAGTGTAATATCAGTCATTTACATTCATGCAAAAATCCGCAAAGTTTATTGGGATATATTTTAGTCTTTACTAGAGACCTAAGAATTTTAGGTGGATCTTCATTAAGTAGGTAGTTTAAAAACATCCACAGATAAAATTTACGTCAAGAAAAGAAAATTGACATATCTTCACTCAAAATCTTTCAGACAATTTGTATTTTTATTTAAAGATGAATTGGAGAAATGTCCATTCTAATTATTAGATAGACTTATTAAATACTCACATTATTTACAAATAAAAATAAATACTTATATTTATTTTTATTTGTAAATAATGCTAGTATTTGCTTCTATTTTTGGCCCTTGTATGGAAATGTAGATTATTTTCCACATAGATAGAGCCATATTGTTTTTCCGGACTTAATCATCCTTTTAACGTCATCTTACCGAACCAACACGGTAACAAAAAATACATATAAACTTATTCGTTATATTTTTTATTATTAAAATGATTCTAATAATTAAAACTAAGTTCAACAAGCTCTCTCGTTCGGTGTCAGTTGTTAATCTTAAATAATAAGCTCTGTCAACCATTAAATACTTTTAATTTTATCTTAACTTTAATCAATCGAATTAATTCTTGATTATGCAGTGTCCCACTTCAGGGCAAAGGCTCTCTCCCACAATGAGAGGGCATAGACCATAGTCCACCACGCTGGCTTGAGGGTTGGCAGATTACACATGCCATCAAGAACATTCTGGAGAACTCTCAGGCACGCAGGTTTCCTCATTATGTTTCTTTTCAGCATTTTAAGTACGAGCTAATTAATTTCTAATACGCACATGAATTCGAAAAGACAGTGGTGCGCGCCTTGGATTTGAAATCGAGACCACTGTCTCCATAGTCTAATGGTCTACCCACTGGGCTAACACTGATCAAGATCATATCGAATACTTGACTGAAAGAATTACACCAACTGATTACAACGACAAACTTAATCCACCTAGATATTCAATACGTATTGCATGCATCTAGAACCTCCCCGGGCGAAGGAAAAGCCAAATTCTGTATGCAATTGAATTCACACGGTTCGTTTGGAATTTATTCAGTGCACTGCCAAAATATTCAAGATTATAGATCGGTTGACCTAAGGGGCTTGAATATATTTGTGTGTTGTTGATACAGGAAAAACTATACCTAATGGCCTCTTCATAACGTCCTCTTAACTGAATTTCGGCCACGGCGACCAGTTTCCATGGAGTCTAGCTATTTTTGCGGGACATATTATAGTGCACAAGTGCATTCCATCACTCTCATGATAGTGATACGACCGGAAAGAGGTCAGGTATAGGACCGAGGGTTTTACGTGCTCTCCGAGGCACGGAGGTGTAATACCGCCAACTCCCAGACATCGGTCTGACACTGAGAAAATTTCTTAACAGAAATATCCCAAAATTAATTTTTGGCCTGACCCGGGATTTGAAGTCATACCTCATTATTTGCGGGTGAACACGCTACCGCTAGACAAACGAGAAAAAACTATAATTTTTGTTTTAACGACAGATTGAATCCAGGTTGGTTGGTGGTTTCTAATAGGAGCGTGAGATTCTGGATGCTTAAAAATTATAGTTCCTATACCTACTTTTATAGGCATACTATATAATTCAATTAATATGACTCACCCACTAGAAACCGTAAAAACTTAACCAATCCTCATAATAGGCTAATTTATAAATGAAATCAATTGGTAGAACTTCCATGATTGTTAGTTATTGATCAAACTAACTTGGTGCCGTGCTGAACTAGCTGCGGAGTTAACCTAATTATACATGTTTATTTCATAAAATACAACTCCCGCACTAGTAAACTGAAGGTTCATCACGGGAATCCTCACACATATGATATTCACTCACAAAAAGCACACCCAGACTCTTATCTTATCTTATCTTTGATGGGGTGTACTTGCGTACGGCACTTTGACCCTTCAGGATCTTTTGTACTAACCCCCACTGGTTTTTATTCTATCCCTAGAGCCCTGAATCAAGCCCAGACTCACTCAGACCAACTAATAAAGGATCACACATATTATTGTTCAACCCGGGCATCAAACCCGGAAGACGAGGCCGCCGAGTTAGTAGCGTGGAGACAAGCTTAATCATTGCGCCACACGTAACCGACCGACCTCTTAGTAATATTCATGCAAAATTTGAAGTAAATCCATGCAGTACTTTTTGAGTTTAGCCCGGACATACATACCGACAAACAGACACACAGACAAAAACTCTAAAAACTATATTTTTGACTTTGATATCGATTGTAGATCACGCCCCAAATATCCTTTAAAAAAATATTCTATGTACAGTTTTGACTTTCCTACGATTTCATTATATGTATAGATCATATTCACAGTAAAAGAAAATTTTAATACATATATACATACATAGACTCACACCTGTTACCCGAGGCAGTCTCTTTCGCCTCGTTTACTGTCATTGTATTCTTCAGACATGCTCTCCGGCTTAGAGTACTTCTGACCTTTTTAAAAATTGTAATCATTTTTTTTATAATCGCCCGTCACCGTTATATATAAATAAGGAAATATTGGAGTGTGGATTCTAGCCCAGAAAGAATGACAGGCCGTCCCATAATATGATTCCCGTGGGGGTCGTTAAAGGCAACTAAGAGATACACCAGAAAGTAGGGCAGCTAACAGCGGTCGCTAACTCGCATGCCAAGTGATTACGGTAAGCACGTTGTGAAACCTTTTAGGGGGGGCCTATATAATATAATAATATCCAGCATAGGTTCTTGTTGATGACAGGATTTTTAGTTTGATCCATGCATAATTAATGCCTAACATCCTTATTACGTTTTGCTTTCTCGTTAAATTAATAATAACAATATCTTGGGACATTATTCAAACATGGCCATCTGAACCCAAACTAAGAAGAGCTAGTACTATGGACACCAGAAATCAAATATATAATTTTGTTGCACATGGGGCGATATCCTCTGAATTCATATAAAATACTTATAAAGTAGTACAGCTGTCACTAAAGCTTATTCGTCTTTTATCCTTCAGGAATGCAACCCCTAAGAGGATCGCAGCCGCAAAAGAAAATAGAAATGTTCTTGATACTCGAATTTCATATGTGAAAGGAGCTTTTGCACAGCCTCTTTGTAAGATAAAACCAATTTTGCGGTCTTTTGGAGTTTGTAAGTCACATAGAGCATGATAACTTGATTGTCTGCTCTTCATTTTTATTTTCACAAGAAAATGCAAGGGTACTATATGTCTATATGTTCAGTTTGCACTAAAATACAAGTATATATACCACGTATCACACACAATTAATTCGTTTATGGGCTATGTCGAAATACTACTAATAACGGTTTTGTCAAACATTGTGCATCCACAATGTTTGACAAAACCGTATGACAGATCATTTTAAAAGTGACAACTAACAACGAATAACTTCGACAAACATGTCATCGAAATTGCAGAGTTGCAATTTGTATCTGAGCAGATCATTTATAGGCCAGTATTAATTTCACCTAAAACTTTTGGCTGATAATCAGTTCATAAATACCAACTTAACCAATTAAAAAAGATAAATTCGGTTCTGGCACTTGCCGGCCGCTGCGCTAAAAACGTTTTTTTTAGTCTAATCATCTCATTCTCTTTCACTACAAATATTAATTTGAGAAGATTTAAAATTCTCGGTGGATAATATCAGTCTATGACTTGACTATGCAAGTGTCAAGTCATAATAGTCAAGTATCAACTTTCTAAAATCTGTCTGTAGTTATTTGTTAATTAAAGAGCAATTTTTAATATTTTTAACTGATTCGGTTTGACACAAAAAGGCTATCACCACACTACACTACACAAAAGATACACATAAGAAATTTATAATAACATGGGTAAATGTTTCTTAATATATAATCTTTTTCCCATCTTACTAGTGTCGGCTCCCTATTTCCCTACCAGAATTATTCGAGCAGTTGCCATCTGCCCTCAAAACCCGTAATTAACCAGTAACCCTAAGAAAGTTAGACCTGATAATTTCGCTTTTGACTACATGTGACGATTATCATAGCTGTTCTCATAAAAACTGGGACCTCATAACAAACCATCGGTGATTAACAAGCTGGCAAGGCAAGGATGGTAACTTGAAACCGAATCAAGTCTTTTGTTTTACCTATACTTATTTATTTATAGTATGTAATTGTGTATATATTTATATATATATATATATATATTACTTATGTATTTTATTCATATATATACTTATTTAGTATATGTATAAGAGTATCTATTTAAAGTCGTTATTTGTTTGTAAGTTATTTTACAGTACATTACTAGCCACATTTCTCAATTGCTAATCTAGTCCATCCAACGGTTGTCTGGAAGAAATCGCTCTTATGCTATAAGACCGCCAATTGTACATAAATTGAAACTATGTCTATACATCTAAATTTTTATTCTGTGATATGCAATAAAGTGTACCTATCTATCTATCTATTTTTCGGTATGAGAAACGAACCCACAACCGCCGGGGGGTGAAGGCTCGACCGGAGGGCTTAAAAAGCTCTGAGACAGCGGTCTTCTATCTTAATCTATACAAATAAATAAAATTGGAGTGTCTGTTTGTAATATTGAAATAACCGGTTTTTACTACATTAATATGAATATATATACGGTACATACACCAAAAAACATTTTTTACAATTTTTGTCTGTCTGTCTGTCTGTTTGTTCCGGCTAATCTCTGAAATGGCTGGACCGATTTTGACGGGACTTTTATTGGCAGGTAGCTGATGTAATAAGGAGTAACTTAGGCTACTTTTATTTTACAAAAAAAAACCGAAATATACTAATTAACACGCGGACGAAGTCGCGGGCACAGCTAGTATATAATAATAACAACAAATATCTTACCAGATACCACTGCTCCTTAAAGAGCGGATCAGGAAAAGCCGGCGGGCTCTGCCTCATTACGTGTCTCGGCTTCCACTGGTGGTCCCTTTTCACCCGTCGTAATTCCCGCTGCTGCATCACCCATCTCACCTGCCAAACGTACTTATTTTAATCCTCTTTTGGACATTGGAGTTATGTTACATGTCACACGCAGAGTTACTCAGTAAGTGAAGTCCATAGGAAAAACCTATGAAAGTATATTCCATATTGGTATAATTGAAGCGCGCTTAAATATTTAAATCCGAATTAATTTCACACACGATATTGACATAATCGTTCGACCTTTTAATAAACCAATTTTCGTAGTATAATTGCACAGTGTACTTCTTTGATAACTGGGAACAACCTACAAAATATGGGGAATTATCATAACTCAGAGCAAGATTGTCTTGTCTTAATTTGACTTTTAAAGAAACTTTGATTCTAGATAAGTTTTTACACAAACAAAATATTGAGTAATGTTATAATAATACTGCTAAACAGCTGGTAATTTAGGTCTTATTCTTCTACGCGAAGAAACTTCTTTCTAAACGAGAAGGATTTGCTTATAATTTAAAAAAACCGGCGCGTCGGACTCACGCACGAAGGGTTCCGTACCATCTATAAAAATGAGCAAAGAATTCACGTCTGTTGTATGGGAGCCCGCTTAAATATTTATTTTGTAGTATTTGTTGTTTTAGCGGCCACAGAAATACATCGTCTGTAAAATTTTCAGTTGTCTAACTATATGTATGAGATACAGCCTGGTGACAGACGGACAGACAGATAGACAGACAGACGGACAGACAGACAGCGAAGTCTTAGTAATAGGGTCCCGTTTTACCCTTTGGGACGGAACCCTAAAAAACAACTTAACACTAACTAACTTAGTCTTACTTACTAGTGGCTAACCGTCAAAGCGAAATTATTAAATCATACTTCAGATAAAAAAAGAAAAAATCATCTTTTGATCTATTGACACAAGATAGGTTTATGAAAGTACTTCGAAATTTTGAGTGAAATAACTTTAGTTTTGTAAGCTGTTTTCCCCGAATATTAAATATTTGATTATATTCATCTACAAAACAATCAAACAGATACTAGTACATAGAACCAAACTATTTACACACAACGATGTTTACTAAATCGACGAAACGTTCGTTTGATTGACAGCGGTCTGGCATCAAATTATTCATTGGGATAATCCCCAAAGTTACTTGATTTGATATCATGACTTACTGCCATTTTGAATAATTGATTCAGCGCCATATTGACGTTACGATCTTAATCCAAAAGGATTAGGTTTCTTGCACAACGAACGGAGGAAAATTACTCTGGGCTCGTGGTCGAGCAATTAATTCGATAACCTTAGTGGCCTAGCGGTTGACCGTTAGTATTTACTATGAGTACGGTCGTGGGATCGAACAAATCGTTATCTATACTTAATAATTATAATAAAATCGTAAGAAAGTCAAAACTGTACACTGATACTTGGGGCATTATCTACCATCGATATTAAAGCCAAAAAATATTGTTTTAGATTTTTTGTCTGTATGTATGTCCAGGCTAAACTCAAAATGCATGGATTTACTTCATAATTTTGCGTGAATATTGCTAGGAGGTCGGGTCAACATATAGGCTACATATTATCACGCTATCACCTACGGGGTGTGATAATTCATAAAAGTTATGCGGGTAAAACCGCGCGGCACAGCTAGTACTTAATAATTATAATAAAATCGTAGGAAAGTCAAAACTGTACATTGATACTAGGGGCGTTCTCTACCATCGATATTAAAGCCAAAAATATAGTTTTTAGATTTTTTGTCTGTATGTATATCCAGGCTAAACTCAAAAAGTACTGCATGGATTTACTTCAAATTTTGCATGAATATTACTAAGAGGTCGGGTCAACATATAGGGTACATATTATCACGCTTTCACCTACGGGGGAGGAGCTGTGATAATTTGTAAAATTTAACGCAGGTAAAACCGCGGGGCACAGCTAGTAATAATAATAGAAGATCTTTACTCAAGTAACCAAAAACTCATAATTGTAAGTGATATATAAGACTTATTCTATGTTAGTCAAAATATACCTAAGGGGAACAGAAATATGTGTTTACTGGGATACATGAATCACTGATTTTTTTGACGGGCCTGTTGGCGTGGTTGGCAAATGCTTGCTTTTAACGCCGGAGGTCGTGGGTTCGATTCCCACCCAGGACAGATATTAGTGTGCATGAACATGTCTGTTTGTCCTGAGTCAGGGTGGAACTATCTATATAAGTATGTATTTACAAAAAAAAGTAATATATGTAGTATATCAGTTATCTGGTGCCCATAGTACAAACTCTGCTTAGTTTGGGATCAGATGGCCGTGTGTGAATGCCCCAGGGTATTATTATTATATTATTATTATTACTGATGCCCCATTCCGTGAGACATAGTGCAGCTATGATTCATGTATAGGCAATCAAATCTGCCTGCGATCATGGCCAGAACGCTGAATGGCCACGAATCCTGCTCACTAGGGATGCACACCGTTTGCGCATTGTAGCGTAGAAACAGTCCACTCTGGCTTATGTGAATCACGTACATTAATTTTGTTTCAGAGAGCGCAGTTTTAGAACCACTTATGATTTGTGACTAAACCACCATAATAGAGTTAGGCGCTCCTAGCCATATGCTCGTACCAGTACGTAAGTGATTGAGAGGTTAAGCAACTAGGCTCGCGGTCAGTCCATAGATGGGTGACCGCCTTTAATTTCTGAGCATATCCGTGCTTCGGAGGGCACGTTAAACTGTCGGTCCCATTTTCCGCCATTAGTCAACAGTCGTTAAGACATGTCAGAGGCGTAATGGGCGGCTTGAGCAACTCTGACACTAGGGTAACCACTGCCCATACGATAAGTAATTAGCTAAATTATAAGATTAGTATAATTTTGGTTCGTCTTAGTCTGAGCTAGAGGCACTAAGTTATCTACTATATAAAAATAAGTCGGGTTTTCCTTCCTGACGCTATAACTCCAGAACGCACGAACCGATTTCCACGGTTTTGCATTCGTTGGAAAGGTCTCGGGCTCCGTGAGGTTTATAGCAAAGAAAATTTATAAAATTTAACGCGGGTAACACCGCGGGGCACAGCTAGTCTACTATATAAAAATAAGTCGGGTTTTCCTTCCTGACGCTATATCTCCAGAACGCACGAACCGATTTCCACGGTTTTGCATTCGTTGGAAAGGTCTCGGGCTCCGTGAGGTTTATAGCACAGAAAATTTATAAAATTTAACGCGGGTAACACCGCGGGGCACAGCTAGTTTGTTATAATAATTATACTTATGGGTGAGTTTTGACTTCGGTGCCTTATCCCTACCCTGCTATTACCCAACTAGGCAGAAATATATAGAGTCCATAAACTAATACGTTCTCTCTACTCGCTGACTTTTGTAATCTAATGAAAGACGGCAATACATTACCACCTGGTAAAGTTAGATACAAGACTGATAGCTGTACTTGCTTCTCGAGAACGGAGTATACAGAGTGACCGACGAGTTGACGTTCAAACGCAAAATTTATGTTGATGAATCACCCCTCTTCTCTTCGACTCTCTCGACGATCTTCAACGATTTTAATTTTTTTTTATACTTTGAAAATGTATGAGTCCTTAGCTCAAATCGTAATTTTTAACTTTCGAATAAATTCTAAGTCAATTAATGAATTTCTAAGCAAATCATTAGATAAACCATACTTTTTAGGATGTTAGGTTAAATTATGCTAATTAGTTATCACAAAAAACTGAATCAGTGAAATGTGAAATGTTCAAAGGAACGTGAAAAAATCGAAAACTGATGTTAGGTGAAATTTACGAAAAAAAAATCATTAACAAAAACGTCGCTGTTCAACCGCAGATAATTAGGTCCTGGGTTCAAATCTCAGGTCGGTCCGAAAAATAAATTATAATCGGATTTTTTCGCTAAAAAAATCTCATTATCAGCTTGGAGTCTGGAAGTCAGCAGAGTTACATCCCTGTGTCTCGAAGAGCACGTAACGCTCTTTTGTTTCAGCTAGCAGTTCTATTGGGTCATGAGACTAAGAGAATAGAACGTGTACTTGGGCACTATAATAAAAATGTATGGGCACTATAATAATTATGTGTAAAAATGTGTGGCAACACAGAAGGCTTGTCCACATAGAGACTGTCATGGCCGCTTTCAATCAGGGGAACATTATTATTATACACCTTAAAGGACTGGCCAGTTAGTTAATCTTCTCGATTTTGAATAGAATTCATCCATCTGTAAACTTTTCCGACGAATGCGTAGTGTGAATAGATTCCTTCGAATGGAAGGATCGGTCTTCCTATTAATTCTTGCTGGATAATAGAGGATTAATTAATTAAAGCACCACTACAATGTAATGGGAGAATGGTAAAATGATATCCATTTAAGATAAGAATGAACATAGAGGAGAATAAACTATAGGATATAATAACGGTAAAATTCAGATCATCGGCGATGTCCAATTTAATAACAAAAGAAATTAATTTTGAATAATAAGTAAACTCCAAGAATATAAATGTTACCTTGTCGTCAGATTTTTACTTAATCATTAAGGTATTTGCATGTAAACATGTTTCATGATTCCTAATTTTATTCTGAGTATCCTATTTCTAATTTTTATTTTGAAACACTGACATGATTTAATACTTGTATGGTTAACTGTCCACTCGACACATAAGACTGAAATCTATCAGATTTATTTATACTTAGAAATTCAATTGATATAATTAAGGAATACAAATAAACAAAATAAAATAACTATTTCAAGGTGCCTTTACCATTCTTAAGTATTTGGCGTGGTTAAGTAATTAGGCACGCGGTAAGTCTTTTGATGGTGGTCGCCCATAGCTAGTCAATAGTAGTTTAATTACTGAGCATCTACGTGCTTTTGAGAACATGTAAAACTATCTTTAGACAACAGTCGTTAAGTCATATCAGAGGCATATTAAGCCAACTAGATACCACCGCCCATACGAGAAAGAAAAAAAAAATAGGTTTGAGTACAAATTTGCGCCATTGAACATCAATACTAAGATAATTTGATAAATTTTCTTAAAATACCTGTATCTATGTAAGTAATTTAAGCAAAGCAATTTTAGCGTACAAGTTAATTTTCTTTTAATTAACTGCCACCGACTTAAGTAAAAACATGGCGTTTTCGTTATACCTAACAAGAAATTCTATTAATTAACTTTTTAATTACAATAAGTTTAGGTTTCTTAAGATAAAACGTCTTAACCAACGTAATAGTATATACTTAATTTTCTTTCATCTTTGCTATTTTTAATTATAGCAGGTCTTTGGTTTTTTATATCTTGTGCTTGTACAAGTTTTAACAAAAATAATTTATCATGATCACTGTAGGTACTGTATTTATAAGGCAGCCAAGTTCGAGAAACAAATTAATATTAATATATAGAATTTTGGTCGAAAAAATAAAAGTAAGTAAATGTTACTAAATAAATAATATGTGTGTTATTATAGTAACATTTACAATATTGTTTGTTCCAGTTCGCAAGTTGTGTATTTTGCCGTGTGAGGACGGCATAGATTATCACCACCTCACCACATCTTGTGCGGGGCGTGGAAGTCGGCCCGAGGGAATATTTTCCAGAAAACGCGCAGCAGCGTATTTCTTTGTACTATGAACATCATACTCCGATCGCCAACCCATCTGCTAAGCGTAGCAATAATGGCAAATCCATTGTGGAAGGAAGTCTTTGTCCAGCAGTGGACTTCATTCGGCTGACATAATAATAATGAATATATTAGAGAACTATATTTTGATTTTAATAAGATAGGTGGTTTAATAATTTTGTATTTATTAAGCCAAAATAATTAATTATACAATTTACTTTCGATTTCGTATGTTTTAGAATACAATATGTACCTAGTAAAAATATTAGACTTAAACTAGATGATTAAACATAATCTCTCGACAATAACTTGATACGAGCTAGCTAAATATCAATGCTATAATAAAAAAAAATTTATAAATGTTTTCATACAATGTGTACCTAAATATCTATGTTACTATAAATAATAATGTATACAACTATATTACTACAAACATGTTGTGACTATTTACAAGCGCTTTTTTAAAGTCTACGTGAATAAAAACCTTTTTATTTTATTTTATTTATTTAGAATAAAAGTTAAAATGTTAATTTACTAAATCTAGAATTAGGCATACCCATTCTTATAACCAATAGAACTTTTTCTAACCTTACTCATGAAAATAAATGATTTTATCTAATGTTATCTTATACGGTATCCCACTATAAGAACTTCAACTTAACATATTGATACGGAACCCTTAAAACTGATTTAGCAAGTATACACTCGTGTCGTAGATTTAAATAAAAATTTGGAGCCCAGCCACTGACAACTGTTTCTCTAAGGCACGTTCTTATAAATAAATATTGAAAACTTAGATGAGAATTTATAAGAACAATTTTTCACTAGAATCCTGATGAAGCTAATATTTAGAGTAAAAGAACGTGCGATGTTTTATAAACACGAAATTTGAGCGGCTTGGTCAATATTTGAGCCAAATCATCTTCTCAAAATAATGTTTTGTTATTTTGATTAAAGAAATCGACATATTATAAGTATTTTGGGAAGAGAGGCAGGGTACAGTGTTCATTCGCTTAAAGAGCAACCCAACTAGGGAAGTACCTCCACCTCACAGAATATATTCCTTCATAATAATATTAATAACGTAACTTAACGGGAAAAAGTGATAATTCTCAATATCAGCCCGAAGTGGCATAGCCTTGGAGAACACGTAAAGCCGGCGCATCTGTACCTGACCTCTTTCCGGTCGTGTCGTCAGCCATCTCATTGGATTATGAGAGTAAGGGAATAGAAAGTGCCCCTTTGTTTGCTCACCGTTGTGCACTATAATATGTGCCGCGCAAATGGCTGGGCTCCATCACCTATCACATCGTTGCCGTGGCCAATATCACCGGAGGAGGAGGACATTAATAACTTAATGTTGTGTTTCTGCGTGTGAGTAAAATCACCAGAGCTCAATTGGGATGGGAGGAAGGGTCGGCAACACTTGTTTGCTGACTTGTTTAAAGCTCGGCATCATACCTGCGACTCCTTTGGTATTTTTAGTGTAGATTGGGCGGCGGTGATCACATAACATAAGGTGAAGCAATTGCTCGTTTGTCTCCCTCTTATACATAAAACACAGGTTTTGCTCCCTGGTTATACTAGCAAATTGTAAACAAGCACTCAGTACATAGTAGTAGAGGGCAGTACCTCAACCTTAGAGAACACATTTCTTAATAGTTACATTAATTACTCATATGGATGGGGGTAGGGAGAGTCAGAAACATTTGTTTGCGGACTCTTTTCAAGGCCGGCAACACACCCGCGAGTTGGTGTTGCGAGTGTCCATAGGCGGCGGTGATCACTTACCATCAGGTGAGCAACTTGTTCGTTTGCCGTCCTCTTAATTCAAAATAAACCTGATGGTGAGTGATTATTGTTGCCTATGTCACTCGCTACCCATATGCAATTGTGTCCGTCTATGATATGTTTGTAAAGTACCCCGCGACACAGGGATTAAATTCCTTAATGTGGACGTTGTCCTTTTTAAATGAAAATAAAATAAAATTATAAAACCAGATCCCTCTGATGAATTTCGGTAGCATTATACATTCGGAGCATATTCTGGGGCTCTATCGGCTAAGTCGCCGAACATCGATTTCTTAAATGGCGTTCTCATAAATAAAGGTTAAAAATGACTTAATCAATCGTTAAATCGGCTTCCATGAACACATGTGACGTCATAAATGGTCCGGAATCGATTGTCAACGTTGAAGCCGATTTAACGATTGATTAAGTCATTTTTAACCTTTATTTATTTGAACGCTATTTAAGAAATCGATGTTCGGCGACTTAGCCGGTAGAGCCCCTGTTAGAAACTTTCCTACTCACGCTGTTCATCGAAGGAATTAACGGTCCTTCTTCTTTTAGGAAAATGGTACTACACTCACGAAACTCCCGTTAACAGTTTACTAGCATTATATAGTTGAAGATAACAAAAACGTTGTGAAGGAATGCTGCTTTTGGTGCCAAGTCGATATTAAATGGAGAATTAACTCTTCAAGGCTAATATAAGTTGTTTTATGTATAGGAAAATACTATAATAGTTGCTTGTTTTTTCCCTGTTTCTAATACGCTCATCTACTAGTTTGTCTGAATGAATTGAACGACTGTCATCTGAATTCTAAACCCATTGGAAATCAGTTACTAAAATGATTAGAACAAATGTGATCCAGCTTGGCTTCTGACTACATCAGAGGATTGAAATAGGTAATAATAAATATTTTGTGACAACTAACGCATTGCCGTCAGATCACAAACTAGGCACAGCCTGTACTATGTCAATCACACAACTGACACACATAATTATATTTTTGTAAATACATGGGTACATATTACACCCAGACTCAGAACAAATAATTGTGCTTACCACACAAAGATTTGTCCTGGGTGGGGATCGAATCCACGACCTCTGGCTTAACAGTTAGAGTCACTCACCACTAGACCAACAGGCCAGTCATAGATATTTTATTAACAACTCTTAGTCATGGAAAACCAAACCAAACTCTAGCGAGAGTAGCTTGAATACTTAGTATCAATAATAAAGTTTACAAATTATAAAACATTTCTCCACGCCGAATTTCGGCCACGGCGCAAGTGCACAAGTGTGTGCGCACACAAAGAGGCACTTTCTATTCCATAACTCTCATGATCCGATGGGATCCTCTTTTCGTGCTCGCCGATGCACGGAGGTATAATACCGCCTACTCCAAGACTTCTGGCTGATACTAAGATATTTTTTTTACGAAAAAATCCCAAAATCGCTTTATTGGCCCAACCCGGGATTTTAACCCAGGACCTTATTATCTGCGGTTGAACATTCTACTGCTAGACCAAAGAGGCATTTTTTTTTTTTTTTTTAACATGACCCGTGCAGTTAGCCTCTCGGCTTTTACTGCTCCACCGGACAGTAGGGGTGAGCGTGGGCTCTAACCGCCTAGCAAAAATTCAACTACAAACTAAGTACCCGCGCCGGAGGGCGCCCTCTGTGGGGCTCGAACCTCGGCTCTGGGCGGATACTGACGTGGAGAGGGCAAGATATCGTGGTTTTAGGGGATTTTGTGCAACTGTCGCTCTACGTTAATGCGCGACGCGGGCCTCGCTACCGGTTTAGGTCCGGAGCGGGCATTCATCGGATCGAATGCAAACTAAGGGTCATGGAGGGCGCTGGTGGTCGCGACGCGTTCGCGGTCGTACTCGCGTCCGGCGAGTACGAAATATCGGTTGTGCAGTGTTGCGAGAGTCTCTAATCGATTTGATGTGGTCAAGGTAAACGGTGGTCTCGTCGTCCGGATCGTCTAGGACGTGCTTCGGACGACGGTGCTTAATTGTGAGTCGGACCAAAGAGGCAGACAAATTATCTATACATATAATAAAATTGTAAGAAAGTCAAAATTAAATATTTTTTTAAAAGGATAATTGGGGCGCGGTCTACAATCTACATCGAAGCCAAAAATATAGTTTTTAGAATTTTTGTCTGTGTGTCTGTTTGTCTGTATGTATGTCCGGGCTAAACTCAAAAAGTACTGCATGAATTTACTTCAAATTTTGCATGAACATTACGAAGACGTCGGGTGAACATATAGGCTATATATTATCACGCTATCACCTACGGGAGGAGCTGTGATAATTTATAAAGATTAACGCGGGTAAAACCGCAGGGCACAGCTCGTACAAAATAATCGAATGAAAAATTAAAACCCGTGACACTCAAACAGACGTGAGTAAGGGCTAAACTACACATGTACAATTACTATCGCACGTCTGGAAGCGAACTCGAAGTAAAATGAAGGCATAACTAACCCACATCGCGTGACTGGAAGTGTGCTGACGGAAATTAACATAAAAATACATAGTTTAACATTGAAAAGTGTGGATACGCGTGCGTGTGGTATACACCTTAAATTACGTGTTTTCTTTTGTTTTAAAAAGTCAACGCTCGCACTAGGGAATCTAATCCCTGTTTCGCGGTGTACTTTACAAACATAGAATAGACCATGGAACTATTACTAAAACTTTGTAATAGCTCCATGGAATAGACGGACACAAATAACATCCAGAATAGAACAACTATTTATGGGTCACACAAATAGCTGTCCTGCGCGCGAATCGAGCCCGGGACACGAAGCGGTGAGGCCTTAGCTGTGGCGCCTCACGTGCTGTCAAATAATAATAAAGTCGTGTGGTCACCTTAAAGTATGTATTATAATTATATATTTAAATACCTGAGGATCATTTCTGAGTCTATGAAAGTGATCAATGCTGGCGTTTAGTGATCTCTTGCTGACGTGAGGGTGTGACAGGAGGAAGTAGTGCTTCAGGTTACCAATCTGTAACAAAAGTAAATAAAATATTAGTCTACCGTTATCATTTCAGCCTAATAACGTCCACAACTGGACAACGACCTCCCCAAAAGATTTCCACAATGGAGTACCGTCAATAATTTGGAGGGAATATGCCATAATCGCCACGGTTGGTAGACGGGTTGGCGATTGCACTATAATGGTCATAGTACAGACGCCAGCACATCAAGTTACCCCAATCTGTCAAATTTCCCCAATTGAAAGTGAACCTTATGCTTATGTGATAAAGTTGAAAATCTATATAAGAAATTTGACAGATTGGGGGATGTGCTAGCGTCTGTACATAGAGACGCTGCTGCTCATTCTCGCTAGATTAACCCTCGGTTCGACTTATACGCCTCCCACGGGATGAAATAGGGTGGCGATATTCTATTCCGTTAGCCACGCAACTTTTCCAATCATTTTGACGGTAACCGTAGCCTAGTTGGTAGTGCTCCTGCCTACGAAGCTGGTGGTCCCGGGTTCGAATGCCAGTAAGTTCAAATATTTGTGTGAAGAGCACGAATATTTGTTTCTGAGTCATGGATGTTTTCTATGTATTTAAGTATTTATCTATCTATATAAGTACGTATATCGTCGCCCGGTACCCATAGTACAAGCTTTGCTTAATTTGGGGCTAGGATGATCTGTGTGACATTGTCCCTAGATATTATATTATTATTGGGGTAACGCAATCACGGTTGGATTCTTTGTGGTACTTCTCTCTACGTTTAAATTGTTAAGTACACACGGCTACACATCATGCTAAACATTTCCAGTATAAGCTGCCCTCTCATTGTATGGAAATTCTATACAATGTGGGACCAGCTTATACTGGATATGTATAGGTTGATGTGAAACCGTGTTTTTAATTTTTATACAACTTAGTTGGTATACAATCATACGGCTCACCTGATGGTAACTGGTCACCGTAGCCTATGAACGCTTGCAACACCAGGGGCATCATTAGCGCATTGCCGACCCTTTAGAAACCTTACAACTCCCTTTTTAGAGGGAGTACTACATTAAAACAAATAGAATTAAATTTATTTGCTATTTTCATAACAATGCACAACTTATGGCTAATCTAGGTATTTGAATAGTGTTTAGCTTGGTCTTTATGACATTTTGTTATCCGATAACCTAGACATGCAATCGCGAGTAACGGCCAGCAATGAGCAGTGACTTTCTACATATTTGGCGCAGGTTTTAACTCGGTCAACCTTCGGCCATTTCCAAACGCTTAGCATAATGCTAAGCAGGCTTGCTTTTCACGCCGGAGGTCGTGGGTTCGATTCCCACCCAGGACAGATAATTGTGTGCATGAACATGTTCGTTTTAGCGAGCATGTATTTACGAAAAAAAGTAGTATATCAGTTATCAGGTTTCCATAGTACAAGCTCTTCTTAGTTTAGGATCAGGTGGCCGTGTGTGAATAAGATATTATTATTATAATTAAGAACCAATTTTATGCGTAATTATATTTACTCAATATCCAGTATTTCTTAATCTTCATCAACGGAATGCCGTCAACTTCTGGGCAAAAGCCTCCCCTAAAGAATTCCACAATGGAGTTATGTCTATAATTTGGAGGGATGTACCACAATCGCCACGCTTGGCAGACGGGTTGGCGATTGCAGTACATACAGAGTCGCTGCTGCCCGTTCTCTGGGAGATAGTATCTTGGACGTCTCCGACTTCCTTTTACGTCCGCCACATGAATGAAATGGAATGGTTCTATTCTTAACTGTCAGCCACTCAGCATGATGATATTATATAAGAAATAACAATGTTATGGTATTACCTGTCATTGCCATCATAAACAACGTTTAAGGACTTGAAGCTAGAATCTCCTTTCATTATAATAAACAGCTGGACAATTTTTTTAAAATTAGAACGTGTTTTATAAATCTGGCATTGTATTCGTTATAATCTTATAATATTTTAAATAACAGTTATACTTCTACACTCTAGATCATCACATAAGTTACTGCCGCTATCCATTGTTTTAAATAATATTCTTCTTATTAATCTGGAATAAAGCACGTTCTAATTTTAAATCATACGTCCAGCAATTTATTAGAATTAAAGGCGATTCTAACTTCAATTCCTAAAAACACACATAAAAACTCGTTCTAATTTTGAATCCCATGTCCAACAATTTATAAAAATTAAAAACAAATCTATCTGTAAGTCCTAAAAAGAGGTTGTATAGGAGGGTAATATCAGATAGTATCATTACAATACCTATAAAAAAAACTTATCTTCTAATCAAGAATTTCACTATCATTACTTGCATTCTAGAACTATAATAAAACGAATAGAAGCGAAGTTTTCCTCCAATAAAATACAAACAGGAATGTAAGCCCACAAACACCAGATGCTCGCGGTTTCAATCTAGTTAAAGGCGGTTTCTTTAAAAAATTGGCTTTTATTTATCCAGTTCATTGTTGGACTATTGGTTTAGAATTTACTACTGTATTTATCCTTTCTTGTGAGTGGCATCGTGAAATATGGCACGCGATATTAAAGTATAATTAGTACACACCTTATTTTTTTTCTAGTTAAATATCTCTTTATATTGAACTCTATTAGCGAACGATAATAATATAGAGTTAGAATGTTTTATTAAGAAAAGAAATGAATTGTTATTCAGCAATTCGGTATTGAAATACACTTGGACTAAACACGATTACAATGTTAATTTAAATTCGAGCAATATAAATAAATAAGTAATTAAAATATATTTAGTACTTAGTTTCACGGCACGTTAACCCTTTATAAGGCAGTAGGTAAAGTTTTAATTTATTGGTTATGAACTTTATTACAAGCCCATAGAGTTCAAAATATGGTGGCAACTATACGACCACTGCCCAGGAAAGGGTTAAGATGTCGGTCCCGATTGTTGAACAAATCTGACATACAACTAGGGTAACCCCTGCCCATACGATAAGTATGTAGTTTATTGAAATTATATTTTTTACAACAAATTTTACCAACTGAGCTAGAAAATCACGTCTCAGGCTGCTAAAGAAGTGAAAAGACAGTTTTTGTGAACGCTTGCAAAACCAGAGGTGTCAACCCTTTGGAAAATTTATTCCTGCTTTTTTGATGTGCGTATGGTTGCAATCACTGACACGGGATCACAGGGCAGGAATAGTGGATCAACGAGGTTTTCGGCAGTGAAGATCCAATCGTAGCTAACCCGCTTTTTTCTCTGGCAACCCAAATGGATGACCCGCAGAAGGAAAGTCTATTCATGTTTTAAAAAAGCACGCTTTTAAAATTTTGAAATACCGGATATACCGGAACGCAAACATAATGAAAACCACGAAGCGTTACAAGCTGTCTTCAAATTTAAGTGACCGATTTCTGGCACGTCTTGCCTCGGTTGAGTCATATGCCTAAACGCCAACACTTGAGTAATAATGGGTATTCTTCTTGGCTACCTAGGACAAAACGTAACTAATCAATGTTGCAAACCAACATTCTACTTGGCTACCTAGGACAATACGTAACCAATCAATGTTACAAACCAACATTCTACTTGGCTACCTACGACAATACGTAACCAATCAATGTTGCAAACCAACATTCTACTTGGCTACCTAGGACAATACGTAACCAATCAATGTTGCAAACCAACATGCGTTGCAACGAAAGTCTACATTATGACGTCACCACATTTTATAAGTCACATGACATTACAATGTGACATATTTGCAATTGTAATCTGAAACCTCTTTTCTCAACTGGCGAGCTACGCCACACGTCAGTGTTTAAATATTCTGCCCAAAGTCGTTGTTGTTATCATTATTGTAATTTTTGATACGATCCATCAAGTAGTTTTTGTCTTACTTCCAACCCAAAATAGCTGCTAGGCACAGCGTTCTGTAAAACGAGTTTGTCAGTTGATTTTTAACAATGGTATTTTTTTTACTTTTTTTTTTAAAGTTTACGTCAATATACATAGTAACATATGTTCTGGCTTTAAAATAGAATGAAATAAAAAAAATCATAATTAATTCTGTTACATATTATTATTGTAAAATTTAATATTTAAATAATAATTTGTAATATTATTATCTATGAGCTATGCTATATCGAGCTATGAGCGCTATTAGAGGCGCTCATACCTATATGCTCTCTGCAATCCGTAAGTGATCGGCGAGATTAAGCGACTAGGGTCGTGGTTAGTCCATAGACGGGTGACCGCCAAAGAGGTTTAATATCTGAGTGTCTTCGTACTTCGGAGGGCACCTTAAGCTGTCGATCCCTGTTGTAATCATTAGACAGTTACAGTGGTAAAGCCATATAAGTGCTCTACTGGGCGGCTTGAACAACTGTGACACTAGAGTAACCACTGCTCGTACGATAAGTAAGTAGTAAATATTATTTCAAAATATCTGTATCATCCTTCCATCAAAACGAGTATTAGAGTCCTATGAAGGCAACCAATCTCGCTACGGCGTATTGCGTAATACCTTTAATATTGTTGTAGTTCAAAACGATATTGCAGAAATGGATATTTTATATATCCATGAATAAATAAATATCTACCGCTACGAACGTTCAGACAGTTTGTTTTATATTGACGTTTACAGATTGCCTCGAAAACGTTCACTGTTTGACCTGACTAAACCAGGTTCATATGAGTAGATCATGATAAAAATACACAGTAACTATGTTCCGACTAGTAATCTAAAAAATAAAATATGCTTTAATCCACGAAACGACTATCACTGTCTTATGCATTTAACAAATCTCGCTACGGCGTAGCGCTTAACGTTTTCTATATTGCCGTTGTTCACAACAATTTCGTTGCAGGGAATACATATAGTAATATCCCTTCTACGAAATAGTTAAATCCCTTCTACGAAATTGTTGTGAATTATGGCAATATAGAACGGGTTAACCGTTACGGCCCTGACTAAATTGACTAACCACTACAAAGTTCATTGGAAAAGAGTTACTAAGTTTATACACATTTTCAAAATTAACGTTTCTGTCAACCTCCAAACCATTCAATGCGTCACAGGACAATATTAGGTTTACAGTCATATGAGTGGGTGAACGGTATTGTAAGGATATTATCTCCAATCCTCAATACAACCATATTATACGAGTTGAGCGTAGAATCTCTTCTAGTTGTTGGTCGACTGGTGATTTTTATTTGGAATAATAATACTTTATTAAATAAAATAATCGATAGAGTAGCTAATGCTACAGAATAGAAGCAAAAAGTGATGTAATTTTCTTATAATTGTGTTACACTCCAAGTCTTATGAATAGAATATCGTTAGTTTGTTCTGTTCTGTCTTATGAATATAGTATAATTGATCTGTGTATCATTGGAAAACTCCCCGTGAAATACTCGTAATACCAACCTATTCACAACAATAAAAGATTCATAATGAAAAGTTATTACACTTTCAAACAATCATAAAAAAATCAATGAAAAATCAGACTTAAAGAGCAATGGAGAGGGCTATGCTCGGAGTTTCCCTGCATGATCGCAGCAGAAATGCCGAAATCCGCTGGCGAACCAAAGTCATCGACATAGCCTGAAGAATTTCTATAAAAGAGTACTTGACTGATAATTTAGAAATTTAGGTGAATGCTTTGTAAGTCCGATTTAAATTATGATGTTGATGATTAATTCTATTGTAATCTATATTAAGTGTAATACATGACATAATGCAAATAATAAGATATTTAGATAATAAGATATTTAGTGACATTAACTTTGATGTAATAATGTAATACTTTGCATGCCACATCAGGCAGAACATAGTGTACTAAGCGCCTTTATTTGTCATCTTATATTGTACCTACCTATGTTCAGCAATAAATGATTTGATTGATTGATTGAATTTCAAACCTGAAGTGGCAGTGGGCAGTAAGGTTCTCGAGTGGCGACCACAAACCAGGTTCCCTACAAGGTGGAACAATGTCTTTTGCGGGGCTCTGGAAACCGCTGGACGTGGATAGCGCAAGACCGGCAATTGTGGAGATCTTTGGAGACGCCTTTGTGCAATCATTGACGTCTTTCAGCTCATACGATGACGATGATGAAAACAAACTTGAGTTTGTTTACGCATTAACATTTTAAATTGTAAAAATATAACGATTCTTACAAAATATAAGGACTACTTGAGTCTCCACGTGAACGAAATCCAAAAGCATTGGGCTGTATTTCTATTCAGTAAATATGCTTTTAAGGAAAGTTTTACAAAATACGAAGGAAAAACTTCCAGTACCGTAAGCTTAAAACTCAACAAAACAGAAATATTAATTAGGCATTTTAAATTTTCGCTACGTTATGTTCGCTCGAGGTTCTGTTTACTAAACAAATCGATTGGAAAAATAAAAGTGTTTTAAAGGTCAGTTCAGTAGAAGTTGTTATTTGTTTTGTTTGTTGTTACGCAATACATTAGAATACTTAAATTTTGCTTTATTTCTTTCGTAAAATTCTTCTTTCGTAATTAAACGTATTACATTTAACATAATTACGGTCTGACTTAGGATGCAGAAAGCTTTTTATGAACACCCTACGTTCATAAAAAGCTTTCTGCATCCTAAGTCAGACCGTAATTATGTAAAATGTAATACGTTTAATTACGTAATTATGTAATACGTTTACTACTAAGAAATTTAACAATAAACTTATCTTACAACTTGTGAAGCAATCAACCAAAATTATTAAAGTTAACAAACAATTATGTATAACTAGCTGTGAGCCGCGGATTTACCCTCGTTAAAAATTATAGCCTTTGTGATATTCGGATATATAAGCTAAAATCCGTTCGGTAGATTTTGCGTGAAAGAGCAACAAACATCTATACATCGATACACCTAGACATCCATTCTCACAAAATGTCGCATTTATAATATTAGTAGGATTATGCCAAATATATAATAATAATATATATATATATATATATATATCTCTCTTTAGGGGGCTATGTTATGAATTACCAGAATTTAGTTGGGCACCTAGGTCAATCAAATAAAATAAAATAAAAAAGGTTTTTATTCACGTGGACTTTAAAAAAGCGCTTGTAAATAGTCAGAACATGTTTCTAGTAATATAGTTGTATACATTATTATTTCTAGTAACATAAATATTTAGGTACACATTGTATTGATTGTATGAAAACATTTATAAAATTTATATTATTATAGCAATGTTATTTAGCTAGCTCGTATCAAGTTATTGTCAAGAGATTATGTTTAATTATCTAGTTTAAGTCTAATATTTTTACTACATATTGTCAATGGTTCTGTCTATATTAAGGTATTATTATTATGACGGACCTTGTGTTAATAACGACGGTCGCGCTTTAATGCTACCACCGGATCCAATGAGCCCCAAATGAGAAGACCCAGCGAAACAAACTCAGTGGGTTCATCTACTACCGGTTTCAACACGACCCAGTTGAGACGGTCCGGCGAAACATACTCAAGCGGGCATGAACACGGGATTTGGTCCAATTAGAGTAATTATTTAGTAATCGCTTATCATTTGACGTTCATCCAACGATTGGCCGTGGCGTCCAAATGAATACCTAGTTCTTCAACTACTAACTAAGATAGATCAATCATACCTGTCAGTTCACATTTGTTTAGATATGTCAGACGCTTAACCGACTTATACAACTCTCACAGTAGGGAAAGCACTGCCTATAAATAAATAACAACATTAAAACACAACTAAATTTATATCTTACACATCTACTATCAATACATTCTATAGTAAAATAGTTTTAACATAGAAGTACATAAAAATAGGGGTATTACACAATACATTAGGTATTTGATTACGCCATAATATTTCTATCAATACTAAAAGTACATAAAGAGAAGCCCATGGGATATAACATTATTTTAAACGACAATGTTTATATTGTATATTTCTTAGACACCCCTATTATATTTTATTTTTATACCCCATGAAACCTCCTACCGCCATAATACCACGGTGTAAATGCGTACATTTGAAGCGATCGCAAAATAAGGTCAAACATTTTGTGGTCTGTTGTGGTGATCTGTATAACTGCTGTTTATTTATATAACTATTCTTTTTACACTGCTGAGTCCGCAAATATGTAAACAACTCATCTGATGGGGAACCGATCACTTTACCGATTAATTTTGTTCGATTTTGATTTTACTGAAAATTACTTTACTTTTTATTTACTTATTTGCCATATTTTTATCACACCGACCAAAATTCAGTGGTCACTAATATATAGACGGATTCTGTATGTCTGCTTGAATGCTGCATGCCTGCTTGCAAGCAGCATGCTGTATGCCAGCTGCATGTAGCTTGCCTTCTTGCATACTGCAGCAACAGCAAAAATGAGAGATCAAATAATGTGCACGAACTTTCTAGGCGCGACGATAATGAATATTCGGAAACACAATACTTCGACCAAATGAAACCTTGGAGTAACGAAAAAAACGAATTGATAGTAGGCTAACTGATACAGTGGCAGACGTGACTTCGGTGAAATATAAAAAAAATAAACGATAAAAGTTTTAGGTGTAATGAAATTCGATAAAATATTTTACGAACTTATGATAGGTAACCCATCTGATTGTATAGGTATGCCGTATACTATGACACTTGGTACAAGAGGGTACATGTGTTGTCGACTGATTCCTCCCTCCCCGATAACTTTTGGCTACATTACCTACACCTGGAGTGTCTACTGTAATGAGGACGTACGTTGTCAGTAGAGCTGCTCGTAAAACGAAGCGTTCTTTCGTTCTACGAAGTTCGAAAAATATTTGACCGAATTTCATTTCACCTAAAACTTTTATCGTTTGGTTTTTTCCTCTTAAATATTACTATCATTTAGCCCTACCCATGGATGATGGTGGGGTTTTTAGAGTCATAACCAACGAATTTAGTTAATTAATTTAATATATATAAATATTTGTTATTTGGCGCTTGAGTTCTTTGTTAGGTAGATAAGCATACCGTTTATTTATGCTACATTATTTATATACATTATTTTATTTTATGTAGATATAATGATCATAAATCTTTATTTCAGCCATAATATATAATTATATTTATCAATAACCCATAATTCGATAGTTTTATTGTTAGTTCTAAATTTACTAATTTATTAAACTAATTTACACCTATAACCGTCTCCACCCAGTGTCTCTGGATGGGACAGTCGGGTCTACCAGCAATCATTTTCAGGATGCTGTTCTGTGCCACGTGGGCGAAAGAGAAGCTGCTTTCTTGCGCATGATAGCGTGAAAGCCATCAGTGCGAGCTTTAGCAAACATACCCGATGCACTACAACGTCATGGCAGTCGCAACAACATCCTGAAGGCGTTGTTGTATTAGGTTCGGCTCGTATATTACACCCATAGACCACTCGAGTAGAAGGACTGACAGAACGCTTTAAATAAACTCACTTTGACGTCTGCCATGCAACGTGCGAAGATATTATTTACTATTCTATTTTTAAACTATATAAATAAATATAACCTACAATTGACATTTTCAAGTAAGTAAACATATTAAAATACTCATTCCAGTTGAAAGATGTCCACTGCTGGAAAAAAGCCAACTCAAGGATCTTGGGGGATATGCCATAATCGCCTAGCTCGGTAGAGGGTTTGGCGATCGCAGTCTGTTGCCCGTTCTGTGGTGAATATTCTTTGGATACGACTTCTCTGCCACCTATCTCACCGATAGGTTATAACTACTAATCTTGCGCAATTCGATAAAAAAATATTATTTTAATAAACATATAACCGAGTATACACTTTTAAACTTTCACGTATCATAATTATACAACATTGTTTACAGGTTACACGACTAACATTTATTGTTATTTTCCTGACGTTTCGACCAAGTTGCATTGGTCGTGGTCACGCACTGACTGGTGCAGCGGTGTTGCTCCGCTACTGCGGGCGTCGAGTTTTTTATCTACCCTCACTGAACCGTTTTGAAAAATAAATTTAAATTAATTGAAAATTTCTGTCGAAACCGTGTAAGACAAATAAAAATAAAAAAAACCGGCCAAGTGCGAGTCGGACTCGCCCATGAAGGGTTCCGCAGCAGCAAGTATTTCAGTTGATTAAATGAAAGGTAAATTGCGGTTTACGATTTATGACGCATAAAAAAAAAACTACTTACTAGATCTCGTTCAAACCAATTTTCGTTGTTTCTTATTCTTATTCTTCTGGTTGCGGCTATTTCCAGTCTCCGGAGGTCCTGGTAACACTGCGTCCAGTGATGAACTATTGTGCTCGCCGCTCCAACTAAACTTCCCTGTCTAACCCTGCAACATAGATAAATTGCAGAATCTTTTTGGCAGGAGTGTCGATAACATCGTCCTGGTGCAAGAAGTGTTGGCCCAGGACGGTGTTACGTTTATGCATCAGTGGCTCACAGTGGCAGAGCAGGTGTAGAGGTGTTTCGTCTGCGTTATTGCAGAATCTGCACACTCTACAGTCTCCGATGCCCACCGTGGATAGGTGTTTCCTGAGACGGCAATGTCCCGTTAACATCCTAGTTATGATGCATAAGTTCCTCCTATTAAGCGCGAGGACTTCGTTCGCAGTTTTGCGGTCGTAGCCCTTGATAGCTTTTTTGGAGTGAGTTAAACCTGGAAGTTTGTGCCAGCGTTTAACAGCTTCCTGTTTGCAATGGTTCCTTAGGGTGAGTTGGACTGTGCTTTTTGGTATTCCGCATATCGGCTCAGGGCCGTATTGGACCAGTTTAGCTCCAGCCCGTGCAAGTTCGTCGGTACTTTCGTTGCCCTCTTCGTTTCTCCCCCTTTTCGTTGTTAGTTTACATGGTAATGTACATCATATGCTTTTTTCAGTTTTATCATTCTCTTATTTTAATAGTTACAGGGGGGGGGGACTCATTTTTCCACTTTGGAAGTGTCTCTCGCGCAATCTAATCAGTTTAGAAAAAAATGATATTAGGAACCTCAATATTATTTTTGAAGACCTATCCATAGAAACCCCACTAGTATGGGTACGATGAAAAAATATTTTTTGAGTTTCAGTTCTATGTATGGGGAACCCCCAAAATTATAATTCTTTTATCATTTTGGTGTGAAAATCTTAATGCAGTTCATAGAATACATCTACTTACCAAGTTCAAGAGTACATCTCTTTTAGTTTCGGAAAAAAGTGGTTGTGACATACGGACGGACAGACAGACAGACAAACATGACGAATCTATAAGGGTTCCGTTTTTTGCCATTTGGCTACGGAACCCTAACTACAGTTGATTTAAAAATATCTTATCTTTTTGAAATCGGTTAATATATCACACAGTTGCTTTTACTATTCATTCTGTTTAGTACGACATTCGTTTTATTTGATGTGCATTTTTTTATCAAAAGATGGACCAATGATCATGCGTGGCCGCTGGAAACCGCTGGATGCGGATATGACAAGACCGGAAAATATGAAGATCTTTAGGGAGGCCTTTGTCCAGCTGTGAACATCTCTGGTCTGATATAATGATGATGATGATAATTCGTAAGAATCAATGTAAATTTAAAGTAAAAATTTTTTTTTAAATTTTATTCTGATATTATGAAGAGTCAACAACAAACTCGAGTAGTGTACTCAATCTACTAAGAATCATCTGTAAGTAATTATTTACTGAAACCCCACAAATTAAATAAAAGAAAAAATAAAAAAGGAAAAAATTTTATTCACGTAGACTTTAAAAAAGCGCTTGTAAATAGTCAGAACATGTTTGTAGTAATATAGTTGTATACATTAGATATTATATTGTCTATTGTCTTGTAGCAATGGAATACAGATATGTTAATTAGCTTATTTAGTTCTTTTTAGTATTTTTCATAAATAAAACATTTTTTCTAAAATAGATGTAGCCTAAGTTGCAACTTATTATATCAGCTACCTGCCAATAATCCCGTCAAAATCGGTCCAGCCATTTCAGAGATTAGCCGGAACAAACAGACAGATAGACAGGCAAAAATTTTTTAAATGTTATTTTGGTGTATATATATTCATATACATGTAGTAAAAAACGGTTATTTCAGTATTACAAACAGACACTTCAATTTTATTTATTTGTATAGATGAGCCCGAAGTCTGTGTGTTGGTGGTATTATACCCGCGTGTCTCGGAGAGCACGTAAAGCCGTCGGTCCTGTACCTGTCGCTAGTAGTCACATCCGATCATGATTCATGAGAGTGATGGAATAGAAAATGCTCCTGTGTTTGCGTAGACATATTATAGTGTACCAGCACTATAATATGTCCCGCGCAGATAGCTAGTCTCTATTGAGACAGGCCGCCGTAGTCGCAATTTGGCTAGGAGGACATTATTATTAATATTACAAAGTAAATTAGACTTTGTTATATTGATCTGGGGGCTACCAGCTAAGTCGCCGAACATCGGGATAGCCATCGGCGTTCAAATAAATAAGGGTTAAAAATTACTTAATCAATCGTTAAATCGGCTTCCATGAACACATGTGACGTCATAAATGGGTCGGAATCGATTGTCAACATCGAAGCCGGCTTAACGATTGCTTAAGTCATTTTTTACCTTTATTTATTTAAACGCCGATCATTATCCCGATGTTCGGCGGCTTAGCCGGTAGCCCCTCCCTGCGTTTATATCATTTTCAGTTTACAAGCATTATTTTTCATATCATGGAATGCTGCAGCTGTTGTCATAGAAATTAATAAATTTTCTTATTATTTGTGGGCTGCGAGCACACTGCGGAAAAATACGTTCAATGACATTGTTGCAGGCATTTGAATAGAGTCGTGCTTGGCTCGCTTAGTGTACAGGAATTAACAATAGACCCAACATTTTTCATATAAACAAAAAAATTACGGCATATCAATCTATATCATATTTATTGATCTGGATAATAAATTCTAAAGTTTGTATCTCGGGTGGAAACAAAAGGTGTCATTATGATATTTCCGTCAAAAAAAATTGATTAGCAAACTGTAGTTAGAAAAAGACGGAGAGTTCGTAAAGCTACCAGTTCCTCATCTGACCTCTCTCTGGTTGTGTTGGCTAATCGGGATCAGAAGGGTGAGGGGATATTTGACCTGGAAGTACATATATATTACTTTACGTACATCGTAACATAATATTTTATAGGTTATTCTATAAATGCACCTGCATTTAAAAATGACCTAGGAACTGATATTAGTATTACATACCAATAAAAATTAACCCTCTTTAAAGGTAATAATAATATCTGGGGACAATGTCACACAGATCATCCTAGCCCCAAACTAAGCAAAGCTTGTACTATGGGTACCAGGCGACGATATACATACTTATATAGATAGATAAATACTTAAATACATAGAAAAACATCCATGACTCAGAAACAAATATTCGTGCTCATCACACAAATATTTGCACTTACCGGGATTCGAACCCAGGAGCACTACCAACTAGGCTGTGGTGACCCTAATACTTTAATTGGGATATTAAGTAAATAAATAACTAAATATCTTGGGACAACTAACACACTGCCATCTGATCCCAAACTAGGCAAAGTCTGCGCTATGGCAACCAGAAAACTGATAAACATTCTTTTATAATTCTTAATACATTCATATCATAGATAAATTACACCCAGACGCAGAACAAATTATTGTATTCATTACACAAAAATTTTCCCGAGTAGGATTCGAACCCACGACCTCTGGATTAGCATTCAGGGTCATTAACCCCATAAGGGTGCCCTCAGGTATTAGTCGCTTAAATTAAGGTTCTGGTTGAGAGCTTTTTGCGCTAGCCAACTGCTCGTTGTTTTCAATTCTTTAATTTGATATACTATTGCTAAATGTAACAATAATAGCTTAGTAACTTGCTATTTATAATTTATTTAAGGTTATTAAAAATATATGTGACGAAACAGACCGCACGGACGGAGTAATTCAAAAAATTAGTTGCTTTAATTACTGTTTTTAAACTGTGTTTATGTAATACATTGTGAGCTTGACAAGTACAAGTGTATGTAAATACCCAAGTGCTGAATAAATTTCATTATTTCATTTCATCACTAACCACTAGACCAAAAGGCCGGCACCAGTTTTACTTCAGGTAATAAACCAACTGCGCATGGCTTGTTGACGGTAACGAATATCATCTTCCTATCCCGTGGGGCCATGTAGTCCATCTCGGGGAAATATTTTCAAGAGAACGGACAGCGTCTTTCTGTAAACTACGACCATCAATGTACGATTGTCAACCCGTCTCCAACCGCAGATATAATGGCATATCCCCTATTTTTGTGGAAGGCTTTTCCTCAATAGTGGACGTCATTTGACTAAGATGTTTTTTTTGTGTCATAGGGCGACAAACGAGCAAGCGGGTCACTTGATGGCAACACCAGAGGAGGTGCGGGTGCGTTGCCGGCCTTTAAAAGAGTCGGCAAACAAGTGTTGCTGACCCTTCCCCCCACACACAGAAACACAACATTAAGTTATTAATTTTATTATTGAGGAATGTCAAAGTTATTATAAAGTATTAGCTGTTATTGACTTCAGGGTCAAAGTGTATATACATTATGTCGACGCCATGTCGACGGTAATAAATTATGAAAAACGAAAACAAAATTAATATTACTGTTTTAGGTATGAAGTAACCTTAAGAATTCTTCAAATATAAATCACTCAAATTCAAATATAAGTTACTCGCATTATAAAATGATTAGCCAACAAAACATCTAAATAATCGAAAAACTTTTAAACATGGCAAGTAAATTTACAGCAAAAACAATCACTAAATTTAAACTTTCACTTCAAACTTTGAGCGCCATCTGTTAGCAGCACATCGTAACTACACTTCGATAGCAAGAAGAAAAAACTTCCAAACATTCCAAGGCCGAATTTGCCTAAGTGATTTGCATTCTTATCGCATTTAGAAGAAATGAGCGCAACGAATAACGAATTGGAGTAGCAATTACTGTTGTTATGACGAATTTTATAAGGACAAGTTTAAATACGGGACTACTTTTGATACCTTTGTTTCTTACTTTTGTCGTGCAATCACGTATTTTAATTGATTCTGCTTTATAAAGTGGTCAACGCCTGCACTTGAATTGGATTTGCGTTTTTGTATTTATTTATTTATTAGCTGTGCCCCGCGGTTTTACCCGCATTAAACTTTAGAAATTATAGCCCATGTGTTAATCCAGAGTGTCAGCTAACTCCATACCAAATTTTATTGAAATCGCTCTAGCCGTTTAGACGTGAAGAAGTAACATACATACACACTCACATACTCGCAAACTTTTGCCTTAATAATATTAAATGATGTGATTCGTGGGATGTATAATGGTTGGTCAAACCGCTCAGTAGGCTTCTAACATAGCTTAAACAGTACAGTTTCTTCCTATGATCTTTATCGGTAGAAGTATATTTTACTATTCTATTAAAATGTTTATATATATATAACATTGTACTGTTTTTTGTAACTTAGCTTTGGTTAGACCGTGCGCCTGAAAAAACAATTAACGAAAATGTTGGAGAAAATTACAAAAGGTCTATTCCTAAAAAAGCTTCCGCTAACTGCCAGTACATCGCTATTGAAAATATTTTTAATTTTCCTCATATATTATTAAACTGTAACAGCATAAATATCACAGTAACTATACGGTTATTAAAAAAAAAACATAATTATATTTGTTCCATAGACTACGTACAGATATTTGGTAAGGAAAAGATCAATCTCAGCTCAGACTTCTAATTTACGTCAGGCTTGTGAATTAATTAAATAATCAGAATTCAGGCACCGTGAGTCTTTGATATTTCTTTCATTGAAACAAGGTTGAAAATTGTATAACATATTTTATTATGTTCATAAATTCTGGTGTTGTGTTTTAATTCAATGAAAATTAGTTTGAGTTTATTTCATTGAAAAATTTGATTATTTATTTAATTCGAAAATAAAATTATCATGTCGTGTCTCATTATTCGGAAGTTTTAAATGGAATCTGATGGATCTTTTTGGAGCCGTTTGATCGTTTATAATATGTCGATTAACGTCTGCTACATTTAATGGACAAACGCGTTCCCAAAAGATCTCCACAATGGAATTGTGTGAAGGGGGTGGGGTGGGCGACCGCAGTATGGTGTACATATAACGTGAGTATATATACTCACGTTATATGTATATAGAAAGACGCTGCCGCCCATTCATTACTGATGATGCACGTAAAAGATACAAGTCTTTCATGTAATTTTTTAACTTTATTGTTTTACTTAATTATAATTAAATTAAAAAAAAACGAATGTAAGGTTTTTAAAATAGTAATTATACTATTTTAAAAAGCTTACATTAGAATATTTTTTTTCTTCATTGGAACCGACATTTATTAAGAACTATATAAGACCATTTCGAAAACATTCCCTATAGTCGGACTATAAGTCAGGAGAGGGTACGCTCAAAAGAAATTAATTAAAAATATTAAATTCTTCTTTCGATCGCATACATTTCAAATGTAACATCACTGGCTGTATTATCCGGTGACATTTATCGCCTCTCCCATACAACCCAACCCTGATTTTTGTAGTGTCTCCATTCCTCCTAAACAAACAACTTAAATATAAAAAGGGACATCGGATATCGACGTTTGATAGGCAGCTAATTGATGAATGAAACGGTCAAGCTCCCGAGAGCAAAGACCATAATTTATTTTGCTTTTGTTTTTCTAACTTCTTTTTTAGTTGGTTAGCGTCCTTGGAGATTGGGTGGTGATTGATAATAATGGGTTTTGGAGCTTTTGTCAAAAGGAAATGTAGTTTGTGTAACTACTTGCAGCTTAAATATCCTTTTTTGTGTTGATTTGTTGATAAGATGAAACATGTAAGTTGGACACGCAACGACTAAACCTAACCTGCCGTGAACTTTTCTTGGCGCCTGATGGGAGCAGCCCAGGAAATGTGGGTATTCTGCTCTGGTGACTCCCTTTAGCGCCATGTACCAGATGGTCGGGACACGTTCTATGGGAGAGCTCTGGGTTGCCTTCCCTATTGAATCCTATATATATATCCTAGCTTTAGTTTCTGCCACCGTCTTGACTGCATGCTTTATTGCCGAAAGGATACAATTGGATGTTGCTACTCTGAATTATTTATACAGCTGAAAACTAACCTTCTTCCTCTTTTACTTCTTATTTTTCTTAGTGTGCCTGCTACGTGGAAATTGGTACTACCAAAAAGACCGTACGTTGACGACAGTCTCACACTAAAACCGACATCAGCAGATCATACCACGCTCTGCGTGTTCCCCAATTGGAAGACGCTGACAACGATGATACGCAGATATAGAGAGAGGAATCCCCACCCGAACGCACCCTCCACCCGCACTGTCGCAACGAGCCGCGTCGTCGTGCGGGTCGCATTCGCCCTGAAGATGACTTCCTGATGAAGTTGAAACTGTTGGCCGAATCCAATATAAAATTAATTACGTGAGTTACCCGTGACTATCTTTCATTATGTTAGCCCCTCACATCCGTTTTAATAATAATAGTGCCAATGGGAATCTAAATTCCTACATGTCGAATTCCTGCACGATATAAGAACCAATGGACGCTACTGACAGCGCTAAATTTATTGCTTAATTTTGGGCTGACCGTGTGGTCAGCGGTTAAGACAGTCGCCACACTACTTCGTGTCCCAGGTTTGATTCCCGCCCAAACAACTATTTCTGTGACCCTTAAGAAGTTGCTCTGAGTCTAGCTTTGTACCCGTTAATCCCTCCAAATTTTCCCCATACGACAGGGATTCCTTAACCTTATGTGGGAGTTATATAACATATTAAAAAAATGATTAATATCTTGAGAGAGTACTTCATATTGGTGGTCCATTTAGGGGTCTAAAGTTGGACAACATTTTTAATTGGGGATAAAATATGCAATTTATATCAAATATAAGACAACAGAACTGTTCGTAACCTTTTTTATGGAATGCTATTAATCATTTTGAAATAAAATAATGACAATGTTGACTATATTTGAAATACTTTCTTCAAATATAGTCAACATTGTTATTATTTATGTTCTAAACACTAAAGAATGCGGCCTAAAGCCTGATGTACTACTTCTACTGTTCTTAATCGATCTAGTGAGACTGTATCGAAAGTAGCAAATTAATCTCAGATATTCATCGACAATAGTAAACTTTCAACTGCATTAAGCTACTGCCTCGGAATACCTAGCAGAATATGTCATATTCGATCTCGTCTCGCAGAAATATTATTACTATATTCTTGAGCAAATTTTCATAGAATAACACGTGTAAAATGGTATTTTATGTATTCCGTCGACGTTTCACGTGATGTAAACATTGTGAGAAATTCGGGAGAGATATTCAGTTTATTCGTGTCACTTCGGGGACTTGTTTTGAAGTAAAACAGAAACTATATTTGTGATGTTAGGTTCGGGGCGACAAAGAAAAATGGAAAACTATCTAGTTCTACAAAGTGAAATTGAAATAATGCAAATACTTCAAAATTTATCGTCTGTACTCATTATCATCATTTGGGAGGTTATGCCATAATCGCCACGCTTGGCAGGCGGGTTGGCGATCGCAGTAGGATAGACATGGTACTCAGGAGAACGCTGCTGCCCGTTCTCAAGGTACCCAAAGAGCAATGAAAAGGGCTATGCTTGGAGTTTCCCTGCGAGATCGAATCAGAAATGATGAGATCCGTAGGCGAACCAAAGTAACCGACATAGCCGTAAGAATTGCCTAGCTGAAGTGGCAGTGGGCAGGGCACATAGCTCGTAGAGCCGACGGCCGCTGGGGCAGAAAGGTTCTCGAGTGGCGACCACGAACCGGAAGTCGCAGCGTGGGCAGGCCCCCTGCAAGATGGACCGATGATCTTGTGCGGGTCGCTGAAAATCGCTGGATGCGGATAGCGCAAGACCGGCAATTGTGGAGATCTTTGGGGGAGGCCTTTGTCCAGCAGTGGACGTCTTTCGGCTGATATGATGACTAGTTATCATAACACAATATTTGTAAATTAAATAAACTGAGTTGAAAGATTACCAATTTGCTTAAATCATATTACAAACGTTTGTAATATTATTTAAAGCGTAGCGGCTAAGACAGTCGCCACACCCCTTCATGTCGCGGGTTCGTGTCCTGCGCCGGACAACTATTTGTGTCACCCATAAATAGTTGTTCTGAGTCTGGATGTAATTGGGTGTCCGTCTATTATATGTTTGTAAAGTACCCCGCAACACAGGGATTAAATTCCCTAGAGCGGGCGATGTCTTAAACAAAAAAAAAACGACATTCATTGCACGGTTTTTGTTGTAAGCGATTTGCCTGTTTTATGTGAACCGATACATATTTCTTTTATTATTTTAAATTTTTGGTTTGTTGAAATCTAATTATTAACTTACGGTTGGGAAGTTATCAGTCTTTAACAACAATTATTGTTTTTCTTTTAGTCAGTTTATTAAGTTTATAATTCTATAACCTCCTTCTTTCTTTAAGTCACATAATGAATAATGTTTTTTTATAGTTATTATATGTCCACAAGTACATACAGAAGAAGTGAGTAAAATGATATCTATTTAAAAATATAGTAAAACCAATAATTCCAAAAAAGAAAAGAATATAATTATAAATAATAAAAACATACAAACAGATATAAGGAGGTAAGTAAAATCGACAAAAAGGGGCACTACAGCAATAAATATTTTTTTCTTACGTTTATGTATGAAAAAACAATTAGTTTTTACAATTGTTCTAACGATATACTGATTGCAAATGCCGATTTTAAAGAATTCATTTAAATAAATTCATTAAGAGGCTGCCGCTAACTTAAAGCCTTACTCGCTCTACAATATTACTATCTATTATTCTTCTTTGATTTATAATGTCATCGTAGAATTCTTCACCCGGGACCGACATCCTAACGTTCTCTTCGAAGCATGGGACACTTGCCTAAGATGAACCGCAGGCAGTAGTGTCTATCCTCACTGATCTCTTACAGGTAAGTGATATTAACTGTCTACTAGCGCCATCTATATATTGATAACTACCTATATAGTTTAATTTAAGAGCGTCTTCATGTTCCCCAAAGCACGTTCAGATAGCGGTCCGGCTGTTATCAAATTAGACCAAATTCAACCGTAAACGGACCACTAAGTGGCTTGAACATCTCTGTTACTAAGCTAACCACTGCCCATTCATTTAAATAAATAAACACAGTCGGTTAAGATTACAAAAACTAGAAACATTTCTTCACATCCCGATTTGCCTCATACATACAAAACAGACGGTCCAATCTCAAATAAAAACTCTTACTTACTCGTCAGCAGTAGCCGAAATAAAGTCGAAAAACTTTTTCTTAGCAAAAGTACTTCGGTACTCTGAAGTTGAACGAACGTAAAAACTTTCTGTCCGAGATTTGGAAGGTTTGTGTGAACCTAATCTAGACAAGGGTAATATATGTACCTATAATAATATCTTGACCACCTCATCCGTTATCGGTAGCTTATCTTTGATTGATCGTAATAGTTTATAATCTGTACAATAAATATACATTATCATATAATACAAATTTCATTGACATTGATATATTTGCATGTTCAAAATTCAAATTTCAATCTGATGTAGTAAAATGTTTAAACAAGTAAAGTGTAATATTTGCAATTTTAGTGGATTTTCTGTTTTATATTAGTTTTTGTTTATAATTTCAATTTGTTGTTATACATTTATGTTACTTACATACTTGTATCTAATATTAACATCACTTCTATAGCATTCTTTAGAATTTAATGTAAAATGGAATTTTCTATTCAGACCATTTTATAAAATTGATTTTTATAAAATGGTCTGAATGTAATTTTTGTCCGTTTATAACATGTTTGTTAAGTACCCCGCAACACAGAGATCAGCTTCCCTAATGCGAAAGTCGTCTTTAAAAAATATATATAATAATAATCTCTTATGTCATGTTATATTTCTTCGTCTTCTTCTTCTTCGGTCCGTGGAAGACAGAAACACGTGTTGAGTATCATATAATGGAGCACGAAATTTGCTTATTTATACTATTCTTTTAGCGGGCGAATTTCAATCCGGCTTGATTAAAGTGATAATTAGCGGAGTTAACAATGCATATTAATCTTGTAATTTTACAAAATTATGCAACCACAATTCGATTAAATACCTCGTGGTCATATAATTAATTATTTACAATATTGTGTTGTATTATGCGATTGTAAGAATCATCATGACTAGAACATCACTTTGAGTTCTAAATGCTACTATGACGGTACCTAGGTTTTAGCTCTAGTAGTTTTTAGCTATCCAGCAGTCACGTGTATAGCACACGTGACTGCTGGATAGCACTTAAAAATAATAATAATATACTGGGATATTATTTACACACCAATCCACGGCCATCTGATACCAAACTAAGCAGAGTTTGTATCATGGAAACCAGATAACTGATAAGTAAATATCTGTCCTGGGTGGGAATCGAACCCACGACCTTCAGCGTGAAAGGCAAGCTTTTACCAACCATGCCAACCAGCCCGTCAAATAAATATCTTGACAACTAACATACTGCCATCTGATGCTAAACTAGAAAGAGCCTGTACCATAACAACTAGACAACTTTCAAATGTACTTGTATACTTCTAAATACATACATAATATATTATAGACAAATTACACCCAGACACAGAACTAAATTAATTCATCACACAAATATTCCGGGTGGGGAACTTTTTTTTGTATCAGAGGGCGACAAACGAGCAAGCGGGTCACCTGATGGTAAGTGACCACCACCGCCAATGTACACTCGCCATACCAGTCGCGAGTGCGTTTCCGGCCTTTAAGAGTCAGCGAACAAGTGTTGCTGACCCTTCCCCCCATCCCAATGAGCGCCAGAGCTCATTGGGATGGGGGGAAGGGCCAGCAACCTTACTCACACGCAGAAACACAACATAAAAATTATGAATGTTATTATTAAGGAATGTCTTCTGTAAGGTCTAGATCTAACCCACAACCTCTGGTTTAGCAGTGGGGGTCACTAACCACTACACCAAGAGGCCAGTCGATTAATAGATCTCAACATTTTAACGAGACATGGCTTAGCGTTAAATCATATCAACCGAAAGACGCCCACTGCTGGACAAAAGCCTCCCCCAAAGATCTCCACAATTGCCAGTCTTGCGCTATCCGCATCCGACGACCTCACAAGCTCAATAGTCCATCTTTTAGGGGGCCTGCCCACGCTGCGTCTTCCGGTTCGTGGTCGCCATTCGAGAACCTTTCTGCCCCGGCAGCCATCGGCTCTACGTGCTATGTGCCCTGCCCACTGCCACTTCATCTTGGTAATTCTTCGGGCTATGTCGGTTACTTTGGTCCGCCTGCGCCTGCTTACAGAATACACTTCGATAATAGGATTATATTGTAAATATTGTTGTTTCCTTTGTGAGTAAGGTCGCTAGAGCTTCACGATTAAGTGATGCGTCATAGGTAACGGTAACCGCTTGTAATCAGGTGAGAGAATTTATTGTTTGGCGACAAAAATATTTGATTTGGTAGCGGCAAGTTACTTCCAGCTGTTCAGGATATCGGCTTCATTTACGCAATATTCTCCCGTCGCCATGTAAATAGCTAAGGGCCCAAATTTATTGGACTAAAGGTAAGCTTCAAATGAAACATATCTTTATGCTGGTTCATAGTAAGGTTGAAATTGGTTTTTATTTGTGAATACGCAATAAAGGATTTATATTATTTATTACCGACGTTTTTATTGGAGAAAACATTTTCTCACGTTAGGTTGATAGTGGCATAGTATGTAGTGAATTACCTAGAACTCCATATTCTCTTCGTTGCCTTCTTTATAATATGACGAATTCGTTGTTATATTCTGTATTATGTATTTATATATTTATATTGTATAAATATTTATATAAATAATAAAAATAAACATCACACAGCGCCATCAAGCCCAAATTAAGCAAAGCTTGTACAGACAACAGCACATCAAGCTACCCCATTCTGTCAAATTTCCCCAATTGAAAATGGACTTTATGCTTCTCTGATAAAGTTGAAAATCTATAAAAGAAATTTGATAGATTGGGGTAGCTTGGGATTGGAAATTTGATAGATTGGGATGTGCTGGCGTCTGTACAATAGATACTAAATAAGGAATGGAAATACTTATTAACTTTTTTTTATAAATATATAAGTACATACAATAGGCAAAAAATATCCAGACAGTGACAAACAGACATGTTCATGAACATAAGTATTTGTCTTGTGTAAGGGTCGAACGCGCAATCATTGGATCAAAAAGCAGGTTCACCACCAACTCAGTCACCGGATTCGGTATTAGAACACAATTAACAAAAAAATGTATACAAAATACGAGTATGTTCTAGTTCTGAAAAAAATATTTTCTGATAAATAATTTTTTTTAGGTCTATTTCGTCTAATAGCTATTAATAATTAAACTAATTGGTAGGCGCCTGCTATAGTTTTCACGCCACAGTTCGTGGATTCGATTCCCACCCAGGACCCAGATATTTGTGGACATGAACATGTCTTTTTGTCCTGAGTGGGTGTAATTATCTATTTAAGTATGTATTTACAAAAGAAAAATATTATATGTATGTATATCAGTAAATTAGCTGGTTCCCATAGTACAAGCTCTGCTTGGTTTGGGATCAGGTGGCTGTGTGTGAATAATGTCCCAGGATATTATTATCTTTACAAATTTGTACTACACACTTTAACGATCCATGACTAGGCATCCATAAATATAGCTGAGAAAAAAAATGGTTTCTTAATAAATTCACAGAAAGCTCCACAAATAGTACCTCCCCAATTTCTTAATTACTGATTTTAATAACTCAGAGTCTCAAGTTTCCTTTAATTCAATAAAAAACTTAACCAAGTCAAATCTAATTATACTACGTTCTTCATCATAAAATGATTACATCTAAAAATACACCATATTACAAAAATACAGCCTCGTTGGTCTAGCGGTAGCGTGTTCAACCGCAGATAATGAGGTCCTGGGTTCAAATCCCGGGTCGCGCCAAAAAGTGATTTTGGGATTTTTCCGTAAAAAGAAATTTCTCAGTATCAGCCCGAAGTCTGGAAGTTGGCGGTATTACACCCCCGTGCCTCGGAGAGCACGTAAAGCTGTCGGTCCTGTGCCTGATCTGTTTCCGGTCGTGTCGCTAGTCGTCCCATCGGATCATGAGAGTGATGGAATAGAAAGTGACCCTGTGTTTGCGCACACACTTGTGCACTATAATATGTCCTGCGCAATTGGCTAATCTCCATTGAGAATGGCCGCCGTGGCCGAAATTCGGCCGGGAAGACATCATTACAAAAATAAGTACTCTCAAATAAGAAGCTTATGGTACATTTAATTCCATCTGAGTAAATTGCACAATTCCTCATAAATAATGTCCTCCAGGGAGGATTTCAGCAATGGCTAGTCTTATAGGAGATAGGCCATCTATTCCGGACACATGACCGTGTGCAAATACAGGTTGTCTCTGGATTATCTCCCCCTTATAACTAACGGGATGGGTAAGATGGCCAGAGAGAGCTAGGTACAGAACCGGCGGCTGACATGCTCTCCGAGGAATGCTCATGATCTCTCATACTATTACTATTTGATCAGCTTTTGACAGTTTTTTTAACAGAACGTTTTATATACTAACTCTAAAGGTCGCTAAAAACTGGACTGGACTGGACTCCAGTTACCCGTTAGTTGTTAAAACACCAAAGACGTGAGAACCTTTAAATTCTGCCCCAAGGGACGTGAGTTCTGCTAGCTATGTCATGTTTTTTTTTTATGTTCTTAACATATTAAACGCCAAACGGCTAACGCAGTTTGTAGGCGACTCGCTCTTATTCATCTAACATCTAACTTAAATGCTTATAATATTGAAGTATATATTTAGAATTATTAAGCTACTTATTTACTACATTTCTGCCCTTATGGATATATTGTTTTGAACTTATACTACGTTACGTTAGTAGAAGACGGTTCGCATCAGCAGGTTTCACCAGAAACTTCCTCCCTATAACCACTAAAACTGCGCTTTTTACAATAATTTATATAACCGTATCTTTTGTTTTAGATACCCATACGATGCACACATATTGACGCACATTGTGTATTTAAAAGGATGTTCAAGCGTAGATAAGGACGTCTTGGGTTAAAAATTGAGTTGATCCAAAACGTGATATTAGGATGTTTCTGTAAAAAGAATAAATCCGGTGTCCGGAAGTTGGCGGCATTTACGCCCCCGTGCCTCAGAGAGCACGTAAAGTCGTCAGTCTTGTACCTGAACTTATTCCGGTTGTGGCGCTAGTCGGATCGTGATAGTGATGGAGCAGAAAGTGCATCTGTGTTTGCGCACATACATACATATGTATTATAATATATCCTGCGCATATAGCTAGTCTCTATTGAGACTGGCCACCGTCGCTAAAATTCGATCAGGACGACATTATAATTCCAACCTGGGGCGTTATTTGAGAGGTAATAAGGTTGGTTTTTGTAGCGCAAGTGTTTCAACTGACATGACGTCGACTCTATATTAGTATTCTTACCCCGTGCTGAGATAAACCACGTTAACGTACTTAATAAATACGCACAAAATTTTGTGGTTTTATTTACCATGTAACTTTACCTCGCTCCACCTGCATAATTAAATTCTTTTGTGGGTTTCAAGATAACGTACAGTCTCGTTGTACTAGTGATGTGACACGTGAGTAATTATTATGATACAACTTTTTTTTAATACAGACCATGACCTTTAATTGGATGCTCTCACCAGCCCGTAAGTGATCGGCGAGGTTAATCAACTTGGCTCGCGGGTAATAAAGCAGCAGGAGAGCGGATTAATTTCTGAGCGTCTCCGTACTTCGGCGAGCACGACAAGCTGTCAGTACCGGTCGTAGGCATTAGACAAGACAATAGTCGTTAAGCCTTGTCAGAAAGCTCCTGGACGGCATAAAAAACTTTTTCACTTGGGTAACTACTGCCTATACGATAAGTAAGTCAGTAATGGTAGATTGAGTACTTGAAGTATCTACTTTAGCATTTATCTTACTTTTTTTTTATTGACAACTACCGCATTAGAGAAATTAAGCCCTTTACTGCGGGGCACTTTAACATATAATTGACGAACACAAAGTACATCCAGACTCAGAACAACTATTTATGAGACACACAAATAGATGTCTAGCGCGGGATTCTAACTCGCGACACGAAGTGGAGAGAAGACTTTCTTAACCACTGCGCCAAACGTACGTTCTTTAGTGGACTATATAAAGATAGTTTTTCACCAATTCATTTTCGATTTTATATCAAAATACCTGTTAGCATATTTTAAATATATATTATGTTCTCGTAGTAAAAGCTAGAGAGGTAGATTTATACCTTAAATGTGGCATATAGCCAGCTGGCTAGCTCCCGTGATTCCAAGAAAATACTTAAATAGTGTGATAGTGTACTAAATTCACAATTACACTATTAATGCATAGATGAATGCTTGGCTAGCTACTATTAATCATAAATTCTGTAAGTATATTCGTTAAGATTAAGAAGATTAAGATGGAATACTGTAATTACAGAAAAATTTACTTACGACGTAAATAAAGATCCTAGGCGATTATTCTACGGGCCTGTTAGCGTGGTTGGCAAAACGCTTCCTTTTCACGCCGGAGGTCGTGGGTTCGATTCCCACCCAGGACAGATACAGATTGTGTGCATGAACATGTCTGTTTGTCCTGAGTCTGGGTGTAGTATACATATCTATATAGAATAGAATAGAATACTCTTTATTGTACACCATAAAAATAAATACAACATGAGATATAATATAGACAAGTTGTACAAAGGGCGGTCTTATCGCATAAAGCGATCTCTTCCAGACAACCTTAGGATGGATAGGAGCTGAACATTAACTTATACCTAGCAGTAGGTGTGCAACAAGCGATATACCAAAATTATGGTATATCCATAAATAAAACTATTTTTGGTAAATTTAAAATATAGGTATGTATTTACCAAATAAAAGTAGTATATCTTGTATATCAGTTATCTGGTTTCCATAGTACAAGCTCTGCTTAGTTTGGGATCAGGATATTATAATTATTCATATCATCCCATGGGGGTGGCGTAAATGTCCCAAATGAATATCTACCAGAGAACGGGCAGACTGGTACGACTATGACCATCATACTGCGATGCCGTCAACCCGTATGCCAAGTCTTGTGTGGTGATTATGACTTACCCCTCCAAACGATGAACACAACTCCATTGTGGAAATCTTTTGCCCAGTAGTGGACTTCATTCGGCTGACATAGTGAGTGAGAGGATAAAAGAGGATAAACTATCATACCTTTGTGAGAGACTGGCGTCTATAGTAGGTAAGCCTAAACCTAAACATAATCTAAATATACTATATATATATATATATATATATATATATATATATATATATATATATATATATATATATATATATATATATATATATATATATATATATATGTCGGAGAAATTAAGTTAAAGGACTGTTTACGTACTAGTAACGCCATCTATTAGCGTTTGGAAAACACTACTCACTGAGTCAGTAGTTCGAGTCGAGGTTGTCTATGAACTGTCGCATGTGACGTTTGACGTCTGTCAGTTGTCTAAGTGACATTAGTGTGTTAGCGACACGACACAGTTGGCATACAGAGCTCGACGGCGCCGGGTGTGCGCACTGATTCTTTTAACCACGTGCATGATGGCGGACACCGACGATGTTTCGGAGTTAAATCCGTCAGAATCTGCGACAGCAGCGGTGGGATCGATTCCAAAATCATCCTACGTGTCTACCGCAATGCCTGCTACTCAAAATCAAGAATATTTTCGTGATTCGGTTCCACCACGTAGCGAAAATAGTGTTTGAAATTTGAAAAATTACGATGAAAATACAACCCCGCTGATTGTGAATTTACGGCTGTATCGCAAACTCGTGAACCGATTACGAAACTCGATACGTTACATTGACACATCTTCGATGTCGATCTCGCAAATGGACTTCGAAGTCGTACCCGTTGTGCAAAACGTTAGACGAAGCAAAGGAGCGTGTATCAAGACAGTTGGCGGCGACCGAGAGATTGATAACCTTTTTCAAGATATGGTGCCGTATGGTGCAGTGACCGTGCGAGAACTTACATACGTGGAGTACTCGACTTACAAGCTTGCTTTGATTAACTGTATATAGTTTTTGGTGCATCAGTGAACGTGGAAGAAGTTTTTATTTAACAGTGAAGAGAGTACGGGCTCTGATAGTTAGGCTGCCTTTCTGTCGTCGGTCGAGTCTTGGAGTTAAAATAATTGGTTTGTTCTTTTCGAGGCGAAGTTGATCGTCCTTTTGCAAGTAAGGCGACGGCATGGGCGATTCTGCATCGGGGAGAATTCACCAGTTTGTATTAGAGTAAATTTAAAGTAACCTCTAAAGTAAAAGTGCCTCGTGTCGAGTGTGAGTGGTGAATCTTTATTTTATGAGAAGAAACATGTAAGTACTTTTATTATATTATTTAAAAGGCACTTGATGATCTAATGCTGCACTGAAGAATTTTTGATATCTGTGAAATTCATAAAACATGTTGTTTTGTGTGGTTTATACTTTTAGATGTTGAAAATACGCCCAACGTTTGTTATATTTAATTTTTATGGTGACAATATGCGCGTTTTGAAGGTTAAATAGTTTGAACGGTTTATTTCGAAGTCTATGGATGTAGGGGCAAGTTAGGTCACATACACGCTCTTGTGGACGGTGGTTGGTAACAGACAGATTGTTCCCTAATTCGTAAATGATTTGTTGATAACCATACAGGTACTTGAGATTTTATATCCACGCGCCTGACAGGTATTGGGTCGAACATTACATTTTCTTTTTCCCGTATTAGTCTGCCTGTCAATCAAAATAGGAGTCTCCTTAGAGCACTCGACGAGTTAGCAGCCCTTGAGAATGGTCAGTGGAGGACTGAAACACGTGTTGGGTATCGTACTGACAATTAGCGGAATTAACACTACATATTGATTTTGTATTTTGATTGTTATGGATTTCCGCAAAGTAACGCCTGATTCCATTACTTATCTGCCTGTCAAGGTCAACGAAGTACTCGTGTGTGAGAAGTGACTTTTGTAATTGTAGATTCATATATTTTGCCTCATGATGTTATGATAGGTAGAGATGTTTTTACTTAACCGGGATTGAGCTTGACTATTAGTAACAAAGTCATCCGCATCACTCGCGAGGTCCATGCTGAAGTTTGTTTATTACAGAATCTTGACACTTGTACAAGCTATGGCGTATTGATTTGATCGACTGTAAAGACGTTTCTTAATTACTGACAAGTGGAGAGATTCGTGTATGTTTAAGTAATAATTCATCATCATTATGTTAGCCGAAAGACGTCTACTGGACGGAGGCCTCCCCCGGGAATCTCCGCAGTGGTCGGCCCTCCTTGTGGGAGGCCTGCCCGCGCTGCGTCTTCCGGTGCGTGGTCCCCGGTCGGGAGCCTGTCTGATCCAGCGGCCGTCGGTGTTGGGAGGTGTGTGCCCCACCCGCTGCCGTTTCGGTTTGGCAATTCTTTGGTTATAATCATAATATCTTTATTTGTGTAAATGTGGTGAATACAGGTGTTATTGTTTACATCATTTAAGTTTCACACGTTTGCCATATTGTACATGGCATACAAATGTTGTACTTACAAACTAGGTACATTGAACTCAAAATACTAACTTACTGATTTGTGACACAATATTTATGTCGGCTGCTTTGTTTCGCCTGCGGATTCGACGTTTTTGTTCGGTCGCGGAGGGATGCTCCGAGCGTGGCCCTCTTCGTTGCTCTTTGGGTGACCTTGAGCCTTCTTGTGAGTCCAGTGGTGAGAGACCACGTGAAAGACTTTAGACTTAAAACACTGCGTTATTTGTGATGGGGGGATGTTGCGTAGCTTCCCGAACTATTCTAATTAATTGCTTCACTATAACCGAGAACCACGAGCGTAGGTTCTGGAAGGCAGCTTCAGGTAAAATCCAAATTGCGCTAAATTGTACCATAGTTAGAAGTACAGTTAGAAGTTCGCTTCCATTTTTGATGGGTTGTAATAAAAGTTCTCCTCCAAAATTAATGCCCTTGTCCAGAAATATGGTAAGGTTAACCTCTACGAACTTAGATGTGAAGCAAAATGCAGGATGGATGGGCTAGCTCATGCTGATAAGGTGCGTTATGGCAATACCAAAGTTAAAATTCGTCCATTTAAAATAGGAGACGTTGTTTTTGTCGGAAAGAACCCTAACAAATTGTGTTATTTGTTTTGTCTTCTATGTAATTATTCTGTTTGAGTGTGTACAATAAAGAGTATTCTATTCTATTCTAACAATAAACAAATGAAGTGAAAAGTTTTCAAATCCTTGTAAGATAATAGAGGTCTATGACAACGATAGATACAAGAAACAGCCAATAGCTGGTGGACGCGTTAAGTACCTATGTATGTTACGAAAAACTTGAATTTGACAGTTGTAGTCAGAAATAACAGTGTAGTTAATGCCGATGGTTGAGTTAAATTCTAACGTTTAATATGATTATTGGAGTTCATTGTAAGACACATTTATGTGTTACATTATGAGTAATAAAGCTGGTTGATTTGAAATAAATTGTGCGACAAGGGAAATATCCTACTTAGAGTTCCTGAAACCTGAGCATTGAAAGCTCCGCGCTTTGTGCTTGAGACGGTTGAGCATTGAAAGCAGCTTCACGCTTTGTGCTTGTGGTGGTTGAGCATTGGAAGCTCCGCGCTTTGTGCTTGTGGCGGTTGAACATTGAAAGCTCCGCGCTTTATGCTTGTGACGATTGAGTATTGAAAGCTCCGCGCTTCGTGCTTGTGACAATTGACTATCGCAAGCTTCGTGCTTTGAGTTCGTGACGCTGCATTGCGCACTTACCTATAATTTTCGAACTTGTAGCAAGACCTCTAAGGAGTATGTGATAGTAATCGCAGATGCTCTTACAAAATTTTGTCAGTTAATGTGTGTCAAATATTTAACACTCTGCTTGCGAGGCACTACGTAGCTTTGTCCACATATTTAGAACCCCGAAACGAATTCTCTCTGATCAAGGTACATCTTTTACTGGTCAAGACTTTCAGGGTTTATGCCGAGGTTGCGCCATTGAGTTCCACGAGATTGCTAGTGGTGTTAGCCGAGCTAATGGTCAGGTGGAGCGAATGATGTCCACCTTAACAAATTGTTTTACAGTGGCCGAAAATTATAAAAATAAATCCTGGAAGTCTGTCTTAGGCAAAGTAAAACTCGTTTTGAATTGTACTGTAAGTAAGAGTATAGAGAAAAGCCCCTTACATGGTAGCTAAAGTGTGTTCCAATGAGCGTTATAGGGTGGAACCAGCATCTGGGGGACGGGCCCAATATGTGTGCCATGAACGACTGCGTAAATATCCAGCTAGTTTACCTGAATTGGCAGAATGTCTTGATCCTGTAGAACCCATAATTGAATAGTTTTATTTAATTATGGAACAAATTGTATTGATTAATTTGGAATCCTAATTTGGTGTAATTAGTAATTTGGATGGAATTACTGTATTGAATCATGATCATTGTTTGAGTTGAACGATAATTACATTGTTTTGTTGAACGTAAACCTGTGTTGATAAAAGACTTATGTTCATTGCTGATTGATAAAATGTTTTATTTAAACTGAAAGCTACTATGCTTTATTGACGGGTGGATTGAAAGCCTTATCGCTTTGTCCTGATGTCCTGCTGAAAGCCATCACGCTTTGCAGTAAGGTTGGGCGCATTAGTCGTGACCCAAGGTTGATGCTGAAAGCTGCAACGTTTTGCAGCGTTTTTTTAGTGCTGCCTCTGTGCAATGCTGAAAGCTGTAACGCTTTGCCGAGTAATTGAACTTTTGCTGAAAGCTGTAACGCTTTGCTGTGTGATGCAGTTTCTGATGAAAGATTCAACGCTTTGCTGTGTATTGCAGTTTATGCTGAAAGCTGCAACGCTTTGCTGTGTGATGCAGTTTATGCTGAAAAATTCAACGCTTTGCTGTGCGTTGCATTTTATACTGAAAGTTTCAACGCTTTGCATTGTGTGAGGTACGCCCTCTAACTAATAATGAAAGCCTTAACGCTTTGTGGTAAATGCTGAAAGCCTTTAGGCTTTGCTTTGTGTAACATTGAAAGCCGCTTGTAACGCTTTGTGTCCTTGCCAAACTGAAGAGCTGTAATTCATGTTGATTATGTCAGCGAGTAACAACGCGAGAGCGCGTTGGTTGTCAGAATGGCCGTGTCGGAGAAATTAAGTTAAAGGACTGTTTACGTACTAGTAACGCCATCTATTAGCGTTTGGAAAACACTACTCACTGAGTCAGTAGTTCGAGTCGAGGTTGTCTATGAACTGTCGCATGTGACGTTTGACGTCTGTCAGTTGTCTAAGTGACATTAGTGTGTTAGCGACACGACACAGTTGGCATACAGAGCTCGACGGCGCCGGGTGTGCGCACTGATTCTTTTAACCACGTGCATGATGGCGGACACCGACGATGTTTCGGAGTTAAATCCGTCAGAATCTGCGACATATATATATATATATATATATATATATATATACGTAGCTTTATGAAATAATGAATATAATAAAAATGATACTTACTAATTACAATGTTTGTGTAGTGTGTGTGTGTGAGCAAGTGAGACTTTGTGAGGGAGTGTTTGTTTGTTCATTAAGCTTACTTATTATGTGCTATATTTAATTAGATCGACATAGTTAGCAGGTTTTCAGTATCATTGTATGATTTATTCTGCAACCACGCTTTTAAGTTTATTTTTAATTTGAATTTATTCAAGAAGTAAATGGAAAGAATAGAGTTAATTTTGTTGTATAGATATGGGCCCAAAAAGCAATAAAATCTGTGTGACAGAGTGTAGTTCTGTATATTGTATCAGCCTGGCAAATAATGTGCTTGCGGAGTTTTGTTGCGTTCATTAGAGCATCGTAATAAGTGTGAGAGTGACACTTGAATGAATATTGAAGTCTTAACTCCTAATTCCTTTAACTCAGTAAAAATAAATATAAAGTTTTATACCATTGGACTCAAGGATATTTAACTGGTACATCACTAACAGCGTTACCTACATTGTCTTAGCAACAAAGCTTTCTACAAACTTCAGCTATACCTTAGAGAACAAAAAGATAAGAATATATAACTTTCCCCACTTAGATGTAGTAAAAATATAATTGTCAGTCGCATTCCATAAACAACTCTATCCCAGTGCTATAAAGTTTATATTTGCTCTATGTGTAAATGTCACTTGAAGATTGCAGTAAAGAGAATTGGCGTATGCTAGCTTTAAACCCTGAGTGTCGTTTTAGTGAATCCGGAATACTATTTTAGTAATTTATATTGCTGTGAAGAAAACGAGTTCCTAATGTAAAGCAATTTCCTGAAGCTTTCCTTCATGTATCGTTAAAGTATATGAATATCAATTGCAGAAATCTATGGGGAGGGAGGGGGGGGGGGTGTCTTTGACTTTGTGGACTTTTGTCTTTCGGCTGATATGATGATGATAATATACAATCTCCACAATGACCGATTTTATGCTGCCCGCAACCAGTGGCTTCCCGTGACCTGCCCACGCTGCGTCTTCCGGTTCGTAGTCCGTTAAAACTAACATTAATGTTGAACCTTTAAGAGAGCTGGGGTCTGTATTAGGCTCGATACCTGAAAACTAAAACCTATAGCTTAACTTTGCCGACCACTTACGGACTGGTTAAATTGGCTATAAGCACCATTTAGCCAATCCAATATTAGTTAATCCTATTAAAAAATATATATGCTAAATTTGAATATACTTTTTTATACTATTAAAAATATACGACGAATTAAAATTTTTAAAGAACATCGTTGACTCCAAAATGCCGTAATCACCGCGCTTGGTATGCGAGTTAGGTAGTTATATATAGTACATAGGTGGCACTGCTGCCCGACTACTTGTTGTATCCCTTAGTCGCCTTTTACGACACCCACGGGATGGTATGGAGTGGTTCTGCTATTCTTCCTAGACCGGAAACGTTGAAAATGATATATATCTTATTTAAAAACTCCTTTTGCTTTCCAATCAGTTGAAAATACGCTTATTCTCCAAGATGCATAGTCAGCCAATATGGATACACTGCACGTGTGGCGCAGCGCCTAATATAGTCGCCTCGCCGCATCGTGTCGCGGGTTCAAGTCCCGCACCGGATAACTATATGTGTAAAATAAAAATAAAAAAAAAAACCTGAGAGGTGTCAAGGGACACCCGAATGGAAAGAAGTTATTTCTTATTATTTATCATGTACAAAAAACCTGTATACACTTAACAAAAATAATCGTCGCGACACCACACTGTTCAATGCGAAATAGAAATGAAAATATCTGGCTTGCTTTCTATAAGAGAGAGAGAGAGATAGAGAGAGAGAGAGAGACAGACAGAGAAACACGCGCACGCCGCACAGCTGCAAAAAGTGTCGTGACAACTTTTCGTAAGATTTTTCCGTCTAGCCCTCTTTCACAACGCGTGATAAGGAACTTCGTTTCAATTAGTAAAGTAACTACTGATACTTAATTAATTAATTAATTGCATGTAAAACTGTTTGTCTGAGTCTGGATGTATGTGTCTGGATGTATGTGTTTGTTTGGGTCCGTCCATTATATTTTTTTGAAGTACCACTCAGCACAGGGATCAGATTCCCTAGTTCGGGCGTTGTCTCTTTCAAAAAGAAATGAAGAAAGAAAAAAGAAAGATACAATTTGAAATTGGCAGGGCCTTTATTACGTAGGTGGTTAGGGTAATTTTCGTAAAGCAAGTGTATCCAAAGACGAGACGTCAACTGTACCTATCATTTCTAGAATCCGAACACTTCACAGTAATACGATAAAATAACGCGAAGAATGAACATTTTACTTTCCCATTCCGTTAATATTGGAGACAATTTCAAACGAACTAGCGAATAGGATTTTTCAAGTCAGACCCTACGCATTCCGAAACCTTAAAGACCTAATAAAATTTCTTATAAATAAAAATACCGAAGCATTACAAAAAATGTAACGACGCTATTACTTTTTACAACCAACATACAAAAAAATGTTATTACTGAATCGGTGCTAAAGACGGAGATATAAAATCTAGGTCTATAAGGAAATTCAGCTACACCAACCGTGATAGCATGCCTGGGAAACCTTTTCTGTCTCTATGGCGTTTGATCTACCCCAGAGCAATATTACACAATTATTATACATCATCATCATCGCTAAACGACATGGAATTAAGGACATTATTGGATATTAAATTTAAGAAAGCTAAACGACATGGAATTCAATAGGACCCTGTACAATTGGTTAAGTGACAGATGTTTTTATTCAACAGATGAATTTCTTAAATATAAGTTTTAAAATTTGACATGCTTGTAATCTGTTTAGTTTTAATGTAATCTTTTTATCTAATACTCTTTTAATGTTTTTACTTTATTATTTTGTATCGTCTTTTGTGTTTGACATTTTATTTGTTTTAATTTATTAATATTATAGTTGAAATTGTTTAAAATTTTTGCACGACATATCTATGTCAAATATAGTTGGATAAGTTTATAATGTACCTAACAACCCTGTACGTATATTTTTGCAAATAAATATTTCATTCATTCATTCATTCATCATCATCATATCAGCCGAAAGACGTCCACTGCTAGGATCTGTATCCAATCAATTATTATACAATAGGATTTAATTAGAACTAGCTGTTCCGGCGAACTTCCTACCATCGTATTTTTTCGACAAAAAAGAAACAACGCCTTTTAGTCTCCTGCCTCATTCGCACGCTCTCTTTTCGAATGTTTTTGACTATTTGCTATATTTATTTTACACAAAAAACAAAGATTCATCCAAATGGGTGCAGTCGTTTGGAAATTATGATGATTTATACGTACATTGATGATATTGACCGTAACGGTCAATATCACTCAAATTAAAAATCACCCCGTGTTCTAAAAAACAGATTGGGAAGCTCTTCAGAGATTTATTTACCAATAACTAATTTAAATTTAAATAGATATAGATTATATGGATTCTTATTATAAGAATAAGAATATCTTTATTACAGTAACGTTTCACAGAGTGTTAAAAATAACTTTGGTCCCAAACTAGGCAATGTGCCTGTATCTTGGGTACCGATCACACGGGTTGTACTTATTCTATCTTAACATTACAAATTAGCTAAATATTAGCCTTTTTATGTTAATACATTTCACCTACACGAATTTTGGCCATAGCAGTCAGTCTCAATAGAAACTAGCCATATTTATGGGACATATTATAATGAACAAGTGTGCGCGCAATCTAGGTGTACCTTCTTTGCCGTCACTCTTATGGACGATAGGACAAATTGCTAACACGACCGCAAAGAGTTCAGGTAAAGGACCGATGGCTGTACGTCCTCTCCAAGGCACGGGAGTGTTACACCGCCGAATCGCAGACTCCGATCTGATACCGAGAATTATTCTAATCAGAAAAATCCCAATATCCCTTTTTTGGTCGAACCCGGGATTTGAACCCAGAATCTCATTATCTGCGGTTGAACACGCTACGTACCATATAAATAGATTGACAAAATACTAATTTAAAAAAATTGCGGCACATCTGCGGTCTCCTAAGAGAAATTTCTGGTTCATCCGCCTCCATTGATAGCTCACTTCTAAATTAATCTCGCTACTCTTTCGATTTATGTCTCAAAAAGAAAACATGACCACTTGTAGGATCATTTTGTTCTCCGCTTGTCTGGCTGTTAGTCAGTCAGGTCATTTTTTCTCAGAGAACACGTAACGAGCTCAAGAGTATCTAGTTGAAATTATTATAATACACTTGTGTTCACCATCTCGCGGAACTGTAAACATCAAACTGTTAGTTCAACGCAATCGAAAGATACGGCTGCTTACGTGCTCCTGCCTACGAAGCTGGTGAACCTGGGTTCGAATCCCGGTAAGTGCAAATATTTGTGTAATGAGCACGAATATTTGTTTCTGAGTCATGGATGTTTTCTATGTATATAAGTATGTATGTCGTCGCCTGGTACCCATAGTACAAGCTTTGCTTAGTTTGGGGCTAGGATGATCTGTGTGACATTGTCCCGAGATATTATTATTATTACTTATACCACATATTTATATTCCCCCAAAGAAGTCAGACCTATAAGGTACCTAGAATGTTGAAATCTGACGCAGTCTTAAAACACAAGTAAAGGATCAATTGATAGTTACGTAAAAAAATCAATGTTTTTTATGAGTCAATATTTCCATATTAAAGTCTTTACAAAACCCACGATGCTCGCATTTGGTCTATTTTATTACGTTATTTCATTCTTGAGTAGTCTTGCCGTTTTAATAGACCTTTTTAGTAGTTGTAGTTCATGCTAAATATATATTCCACAACTGTTTATGTATTGTTACTTGATGTGATGAAGCTGATATTCATAACACAAAACAGTGTTCAAAATAAAACGCTCAGTTCTATACTTAACCCATCTTTTACGTTGTTGTTTTGTTTTTCTTTCCTAAGCCTGATTTCCTGTCCTAAGCGAGAAAATTGGCCACTTCGCTCTAATTCTTCGCCGCCCGTTAGCTAAAACGTGAAAGCTGTTTAATATTCGCCAAGAATTTCAATTATTTTTTTATCTACATTATTTCTACATCATACAATGACACTGGATGAAAAATTAAAATTCACGTCACTCACACTCAACCTCAACAAAATTATGATCGATATTGAATGACAAAAGCTTTAAAATTAAGCTGGATTCTGCGGAAATATTAATTTCCGCCGGCTTAAAGATGCGGCTGATGGCAATTTTTTTCTTTCTTGAAAATATTGTGACCTCAAATATAAATTGTTGGATTAATATTCTCATTAATCCTAGCTAGCCAACAATTGATTACGTCAAAATCAAGAAAAATCACTCGCCATTTTTGCGACGGAGCGCGGAGGTCCAATTTATCTTGACTATTTTTAGCTGCTCTTTTTTAATTTTGGAGGCTTTGGAAGGTAAATGTATATGTCTATTAACTTTTGTCTGGGGCAAACATTTTTTGTATATTTTATGGGTTTTGTTCTTGTCTACAATTTAAATAAAATAGATAAGAACATAACTTGGGGCAAATATCACAGTACCTGATCCCAAACTACGCAGAGCCTGTACTGTACTATGGCAACCAGACAACTGATATTGTGTTGATGTTTGTTCTTCCAGAATCTAGGGACAATGTCACACAGATCATCCTAGCCCCAAACTAAGCAAAGCTTGTACTATGGGTACCAGGCGACGATATACATACTAATATAGATAGATAAGTACTTATAAACATAGAAAACATCCATGACTCAGAAACAAATATTCGTGCTCATCACACAAATATTTGTACTTACCGGGATTCGAACTCAGGACCACCAGCTTCGTAGGCAGGAGCACTACTAACTAGGCTACGGTGTCCTTATGAGAATGATCTTTTTATTTTTAAAACGTACTGTTCGGACCCGAGATTTAAAGCCAGGACCTCATTATCTGACAGTAAAGAGTCAAAGCCATTAGTTATTAAATATGTATAATTAAGTGGAAAGTAAATGATGACAAAGTATGTAGGCGTATAATCCTTATAATACTCACTTTGTGATAGCTTATTTTCCTTTAATGTAATTGGATATTAAGTTACCGGAGTTAATAACTTATTAACCTTATGTTTTTTATTAATATTTTTATACATCTATGTCGACAAACAGCGGTTCATCTAATTGCTGTTACCGTAATCAAAGAAGCTTGTGTCAGGTGTAACTTACGCATTGTCGACTGATTCCTCCTCCCTGATAGGTACACATTTTTACTATCCTATATACATAGCTGGGCACCATTAATCAAATAGTTAACTTCTTCAATCAAAGTTAGCTTCGTTAAACGTTAAAGCGTTACATTTCCGAAGAATTAACGCAAGTTAACGTTAATCCGTTAATATGTGTAAAATTGCATTTTTATATCTTTGCATTAGTGAACTTATAAAACCTGTTGGTTTAGGTTCTGGAAGTTAACAGAGGATTTTTTATTAAAGTTTAATGTTTCAAATATATAAATAAATTAACGAATAAAGCTTTTTATTATTAGTTCAATACCCACACATTAAAACTATCGGGTTACTAAATACAATAAACAGTATTTAATAATATAAATGTATTATGCGCCTCAGTAGCGTATGGTTATCTTCAATGGCAGTTTAAATAAGGTTATCTTTCTAGGGTTAACGATTAACGAACTTCTGCATATTAACGGAAGTTAACGTGTCCGTTAACAGTTTAAAAATTAACTTAAAAGTTAATCCGTTAATCAAAATGTTAATTTCGTTAATTAAAGTTTAACGGATTAACGAGTTAATTCCCAGCTATGCCTATATATATATTAGGTCTTTACCTATGAAATTGCCGTTCTGCAGTACTGGCCATTTCAAATCAAAATAATTTTTGTTTGGCTAAGAATTCTAATTTCAAATTAATTTTATTTTAAAAACATGGATTCTTTTTTCCAAAAGTAGTCATTTCTTTATTGATTAGTGTTACATTTTCATCGCATTTCAATCTTTTTCGTCATCATGGATACGTTAAAAATTCGAGTAATTATGGAATATGAGTACCGTCGTGGCAGCAACGCGGCACAAGCGGCACGCAACATCAACGACGTTTACGGAGCTAACACTACAAACCAACGCACCACCTGTTATTGGTTTGCTCGCTTCCGTTCTGGAAATTTCGACCTGAAAAATGAACCTCGCGGTCGTCCGAAGACTTTGGTCGACAATGACGAATTAAAGGCGGTTGTGGAAGCTGATGATACACAATCTACGGCTGAATTAGCAGCAGCTTTCGACGTTAGCGTCAAAACAATATTGGTCCATTTGCGTCAAATTGGCAAGGTAAAAAAGCTTGACAAATGGGTGCCCCACGAACTCAATGATCGCCAGCGCGAAGTACGCGTCGAGACGTGCCTTGCACTGCTCAACAGACACACAAATGAAGGAATTTTGAACCGCATTGTTACCTGCGATGAAAAATGGATTCTGTTTGATAACCGCAAGCGCTCAGCAAGTTGGTTGGATCCTGGTTCAGCACCTAAACAATGCCCTAAACGAAAACTTACCCCTAGAAAAGTGATGGTCACTGTTTGGTGGTCTAGCGCCGGTGTGATTCATCACAGCTTCTTACCAAACGGGGTGAGCATTACTGCAGATGTGTACTGTGAAGAACTGAGCACAATGATGGAGAAGCTGGCGCATCTCCAACCAGCATTGGTCAATCGCTCGTCTCCGCTGCTCCTGCACGACAACGCGCGACCTCATACTGCACAGCAGACGGTCTCCAAGTTGCAAGAACTGGGGTTGGAAGCTCTCCGTCATCCGCCCTACTCACCAGACCTTGCGCCTACAGACTACTACTTTTTCCAGAATTTGGATAACTTCTTGGCGGGAAAAAAATTCAATACCCGAGAGGCAGTACAAAATGCCTTTGAAGAATTTGTTGCCTCCCGTCCAGCTGATTTCTTTAAGAAGGGCATCAATAAACTGCCACTGCGATGGCAAAGATGCATTGATTGCATGGGTGATTACTTCGATTAATACAAATAAAAAAATTCATGAAAAAAATTCGTTTAAATTTTTTCATACAAAACGGCAATTTCATAGGTAAAGACCTATTATATATATATATCTAGGACCACATCTTAACATATTCCTATTCCTTGAAGCGGAATGCTTACGGACACAGTAGCTTTCAATCGTCTTGAAAAAAGATATTGCATGAAACCTACTTATAAAAAACTAAAACAATGTGTAAGATTATTTGCGAATACAGGTGCAAGCGTTGTCCTTAAAAAAATAAAACTTGAGAGGTGTCAAGGGACACCCGAATGGAACGAAATTATTTCTTATTATTTATTATGTACAAAAAACCTGTATACACGCAACAAAAATAATCGTCGCGACACCGCACTGTTCAATGCGAAATAGAAATGAAAATATCTGGCTTACTTTCTATAAGAGAGAGAGAGACAGACAGAGAAACATGCGCACGCCGCACAGCTGCAAAAACTTTTCGTAAGAATTTTTTCCGTCTTGCCCACTTTCACAACGCACGATAAGGAACTTCGTTCCAATTAGTCAAGTAACTACTGATACTTAATTAATTAATTAGTTGCATGTAAAACTTACAGTTAAAATAAAGCATATTTCTTATTGGTTTTTAAAACGACGCTCTAGGGATTTTCTTCTGTGTAGCGGAGTACTTTACAAACATATAATTGATGGACAAAAGTACAGACGCTAACACATCAACCTACCCCAATCCGTCAAATTTCCCCAATTGAAAGTGAACCTTATGTTATTGTATTAAAGTTGTAAATCTATAAAAAAAATACAGATTGGGTTAGCTGGGTGTGCTGGCGTCTGTACATTCAGACTCAGGACTACTATTTATGGGTCACAAAAATAGTTTTCCTGTGCGGGAATCGAATCCGGGACACGAAGTGGTGAGTTTACTGTCTTAACCGCTGCGCCACACGTTCATATAAACGTATAAATCATAACAAAATAAACTTAATATGACACTTTTTTAGCAATCTGAAAGTCAATTACAAGTCTTCGGTTATAGAATAATGTAAAGTCGATGAGACATTGTGAAAAGTTTTAGCATTTTATACACCTTGGATTTTTTTCTCTTTTTAAATGTTATTTTTTTATGCTACGTGACATTTTCTTTCTAGCTTTTTCATTTCTATTCAGGTCAGTTCCCAGTCTTACCAGTTATATACTACTTACAGGCTTAAACGATCCACAGTCACTTTAAAACCTAGAGGCAACTAGTATTTGAAATTATTAGTTCAGGTCTCACGGCGCGGAACTTTTTATGGGTCCGTACCCAAAAGGTAAAACAGGACCCTATTACTAAGACTTCGCTGTCTGTCTGTCCATCTGTCACCAGGCTGTATCTCATGACCGGATAGTTAGACAGTTGAAATTTTCACATATTATTTTTTTTTTTATATCAGAGGGCGACAAACGAGCAAGTGGGTCACCTGATGGTAAGTGATCACCGCCGCCCATGGACACTCGCGACACCAGAGGAGTCGCGAGTGCGTTGCCGGCCTTTTAGAATCAGCAAACAAGTGTTGCTGACCCTTCCCCCACCCCAATGAGCTCCGGCGACCTTACTCACACTCGGAAACACAACATTAAGATGTTAATGTTATTATTAAGGAATGTCTTCTGTAAGGTGGAGGTACTTCCCCAGTCGGGCTGCTCTTTGAGCGAATGAACGCTATGCCCTATGATGTATTTCTGTTGCCACTATAAGAACAATTACTAAAAAATTTAATAAATATTTAAGGGGGCTCCCATACAACAAACGTGAATTTTTTGCTCTTTTTTATAGATAATGGTACGAAAACCATCGTGTGCGAGTCCGACTCGCACTTGGGCGGTTTTTTGTGTTGTATTTAGCTCTCCGAAACGGAGACAAGGTACTGGGTTCAGACCCGTACATCATGTCTACTGTTCGCCTTGAATAACACTAACACTAAGTTAACCAGTGTGTATACGGTAATTGAGTAACTATTTTAAGGTAAATTAATAATAATAATAACATCTAGGGACAATGTGACACAGATCATCTTAGCCCCAAACTAAGCAAAGCTTGTACTATGGGTACCAAGCGTCGATATACATACTTATATAGATAGATAAATACTTAAATACAAAGAAAACATCCAAATATTGGTGCTCATCACACAAATATTTGCACTTACCGGCATTCGAACCGGAGCTTCGTAGACAGGAGCACTAACAACGAGGCTACGGTGACCGTCCAAAAAATTGTGTATACACTTAGAAATGTCTATGTAGGAGTATAAGCAACCTGGCGCGTCAATTGTGCAAGATATTTATGAACACTAACTGTGCCCCGCGGTTTTGTACGCGTTAAACTTTATAAATTGTAGCCTATGTGTTAATCCAGGGTGTCATCTAACTCCATAAAAAAAATATTAATATCTTTCCAGCTGTTTAGACGTGAAGAAGTAATAAACATACAGACTCACACGCTCACAAACTTCCGCCTTATTATTATTTATATTATAATATTAGTGTGATATATCAGTTTAAAAATATGGCATTCAAATTCAAATATACGCCTTATAGTAAAGAATGAAAGAAACAGTAAATTTTGATGCATACAGCAAATGGTTTTATTTTATAAGGAAATTTCTCTAAGTATTTCACACTATTCACCTTATATGTTAATAATATTATAAATGCGAAATTATGTGAGAATGAATGTTTGTTCCTTTTTGAAACGGATTATTTTTAAAAAACTTTATAGTAATAATAGCTGTGCTCCGCGGTTTTACCCGCATTAAACTTTATAAATTATAGCCTATGTGTTAATCCAGGGTGTCAGCTAACTTCATACCAAATTTTATTTAAATCTCTCCAGCCGTTAAACGTGATGAAGTAACAAACATACACAATCACAAACTTTCGCCTTTATAATACTAGCTGTGCCCCGCGGTTTTACCCGCGTTAAACGTTATAAATTATAGCCTATGTGTTAAACTAGGGTGTCAGCTAACTCCAAACCAAATTTTATTGAAATTGCCCTAGCCGTTTAGACGTGAAGAAGTAACAAACACACACTCACGCAGTCACACACTCATATACTTTCACCTTCATAATATTAGTGTGATTAGTAGGATAGCTTGTACATCTGAATAAAACAAATCCCATCTATAAATATAATAAAATCGTAGGAAAGTCAAAACTGTACATTAAATATTTTTTTAAAGGATACTTGGGGCGTGATCTGCAGTCGATATCGAAGCCAAAAATATAATTTGAGATATTTTGTCTGTTTGTCTGTATGTATGTCCGAGCTAAAATCAAATGGATTTACTTCAAATTTTGCATGAATATTACTAAGAGGTCGGGTCAACATATAGGCTACATATTATCACGCTATCACCTACGGGGGAGGAGCCGTGATAATTTATAAAATTTATTGCGGGTAAAACCGCGGGGCACAGCTATAATTAATAAGTTTAACGTGGGTGAACTGCAGGGCACAGCTAGCTAGGTCGACTAAGTATAACCATCAACCAATGAGGAAAACTGGTCATATTACGCCGCCGTAATCGATGGGGTATCAATGGTGCACCTAAACATAAAATGGCAAATCCAACCCGCCATATTAATGAGGCACACTACAGAGGACACAAACGTGATGAAAATAATAAGGAAGGGTCAGAACGAGAATTTAAATCTTTCGCTGAATATAATCTATATTTTGGCTCAAATATAACCCTTGTCCGAAACTAGGTTTCGGGTTGTAGAAAATAATGATGAGAGATAGAAAATTTACTTACCTATTTGAGTATGTCTTTCCATTGACCGATAGGTATTGAAAGGACAATCATTATCACATCAAAAAGATTTATTAAAAAAATTCACTAACAACAAATATCTATAGGTATAATAACATCGTAGGAAAGTCAAAACAGTACATTGAATATTTTTTTTTAAGATCCTGGTGCGTGATGTACAATTGATATCGAAGCCAGAAATATAGTTTTTAGAATTTTTGTCTGTTTGTCTGTATGTATCTCCGGGCTAAACTCAAAATGTACTGCATGGATTTACTTCAAATTTTGCATGAATATTACGAAGAAGTCGGGTCAACATATAGGCTACATATTATCACGCTATCACCTGCGGAGGAGGAGCTGTGATAAATTATAGTTTAACGCGGGTAAAAACGAAGACACTTCTTGTCTGTGCAAGACCGAAATGGCGCCCCCTCCTTTTATCACCATGTCACCCGAATGACGTCCACAGCTGGACAAATAAAACTGGTTAAGTTCATTCACAAGGTACAAAAAATATATTCACCTCGCTGAATATACCTGAATGGTATATTCAGCGACCCAACCTGGTACACGGTTGCCAGGAAAAGATTCCACCTAGCGATACGACCGCCTTTGAACAATCTTTTAACACGCTCAGCGCCATGTGTATAGTTTGGCATACACACTGTCTAAATACTTGTGTATCTTTTCCGATCGACGAGCACCATTCCAGTCAAAGCGCCGTGTATGGCTAACACGCATTCTTTCCAACATTGTTTACCAAAAAAAAAAGGGGAGGGGGGTAAAAAAATCGTTCGTCTAAGACGTCTTACCGATTTAAGAGACTAAAAACAGTCAAAATATTTGGTTGTATTGGCTTATAAGGCTTGGCGCCGAGCGTGTTTTAAACATGTTTTATGTTTAATTTTAACATTTATACATACATAGACTCACGCCTGTTTCCCAGAGGTGTAGGCAGAGACAATGGATTTGTCACGATCTTTGCACACCCCGTTTACTGTCATTATATTCTTCATACATGCTCGCCGGTTTATGTTACTTGTGACCTGATCTTTTAATTATAATAATTACAATAATAATAATTATAACCTGGGGAATTCACACACGGCCATCGGCCGTGGCCAACGGCCATGTTATTCAACTAAGCAGGACTTGTCCTATGGAAACCAGATAACTGATATACCTACTACTTTCCTTTTGTAAATTCAATACTTATATAGATAATTACACCCATACTCAGGATAAACAGACGTTGTCATACAAATCTGTCGTGAGTGGGAAACAAATTGACGTGAAGGCAAGTTTTTACCAACCAGGCTAACCGGCCCTTCAAGTAGTACAATAAAGACTTATTGACATATAAAGAACACAAAAATATAGTATCAAATTATTTATATACTGTACTTTCACTAGTTTATACACTTAAGTTAATTCAAATGGTTATGTTTTTCTTTAATTAACACCTAAGTTAACTCACATTTAGTATCCCTAGTGGAGTCAATTAGTCACATAATAATATGTGTAGTTTATAAATTAATGTCAAGGTTAATTTAGCGCCGAATTATTACCTTCTAATAGAGTTTTGTCATGATTGTGGCTCGAAATTACGTATTAACTGTCATTTTTGATGTGCTAAATGGCAGTAAAACATGAAATGTTCTTGTAGTAAGTAGACTTACTCTAAATCGGCCCACCTGTCAACCGCAAATGTGTACAATATTTTACACATACGGTGTCAGTGTAGAATAGAGGATCCTACTTGGGGCGTTTTATAGATGTCCTTCCACATGTAGCTCTAGGAACTTACTGAACAGAGTACGCAGGGAATCTTGAATGTCTATATAGTTTTATTATAAAACTCACGTAACACTTCAGACACTTTTATTCAGTCGTAAGGTATAAAAAACATCAAAATCAATAACGAATCGTAATCTGCCACTTAAGGCCGATTATGCCACTTAAAATTAATTTAAGGTTTTAATAATATATGTCCATGTACTTTTGTATAAACAGAAGTGGTAATAGCTAATTGCTCTCACTGATATTTAAGTGATCGGCGATCAGTGACCGTAAAAGTGCTTCAATTTATGAGCGTCTCCGTACTTATGAAGGTGGGTTAAGGCATGGGTCCCGGTTCTTGTTATTAGAAAACGGCTGTAAGCTATTTCAAAGACCTACTAGGTAGTTTGAACAATTCTGATACTATGGTTACCTCTACTCAAACGATAAAGTTAAGTAATTGTAAATATTAACCAAAGAAGTTCTCATTTGGGGCGCATTGGATCCGGTGGTAGAATTAAAGCGCTATAAACACACGGTCCGTCATAGTAATAATATTGAATTCGTACCTACCTTAATATAGACAGAACCATTCAGACAATATATGGTCAAAATTTAAATTAAACTATAAATTTGGATAATTAAACCTAAATATAATGTCCTTGACAATAACTTAATACAAGCTAGCTAAATATCATTAATATTACAAAATAAATTTTATAAATGTTTAAACAATCCGTGTACCTAAATATCTATATGTAACTAGACTATAGTATCTATACTTGACTATATTACGACCAACATGTTCTGACTATTTACAAGCGCTTCTTCAAAGTCTACGTGAATAAAAACCTTTTTTATTTTATTTATTATTTTAAACGTTCTCAATTTACTCGGGTAATAAATAACAGTATAAACTACTTTTTAAACTCTAAAAGCAATAAGAAATCGTGACTAAGTAACCTGTAAGTACTCACTCGGTACTCACGTTCCGAGATAATCGGGACTTTAAGCTTTTATTAAAGTACCCGTCGAGGATAAAAAACTTTAACCGTAAAGGCACTATGGTAAATAAAGTATATTTTTTATTATCATACTAAGTAGAATCTTACAATCTGTGTAAAAACTAAGACTCGCTGACTATTTTTAATACTCTTACGTACTCTAAATAAAAACAGATAAAAAGCAGTAAAATTACAGGGAATTTTACAGCTTTTTATGTATTTTTCGAGAAGAAGTGAGTAAGTGTATGTGAACGATAATTGTACCCAAGTTCTGGGCAGACAATTTATAGTGCTTCTGACAGAGATAAAAAACAAATATTATATACAACATGTAACGTAATTAACGCACACCCTCAAACACCCCAATTAGAAAATTATGCTGTAATCATAATATATACACTGAATTTTTTATTTAACATGTATATGCATTGTTATTTACTAAATTATTTTCTTGGAATAAAGTTTATTTTTCTTTATTTTGAATTGAATGATGGAATTTGTATGAATACAAATAAAACTGCGATTTAAAAAGTCTTATTGCTTTGACTTACGGTCCATTTCAATTTGTTTTGACTGTACAGGGTTAATATAACAAAAATTTCCGTAGTTTTAATTATTTTGGAATAAAAATTACCTATACCTAAACTATTTTCAGGGTGTGCGTTACTTAATTATAAGTTACATGTTGTATACTGAGTCGGTATATTGGTGTTAAAGAGATGTGGTTGCAACAGTCTACCCAATCAGGTATCGCAATAAAATATTCTTAGAGCTGAACAGGTAACTAAATATAACATTTATAATATTGAAGTTATTTGAAAACTAAGATATCTTTTGGAATAGTTGCTGCTGACCGAAAATATATCTTAGTTTTCAAATAACTTCAATATTTAAATTCTAATCTTAGTTATTTTAATATGTAGATTTTAAGACAGTATTTTTAATAATAAACTAGCTGTGGCTCATAGTTTCACGTGCGTTTAACGTTTAAAATTTTTAACTATATGTTATTCATATATACCTATAAGCTATATCACTACTACTAAGTTTCATCAAGATCCATTCCGTAGTTATTGAGTGAAAGAGTAACATACATCCATACATTCATACTCACAAACTTTCACGTTTATAATATTAGTAGGTTCTTAGGTCTAACATAGGTATTTTTACTACATGGCCAAACTACTCTTATATAATTTCTGCTTCTCGGACGGCTTGTCCTCCGAAGTACAAAACCACTGTTACAGTATCTAAGATCTAACCGTGCTTTGAAATGCTTAACCCCGCCAATTGTTTACGAACCGACGATAAGAACTAGCAATGAACTCCTGTTATATTAGTGGGTATTTTATCATGAAATATTATGATTGTTTCATCATACCGTTCGGAGTAAAACATTAGCTAATTTAAGTCATTGGATTAATCATACTCGTATTTTAAAATACTTTCCAAGCTGTAAAAAGATAATCAAAAATAATTCAATAGAACGTATTTTTATAATAATATCCTAAAAGTATTTTTACTAAATTTCTTAGCGACTCTTGCCTGATATATTAATGTATATTTTATTATAAAATATATTGATTATATCGTTTCAGAAGAATAAATCAATAGCTAATTTTGTTTATTGGATTAATTCTATTTTAAAATACTTGCCAAAGCGTAAAAATTTATCAAAAATAATTCAAATGAAAGTATGTTTTATAATAAATATTAGGTCTCGCATAGGTATTTTTACTAAATGCCTTAGCGACTCTTGCCTGATTTTTGCAGCCAGAACTGCGAGCATATCCTCCAAAGCGTAAAAACTCTCAGAAATTGAACCACTGTTGCAGTCTCTATTATTGCCGTCAATCGTTTACGAACCAGCGATAAGAACGAGCAAAGAGCTCCGGTTATGTGGGTGTTTTATCATGAAATATTTTTATTATATCATTCTATCGTTCTGAATAAATCAATAGGTAATTTAAGTCATTGGATTAATTATACTCGTCTTTTAAAATACTTTCCAAGGTGTAAAAATTAATCAAAAATAATTTAAATGAAATTATGTTTTATAATAAATATTAGGTCTCACATAGGTATTTTCACTACATGGCTTAACGACTCTTGCTTGATTTCTGCAGCCAGGACTGCGAGCATTATATGTCCTCCGAAGCGTAAAAACGCTCAGAAATTAAACCACTGTTGCAGTCTCTATTATCCCCGTTAATCTTTTACGAACCAGCAATAAGAACGAGCAAAGAGCTCCTGTTATATTAGTGGGTGTTTTATCATGAAATATTTTTATTATATCATCTTATCGTTCTGAATAAATCATTAGCTAATTTAAGTTATTGGATTAATTATACTCGTCTTTTAAAATACTTTCCAAGGTGTAAAAATTAATCAAAAATAATTTAAAGTGGGTGTTTTATCAGGATATATTTTCATTATAATATCCTATCGTTCTAAATAAAGTATTAGCTAATTTTGGTTTTATATTATATTTTTAAAACACATTTCAAAGTGCTAAAATGTATAAAAAATATTCATGTGCAAAACCGTGCCAAGCTTGCGGATAAAGCTGAGTCTACAATACTCTAAAATATTATGCGGTCTTTGCGCCAAATACCCTACATAGAGCGCCGAACATGTGACACCATACAGTAGTATGTCGTACTCATAATACCACTCTAAAATATGACAGAAAAATAAGTCTCATCATCATAACAGCCAAATTACGTCCACTGCTGGAAAAAAGCCTCCCCAAAGAATGGAGGGATATGCCATAATCACCACGCTGGGAAAATTACTATACTTACTTTATATTTAAGAAAAAAACAATAAATTATACAAATATGTCATCTAAAATTATGCAATTGAAAACCCTAACTTTATTTTGTTGATAACTTATAAGATGTACATTTTCATAGGTAAATTAAGTTTACATTTACCCACATTATGTATAATATACTTATTTATATGTAACTAGCTGTCCCCTTGAATTTCGTACCGCCAAATTTGTTTTGCAGTCAATACTGTGAAAACTGTCAGAATAGTTATCCATTCCAATTATTGATATGGTATTGCACATAATCCACACACGATGTTGCCCGTGTCAACTGAGATTTATATATGTATTTTGTTATAAAATATAAATAATACCATATGCAAATTTTAGATGTAGTCAGAACATAAATAAATCATTATATATTAATTTAACGTTTATAAATAAATATATTTTTATGAACTATTAATCATTTACGAGTTGTAAAAAATGATAAAAATAAAGCTGATCAATTTATACGAACGCAAAAAACGTTTTATATATTATTAAAATGAATTATTTGAATGTAAATATTATGATAAAATGTGTTTTGTTTATTTTTCTACGGCATAATATTTCAGAATGCCTTCTAAATGTATTTTTGAGATACCGCACTGTATCTCAAAAATAGTTACGCGATGTGTGGCAAAATCTATAATAAAATTCCAGAGGTAATAAAACAAATGCCTTTAAAAGGAATTTAAAATCATGGTTAACAGAGAAAGCATATTACTCCGTAAGTGAATTTATGGCATAACTACTTTAAATAATGAAATTGATATAATAATGGTGTAATAATGATAATGTAATAATAATAATTTAATAAAAAAATATTTTTAATAATTTAATGTAATTACATGTTAATATTTGCATGTTAATAAATTGCCTGAAGTTGTAAGGACCTGTACTTAGCTATAAGACCAATTAAATGTACCAACTTTACGGCAAATAAAGAACATAAATGAATATGAATATGCCTCATGCGTATATAATTATCACAATTTTTGTTATTGAATTATTTTATTTCACTGTACAGCATCATGTTAAAGGCAATTAAAATAAATTTGATGTGATATAATATAACCTAAAAAGGTTTTGAAAATAAGGCGTGTACTGTGGTACATCAAAGCTAAAAAAAAGCTATCGTCCACATACAAACTATAGCCGATCCGAACTATATCCATCAGATCCCTCGTATTATCAATATTCCTATGAAAATATTATTATCATAGTAGAGTACACATTTTAACTTTGTTATTTTTGCCTACAGTGACGTTAAATTAGGGTAATATGTCACAGGGACGGAATGTCGAAGACAAAGCATTGGTTGGAATGTTGTTTTTGGTTTGGGCACATAAACTCACAAGATAGATGTTTAACATGTTAGGCAAAATTGAACCATAATAACATACTCAACCAGCATGGTAGCCAGTGAATAGAAACACATTTTTAATTGTCTTATAATTTTTTATAAATCTATCGTCTCTGCTGAACCATCTGTGAAAAAGGCGTGCGATGTATGGATGTATGGAAGTTATCACTTTTTTTTGGTTTCATTTGGCTATTTTAAAAATTATAATAATCTTTAGATAATGAACACCCCTCATCTGAAGCCAAATTAGGCAGAGCCTGTACTATGGCAACCAGACAACTGATAAACATACTTATATATCTTTAAATATATATTGAAAACTAGCTGTGCCTCGCAGTTTTACCCGCGTTAAACTTTATAAATTATCACAGCTCCTCCCCCGTAGGTGATAGCGTGATAATATGTAGCCTATATATTGACCCGATCTCTTAGTAATATTCATGCAAAATTTGAAGTAAATCCATGCAGTACTTTTTGAGTTTAGCCCGGACGTACACAGATACAAACAGATAAACAGACAAAAATTATAAAAACTATATTTTTGGCTTCGATATTGATAGTAGTAGATCACGCCCCAAGTATCTCTAAAAAAAATATTCTATGTACAGTTTTGACTTTCCTACGATTTTATTTTATGTATCGATAAATAGCACCCAGACACAGAACAAGTAATCGTCAAAAAGATTTGTCCTGTGTGGGGATGGAACCCACGACCTGTGGCTTAGCAGGTAGGTTACTAAACAATAAACGAATTGAGCTTCAACATACGATGGAAAAACGGAACAGTTTAACAGTATGTTTGTTCAAAAAATATTTATTTTAATAAACGAGATGGTAAAAACAAGTAATTTGTTTAAGCTTTGTTTTGTAGTAGGATTGAGACAATATAAAAAATCTAAATTGTTGCGAAACATGGATTTAGATAATTATAATTACCCTTTATCATTGAAACTTCAGCACTTACAAACAAAACGTAGGGTATGGGAAGTTTTTCAAACTGTGCAGAAAATAATTTAATTAATCTTCTGTATTGTTTAATGCCTACTATGGATTACTTTAATGATATATTTAGAAAAGCCTGATAATTTAAGGTCCTAATTAAACTTCTATTCTGTATAGTTTCTAACCAGAGTTATTTTAAGGTGGTGTACAGTTTACATGTCATAGTACTATTGAAGAAAATAGGTATGTAAATGATAAATGATTATTTTTAAATAGTCGATGTAATTTATGAAATTCCAGTTTAATATATTTTAGTTCAGTTCAGTTATAAGTACTTTAAGTGACATATTTAGGAAACCCTGATAATATGAGTTCTTAATTACCTTTTCTTTTCTGTATATAGTTTCTAACCAGGGTTATTTTAAAGTGGTGTATAGTTTACATGCCATAGGACTATTGAAAAAATAGGTACATATGTAAATTTATTATTTTTAAATGGTTGATGTAATTTATTTAATTCCAGTTTTAAATTAGTAAGTTTGTAAGTAATTTTAAATTCCAGTTTAACATATTTTAGTTCAGTTCAGTTGTAAGTACTTTAAGTGTCATATTATGGAAACCCTGATAATATTCCCCCTATAACCCTGATAGTTCTTAATTACCCTTTCTTTTCTGTACCTATATAGTTTCTAACCAGAGTTATATTATTAAGGTGTTGTATAGTTCACATGCAATAGTACTATCAAAGAGAATTGGTATGTAAATTTATTATTATTAAACTGTTGATGTACCCAACTTTTGAAATTCCAGTTAAATTTATTTTATTTTAGTGTCAATGTGTGATTTCGTGTTAAATTCAGATTCTAAAAATGAAATGAAATGAAACATCGAAGTCGCTCCGCATTTTGATTTTACAGACAAGGAGTCCTTATAATCAGTCTCACAAAATTCTCAGTTAATAAAGCAAATATAAGTTACCGAAATTAATCTATTGTGGCACATTTCTATGTACACTAGTGGACTATTATGAGTCTAACCCATTGGATTAAAAAGAGCTGCTGCACGGTTGGGTAAGAACATCATTAAGTGCTATTCGACACCTGAGTATGGAGCATTGCCTAGTGCTAGATAACTACTGTGAGCCGTTAGTAGAATCCCTCATAACCTATCTAAGATTGAACATGCAACAGCTAGACAGTTTACAATAATTCTTATTTGAAACATCACTTGCTTAATGTGAAAATTCTCCTGATATGTGTATATTGCTGATTTTTTACCTGTCGTTCAGGAGGACCAGCTATGAACTGAGTTCAAGTTGTCCTTCTTGGTCTCATTCATACTTTCATCATGGAATTATTCACTACTGGGTAAAAGCCAACCCAAGGATCTCCACAACTTTCGGCCTTTAAATGATTTAGTCACAGATTTGTAAATATTCCATTACGTTTTTTCCGTGGCACGAAAAACTCAGAAAGCATACCAATAAAGCGGTCAAACACTTATATTTTCGCTATAACTCTGTTGATCGATAGGATTACCTATTGAGAGCAATTGAGGCTCTTGTGACTTGTAGCCGACTGGATTCAATTCTTTCTACTACGAGCTTTAACTATACTATTAAAACCTTTCATATCCAATATTTATAAGGCTTTTCCATTAAAACTTTATCCTCATAGAATTTATTTAGTTTATTGTTAAGTCTGCGATGGACATAGTATTAATATTTATTAAAGTATTTATGTAATTATTAGTATCTCAGTGTATTTTAGCCCAAGTACATTATTATGGCTCTTCAAAATTTCTCCTGTCGCGGGTTTGCTGGAAGATATTTCTTGCGAAATATGCAGTACTTTTGTACTAATCATTTCTTTGTACATATCTCTATTGATTGTATGTTTATGTTTACAAGAATGAATAAATATCATCATCATCTTCATAATATGATATTATAAGGCGCCCCAAAGATCTCCACAATTGCTAGTATTGCGCTATCCGCATCCAGCGATTTCCAGCGACCCGCACAAGATCATCGGTCCAGCTTGTAGAATAAATATAAGTAAATAAAAATAATGCTTAATCAAAGAACAGCACTATAAACAAAATTTGTAGTGAATACCGCCCATAATCAGAATTTTATAGTTTACAAATATTCAAGCTTGCTGTTCTACGAATTCGTTAAGTATGTAAGACTTTCAAAGCATGACTTATTCTGATGTTTCTTTGGGAATACAACGTTTTTCACGAAGTAATTTTATACGACATTCCGCTGTGAAATTTATATTTGAACCTTATACAGTGTGCAGAATCCGCTTGCATCCCAATTTATGTGCATGTATAACAAATTTTCTACGCCACGTATTTGTTGTTTTGCTGATGGCATCGCATACTGACTCTGGTTTCATTGTGGGCCAGAGTCAAATGGTTGCTTTATGCTTTCATATAATAATGAAGTAATATAGATTTTCTATCTGTACACGAGTGTAATAAATTCTAAGAAGCTTTTCCAAAGTAAGGAAAACGAAATAATTCGATTTCCGGCTTTTGTAAATTAAGTTTCAGCGAAACGAAAATATTCATATCGAGGAAACAAAAAACGTCAATTTATGACAAAGACGAATTAACTTCGAGACACTCAAATCTCGAGGGGATAAATAAGTATCCTGCCCTAAAAATAAGACATAGTTCTCACTGTAAGTTCATTAATAATGTCCATAGAAGATATCCCGCAAATAAAAACAACGGGAGATAGATCTCGCGTCGAGAACATCCCTTCCTCACTTACCTCCCCGTGATTAATGAACCCATGTCTGTGCGCCAACTCGTGGGCCTTCTCCAGCCCACCGGGTACAAACACAGCAAACTGGTGATGGTACAATGGTACACAAAAGTCCAGCACTGTCAGTAGCACGATCACAACCGATAACATCGCGCAAACCGCGCATTGCACGCTACTATCTAACTAAGCTGTCCAAAAACCCGATCATTATAAGTCTGAACACTCGCGAATGTAATTTTTGAGGGATGAAGTGACGTTCGTTCTATACGACGTCTCTACGAAGACTGACTCCGCGTGACTGGAGGTCTTTCGGGCTGATTTTGTTTGGCGCATGCGTGAATCTTGGCGCCCTTTCTTAGTCCACTTGGTACCCGAACGTATTGTGTGTAACGTCAATTGTCTTGAATAACTAATTGATTTGTATCGATGGACGCTTAAAGAAATGGCCGAGATTTATTTTTATTATTTTTCTTTCTCTTTCGGCTCAATATATAAAGAAGGATTATAATTAATATAGTTGATAAGAAGGTGTTATTGAAATATAAAACAAATATTATATTACAACTATTTTGGTCAGTAAATTTTCCAATAATAATTAAGGCGCGGTTTTCCTTCATTGAAACAAATAAAATTCGCGCATTCTCTTTCGGCTCAATAGAAAGAAGACGCCCGCACTAGGGAATCTAATCCCTGTGTCGCGAGGTACTTTACAGACACGTAATAGACGGACACAAATTACTTCCAGACTCAGTACAACTATTTATGGGTTACCCATATAGTTGTCCAGCGCGGGACTCGAATCCGCAACACGAAGCGGCAAGGCGACTATCTCAGCCGCTGCGTCACACGTGCAGTCAATATAAAGAAGGATTTGATTGATGGTTGATAAGAAGATGTTATTGAAATATAAAAACAAATGCATCACAACAATGTTGCTTTAAAATTTCGAATAACAATTAAGGTGTGCTTTCCCCTGATTGAAACAAATTAAACAAGTAATATAGGTATTTGCAATAATATACATGGACTCCCGCCTGTTTCCCAGAGGGGTTGGCAGAGACAACGAATTTCCATTTGTTACGATCCTTGAACACGTCTTTTGGCCTCGTTTACTATCGGTCTATTGTTCATATACCATATAACCTCATGAGGTTATAGGGTAGTTCAGAGCTGGGTTATGTACTTATTTCACGATAATCATTAACGATTCGTTTAGTATTGAAATAAACTTATACTATTTTATTTAATGCTGATAACAGGATTTTTAGCAATGTATAGACGTCGGCACATCAAGCTACCCCAATCAGTCAAATTTCCCCAATTGGAAGTGAACCTTATGCTTTTGTGATAAAGTTGAAAATCTATAAAAGAAATTTGACAGATTGGGGGTAGCAGGCGTCTGGACTTAGTAGTTAGTTTAATCTTATTAAGTACGTTTACAGATATGTTTTTTTATTTAAATAACCTTAAGGTCTCTTTTAGGATGAAATTTTTTATTGATCATCAGAATCACAATGATGTCAATATTAATTGAGTTTACCATTCATTCCATCACCGAAGTAACAAATGGATTAAAATCAAAACTTCGATTCGGAATTAGGATTGACAGGCTCTCCAACAGAACACGAGGGGATAGACTTTACTTTTTACAGCATGGGGATACTTTTTACAGCTTTTTCAATCTATGGTGGATTGTAAATTTAATTGACTGGCCTGACTTGTCTAGTGATTAATGACCTTGACTGCTAAGCTATAGGTCGTGGGTTCAATTCTTACCCAAGACAAATCTTTGTGTATTGAGCAGGATTGTGATTTGTGGGTTAAATATTTATCTTTAATATGTAGAAATATAGAAGTAGGTATGTTTATTAGTTCTTTTTTTAAATTGCTTTTGTAGACAGCTAGCGGCTCACCTGACGGTAACCGCTGCTCAAGGACATTCGCAGTGCCAGGGGGCACAGCAAACCGCTGCCTACCGTGAGATTAATACTCTTTTTAAACCTCGTATGAAGAAGGACATGTCGTAGCGCTGGGGAAACACCGCAGCAGGTAATCAGCAGGCAGGAAGGTTATCTGGTTGTTATAGCACAGGCTCTGCCTAGTTTGGGATCAGATGGTAGTGTATTAGTTGTCCCAAGGTATTTATTAATTAATTGCTATTTTTTTGGAACGATGTTCCTTATCGCGCGTTGTGAAAGGGGGCTAGACGGAAAAAAATCTGACGAAAAGGTGTCCCTTGACACTTCTCAAGTTTTAATTACTACAAAATGTTATTTGTTATATATTGTGAGACATCAAACAAAAAAAAGCGGGGCCCCAGAGCAGCATACCCACGTTCCCGTGACTCTCCCCATCAGGCGCCAAGAGAAGTCCACGGCAAGTTAGGTTTAGTCGGTGCGAGTCCGACACGTAGGATCGAAAAGAATTAGTTATATAACATAACGTCGCTGCATAGATCTTCATAGTACCACATCTGATAACATAACCCTATCAAGATTGGATTTTTTTCCGGCAATCCTTTTATGATTGCACGCAATGTTACATTGTTGATGTCATTTCAATCAACACATCACTTGTTGTTTTCAATTACTTAAAAACACATCGATAGTTATCTTAGAGTGCTCAAAGCTACTGCTAGGGCTCAAAAGCGAGACATCTACGCACAATACAGACCGCGTCCAAGATAAATATTTTTGTATCTGGCCCAAGTACCAAAGTTGAGCCTTAAGATGTTTGTATATGCTCTTGGCTACTAAACCGTCGATATAGCGAAGTATTGACCCAATGATTGCTGAGTCGAGGTACCACTTATCAGGAGCCTGGTGCACCGAATCAAGATACTTAGTTTCTTTGTATTTTCGGTTTTTATTTATTTAATCTTTTTATAAAAGAGGGCGAGGGCGAGGGAGAGTGCAAATGGGTCACCTTATGGTAAGTGATCACTGCCACCCATAGAAAATGCGTTGCGTTAAGTTTTGCTGTCACCCCCCTCCCATCCCGAAGAGCTCTGGCGATCTTACTCAAACTCAGAAACTCAACATTATATTATTACTGTCATTATTGAGTAATCAAGCTAAATATAAAAAAAATGACATGATACCCTTTAAACATACCAATGGTTGTCATTATTTTATATTCTTCATAAATTTATATTATATATAAAGCCTTGCCAAACTACTAAACCTCTGTATTGAGTTCAACAATGCGTGCCATCATACTTGATCAACTTTATGGAAGATAACAAGGTCTTATGGGCTTACAACCCGTTCACAACCTATCAGACGAGAAATTTATTATAACATACTCGATAAAGCAAAGTTTGTAAATGTAACGCAGTAGTCTCAAACATATCTTAGGAGGTTTTATTTATTTTGGCGGATTTTTTATTTAATTTAATGATAGAAGAGGATACGTTAAGGGCAAGTGGAATAAAGTTTTTTTTTTTCATAGATTAAATCAATCAAATCATACTTGGGAAAAATGTGGTATTGTATCTTATATTGGGTACAGACGCCAGCCCAGTAAGCTATCCCAATCTGTAAAATTTCCCCAAACTAAAAAGTGAACTTTATGCTTAGATGATAAAGTTGAAAATCTATAAAAGAAATTTGACAGATTGGCATAGCTGGATATGCTGGCGTCTGTGCCTCTGTAACATATCAATGAGGTGTGAAATATTTTAAACATTTTTATGTTCATGTTTAGCAATGAGCAATATCTATCAATACAAATTTATTTTCTAAAAAAATATGACATTTCTATCATTTTATATAAATAATAAAATCACTAAATAAACATAATTTTCGTCATAATATAATTAAAATGTCGATAATAATATCTCATGTCTAAATACATCACACTGATAAAGAATAATACTAATAAAAGTTGCTCTACAATAGAGTGATATTTACGAAGTAGGACATATTCGTAGCGCAAGGTTTCACTGCGACTGGCAACGCCATCTAGTTCTCTGCGGCGGAACCACAACTTTGCTAGCTTTGAATGCTTTTTCTGGTGTAAATGTTAGTATGCCATTGACTTAGATGCGAACGATAATAAAAAATATGTGAAACTAGAGAGGTTAGAACAGTTTTTAATTGTCTACTAGACACCCATAAACCATGCAACCATGCAAGGCAACCATGAAATCAATTAATTTAAATACAATATTCTGCTAATGAAAAAAGAAATGATATTGAGTGAATACACGTATTTAAAATATACAATAAATCTGATCAGCGCTCCAGTAATATATGTGTTACCGTAACGTATGCTGAGATGCCTATTTAGACTCTCAACTAAATTTATGTTTTCTTTATATAATACAAAGTGTGCCCCGTGGTTTTACCCGCGTTAAACTTTATAAATTATAGCCTATGTGTTATTCAGATATATAAACTATACTACTAACAAGTTTCATCAAAATCCGTTAGGTGGCTTTTGCGTGAAAGAGTAACAAATATCCATAGTATAATATTAGTAGGATGATAATAGTATGATTTCTTTTCGTCAAATATAAATTCATTTTAATTTAAAAATAAACACATGCGTACAGTTTAATAAATATATATAAGTTTCGTGTGCCATGGCTAATATCTTCTCACCATGTTAAATAAATTTTTTTAAGACCTTCCGCACTAGGGAAATTAATCCTGAATCGCGGGGTTCTTTATAAGATATAATTGACGGATCCAAAGTACATCCAAACTAAGAATAACTAGTTATGGGTCGCACAAATAGCTGTCCTGCGCGGGAATCAAACCGGGACACGAAGTGTCGAGGCGACTGTCTTTTTAACTACTGCGCCACACGTTATTTATTTTAACAGATTTTCCTAGTTAATTCTACGTATATACAATATATTTAAATTATTTATTTTTATTTTACTTTACTCACTTATAACACTTAAAAAATGTGGGTGCTATGTTTAGCTAATAATATAAAATTTTCTACTTTAGTATAAATATAAATTTAGTGCGCAAAAAAAAATGACAAATATTTCTTATTAACACCTAGCATTCTGATGAAATAATCGGTTATACATTTATGTTAATCCAGTCTATAAAAAATTATACTTACATTTCATTTTAAACTTAATTGCAAACATTTTTCTAAAATCCAATTTACACCTTAGATTTCCAAGTTGCAGCAATCTGACTACGTCTCAGTAAATAATGAAGTGTTCTCAAATAAATTTGGAAGGATTCAGCAGTAATTATGTGCTGTCCTTAGTCGAGGGGTTCGATAACAAAAGGTGTCCGTATCACTGGATACTTGATACTTTGGTTGGAGTATCTAAGTGTAATGTTTTGTTTGGTTTAAGATGGTACAGTTCGCAACAGAAAGGACATCTCTACGACATCTATCGTCATTTTTACACAGGGAATAGGATCGTACTATACCTACAACATTAAATTACGTATCGAAGTTTGCGTATTTGAAGTGACTGCCTCGTTGGTTTAGCGGTAGCGTGTTCAACCGCAGAAAATGAAGTCCTGGGTTCAAATCCCGGGTCGGGCCAAAAAGTGATTTTGGGATTTTTCCGTAAAAATAAATTTCTCAATAACAACCCGAAGTCTGGGTACTATTGGAATCAAATATAACAGGTCACTTAGGACCTTTAAAATTGATCCTCGATGCTTTTGCAGGCTTCTGTAGATGCAATTCTTTCATTTTATGAGGCGCTTTGCACTGGAGGGAACGGGAACTATTCATTTTCTAACTCCTCCTTGTTGCTTTCTCAGACAGTTAAAGCGATTCTTTGGGCCATACCTGAGCCTCACCGTGCAGTGGTGGGTAAAAGGGAGGGGCTAGTCCCGTTGATGGCTGTTAAGGAATATTTTATTTGGTTGTAAGTGGTACAGTTAGCAACAGAAGAAACTTCTTTATCCCATGATAACACGGGGGAAAGTAAGTTGGATATCGTTGTGGGTTTTATGAGAGATTTAATTGATTATAAATCTTACTCACCAAGGTAGGTTGGCGTCGTTGGTAAATGCTTGCCTTAGACGCCGCAGGGTTCGATTCCTACCGGTTACCAAATGATTTTTTTTTTCAATTCGTTCGGTATATAGTCAGTTTTTAATGCATGCTTTTTTTAATGCAAGTGAACGATTTACTAAGTACGTCGTACCACCCCCATCAAACAACCAAAAGACACCAAACACGAATTAAGTACCTATCTACCTCAGCACACCACGATTAAATTGAAACCGCCTATACCTTTGTTAACCCCATAATACCTCTAAGCTAAATTAGACTATAATGGGCCAACTCAACAATAGAAATATCTCAATGGCATTATAATGAATTGTTATAGAGCCGTTACAGAGCCTTTCGTAAGAAATCCCGTTGAATAAGCCACCTACGCTACGTCTTGAATGGGGAGATTTTATAGATCCGGTGGCAGCATTGTGTGTATGAATGGCAGTCATTATCGAAAGATATCCACTCCTTCAGTTATGTTTGAATAAAATTTTGTAGGGCTTTTGTCTTCTTTTGTGCATTTTAATTTTGAAGTAGGGAGTGGTTAAGAATCTTATTGTGATGTAATATTGTAATTTGCAATAAGTTTTCCTCTTGCTGGTTTGAATTACAAATAAATTTCCATAACATATTACTTTTTTAGAGGGTCTCGCCTTCCATTTTAAATTCTTACAAATTGACTTTCCAAACATCCCTTCTGATTACCTGTCTTAGTTACGGAGTGTACTATTTGTACCTTAAATTAACAGTCAGTAAGACCCTCCTGAACATCCTTGGATTTTAAATAAGTGGTATTTTAATAATATTTGGTGGGGCATGAAATACTAGATATTGTCTTAAATCGCAAACAACCATTATACATACATATATAAATAACAGACGTACTACATTATATGTAACAGACATCTTAGAGCTTATTCTTATAAATATATTAGTCTTTAATGAATAGGTATTTAATTACTATATGATACGATATTTTTTTACTTTAAAATATTAAATGATGCATGTGTTAACGAATTCTATTTCGAATTGATCAATTGGCACTCGATATATATAAATAAAATAGTATTTACACCGAAATGGTTCGAGTTCGAGTCAATGAAAGCTACCAATTATACGACACTATTATATGCAATGCTAAAATTTACAAACAGTATTAATTTGATTGGATTCAGTATATTAGAAATTTCGTATATGTATGCGTAGCATGTATCTTTACAATATTCAACTCGCCAATATTGAGTTAATCTTTGTATGCCAACATTCGTAGTACTACGAGTTATCTTCTACGCCGCTACGATAGTTGTTCGAACTAGAATAATTGGGTTATGAATAGGTTTATACGAGTATCGCTACGCTAAATCATAATTAAGTAAAAGGTAAAATGTGCTTAGATCTATATAGGTCTAAACACTATCTCAGATTTTATGAGAAGCTTTTGTTGTATTTACTACAAAGTAAATTTCACAAAATAGTTCTGATTTGTAAGTAAAAGCTCATCGTTGGTCTCAAATAAATATGTTAATGTTTTTTGGTAGTTTATTCTGGCTTTAAACATGCACAAAAAGCAGTCATATTTTCGATATATTTATGTCATACGATATATTGTACGTTGTAGAAAAGGTCTACATGGGATTTTATTATATCATGATAAAAACAAATATACTCGACTAATTATCCGAGAATATTAATTTTCAATTATATATACAAGGCTAGTAAAATATGAAATCCATTTTGGATCATATATTTTCAGTATTTCATCAGAACTCAAAAGGTTCGGATTTATTTAAAATTCCTTTCATGAAACATTTACATATCTGACCACACGATAAATAAAACTACATTGCCAATTATTTACATACTATAATGTAATACATATATGTATGCGCTAAAGCCTGGTATGAATCTATAAAAGTCAATACATCCAAAATTCCAGCTTTGATAACATTTACCGTGCAACTCCGCTCCCAAATAATCCACGCAAAAATCCGATTTCGCTGTGTTTTTTTCTGTCCATATATTTTTGTTTAAGCAAAACAACCGATTCCCAGTAGGGATATAGTCGTCACAGTTTCGTACGCTGACGAGATTTATACCACCCTAGGGCTATATTCAATTAGTGGACGAATTGGATGCGACTGTACCAGTGTTTGACTGGTACGTCGTTGTAAGTGGCGATTGAAGGGTCGTACAGTCAAGTACTAAAGCGCTTAAGCCGGTTAATGGAAAAATGTAGAAATGGAAATTAGTAAAAGATTTTTTGGTTGTTTATGGAGTATTAATTATGATTTATATAGTATGTAAAGGACAAAGAATAAACCAATTTACGTATTGATAGTCTATTAATCGATTACGACTCAATTGCGACTGGCTAACAACTTCAACATGGTTTTCATTGAAGTAAAAAGGCTAGATGGCAATTCCTCATTGTTGTTGACGGTTTTTGAGTAAATGAGGCAAAACCTATCTAAATGTAAGCAAAACAAAATAAAACCTACTAAAGGTACACAATTTTTTATCACCTTCTAAATTTAAAGACCTTATAGTACTGTAGTCTTAGAAATAAACTGTTATTTTTTTCTTTCTAAATATTATAATAATAATATATATTTCTTAGGGTCAAAGTAAAAAAAATAAAATATATTTTCTTGTAGCATAGCTTTACCAAAATATAGAGATATGATTACATTATTCTGAACTTCACAAATACGAATTTATAATTATTATTCTCAAAATGGCCAATTTCAATAGATCGCAAAACAAAAAGTCCGACTTAAAGATAATTCGAATATCAAAAATACGTATTCCTGAATACAAATACTTATTAAAGTACCTTTTTTATCATTTTAAATAATAACCAACAATAGAGGATATCCGGTGTTCGGCGGCAACTGCCACGGCACGCGCTCTTGCCTTCGCACATTAATGGCCACTGTTTTATCCTAACTTAACTCAAAGGATTCAATAACAGTATACAGTATCTAACGCTGATAAGGGGAAGAATAAAATACAAAAAAAAATATCATCAGAATAGCTGTAAGACGTCCACTGCTGAACAAAAGCCTCCCCAAGAATCATCTTGGGGGGATATGCCATAATCGCCACGCTTGGCAGACGGGTTAGTCATAGTCCACAGAGAGACGCTACTGCCTGTCCCTCGGATCGACTTCTACACCCCCCACGGGAGAAGATGGGGTGATGATATTAAGGGGCCTTTTACAGTCCACTAGCGCCGCCAATCGAAAAAATGTCATAACTCGTAAATAGAATCAAAAATACAAAATGTGGTCTATTATTACTGTAGAAAAGGCAATAACGTAATTTTATAACACATTGTCAACACTTGAAATATAGCTGTTTAGCTAAATCGTGCATTTGTAACAAAAACGGCCGTTTATGTTTTGAATGCACGATTTAGCTAAACAGCTATATTTCAAGTGTTGATAAGGTGTTATACAATGACGTTATTGCCTTTTCCACAGTAATAATAGAACATATTTTGTATTTTTGATTCTATTTACGAGTTATGACATTTTTTCGATTGGCGGCGCTAGTGGACTGTATTAGGCCTCTTAATAAAAAATATGATTACAAAAATATAAATCAATAAGTAGACGTTCTTCAATTAAATTAAGCGTTACTTATTGATTTTGAAGTTATTTGCTTAACTGAATAGTAATTGATCAAAATCCTAATTTTAGCAGTTTATTTGAGGTAATGAAAATAGAAATGTCGTATTTCGTACCAATAAGCCATCAAGCATTTGATTCTTCGAACTGATTAAAATCAGAAAACAAACAAATCGCTTCACGACTTTAGGTAAAATAAATTTCGTGAAATTAATAATTGACATAATAATACTAAGATATTGTAAAATAAGACTTGAAAATCGGAATATTGAGATTCAGAACAAAATATTTCGAAGTATTTGGGTGTTCCTGTTATTATGGTACAGACGCCAGCACCTCAACCTACCCCAATCTGGAGAATTTCCCCAATTGAAAGTGAATCTTATGCTTATGTGATAAAGTTGAAAATCTATAAAATAAATTTGACAGATTGGATTAGCTGGATGTGCTGGCGTCTGTAGATTGGAGCATGATAATTATTTTTGAAAATATATGCAATTTTGAAACATAATTATTCTTTATTTAGTATCATTATAAGCTTTTAAACATAAACATGAAACATAAACAAGAATAAACCGTCCTCATAAAAGAGGAGGTTAACATATAACGTAATTAAAGCACACCCCCAGATACCCCAATTAGAATATTATGTAGTAATCATAATACATACACAGATTTTTTTATTTAACATATAAATGCATTGTAATTTACTAAATTAGTTTCTTGGAATAAAGTTTATTTTTCTTTATTTTGTATTGAATGATGGAATTTGTATAAATACAAATAAAACTGCGATTTTAAAAGTCTCATTACTTTGACTCACAGCCCATTTCAGTTTGTTTTGACTGTACAGGGTTAATATGACAATAATTTCCGCAGTTTTAATTATTTTGGAAAAAAAATTAGCTATATTAAAAATGATATAAATCGATTTTGAACAAACTACTTTCAGGTCATTCGACAGATTGGGGTAGGTTGAGGTCCTGGCGTCTGTACCATAATAACAGGAACACCCAAATACTTCGAAATATTTTGTTCTGGATCTCAATATTCCGATTTTCAAGTCTTATTTTTGTTTGTTTTTTGATTTGTATATAATTACAACACACATTTTTTTTTTTTTTTTTTTTTTTTTTAGTTTTACCATATTTACCTAAAAGTTATAATATTTTATTCATTTTTTACTTCTTAATTCCTAAAGTCTGTAACATTTACTTGCGAGAAATAAAAGGCTTTTTTTTTTATTTATTTTTATTTTTATTTATACATATAATTACAAGTTTTAAAAATTCATGTATAGTTTATACAACCAATTTTAACAAAATATATTCCAAATAAAAAATCTTGATGGGTACCTGGCCGACCTTCTCATGCATCCCATGTCAGTAAAGGTTCCAACTCCAAGAAGGTACAGACACCAGCACATACAGCTACCCAAATCTGTCAAATTTCTTTTATAGATTTTCAACTTTATCACAAAAGCATAAGGTTAACTCTCAATTGGGGAAATTTGACAGATTGGGGTAGCTTGATGTGCTGGCGTCTGTACTTAACTTATATAGACGGCTATTTGACAGAATCAGAAACAGTCTCCGACAAAAAATGGTAACTGTAAACGTTATGTAAAAAAATGCGTTTCCGTGATTAGTTCTACTAAAGTAACACTTGTTTTACACTACACTTGAACTAAAGTATCAAGATTGTACTTATTGCTTTCATATGTATATTGAAATAGTCTCAAATGCCTATAATCAGAAAAGTGCTGTGATAAGATCTCTTAACTTCAGTTATGGGCCCAAACATAAATTATTTGCCAGTTTTTTACAATATCCTAAATCGATGAATATGAAATATTAATTAAAATACGTTCAGTAGTTTCACTGTGATGCCAATACAAACAATATCTTGTTTGACTTATTGTACATTAAAATGTGACAGATACGATAGGTAGTACTTACAACTACCGTCTTTTCTATCTTATTTCTTCCTGTCTACCCAACGGTTGTCTGAAAGAGATCGCAACAAAGAGATAAGACCGCCGTTTGTATCTGTATTTACACATTTAAACATCTTGTGGAGATCTTTGGGGGAGGCCTTTGTCAAGCATTGGATGTCTTTTGGCTGATATGATGACGATGATGAATTACAAAAGATAGGTTAGCTACTGTTTCTCCAAAGAAGATATAGAAAATATGTTGTGTTTTGCTGGTGCAATAAAGTCCTCTCCACAATTGCCAGGATATCGGCGGTTCTAGCGGTTTCCAATGAACCTCACAAGATCATCAGTGCATCTTGTAGGGGGGCTACTCACGCTGCGTCTTCCGGTTTATGGTCACCTCTAGCGAACCTTTTTGTCAACGCCAGTCATTTCTATGAGATACATATGTGCCCAGTCCACAGAAAGAAAGAAAGAAATAATTTTATTTTCATAACAAATACGGAAAATACATTCAATTGTGGTACCTATACATTTTAAACATTTTTAATTTTATCCGTACTGGTATGAAAAATGGCCCTATCTCAGCTAGTACCTACTGCATTTCTGCAGTGCTGATCTTCCGACTCACTGCCACTTCAGTTTAGCCATTCTTCTTTTGTAAATATCTTCTGTGTATAAAGTTATTTTAACGTTGTTTAATAGTGTAGAATTGAATGACTTATTACGTCAAAATGTCTAAAACTCGACTCAAATTGATTAAGCACCTACATAAGTACTCATATAGTCGAAATGTTCATGCTTATGCCAAATTTCGCTTAAATGCCAAGATGGATGTTAACATAACTCGACTTTATTTGCCTTCGGTTCTGTAATCATTTGCTTTGTTTGATCTTGCCTCAGCTCGCTTGTCTTGGAAAATGTAGGTATTGGAATCTGCGATGTCGACATTCATGTGACAATGTGACGTTTACTTCAAATATAGGGTTACATATTGTTCCTCATTTAATTTTGCTCCGTTCTTAGAAAGGAAGGCTATTGGAACCCATTGAAAAAACAATAACTATATATACGGGTCGGTTGGCGTGGTTGGTAAATGCTTGCCTTTTGCGCCGCAGGTCGTAGGTTCGTTTCCCACGGACAGGTTTTTGTGTGAAGGAACATGTCTGTTTGAACTGAGTCTGGGTGTGAAAATGTATGTAAATATGTATTTACAAAAGAAAACTGGTATCCATAGTGCAAGCTCTGCTTAGTTTTGGATCAGATAGCCGTGTGTGAATAATGGCCCAAGATATTATATAGAATTCTGATAGTTGAGGTAGAAAAAGGTCATGATATATTTAGATTTATAATAATATTTATATTTGTACACGCCGAGCGGTATTTAAATAAATTTAAAATAAAAACTTGTTTAATTTATGAGCATATCCATGCTTTGACGCGCCCATAAGCTGACATTTCCAATATCGTAGTCATTACGTGACAGTCGCTCAGTCATTTCAGCCAAATTTGCCTTCTTTTAGTTGGCTTAGACAATCTGACACCTAACAATCTGTAACCTTACCGTAAGATTTTAGGCTCTCTTAATCAACAAAAAAAAATATTTTTTTTTGTGATCGAAATCTTAATATCAATGCTTCAATTAATTGATTTTGTTAGGTACATACACATGAGTCTATGGCAGCCTCTGCCAATTCTACCATGAGGTGTTTCTATGGCTGACCTTTAGAATATAAGACAGTTTTCTACAGATCAGCTACGGAAACTATGGAACCAATTTCTTAAACAGTCCACTAGCCGTCTTCCCATACAACACACGACATTATCATTGCTGACTTTTTATTAGATCTCTAGATTAACGACATTGCTTCCTTCTAAAGAAACTTTATTGGGTCATAAAAACCGCCACATAAATTCAGCCATTAAAGTCGAAGACTTACTTTAAATTAACCAGAAATGTGACTGACGCCATCATTCCGACAATGTTGTGCTGCTGCATTATTTATTATTCGATTTTTATTGGATACCATTCGTGGGACTACGTTTTTGGGTCAAGAGAAATCCTTACAGCCACTGCATCGTTATTCTTACATACGTGTGAAAAAGAAAACAATATACGAAGATAACAATACTGAAAATATCAATAATATGTACAATTAAAAAAAAATTAAATCGATTTCTACTTTTTGTCAATCTATTGGAACAAAATATATAACTATGGGACTATTCTGAAACTATTCCTGATGGATTAAACACAAAATTAATAAAAGCAATGCAAGACTGACGGAGACTTGGCATATAGTACAATCATAAAATAAAAATATGAACACGTTAATCAAAATCAGTCGATTTGACAAAAATGAGGTTCCTTTCTACTTATTCCTGCTGAAACGAGAAAAGGAAGTATATTTTATTTTTCAGTTATCCGACACCGAAAAAATGCACTATGCCTTTTTCGTTTGGTATTAAGTCGCCATATTTATTTACCAGGCATTTATTTTTGGCAGTTTCAAATATTTTATTGGTTCTTTTGTATGATCACAACTTCTATTGAAACGGTAGATTATAGGCGGTACGTTATTACGTGAAGAAATGTGAGACATGTTATATTGAGTAAAATACGTTTGTATATTAAGATGCAGCTAGGAATATCTTTTAAATTTCCCTCGTGAGCATAAAATATTTTTTGATACCGAAGTACAATCAAGATACAAGTGTCGACCATCTGACTACTCTCGGGACAAATATCTCGCAATCCGAAATCGCTGCAATAAGATGTGTAGGAGTGCTCAACGCCATAATATCCATAAATCCGTTGAAAACGGAGATCCAGCGAAAATCTGGAAATTTCTTAGATCATTAGGAGTTGGAAAATCTCTAGATACTCTCCCTAATAAATTAGACATCAATTCCCTTAATCAGTACTTTTCCTCTTCATCATCGAGTAACGCATTAGCTAAAACTCAATCGTTAAGATATCTTTCATCACTTCCAACTGCCGATCATCCACCATTTGTTTTCAATCAATTCTCCGATTGTGATGTTAAGAAAGGCATCCTGTCAATATCTTCCAATGCGGTCGGTAGCGACAGTGTCAGCCGTAATATGATCATTCCTATCCTTGATGATATCCTACCCATTATCAGTCACATCCTTAATTGTTCCATATCGAGTGGATTCTTTCCTTCTAAATGGAAAGAAGCCCTAGTCACTCCCATTCCTAAAACCAGAAAACCATCCTCCTTCTCCGACTATCGTCCTATATCCATTCTTCCATTCCTATCAAAAGTCCTCGAGCGGCTTATCTACACCCAACTTAATTCCTATGTATGTAAGCACAATATCCTCAACCCTATGCAATCCGGTTTCCGTCCTGGTCATAGTACCGTTACAGCCCTGGTCCATATTACGGAAGACATCAGAGGTGCCATGGAGAATGGAAATCTTACAGTTCTCCTTTTACTAGATTTTAGCAACGCGTTCAATACTGTAGATTTTGACATTCTTCTTGGCATTTTGACGTCACTTAACATATCTCCAACGGTGATTGAATGGTTTCGATCTTACCTGTTTGGGCGCCGGCAAAGAATCCGTATTAATGATATGTTTTCTACATGGTCTAATACAGTTGCTGGCGTGCCACAGGGTGGCGTTCTTTCTCCATTGCTTTTTGCTTTATTTATTAATACCATTTCCAATAATCTTTCTTCCTCCTATCATCTTTATGCAGACGATCTACAGATTTATTCCCATGCTTCGCTTACGAACTTACCCAGTGCAATGGCGACAATCAATGATGATTTGGCTCGGATTAGGGCGTGGAGTCAGAACTTTGGTCTCAAAATCAATCCGATAAAAACACAGGCTATAGTACTTGGCAGCTCTCGACTGATTTCCAAATTGGACTGCTCCCAACTCCCCCAAATCATCTTTGATGGCACCGTTATCCCTCTCAGGGATAACGTTAAGAACTTGGGGATTATCTTTGATAATACATTATCATGGGGTCCTCAACTGAAAGCTGTAAGTTGTAAACTTTTTGCGTCATCAGGTTCCCTCAGGCGCCTGCGCAACTTCCTCCCTATTACCACTAAAACTGCTCTTGCACAATCACTCCTCTTGCCTATTCTCGACTATGCCGATGCCAGCTATCTAGATCTGACAGAAGAACAACTGGATAAACTTGAGCGTCTTCAAAACCTTTGTATTAGATTCATATTTGGCCTACGCAAATATGATCACGTTTCATTGTTCCGTTCAAAGCTCAAATGGTTGCCAATCCGCCTTCGTCGGAATGCTCATGTTCTTTCTTTATTATATAACACTCTGTTTAATCCCGCTACACCTATATACCTCAAAAACCGTTTCGAGTTTCTCTGTGACACGCATACCAGATTCCTAAGATCATCACACAACCTAAAGCTGCATACTCCTATGCACTCTACAATATTTATGAGCAAGTCATTCTCAGTTCAAGCAGTACAATTGTGGAATTCCTTGCCAGTTACTATCAGACGTGTCCAAACTCTTACCACGTTCAATAAAGCAGTTAAAGAGCACTACCTAAGTTTGTAGTCACCTATTGTCTAATGTAATATTTATGTATTTTTTTTATTTTTTATTTTTTATTTTTTACTTTATTTATTTTATTTTTATTTATTTATACATAGTTTTATTATGATGTTTTATACTATATATATATTTATGTATATGTATGTATATATTTATGTATATATTTATATTTATTCATGTTTTTAGACTTATCTACTTTTTAATTTGTTGCACACCTACTATTTTTAACATAATTACAGCTCCTATCCATCCAAAGGTTGTCTGGAAGAAATCGCTTGATGCGATAAGACCGCCCATTGTACATGATTGTGTTATTAGTATCCTATGAAATTGTCGTGTATGTGTGTACAATAAAGAGTATTCTATTCTATTCTATTCTACAAAAAATGCACAGATGGGATTTTATGCAGATTCCTACTAATATTATAAATGCGAAAGTTTGTGAGTTTAGATGTATAGACGCAAAAACTAGCGAACGGATTTTGATGAAACTCTGTAGAAATATAGCTTATATAACAGAATAACACATAGGCTATAATTTATAAAGTTTAACGAGGGTAAAACCGCGGGGCATAGCTAGTTAAACTTAAAGAGCGCTTACTGTGAATCCGCCCAGTGTACAACACTGTCTACCTCTTCTTCAATGCTGTTGAACGCAGTGCACGCCTGAAAGGAGCTTCGCTAAGCAGCTTGGAGCGGCCGCGATATCTTTCACTGGGAGATATGGTTTGCTAAACTCACTGAGTAATTATACGATGAATATTTATTCATCGATAATTAGTAAAGCCTACCTCTTCAGAACTAAACCGATGAGCCCAAAGTCAAAACTCCTCATTGGGTTGCAATAACAGTCTCTGGTGTACATCAGTAGTTGGTTTTAGTCAGTTACATAACGGCTCATCTACACTTAAACATTAATCCCAAACTGGATACATAACGCCTTACAGTATTTACTCCATATGACTTACCTAATTATTTTAACGTTACTAATAAAAAGAAATGCAATCTATATTATGCCAGAATATATAGGCAACAGACTTGTTGGACGTATCGTAGTATAAAAATAATAATATCCTGGGACATTATTTACACACGGCCATCTGATCCCAAACTAAGCAGAGCTTCTAATATGGAAACCAGATGACTGATATACTACATATACTATTTTTCTTTTGTAAATACATACTTATATAGATAAATACACCCAGACTCAGGACAAATAGACATGTTCATGCACACAAATATTTGTCCTGGGTAGAAATCGAACCCACGACCTCCGGCGTGAAAAGCAAGCATTTGCCAACCACGCCAACAGGCCCGTCAAGTCAGGTTTCATTATATTCGACATTCATAATCAAAGGGGTACCAGAGGGGTAAGCAGAGACAACGGATTTCCGTTTGTCACGATCTTTGCACGTCTCTGTTGCCTCGTTTGCTATCATTATATTCTTCACATATGCTCGCCGGGTTAGGGCACTTCTGACCTGGCGTTTCTTAAACACATCTCCGATTTGGGCAGAGAATGTTCTACGAGGTATTCCCCTTCCAGTCTTACCATTCCATATTCCAGGTATTCTTGTTTTGTTTCATTTATCCTTTCTAAATGCCTAAACGTCGTGAAAAATATTAGAATAAAATTTATTCTAATTTTAAGCACAATTTTCATTTGCTAAGGTGGAAAGTATTATTATTATGCTAAAGTAAAATAGTATAGAATACACAATTAATAGTTTTAAGTCTTATTTTTAAGGTAATAAAGTTGAATTAAAATATATTGGTTATGTGGTTTTTACATGATATCATAAAAAAGAAGCATAAAATTAAATCAGATTTATCTACCATTTTTATAAATATTTTTAATTATTGGTCGTAAATTTAAATAGTCTAGATTTTCGAGCCAGAAGTCAAAGACTTAAGGTGAGGTGTAAAAACAAATTCAGACGGAGTTAAAGGACAGTTTATTGAGTTTAAAAAAATTCACGGCTAAATTGTGACAAACACGTAAAACAGAATTTATTTTCCCCTAGGTGCTACTACAGCCGGCTTGTATGACCTCCGTTCTAGAACAACAGTTCAAAACTTTTTATTTTTATGGAGATCAAAATAAAAAGTTTTAAACTGTTTAATAATAGCATTATGGCATAAAACTGGAAAATCGTATATAAATTCATCCGGCGGGAATCGAACCTATAACTTCTGACAAACCAGAGCTGATGCTTTATTTCTAAAAATTACGCCGTAAGCAGATACATCACCCATTTATTCACTATTTAACCCACCTGTCAGGTTAAAATGTGAACTTGTAAATGTAATTTTCCATAGTTTAAAACAAAATCTTTTTTGGTTCCACAAAAGGGCCACACTAAACCTTTCACGAAGGAATCAGAAATTTATTAAAATTTTCTCTGTACTTGTTCTGGGAACCCATTGTATATATACAGACGCCAGCACATCCAGCTACCCCAATCTGTCAAATTTCTTTTATAGATTTTCAACTTTATCACAAAAGCATAAGGTTCACTTTCAACTGGGGAAATTTGACAGATTGCGGTAGATTGATGTGCTGGCGTCTGTACATCCGGAAACGCTTGCGTCAATTCCTTATAGGTACGCAGCTAAAGTTTAGTAATATAAACCAAAATAATTCAATAATTTAAATTTTACAATAAGTTCCAATTTAGCTTCAGTATGTGTATGTGTGAGAATGTGTGTGTGTGTATGTGTGTGTGTGTATTATATTTATCTTGTTTACTATTATTTGATGCAATTTATAAGTACGATTGTTAGCTATCGACTGAAGTATATTTGCAATGGGTTACGGTATATTGACAGCGAATCGGAGCAGTATGATTTTATTTTATTTTATGTTGATTTTATTGTAATATTTTTAATTTAGATTTTTTGTTTCTTTCTTTTAAACCGTATTCTTTTATTTTGTTCTATATATATAATTTTTAAGAAACATATTGTCTTATGGCTTATGTATGTAATTTATGTAGCACATTTGTGACTCACTGTGGCAGGTAGCTGAAAATCAGCGTTACAGCCATATTGTGGTTGTAACATCATGCTGAGCTGCTAGCCATTTGAGCGCACTAAATCTGTTTTAGTAACAATAATAGAGTATTTTGTATGGTATTTATATTGTTTGTTGCCATTGTTACTCTGTGTCTTTTTGTATCTTTATTATGTGTGCTCAATAAATACTTTTTTCTTATTTCTTCTTCTTTCTTCTACATACCACTACCACTATATTGCAGAATTTTAAATTTACTTCTTAAACGAATAAAAATTAAACACAAAATTAACAGGACCACTGGTTTTTCTCTACGACAATTTAGCGTATCAAGCTCTTAATTATTTACTACAAACACACTTCTATGTTTACTGATTATTATTTAAAATTCAAGCACGGCATCACAAGTCTGGGACAACAGGCGAAAGTGATTCTTGCTGGCGAGGATCCTTCCTATTCCTTCCCTACATAAAGCATACTAATTGCTTTCACCGGACCGTATTTTTTTTTTGAAATCGTTTATTCATAAAAGAAAATTATATTTTTACAATTAAATTGTTCCTCGCCAAGCGACAAAGCTTGTTAGCGAGACGCGCTCGTATATATAATATTAAAGGTATATATCACAATTTTTATTATACTATATACTTAAATATTTTAAAATCTTAAATCTATGTTAAAACTAAAAACACAACAAAGAGAAAACATAATTAGAACATAACAGCTAATCTAGACACGCGGCAGCGTGTCGATCCAAGTTCAAGCATCTTAAACTAGCTATCCACAGCATCGCGCGAATGTAACTCACTGATAACAGTGTCACATTCGCCGAGCAGTATGTCCTTAAGTTTACGTTTTATTAAATATCTGTTTATTTTAGGTTCTATTCTTAGTAAGTCTATTTCGTTAAATATTTTAGCGACTAGAAATTTAGTCATACTCTCTCCATAGTAAGTTTTAATTGTTGGTTTAATAAATTTTTCCTGTCTTACATTTCTAGTATTATATGAATTATTAATTTTAATTGATAGGTGAGGTTAAGTAGCTGGTCGCAGTTAGTCTATACATGGGTGGCCGCTAGAGAGGTTTAATTTCTGAGCGTGTCCGTGCTTCGGAAGGCACGTTAAACTGTCGGTACCGATTGCAGTCGTTAGACAACCGTGATAGAGGATTACTTAGTCCATAGTATTATTTCTAAGTACAGACGCCAGCACATCAAGCTACCCCAATCTGTGATAAATACATACTTATATAGATAACTACACCCAGAGTCAGAACAAACATACGTGTTCATGCTCACAAATATCTGTCCTGGGTGGAAATCGAACCCCCGACCAGTGACGTGAAAAGCAAGCATATACCTACCAACCACGACAACTGGCCCGTCAAGACCAATGATTAGAAGCTATATTTCGATTTGGTGAAATAAAGTATAATCTACTCTATTCCTTGTTTAGACTGCCTCGTCAATAAGTTATTTCATTTTTTAATGCGATTTAGTGTTAATTAATTCGCAGGCAAATCAATTTAACCAAAGTAGTCCGAAGAATTTCCAAGTTGAAATGGCATTGGGCAGGGCACTTAGCTCGTATAACCGACGGCCGCTGGGGCAGGAAGGTTCTCAAGTGGCGACCACGAACCGGAAGACGCAGCGTGGGCAAGCCACCTACAAGATGGACTGATCTTGTGAGGGTTGCTGGAAGCCGCTGGATGCTGCTAGCGCAAGACCAGCAATTGTGGAAATCTTTGGGGAGGCCTTTGTCCAATAGTGGGCGTCTTTAAGCTGATATGATGAATTAATTTATTGACCACTAGCTGTGCCCGCGACTTCGTCCTTTTCGAGACTTTTTCTAAAATAAAAGTAGCCTAAGTTACTCCTTATTACATCAGCTACCTACCAATAAAAGTCCCGTCAAAATCGGTCCAGCCATTTCAGAGATTAGCCGGAACAAACAGACAGACAGACAAAAATTGTAAAAATGTTATTTTGGTGTATGTACCCTATATATATTCATATTAATGTAGTAAAAACCGGTTATTTCTATATTACAAACAGACACTCCAATTTTATTTATTTGTATAGATTATATAGCTCTTAAGCTGTTATCGTGTCAAAAAATTAAAACGTTATAATTTTATTAAATTGTGTAGTAGGTTGTCTTAGCACAAGCTAAAAGGTTCATAATAGCTTTACTGCACAGTTTTTTGCCTTCTCTTTTTAATTTCCTTTTAATGCAACTTTATACAATCTTATTATGTTCAGTTTTCGCGGAAACACGGTCACTACATTTGAATAGCTCTTAACAATATTAATACAAACTGAGAAACGTTATTCATGTAGTTTTTAAACTTCTACAAATGGTTAATTAATATTCATTCTTCCTGGAACAGCTATTAATACTGAGCAGATTAAAGAAACAATAACGAAGACGAGAATATTAACTACAGTCTTACTCTTCGACCTTGCTTACTTACCGACGGTAAAGGAATTGGAAGTAATACTTTTATTAATAATACACAACCAATTTCAAGTGATCATATAAGCTGAAAGACGTCTACTGCTGGACAACAACCTATCCCAAATATCTAAACAACAACAGTTTTGGATCCGCATCCAGTAGCCGCAAGAGATCCTTACTAGATCATATGCTCATTTTGGTAACGGGCCTGCCAAGCTGCATCATAAATGGATGCCAACTTAAAGAACTAAGCATTCCAGATGGAATAAAAATAGTCAGGAGAACGTTCTTAATTCAACTGTATGTTTCTTTTTATATGCATGGTAGGCGATTTCTCAGTTGTTTATGATTTAAAAAATTGTTTCTTATTTGATAGTCCCATATTGAGCTAACTATGTAAAGATTGTAGGTATACTATAAAATACACAATTTGGACTTTCGTTTGGAAATCACATATACATTTGCTATGCAAAGCTTGTACTATGGATACTAAACAACGGATAAAACTAAATATTTAATTACTTATTTTTTTAATTATTTGAACAACCAGTAGTTGTTACATTGTTTCTTACGTCTAGATTATTAAGTACAAACTTATAATTAAATGCACAACATTTTAAGGTGTCACAGCATGCGCATAAATTTCATAATAGTGACACATAAAGAAAAATAAAATTAAATGTAATAAAATATACATATATTGTATACATATATTACATACATATATTATATACATATATTATATATACGTTTATATTTATTTTTTGTAAATATATACAAACAATAAACACTCAGACCAAGTTAAATGGACATGTTCATTAACACAAATATTGGTCTTGTCTGAAGATCGTAGCTGCAATTTTAGATCAGAAGGCACGTTCAAATTTTGTGACGAAACGAAACCTGCACGCCTGAGAGTTGAGCAAAAATGTTCTTGATGGCATGTCAAGTCACGGTAGGCCATTTTTTTAAATTTATTTCTTATCTCTTTCCAATAAAAAATGAAAATTAGTCATTATCTCACAAAACCGTATAAACGGTTTGTCTGTGAGAACCATCGAGTTACAATTTTTTTTGACTGGTATACAGTAGACCATACAAAATACAGTGAAAGTAATCAAATCCAGACATCTTATGTCAGATAAACTTAATTTTAAATATTCATTTGTACATTTAGAGACTTTCTAGTAAATAATATGGTGTGATGTATGATGAGTGGTGAACTATGGCCTATGCCCTCTCATTGGGAGGAGGAACTTGCCTTGCTATAGGACAGTAATGGATGCATCACCAAGCTGCTACTGGTCCATATTGATACGAAGTTTTAATGACCTGACCCTGATTTGACTGCACGTGTGCCGCAGCGGCTAAGATAGTCGCCTCGCCGCATCGTGTCGTGGGTTCGAGTCCCACGCCGCGCGCGACTATTTGTGTGACCCACAAATAGTTGTTCTGAGTCTGGATGTAATTTGTGTCCATCTATATATGCTTGTAAAATACCCCGTGACACAGGGATTACATTCCCTAGTGTGGGCGTTGTATTTTTAAAGAAAACAAAACCATAAATAAGAAGGTCTGTAAGTATTTTAGTATTATTTTTTTATAAAAGACATTTTTATACATCAAATTATTTTCTTGTCCTTTTGTTTTTGAAATCGGTTATTCTCATCTTTTTATTCAAACTGCCATATTTACCATAATAAATGTATTAATTATTATATTTAAGGTGACTTCTAATATTACACTGAATGACCGCTGTTTGTCCGCTGAGATCGCATAAGTCAATAAACTTGCCTAAAAAAGACATTAAGACGTTATTATCTGGATTTTATTACAAAGGACCGCCATGAAAATTAAATGTAGTGTGCGTTTGACCTTACCAAAACGACCTAAGGACTCGTCCATAGTGTTAATATTAATCCCTCGTTGGTCTAGCGGTAGCGTGTTCACCCGCAGATAATGAGTTCCTGGGTTCAAATCCCGGGTCGGGACTAAAGTGATTTTGGGACTTTTCTGTAAAAAGGAAAAATTTTCAGCATCAGCCCGAAGTCTGGGAGTTGGCGGAATTATACCCCCGTGTCTCGGGGAGCACGTAAAGCCGTCGATCCTGTACCTGATCTCTTTCCGGTCGTGTCGCTAGGCGTCGGAACATGGGGGTAATGGAATAGAAAGTGCTCCTGTGTTTGCGCACACACTTGTGCACTATAATATGTACCGCGCAGATGGCTAATCTCTATTGAGACTGGCCGCCGTGGGCGAAATTCGACTAGGAGAACATTATTTATTTTGATTATTAATATACTTTACTCACTTTGTCATATGGGCAATGGTTCTCAAGTGAGAGAGTGTTTTGAGATATTTACCTATCTATGACATGGCTTTAAGTTCTTAGCTCAATGACCATTACTGGGACCAGCAGCTCATCATAGCCTTTTAAGTATGGAGACGTTAAAAAATTAAATCAGTTCAGTGGCGACCCACCTATATACAGATCCCAGTACTTAACCTTACTGATACGGATCGGTAAGACCAAGTCTATGAGACCGTCATGTGTGCAAGTACTACCAATCCGGGGTAGTCGCTCTTCGTTAAGCTACGAACGATACACGCTGGCAGATCAGAGCGCCTACCCCGGATTGGTAGATATTGCAGGTTCGAGACCCGCCGGACGATCAAATTTACTATTTCCCATTTTTGAGATTAGATTAACGCTTTGCATTGCGCATAACGCTATAAAATTCTAATTTAGTAATTTGGAAGGTATTATCAATATGAGATGATCTTTCACATGCAACTGTGAACATATCAGTTGCCATGTTTCTAGAAAACAAAGCCGATAGATAATACCTACATCCTCCGGAAGGGTGTTAGCAAGGGAATCCTAAATTTGATCTGCCAGCGTGTATCGTTCGTAGCTTAACGCAGAGCGCCTACCTCGGATTGGTAGATGGTGCAGGTTCGAGACCCGCCGGACGATCAAATTTACTATTTCCCATTTTTGATATTATATGTTTGTAAAGTACCCTGCGACACAGGGATTAGATTCACTAGTGGGGGCGTCGCCTTCAAAAAAATATATACTAATAGGCACATAGCAACAACCCTGAAACCATATCACCCATTACTTATTTTACACATACTTGTACCCCCTTCAAACTCTTTGATGAATACCTAAAACTTTCCTGTTTGACATAAAATAAAGCAGCAATATGGATCTCACAGATATGCTTCTAACTAAACAATCTTGCACCATGTTTTCTTAGGCTCTTGGACGTAGTTTATGACGTCATGAAATCCATGCGATCACGTGACATAAAAAATGTTTTCTAAAGTTTTTTATGATGTTGTAAGGCCTGGGATAATGGAAATAGGGTATTATGGCTGATTATGGATCTTTAACAGCTATAAAATGTAGATGGATCTTTCTTTTTGTCGTTACGTTGCCGGCATGTCACGAAAATGTTTCGATGTATTATTTTATATGAATTATATACATAATGCTTTTAATGTCTCGTGACTCTATCGGTAGCATATTCAAATTGTTGATAATGGAGTCCTGGGTTCAAATCTCGAGTATGACCAAAAAAGTGATTTTTGAATAAATCTTAAAAACATATCCTAGTATCGGCATGGAGACTAGGAGTTATCTGTTTACACCCGTGCCTCGGAGGGCACGTAAAGCCTTCGGTCCTGCACTTGACCATGGGATTATGAGAGAACCAACTTTTAAGAAGCAAACTGATTGCTTTCTTAAAGGCCGGTGTTGCCCTTGCGGGTCTCTGGTGTTTGTCAGTTGGTAGCGATGATCACTTACCATCAGGTGACCCGCGTGATTAAATATCAAGAATATATTAATTTAAATCAGCGCAAAAACCTCCTAATCATATTTTTACTCAGGAGATTACGCTGACGCTGATTTCCTCACAGTAACAAGAAGTGACTATATGAAATTGGCAGCACATAAAATGTCTTCTCTTTTTACTTATATGATTTATTAGATATAGAATTACCACCAAAAGCCATTATTCTAAATAACTGCAATTTAATAAAAATTGCAGTTATTTAGAATAATGGCTTTTGGTGGTAATTCTATATTTGTCTTGATTAAGGTCTATGCACACCACGTTTTTTAAACGCACCGTGGACGCGCGTTTCTAAAACGCGCCTCTACGACGCGCTTTTATCCTACAAAGCAGTTTGTTGTTTGTTTGAATCGATACTAACGCGCGTGTGTATCGCTACAAACGCGCGTTAACGGCACGCTTAAAAAAACGTGATGTGCATAGGCTTTAATTTTTTTAAATTTCTTATATCCCTCTCTCTCTATATTACATCTCGAATTAAATAAACAGTGCATACACTGAACTGTCAAACCAATAAAAGAGCTCCTACTATTTCTAATAGAACCTTTTATGTCTCTATGTGACAATATACATTAAATTGACAGTACTAAAATCCCCATTAGAACTGTGATACAAAGACGTATTAAAATTGTCACACAATCTTTGACACAGTTCAGAATCGTGGCCATTGCTCTGGTAGTAAGCATTCAAAATATATCCAATCTATGTCTCGTGAACACAAAACCTAGACCGTTAAATGAAAAAATATCTGCAGTAGATAGAACTAGAGTTTTTATTTTAAGACATAAAAAATATATAAAACAAATTTGTTCTAAATAAAATACTAAAATCCCTCTGCTACAATCAAAAACGAAGACCAACTTGACATTTCACATGTTACCCCCCTAACGGCACAAAAAGCTGAAAAAACACCAAATAAACAACTGCAGCAAACGTCGACCATTAAAAAAAACATGTTTACTAGCAGTGTAGCGAGCGTAGAAAATAAAATAATTGAATCGGGAAGGGGTCTGCTGGGGCGTCAGCGTTGATTGGCCGATATTCAAATTGGGAACTAACGAGATATCGTACGGCGTATGCGCTGACAACATTTCACGGTGTGGCTAATATATTTTCCATTGCCTTAGGCTTGATGGAGTTAATAGGCGAGGAATCGAGGGAGTGACTTAAAAATTGTGCGGGGATTCTGGTTGGCTGTAGCGAAAGTGGATTTATTTATTATATTTTTTTCATATCGGGAAAAGGTTTGGTATGATTGTGGTTAAATGATGTTCAGAATAAAATATAAATATTCCTGTCGCTTACAAGCCCTACTTTAAATTTACGAACGTTTGTAATCACTTTCAGTTGCAATATTTTTGTCATTATGGAGTCTTCCGTTTAAATTCAATTTTCTGAGTTCAGATTTAGACTTTCCATTGAATAAAATGCAATTTTTATGTATTTTAATATTCAGTTCTTTGACATATTACTGTTGTTAATAGCTTTATACAATAGATTAACATTAACAGCAAGGAAAAATATCAAAAACAATCTATTCATTTTTTAAGTTGGTGCTTTGGAGTCGTGGACGGCCGTTGATATGGGATACTAAATGCGTAACACTGGCTTCTTCGCATGTCCATACTACTTCAAAGATAGCGGGTGCTGCCGCAGATCCAGCAGAGGGCCTCAAGTGCAAAAAGTATGCTTCCATCGGTGTCGGGTATATTTTTCTTCCGTTGGGGTTTAAAACTGTGGGCCCATGGGGTTCAGACATGTGACAATTTGGAAAGAGCTTGTCCAGACGCGTTGTCAAAACTTCAGGTGACTCAAGGGCGGGAGTGTACCTCGGCGAGCGCATCAGCTTGGCTGTACAACGAGGCAACGTTGCTACTAGCGTTTTGGGCACACTAGCCGCAGATAGTGACTTAAATGCTATGTTTTTATTTGTAAATTGTTTTCTTTTTAAGTAGAATTGTACTTAAAATTAAATATATATATACAAATGTAAAAAAAAAAGTTAAGGTGAACAAATTAAGTCTCCAAAGTTTTGGAACAGATTAATTTTATGCTTGTTGAAGTATAACTTCTATACGAATGATTGACTTGGGGAGAAAGCTGGTGAATGCGAGACGAGAAAGTGAGACAGTTCAGAGAGAGATATAAGTAACTGAAGAGAGAGAGTCACATTTTGTATATTACTTTAGGGGTAAGAGTAAAAGGCACATTTTCTTTCTTTCTTTCTCTCATAGCCAGTTGCGTTTCTTACATCTAAGTTTTACTTCAGTTGTGTGAGCAAAGCATACTCGTTTTTTAAACTTTTATACTTAGGTAAAATGGTTTGTGTCTTTGTAAGTCTTTACTGTATAAGACTAAAGCTGTTCTGGCTTATACCGCCCATAGATTCGAGCTAGATTGTGCGAGGATTTGTATGCAGGATGCGGCGACCAGCTTGATTTGAAATCTATTGTGTACCAATGCGTTTTCTAGCGATTTCTTAAAATATGTTTGTCTGGCTTACGATTTGTTGTTGAAAAGGAACCTATCTTGATGACGAAGAAGGAATGGACGACCATACATCTAGATGATATGTGTGAAATCACAAGTTGATCTACGTTATTCTCGTATAAGTTTACTAATATCAATTGGCAATCTTACATTTTATTTTAGGTGTTCTCTAAATATTATCTGCAATTATTGCCATATGTAAAAAAATAGTGCGCGGGGAAGGAACTCAAAAGCTTGTGTGCGATACGAATCACGAAAAGCATGCGTATTATACAATATAAGAATTCCACACAAATAGGTAAAAAAAATACTTCCCAATAATGGAATTTTCACTGAATTTGTAGTAAAGATTGTTTTACAACCATATTTAATAAACTAGATTTATTTTCACTCTCTCTACCCGTATAATACTTTATTTAATTTTAACATGGCTCTTTGTTTATACTCGTATTGATTAAAACACTGATTCCGAAAATAAAACTATATTCTTATTTATTTTTTTTGAAATATATAGTACATGCCGTCATCACAATAAAATTAACTCTTACGATATACAATTAAAACTTCGTAGGTCACGCCTCATCACTCTACGTCACAACAAGATAAAAAACGCAATTTAAATTCATTACAAAAAAAAATCCATTAAAATCAAAAATATTTGTCAATAAACAAAATTCAAGCTGTACATCAAGTAATATTATAAAGTTAATGTCCATTTTATAACCAAAAATACTCGCAACTTTTAAGTCAACGCAATTAAAGTAAATGTAATTAACTTTTGAAGTACTACAGTGTTTAAAAAAATAAGAATTCAAAATGAGTTTTGCTCAGTGGCTCCAACATCATGCAATATGCGGAAAGGGAAAAAATTACAGATTTTAATTTAAATTTTGAATAGACGACGAGTTTTTAAATAGACGACGAATAATTGCTTGTTAGAAATAAAAAGACCGATTTAAAGTTTAGACAATCTTCCGTAACCTTTGGTTATTCTACAGCTGGCCTCCCTAGTTGCAATCTTTTGTTTTATGTCAAAAGTCAAAAATCATTTATTAGGTAAAAAAATACATTTATTATATGTGGAATCGTCATTTTTTTTATCATACCGTGCAGTGTATGACGTGGCAGCTACTGAGATACACTTTCGGAAAACTCAGTAAGAATCCTTTATTAAAATAAAATATACTTATGATTAATTACAATCATATGTGTTGACTCAGAACAACTCAATCCCAAACACTTTTATCACTTGAATAATCAGAAATTTTGTAATTGCTACACAATTTGACTTTATTAAATCTTTTAAACTTATTCGTAGACAATTCTCTAATATCATTGGGTAGTTTGTTATAGAATATGGGGCTCTAGGTGGTATCATTCTATCAACCACTTTGCTCTTGAGGGAAGTGGAGCTACGTCGTTTTCCTCCTTGTTTATTTCAGATTAAAAGTGGCGGTCTCGAACCGGAAGACACAGCGTTGGCAGGCCCCTACAAGATGAACGGATGACATTGTGGAATGCAAATTACACATTGAGTATTGATTATTGACAAAATGAACAGATTTTGTTATCTTGTGGTTAAAATACTAATTAAAAGTTGAATGAAAGCAAGGTTTAAAATGTTGTGTTTATTTTGTTCTCCTTTATAAATAATATTTTAAAGGAGTCCAACACTTATAATTTTTTTTGTTCTTTATTGCCGAAAGTTGAAAAGTTGTAACAAATTTGTGTTATCTGGATGAATTATACTGTACCTTCTACTGTATACAATTACTTGTAAAACAAAATTGGATAAATACTTTTAAGATTGCACAGACTTTATTACCGAGATACAAACTTCGAAAACAAATAAAGATATAGATCGACTGAAATATGCTGTCGTTTCTTAACAACGGACAAACAAAATCACAAAGCATTCAAAGCTAAAGTTACCATCGGTTACGAAAGAAAGGGGGGGGGGGGGATAAAACAGGGGTTAAAAAGATAACGATGTCTTTGCCATAGTCTTGCTCTTTGACGCTCGTTACAACTTGTCTCTTGTTAGTGAAAAAAAAAACTTTTGTGTCAACTAACACGGCTGAAAACGGGATATTCTTGAGCTTGGTTTGTATTGGGTTTCGTTAAAGGTTGAGTTGTTTCTTGGATCTATGCATTTCCACAATTCCGCATAAACTTAAAATCTCATTTTTTTCTGAGAAACAAGCATCACTATTTAATATATATATATATATTATACATTTTACAATAGAATCTTGCCGCATTCTATGGGTTGGTAATAGAATTAACTACTCTTTTGTATTAAATAATTATTTAGTAACTATTGCGTTATTGAATATTGATTTTAAGTACTGAAATCCAAAGAATACTTTGTTGAGATTAATTAAAAATTATAAAATCTTTCCTAACATAACAGTTTATATCTATTTTTTTAAACTGAATCCTAAGACAGCTAAAACTGGCGGTAATAGGAGCTTTTACGTTATGTCCTTAATTTTAAGTAACTATGTTCGACGATTATATGTTGTATAAATATATAAAACTTCAGTAATATTGCGTTATCTCTATCTTGGAGACCTAAAACAAAGTAAGACAACAACACAAGAGTACGACATATTCATGGTTCCATACTTAAATGTTAGAAAGGAGCCCACATGGTGTGACTCTGTCCGTTTGTCACAGCAATATATCTTAGCGTCTACTAATGCCAGCAAGCACACATTTACAACAGTTTGAAATAGAACTTACCTAACCTTATTGCAATTGGAAAACATGACACAAAAAAATTATCGCCGATGTAAAATAGGCTAAAGTCGAGATAGCCTGGTGGTTAGACCGATGGACTGTGGAATCAGTGGTCTCGAGTTCAAACCCAAGGCAGCCACTGACTTTTAAAATTCATATGCGTATTAGAAATGCACTCTCTCGTACTTAAAAACGCAAAGGAAAACATCGCGAGGAATCCTGCATGCCTGAGAGTTCTCCAGAGTATTCTGAAATTGTAACATGAAACTCGAATAAAAGTTGTCCGTTTGGAAACTACCGGCAATAAGCTAACAATCATACCAAATGGTTCTTGAGACATTAAATTATAATCATGATATCCCGACATTGATTTTATTTTCAAACAATACAGATAAATAAACCCGATCCCCGCAAACAAGGGACTTTGATAAATAATAGGAGTGATCCCAAACGGACGTTGTAAATTGTTCCGGCAATAGTTCCTATACATAAATCAAGTTCTGTCTAATCTTGAGGTTATAGCTATTAAACAAACGGAAAGTTAAATATTAATATTATCATGTCATGTGATATTACATGTTTGTACGTTGTTGATGTACAGTGCATCTAGAGTTATCTATACATATAATAAAATCGTAGCAAAGTCAAAACTGTACATTTAATATTTTTTTTAAAGGATACTTGTGGCGTGATCTACAATCGATATCGATTGCATGCATATTACTAAGAGGTCGGGTCAACATATAGGCTACATATTATCACGCTATAACCTACGGGGGAGGAGCTGTGATAATTTTAATTAATAAATTAAAGTTTAACGCGGGTAAAACCCGCTAGTGGATAATAATAATAATTTCTCCCTGAATTCTAATCATAGCGGCCTGCCTTCATGGAGACAAGTCATCTGTACGGGATGCATTATAGTGCAAACAAAGGTACTCTTTCTAGTCTCCACAGTCATGATTCGATGAGACAGATAGCCGACACGACCGGTAAGAGTTCAGGTACAGGATCGATCACTTTACTTGCTTTTCCAGGCACAGGGGTGTAACACCGCCAACTCCCAATGTATCTGTTGTTTAAGACGAAGAAGAAGTTATGATAAAAGTTTTTTTTTTATTTAAGAGGAATACAAACGATCAAGTGGGTTATCTGATGGTAAGTGATCACCGCCGCCCATGTACACTCGCAACACCAGAGGAGTCGCAAGTGCGTTGCAGACCTTTAAAAAACTCTTTCTCTACCCCGATGAGCACTGGCGATTTTAGTCACACCCAGAAACTATGAAATAATCAAATTTATTCAGCACTTGGGTGTTTACGTACACCTGTACTTGTCAAGGTCACAATGCAATACATAAACATAGTTGAATACAGTATTACAGTAATAATAGTAATAGTAAGAAAACATATTTTGAATTAGTCCGTCCGTGCGGTCTGATTCGTCACATATATTTTAATTAAATACTTAAATACATAGCTAGTTACAGAACAACCTTATTAATGTTATTATGAAGGCATTCTTATGTAAGATGGACGTACTTCCCCTGTAAGGCTGCTCTTTGAACGAATGAACGCCCTGCCTATGTAAAAGTTAATCAATTATGGTAACAGTAATTAAAAGCTAAATACATCTATCTATATCTATATATATATATATATATAAAAATCAATGCCACTTTTCGTTGTAATGTTATAACTCAACAACGCCTTTACCGATTTGGCTAATGTTGGTCTTGAATTATTCGTGGAAGTCCAGGGAAGGTTTTTAAATAGAGAAAATTTAAAAAAAGTCTTGAAAAAGTGTAAATCAGCATCTTTTAGCAATTTACAATATTTTTTGTTTGAATAAATGAACTTAATAATAATTTTTTTTATTACTATGCCTTATACGGCCGCTAGTACACATTAAAACTGTTGTACTAGAAAAATATAATGAATAGCAAATTGGATTATGTGTCAATTTATTTATTTTTATTTATTTAGGTTCACCAATCGTAAGTAATTACTTACACAAAAAAATAACACCACTTTCATGCAGTAATACAATTAACAGCGTAGTAATTACTTAAAGGTAAACACCGCATTTAATATATCAAGACGAATGTGTTGATGTTAGTAACCTTAAATAATATTTTTAAATAATAAAATTAAGTACATAAAAGAAAATGTAATCATTGCAATATGAGTCCAATTTAAGGGCCAATCGGGTGATCATGCCGTTTGTGTGCGATAGAATGGTAAGATTCATCGGAGCTTTTCACTTTTGAGTAACTGCTTCAGAGGCATGTAACATGAAACGTTTTTACCGCAAGTCCGTTTGGGACAAACCAATGGCGGGTGAAAACTCCCGACGCGTCGGCTCTACAGAGGCAGAACATTTACCCAGTGTTGTTAAATGTTTTATATATTAGGCATACCTTTTGTTTAGCGACTAGGTATGAAATTTATTTATATATAATTCGTAATTCACAAAAATATTCTTGAAGGTTTAGTTTCTTCAGAATGTATACGATAAAAATTATGAGTGGGTTAGTCCGTAGTACACAGATATCTGTACATATGTACATGTCGGGAAGAGGGTCACCATCATTATAATAAAATATAGAAATAACTCTTCAGCACTTGATTATATTTAATTAACAACTTTATAACTTATTTCGACAATCACTTTCACTAATTAATTATTAATAGCACCATAGCAACACTATATAAGACAGGCACGGTACAGCATGTGTATCGGGTGACTGTCGACGAACGAATCCCTCTGTCCTTTTTTTTTTTTTTTTTTTTTTAACGTGACGCGTGCAGTTAGCCTCTCGGCTTTTACTGCTTCACCGGACAGTAGGGGTGAGCGTGGGCTCTAACCGGCCTAGCAAAAATAAACTACAAACTAAGTACCCGCGCCGGAGGGCGCCCCCTGTGGGGCTCGAACCTCGGCTCTGGGCGGATACTGACGGGGAGAAGAGAAGTTAGTGCAACTTTCGCTCTACGTTAATGACATGACGCGGCCCCCCGTCCGCGTTGAGGGGGGCTTTTTATCGGTACGATATGCAAACTAAGGGTCATGGAGGACGCTGGTGGTCGCGACGCGTTCGCGGTCGTACTCGCATCCGGCGAGTACGAAATATCGGTTGTGCAGTGTTGCGAGAGTCTCTAATCGATTTGATGTGCTCAAGGTAAACGGTGGTCTCGTCGTCCGGTTCGTCTAGGACGTGCTTCGGACGACGGTGCTTAATTGTGAGTCGGAGGGGAGTGTAATTGACCGCCTGTACCACCAATTTACTTGGATGGTGAGTGGCAGAGTCAAAATACCTTTTGGACGTTTGCTTCATCCATTGCCTGATGGTGGGCAATTGGAGATCGGCATGGAGGCTTTTGTTACGGACGAACCATGGTGCGCCCACGGCTCGTCGCATAAACTTGTTCTGGACTACCTGTAGGAGGTGGATGAGATGTTCCTTAGCGTGCGCGAAGACCGGGCTCGCATAGGTCATCATGGGTCGAATGCACGTCTTGTAAATTCTCACCTTGTTTACAAGGGACATTTTACTGCGTGCATTCAGGAGGCTGTGTAATCGATAAAGGGCAAATGAGGCACGGTTGCGAGCGTATCTCAGATGGTCCTTGAAGTTTAACTTCTGATCGAGGATCACTCCCAAGTATTTGGTTTTCCTCTCCCAGGGGATCGGTTTACCAAACATTCGGACGGGATCTGTGGTGGGCTTGGGGTGTACCCTAGAGAAGAGCACGGCTGCGCTCTTGGTCGGGTTGACTTCGATCCTCCATTTCCTGAACCATTTGCCGAGGGCATCGGCTGAGGATTGGAGTTCTCGGTGAATGGCTGACGGGTCCCTACTGGAGTAGTAGAGAGCCGTGTCGTCAGCGAAGAGGGCTAGATGAGCCTTTTTGGGTCTGGGGATGTCGCTGGTGTACAGTGAGAACAGGAGCGGGGCAAGGACTGAGCCTTGGGGAACTCCTGCGCGTATCGGTCTGAGGGAGGAGTAATTTCCCTCGACGCGGTAGCGAAACGTTCGGTCCGTAAGGAAGTCTCGTAGGATGTGCACGAGACGGTCAGGCACTTTGAGTTTAATCAGCTTATATAATAAGCCGTTGTGCCAGACCTTGTCGAACGCTTTGGCAACGTCGAAGAAGATTGCTCCTGTGTGGGCTCTTTGACGGGCAGCTTTCACAAGGATGTGTTCGACAATGCGATGCACCTGGTGAACGCTGGAGTGTCTGGCTCGAAAGCCAAACTGCTCGTCAGGGAGGATATCGTTTGCGTGGATGTAAGACGACAAACGGGCGTGGATGATGCGCTCATAGAGTTTCCCCATGGCGCAGAGAAGGCTAATGGGGCGGTAATTCGCCGGGTCGGATTTGGATTTAAACGGCTTCGGGATATCAATCACGTTCGCCTGTTTCCACTGGTGTGGAAAGATGTTGTTGGAAAAGGCCGCGTTGAAAATCGCGACCATCAGGCTAAGTAAAAGCAATGGGAGTTGCTTGAAAACGCGATTGGTGAGTCCGTCACAACCGGGGGCTTTACGAGGATGGAGTTTCATGATCAGAGTTTTAACCTCTTCGATGGTCACTGGCCTCAGGGGATCGTCGTCGTCGTCGACGTCTGCATCCTCCCGGGAGGGGGCAGTTGGGGTCGGAGGGAGAGGGATGGCGAGCCTACGTTCTACCTCGGAGTCAACCTCATTGAGGTGCTCCGGGTCTACTGGTAGGTTGCTGGGAGAACATTGGGTCTCTAGATTGTCGGCCATGCATTCGGCTTTTTCGTCGTCATCGAACGCGGGGCGTTGATTCGGACGCGTCAGCGGGGGGATGGTCCAGTCGGTGTCTGTCTTGAGTCGCTTGCAGAGATTCCAAAAGGCCTTCCGCGAGGGTTGAATCTCGGCTAACGTCCTATCCCACCCGGAATCCCGCCTCTCGGTCATGCGTTCACGTACAGTACGCTGTAGTTCACGCATTCGAGTGCGGTTTTCCAAGGTGTTATAGGAGTCGAAGGCTCTGATGGCCGCGTTCTTCTCAGTCACTAACTCACGCAAATCCTCCGGGAGCTTCCACCGTCTGAACGCGTCAGCCGCTGGGACCTCCCTGGAACATTCATTCACTTGGATTTGGACGTGAGTCGTGAAAGAGCCGATAGCTGCGAGCGTTTGCTCGGGGGTCTCTATGAGGGACGGTATCGAATCTAAGTGCTCCGACGTGGCTGACTTGAGTTTACCCTCAAGTTTCTGCCAGTCGGTAACATATCTGGGTGGGAGGTTGCTATCCGCGCCAGAGTGGCTTGTGCGGGAGGCAAGACTAAGGATGACCGGTCTATGGTCAGAGTCTAACTCGTGTAGCACCTCTACAGAAGCCAAACGTAGGTTTGTATTCTTAAGGAGCGCTATGTCGAGTATGTCGGGTCGGTGACCGTAAATTCTAGGGAAGTGGGTCGGTTCGAGAGGGACTATAGGGTCGAACGGTATGATTGCCAAGTGATTAGCAAGTGCGCGGCCGTTCGAGTTGCTCGTACGGCAGCTCCATTGCTCATGCTTGGAGTTTAGATCGCCTGCCACTATGACAGAGCCATCTAAGTCATACAGTACTTGGAGGTCGCTAAGTAGCATCTCCTTGTCTGGGGGGAGGTAGGCCGAGACTATCGTGATTGGCTGATGGCCTGTCATGCCTATTCGACAGACAGAGACCTCAATGTTCTTCAGCACGGGAGGGTCCAAAGGTACGCAATGCAGTGATTTCTTAAAATAAATCAGCGTGCCCCCTCTGGCGGAGTGGGTCCTATCGTTGCGAACTATACGATAGTTGGCGACTGTAGGACTCCTCCGTTTACTCGGTTTGAGGAATGTCTCTTGGACGAGGAAGAGATCAAGTTGATGATCGCAGAGGAATTCTGCGACTTCATCGCGTTGTCTCGCTAATCCGTCTGCATTGTAAAACCCGATCTTTAGAGATCTGGGTTTTAGCCTGCAAGTGGTTTGGGTAGTCATTAGCGGGTGTACAGCCATTACGGTTGCAGGGATTTGATAAAGCGGCGGTAGACGTGAGCCGCGTCGATGGCCAGTTGGATATTGGTCGGATCAGCTTCGGCCCTCTGGGAGAGGTCCTCAAACTGGTCGAGCAGTTCCCAACCTTGAGTCATAATGCGCTCGGCAAAACCTGAGGCGCGCCCTTTGCTGTTCGCTAGGGGCGCCTTGGTTTTGGGCGCTGGGGCTGATGACTTTGGAGTCTGGGCTCCTTTGGCCGGGGCCTTTGGAGCCTGTGACTTCTTAGTCAGCGGGTTGTAAGCCCAGCCCGATTGGACTGGGGCGGGAGGGGTCACGCTGGTTGAGGGTTTGGGGGACGCCTCCTTAGCTGGGACTGGCACAGCCTTAGGGGCGACCGCCTCACCCGCAGCCTTGGGTGCGGTCGAGGGGACGTAGTCTGGCAGGGGGCAGTGTGGTCACGCTGGTCGCAGGGATGTCTTTTGGACATCCAAGGACATTAGCGGGGGAGGGCTTGCTTGGGGCTTAGTGGAGCTAGTCTGCGCCTGGGGCTTCCGAGCGTTACGCTTGCTACGAGGCCTCCTGGCGGGTCTCCTCGCCGGTGCCTTGGGGCAGCCGCGATAGTTCGCAGGGTGTCCCAGGGACTGGCAGTTGACGCAACCAGGTGGATCGGAGCATTCGCTACGATCTTTAGGTCGGGTGCAGTCGGAGGTGTGGTGGCCTGGGGTCAGGCATTTAACGCCCCTCGGAGCTACGTGGCAGTTCCTTGACGAGTGCCCGTACAGTTGGCAGTTGTGGCACTGCCCCTGTACGGTCCCTCGCCGCGGCGGCTCGACGACGATGCCGCCGACGCCGCAAACTGTTTTTAGGACAGTCAGGATTTTCTGTCCTTCCTTCGAGTCGTCAAGGTGGACCAGCACCATATCGAAGGGCTCGCCACCGTTTGATCGGCGCATCCGATGCACCTCTCTCACGGGGTACCCTTGGGTGGTTAGGTCCTCCTTGATGGAGTCGATGGGAAGGTAACGGCACACTCGGCGGATAACCACGCGGAGTGTTTTGTCCTCAGCGGTGCCGTAAGTGTAGTAGTCTACCTTACGTGCATCGAAGAGAGCCGTCGTTGTCCTGTATTCAGTGGGGGTCTGCAGCTGTATTTTGTACATCTGCTCCTTGAGGATGTATGTAGTGCTAAGTGCGACTACACCTTTGGACTTTAACATGGTGGACAAGTCTTCCCACTTATCGATGCTGAGTAGCATGATAGGAGGGGGCTTGGTGATCTTGGCCGTGAGGCCAGAGGGTTTGGCCTTTGCCTGGGAGGCGGAGGCGCTTGTAGTGGGGGAAGAGGCGACAGAGTTGGTGACGGAGGGTCTCTCCGTGCGCAACTTCTTCGTCTTGGCGCTCTTTTTGCTCTTCTCCTGAGTTGAACACTCAGAATCGGAGCCCGAAGAGCTGCCAGACGAGGACGATGACGACTTGTCGCCGCGGGTCCGCTTATCAGCTTTCCCGCGCCTGACGGTTGTCCACTCGTTGTGGGCGTCGTCATCGCTGTCAATCTGTACGACGTCCATCTCTTCCTCTGTGGCTAGAGGCTGAGATGGAGAGGGGGTACGGTTACGGGGGAGTGGCGACTGCCTGTCCGTCTGGGTGAACGGGGCAGAAGAGGAGGGGACGGAGAGACTGAGGTTCTCCTGCGCTGTTGCGCCGGAGCAAGGGGGGTCGTCTAACATGAGTTTAGTCTTCACAGTCTCCATCAAGTTGGCATGCGTAGCCCTTGGGCTGTTTATTAGTCCGTGGGGTACCTCTTCCCCGGTCCGCCTCCCCGCCAGCTGGGCGGTCAGGTCCTGCCGGGTGAGACGCCATGTGGCGAGGCCCAGCAAGGCCGACCTGCGACACAGCGGCAGGGGGGGAGGGGGGGTTCACACGTAAGACTAGGCGATGATTATGCGGCGTCGCTGTCCCCGTCTCTCTCGCTACCGGAGTCGCGGGTGACTAGGTGTGGGTTCTTCTCCAGCATCATGTATCCGGCCACTAGCGAGGCCAAGTGGTTCAGCAGCTCTGGCCAGGGGTCATCCCCGGCCGCTACCGATTCTCTGGCCGCCTCTAGCCTTTTTCTAAGGTCATTTAGCAGCCTTATTGGGTATTTCTGCCTTCGTTTCTCTGAGCGTGTGGTTGCTCCTTGTGGTTGCGGTGCTGGTGGTACAGGGGAGTTTCTCCTGGCGCTCCGCAAGGTGTTCGGTGTTCCCATTACTGTGGGGTGGGCCTGTAGCGCATCCGTTTGGGATGTGCTTTGGACACAGTCGGAGAGGGGGTGGGCCCCTTTCGGTCTGTGTCGCTTTTTCCTCCTTTTGGCCTTCTTGGCCTTTGGAGGGTGGATATTGGGGAGGTTAGCCGCAGCCATGAGGGTAGTGCTGGGCGCCTCTCCTCTTGGTATCGGCTCCAGTTGTGTGATGGTCTGGGGCGGGCGCGGTCTAGCCGTGATGGCGACCGTGCCGGCCTTCTTGTTGCGTAGTTCGCGCTTGTAGGTAGGGCACTTGATGCTATTGGCCGGGTGGTCGCCATTGCAGTTGGTGCAACGAGGCTTCTCCTGCCTCGGGATGGGGCACTCCCTCGCGAAGTGAGGTCCGCCGCACCGAACACAGGCGAGCGGGCGGTGGCACATGTGCGATGAGTGCCTGAAGCCTTGGCAGCGGTGGCATTGAGCGGGGCCCCTCTTCCCCCGCCATGGTTCTATGCGGATACCGGGCATGCAGAGAATCTCTGAGATTTCGTATATGCCCGGCAAAACGTTGGTCGTCTGTATTAGTTGGCAGTAGTAGACGCAGCCCGGTCTGCCGTGTCGGGCTCGTATCTCTCGGACATATTCCGGCTCGAAGCCTTTGTCCTTGAGGGCTTGCTTTATGTCCTCGGGGTCGGTCTGGGTCGGTAGTCCTCTCAGGGCCACCTTTATCCTCCTGTCCGCTTGAGGCGTGTATGTGAACCACGATACCTCCTCCGCCTTTTCCAAGTCGGTGAGGTACCAGTGGATCAGTCGGTACTCTCTCTCGCTGTGAGGGGTGAAGCGCACGCCGTGCCCGTAGGGGTGGACGTGTGGGGTGAAACCCAGCGTGTTTCTTATTAAACGCAGGTGATTTACCCAGTTTGGGAAGCGTTCGACCGCCATCGGTGGGTACCTTGGTCCCTTTCTGGGAGGGGTTTCCAATGGTAGTTGTTCTGACATCCCGGGGGGTGGCGGGGTCGCGCTGCCTGTAGCGCGGGATCCACCAGCAACCTCCGAGTATGTGGCCGTATTTTGTTGCAGTGTAGAGGGACGCGGTCGGTAGCTGTCCATTTTCGGGCGCTTACCCCCCGTTGTGTCCTCTTCCTCGGGGCTTCGTTGCCTCCTTGCCGACGTGTTTTCGGTCAGGGAGGGTACAAGGTCCATCGGTGAGGCGGGCCTTGTTGTGTTGGCTGGTTCTGTTGTTCCGTTGGGCGGCTCGGCCGTGGACGAGTGCGCCGCGGAGCGTAGGTGACCAGCGGGGTTCTCCTTTCTTGTGGAGTCAGTGGGTGAGGACTCGTATTCCTCCTCCTCATCTTCGGCTGCTCCATCGTCTGAGTCGGTGTCATCCCGTTCTATCGCGGCGTCCCGTGTGAGGCCACGGTACACGTCGATCGGGCGGGTATGAGGGTAGTTCGACATTTTTGTTGAAGGGCGTTCCGGGCGGACTGCCGGCGTTGGAAACGCGCGCGCTGTGGGCGCGGGCGCTCTGATCGGTCGTACCGCACGAGTAGCTGAGGCGCGTGGAGTCGGGGGTACAGCTGGGGCAGGCGGCGGCTTGCCTCTCGGCGTGTCATCCCGACGCGGTGACGCGGGCTTCCGTGGGTTGCGATTTGTTGACGCGGGTTGTGGGTAGGCGCGGCTCTCGGAGCTCGACCGAGTCTGTGAGGACCGGGGAGCTGCGTGAGGTTCAGCTCTCGACCGCGCCGTCGGCGGCGCGGGAGCCGGTTGAGGCGCGGTGGGTTTCTGATCGCCGCGTGCAGCGAGTACGGGCGCCGCGGGGCTCAACCTCCTCGTGGGGGGAGCCGATCCCTCTGTCCGGCGTGCATCGCCTTTTATATAGAAAATACAGCGAACGTCGGCTAGTGACAGGCGCAGCTGTGGGCGCAGCTGCGGGCGCAGCTGCAACAGCTGCTCATTAGCGGTTGCACCTGTTGTTTACCAATGTAGTTGCGACGCCGTCACGACCATCCTGACACGCACACGTCTCTGTGTGCGCCTCTTTATGCGATGACGTGAGGGGCGTGTTGTTCACAGATTTGTTGCTAGGTGTGTATGGCAGTGCTGACGCCGTCACGGTCATACTGACGTGTGTAAGTCGCGCACGTTCACCATTACAATTTTAGGTATCTGGGATCAGAGAAAACAAAACATTAGATAACTATCCATACCATCTGAACCTCCAGATTGTAGACACTGTTATGGTCCGGCAGTAAGCCCTACAAAGCCATAATTTTATTTTGCTAGTCCGGATTTATTATTCTCTTAATCCATGCTAGTCCAGTATAATCAACCTCTCTAGCCTTTATCATACTATATTAGTCCGGAATTATCATTCCCTATATATAGCCTTTATCATACTATGCCAGTCCGGAATTATCATTCCCTGTAGCCTTTATCATTCTATGCTAGTCCGGAATTATCATTCCCTGTAGCCTTTATCATTCTATGCTAGTCCAGAATTATCATTCCCTTTAGCTAAGTCATTGGTCCAGTTTAACCCTTCAGTGACTTTTAAACATTTATTTTTTATATTCCCTTTTTTTACAAGTATTACCATTATGCACAGCAAAGAAATAAGTTGTCATTTTAATTGAATGTAAAAGTTTCTTTTCAGTTATTACGAGAACCACAATTTTAAACATAATCAGTATCTGTACCAATGGTGCGTGAGCTCGCAGACAAAGTATGGCTTTTTATAGACATCGTATATGTCAGTAAATTAATTGGCTGAATTGCGATCGGTTCCATGAACAAGATCACTATAGTTTCATTTGGAAATTTCTGATAGGCCTGATGAACCAAGTAGTTGAAGAGCCTGTTTGACATTCGTGGGCACAAGGGAGTAAATTTTGTTTTTTGTTTTTTTTTTAGCTCGGTCTAACCTGACCACCATAATAATACAACTCATACTGTACCTCTGTTGCCGCGAAAATACTTTACATAACGTTGATAGAAAATCCAACACCATTTAACATTTCTCGCAGGTTCTTTAATGCGACATTAACGCACGTGCCCAATATAATTACTTCACCGGTCCTCAAGCGATTGGCAAGGTAAAGCAACCAAGAACGCCCGGCCCGTTCACAGATAGGCGACCGCCAATGTTGGATCCATTTCCGAGCGTCACCGTGCCTCGGAGTATGCTGCAGACAACAGTCGCCAAACCATGTCACCGCGCGGGCCGAACAACTCTGACACCAGAGTAACACCGCCCATATACAATGAAGACAGAATACCCTGAAACAGTATTTAAGGAGGGACAAACAAGACTCTGCAAACAGAATTACCAGACATTTGTATTTTTGGTGGAACCCAGTTGCCATATCTAAGCGACTATAGTACTTACTTTCACAGAGGTTAAAGATTTGGTCTTAAATCAAAGGCAATGGATCGGTCCAGTAGCGTAATTGCATGAAAGTTCGCACGAATACGCAGTACGTTCATTACAGTCTCGTTTCTTAACGAGAATGATCGGGTTAACATATGATGGCATACACTCTTGAATAATACCTTTGCCAAGCAAGTCCTTGACGATCTCGGGTAGTTTCACTTTGTCGTTCGTAGCTGATAGCCATGGCACTTGTTAACTCAATATTCATACCACCAGTCGTTACCACATTCGAAGCAGTACCAACGATATTACACTCGCTAAACTCACTGTTAATAGTTATCGTTCATCATCCTCATGAGGAAAATTGACTATCAGCTGATCATTTAAGTACAAGCATCACGTTTTTCCCTCTGTCGAGATTAATAATTCACGTTATGTAATATAAATGATTTGTACGTTATTTGCCGTTCAACGCATCTATTCCTGTAAGCACTGGTTGGTACACTAAAACAGTTTTTAGGAGTCACACAGAAATCTACTTCGAGCCCAATAACGGGAAATTTTAGAACCAAACATAATTCGCAAACTCACTAATTTGGTCTCTGATGCCACGCAATACTGCAAAGGTGGGTTCCCGTGTACACTTAAAATGTTTTAGAACCGATTCAGACATTAATGAAACTTGCGAAACTGTCTATTTAAACATCGGTAGACACACCTTGTATTACTGCAGTATAGTAACGTCACTATCCACAGGATCGCCTAGTAACTCATGACAAAATTTAACATAACTGATCTTTTTTGAAAAAATAAAAATAATAATCGGTTACAACGTGTCCTATCTTTTCACAAAATATTAATGTGTGACTACCTTCTTTTGATATACATTGCAACTGTCTGGCTCGTTATGGACACCACCGTGAGACATGCCCGAAAAATGACATGAAAGGTACTTTACTTCATGTGTGTTATAATTATGAGAACGTTTACCTAGGTTGTTAAAATTTCACTGTATTACTAATAAATTTAGATGTCGATTTCGGTTTAGTATAAATCGAAAAGAACTGAACGAGATCTTTTTTTTTTTTTAAATAATGATTTGTCGTATTGGCCCAAATCAGTGGGTCGGTTATTCCTCGCATTACTATTGAAGCTCATCCCTTAATCATTTAACAACATTTTGTCACAAAATGGAGCGTCTAGCGTATTTATTCAACATTGATTTCTTCTACCTAGAAGAAATCAATATCATGCAAACCAGGATCGAAACTAGAGATACAATAATGGGTGGATCTTACCTTACTCAAAGCGTGCATAGATCCAAAGAAACGTTCTGTTACGTCGATAAACATCAATGTACTCACCACAGCCTCAAGTGGCGCTAGTAGCATAACCGTAACTTGCCTTACATCACCGAAAATAGAAATACCACGACGACAAGTCCGACGAATTAATGTCGTAAATGGCGCTTAGTGTCAAATATGTTTTGACTCATCTGATGTTGAATTTGGCCTAGTCATCAGCTGGTAACTGGGCAGTATATTACAATTAAACAATCGTTTACTTTACATGACTAAATAAAATCAATAAACTTCAATTATAGTTATTGATACAGAACGGTAGCGAGGGCGGTCACATAGGGCAGTACTGACTGAGATACAGTGTTCCTCGCACCCACCGCAATAAGGACTATTACCAGTATCACAGCGCTAAGCTGTTCTTGAATAGTTTCAGAAACCCTTAGTATGAGCATCACGGTTTCTTCCATTTTAAGAGAGGTGCAGGGATCAACCATTATTAAAATATAAAAAAAAACACTTTCCCTATGGCCAGACCCATGGCAGGCTATGGAGTCCATCCCACTTCTGATGTCGGGAAGAGGGTCACCATCATTATAATAAAATATAGAAATAATAATAATAATAATAAATCCATTTATTTCAGGTAAGTTACACCCATTTTATCATAATAATAAATTAAATTAAATTTATAAATTAGAAATAATAATAATAAAATCATACAATAAAACAAATAATAATTAATAATAATAAAAACAAATACTAATAAAAATCATATTAAAGCTTTTTCTCCGGCATTGGTACAGCAATGTGCCTGCCACAACAATGCCGGATGAAAGGACAATCCAGCCTTCGCGCAATCAAGCTCAAAATGGTGTTGGAACTGGCCCGTACTCGTCGCACCATGGACGTAGCGCGCTTGCGCATGGTTGCGTGAAAGCAGTCCATGTGCGCCTCTGCAATTGTCGAGGCGCTGCAGTATCGGGGCAGCCCCATCACCGCCCTGAACGCGTTATTATATTGGACGCGGATGGCGCTGTAATTTCTATTAGTGTAGTGAGCCCACAGGCTGCACGTGTAAAGTGATGTACAGTACGCTCTAAAGAGCGTACTGTACATCACTTTAAGTGAAATAACTCTTCAGCACTTGATTATATTTAATTAACAACTTTATAACTTATTTCGACAATCACTTTCACTAATTAATTATTAATAGCACCATAGCAACACTATATAAGACAGGCACGGTACAGCATGTGTATCGGGTGACTGTCGACGAACGAATCCCTCTGTCCGGCGTGCATCGCCTTTTATATAGAAAATACAGCGAACGTCGGCTAGTGACAGGCGCAGCTGTGGGCGCAGCTGCGGGCGCAGCTGCAACAGCTGCTCATTAGCGGTTGCACCTGTTGTTTACCAATGTAGTTGCGACGCCGTCATACATACATCTGTGTTCAGATATCTGTGGTGTAAACAGAAACAAACGTTTTAGGCACAAAGTTTTATTGGAGGACTCCATTAAAAGAGAAAGAATAAATTTTTATAATTCAATTATTTTGTCATTCCTGTAATAGCTTTGAGATGTCATATTTTAACATGTATACTAATAATGTTGATACTAAACGAAAAATCGGCCAAGTGCGAGTCGGACTCGCCCATGAAGGGTGCCGCAGCAGCAAGTATTTCAGATGATTAAATGAAAGGTAAATTGTGGTTTACGATTTATAACGCATTAAAAAAAACTACTGACTACATCTCGTTCAAACCAATTTTTGTTGTTAGTTTACATGGTAATGTACATCATATATATTTTTTAGTTTTATCATTCTCTTATTTTAGAAGTTACAGGGGGGGGGGGACACTAATTTTTCCACTTTAGAAGAGTCTCTCGCGCAAACTATTCAGTTAGAAAAAAATGATATTAGGAACCTCAATATCATTTTTGAAGACCTATCCATAGATATCCCACATGTATAGGTACAATGAAAAAATTTTATTGAGTTTTAGTTCTATGTATGGGGAACCCCCATAATTATTATTCTTTTTCTATTTTTGTGTGAAAATCTTAATGCGGTTCACAGAATACATCTACTTATCAAGTTTCAACAGTACAGCTCTTATAGTTTCGGAAAAAGTGGCTGTGACATACGGACGGACAGACAGACAGACATGACGAATCTATAAGGGTTCTATTATGGCTTGATAAGCCCAATTAGCAAGATCGGGCTCAATTTTTTTTTAACATGCCGACCTTTACCATATGTTTCTTTTTTCCAAGTTTGACCAACCACAATTAGTAAAAACACTGAAAAGGCAATGCAGGGATGATAATAATTTAAAAAATTGTAATCAAAATAATGTCACCCTTGATAATAATTGTTCAGAAACCTTATCAAAATTAGGGACAAAATTAAATATTAATGGTTATTGGCTGTTTGGGGACACCAACGAAAATCTCTGCCCCATATAATACAGTGGGGTCGTTTAAGTAGTCCCGGAAAAATATAGTTTTAAGTATTTTGTACTAACACTATATGGCTTTATTATAATAATATAATATATAGAGACAATGTCACACAGATCATCCTAGCTCCAAACTAAGCAAACCTTGTACTATGGGTACCAGACGACCATATACATACTTATACAGATAGATAAATACTTATATACATAGAAAACATCGATGACTCAGAAACAAATATTCGTGCTCATCACACAAATATTTGCACTTACCGGGATTCAAACCCAGGACCACCAGCTTCGGAGGCAGGAGCACTACCAACAAGACTACGGTGACCGTCATAGCTGAAATAAAGTATGTATTATTATCATATTATTGTTAAAAGTGTTAAAAATTTTCACTGATACTGATGTCCTCCCGACCGAATTTCGGCCACGGCGGCCAGTCTTAATGGAGACTAGCCAATTGCGCAGGACATATTATAGTGCACAAGTGTGTGCGCAAACACAGGGGCACTTTCTATTCCATCACTCTCATGGTCCGATGGGACGCCTAGCGACACGACCGGAAAGAGTTCAGGTACAGGACCGACGGCTTTACGTGCTCTCCGAGGCACGGGGGTGTAATACCGCCAACTTCCAGACTTCGGGCTGATACTGAGAAATTTCTTTATACCTACGGAAAAATCCCAAAATCACTTTTAGGCCCGACCCAGGATTTGAACCTAGGACCTCATTATCTGCGGTTGAACACGCTACCGCTAGACCAACGAGGCAGTCGTACGTAATGTATGTAAGTGGACATCACATAAAAATTCTTCCTGGGTGATGATAGAACCCACAACCTCTAGCTTAGAGGTCAGAGTCAATAACCAACAGGCCATCGATACATAAACAACGTACACACTTATAACTCTCTGGTTTTTGTCAAGTGTTAAAAATGTATACTATTGATAAGAAAAACCACCCCCCTCTTCACAAACACGGTACACCAAACATCAGCGGTTTGGTTGTCACTTATTGGCTTTCCCCAATGTAATCCGTGAAAATACGGCAAAATATGCAAGACATGCCAGGGGCTCTGTTAGTATGGATTTGCATAATGGCCAATCAGCAGAGAGGCGACGATTTGCCTTGATGGTATTCGCATCGAATTTTGACGGGGGCGCCTTCTTGTGACGTATGGCTATCTAATATGAGGGGAATTGCCTTACTAACAATTAGCAAATTTGTGCAATACCAAAAACTTAAATGACGGTCACCGTAGCCTAGTTGGTAGTGCTCCTGCCTACAAAGCTGGTGGTCCTGGGTTCGAATCCCGGTAAGTGCAAATATTTGTATAATGAGCACGAATATTTGTTTCTGAGTCATGGATGTTTACTATGTATATAAGTATTTATCTATCTATATAAGTATGTAAATCCTCGCCTGGTACCCATAGTATAAGCTTTAGTTAGTTTAGGGCTAGGATGATCTGTGTGACATTGTCCCGAGATATTATTATTATTATTAAATTAATTTTTCATTCGAAACGCTCTGCGTTAAGCTACGAACGATACACACCGGCTGCTCATATATGATTTAGGTGTCCTTTTTGGAGGATGTAGGTGTCAAGCTGTTAGGTGTTCAGCTGAACGATATTCTAGTGGGTAAAGTCAATCTTTTTTTATTAGATTAATAGTGGAGGAATCTTAAGGAGCGCAATTACCTATGAAACTGGAGAAATAAAAGAAAACCAGTATGTGAAAGACAGATCTCAAAGTCTTTGACTCGCGACACGCGTCAATTTAATAAAAATAGTATTCAAGAGGCTATCGAGCGGAACAAAGGCTCCAAAGTGTTCGCAAGAGCTCTGTCTGTTGGGCAGAGCCAACTGACGAAGCTGAAGACTGAGGATGGTAGAATCGTCACGTCTAAACCTGAGTTGCTGGGAGAGATCGAGAAGTTCTACGGACAGTTATATACGACAACACACCCACCTGTCAAAAGTCATGCCTCAGATCCCAGAGCACGACTAACCCGACATTACACCGAAGACATCCCGGACGTCAGCCTGTACGAGATTAGAATGGCTCTCAGGCAACTCAAGAACAACAAAGCGCCTGGTGATGATGGACTTATATTGCCCCATACAAAATAGATCAGCTGACCGTTATTCTCGTAGGTGTAGTTAATGTTTTTTTAGTGTATTAATATATAATTTGTGGGCTGTACAACTTTGACTGCGCAAACACAGGTGCACTGGCGAGACGCTGACGTGACGGTGCGATGATCAACAGGACCGGAGAGAACAGCTATAAGACTGATGAAAGGTGTAACACTGTAAAGTTTCTTAGCTCCAGACTACTACTAAGATATTCGTTAAACGGAATTACCCCTTTATACATATGTACTAAAAACGACTTAGGTACTATGTTTTTCAAGAGCTTTTTATCATTTTCGGATAAAATATACTCTATTAACTTTGACTTCTTGACTGGTCTGTTGGTATAGTGGACCCTGACTGCTAAGATAGAGATCGCGGGTCCTATCCCCATCTAGGACAATATTTGTGACATGCCTAGATGCCTATTTTTATCAGTTGTTTGATTGATCGATTGAGGTTACTGTTAGTTGGCCAAAGATATTTATTTATTTGTTCTGTCAACATTTAAAATTTATTATCAAATTAGTTTTATGTATTGGTGGATAAATCACGGGAATAGAAATCGAAATATAAAATTTCATTCAAATGGATTATTCGGACTACAAAAACCGATCATAGAACAGTTTATAAAGCAACTAGCTATGCCCCGCGGTTTTATCCGCGTTAAACTTTATAAATTATTCCAGTATGTATAGAGGATAACTGCTATACAAACTTTATTAAACATGAAACTTAATTCGCAAATTATCAACTTGGCGTACTTCAAACTCAGCAATGAGTCTCAGATAGTAAAATGATTTCAATTTCACAACTTCATGGCATTTAACTTTGTATGCGAGTTTTATACAGACCATATACGTTTAGACGCGGCGTTCTTTTTTTGCCCTTTTACCTACTTTTTGTCTGTGTTTTGTACAGCTTTTAAATAAATCAAGTGTGTTTATTACGGTTTATTTTCAACAAACTTTTTTTGTTTAGGCCTCTTCAAAACTATGCATCTAATTTTTCCAAGCATGTATAGTAGTTATGGCAAACTAAGCAAAGCTTGTACTATGTATACTGGACAGCGGGTAGAAATACTTACATACTTTTTTCGTAAATATATATGTCGCAGGGAAATGAGGATATCAGGGATTTCACGAAATCCCTGATATCCTTGTTTATTACGTCTTCTTACTAAAACTATCTAGTGATATGACAAAACACCTAACCTTTTGTTAATTTTAATTTGTGTTACTTCAGTATGAAGAAACTTATTTTAGAACGAGTCAACATATTAATTGTTAAGGAAAAACAGAATACATTTCCACTAGTAAAATGCGTACGAAATCATGTTCCATGAATACAGTATTTATAATTATTATTTTGTCTGAGGCTTGATGGCATCTTGCTACCTCGACCATTTCAGAGATATTGTAGCAGAGCTCCTTGGCTTTGTGGAAGTACACTGCTTAATCCTATAGATTTTAAAAACTCCCTGAACCTGAATACAGTAACTATGTGTTTAAGGTTTTACAATTTTTCAGACATTGTACAACATACACATACACACATACGTTTCCAGCCAACTTTTGATCGAAATAAACTTTTAATATAGTGGAAAGCAATTTACCTACGGAATCTAACTCGTTTAAATTTGTGTAAATACTCGTTTATTTCATAGTTTATAATTTAAGTGACTGCACGTGTGGCGCAGTGGCTAAGACAGTCACCTCGTCGCTTCGTGTCGCGGTTTCGAGTCCCGTGCCGGACAACTTCATGTGACCCATAAATTCATTTAACTTCTCTTTCTTATATTGTTCTAAGAAAGAGAAGTGCGCATACATCCTCTATTTACTGTCATCTTGTCAAACTAAGGCTGGCCTCCGCAGTTGTCTTTGTCTATATAATAATAATTAGACATTTTTGCTTCATAATAATAAATTTAAGAATAAACTAATGCATATTCAGAACACCGAAAATTGACTTCAAATATATTTTTTATTTATTATTATATTACTTTTTTATGTATTAATATTATATAAATTCCATCCAAATTGTCTAATTGTAAAAGATTATTGATGTACAACGTTTGTTTTCACTAATAAATAAAATGAATTTAATATACTAATTTATATTTCTCTTCATCTTCCTTTACAAAGACGGGTAGGTCACTTATAGTTGTGCATAAAACAACGCAAGTACAAGTAAGTTCAAATGGAAGAGCCACTTCTACCAATATGTGCTTCTATAGGGCTGCCAGTAAAGATCCCCTTCGATAAATCTAGCTACTTTTACTTAACTTTGTTACTAGGTGGGACAAATTCGTAACAACTTTGAGACCCCTATTTTTCATTGTTACTTTACAACACGTTTCGTCGGTGCTTACTTTTTGTTTTCTCCAATTTTATTGTGGTTATAACTCGCGCTTTTTGTGAATTTATTGTTTGGAATTTTTGTAATCTCCCGTTTTATATTTATAGCTGATAAAGCACGGTGATTGTTTAAGTTACGGCTTTAAGAACAAAGGAAAACGTCACCATACTCGACTTGGCTAAAGTGAAATTAAATATTTTCACCATTTTAATATTGTTCTAATTGAATTTTTTAGGTTTCCTCACAGAAAAATACTTTGTCCGTTTTTACGGATATTAATTAAGGGTGTTTTTCAAGACAACTCGGTTATAAATAATAATGTCCTCCAAGCCGAATTCGGCCACGGCGTCCACTCTTAATGGGGACTCGCCATCTGCGCAAGACAAATTATAGTGTACAAGTGTGTGCACAAATACAGAGGCACTATCAATTCGAATTCGGCCACGGCGTCCACTCTTAATGGGGACTCGCCATCTGCGCAAGACAAATTATAGTGTACAAGTGTGTGCACAAATACAGAGGCACTATCAATTCGAATTCGGCCACGGCGTCCACTCTTAATGGGGACTCGCCATCTGCGCAAGACAAATTATAGTGTACAAGTGTGTGCACAAACACAGAGGCACTATCAATTCCATCACTCTCATATTACAATGGGGCGACTAGCGATACGAGTGGAAAGAGGTACTACGGCTTTAGGTGGTCTCCGAGGCACGGGGATACCGCCAACTCTTCGTATATATACATGTTGTGCATCAGCAGTATATGTTTCTGAATTTGAAGACTTGCCATTACAGGCCAGTTGATAAAATGGCAGGGTTTCCCAAACGAAATGCTGCGATAGAAGTTACGGTGATTCAGTGGATGGAAGGAAAATAAATTACTGCTTGCAAATTACTGACTGCACGTGTCACGGGTTCGAGTCCCGCGCCGAACCAAAATTTTGTGACCTATGAATAGTTGTTCAGAGTCTGGATGTAATTTGTGTTCGTCTATTGTATGTTTATAAAGTTCCCCGCGATACAGGGATTAAATTCCCTAGTGCGTGCGTTGTCATTAAAAAAAAAAGAAAAAAAAAATCTACTCCCGCATTTGCCATGACGTCATAGGGCAGCCTTGTGACCTGATTTGGGTTAGGCCTTGTAGTGCCAAAAGCGTCGAGCAGAACAGAAGTTTTATCACGTCTCGCTGCTGACGGGTTTAGGCCAAAATCTCGTGGCTATATGCATTCTACCTCTGATTGTACGTAAGCCGATCTCAAAATGTAATCTACATAGGTACAGTCTTCTTAAGTTTTACACTTATCAATTTTTTTTTATTAAATCCGCAAACTAGTTTTGAATTTTTGACGGTCACCGTAGCCTAGTTGGTAGTGCTCCTGCCTATGAAGCTGGTGGTCCTGGGTTCGAATCCCAGTAAGCGCAAATATTTGTGTGATGAGCACGAATATTTGTTTCTGTTTCATGGATGTTTTCTATGTATTTAAATATTTATCTGTCTATATAAGTATGTATATCGTCACCGACTAGGGCGATCTGTATGACATTGTTCCTAGATTTATAAATAATATATTTTTGAAATTATTTATTTATATATATTTTTCATGCCATTAGGGGGATCCCTGTGTCGCGAGCTACTTTACAGACATAATCGACGGACACAAAGTACATCCAGATTCGGTATAACTATTTAAGGGTCACACAAATAGTTGTCCATTTTATACACACGAATCAAACAATTGTCTTATCGATACTTGTAAAATTATATAACTTACATCTTTGTGTATAATTCCTCATGTATGTTTATATAGCTGTGCTCCGCGGATTTACCCGCGTTAAAATTTATAAATTATATCACAGCTCCTCCCCCGTAGGTGATAGCCTATAGGTTGTCCCGACCTCTTAGTAGTATTCATGCAAAATTTTAAATAAATCCATGCAGTACAGACAAACAGACAAGAATTTTAAAAACTACATTTTTGGCTTCAATATCGATCAAGATCACGCCCCAGGTATCCTTATAAAAAAATATTAAATGTACAGTTTTGACTTTCCTAGGATTTTATTATATGTATATATAAGCTGAATTGAAATAATTATTGTTACTTTACTTATTTTAAATTCTTTAGCTTAGTGCACTTTCTTAGTTATCTATTTTCTTACTGAAATAAGTAGGTGAATGTACGTAATTTGTGGTGCAATAAAAGCAACTTAGGTTGATTGTACAATGATTAAATGCAAGATTAAACAGTAAACTGGGATTATCTTAACGGCCAGCTCAACTATACTGAAGTTCGTACTAATCGGAACTTTAGTGGCGTTATGGTAGTATTACTGGATGATAAAATAAATAATTGCGATCTCTTAAATTACATCACTTTCTGTGTTTGATCTGTGCGGGATATTCTAATTACTTTATGGCTATGAAGCGCGTATACACATATTAATAAAATATTATAAAATATTTTTTTTGTTTGTAAAACCACATAGGCTACGAAGTAATGTAATGGTTTTTGGGGAATTTGAATGTAGCGTTTACTTTTTGAACATAAATAACATACTAAAACCAAGAAAAGAAGGAATAATAAGAGCCTACTTTATACTACCATATCATTACTCTATACATTACTTTCATTACTTTATACATCTTTAAGTAGGAAAACGCTGCGTATGATTTACTTTGCCCTCGCCGAGTCACTGCTGAGCTATGGATTATGTACATATGGTCGCACATTTAAAACCTACCTAGATACTATAAAAGCACTGCAAATTTGCTTTTTGAAATATCTTGTCGATTCAAGAACGAAGATAGATTGTCAAGAAAACTATTCTAAACTTTTTGTTAAATGTAACATACTGCCGATACATGAGAAGGTCAAATACTTGTTGGTACTTGAGCAATACTACAGTGACGAATTTAAAGTACGAATCCAGAACGCCTACAACACCAGCCGCGTACGAGAACATATGTATGTTCAAACTACAACTAAAAACTATTATGGCTTAAGAACCAATAAGTATCTGACGCCAACAGTCTTCAATAAAATCTCATGGCTTCGACAAGACCACAGTAAGCATAAGATGAGTAAACAATGTTTAAAACATAAGCTACGTAAATTCTTACTCAATGAGTTTGAACAAACTGAGTGTGCTTAACTTATACACTTGATCAATATCAGAGGTGTCGTGGTTATTTATAAGTATTTTATAATTGTATTGTTAGTTTAAATAGCTAATTGTACTGTAAGTTTAAATAGCTTAAGCGCTATTCCCGCCGACAAACTGTTACGCAGTTTGGCGGGTTTAAAAACATTGTAAATAAGTTGGATCCAAATAAATCATTTTATTATTTATTATTATTATTATTTAAGATGAAAAAGTAATTAAAAAAGTGCCAGTTAAAATAAAGAGTAAATATATAACAAAGCATATGCATTTACTCTTTCTTTTCTTTTCTATAGCATACATACTAAGTACATAAAAGTTCTTTCTTTGGAGGCAATAATGGTATTCACAAGTTTCGACTATTTTTATATTGCCATCTATCTATAATGAAAAGTGTATACTTGTGTATTTAAAACACTTTAGACTGGCGCAATTCTACCAAGTACATAAATACTTTCAGCAACAACATACATAATATGTTACTGCATAATTTTTCATACATAGATTATTTTAATAGCATGGAAAATATATCAAAAATATTTTTTATGTTTTTGCAAACAAAGAACTTAAGTGGACATAATTTTTTCCGAATATGGGTTAAATATACACGTTTTGAATAACGTATTCAGAAGTTTTATATAATTGTGTTTTAATAATAATTATTATTATAATATACAAATGGTATAATAAACCGGATTTTTATTTGCTTTTATTCATCGTGTTTTTTGTCTTTAGCTTATCATCAACGCCCTTATCTTTAATATGTTTGTTATGCAAATAATCTGGAATGTGATAAATTTAATGTAAAATTTGCTTCAATAATAGACCGTTTATAACAGCCGCGTATTTCATAAAATTAATTTCAATTTCAATTCAATTTCAATTTATTTATTGCATTCAAGGGTTTACATAGGTCTTAACAATAGAATAGGTACAGTACCAAACATGAACCCTGCTAGGGCACAGCAATATTTTTACAATATAATTTGTCATTTTAAACATATAAGGGAGGTAGTATAGTAGGTACAGGTATAAATAATTGTCATGATGTGTGATGTCAGGTCTTGAGTTTATGTTATGTAAATCAGAGTAAGAAAAGAGAATAAATTAATTGTGTTATTCATATTACTTACTAATTGCATTTGCGCTTATTATTATTTATTATATGCTATTATTTTATGATTGAATTAATATTTATTACGATTTAAAGATGTCAAACGTTTTTTTAATTTATTATAATGATTCATCATTCAAATACTCATTTATTGAATAGTAGCTTTTTTGTATGAGGAAGCTTTTTAATTTTCTTGTGAAAATATGGATATTTTCTTCGTCTTTTATGCAGTCTGGTAGTTTGTTGTAGAGTTTTACCGACATAGCAAGTGGACTAGAAGAGTGCATTTTTATTCTTGATGATGGTAATTTTAATCTGTCTTTATGTCGAAATGTGTATTTTGTTGATGTATTTCCTCTTTTGTTAAACAATTCTGGCTGCTTCCGAACGAATTTACATATTTCATGAATGTAGATACCTGGTAAAGTAAGTATTTTGTAATTTTGGAAGTGTGGTTTGCAACTGTCGGTTTGTTGTATGTTAGCTAAGATTCTGACTAGTTTTTTTTGTAACGTAAAGAGAGTAGGTGCGTCAGTGCTATTTCCCCACATTATTATACCATAGCTAAGCCATGCGAAAGCATATGCGAAGTAGGTGGTGAGTGCTGTTTTTAGATCCGTGGTTGTCTTAATCTCTCGGAGAGCATACGTGAATTTCGAGATTTTTGCTTTTACTTTTTGTATGTGCTGTTTCTAACTTATTTATTTGTCAATTTTTAATCCTAGTAGCGTGAATTCGTTAACTACTTCTATTTTTAGAGTATTATATGTAAAGTCAATGTTAATAGGTGCCTTCTGATTAGGGTGAAATGTCATAAGTTTAGTTTTTGCAAAATTAATTTCTAGGTTATGTTCTTGCATCCAGGTCATTAATGTATTGAAAATATTTGTCAATTGGTAATTAATGTCAGAGTTCGTTTCGCAATTGGTAAGTAAAGAAATGTCATCTGCAAACAAAACGCATGGTCCGTCTATGGATTTTGGAAGGTCGTTGATATAAATAAGAAATAAAAGACAACCGATTACACTGCCTTGAGGTATTGATGCTGTGATATGTTTACCATCAGAGCGGACGTGTGTTATTTCTTTTGTCGTTTCATTAAAATATTCAAGTTCTACATGTTGTTCTCTATTTTGTAAGTAGGATCTAAACCATTCGTAAGCCTTTCCACGAATTCCTATATGATATAATTTCTTTAGTAGTATATTAAATTGTACCTTGTCATACGCCTTCGTCATATCCAATAATATTCCTATAGCATAGCGTTTATTGTTTATTATATTAAGTGCTTCTTGAATGTACTTGTAAATAGCTAATACTGTTGAATGATTCCTGCGGAAGCCATTTTGACAGTCATTGAAAAGGTTGTATTTTTCACAAAAACTATAAACACGGTCACACATTGCCTTTTCGAAAATCTTTGAAGCTGTCGGCAAAAGAGCTATAGGGCGATAATTATTAGGATCTGATTTAGAGCTCTTTTTATGTATTGGTTTTATAATAGCTTTATTGGTATTGGTATTATCAAAGCTTTTACAAATAAACTTAGTCATGTCGTCCGATGTTTAGTGGGATAGGAATGACTAAATATTGTATACTTTTCAGAATGGTTCCTTGCTAACATTTTGTTTTACAAACGTATATTTTTTTCAACATCTCAATTAAAACACTTTCTAAAACCGCTTAAAATAAATATCTGGTCAAAAAATTTAGTTTTAGTTTACATTCACACAGACCAGGTATACTTCTTTGTCACTCATTCATTTTTCTAAATGGCCTAACCATCTCAGCACCATAAATAATATAATAAAGAATTTAGTGACTTTTTAATTCACGTATTATATTACGTAAATACGCGGAAAGCAATAATTTCAATCTCAGCTTCACATGAAACAACAAGTTTTATAAAAATATATCAATCAATTAACGTAGCACTAATCAAAACTTCACATACACATTCACGTTACCAATGGCTGGCTAATTACAGTTAAACTATGATTAAACTTTGATGTCATCCACCATTTTACAGGTACATTGTAACAGCTAACAGACACATTGCACTATAAAAGAGAATAATTGACTAGCAAAGGTAATTATGTTTGTTTAATTAACTTTATAATAAATGCCTTCGAAGCTTGTTAGTTAAGTTTACTAAGATAAGAGCTTAAAATGGAAATAAAAATAAATGCTATACTTTTCGCAAGCTTCATTATATTATACTTAATAAAATATAATATATATATAATTTGACAGGCCTGTTGGCGTGGTTGGCAAATGCTTGCTTTTCATGCCGGAGATCGTGGGTTCGATTCCCACCCAGACAACAGACTCACAGACATGTTCATGCTCACAACTATCCGTATATTTGTGAGCATGGACATGTCTGTTTGACATGTGTCTGGGTGTAATTATCTATAAAAGTATATATTTACAAAAGAAAATTAGTATATGTAGTATTATAGTATATGTTATCTGGTTTCCATAGTACAAGCTCAGCTTAGTTTGGGATCAGATGGCCGTGTGTAAATAATGTCCCAGGATATTATATTATTATTAAAATGTAAATGACGCTTATAAAACGCTTTAGCACCATATTCTACATCAATTAATCTTTATTTTCATTATTAATGAGTATAATTACTACAACCGAAATATAAATTATACTAAGTTGTGTAATAATAATAAGAGTTGCCAATTACTGGGTTATTTTTAGAATTTACAAAACATAAGCCTTGCTGGTGTATATGGGAAATCAGTATACTGAATATTTTCTGGTTATTTCAATTTTGTTACAAAATATAATTTTTTTAATTCCGTGGTTTTCAAGATGTATTTATATTATTATTTTATATGTTATGTTATTTTATACGATATGTTATTATTAAAGGTTATTTTAGATTTTGACCCCAAATTGTTACTCAATTTGGGGTCAAACTGTAGCATAACTTGCCACAGCACTAATTAAGCTATTTCACAGGCCTACTGGGCACTGTTTATTTTTGTAAAAATGGTAACTACTGCGTATCTATTTTATTGCACAACTTTTTTATCTATATAAAATAATATCTAGGGAGATAATATAATATCTAGGGACAATGTCACACAGATCGTCCTAGCCCCAAATTAAGCAAAGCTTGTACTATGGGTACCAGGCGACGATATACATACTTATATAGATAGATAAATACTTAAATACATAGAAAACATCCATGACTCAGAAACAAATATTCGTGCTCATCACACAAATATTTGCACTTACCGGGATTCGAACCCAGGACCACCAGCTTCGTAGGCAGGAGCACTACCAACTAGGCTACGGTAAAAAAAAACGTTTTGCACATTCTCACTTTTAACTACTCAGTTGATCAACATGAGATTTTGGACACACACTCACGCATCACGGGTACAAACAAGTTCATAAGGTACCGTTAATTCCAAAAAAGAATTGGCCGAGGGATATAAATATAACAGGACATCAAATCGAAGCTGCTCTTTAAAGCTAGTAAATAATTCAATAATCACATTATTATGACACAGTGTGCATTATATTTTGCGCCATTTTTTGTACCGGACAAAGTTACAAGATATATTCCTGCTATTTTACTTCTTCATTGTAGATTATATACGAGTATAATAATAATATCCTCGGAGATTATTCATATCTGCGGCCACCTGGTCCCAAACTAAAGCATATTCTACACGGTTGCAAACCAACGTTCCATCAGAGGTCACCCTGGTGGTTGCCATCCATCTAGACTGCAGTTGTTCAGTCTAGATGGATGGCAACCACCAGGGCGACTTCTGTAGGAACGTTGGTTTGCAACCATGTAGAAGATGCTTAAGCAGAGCTTGTACTATGGAAACCAAACAACTTATATAGGTACTACATATACATTTCTTTGGTAAATACATACTTATTTAGATAATAACTAGCTATGCCCCGCGGTTTTACCCGCGTTAAACTTTATAAATTATCACAGCTCCTCCCCCGTAGGTGATAGCGTGATAATATGTAGCCTATATGTTGACCCGACCTCTTAGTAATAATCATGCAAAATTTGATGTAAATCCATGCAGTACTTTTTGAGTCTAGCCCGGACATACATACAGACAAACAGACAAAAATTCTAAAAAATATATTTTTGGCTTCGATATCGATTGTAGATCACGCCCTGAGTATCCTTTTTAAAAAATATTCAATGTACAGTTTTGACTTTCCTACGATTTTATTATATGTATAGATTACACCCAGACGCAGGACAAACAAACATGTTCATGCACACAAATATCTGCAGTGTGAAAAGCAACCACGCCAACCTGCCCGGCAAGTTACAGGCGAAATCAAAATGCCCACGATAAACAAGAACGCACAAACTACTGTCAACTGCTGAGGCAATAAAACATTTAAAACTATCATGATAAACAACTATATATAAACAAACATACCAAATCTCATCTAAACTCACCAGTGCTGTACCAAACGTCCTTGTACTGTATAATACAAACATTTTAACATTATTACTACACATTAGTATTATTACATCTTGGATCACGGATTTGTTTGTTGTCCTCCAGGTACAATGTCAACTTTGGTATTGTTTACGTGGCCATGAGTTCAGTGGAAACGTTAGAGGAGCGAATTTAAGTGATTTCTTTATGCCCCACCGTTTTACCCGCGTTAAACTTTATAAATTATAGAATTAACACATTTCGGCCACGACAGCCATCTGCGCGGGACGTGCACAAGTGTGTGCGCAAACACAGGGGCACTTTCTATTTTATCACTCTCATGATCCGATGGGAGGACTAGTGACATGACCGGAAAGAGGTATAGAAATGTTCCCATAAAAAAAATATAAACCTTATTTCAAAATTTGGTTTTATTAAGACAAACGTAAGTAGGTTGTTTGTAACGAGTACACAATCCGATCCCAAAATGGCTGTTCGCGAGTTTCATTACTTCCATCCCAATTTCTAACATACCCCACTCTTAATGTAAATGAGCTCGATAATACTGTTTGAAAATGAAGTAGCACAAAGACAAAATTATGTGCATAAATTATAATATGCACACAAGTTTGTCAAGTGTCAATGTTATGAGTTTGAAATTCTCAAACTAATAATTAGTTTTGGAATTCTCGAAATGATTACAAAACATAGACATGTATCGTGGTAGAAGTGGCACAGAGCTATTAAGTCAACGTGAATGTAAGACTGTTATAGAGAAAGACAATTATAACGCCCTCTTTTAGTCAGCACCTTTACAAAAAATGTTTTTTATTTAAACCCTTTGACGTTGGCTACGTTCAGATTATGAGTTTGAAATTCGCGAATTAATAATTCATTTTGGAATTCTCGAAATGATTACAAAACATAGACATGGATCCTGGTAGAAGTGGCGAAGAGCTATTAAGTCAACGTGAATGTAAGACTGTTATAGAGAAAGACAATTGTAACGCCCTCTTTTAGTCAGCACCTTTACAAAACAGATTTTTATTTAAACCATTTGACGTTGGCTACGTTCAGATTATGAGTTTGAAATTCGCAAATTAAGAATTCTCGAAATGATTACAAAACATAGATATTGATCCTGGTAGAAGCGGCGCAGAAATTGCGAGTAAATTAAGAGTCAACGTCAATATAAGACTGTTATAGAGACAGTAAAAATAAACCCCGCTTTTAGTCCCTTCTAAAAAGTAAAAAAAAAAATTAAAAACACTGTGACGTTGGCTATGGTCTAATGTTATCGTGAAGCGACGGTGGCGTCAAAGACTTCAAGCTTAATTGAATGTCTGTTCTTATACGTGGCCATTTTAGTTACGATAATTTTGCTGTTTACGGTCGTGTTTACTAATTTTGGTTAGCAGGAGACAGATAAAAAACACCCTCTTTATAACTTTACTCAAGCTCCCCAACGATTGAAAAGTCGTAAAAGTTTCCTGGCCACTACCACAGCTACGATCGATGCACCAGCAGCGAGGGGAACCTTATGGCGATATAAATCTGCTCCTCTGTTTGTCCCGCCAAAGGAAAAAATACCTCCGGCACATAATTTGCCATGGCCAACCTGGAGGACTTTAATAGACTACGTACCCAGGTTGGTAGATCCAAAGAAAACATGTGAAAATGGGCTTATATTCTCACATCACAAAACATCTGCGAGTGCGGCGTGTCACCCCAAAGTATAGCACATTTATCTAATTGTCTCTCTTGTCCAGTCTCGTGTTCCCTTCAGGACTTGTATGACGCTTCAGCCAAAGCGATCAGCGTTGCCCGATTTTGGGAAGATTAAATATAATTCTTCCTATCGACACGATGAGAAGAAGAATTTTGGTATTATTTATTTATTTTACACATATATTTTAGTGGTTAAATGCATATTTCCCGCAAAACCATGTTACCCAATTCGGAGGATCGAGTCTTTGTACAGCAAATAGTTTATCTTAATAACAAATGACTAAATACTCTATTTTACCCCATTACCGTCCCAGTATATCTGAAGAGATATAACTCCCAGGCAATCTAAAGAGACTGGTATGTCGTTTAGTAATCTCAAGTAGTTAATTGAATTGAAGGCACTCTTCAATTTCCTCACAGTACAGTATAGTCTTCGTTTTGTACACACACACACTAAGCACACCCAGGCTCAGAACAACTTGCATTTTTTTAAGTCCTTATATGACAAATAGAACAGGAAGTATGCCTTCACAATATTCGCTGTACGGATTTTAATCTCTGTTATCTGTTAAGTTGATACGAGAGAGTTTGGTGTGAAGCAATAGAAATGGTTGCTAAATCCTTAGCCTGGCTAAATGTATTAAAGGTTCAGAATTCAACTTGCATCTATGTGATGCAAGTTGTAGTCTGGACCTTAATTTGAACTCATGACTTTTCAGGCTTAAAGTCTAGGCTTTTTCAATACTTATTTAATTCACTATTATTCAGCAATATATTCATCAATACATATTTAATATGACGGGCCTGTTGGCGTGGTTGGCAAATGCTTGCTTTTTACGCCGGAGGTCGTGGATGAACATCTCTGTTTGTCCTGAGTCTGGGTGTAATTATCTATATAAGTATGTATTTACCAAAGAAAAGTAGTATATTAGTTATCTGGTTTCCATAGTACAAGCTCTGCTTAATGCGTGTCTAAATAATGTCCCAGGATATGATTATTATTAATACAGATGAAAAAAGCCCAATGCTCCAAAAGACTCCCCATGAAACATCGTAGGGGATATGCCATAATCTATACGCTTGGCGAACGCAGTAAGATGGGCATAGTACTCAGAAGGTAGCTGCTGCCCATCATCTGGTAGATATTCCCTTCTATTCAGTTTATTAAATGTTATAAAAAGTTTATTGATATCATCATATCATATCATATCAGCTGAAAGACGTCCACAGCTGGACAAAGGCCTCCCCCAAGGATCTCCACAATAGCCGGTCCTGCGCTGCCCGCATCCAGTGGCTTAATTGATATAAACATAAAATATTGTAATGTGGCTTAAAGTTTGTGAGTGTCGGCAATTGCAAATATTCAGTATTTTTTCTTAATTATATTCACTTCCTTACCTTTAGTTGCTATTACAATCAATTCGCCACACGAGTGGCTCGTTATTTTCTTTTTATTCAATTAATGCAATTGTGTCCGGAATTTCGTGTTCAGCAATTGTATGTGTTTATTTCCTACGAGTAGATAACTGAATACACACACAAAATCAAACACAACCTTAACATTATAACACCCGTAGCATATTCTGTTAGATGAAGAGCCTTGCCTTCGAATGCCTCCCGCAAAGTGTCTACGGGTGGGTATGTCAGACTCGCACAGACTAAACATACCTTCCGAGGACTTCTCCTGACGCCTGAAGGGGGGAGACCCGGGAACGCGGGTATGCCACTCCGGTACCCCCCAATTGCGTCATGTCCCAGATGTTTGGGACACGTACCCTGAGAGGGCTCTGATTGCCCTCCTCTATTGCCGACTCCTGCCAGTCCGGCACTGCGATTGCGCCACAAACAGATCGCTTTAATTTCGGAGTTACTTGCACGTGGCGGTAGTAAACGACACTTCTCACACTACCACAGCAGCCCCGAGGGGAGTTGGGCTACCGGCTGCCGCCGCCGCCCCGACGCCTCCTCCGTCTACGAGTGGGATCGGTTCGTTCCTGATCCCGCTCGGCGGCCTTCTTCTGGAGTATGACTGTCTCACAGAAAGAGACCACGATCGACGACCAGTCTCGTTATTGCTGCGACGACACACGCAACACCGAGTGGAAACTTATCTCCTGGGCTATAACATCCTTTTCTGACTATCGTCCTATATCCATTCTTCCATTCCTATCAAAAGTCCTTGAACGCCTTATATACACCCAGCTCAATTTCTTTATCTGTTATCACAATCTCCTTAATCCAATGCAATCCGGTTTCCGACCCGGTCACAGTACCGTGACGGCCTTGGTCCATATTACGGAGGACATCAGGAATGCTATGGAGACTGGAAATCTCACAGTTCTTCTTCTACTTGACTTCAGTAACGCATTTAATACTGTAGATTTTGACATTCTCCTTGGCATCCTGAGCTCACTTAATATATCTCCAACGGCGATTGATTGGTTTCAGTCTTACCTGCTTGGCCGTCGGCAAAGAGTCCGTATTGACGACACATTTTCGTCATGGTGCAATACAGTTGCTGGCGTGCCACAGGGTGGCGTTCTTTCTCCGTTACTTTTTGCTATATTTATAAACACAATATCCAATAATATTACTTCCTCCTACCATCTATATGCAGACGATCTCCAAATTTATTCCCATACACCGCCTGCGAAACTTCCAGACGCCATTACCGCGGTTAATCATGATTTGGCTCGAATAGAAGAGTGGAGTCACGCGTATGGACTCAAAATCAATCCACTGAAGAGTCAGGCTATTGTCGTTGGTAGCTCTCGAATGATTTCTAGAGTAGACTGGTCACAACTTCCTCAGGTTACTTTAGGTGGAACCAACATTCCTTTTACGGACAGCGTCAAGAACTTGGGGATAATTATCGACGACACATTATCTTGGGGTCCACAGCTTAAAACTGTCAGTAGAAAACTGTTCGCATCAGCAGGTTCCTTTCGACGCCTTCGTAACTTCCTACCTATTACTACTAAAACTGCGCTTGCACAGTCTCTTCTCTTGCCTATTCTCGACTACGCCGATGCCAGCTATCTTGACCTCACAGAAGAACAACTGGATAAACTTGAGCGACTCCAAAATGTTTGCATTAGATTCATATTTGGTCTCCGCAAATATGATCACGTTTCATTATTTCGTATAAAGCTTAAGTGGTTGCCAATTCGTCTTCGTCGGAATGCCCATATTCTTTCATTATTGTATAATATACTTTTCAATCCCTGTACTCCGAATTATCTCAAAAAACGTTTTGTTTTCCTTTGTGACATTCATTCGCGATTCCTAAGGTCAACAAATAACTTGAAGCTGCATATACCTACACATTCAACTACATTCATGGATAAGTCATTTGTTGTACAAGCCGTGAGATTGTGGAATGCTCTGCCAATCTCTATAAGACGTGCCCAGACTCTCCATACTTTCAATAAACTTGTTAAGAGCCATTTCACGTTTTCGCGCGAATTTCTAAGATTTTGGGCTCCTATATTACCATCTTAAGTAATACCCAGAAATTATTGAATACATGTTAAATATGGAAAAATCGTTTTTGTTGACGTTTAATGTATCACATTTACCAAAAAAAATTTGCTTGTTCTGTAGTGATTCATCTCCCACAACCATTTTAATGAAAAATCGCCGCAGAGTCAATTTCAAAGTCCTGTATCTAGCAATAATACTTATAAACTAAGCTAAAAACATACATTCAGCATGTGACATATATTTTATTCGTCATTTAATGTAACAGATTCTTGAATTTTGTTACCATTAATTAGTAAAAAAATAAATCCTTACACCAATTTTAAGTTTTTTTTTTTAATTTCATGTTGATTTTTGGCTAAAATAAAGCGTAATTACTAAAATAAAATTATACCAAAATAAACTATGTTCTTTGTAGAATCGAATTCTACAGTTTTTTTTTAATATTTGCAATTAATTAGCCATAATATCGATTTGAACATCAGTTTAAACTACAATAAATTACGATACACGAGCGAGTGGGCGCCGATTAGTACGGCGCGCGGCGCGAGCGTAATCATTTTGTGAAATGGCTCTTAAGGATCACTACCTATGTTCATAATTTCTTACACTTGAATATAATATTTATATATTTATTATTGTCATATATATGTATGTAAGTATTTATATATATGTATATATATATATATATATATATATATTATATGTGTATATATAATTAGTGTATGATATGTTTAACATACGTTAATTGTGAAGTCATACTAAGTTTTTGGTATGCAATATATTTATCATAGTTCCTTAGTATAATTTATTTGTTGCACTCCTGCTACTGTTTACTTTACTTTCAGTTCCTATCCATCCAAAGGTTGTCTGGAAGAGATCGCTTAAGGCGATAAGACCGCCCATTGTACCGTATGTTCTTTATATTATATCTGATGTATTTTCTTTCCGCCTGAGTGTGTACAATAAAGAGTATTCTATCTATCTATCTATCTATCTGCATAGCAGACGACGCTCACTCCGGGAGGGTGGCAAATCCTTAGGACCGCATCATAGGCGAGATTTCATATCAGAGGTCCCAACACGGACCTCTGAGGAACCCCGCAGGAGAGCTTCCTCTGGATCTCAACCCCGTTCTAACTAACGAACTAAGTCGTCCTGTCGCGCAAATATGCCCCGACTATTCCACGCGGATAGGGAGGCACGTTATGATGGACCAGTGCCTTCCGTATTGCCCACCAGGGGACGGTGTTAAAGGCGTTGACAATGACGTCTAAGCTCACCGCCAACGCCATTCACCACACCCGAACGGCGGGAACGACAAGGCACGAACGTGATTAACCGCGTCCAGCGTCGAACGACCCTGTCGGAAGCCGAACTGGTGGTCTGACAAGTCGGGGCCAACGCGCGACAGATGTTCGCTGAGACGGGCGGCAATAACGCGGTCAAAGAGCTTACCCGCCTCATCCAGCAATTGGTTTGGTCGGAACGCCGAGAGAGAGTCAGCGATCTTGCCCGGCTTGTGCAAGAGTACTAGCTTGGCCTCATTCGAGCAGCTGGGGAACAAGATACTACGATGGCAGCTGGTTGAACATTTGCTTCAACCGGTCCCCCAAAACTCGGTATCCCTTCCGGGCCCGGGGCGAACAGGACAGGCAAATTAGTATTTCGACTATAACTAGGCCATACTGTCAATACAGGGGACCCAAAACTATGTTAGTAAGAGAATAAACGGTTATCATTTAGCATATCTAGCAGTTTTTTACATCTTTTCCATATGTAGAACTGTACCTAGTGTTCAAGGTATTGGTTTTCACCTAAACTACGAGTATTGTTATAAGTATTATTTATTTCCGCTATATGTACCACATTTAAAGTTTAAAACATTTTCTTTTTAGACTTTAGCCACATACAGCATACAGCGCCTTAAGTACAATTGCCTTCAGTGGAAACCTTTACATAACAGAAATCAATTTACTACTACTTCAGTAATCTGCCGTGCAATCACTTAACCGTGGTAACAGAACAGCATATATCAAAGGAAATGTCACTTTATTAATGTGTAATAGAGTAGCTTTTACCATAACAAATTTAAGTTTACGACCATTTAGCGTATTTGCACGCCAGTAAAAACAGTCTGCATGACTTTAATGCATACATTTGTATTACAGAAATCATCCTTATTGTGTACGCATTAAAGCACATCCCCGCAATGCACATATCCCCGAATGTGTCGTTGTTTGTACGTTCGTTTATATTTGTTAGTTATGGTTAATTATGATCGGTATTTTCAATTTAGAGAAACACGAAAAAACACTTATTAGTATAGCTTAGGTTTATAAAAATCATACAGTAACACTTATGAATCAACTGTCCAGTATTTACCTCGTCAACAATTAAAAGAAACCAAAGAAACTTTTAACTCTGTTTGCTCTTCATTTTAGAACAGGTACGGACATGGTTATATCTAAAATATTTATGTCTGATCATTTTACTTATCACCACAGCTCTCTTCCGCCATCCATTCATCGTCAGTTTCATACGGAGCCAGCGGAATAAGCAGACCGCCGGATAGTAATTCCGTGCCGTAATTTATGCTCTCTGCCTCGTTGATCTTGCGATAGGTTAACCACAGATAATGAGGTTCTTGGTTCAAATCCCGGATCGCACCTAAAATGTGACGACGAAGACTTTAGAATCCTAAATTTTTGTTACTAATAATCATTAGTAACAAAAAGCTCGAAGTTTGGGAGTTGGTCGGTTGTCGTTGGTCCTTTACCTGACTTCTTTCCGGTCATGTCCCATCAGATCACCATCATCATGGAACAATTCACACTCCAGAAAGTTCTTATAGCACTCACACACGCGTAGTTTTTCTATATAAGAAAAGGCGTTAAAATTCATAATGTGGAGAATAAGTTTGCCTCTGTTAACAGATGGCACTCGTCGTCGTCGAGTTATATATATATAGTCATTCAACAACTTCAATTTAATAAATAATATAATTTATAAATACAATGTGGGTGGTGATAATTTATTTGTTAACCATTATAATTATTTCTTTTTAAATTTAAATTTTTATGTTTCTCTGTTTTACTTTTATCAAATTAAGTTTAATTTGCATTATTACTATAGTTTTAAGATATTGTTTCTTAAATTGTATATATTGTTAGACCAGAATCTTCGACCAGTGTGTGTTGCCAGTGATGACTTACGGAACAGAAACGTGGTCGCTCACTATGGGCCTTATCAGGCGGCTCAAGGTCACCCAAAGAGCAATGGAAAGGGATATACTTGGAGTTTCCCTGTGAAATCGAATCAGAAAGGCTGTGATCCGCAGCTTGGCTATAAGAATAGCTAAGCTGAAGTGCCAATGGGCAGGCCACATAGCTCGTAGAGCCGACGGCCGCTGGGGGAGAAAGGTTCTCGAGGGGCTACCACGAACCGGAAGACGCAGCGTGGGCAGGCCCCCAACAAGATGGACCGATGATCTTGCGAGGGTCGCTGGAAATTGCTGGATGCGGATGACGTAAGACCGGCAATTGTGGAGATCTTTGTAAGAGGCCTTTGTTTATCAGTGGGCGTCTTTCAGCTGATATGATGATATGACTGGGCTATGGCGTCTTGGTCTAGTTGTTAGTGACCCTAACTGCAATTTCAATTTTCAATTTCAATTTATTTATTGCTTTCATAGGTTTTACATAGGTATTTTAGATTATAATACAGTACCAAACATGAACCCTGTAAGGGCAACCCTGCAACAATACAATATACTAACAAATATTTTTTTGTTAAAAACTTCACATGTTAAACTTAAATTAAAATGAATACAATAAAATAGCATTGTGAATATCTGTAAAGTGTACTTTTTATGTTTTTTCTTTATTGAATAGGCAGCGATGTAATAACGTTATTAAAAAAAGATATAATATCTATTATGAAGGGAATTATTAATTAGGATTTATTTTCTTATTGAACACTGTATCTTATTAGTGTTTACATTATTTATGTCAAAAGTTTTTGTTAGTATTCTAAGCTAGAGGTCGTGATTTCTATTCCCACCCGGAACAAATTCTTATGTAGTATTTATAATAATTTATTTAGAAATATAGAAGTATTTTTATTAGTTGTCTGGTTGCCATCTTACAGGCTCTGCCGAGTTTGGGATAAGATGGCAGTATGTTAGTTGTCCCAAGATATTTATTACTATATGTGCAAATTTTAAAACCATTTTTTATTCTCCTTCATTTGGTACCGTTTTAGTTCCCCTAAATAATCTAAGATTTTATGTTTTGTTCCAGAGACGTCCCTAATTTTTACGAGATCGTAAGAATCTGAGAACTCCAATAATGAAAGCAGTGACTATTTTCATAGCAATATTTATATCAGTGGCTCAAGCAAAAGACCATGACCAGTTACCTGATTGTGCACATTGTTCAAGCAATAATTACGACCCCGTTTGTGGTTTCGATGGTATAACGTACAATAATACGTGCCTCATTGGCTGCGCCTTCCCTCCTGTTAATATTGTGCATGAGGGGGCATGTTTTCCTGGGCCATAGTTCTCAACCAGTTATTATAATAAACGCAGTAAATAGTGGTGCTTAAAAAACAAAGTTATTTTTTTTTTCTTTTTATTTATTTTCCTCTTACATCTATCTTTACAGGTATAAGTCTAATGCGATAGAGTGTTTATCTAATTATATAACAATTTTATACCACTACACAAATTTACTTATAACAAATTATACATAATGCACTTCTCGTGAACTCACTCAGAGAACACACAAATAGGTCAGTCTCAGCTGCTATAAGGTTAAGAGTACGGAGAGCACGCGTCAGGGGCGCCTCATGTACAAGATTAGTCCGACCACGCGGTTCCACTAGCAATCGCGGCCGTCTCCTTCTCCAAACATACCTGTCCGGGACACACAGGGCTATCTGTTCTAAAACTTCAGCATTATGAATTTTACCCCTAAATATTTTAAAAAGATATGATACGATGAAAATATATCATTTTAACATGAGTATTACTAAATGATTACACTTACGGCAGACTGCCGAATGTACCTAATAATTTCACTTCTAAAGATTTTAATACCAAGAACATAAGGTTAGATAAGCATCTTCTAGACGGTTGCAAACCAACGTCCCAACAGAGGTCACCCTGGTGGTTGCCATCCATCTAGACTGAATACTTCATTGAATCGAATTAAATCAAACTAGAAATCGAAATTCAAATTTAATTCACATACATACATACATAGACTCACGCCTGTTTCCCAGAGGGGTAGGCAGAGACAACAGATTTCCATTTGTCACGACCTTTGCATACTTCTTTTGCCTTGATTACTGTCATTATATTCTTCATACATGCTCGCCGGTTTAGGGTACTTCTGACCTGCCCTTTCTTGAGAACATCTCCAATTTGGTCATAGAATGTTCGACGTGGCCTTCCCCTTCCGGTTGTCCCATTCACACAGGCCAGGTATACTTCTTTTGTCAATCTTCTTTCATTCATCCTTTCTAAATGGCCAAACTATCTCAGCATGCCTTTTTCAATTTAAATATTTTTATTATCAGAACTTGTTATGAACATAAGTATATGAGACTACTTTTTGTAGTAAAAAAATTGAAAAATGCAATGTGATATTTGTTTTTACTCGGAAGTTGTTACAATTCACTGTTAAATATTGTAAGTATATTGTAGTTGTCTTTATTGCAGGTTATTCATTACATTTCCATATTTTATGGTTTCAACTGTAAAAATGGGCAATTGTTAAAAACCGATTTTTTTATATTGTTGGTCCAACCGAGGTCACCTGCCAGATGGATGGCAACCACCAGGGTGACCTCTTGGACCTCCGGGACGTTTGTTTGAAACCGTGTAGAAGATGCTTAATCTCTTATCACCCTTGCAAAATTTTCCCAAATACTTTTTGAAATGAAATTATTAGGTACACTCGGAAGTCTGCCGTAAGTATCTTATACCCGTAGCGTGTTCAAATACAATTAATGAGTTCCTGGTCCAGATTATTCTTACAAGGAACAATTTCAGCATCTCAGAATCAACTCTCACAACGACCATATTATATAGGTTTATCCATCGGATTCTAAGGCTTAATAGAGTGTATACTATTACTTGTGTACTATAATATGTCCTGTGCTAGAAGGGCTCCTATCCGCCGTAAACCAACATGGCTGAAATTCGAACAGGACACTATTTAATTACTACTTTACTCTTTGCAATACCCGACAGTCAAAGCCACTTGTACTACGAAAACGAATCTTACTACCTACGTAATAAAATCGCTGTCAATATCAAAGTGTATCCACTCACGTAGCGTCGGTTTTACATCAAACGCTAAATATTCTTGTAGTACAATTTTACAAGCACCTTTAGTTCGAGTTGGGAGTTTAGCACGTCCCTACTATCCTTCTTGTGCTGAGGCTCAGTGACGAAAGGACAGGCATTTCATTGGATAAGCCAAATGAAAGAATATCAACTGTATGTTATCATACAGTTGATTACTTGTATTGTATATAAGTATTCTTAAGTAGTATCCTTCCCATGCCTTTACATCTTTGAATCGAATTAAAATAAAAACCGAAATTCAAATTTTATTTAGGTATTTTTATTATTAGAACTTGTTATGAACCAGCTAGGTTACTACTTTTTTGAAAAAATGCCATTGAAAAATGTAAAATGATATTTTTTTACTCGGAAATTATTACAATTCAGTGTAAAATGTGGTAAGTATATTATAGTTGTGTTTATTGCAGGTTATTCATTGTATTTCCATATATTATGGTTGGAACTGTAAAAATGGGCAATAGTTAAAAACCGATATTTTATATTATTGTGAGGATCTCCGTACTCGGAGACACTAGGTATAAGCTATTGATCCCGGTAAAAGTCATAAAACAACAATCATTAAGTAATTTTCCAGGCCGACTGAGTGGCTTAAACAAATTTGACACAAGGACCACAAAGCACAACCACGAGTCAAGAGAAAAAAAGATAACCGGAAAGATGCCTTTTTTACCTTCCAGACACATGACAAATTTTATTACGTTCCGTTTTTAACATTCTGATGCAAAAACTTAAAGGGAACAAAATCTCGGAGTTGAAGCGATTAAAACTTAACAGTGTAACATATAAGATGCGTTAGCTAATGTCTAGCGCTTAAGATAAAACTTTCAGAAAGCAGTATGATAATAAATTGTCAAGTTTCTGTTCTCGTTGGCAAGATTCATAACATTGATGTTGAGTGAATAGAAGAGTTTAGATTTTTGCAATCAATATATTCAGATTTATTTATTTGCATATAAAACAGGTTACATATAGTTGGTAGTACATAATAATATGGAAGTACGCTGATTTATAACCTCCATGAGGTATGCAAAATGTAGTAACATTATTAAAAACCTCATTGTAATAAAATTTTAGGTATATAATAACGATATTTAAACGATATTTATTATTATTACTTCTGATGACCTCGAATGCTAGGGCCTCGGCCTTTGGGCCTGACAGGATGCAAAGATTTAGGCGAGAGTTCAAGTCTTGCACTAAACAAGCTTTATATAAAACTAATATTAATTTTGACCCTAGTAGTAAGTACCTAGTCTATGTGCCTCGGAAAGTAAGTGAAGTCGTTGGTCGGGGTTGTCATGAAAATATCATGGACCGTCGTTCGCCGTCCGAAGTCGTATAGACAATAAGTAGTCTAATAGTAGCCGCATAATTTATGCGGCTTGTTTAGTACATTAAACTTTTGCCCAGCCGTGGGCCTATTTTATAAATCTAAGATAAGATATTTATTTGTCCAAACATTAGTATACACATGATTTGCATGCAAGATAGTACACTTAAAATATAACAGTCGTGTTTGCCATGGCGTAAAAAAATTGGTTAGTAGTAGTTAGTAGTAATATAATGAAATCAATTAATAAATTATATAATAATCAGAAATATGAAATACATGAAAATATTAAAAGTAACGTCAGAATAAAAAATGTCCATAAAATAAATTAGATAAATATAAAATAAAAAAGCAGTATATTTGACTTATGTAGTGCAATTAGAGTCTTACTTTTAAATATTATTCTTTATGTTTTAGCTGATAATAAATAAAAAATAAACATATTACTTAAACTAGCTGTGCCCGCGACTTCGTTCGCGTGGATGTCGGAACTTAAGAATGTATTTTTTAGTGTAAAGCGCTGTGGGAGGATACCGATACAATTTTTTTTATTTAATTTTGTGCTTCTTTATTTTGCCTGTGGAACCATCTGGAGCGTACACAAAAACGTTATTGGGGTTGTTTACGCGTGAGAGAGCTACGCATAGTTGACCATGGGAAAAGCATCCACCCCGGCAACGGATAATGTCTGGCCCTGAGCTTTATTAATCGTCATGGCATAACAGAGCCTGACTGGGAATTGCACTGGTTTGAAAGAGAAAGGAAAGTTTTTAGGAATTATAGGTATCCTTGGAATAAAAACAATAACACCGGCGCCGCAACCTGTTAATATTTCAGCTTCGATAATGTTTTGCTGCAGATTTGTGACTTTGAGCCAAGTGCCGTTACAAAGTTTGGGAGGACATAAATTTCTGACGAGAATTATTGGTACACCGATTTTTACAACTATTTTGTGGGCTGGAAGTCCGGGTGTGCTGAGGGAATCCAAAAATTCTACCAGGTAATGCGTGGCGTCATCTTCTTCCATAACTGTATTTATTGAGATATATTCTTTACTATTCCCGGACGCATGAGTCAATATTTTGAAATTAATTGCCGCAGCTTGGTCATTGCGGGGAGTCAAAATAGCTCGCTGACATAGCCAAGAACCAGCTTGATTTCCCATGTTTGTGGTATCACCGTACACAGAAGAAATTAGCTCCTGCTGTGATGTAACGTAAGAGCAGAGATTACCAATCAAAATAACTTCCATCTTCTTGTAGGGGGTATGTGCCATCGCCTATTTGTTACAATAAATTGGCAAACTCTCGTGCATTTTCGCAGCCTCTGACTGATCGGGCTCCCTCCTATACTTATAATTATCTCTTGAATAGCCAATAAGGACCTGTTGTGACAAATTTCACGTACCCTGTCAGGAATTTCTACATCAGTATTTAGTTGTACATGTCTCATAAAATCTTCAGCAAACTTGTCATGGACTTTTGCTATAACTGGTTAGCACCCAATAACGCACAAAAGGTCAATAAGATGGCAAACAAATGTCGCAAGCGATGTGGACTATCGCTCACGCATGCTTCCGCTAAAGCGTCATCCCAATGCTGACCTCCATTTAATAAATGGTGTGCTCGGCAAGCGGCCTGGTATGTGGGATGTTCAATATCATCCACTTTACGGAGCTCAGCAAAAGACATAGGTCCTCGCACTACATGGACCAGACTGTGGGATGAACTCACACGGGAGCACGCCACGTGAACCTGCCCGCCTTCCTTAAGTCAATTCCAGCTAACTTGAGAGTTGGACTTTGCGATTTGTTGATGGTTATCGCGACACACACTTTTATAGGGAACTACAGTATTTTAAACTGAAAAGGGAAATCATTTGGCACTAACGGAATACGTGACACGAACACTGTTTCTCCCTGGGAGGATCCAGGCATAATAGTAGCCTCTATAACACGATGCAAAGTTTTGACTTGAAGCCTAGTGCCCTTGCAAAGTTTAGGTGGCTTCGAATTCCTCAGAACCATTATAGGTATACCCACACGCAACATACATCCCCTATTATACGCCCTTAGGGGTGGAAATTCCTAAAATCCTGAAATACATATTTTTATTTTTAACGGAAAGGCCAAATATAAATTTTCATGCATTTTACTTAAAAAATTACACACTTTTCATACAAACTTACATCCCCTATTTTACGCCCTTGGGGTGGAATTTCCAAAAATTCCAAAATATTAATTTTTTTTTAGCTGAACTACTAAATATAAGTTTCAATGCCTTTAACTTCAAAAATGACATTTTCATACAATCTTTCATTCTCTATTTTACCCCCTTAGGGTTAGTATTTCCAAAAACCCTTCCTTAGTGAATTCATACGTCATAAAAAGTACCTACCGGCAAAATGTCCGTTCCAAAGCCGTTCAGGCTGTGCGTTAATATGTCAGTCAGTCAGTTTCCTCTTTTACATAGGTAGGTATATAATAGGTCTTTACCTATGAAATTGCCGTTTTGTATGAAAAAATTTAAACGAATTTTTTTCATGAATTTTTTTATTTGTATTAATCGAAGTAATCACCCATGCAATCAATGCATCTTTGCCATCGCAGTGGCAGTTTATTGATGCCCTTCTTAAAGAAATCAGCTGGACGGGAGGCAACAAATTCTTCAAAGGCATTTTGTACTGCCTCTCGGGTATTGAATTTTTTTCCCGCCAAGAAGTTATCCAAATTCTGGAAAAAGTAGTAGTCTGTAGGCGCAAGGTCTGGTGAGTAGGGCGGATGACGGAGAGCTTCCAACCCCAGTTCTTGCAACTTGGAGACCGTCTGCTGTCGCGCGTTGTCGTGCAGGAGCAGCGGAGACGAGCGATTGACCAATGCTGGTTGGAGATGCGCCAGCTTCTCCATCATTGTGCTCAGTTCTTCACAGTACACATCTGCAGTAATGCTCACCCCGTTTGGTAAGAAGCTGTGATGAATCACACCGGCGCTAGACCACCAAACAGTGACCATCACTTTTCTAGGGGTAAGTTTTCGTTTAGGGCATTGTTTAGGTGCTGAACCAGGATCCAACCAACTTGCTGAGCGCTTGCAGTTATCAAACAGAATCCATTTTTCATCGCAGGTAACAATGCGGTTCAAAATTCCTTCATTTGTGTGTCTGTTGAGCAGTGCAAGGCACGTCTCGACGCGTACTTCGCGCTGGCGATCATTGAGTTCGTGGGGCACCCATTTGTCAAGCTTTTTTACCTTGCCAATTTGACGCAAATGGACCAATATTGTTTTGACGCTAACGTCGAAAGCTGCTGCTAATTCAGCCGTAGATTGTGTATCATCAGCTTCCACAACCGCCTTTAATTCGTCATTGTCGACCAAAGTCTTCGGACGACCGCGAGGTTCATTTTTCAGGTCGAAATTTCCAGAACGGAAGCGAGCAAACCAATAACAGGTGGTGCGTTGGTTTGTAGTGTTAGCTCCGTAAACGTCGTTGATGTTGCGTGCCGCTTGTGCCGCGTTGCTGCCACGACGGTACTCATATTCCATAATTACTCGAATTTTTAACGTATCCATGATGACGAAAAAGATTGAAATGCGATGAAAATGTAACACTAATCAATAAAGAAATGACTACTTTTGGAAAAAAGAATCCATGTTTTTAAAATAAAATTAATTTGAAATTAGAATTCTTAGCCAAACAAAAATTATTTTGATTTGAAATGGCCAGTACTGCAGAACGGCAATTTCATAGGTAATTTTAAAGACCTAATAGATTTGTGCTGAGAAAATTGAGAGAGAGAGGGTTTATTTACTACATTCAAATACATTCAATCGGACAGGCTCAATAAAATTCGAATCGTCTGTACATACGCGTTACAAACGAATCGACAACCCAAACTTTCGATCGACTGACATTATAATTTAAAATTAAATTATAACAAATCCAACCTTGTACATAATTCGATTTGCCCAAAGAAAACAGAATATTTTAATAACCAATTTTGGACAACGACATACTTCTAGCCAACCAAGACCTTATTTGGAAACAATTCGGAACATTCAAAGCCCTAATCTGAACACCGCGAGTCAAAAGCAATGCACAACGACATCTTTCGAAATAAAATTCAACTATCAAGCACAACGACATCTATCGAAATTAAAATCAACTATCAATAATTTTAAATGAAATACAACAAATCCAACCTTCTACATAATTCAATTTGCCCAAAGAAAACAGATTTTTTTAATAACCAATTTTGGACAACGACATACTTCTAGCCAACCAAGACCTTATTTCGAAACAATTCGGAACATTCAAAGCCCTAATCTGAACACCGCGAGTCAAAAGCAATGCACAACGACATCTATCGAAATAAAATTCAACTATCAAGCACAACGACATCTATCGAAATAAAAATCAACTATCAATAATTTTAAATGAAATACAACAAATCCAACCTTCTACATAATTCAATTTGCCCAAACAAAATAGATTTTTTTAATAACCAATTTTGGACAACGACATACTTCTAGGCAACCATGACCTTATTTCGAAACAATTCAGAACATTCAAAACCCTACGCTTGCAAATCTTAACACCGCGAGTCAAAAGAAATGCACAACGACATCTTCTATCGAAATGAAAATCAACTATCAACCTAGTTCATTCAGAAAAGAGATGTCATAATATGCACAATGACATCTATCGGACAGTTAGGTAGTTCAACTATAAACATTAGTTCATCTTGAAGTAACGAAATGTGTGTTATTTTTTCATGATTACTTTAAATTCTAATATCTTTTGATAGACTGAACCGATTGCAATAAAACAAAAACTAAATGTTACATCAAGTTACGCTCAATGGTTGTGTATAAAAGTTTTCTACATTGCTTTCGTATATTTTACGTGATACCCGAACATATAAACAGACAAACAGACAAAAATTCTAAAAATGCTGGAAATGGGTTCTATTGGTTGTTCTTTAATACCCTGGCTATTCTTTTTGGATTTTCTTTTGATGTACAAAAATTATTTTTCTACAGATTTATTACATGTATAGATTACTTTAATATCACTACTACAGCGTCACAAATGCAGAAATCTGAATGCTCTACCAGTAATTAAAAAATACTAACTACTACTAATATATCTAAGGGTGACATAATGCCTGCGCTGAAGTGAATTAATAGAATATTTAAGAAATGTCTAGAATTTTGATGAAAGTTTAAACCATAGTTACCAGTTAGAATTCTTTTATAGCTCAAGCCATATCTAGAAACTGTATTTTCCTGTCCCTGCTTCGTACTACCTTATGACTTAGCAACGGCATAAATTAAATGGGCGACGTAATGGGGTAATATTAGAGACAAGCCTGTTTTATTACCATACTTCGGGTGCAAATTTCTAACGTGTCCTGCGGTTCGATCTTTGTGTAGTTTTAAACTGAACTTGTATCGGATTTGGTACAATAATTTATGGGAAAAGTTGCAAATTTATTACTAGATACATTTTATTGCTATTTAGTGCAGTGAGTAATGGGTAAGCGTCCTTAAAGTCAAAGTCAAAGGTACTTTATTCCGTAAAAATTTTACATTTATGTGGAATCGTCATATTTTTTTTACCCTACCGTGCAGTGCATGACGTGGCAGCTACTGAGAAACACTGCCAGAAAACTCAGTAAGAATCCTTTTTTAAAATAAAATATACTTAAGATTAATTACAATCATGTGTGTTGACTCAGAACAACTCAATCCCAAGCACTTTTATCACTTAAATAATCAGAAGTTTTGTAATATGCCCTGCTACACAATTTGGCTTTAATAATTCTTTTAAACTTATTCGTAGACAATTCTCTAATATCATTGGGAAGTTTGTTATAGAATCTTATACATTGCCCCATAAAAGAGTTACTTATTTTGTGGAGACGGGTAGTATGCAATATGAGATTATTCTTATATCTAGTATTTACATTATGTGTATCGCTCCTTTTACAGAAGGAATCGATATTTTTATGCACATATAGTAAGTTTTCATATATATACTGAGATGGTACAGTTAGAATGTTGACCTCTTTGAACTTTTCTCTTAGAGACACTCTCGGGCCAAGATTATAGATAGCTCTTACAGCTCCTTTTTGCAATATAAATATGGTGTTTATGTCAGCAGAGCTACCCCAGAGAAGAATTCCATAGGACATTATACTATGAAAATAACTGAAATAAACCATTCTAGCTGTGTCAACAAAAACATGATTCAATTTTATTCAATACTAACTGTTACCCGCGACTTTGTCCGCGACAATTTGAATGATGACAAATGTAACCTACAACAAAAAGTTCTAACATACGTGAAAGGCTCACTTTCAGAAAATGTGCAATGTATGTGAATAACTAAGGATAGGCCATTTCATTAAAATTTTGTATGCCGTTTCTGTCAGAAACGGTATACAGAAAAAAACACAGGCTTTTAAAGCATATATTCATTATAAAATGTTACACTGACTCACATACTAAGTTTAGGATAACTTTCCATTGGCCTACAATTTCTAAATTTGCAACCAAGAGATAAAGGAAAAAAGAAAAAATTGTCGTTACACGATGTTGCTTATTGTATAGTAAACAACGGTTTTTCAATATTACAAACAGACACTCAAATTTTATTTATTTGTATAGATGACAATAGATGTACCTGCGCTTCGTCCGCGTGTTAATTAGTTTATTCCGTTTGACTTGTTTTTTTTTAATAATATTTTATTTCTAAAATAAACGTAGCCTAAGTTACTCCTTATTACATAAGCTACCTGCCAATAAAAGTCCCGTCAAAATCGGTTCAGTCATTTCAAAGATTAGCCGGAACAAACAGACAGACAGACAAAAATTGTAAAAAATGATATTTTGGTGTATGTACCGTATATATATTCATATTTATGTAGTAAACAACGGTAATTTCAGTATTACGAACAGACACTCCAATTTTGTTTATTTGTATAGAAGATTTATCTTTACTACTCAAATAATACAAAACAACAATATAATAAAAAACAGTAAATTAAAGGACACAGTGAGCCTCCATAGGAAAACCTATAAGGTTTATATTTTGGTGTAATTAATCATTTTAATATACTTAAGTCGAAAGACTCTCCATAATTACTGGTGCTGCGCTAAGATATGGCGAGAAAGTGCTTCCTTACCCATCCCATTTGTTCCTCCGGCTGAAAATCTTCCACCTGGACACAATATTCCGTGGCCAACCTGGAAGTCCCTGAACAGGCTCCGGACTCAGGTTGGTCGAAGTAAGGAAAACCTGTACAGGTGGAGATTTATTTATTGACGGGGATAGCCTAGGATGCAGGTGCGGTGCTACCCCCCAAACCATGGGACACTTGATCGCATGTCCTGCGTGCCCTAACACCTGCACGTTACAGGAACTAATGGACGCTACTGACAACTCTAAACTCGTAGCTGAGTTCTGGGAAGACTCAATCTAGATTGGCATCGACACGCTAAGAAGAAGAAGGTTCTGCGCTGCGCATATATTCAGTTTTAGTTAAAATAACCGAGATACTCAGCTCAAAAAACTGCCAAGCTAAAGTGGTAGTGGGCAGGCCCCATAACTTAAAGGAACGACGCTCGCTGAGGCAGAAAAGTTCTCAAGAGGCGGCCATGTTACAAGCAAGCCTCTTACAAGATGGACCTATGAGCTTGTGCATACATACAGGGAGGCTGAGGAGTTGACGTTCAAACGCAAAATTTTGATATTTTATGATGAGGAGTATCCGAATCAATCATAACGTATCTAAATTTTTCGTCTGAACGTCAACTCCTCGGCCAGCCTCTATATCGATACAGACTAAAACACCACATCTAATCATCCTTCTATAAAACATTATTATGCAACAATTCATGTAACTCCCGAAGCATTTTTGAGGCTGAACTAGAAACTTCTTGGTTGTTATAAGTGACTTACAAGTTTGTTCAAACTAAATACAAACATACCTTTGTCTCCAAATTATTCCCTCTAATTTCTCCCCACTTAATAAACAACTTCAAAACTGATTTAATACGTCATGTTGATACAAACTGTTAATACTGTGGCTCAGATGTTTCTCTGAATTGCTGTTAAATGAAATGCTGTAACAATGCTTCGCACGGCCATCAATTTGATTGGATCAATTTATACTTGACAATCACGACTTGTGTGTTTGGTTAAAACTTGACAGCGATGGATGCTATAGGATATTTAACACTTGAATGCAAATTAAATATTTATCTTACAGTATGTGTGTATTGTATGTTATTGGTTCGTAATTTGTGAAAATACAGCGAGGAAATCAGCTTGTTTTATTAATTATATATTCGCTTTAAAGACTGCACCAAGCGGGATATAGCCGCTTTTAAAATTGACCACTGTAGCTGGGAAAAGCTCGATGAAAATAGAGTTGAATGGCGCAAACGTGTAGTGGACGGCCGTAAGATCTGTGATGAAGCCTGTTTCAGAGTACTTGATGATAAGAGACATAAGTGACATGAAAGCGGCTCGGCACCAACCACCGCAAACTTCTCTTGTCAGACCTGCGGCAGGCTATGTCGCTCTCGCATCGGTTTGTTTAGCCACCATAAGAAATGTCTCTCAGACAATGCGCCGTAAATCATCTGTAACAGACGTAAAGGCCATATATATATTTATTTAGTGGCGATTATGGCATACCACATTCTTTGGGGAGGCTTTTGTCCAGCATGAACTTTGGCTGACATGATGATGACGATTTAGTTTGGATATTGGCCGAATATAATAAGACCCGCTCAATTGGGTGATGGGTGCTTAAGAAGGGCGGGTAAATCCTTGGCATGTTAGTTTCACATCTAGATCGTTAAGGTAGATATTTTATCACAATGCGATTAGTTGAGTCCTACCTATATTATAAATGCAAACATTTTTGAGTATGGTTGTGTGGATGTTTGTTACTCTTTCACGCAAAAACTACGGAACGGATTTTGTTGAGTCTTTGTATTAAGCTTATATATCCAAATAGCACATAAGCACATAATTTATGAAGTTTAACTCGGGTGATACCACAGGGCACAGCTAGTTTAACATGAAGTATATTAGATCCAATATCCTATGATGGTCGAGCAAAATAAACCCTGCTCAGTCCTAATAATTTCACAGTCAATTAATTGAAGTAGATATTTTATTACAACCAATAAACGCAGATCATGTACATCAAATACAAAAAGCGTTGCACTGAAATTCCAAATTTAATATACACTCAATGAAATGTATCATAAATAACAGAAAAACCAGAATAATTCCATACAAGAATATCAGTTGATACGTTTTGTATGGGGGCCACAATTTTTATTTATTTATATTTATTTTAAAAGACACCGGCTATACTATTCAAACTTATCCCTGGTCACGGGGATTTTAAAAACATATATTTGACGGACCCAAACTATCAGGACTGAGAACAACTATTTTTGGGTCATACAAATAGTTTATTTGCGCGGGAATCGACCCCAGGACAACCGCTGCGCCACACGTGCAGTTTCACAAACTAGTTTGTTTTCATTTTCATGGTTAGTTAGCACTCCTAAAATTTCCTCCACTTTTTATATACAGGAATACCTCACATGTACAAGGTATAAGTACCTATGCCGCAATGATAGGAAACATCATGTCAGCTGAACGACGCGACGTCCACCGCTCGACGAAGGCCTCAGCAAAAGATTTTCACAATAGAGCTGTGTCCATCATTTGGAGGGATAAGCCATAATCGCCACGCCTGGCAGACGGGTTGGCGATCGCAGTATGCTGGTCATAATTGACAGAGATGCTGCTGCTCGTTTTCTGGTTCTGGGACAAATTCTACGCCCCCCACGGAATGAGATGGGGTGGTGATAGACAGTAAACAATTCAGTATTTTCAAAATCATCATCATCATATCAGCCGAAAGACGTCCACTCCTGGACAAAGGCCTCCCCCAAAGATCTTCACAATTGCCGGTCTTGCGCTACCCGCATCCAGCTATTTCCAGCGACCCGCACAAGATCATCGGTCCATCTTGTTGGGGGCCTGCCCACGCTGCGTCTTCGTGATCGCCACTCGAGAACCTTTCTGCCCCAGCGGCCGTCGGCTGTACGAGCTATGAGCCCTGCCCACTGCCACTTCATCTTGGCAATTCTTACGGCTATGTCGGTTACTTTGGTTTGCCTGCGGATCTCAACATTTCTGATTCGATCTCGCAGGGAAACTCCAAGCATAGCCCTTTCCATTGCGCTTTGGGTGACCTTGAGCCGCCTGATAAGGCCCATAGAGCGACCACGTCTCTGTTCCGTATGTTATCACTGGCAACACACACCGGTCGAAGACTTTCTATTTGAGACACTGCGGTATTTGGGACGAGAAGATATTACGTAGCTTCCCGAACGCTGCCCAGCCGAGTTGGATTCTACGATTGACCTCCTTGTCGAAGTTGGACCTACCTAATTGGATAGTCTGTCCTAGGTAAATATAGTTCTCAACAACTTCGAGTGCAGAGTCTCCAACCTTAACTAGACTTTCCAAAATATTCAATTTTATTTTATTTTCATTCAAGCCCGAGGGATTACCCCCACGTTTAAATGAGCGACAACTAAGCAGCTTTTGCACTGTCTGGCTTTAGAATTTATTACAACCTTTGTTTTTACCCCGAATTTGATTCCCAGGTTGAATTACAAAGTTTGGAACATATTATACCAAATAAATGTATTAAAATATGAACAAATGTTTAAACTAATGTGATTCCTGATAAATGTGTTTTATACAGGATGTACAAGAATTGTTAAAGCTCTGTTGTTGAAAACTGCCTAAATGTATTTCCACCCATTATAATTATTTCCATTACTTCTCGTGGGACTGATTGGTCAGCGGTATTATATTCGGCCACAAGTAATGAGAACTCGGATCGGTTTTTGCACTGATCACGTTACTCCGTCTGACCTCTTTTCGGTCATGTCGCCCAACCCGGCTCATCAAATAATGAGACTGCGATTGCATAGGCGCACTCACCTGTGCTCAATAATACATGAAGACTCGGCACCATGGCATGGTGAAATAGACAAAAGGACATTATTTTTATTGTTATTTACGTCCATTAATTTCAAAGTAGTAATAATCTTCAACCATCGGTAGTCGATAACTGATGAATTATAGAGAGACTATTATTACACAACAAGAAAGTGCATAATATATAATTTTAAAGACATGGTCTAGGTAGGTAGGTTAACTTAGTCGTATAGTAGGTTTGCATGTGTATTGTTTTGCGTATATATGCAAAACAATACACATGCAAACCTACTATACGACTAAGTTAACCTGTATATTTTTATTCAGGCTTCGCTTAAGTATATATAAATTTAATTTAAGGTAATTTTCAGGGACCCTGAATGTATGTACCTGTAAATTAATTTACTGAACTGCCGACAATTCTTCTTTAATAGGCCCAGAGAAACTTTATCGCATAATTTAATAACAGCGAAACAAGGCTCTTTGTGACATACAGACAAAATGTTTGCCTTTATTTGGTTCTTGTTTTATAGAATTAAAATGGTTGATTAATCTATTTAATAAAATTAGGCCCTTTTTAGGGTTTCGTAGCTAAATGGCAAGAAACGGAACCATTATAGATTCGTCATGTCTGTCTGTCTGTCCGTCCGTATAACACAGCCACTTTTTTCCGAAACTATAAAGACTATACTGTTGAAACTTGGTAAGTAAATGTATTCTGTGAACCGCATTAAGATTTTCACATAAAATAGAAAAAATACAATAAATTTTTATTACCAATATTTTTCACAAAGAAAGCACATATAAAGTTACTAACTGTGTCCTGCGGTTTTACCCGCGTTAAACTTTATAAATTATAGTCAGGTATACCAAATTTTATAGAAATCGCTCTCGCCGTTTAGACGCGAAGAAGTAACAATAGTAGTAGTAGTTTATAATATTAGTGTGATTATTAATAAGTTCGTTCCTTATATCTCAAAGTACCTTTACCAGTAAAAGCTATCTATATTATTACAAATCATTAACTTTAACTCAATTCCATACCCTCTATCAGCATTTGGAAGACCACTTAATATCTCTCCCCTCATGCAAATAGGGAGACTTGAAAATATATGCAGTAAAATCAATTAGGTTACAGTATTAAATTTTGGGTTCTGATCGTAGATTAGATTGGTTTATCCCCAAGTAAGTTGCCACCGCGTGTTTGCATACATTAAAGAATTTGAAGAAAAATATTGAATTTTGTTGATAAGGGACTGTCTGAAAATGGCTTTGAATTTGATCTTAAAGTTTATACTGAATAATTTGAAGACAGTTCAATTATTACTTTTAAATATCAGGTGCATATATATAAACCGTATTGCAACACTAGGAGCTAATTTTATATCCTAAACCACTTGATATATGAAAGTTTACCCGCTAACTATCAGTATGTATCATACAATGACTATACATATACCTCATGAAGTAGATATGCAACGATGTTTTGGGAGCCACCACAATGAACCGTTTGGTGAAGGCTTAGTTAATTAAGCTCAGTTAGTAACAAGTACAAAAGGGTCATTAACGTCTCTTAAAAATGAATATTTGATGAGCCACTGATAGTTATTATGCAAACCCATTTTAAATTTTAAACTGGGTTTGCAAACTCCTTATTACTTAAGGTACATTAAACTATTAGGTGAATTTAAAGCTTTCAATCCTCATTAAGCCTTTTTGGACGTCAGAGATGAAAGCATTTGAGATAAATCTAGAAATGCAAATTCTGTTAATTGGCAGAATATAACTTTTGTTTATTATATTATTATTTTCGTTGTAGACTGGTGGACAAAGAAAGGTGAATGGACAAAGGAATATCAGATGATGTTTCTTTATGTTATTTCAATAATTAAATAAATTATTTGCATTATATAATAAATACTTACAGTATGACATGTAGAAAATTCTGTCAGCCATAATTATTTTGTATATATAAGTGAAACACGTCTACACAAAATAAGTACCTAAATCTTTTATGGAGCAATGTATAATATTGTATAACTAACTTTTCAGTAATATTAAAGGAATGTCTACGAATTAGTTTAAAAGAACTAAAAAGCCAAATTGTGTAGCAGGGCTTACTACAAAATTTCTGATTATTTAAGTGACGAAACTCCTTGGGATTATGTCGCTCTAAATTAACACATTTAAATACAATGTAATTTTAAAAATATTCTTTTTAAAAGAGACATACTGAGTTTTCTGCCAGTGTTTCTCAGAAGCTGCCACGTTGTGCACTGCACAGTAGGGTAAGGAAAAATATCCCCACAAATGTAAAATTTTAACGGAATAAATACATTTTGAATTTTATAGAATAACCAACCATGTGGTGGCTTATTTCGTGATTTTAAGGTCTACAAACAAAACAAGATAAAAAACCGGCCAAGTGCGAGTCGGACTCGCACATGAAGGGTTCCGTAGCAGCAAGTATTTGAGTTGATTAAACGAAAGACAATTTCGGTTTATGACGTATTAAAAAAAACTACTTGCTAGATCTCGTTCTAACCAATTTTCGTTGTTAGTTTCTATGGTAATGTACATCATATATTTTGTTTAGTTTTATTATTCTCTTATTTTAGAAGTTAGAGGGAGGGGGGGACACTCATTTGACCACTTTGGAAGTGTCTCTCGCGCAAACTATTCAGTTTAGAAAAAAATGATATTAAAAACCTCAATATGATTTTTGAATACCTATCCATAGACACCCCACATGTATGGGTACGATGAAAAAATAAATTTTGACATTCAGTTATATGTATGGCGACCCCCTAAAATAATTGTTCTTTTTCTATTTTTGTGTAAAAATCTTAATGCGGTTCACAGACTACATCTACTTACCAAGTTTCAGTAGTAAAGCTCTTATAGTTTTGGAAAAAAGTGGCTGTGACATACGGACGGACAGACAGACAGACATGACGAATCTATAAGAGTTCCGTTTTTTGCCATTTGGCTACGGAACCCTAAAAATAGTGGATGTATTGAGATATATTATGTTAAGATTATTTTGGAGCGAAGATCTTAAAGGCGATTTGCGGTAGTTGATGTGTAGAAACAGTCTCATAAGGAAAAGCCTTTATTTCCCCACCATGCGACTATTTCTCTCCTTCTCTCTATTTTTTTCGATATACGAATGTGTGTGTGTGCGTTCAAGAATCGTGATTCAGGGTGATTTTGCAGGGGTGGCCGGAGGAAATAGGCCTAAAATCCTCAATCATTGCACGCGTGAAAATTTCGTAATAATTTTATTTTATACCATAATTGTGTCGTGATTTACAAAATCATCCAAAAGTTTTTATCAAATTTGATTGGTAATTGAAGACACGCAAGATTTTTTTATTTTATATATGTAAGGGCAAGGAAAATGAGCAAGCGGCTCACTTGATGTAATCACCACCGACCATGGACACTTGCAATACCCAAGTGGCTGCAAGTACGTTACCGACCTTTAAGAAAGGAATAGGTTTTCTTTTTAGGTTGCCATGACATACCCGATCGGAAATAACTCCACGGTTAATTGATTCCACAGAGGGTCGGTACGCGGTAAAAAGTTTATTGTGAACCGCACGATGGTAAACGACCATTCATCCAGGTGATATAGATCAATTTCAGAAATTTCTTCTCTTCTCTTCTAGCGAGATATCTGTGGCCTAAAGCGGTGACAGCTTTAAGTTAGAACAGTTCTACAGAATACTTCTCGTAATAAATGCGGTAAAGGACAAAAAGAGATGCCACGTCTCCCCGCACGGCAAGCCTCTGGCCAAACAGTGGGACTCCGTCGCTAACGACGATTCCAGCTGCGCGACGTTGAATACGATCGAAAGGAAAAAGTTAATACTGTGGTGTCCCGGCCGCTTTTCATATATGGCCGCCTTATACAATTGGAGGCGTTGAAACCACGTGTAGTATCGCCTAACTCTGCCAACTTCGTACTGGACTGGGATCCCGACCGTCTTTTTTGAGCTTTAAATATAAATATAAATTACGAAAATTACGCTCAAAACCACAGAATATTATCACTTACGAGGAGATTAATATAATTTGCACGGTATAATTAACCGGCAGGCATCAGCTGCACTGAATGGAAATCAATTAATATTATTGCCGGCCCATGTTGGCTAGCAGTTAATTTGCGTTATTTGCTAGCTTATTAAGCCTGGATTACTAGCAATATAAGCGTTCAATATTCCTACTAACTAATGACGTCCATTGAAATATTGGTACTAATGGAATACCATAGGTACCAATGTACTTATTAAATGCAGCTAAGATTCATATAATATAAATTATGATAATTTTTACCTGGTTGAATGTCAGTAATGGCGGTTTCAACGAAGGCTGGCCAATTAACTTCAAATATTCATTTAAAAAATCATGTCAAGTGTATACTTATTGAGTAATAATCATTACCATCACATATATACTCTCTAATGCCCTAATTCTCATAACATAGTGACATAGACTAGATGGATGATCACCAAAGTGGTTTAATACGGAGGGCACTTTAAGCTGTCGGTCCCGGTTGTAGTCATTAGACAACAGTTGTTGTGCCATGTCAGACGCCTACTGGGTGACTTGAAGAACTCTGACACTAGGGGTAACCACTGCCCATACGATATAAAACGTATCCGCCTTACACTGCCTTTGCCTTATTTTGGACCAATTCTGTCAGCTAGATGACTAAATTGGACGAAAGTAAGGCAAAGGCACTATGGCCCTGACTGCTATTCAAGGAAATATAAAACTGCAAACTACATAACTTATGGCAACTGATACTTTGAGTTGATCTAGGTAACAAAACATAATGCCGTAGTTCATTTCTTAGATCAGCTCAAAACATTATTATCATATCAGCCGAAAGAGTTCCACAGCTGCAAATAGTCCCAACTAAGATGTCCAAACTTACCGGTTTTGCGCCAAATAAAGTCATTAATACATATGTCATTATAAATTAATTTATATGAATGTTATTACTGTCATTTCAAAAACGTCACACAAGACCAAATAAGAAATCAAAAAGATATACCTACTAATATGTTTATATGCAGGCGATCTACACCTATCCGTAGAATAACCCATAACTAAGATCTTAAACTAATTTAAATATTGCTCTGTAGCAAAATCGAATAGCTTTAAAACAATTTCAATATAACCCCACTCAAATAAAACACATATTACAACCAAAGCCGACCATTACAGAACCAATATTGTAAGGTCCCGTTTCAACAGGCGAAATCTTATAAAACTCAATTTTGTTAAAGTCGGATCTCGGCTTTCCCTTGCACCGAAGGACCTAGCCCAACGGCTCTCAATCTGTGTTCCATCAACTAAACGTGAAAAGTAAGATCAATTTTAGATTACGAAACAATTGACCACCACACAAAGTATAACTTTTCATGAAATAATCCTCGGATCATATATTGAATCGTACGATTCATTTAGTTATGAAATTCCAATTATTTAGAATTTTTTACTAATAATAATTAATATAATTATATTCTATTAACCGTATCCCGCGAAGTTACCAATTTATTGGAGTTCTACGTGTTAAATGGGTCAGAAGAATTGCGATGAAACATGGATAGAACTATCTTTAGGTTACCGGGTGCATGCGAACTCTCAAAAAATAAATAAATTGAGAACAAAATGTGGGCGCAGACGGGCGTGGGAAAAAGTAGACAGAATAAAGAAATGACCTTGGTTGTCCAGTCTTCCTTTCTCGGCTGATGAGATGAGCTTGGCGAGAATGAGATGTAAATAGCAGCGATTGTCTTGTTGATCCAGCTGGCTATACAATATCTGAACAGAATGTTTTATAATGCATACAGCTGCGGTGCTAGCGAACGACGCCGACGGAGAGTGAAAGCGTATGACTCACTCGGGTTACGCTAGAATATGAATAAATGGAGCGCAAATACGCGAGCGGAGAGTAAACAACTGACTAGAACGTGAATACACGGGTGGAGTGAGAACGAATGTGGGTAGAATGCACCGACTAAATACCACGGGCGGCGAGGCTGGTGAAGAGATCATGGCAGCATGAGCGGTGATCTGCCGAAAACATCATAGATCCCGTACTAAAGGTCACGCATGTACGGCGTTAAAATGGTTATTAAATTTTTTATTCAAGTTAAGCCGTTTTTCGTGATGGACTAACACAAATCCAGACATTCACATTTATAATATTAGGTCTTTACCTATGAAATTGCCGTTCTGCAGTACTGGCCATTTCAAATCAAAATAATTTTTGTTTGGCTAAGAATTCTAATTTCAAATTAATTTTATTTTAAAAACATGGATTCTTTTTTCCAAAAGTAGTCATTTCTTTATTGATTAGTGTTACATTTTCATCGCATTTCAATCTTTTTCGTCATCATGGATACGTTAAAAATTCGAGTAATTATGGAATATGAGTACCGTCGTGGCAGCAACGCGGCACAAGCGGCACGCAACATCAACGACGTTTACGGAGCTAACACTACAAACCAACGCACCACCTGTTATTGGTTTGCTCGCTTCCGTTCTGGAAATTTCGACCTGAAAAATGAACCTCGCGGTCGTCCGAAGACTTTGGTCGACAATGACGAATTAAAGGCGGTTGTGGAAGCTGATGATACACAATCTACGGCTGAATTAGCAGCAGCTTTCGACGTTAGCGTCAAAACAATATTGGTCCATTTGCGTCAAATTGGCAAGGTAAAAAAGCTTGACAAATGGGTGCCCCACGAATTCAATGATCGCCAGCGCGAAGTACGCGTCGAGACGTGCCTTGCACTGCTCAACAGACACACAAATGAAGGAATTTTGAACCGCATTGTTACCTGCGATGAAAAATGGATTCTGTTTGATAACCGCAAGCGCTCAGCAAGTTGGTTGGATCCTGGTTCAGCACCTAAACAATGCCCTAAACGAAAACTTACCCCTAGAAAAGTGATGGTCACTGTTTGGTGGTCTAGCGCCGGTGTGATTCATCACAGCTTCTTACCAAACGGGGTGAGCATTACTGCAGATGTGTACTGTGAAGAACTGAGCACAATGATGGAGAAGCTGGCGCATCTCCAACCAGCATTGGTCAATCGCTCGTCTCCGCTGCTCCTGCACGACAACGCGCGACCTCATACTGCACAGCAGACGGTCTCCAAGTTGCAAGAACTGGGGTTGGAAGCTCTCCGTCATCCGCCCTACTCACCAGACCTTGCGCCTACAGACTACTACTTTTTCCAGAATTTGGATAACTTCTTGGCGGGAAAAAAATTCAATACCCGAGAGGCAGTACAAAATGCCTTTGAAGAATTTGTTGCCTCCCGTCCAGCTGATTTCTTTAAGAAGGGCATCAATAAACTGCCACTGCGATGGCAAAGATGCATTGATTGCATGGGTGATTACTTCGATTAATACAAATAAAAAAAATCATGAAAAAAATTCGTTTAAATTTTTTCATACAAAACGGCAATTTCATAGGTAAAGACCTATTATTATTCTGGAATAATGATAACAGTAACTAGTTAAAATACTAGCAGAATACTTCAAGTTTTTTTAACTATCATTAAAGTAGAGTGTTTATTTTTAAAGTAATAACATTTATATAGATCTAAGAAAGCAAATTTGTCACTTGCGTTTCATATTAGATATATATGTATAGATAGATAGATAGATAAAACTCTTTATTGTACACCTCAAGAAACAATACAAACTGACAACATAAATAAATTACAGTACAAATGGCGGCCTTATCACAAGGTGTGATCTCTTCCAGGCAACCTAGGTAGTGAAAGAATAGAGGAGTTACAGAGATGGGGGTAGTTGCGGGTGTACACAACAAATTTCCTAAAAGGTACTACTGTACCATACTTATAATTACACTTATTAACTAATTTATCATAATGTCTGTTCAAATTATGTACCTATGATAAATAAACGATCGGCATCGTTGAAAATTAACCAAAGCCTTAGCTCGGAGTACTTTCAAGGCTAAGCTTTAAGTAGTGATCCTTGACAAGTTGTTGGAATCCACTAAGTGTTTGCGCACGCCTAATAGACAATGGCAGCGCATTCCACAAACGAGCACCTTGTACAACAAACGATTTATCAAGAAAATTTGTGGAATGCGCTGGTATTTTCAACAGCTGATTATTATTAGATCTCAAGGCTTTCGAATGTGATTCATGAAGGAAAGAAAAACGTTCTTTAAGATAAGAGGGAGTAGTAGGAATAAACAGTATACTGTATAGAAGTGATAGAATATGAGCATTCCGGCGAAGGCGTATAGGCAGCCACTTGAGTTTATTTCGAAATTCAGAGACATGATCATATTTGCGAAGGCTAAATATGAATCTAATGCAAACATTCTGGAGTCGCTCAAGTTTATCCAATTGGGCTTCGGTGAGATCAAGATAGCTGACATCTGCATAATCTAGTATTGGAAGAAGGAGGGACTCAGCAAGCATAATTTTGGTGGGTATAGGCAGAAAATTTCGGAATCTTCGTAGAGATCCCACGGACGCGTAAAGTTTCTGACTAACATTTTGCAGCTGTGGACCCCAGGAAAAACAGTGATCAAAATAGACCCCCAAGTTCTTAACTTCACGATTTATTTGCAAAATAGTACCCTCAAATAAAACTAAGTTTTTATTTGAGGGTACTATTTTGCAAATAAATCGTGAAGTTAAGAACTTGGGGGTCTATTTTGATCACTGTTTTTCCTGGGGTCCACAGCTGCAAAATGTTAGTCAGAAACTTTACGCGTCCGTGGGATCTCTACGAAGATTCCAGCCAAACAAAAATGCGTGACCTTTAGTACGGGAGTTGAGAATAACAAACCTTAGACATCATTCTTGAGCTGCCGATAAGAGTGACCTGAGTCTTAAGAGGGTTAACTTGCAGACCGTATGCACGACTCCACTCACTAATACTGATAAAATCTTTATTAATAGTGCTAACAGCATCAGCCAGCTTATTAAGAGGAGCTTGTAAGTAAATTTGAAGGTCATCTGCGTAAAGGTGGTAGGAGGAAAGAAGTCGATTTGAGATAGAATTTATGAAAACTGCGAAAAGTAACGGAGATAAAACGCCACCCTGCGGCACGCCAGCAGTAGTATTGCACCAAGAGGAGTGAGAATCATCAACGCGTATACGTTGCCGGCGGCCAGACAGGTAACTATGAAACCAGCCAATGACTGTTGGAGATATATTAAGAGAGCGTAAAATCATTAGCAACACGTCGAAATCTACAGTATTGAAAGCATTACTAAAATCTAATAATGCAAGCACCGTTAGATTTCCGTGTTCCATTCCAGTTCTAATATCATCCGTAATATGGACCAGGGCTGAAGTAGTGCTATGCCCAGGGCGAAAACCAGATTAGAGAGGATTAAGGAGATTATTAGTACAGAGAAAACTACTAAGTTGCTTATGGACTAGACGTTCAAGGACCTTGGAGAGGAAAGGTAATATTGATATAGGACGATAATCGGCAAACGAAGCAGGGTTGGACTTTTTAGGAAGAGGAATGATGTGTGCATTTTTCCATGCAGATGGAAATACACCGCAGGATACAGAATGATTGAGGATGTGACATATAGGGGATAGGATTTCATCAAGTATTGGAAGAACCATATTACGGGTGATATTATCGCTGTCCACTGCGTTCGATGCTATGGATAAAATACTCTTCTTAACATCACAAGCAGAAAATTGGCTAAAGCTAAAAGAAGAATAGTTGGGAGATGGAATGGATGAAAGATAATTCAAAGTGCTTGTTTTAGTTGCCCTGTCAAAAATAGGCGAAGTAGAGAAATTACTATTCAGTGAATTGATATCTAAATTATTTGGAATTGCATCATTTCGAGCTTTTCCAACTCCCAATGATCGTAAATATTTCCATATTTTTGCAGAATCTCCATTTTCAACGGAGCTGTGAATATGTTGGCGTTGTGCGCTCCTACACACCTTATTAGAGTGATTTCGCAGACGTAGATATTTCTCACGATTGACGTCATTAGGTCGACCCGCATACCGAGACTTAGCTGATGCTTTCTTAGACAGTAGAGTTTTTATTTCCGCAGTTAGCCACGGTGCCGGTAAATGCTTAACTTTAATAGGTCGAATGGGAGCATGAACATCGTATAATCGGATTATGTTGGTATTAAATATATTAACTTTCTCATCTATTGACTCAGTAGCAGTAAGAGGTGACCAGTCAATCCTACCGGCATCTGTACGAAGATGATCAAGGTCCATCCCACCAAAATTACGTTGTAAGAGAATTTTAGATTTTGCCTTAGGAGGGCGAACTTTATAAGAAAGGTAGAGGAGATCATGGTAAGAGAACGCGTCTGCAGAGCATTGTCCGTGCTTAGCAACATGATCTTTTGAAGAGATCAGGACGAGATCAAGGAGAGAAGGTGAGGAGTGAGGAAAATGGTGAGTGGCATTAAGAGGAAGAATAGATAGATTACTAGATTCTATTGCAGATATAAGAGATGAAGAACGAGAATCATTCTTTAGAAGACACGTGTTGAAATCACCCATTATTATGGTGTGACTATAGGATATATAATATGGCATCATATTGTATGGATTGTTATTATGACTGAATGAAGGGGTTGCCCTCTGGTGAGTATTTCTTGTCTCTATCGTCCAGAAAATAGTGATATATAATAATAATAATATATTTATTTCAGACAAAGTCCATAGTGTGTAAGTAAACAATTTCCTTAAAAAATATTGTTAGTAAACATAAATAACTAGCTCATATTAAACATAAACATGTAGCTGCACCCATCTCCTCATCATAGGGACTCCCACCTATCTACAAACACGCTTAGGATAGTGTTGGTGCTGCCACGGATACGTGCCATCAAGGAAGCGCACCTTTTTCGCATGATAGCTGCGAACCCGTCAATACGCGTCTCGGCGAACATCAGGGATGTTCGCCGAGACGCGTATTGACGGCGCGTATTGACGCACTACACCGCCACGGCAGCCCCAGCAGTACCCTACCTAAGCCCGTTGTTATATTGGACACGCAGGTCGCTGTATACCCTCTAACTATATCTGGTCCACAGGCTACACGTGTAAAATGACTGGCAGTATGCTTTAAATAGCGTTATTTTGACTGAGTTTGTACATCGTGCAAACCTGCGGGCCAGCATGTTACAGCGAACAGCCAGCGACTTACGTTCTCTGCCTATATCAACAACATCTTGTAAGTCGTCGGTGACCCAGTGGCCCAAGTATATACTACGTCATGTTAAAAATGAATCACTATAGCTACAGATTCAGACCTTACCAGTGCTATACATTTATTATTCGAAGAAGAAAAGAAGTCATTTGTGTTGTCAGTATCATAAGCTACATAGCTCAAGTTCTACCAGTGAGCCAAATAATTGTGAACCAATTTCGTAGAACGCAAGAAATTAAAAACGGTTGTCACTGGACCACGAAAGGTTGGAAGCCACTGCTATTCGGATCCAACGCAACGAACGATTTTCAATTCCAGATAAGAAGATTTGACTTGGATATTTTTATTATTAATAGGTAGGTTCGCGTATTTTTTGCGTGGTGTTAAGGTTGGCTTTGGTTTCAAGAAATGATAGGGCGCAATCTTTGCATACAGAATGAAGTAATAAGAATAATATGGATTTTTCCCGTTGTTTGTCAAAATATCTATATTTTGAAGAGCTTTTAAATTTTGGGTAGACATAACAGACGACGAGTGCGACTAAAAGATTGGTTCTAAAAAGTTGTATACAACATCTAAATTTGAGAAAAGTACAGACGCCAGCACATTACACAAGATATTCAACTTTATCGCATTAGCATAAGGTTCACTTTTAATTGGGCATATTTGACAGATTGGGGTAGCTTGATGTGCTGGCGTCTGTACATGGAGGAAAGGCCATTAGGCGAAATAAACGATAACTAGAATCTACTTAATAGTCAATTATTGATATTTTAGAGACCCTGTAAGCTATCCATTGCTCGAATTTTTGTCATGTAAGGGTATAAACCGATCCCAATTAAAATTATGAAAAGGCACGGAAGTTGATGACATTATGTAGAAAGATGAATCGCAATATAAAATATCGCCTAATTAAAAGCTTACTAACAAAATTATCTGCGGTACATGATAATGGCAGGGCATACAGGACTACTTCTCACAATGAGAGGGCAAAGCCCATAGTCGACCACGTTGACATATGGGTTTGCAAACTACTGAAACTACCTCATACATACATATAAGCCATCAAGACTATCATCATCATCATCATATGAGCCGAAAGACGTCCACTGCTGGACAAAGGCCTCCCCCAAAGATCTCCGCAACTGCCGGTCTTGCGCTATTCGCATCCAGCAGTTTCCACCGGCCCGCACAAGATCATCGGTCCATCTTGTAGGGGGCCTGCCCACGCTGCGTCTTCCGGTACGTGGTCACCACTCCAGAACCTTTCTGCCCCAACGGCCATCGGTTCTACGAGCTATGTGCCCCGCCCACTGCCATTTCAAGAATATAGATTTGTGGAATTCTCGGGTATGTAGGTTTCTTCAAAATATTTTTATTTCACTGTTTTAAGTACGTGATAATTATTTTTTGATACGCACATGAATTTGAAAATTCAGTGGAGCGCGTCTGGGTTTGAACTCGAGACCACTGATTTCATAGTCTAGCCTCTAGGATATCTAGACTTACTGAATACATATAAGGGTAACTATGCAGAAATAAAAATATTATCGCCCACTAAAATTTTAAGTTTATTGTAGTTAGTTCATTGTAGTAGCCAACGGGTTACCTATTTTTCTCTGATAAGCGAACCCATCCAAATATTGACCTCGGTCTGTACTACGTAATCCAGATACTACGAGCATCAGGATTTAACCTCTCACTAATCTAATATCCCTTAAAAAGTGCTTTTTTGATATGATAGTAGGTCAAATACACTGGCAACACCAAAGAAAACGCAAATGCGTTGCCGGTCTATAAGAAAAGAATATATGGCCTTTGCGTCTGTTACAGACGATTTACGGCGCATTGTCTGAGAGACATTTCTTATGGTGGCTAAACAAACCGATGTGAGAGCGACATAGCCCGGCGCAAGTCTGACAAGAGAAGTTTGCGGTGGTTGGTGCCGAGCCGCTTTCGTGTCGCTTCTGTCTCTTATCAGCAAGTACTCCGAACCAGGCTTCATCACAGATCTTACGACCCTCCACTACTCGTTTGAAAAGAAAAGAATAGGCTCGCTTATTTTGTCATATCTTCGCATCTTCTTGTTGCCATGTCATACCGGATTGGAACTACCTACGCAGTTAATTGATACTGATTGATTGATAATATTATATATAGATATACTTACATAAATATAGCTATATTATGCATTGTGTACCTAATATTAATAGGTTTTAGTTATAATTAGTATAAATTTAAGTGTCTTCAATACGAGGATACTGACTAGCCTGTACCTTGTTTTTTATCAGTGTTACTCACCAATGTCATTGTGCAGGTTGTGGCACCTTCAGAAGCTGTACATTTAAATTATATTATTGTATAGATTAAAACCTTTTAGATTTAAGTAGATGTAACAGCTACTGGATGTCCTTAAATAAATAAATTAGTAAAAACACGGTGGTAGTCGACCATGCATTTAAGTGATAAAGATAAAACTTTCACTTTTGCTATAATACCAAGCGGGTTAAAGCTTTTCGCATAACGCACATATTACGACATGGTGGTATTAAGTCCATCAATAAGTGCTATGAGCAGGTTATTGTCGATATGTGAGTCATATGCGGTGACTCATGGACTCAAATATAATGTTGGGAAGAGTGAACTAATGCTCTTCAAAGCCCGTGGTTTTTCGTACTCAGCTTTTCCTAATGTATCACTGTGTGGCACTCCTCTGTGTAGGGTGTCTAAATTTAAATATTTGGGCCACTGGGTCACCGATGACTTAAGTGATAATTTAGACATAGAAAGAGAACGCAGGTCGCTGGCTGTCCGTTGTAACATGCTGGCCCGCAGGTTTGCACGGTGTAGGAATTCAGTTAAGATTACGCTTTTTAAAGCATATTGCCAATCTTTCTACACCTGCAGCCTGTGGGCAGCTATTCGAAGCGGACATACAGCGACTTGCGTGTCCAGTATAATAATGCACTCAGGGTACTGTTGGGGCTGCCATGGCGTTGCAGTGCGTCAGGGATGTTCGCTGAGGCGCGGGTGGATGGCTTTGCCGCAATAGTTAGAAAAAGATGCGCCTCCCTACTCACGCGCGTTCGTGGCAGTACCAACACTATTCTGGGTGTTTTTACAGATCGGTGGGAGTCCCCCATGCTGCAAAGATGGGTGCGGCTTCACACAGAAATTTAATTTTTTGTTACCAATTACTAACATTAGTTTTTAAGCACATTGTTACTAACAAAATATGGAACTTGTCTGAAATAAATGTTTATTATTATTATTATTATCATTGTAATTTTATTATGTACTAGCTGTGCCCCGCGGTTTTACCCGCGTTAAATTTTATAAATTATCATAGCTCCTCCCTCGTAGGTTATAGCGCGATGTGACCCGACCTCTTAGTAATATTCATGTAAAATTTGAAGTAAAGCCATGGAGTACTTTTTGAGTTTAGCCCGGACATACATACAGACGAACAGACAAAAATTCTAAAAACTATATTTTTGGCTTCGATATCGATTGTAGATCACGCCCCGAGTATCCTTTTAAAAAAATATTCAATGTAAGTACAGTTTTGACTTATCTAAATTTTTTTTATATGTACAGATAATATCGCCAATAAAATAATATGACTAAGTTCCTAGATACACAAAATGACAATTTAACAAAGAACACTCGGCAACCGTGATAAATTTGTTTCAGTGAAAATTAGTTAATTAATCAACCACTCAAAATTCCCATTATTTCAATGGTGGCCATTAATTTAATTGATACCTTCGATGTTTCCCTTTGTTGACGATAAACCGTGGCGGCGGTCCCATGTTGAGATTTCGAGGGTTTGAAATTTTGTACCTATATTAAATATTCTATTATAATTTAACAACAATTGAAACGTGTTCAACGGTAACAAACATTTGTGTTTATGGAATATAGCTTTATATGGATGTGAGACATGGACACTGAGAATATGAGATAGACAGAGATTAGAGGCATTTGAAATGTGGTGCTGGCGAAGAATGATAAAGATTAGGTGTACGGATAGAACAACAAATGTGGAAGGAACAACGAATGGTAGATGAGAACAGATGCATTAATATGCATCCATGCAACCATAGAAAACAGAAGGGGAAAGATGTTAGGGCACTTAATACGACATGACACCTGTATGAAGAATATTATTATAGGAAAAATAATTAATAGAGGCAACTCTATTTTGCCTATAATAATATTCTTTCCCCTTCACTTATACAGAAGGAGAAAGATGTGAAATCTTTCCCCTTCTGTTTTCGATGGTTCTTAATATGCATCTCTTCTCATCTACCATGAGAGATGGGAGGACGAGGAAGACCAAGAAGAACCTATATGGATCAGATAAATGATATAAATGTAATGTCGTCTCAAGAAGTCAAAGCGCTCGCCAAAAGCCGAGACGATTGGAAGAAGCTCCACCGACAAAGCATAGGTCTTAAATATGATGATGATATATGGCATATATTATACATACTTACTCATCAATACAATAACTCAATATTAAACTAAGAAATAAAATAAAACTAGGAACAATCCGGCAGCAAACTACAGTTACAGATGTGACATATTGTATCAAGAAACTAAAGTGGAGATGGACAGAACATATGAGAAATAAAAAGGACAAGTGGGCTAAGGATGTGACCAAATGGCGTCCAAGACACCAACACAAAAGGAAGAAAGGGAGATAGCGTTGTCGGGAAGACGACATAAAAAGAATTGCAGGAGCCACATGGAGAAGGAAGACACAAGACCGCACTTTATGGCAAGCTTTAGGGGAGGCCTATGCTGAAAACTAAGACAATCATCGCGAAACTGTGGTTTATATCAAAGTGATTATATATATTTTTTATAAAATTGTTAAATAATGGCTTTATTATTATTATTATACATAGTATGAGTATCGGCTTGCATTTTGGCGTCGTACCCAAAGAGTAGCATGGGACCCTATTACTAAGACTCCGCTGTCTGTCTGTCAGTCTGTTTGTCCGTCTGTCACCAGGCTGTATCTCATGTACCGTGATAGACAGTTGAAGTTTTTAACAGCGGATGTATAGGTCTATTGCTGCTATAACATCAACTACTCAAAAAAAGAATAAAATAAATATTTAAATGCAGTTTTCTAGATTATGGTACGCAACGTGCGCATATCTGACACGCACTTGGCCAGTAGCTATTTAAACGGAGTCACAGTATAAATATAGACCGTATGGTAACTAAGCCTAGTTGTTGAAATAATTACCTACGCTCTATTGAAGCTGTAGGGTTGTAACTTTTAATGTTTCAAATAACTAATATTATTATTTATTAAAACATATTTGTTTTATAAATCAGCAGGGCGGTTAAAATACGAAAGCTCCCGTTTTGAACGAGCCGAGTTCAAACAGTCGTAACCTACGCAATACGCACTTGGATTTATAAAGAGATTGCGGATATTAACTTACACGCGACCACTCGTTTTGACGCGGCACTCACAACTGACAGCACCGAGACAACCGCTTAGGGGTCTTGTCGATGCGCATGTTTGTGTGAGTGTGCCGTTTCGACCGTTTGTAGGTAGTTTCGGTACTGGTCTATTTTTATACTGAGACGGAGTCTAGCCAGTTGCGCAAGATAAACGTGGTGTGACGTAAATAGTGGAGGTAACTTTAAGAGCACTATCTACCCACAAAAATTAACAAATTAAACATAAAACGTTTGCCAAAACGTTAAACATTTTTTTAGTTTCTCATACAAAATGCATCAGATGATTGTTATTCTTGTATGGGCAGTTAGTATTTTTATTTGTGGATTCTGCTGATTTATTACACGTTGTACAGTATCATAGGTAAATTAAGTTCCATAAGTTTATATGGGCCTAATACAAAAGCATTCCTTATCGAATGAATAATACAACAGACAATAATATAACAGACCGTCAGAGAGACCCATCTCATCCTGTGGGAAGCGTAGAAACACCGACCCGAGGGGATATCTACCTGAGGACGGGCAGCAGCTTTTTTCTGAGTACTATGACCATCATACTGCGATCGCCAACGCGTCTGATAAGCGTGATTATTATGGTATATACCCCCAAGATGATTATTGGAGGAGGCTTTTGTTCTGCAGTGGAATTCTCTCAGCTGTTATGATGAACTGATGAACTCACTATCACTAGACTAACAGTTTAATTACTTCATTTACTCAGTGAGTTTATTGTGATCAGCCAGATATCACAACTATTGTATGAAGTCCGATTCAAGCCAAAAACTGTAATTAATGTTTCGACTGCACGTGTGGCGCAGCGGCTAAGACAGTCGCCCCACCGCTTCGCGTCGTGGTTTCGAGTCCTGCGCCTTACAACTACTTGAGTGACCCATAAGTAGTTGTTCCGAGTCTGGATGTAATTTTTATCCGTCTATCATATGTTTGTAAAGTACCCCGCGACACAAGGATTAGATGCCCTAATGCGGGCGTTGTCTTTTAAAAATAAATAATAAATATCAAGGAGAAATTTCAGTGAAAGTAGAAATTATGACCCTACAAAAATCAATAATATGTCTATTTCTAACTGTCGATAATAAATGCCTGGAAAATATCATGGTGGTTTTAAACAAGAATAAACAGTCAGGCATAGTCTATTTCTTTCCGTTTCACTATTTGTACACATATTTAAATTGATTCTATTTTGGAGGAGAATATGGGAGATATCAGTATCGAGAGAATTATATATTTTTTAACCTGTATGTGTGGAAAGAGATACAGGCCAGGCTATAGTCATACCTCGGTCCTGAATGAGGGTTGCCTAATCTATTGGGAAGTAAAGAAAGGTTTTGCAAAACATTAGTAATATCATATGTGGGACATTGTTACGGTTGCTGCTTACCATCAAATAAGCCGTAAATTAGTTTGTTTCTTGACTTGGTATTATATTAATGTCAATGTTTAAATTTAACTTATGTTTATCTTGTTGTTCTTAATCTATTTATATGTAAAATTGTAAATTCTAATTTATTTTAAATTTTGTTTTTCGACTCGTATTGTAATAAATAAATTAGACGAAAAATTTAAAAATCTCATAAATGTTAGCCTTCAAGATGGGCAAAGACTGCCTTATTTACTAAAACGTCACTCCTAACCTAAATAGATTACATTTTCTAAACATTTTCGAATAATAAAGTGTCCAACTGTCAATAAAGATTTTTCATCAACGTAATTCACATTCCAAGAACCGTCTTTAGATGTCACTTACTCTTACTTGAAATATTTGAATTGATTTCAAATATAATTTTACCGGCTAAATTTACGAATATATTACGCAGCAGAATTAGCATGAGACAGACGGCTTAGAGTATTCTTTTTGCTTAATAATTTACATGATTTCAAAGGGAACTTTAATTAGTTACAATCAATACACATGCGTAATAAATCCCAATACATCGGTGCGACTGCACTACACAAGCAATACATGTACGTTATTACTCCGAAACAGGTGTTTTTTTCAAAAGCTCTTTAAATAATAAAATCACACACACGAAGACAACAAATTCAATAACTTCATAAATATTTCTAATTTGTACTTTTCCTTTTATTTACTACTAGCTGTGCCCCGCGGTTTTACCCGCATTAAAGTTTATAAAATAAATAAATAAAAATAAAATAAAAAAGGTTTTTATTCACGTAGACTTTAAAAAAGCGCTTGTAAATAGTCAGAACATGTTTGTAGTAATACAGTTAATATTTCTAGTTACTTATTACTGATATTTAGGTACACGGAATGTTAAAACATTTATACAATTTATTTTTTAATGGTAGTGACATTTAGCTAGCTTGTATTAAGTTATTGTCAAGGAGATTATGTTTAGTTGAAGTTTTTAATATTATGTATTGAAATTTAAATTTTGCTACATATTGTCTGAATGGTTCTGTCTATATTAAGGTTTTTTGAATTGAATTTGAATTGAGCATTATTATTATAACGGACCTTGTGTTTAAAACGGACCTTGTGTCGGGCAGATCAGTAATATGAGTAGGAAGCTTGTTATAAAACCTAATACAATTTCCTAAAAATGATTTATTCGTTTTGCTGACTCTAAAGCCTGGTATTGCAAGTTTGTCTTTATTCCTAGTATTAATGTTATGCAGTTCACTTTTTTTAAATTATATCTTTTGTGTTAATCCAAGGTGTCAGCTAACTCCATAACAAATTTTATTAAAACTGCTCCAGCCGTTTGGACGTGAAGAAGTAACAAACTTACACACTCACACACTCACAAACTTTCGCATTTATAATATTAGTAGGATAGGATTCGCTAACAATTCCTTCTCTTTTGTTTGTTTTATCAATTCTATATTATCTTTACAGCATCTACGGACTTACTTATTTATAACCCTTAGTTTCCAGATATATATATCATATATCAAGTTATCTTCACACAAGTTGTACGTACAAGTCTGGGTGTTAACTTGGCTGAACACGACATACAACTAAGTACGGATTCAAAGTGCCCGGAGCCTTCCGGCCCCTACAACTAGTTTGACAATCTTTAAGTCTTAGACACATGAATAAAATTTTCTTCTTCTTGATATATTTTGTATTGTCTATATATTGGAACTGAGGAACTGATGACTGATCGATCAACACACAGTTGGAACCGTACTAGAACCATGAAGGTTTTCACGAATATTCCTAAAATAACGTAGATGTGCACTTACTTACCTGTGGACAGTGGTTACTCTAATGTCAGAGTTCTTCAAGCCGCCCAAGAGACCTCTGACATGGCTTAACGACTGTTGTCTAATGGTCATTAGCGGTCGGTCCCGGTTGTACTCACAACCGGGACCGACCGCTTAACGTGCCCTCCGAAGCACGGAGACGCTCAGAAATTAAACCACTTTGGCGGTTACCCATCTATTGACAGACCGCGAACCTAGTTGCTTCACATCGCTGATCACATACCGTTTTTTTTTTGAAATTTCAACCCCTAAGGTGGTGAAAAGTGGTTACAAAGATTGCATCAAACAACGTGTTTTCTTGGTCTGATCAAATTCTAACTTGGTATTTATATTCTTGTTCGGGAACTCCTTGCGTTTCAAGCCGCAGGTCGTGGGTTCGATTCCCACCCAGTTCAAATATTGGTGTGCATGAACATGTCTGTTTGTCACGGGTCTGAGTTTAATTATTTATATAAGTATGTACTTACGAAAGAAAAGTGGTATATGTAATATATAAGTTATCTGGTTTCCATAGTACAAGCTTAACTAACTTTGGGATCAGATAACCGTGTGTGTATAATGTCCCAGGATTTTTTATTCATTATTAATTAAACGCGTTGAGTTATATACCTTGGTACTTTTTAAACACTGGCCTCAAAGACGAAGGGGTTGTGATCTAGGCCAGCCCGCAGGCTTGCGTGCTGCTCATTTGGTTTTAAAATCACGCTCTCTTGAGCCTACTGTAATAATGACTCCAGTTGCAAGTTTTGTAACAATATATACTCACAAATTGTACTACGCTCTTCGTGTTTAGATACATCAAATTTAGCATTATATAAACATTTTATGCATTATATGCAAGGTGTACATAAATATTGGAACTAACTTAACTAGCTTCAACTATTGAACTGAACAACGTGTAACACATCAATGTCTTAAATACCCAAATCGAAATGTAAACTTCCTATACAACATCAGTAACTTCCTAACTACTTGTCTGGGAAACAAAAAAAAAACATTTTTTTTAAACTGGTTTTGTTACATTTATTCAGTTTTATGAGTTAATAGCGCTCCTAAATTCACCTTCACAATTTATCGTACACTTTGTATGGTTTTTCAATATATTTATTTCGGCTGCACAAACTTTACTACCACCACAAAAATTCCAATCAATTTTTGTAAAATAGACACTTATTTCCATTTCCGATACCGAATCTTCTCATAGATCCAACATCATTTATATCACATACAAATATTTCATAAAGCTTTGCGGTATTTCTCGTTATTCACCCCTCAAAGTGAGCGATTGGCTGTGACGTCACATCCCTCACATTCGCGCTTTGTCAAATTGGATTTGTCGACAAAATATTTACGTACCTACTCCATCATTATTTATTTAATGAAAAATAAAGTTAATGTTTGTTTACTTTATTTAATACTAGCTGTGCCCCGCGGTTTTACCTGCATCAAACTTTATAAATTATAGCCTAGGTGTTAATCCAGGGTGTCAGCTAACTCCATAACAAATTTTATTAAAATCGCTCCAGCCGTTTGGACATGAAGAGGTAACAAACATACACACTCACACAGTCACACACTCACAAACTTTCGCATTTATAATATTAGTAGGAGGTAGGATTATCTTCGTTTCTGATAGTTTGAAGTTAATTAACATGTTGTTATATATGTATATCGTTAATTTAATTAACAATTAACACTCATAGCCAGTGTTCCGTAAGTGAAAGTCGAATTTTAGCACTGAAGCTAAGACAATATGCTGATGGATGTCCACCGAAGTTGTTTCATTTCTAAGCGTATCCGTACATGCAAGCTGTCGGTGCCTGTTGTAGTCAAAACAGTGTTCAGCCATTTCAGAGGCCTATCAGGCGATTTGTTCAACTCTGGAATAAGGATAAATAAATAGTTTTTTTTAATTAACTCAACTTAACCTAATTACAATATTGTTAGTGAATACCTTTTAGGCATAACATTGCTTGTTTTAGGAAGGATAACCGCTGCACACTCAAAAAAGGATAATTGTAGTATGCACAGGTATATCAATACATAGAGACTCATATTGGAAGCACGGTGAAAAGACGATTGACAGCATTTCCATACCTATTCCATAGCCATCTTTATCCGCTGTCCTAAGTTTATGACGGCCGAGATCGAGTGTCATGGCTCTAGTGTGGCAGGATTCATATATATTTTATTTCTAAAACCCCAAAAACGGGGGCCAAAGTCTTTAGCTCCATGTTTCTCATAGATTTAAATTTGTTCATACTCATCCACTCAATATGCAACAAATATATAAATATAATAATAAATAATAATATGGTCATAATTTGTACAATGAAAACGATTTGTTTCTGGGAACTAATCGAAGAACCTTGTGGCTGTACTCTGTGCTGTGTAAAAACAATTAAAAGTATCATATTTGTCCAGACAGTTTCTAGCCCGACGTGAAATCATTTTCTTCAACATACAAGTAAAATAGATTCCTAACATGCATATATAAAGTTAAATGCAATTGAAATCACTTTATATTCTCTTATTAACTCCGTAAGTTATGCTTGATTCACATAAGGTGCGATGTTGAGGGTTCTTTATAAGTCAACCACATTGGTTCACGTCTATTTAGATGCGTTTTTGCTGAAGAGTGAACCTAAGTTAGTCATCACAATCGGGTTGGTGACGCTCAATCGAGTGTACTCGGCTGCACTCGACTACTAGAGCGATCGTGTCGGTGAGGCACTGAATCGAGTTTACTCCAGGCTCCAGTCACCATCAGCCACGTTTAGTGTCCGAGAAGAAGTATGTGGTCATAAATTCACACCCGTTTATTTATTCAATAACCATCCACATTCTAAATATAAGACGAAAACCCGCTAAAGCTCGTGCTCATAATAATTATGCAACGTGTGCGGGCTAATCATCATCATCATATCAGCCGAAAGAAGTCCACTGCTGGACAAAGGCCTCCCCCGAAGATCTCCACAGTTACCGGGGCTAATCATAACCTTATATAATATTGCTGGTATTTTAGACTGTTTGTATTTGAACCTTAGCTTACTACTTCAGTGATCGACTTATAGCAAAGATTCCCATATGTGGCTCAGAGAGTGACTTAGAAATAATATGTATTATGTACCTGTATATTACTAGACAGACTAGCCATTAAGAATTTATTAGTAAACGTTATGACTTTACTAAAATAAAAACCAAACAAATAATGAAATATATTACAACTCTCTGAGTGCACGTTCTTACTTGTATACCCACCAGCAATCGTAGGCGCAATGCTGGCGGGTAACTCTACCAAATGGGACGCCGCGCGTGAACTTCTTCTGCGAGGCAGTCATGGAAGGAGTACCATACATAGGTCACCGCAAGGTCTGAGAGCAAGATTAATGTAAAGTGAATCTTTAAAGGTACTGGTTATCTTATATGGGTATATTATAGTATTGTTAGTGATTGATAGATAAAGTTAAAATAGAAGTATATTTTAGAATAACGAAGGAAGACGTGAAGGGGATTACACATATAATAGCAACGTCGTTGTAATAATAACACATATTAGTGCGTCATATAGGTCCAAACCAAGTTTGTTTTGAAGAAAACACAACAGAAGAGAAGAGAAACATGGGGTATGAACTGTCACCAAAAACTTTAAACGGTTATATGCCCAAGTGTTTCATTGTTCTTACGAGACATGAATTCTAAATATTTTACTAGTACCTATAATTAGTTTCTCTAAATCAGACCTTAGTAAAATACCCTATTAATTTACTTACAAGGTACATAAAATACGGCTAAAACAAATTAGAGGATCAGAAACATTTAATAAGCCATACAAAGACAGCTATACCTGATGTACCACATATTTATATAGATATTTTCATTTGTGCCGCAGCGAGGCTGATTTGGTACAAATTGTGAAGCTGACGATGTCCAGCACAAAAACTAAGATATGTCCTACGATTTATGTCAGCCACATATATCTTAGTGCGCATTTTTTTGTTTGACTATATCCTGTTTGTTGTGATCCAGGGCCGTATCCATAATTTTAGGGCTAAGTCAGTTTCAAAAAATATTTTTTCATAATATTGAATCTGATCTGGAAATTCGAGGCATTTGGAACGTTACCTGAAATACAATATCATACAATAATCATTAAAATATGTGGCGTACTGAAACTATAATCTGTGGAATATGTATATTCTCTTTTACAGACTTATAAAAGAGCTGTAAAAAATGACACGAGGCTCTCCCGCGTTTTCAGTCGTACTCTTAAGCTTAGTTGTTATATGCTTATGTTATTTAGAGCGAACAAAGGTTGATAAACTTCTAAATACTAAAATACTATACTAAATAAAAGTTGCAAACGCATCCAAACAGTTAACAATCTTTATGAAAACTTTTTTCATTTATTATTCTTAGTGCCTCATAACAACGTCTGAGATCGCTCTAAAGCTCAACTATCAATTTCGTCATCATATGATCCAAAAGACGTCGCAGTTGGACAAAGGCCTCCTCCTAAAAGGAGGGCAGTTATGGAGATATCTGCTTTTCTGAGTAATTAGTTGCTTATGACTAAGTAAAGATTAAGTATATTATGATAACACCCTCAATAATTCATAAATGTAGTGAAAAAGTATATATTTTGCATCGACTTTTTCCTAAATATAGATAACGGATCATTTGCAATACCTGTATAAATATAACAAAGAGGTAAAGAAACCAATAAAATGTTGTAAAATTTAACTGAAATTTTCAGTTAATCAAAAACCATAAGAATTGAAACATCATAATTTTCGGATTGAAGTGACATACGGAATCAGTGTTTGTAATTGATGACCTTAGTACTAATGCGTTTTATAATAATTTGAAACGTCATTTTAAACAGCTTTGCCCCGTTACGCTTCCCTAATTACAGCCCTGTTAGAAGTTATTCTGACATAATGGTATTAGTTTTTGTACCTCTAACTGATGACCTCAGTACGAATGCTCTTTATAATAAGTTCGCACGGCTTTTTAAACAGCATTGCACCGTTATACCGTTATGCTACCCTAATCGCAGCCCTGTTAGAGGTTATTCTGACATACGGAATCAGTTATTGTAATTGATGACGTCAGTATTAAAGCATTTTATAATAAGTTAGAACGGCTTTTTAAACAGCATTGCCCCGTTACACTACCCTAATTACAGCCCTGTTAGAGGTTATCCTGTCCTTTGTGTTTTGTGTAATAAAATCTTGTGTGACGCGTCCAACGTTGTCCCTTAGCCCCTTTAGGGGCCGTAACTTTTCTTCTCTGTCACCAGTATTTTATTCGATAATAATTCTCAAGACGAAAGAAAATCCTTTTTCATTAAATTTTTCTGGTCGTGAAAGTTGGACGTTAGTTTTATTCGAACCTAAATTTGTTATTTCCCTAGGCATAGTTGTTTCGTACCTTCGTTAAAGTTGTCCTTCGTTTTTTACTATCTGTCTATAAAATAATATAAGATCATAATAATATATTATTTTATTATTATTGTAAAATTCTTACAAATTAAATTAATCGTACCCACTACCTGCGGCGTGAAAGGCAAGCATTCATCAACCACATTATTATGATTAAATGGTAAGAAACATAGTTTTACAACATGAAACTTACATTATATTTGTATTTATAGAAGAATTCAAGCCTTAAAAACCTTGTCACTGACGCTATATTCGAATTAAATATATTATTGCCATATTTTATGAAAACCACATTTACTCTCTCATTAACTTGCCACTGAAAGGTGGAGGAAAGACGGTAATTAGATGGCGCAACTCGTAAAACATTAGGCACTTTGTGTCGCACAAGTCTTACACGGATACATACATACATATATAGACTCACGCGTGTTTCCCAGAGGGGTAGGCGGAGACAACGGATTTCCATTTGTAACGATCTTTGCACACGTCTTTTGCCTCGATTACTGTCAAAATTCAAAACTTTGACAGTAGGTAATTGATTTTGTCATTACCAAAATATTTACACGAATATTGATTTTATATTCATAAAAAAGTTCAATATAGTAGCCATCAAGACGAGATAAATTAGCTCAGAGTCCTTGAACGCCTTAGATGCAAATATTGTCATATCATCTCCAAACTAGTTACCTGGAAGAGTGAAAGGATTTCTTCTTAATGTAACGATCATTAAAGAGTCCTTGCGGTATGCCACTAGGCACAGAAATCCTACTACAGACGAAGATCTTTACTTACTTACTTATCGTATGGGTAGTGGTTACCTTAGTTCAGAGTTGTTCACGCCTACTACGCCTCTGACATGGCTTAATGACTGTTTTCTAATCATCACAGACATCGAAAGCTTGGGGGGCACCCATGAACGTATTTTCTTCGCGCCTAAGTGGTTAATTTCAACGATCATTTACGGACCACTGGCTATGAATGTTACTTGTCTGCTTAACGTGCCCTCCGTAGCAGAAAGACGCTCAGAAATTAAATTACTTTGTAGGTTACCTATCTATGAACTGACCGCAAGCCTAAGTTAACCGTAAAAGACCGTAAGCAACGAGTATGCAGCCTTTAAGGATGATCAGTAGAATAGTTAAGACATTAAACAAACAAACTCTCATTCACATTTACCCGGACGAAGCTACGGATGACAGCTATTATATTATAACATTCTACGGGGCCCATAAATACTCTTAAGATTATATTATCTCTTTACTTGCATCAAGAAGCGATTATTTATCCTCGAACCTGAGGGGAACCTCCCAGAAGGAACATTCAGAGTACAGATTAGATTAGTATTTAACTGTAAGTCGTTTCAATGCTTTGTCACTTCCCATGGGTGTCGTAATCCTGAGGAAGGTAGATTATGGAGTCGAAGGGGTGAAGACAAATAGGTGCATCTTATCTATTTGTAAACTACGTTCTATTTTATATGGTTTTGATAACGTCTTTAGCTCGCCATTCAGTGACAATATTAGCTAAAATGATACGCCAATTTTTTAATACTAAGATTGACTTTTTGATAATCGTAATTTTGAGGGGCTGAATGGCGCGGTTGGTAGTTTCACGTCGGAGGTTGTAGTTTCGATTCCCACCCAGGAGATATATTTGTGTGCATGAACATGTCTGTTTGACCTGATTCTGGGTGTAATTATCTATATAAGTTTGTATTTACAAAACAAAAGTAGTACATGTAGTATATCAGTTATCTGGTTTCCATAGTACAAGCTCTGCTTAGTTTGGGATCAAATTTTTGCAACGAGTTGAGACGTTATCAGAGAGACTGTTGTTGGTACCACTGATCCGCAAAGAATAATTTACGTATTTAAATTGGTTTTATTCAATTCAAATTTAGAAATGGGAATCAGATTAGATCTAGTGTATATGATGAGTGACGGTGGTTGTGTGGATGAGAGTTGACGTGAAAAAGGATAAGGATAGCAAATGACATATCTCGTTCAAAATGTGTAAAAACCTAATTAGATTTAACAATTAAAACTCAAGAAATGACGATGGGAAATAATAATTATTACGGAATTTGAATCAAATTTTCAGGATTACAAGTGTTTGGTTTTAAAGTTCAATCTGTAAACACTATTAAGAAGAAAATTTAATTAACTACTGCATCACGCTCAATTTATTATCGGCTGTAAAATCTATATTAACCATAAACTTTCACTAGCGGTCCACGGTCTCGATGTGCAAAGAAAATATAAACTGTAGCAGTAAAAACGACAAGGAAAGTAATAATTATAGGGAAAGGGCTAAATTAGTTTTCCTTCAAAGTGTTCATTTCAAATTATCTTAATTTAGAACATTGTCACTTTTTTGGTGCAGACGCCAGCACATTAAGCTACCCCAATCTGTCAGATTTCCCCAATTGAAAGTGAACCTTATGCATTTGTGATATAGTTGAAAATCTATAAAATAAATTTGGCAGTTTGGGGTAGCTGGACGTGCTGGCGTCTGTACAACTAACACACTGCTATCCGTGCCCAAACCAAACAAAGCCTGTACTATGGGCAACCGAATAACTGATAAACATGCTTATATATTTCTAACAAATAATCGTGGTCACCACACAAAGATTTGACCTGGACCATGGAAAAATCTTGTCATATAGGTCTGAATTTCACAAATAACAATAAGCCTCACTTAAGCGTTTATGGTTAAGGCTAAGGCATGTTTGCTCATTCATTGTAATATACCTACTTATCAAAGTAATAATAAAACTGTTTTCATCTATATATATAAAAATCAATGCCACTTTTCGTTGTAATGTTATAACTCAACAACACCTTTACCGATTTGGCTAATTTTGGTCCAGGGAAGGTTTGTACGTAGAGAAAATTTAAAAAAGTCTTGAAAAAGTGTAAAATCGTTCAAGCTAGCAAATTAAAATACTTTTTTGTTTGAATAAATGAACTTAATAATCATTTTTTTTATTACCATGCCGTACGTAGCGAAGCACGTACCGGGCCGCTAGTAAAATTATAGAATAGTCGGAACTTACCTAATGGGTATACTAAAAATATGAAATGAATAGGGATTCCAATCCTACTAATATTATAAATGCGAAAGTTTGTGAGTATGGATGGATGTATGGATGTTTGTTACTATTTCACGCAAAAACTACCCAACGGATTTTGATGAAACTTTTGTAGTAATATAGCTTATACATCCGAATAACTCATAGGCTATAATTTATAGATTTTAACGCGGGTAAACCGCGGGGCACGGCTAGTAATAATATAAAATTGTATATATTCCACGGAACGAAAATATGGTCGCTTACTGTTGGCATCATTTATGAAGGCTCAAGGTCAATTGCCAGCTAAAGTTGCAGTTTGTGGGGCAAAAAGCTGGTGGAACTAACGGCCGCTGGGGCAGAAAGGTTATTGAATGGTGACCATGAACTGGAAAACGCAGCATGAGCAGGCCCACAAATTGCACCGACATTCTTGGAAAGGTCACGGGTAGTAACGCATCGTCGAGATAGTTGTGGGAGACCATGGTCCGGCGGTGGAAATCTTTTGGATGACATGATGAAGAAAGAGCAGTGTTGGTAACAAATATTTCAGCCCAAGACCGGTAGTAGCGGAGATCTTAGGAGGGGGAGGCTTTGTCCAGCGTGGACGTCCTTCGGCTGATATGATGGTGTAGCTGTGTTTTTAAAATTGGCTCATATACAAATAGGACATATTTATCACTTTCGTCATAAGATATAAAAAACGTTTTACTACAGCGCCCGTGTCTGTGAAATGAGTCAATAAACTTTAGGAACTGTAAAGACTCGCAGCAGCAAGGGGACTCTATAATTGGATCTAGGGAGAGACCTTCACAATGATAACACACGTCGTATTAAACACCAATCACTTATTTTTTTAAAATAATAATAAACTAGTTTTTACAATGTATTCGTATATACGAGTATGTATTTAGCACTTCACTTTGGTAACTGTTGACAAAACATCACTCAAACATAAAATTATACTTTTTATTTAATTTGTATTCTATTCTAACTTTAAAAGCTATGTCCAGCTATTTTAATAAAATAACCAGAGTTTTGCTATCTTCTCAAAAGAGACAGAAGAGAATCATATCTGTGGTCATATTTATGAATCGAGATGCAAAAGATACCATCTACTATCACTCAAGGAGAGAAGAACTATATCAGATATCTCATGTCTAGTGAAGATAGCACAATCCTCCATTTACTCCCCACATCTCTTCTCTAAGATACAATTACGCACCCCTACTAGATCGGTCAGGGTACATTTTCTTTTTCTTTTTCTCAACGTCCACTTTTTTTTTTTTTATTTGTTATGGGTTTGCTCTTGACTCTAGTCTATGTCAGAGATGACAGAGACAAAGTCTACGATGGAGCGAGCTTACCCAGAAGGAGCCTGTTCACTCTAACTTTGAAGAGATTAGGGTTATAAGCTTTTGGAAACACCGACGCAGGCAGTGAGTTCCACTCTTTTGCTGTGCGCATTATAAAAGACGTTTGGAAACGCTTAGTGCGAATTGGTGGAATAGCTACAAGGTAAGGATGGTAAGATGCAGTGCGTCTGGATGTCCGATGGTAGAAGGGGGCCGGTGGGATGAGGTCGTGGAGTTATTGGGCACACTCATCGAAGTACAATCTGTAGAAGACCGACAAGCAGGCAACCTTAAGACGATGAGCCAAGCTATGTAGCTTGGCATCCATCAGTTTTACGTCACCAATGAGCCTCTTAGCCCTGCGTTCCCCTACAGCAATACAAACTACAGACAAAACTCTTTTTTTATTAGATCCGCTAAATCTTACAATAAGTTGGTTGACTTTTCTGATCTTGACTTATTCACAACTAAGCCACGTGTATTTAAGCATACACTTACTAAACATTGGTTCGAATTGGTTCAATAACTGTGTTGCTTTATCAAGTGTAATTGTATAGTTAAGCATAATATCTCAATCTCATTTTCGTTGTCTTATTGTATCTTATATTAAGCAAACAAGCTATTTTTGTATTCATTTGCGAAAACATATAATTGGTAATTAGTTGTAATAACCTGTTACTTAGCATAAGTTGTTAATACTGTTTGTTTTCCTAATAAAATAAAAATAAAATATTACTACTACAAAAGTCTAGTTTTTTAAGAACAAAGCCTTCACTCTCGACTTTCATAACATGTAGTTAAACAGTGGGTGAGAGAAATAGTGGTCCTGTGCAGTAAGATCGGGGTTGAAATACGAGGGCGCCGCCCATGGTAATGGCGGAGCGATTACCTGAACAAGTATTTCACACGTGCAGTGGTAGTTTCTTAGACTATTATTAAATTCCTATTTGCTAAAGCTAAAGATAATATATGTTTGGCTTTATAATTTTAGAATTGGATAGAAAATTAAATTTAGTTATATATTTAGAGAAAATAATAATAATAAATAATAAGTGAAGAAAGTATTCATTGTGCCATTGGTGCTTTCTAGTACTGGTATGATTCCAAAATACTCGTACATCACTCACTCCGTTTTTTGGATTTACCAGCAACTAAATATGCAAAGAGCAGCAATTCTTAACACTGGCCGAATTCTGCGAAAGTTTTAACATGATGACCCCTATAATAACGAATCCCTGCAAGAATATGATGCTGACTTGGTTTGAGCCCGTAGGCATCATCACTAACCGAAAAATATTTTTCGAGAAAATAATAATAATAAGAGACATTACTGACACGCGGCCATCTGATTCCAAATTAAGCAGAGCTTGTTCTATGGAAATCAGATAACTGATATACTACTTTTCTTTTCTAAATACATACTTATACCTTAATTACAAACAAACATATGACAAACAGACATGCTTGCCTTTCACGCAGCAGGTCGTCGGTTCGATTCCCACCCAGGACAGATATTTGTGTGCATGAACTAATATCTGTCTTGTATGGGAATCGAACTCACGACCTGCGGCGTGAAAGGCAAGCAGTTACCAACCACGTTAGCTGGCCCAAAATAAAATACAAACAACTGTTAACTTAGTTTATCCCGTGATTAGACGGAAGTCGTCTCACTACAGCGGCCGCCTGAGATGTGGCCTATAAGGCCGGTGCCCTCAGGTATTAGTCGTTTAAATTAAGCTACTGGTTGAGAGCATTTTGTGCTAGCAAACTGCTCGTTGTTTTCAATTCTTTAATTTGATATACTATTGCTAAATGTAACAATAATAACATAGTAACTTGCTATTTATTATTTATTTAAGAATATTAAAAATACATGTGACGAAACAGACCGCACGGACGGACTATTTTAAAATATTTTGTTACTTTAATAACTGTTTTTAAACTGTGTTTATGTAATACATTGTGAGCTTGACAAGTACAGTGTATGTAAATACCCAAGTGCTCAATAAATTTCATTATTTCATTTCATTATTTCATTCCATAATTTCATTTCATTACAAGCAGACGAATTAAATATGTTGTAATAGTCAACTAAACACAGTACGCTTAATATATTGGTCTGCTAAGTCCGATAACACATACTCGTCAAGTCATTTCAGCATGCATTTAGCAGAATAAGTTTCTAAAAGGTCGTTTACTTACAGTTGCGGTATTCTGCCTAATCTTTTTATGTATCAGAAGCTTACACTCGGTGATTTGATTAGGCACGTTTTAACTATACTTTGTGATTTGATTCATCTGAAAATCAACCTTCATTCTTTTAACTTAAAGTAGATTTTTCTTGAAACCAAAGTGTAAGTAACATTCAACTACTACTGCTCCAATAACCTGGCCTGGCAAACACCTTCAAAAATTCATCAAAAAGTTTTGTACTCGTATGAAGAAAAAACCGGCCAAGTGCGAGTCGGACACGCGCACGAAGGGTTCCGTGCCATTATCTATAAAAATGAGCAAAAAATTAACGTTTGTTGTATGGGAGACCTCTTAAATATTTATTTTATTTTATTTTTTAGTATTTGTTCTTATAGCGGCAATAGAAAGACATCATCTGTGAAAATTTCAACGGTCTAACTATCACGGTTCATGAGATACAGCCTGGAGACAGACGGACAGACAGACAGACAGCAAAGTCTTAGTAATAGGGTCCCGTTTTACCCTTTGGTTACGGAACCCTAAAAAACTATACATTATTCGCAACTAGAGATCGATTCGATCCATAAAACGTATCTAACAAAGTTTTCCCATTATTCCAAATTAACACACTACGGACTCATTCAAAACTAGTTATTCAAACTCGAAGTACTAATAAAGCGAAGACTAAGGTAATTAAAAATTGGATCACCCCAAAAAATAACTAATGTTAATTAATCTAGACAATGGACGTATAAAAATTATTAATGGGCTCTGAAATTTGTTTTATAGTCCAATAAAGGAACTAGGACATGATATTATGGGCTTTATGACTTATTTAATGATATCTATCATGAATCATATTTTTTTAACTAAATTATTATTCTGGCGGGAGCTAGCCGTACACATGTGTGACGACTTACTTACTTATCGTATGGGCAGTGGTTATTTTTACCACTCCGGTGGTAACATTAAAGCGCGACCGTCGTTATTAGCACAAGGCCCGTCATAATAATAATACCTTAATATAGACAGAACCATTAACAATATGTAGTAAAACTATTAGACTTAAACTAGATAATTAAACATAATCTCTTGACAATAACTTGATACGAGCTAGCTAAATATCAATGCTATAATAAAATAAATTTTATAAATGTTTTCATACAATGTGTACCTAAATATCTATGTTACTAGAAATAATAATGTATACAACTATATTATTACAAACATGTTCTGACTATTTACAAGCTCTTTTTTAAAGTCTACGTGAATAAAAACCTTTTTTATTTATTTATTTAACGTCAAGATTGTTCAAACCGCCCGGTAGGCCTCTGACATGGCTTAACGACTGTTGCCTAATGGCTACAACCGGGACCGATAACTTAACTTCAAGTTAAACTTCTTTCCACACGCTTAACTTGGGGAGTTAGTTGGTGAATACGTGGTGAGAGCATTACGATAAATGTTATCGGGAGTGGCAAATAGAAGTGACAGCGAGATATAAGTTCTTGAAGATAGAAGTTGTTTTTCATTGAATTGTCATTGAAAAATACATAAGTCTTTAACTGGCCACTAGTCACTCAGGCTGAGATCTATAGAGCGTACTTAGACTTTGCTCAAACTTTACTTACGTAAAACTTTGCTAAGTGTATGCTAAGCTTATACTTTGATTTGGTATTTATAGACTTTTTGAAGTTAAGATTATGCTTAGCATAAGCTAAGAAAGACGAAGTCAAAACACCAATTGTAATTTCGTTACATGCATTAACTTCTGTCTAAGTAAAGTCTGAGCAAAGTCTAAGTACGCTTTATAGATCTCAGACTCAGTGACTAGTTAAAGACTTATGTATTTTCTTAAGACTTAAGTATGTATAGATACTTAAGTCTATACAAACTTAATACTTACGTATTTTCTTAAGACTTAAGTATGTATAGATACTTAAGTCTTAAGAAAATACATAAGTCTTTAACCGGCCACTTAGTGACTAGTGGCCAGTTAAAATAAAATCGTACCTAGCAAAGTCAGAACTGTACATTGAATATTTTTTTAATAAAGATACTTAGGGCGTGATCTACATTCGATATCAAAGCTAAAAATATAATTTAGAATTTTTGTTTGTCTGTATGTACGAGTATGTCCGGGTAAAACTCGAAGTAAATCAAATTGCTAAATTTGAAGTAAATTTAGGATTTACTTCAAATTTTGCATGAATATTAATATACATATTATCACGCTATCATCTACAGGGGAGGAGCTGTGATAATTTATAAAATTGAACGAGGGTAAAACCGCGGGGCACCGTTAGTTGAAAAATAACATATTGTTTTAACTGGCCACTTAGTGACTCCGTATTCTTAAATAAAACAATCAAAACTCATAATTGCATATTTTTTTTTTAATTTCATTATTAATTTCCCATAAATAAGAATACCTTCGTGTCCACCTCTTAAACTTTCAACATAGTTAAAAATATATAACGATAAAATAAGCTGAAACAATTCCTTCACCTAAGAATGGCTAAGTGTAAAATCCCCACCTTTTATATCTCCCTGATATACAGTGTAAGTTAGTTTGTCGTTGTCCGAGGCTTATGAGAGTTGGCGGCTGCAAGTCAGGAAGTTGCTGCGACTTGCACCGTCTGACGCCACTCTCTGAATATAATGGGGAACGAAAATAGAGGACTCTTTGGTAAATCAACTAAAGATCTACAACTATAGGCGGTTCTTTGCTTAAGATAAGGTATTTATATATTGTACACCAAGAAAACAGGGATGCATCACATAATTGTTGCGACTGACTTTAAGATCTTTTTATTGAGCTACTGGTATCAGACGGCATAATCTGACGATGTCAGAATCATTTTCCGTCTATCTTCCATTAGCAGACCGGTGGACCTTGAAGAACTTAAACCTAGCTGAATGGACAGGGTCCCTTTTTCGCCCTTCCGGAAATAGAGCAAGTTTTTCGGATTTTAGGATTGACAGCCGCCTCTCTTTGAACTTCAGACAATCATATGCAATTCCATTGTTGCCTCTTCAGTTGATTTCATTTCAAATTCCAGTTCAAATATCTTCTTTACCCGCAGTGTAAAAGTGATGTAAGTTGACAGGGCCAGAGGTCTCTGATAGTGGTAACATTACATTTGCCGTGGATACCTACGTAGCACCTGCTCGCCGATGCCACAGCTGTTGAAGGACTGAAGGTCTTAGTATTATGCTGTCTATTCATTTAATTGGCGGGGATATACAAAGATCGCCGTAAGTTGGCCATAGTACTTAGAAAATCGCTGCTGCGCGTTCTCTGGTATGTAGATATTCCCGCGGGAAGATTTTTACTCTGCTGGATGTAATGGAGTGGTTATATTCGTGGCCATCACTGCACAAGAATAATATTTCATCTCACAAAGATAGTAGAACCGTGACTTTATGCAATATGTACTGTTAGGTGATTTTTTTTTACTTAACGTTAAATAAATCAACCTCCTATTTCCACTATTTCTGTACCGTGTACACTTAAGCAAAACTTTATTATGTCTTAACTAGCGCACCGACTCTTATTACAAAGTTATGCCTAAAACTTGTGCCGTGTCTAAACTATGACTTGTCTTGTAACAATAAACAAATTTTAATTAAAACTGTTCTCTAAGTTATCTTCTGGAGTGATACTAGAGAAATTGTACAATATTATTACTATTTGGGTGCATAGTTATTATGACTATAACATAAATATATATGATAATTCCAAAAATATAAAAGTCATAAATTATAATTTATTCAAAAAATTCTAAATAATATAATAATATCTATGGACAATATCTGGGGACGATGTCACACAGATCACCCTAGCCCCAAACTAATCAAAGCTTGTACTATGGGTACCAGGCGACGATACACGTACTTATAGATAGATAAATACTTATATACATAGAAAACATCCATGACGCAGAAACAAATATTCGTGCTCATCACACAAATATTTGCACTTACCAGGATTCGAACCCAGGACCACCAGCTTCGTAGGCAGGATCACTACCAACTAGGCTACGGTGACCGTCATAATATATACATAGATCTTGTAAAAGTCTGTAAGATTTTCCGAGATTATTATGATGAATTTATTGTGAGTCAGTAAACTATAACTGTAAATTGTCTTAATTCTACTTGCCGCGTACCTGTTGGCGTGGTTGTGCAAATACTTGCTTTTCACGCCGGTGGTGGTGGGTTCGATTCCCACGACATATATTTGTGTGCATGAAAATGTCAGTTTGTCTTGAGTCTGGGTGTATTATCTATATAAGTATGTATTTACAAAAGAAAAGTAGTATATGTAGTATATCAGGTATCTGGTTTCCATTATTATTATTATTTGTTTGGGGCTTGATGCCTTGATGGCATCTTGCTATCTCGACCATTACTGATCTATTATAGCAGAGCTCCTTGACTTTGTCAAAGTTCACTGCTCAATCCTACAGCTTCCAAAAACTCCCAGATTTATTGTGCAGTGAGTGTTTGTATCTCTTCCGGTTGCATTATATGCTGTCCTAAGTGGATACTTCTACAACGCATTACGGTTTCCATAATACAAGCTCTGCTTAGTTTGGGATCAGATGGCCGTGTATAATAATGTCTCAGAATATTATTATTATTTAGTGCAAAAATCTATTATAGACTATACATTCCAAAATGCATGATATTTTTTTTCTAATTATCTCACCTAAGATGACATATACAAAGTGTTACATAAATATTGGACGTAACTTTAAGAGTGAACCCATGACAATAAAACAGTTAAGAAAACAAGTTCGTGAAATCCGAAAGATGTTACTTTGGTTCCCCGTACAAATAAAACATCAGCTGATCGTTTTTCTTGTATGTTAGGGGTTAATCTGTTTTTGTGAATTTTGTAAGTTGATGCATTATGTTAGGTTTAATAGGCAGTACTGGTGTGATCGTTAACGCGTACCTAGAACCTCCGCTACAAGCACTGTTAGGCTGGCTACCGTGATGGTTTTAGTGGGAAGCCCTTCATACCCCGTCGCCTCCCCAAGCGACGGAAAAGCGTCATCAGCATCAGATTTCAGCACCTAAAAAAACGGTTTAGTAGGCAAATATTAAGCTCCTTAAGTTACATCTGCTATTTATAATACATCTTGTATATTAATATCTATAATAATATCTAGGGACAATGTCACACAGATCATCCTAGCCCCAAACTAAGCAAAGCTTGTACTATGGGTACCAGACGACGATATACATACTTATACAGTATGTTAGGTTAAACGAGGGACATATTAAGGGAGGGTGTTCAGTATTCGATTCTCGTCCCAAATATTTAAAAAGCCTATAACCTAATTTTTTTTCGTAATTGTCCTATAAAATACATTATCATGAACACTGAGACATGACACGCGCAAGAAATGAACTTGTAAACAGTAAAAGCTCGTGCGTAAACCCCGCCCTCCCCCTCGCCCTTTCCTCTGTGTTGTTTCGATGCACCGGCAGGACCCACCCCCGCGCTGACCGCAACCGCAGTCTATGCGAGCGCGCCGCTAGTTCCGCATGTCTGGCGCATCCGCGTATTGCATAAACAACCCTTACCGATAAGTGTGTTCTGTAAACGTGTACTTGACTAACTAAAAATGACGTCATATCAATATTCCAATGAAGAATACTGGGATATGGTTCGTACCTACGTGTTATCGAATGATAGTGTACGTGGAGCTATTAATTTGTACCGAGAGATGTTTCCCAACCGCCAGATTCCGTTGTACAACCTTATGCTAGGTGTCAACCAACGATTGCGAACATTTGGTCAGTTCACCGTACCGACGCATGCCCAAAGACGAGGGAGGGAGCCATACCCAGTGCACCTACAAGAAGCCATTTTTGAATACTTCGAGCATCACCCACAAGGAAGCACTCGAAATGCTGCAAGACGATTCTGTGTATCACATTGGATTGTGTGGAAGCTGCTGCATGAAGAAGGAATGCACCCATACCATTTTAGACCCGTTTGGTTTAAAGTATGAAGCGAGAATGGATTCTACCTATAGGTCATTGACCCGCACACATGTTCTGCGATAATACTAAACACGTTAGCGCAAGGGTGTATACACGTTGTGAGACTTTTGCGAAATTTTTGGTATGGTTCTGTTTGTTATTTATCAGTGTTTTTTTTTTGTTCATATTTTTATTAGTATCATATAAGCATACAATATTATGGGTTTGAATACGTCCCTTGTTTAAACTAACATACTGTATATATAGATAGATACTATATATATATAAAAAACATCCATGACCCAGAAACAAATATTCGTGCTCATCACACAAATATTTGCACTTACCGGGACTCGAACCCAGGACCACCAGCTTCGTAGGCAGGAGCACTACCAACTAGGCTACGGTGATTATGTTTATATTGGTATTAAATACTATGTTAGAACTATCACGTCTATTTCATTTAAATCTAAAGTAACCATCACTAAATTGGAAAATATATTCTATTTTACATACACACACCTTATAATATAAAAAAATTGTTGGCGATCTTTATTTTATTTTATTGAAAATATATGTAAGAATGATTATGTTACAAAATTAAATATTAACATTAATATTGCCCCGGTAAGGCACAGCAAGTAACACAAAACTGCTTGCTGTGCCCTATCTGAATTCATGTTGATATTTAATTTTGTAACATCAATTGAATACATGATTGCAATAAAGTTTAAAGTTGCATATGGCAAACTCAGTAGCACAATCAATAATAATAATAATAAATAAATAAAATACACTTTATTGTACACAAAAAATAAAAGAACATTTAACAATGATTATAATGTACAATGGGCGGTCCTATCGCATAAAGCGATTTCTTCCAGACAACCTTTGGATGGATAGGATTTAAATGTGTAAAAATGCCGGGGATGGTGCAACAAAGTGTGGTACATAGGTAAAAAAGAAGAAAAGAGATAATTAAAAAGGTATACTAAAAACTAAAAATATCTTAATGATCATATTATTATTACACATACATATACGTAAATAAAATACTATATTATACTATACTATAAATATAATACTATATTAAAATACTATATTCATATAAAATAAATTAATAATTATTATGATAGAGACAGATAGTGGTCTTTCACAAGTTTTTTGAAGCTTACTATATTCTGAGAGCATTTAATAGAAAAAGGTAACTCATTCTACAATCAATCATCATTCTTAAATTTTTTTGGCTTGGATATAATCATATTATTTCATGTGATAATATTATATACTATTACTTAAAACTGGCTTACTGGGTATAAACATATGAAACTAATTTCGACTTATAAAACATATACTGTGTTGACACGTAATAGGTGTAAGAACAAAATAACAATGTTTGTTATACTACTTTAACCATGTCAAACTCATCTAACAAGACAGATCCTATATTGCGAAACAAAGAATGATATGAAAACTCACCCTGCGTGTACCTCTTAATGGAGTCACGTAAAGGACAAGAAACTTTTATTAGATCCATCATCTTTGGCTCCGGTGCATTAAACAGGGTTCACGCACCATTTTCTAAGAATATCTTTATCTACCTGTTAGTAAATCTTTTGGGATCACGTTTTTGTGACGTCATTACGCAAATGTTATACTCTATAGTCATAGATAATACTATCGTAAAAATGTCGGCTCGTAAAGTGTCCGAAATATGATAGACATTGGACTTAAGTGAGGCTATATATAGGTAATGAAACTGAATCAATCCATCAATAACAAGTAATTTAAAATAATTTGTTTTAAAGGCAACGCCCGCATTAGGAAATTTAATACCTGCGTCGCGGGGTACTTTACAAACATATAATACACCTCGACCGATCCTTTGTAAATTTCAATGTGTCACGGTCCGAGATAAGGCCTGGTCCTCAAAGACTAAGCTAAAAGGATCGGGAGTCACTATCTCAGAATTCCTGACCACCACTAGGCACTCCGCGTTTATTGCTGGACGTTTGAAGTTTGGTATCACGAAATGTTTCAGTCAGGGTGGCCATGTCTTCGTTATCAGTCCATCTGGTACGCGGCACCGGGTTTTTACAGTGGAAGATGTCAATAATATCTCGACAGAAGTTCCGAAACCACCCGAGGTCCCTGATAAAACTATCTCCGCCCCACGAACGAGAAGAAATGCAGCTAAGAAGTAACTCTTTGCTTGTACCATTTTGTTCCTTTTCTTGTTTACAACTTAAAGGTGAATATCGCAGCACCCTCATAAATATAAAGTAAACAATAATAATCGTCATAAACATTTTGTAAATGTCATGTTTATGTCAAAGAGTATTTAAACAGCAATGTTGTCTATGAATGTTTACGGTGCGTTCCATGTCGTTATCTATGTTTTTTGTCATAAATGTAACATTTTTGTTCATGGTGCTCGATATTCTCGAATACTTCACCGATCGAGATTATAATTATATTTTCTTTGTTTTGTATTCTCTACGACACTACAACTGGCAGGTGGATAGCTAAAGTTAAATTAAATTTACAGTATATTGTGTTATTTATCGTATTCAGGTATTTTGATTATTTATTTAGTTTTATTTATTTATTTGTAGTATATTAATTTTATCTATTTATTATGTCATTTTTGGATTGTGATAGTGATGACGATAGTTTTATGACTGCGGATAGCGATTCAAGTTTTACAAGCATTCCCTCCCTTGGGGACATGCTTGTTTCACAATTTTCTGATGTTCCTAAGAACTTCAATGTGGTCCACATAAATGCCCAAAGCATTCCGGCACACTTCCCAGATATGCTGGCTAACTTGGACTGTAAGAACATCCACGCTATTCTTGTATCTGAATCTTGGTTGAAACCATGCCTTTCATCAATCTCTTATTCTCTTCCTGGATTTAACCTAATACGTAACGACCGTGTGATCGGAGGTGGTGGAGGCGTAGCAATATATCTGCGTAATTACATTAATTTTACTATAGTCGACACGTCACCACAGCCTCCATCAAATGCTGGTGAGCACCTTTTTATAGAGGTTGAATTACATCACACAAAGGTTTTATTAGGAGTATACTATTGCCCTTCTCTTCGCATTAATTATTTTTCGTCTTTTGAGACACTTTTAGAAAATCTTACACCTTCTTACAGTCACACTATCGTCATGGGTGATTTTAACACATGTCTTCTTAAAAATGACTCCCGTGCTTCTTCTCTTCAATCGATAATTGATTCCACTAACCTTTTCTGCCTTCCTTTAAATGCTACACATCGTCTCCCTAACGCCACTCCCTCTTTACTTGATCTGATTATCATTTCTTCTCGTGATCACGTCTCTAAGCATGGACAGTGCTCCGCTGATGTGTTTTCTTATCACGATTTAATCTATCTTTCATATGAAATCCGTCCTCCAAAGGCAAAGTCGAAAATTCTTCTGCAACGCAATTTTAGTGGTATGAACATCGAGAAACTACGAGAAGCTGCTAAAAACATTGATTGGAGTGCACTCTTAGACTCAACTTCAGTCAATGATCAAGTTAACGAACTAACTTCTCAGCTGATTGCTTTATATGATATATATGCCCCAATTCGAGCCATAAAGGTAAAGCATCTCCCGGCTCCTTGGCTAACCGTCGAAATAAAAAACATTATGGCTCGAAAAGCAGCAGCGAAAAGTAGGTATAAATGTCGGCCTTCAGCCTTAACTAAAGAAAAGTACATTGCCGTTCGGAATCTCAGCAATAAGATGTGTAGGAATGCACAGCGCCAAAATATTCATAAATCAGTTGAAAATGAAGATCCGGCAAGGATTTGGAAATTTCTCAGATCATTAGGAGTGGGAAAAAGTAAAGATTCAATTCCTAAAACATTAAATATTGATTCGCTTAATCAGCATTTTTCTTCTGCGTCATCCAATTTTAATGGAACAACCAAAACTAACACTCTTAACTATCTTTCATCTATTCCTACTCCTACTTACTCTCCATTTGTTTTTAATCAATTTACAGATTGTGATGTTAAGAAGAGCATTCTGTCGATATCATCTAACGCGGTTGGAACTGACAATGTCACCCGTAATATGGTTCTTCCTATCCTTGATGAAATCCTTCCTGTTCTCTCCCATATCTTTAACTATTCCATTTCCAGTGGCTGCTTCCCGACAGCGTGGAAAGCTGCCCAAGTCACTCCTTTACCCAAAACCAAAAATCCTGAATCATTTTCAGATTACCGTCCCATTTCTATACTCCCTTTCCTCTCAAAAGTCCTGGAACGCCTTGTTTCCAACCAACTTAGCTCCTTCCTTTGCAGAAACCATCTCCTCAACCCGATGCAATCAGGTTTCCGTCCCGGCCATAGTACCGTAACTGCCCTTGTTCATATTACGGATGACATAAGAAGGGCCATGGAGGATGGGAATCTAACAGTTCTCATTCTTCTCGATTTCAGTAACGCCTTCAACTCGGTAGATTTCGACATTCTCCTTGGTATTTTAAACTCTCTTAATATATCTCCAACTGTAATTGATTGGTTCCGTACTTACCTGTTCGGCCGCCGGCAAAGAGTTCGCATTGAAAATTGTTTTTCTCCATGGTGCAGTACAACAGCCGGCGTGCCTCAGGGTGGCGTGCTTTCTCCGTTACTCTTCGCAATTTTTATTAATACGATCTCCCGACACCTAACCTCATCCTATCATCTTTATGCTGATGATCTCCAAATTTATACTCACACTCCATTAGCTACATTTACGGAAACTATTAACTTAGTCAACAAGGATCTCGCTAAGATATGTAAATGGAGTCAAGAGTATGGTCTCCGAGTTAATCCATTGAAAACCCAGGCCATTGTCGTGGGCAGCTCTCGAATGGTTTCCAGGGTAGATTGGTCCCGAATCCCCCAAATTAATTTTGATGGTGTTCTGATCCCATTTAGCAATGAAGTCAAGAACTTGGGGATAATAATAGACAACACTCTATCTTGGGGTCCACAATTAAAGACAGTGAGCCGAAAACTTTTTGCATCCGCTGGTTCCCTAAGACGTCTTCGAAACTTCCTACCCATTACCACTAAAACTGCCCTTGCACAATCACTTCTCTTACCGATTCTCGACTATGCCGACGCCAGCTATCTTGATCTCACACAAGAACAACTTGATAAACTTGAGCGACTCCAAAACTTTTGTATCAGATTCATATTTGGCTTACGCAAATATGATCATGTTTCCGAGTTTCGTGCCAAGCTCAAGTGGTTGCCTATTCGCTTTCGTCGGAATGCCCATATTCTCACTTTAGTATTCAATATACTTTTCAACCCCACTACTCCTTTATATCTTAAAGAACGTTTTGAATTCCTTTGTGACACTCATTCGAGGCTTTTAAGATCATCAGAAAACCTTAAATTGCACATTCCAGCGCACTCTTCCACCTTTATGGACAAATCATTTGCAGTCCAAGCAGCTCGTTTGTGGAATGAGTTACCAACTTCTATTAAATGCTCTCAGACTATAGTAAGCTTCAAAAAACTTGTGAAAGACCACTATCTGTCTCTATCATAATCATTATTAATGTATTTTATGTGTATATAGTATTTTAATATAGTATTATATTTATAGTATAGTATAATATAGTATTTTATTTACGAATATGTATGTGTTATAACAATATGATCATTACATTAGTTTTTTAGTATATCTTGTTAATTATCTATTTTCTTTCTATTTTTATCTATGTACCACACTTTGTTGCACCGTCCCCGGCATTTTTACACAATTAATTCCTATCCATCCAAAGGTTGTCTGGAAGAAATCGCTTTATGCGATAAGACCGCCCATTGTACATTATAATTAGTGTTTCTTTGTTAATGTTCTTTTTTATTTTTTTGTGTACAATAAAGTGTATTTTATTTATTTTATTTATTAATAGACGGACACAAATTACATCCAGCCTCGGAACAACTATTTATGGGTCACACACTACAACTCGGACTCGAACCCGCGACACGAAGCGGCGAGGCGACTGAATTAGCCGATGCGCCACACGTGCACATAATAATAATGGTGACAGCGGCGAATATCAGAATATCACCACCCCGAGGCAATATCTACGAGAGGACGGGTAACAGCTTCTTTCTGAGTACTATGACCTTCATACTACGTTCGCCAACCAGTCTACCAAGCGTGGTGGTTATGGCATATGCCTCCAAGATAATCCTAGAGGGAGGCTTTTGTCCAGCAGTGGACTATTTACAGCTGCTACGATGAATGTTCAGGAGAAGGCTAATAAATGTGACATATTTTTTTTAAACAACTTAGTTGGCAAACAAGCATACGGTCCACTTGATGGTAAGTGGTCACCGTAACCTATGAACGCTTGCAACACCAGGGGCATCACTAGCGCGTTGCCGACCCTAAAGGGTCGGCAACGTAAAAAGGGAGTTGTAAGGTTTCTAAAGAAACCTTACAACTCCCTTTTTGAAGGGCCCCATGCTGTAGTCTCTTGGGAAAACCGAAACATTTTTAGACATTCTATTTTAGGTGTATTATAGGGATGGTGCCTCACGTCGCGACTTGGTTCATCTGTTAATCCGTCTGCCACAGTAGTATATTTCAACTACAGCTCGTGTTAAAACTTTGTAAAGTTATAAATGTACGCTAGAGGAAATGTAAAATTTTAGAAGATATTTTTATTTTCTTCGTTAAAGGGACTGATGAAGACAAAATCGTGGGTATCAATTCAGAGGTAAGAGCTTAGTTTGAAAATTTTATTACTGAGTTTATTTTTGAAAATTTAACATTAAAAAAAAGATAGTAAACTAATTCGAGTCAAGTTTTAAACATTTCATCTCGACTATGAGTATATATATAATAATCAATCATCATATCAGCCGAAAGACGTCTACAGCTGGACAAAAGACAAAAGGATCTCCACAATAGTCGGTCCTGCGCTGTCTGCATCTAGCGGCTTCCCGCGACCCTTGCAAGATCGTTGGCCCACCTTGGCACCCGCCCACGCTGCGTCTTCCGGTTCGTGGTCGCCACTCGAGAACCTTTCTGCTCCATCGGATCTCCGTTCTACGAGCTATGTGCCCCGCCCACTGCCACTTCAGTTTGGCAATTCTTTGGGGTATGTCGGCTACTTTGGTTCGCCTGCAGATTTCGATGTTTTTGATTCGATCGCGCAGGGATACTCCGAGCATAGCCCTCACCATTGCTCTTTGGGTGACCTTGGAATTCCTTCTGATGAAGTCCATAGTAAGCTTCATAATCAATTGTGACTATAATATGTCCCGCGCGCATGTCTAGTCACCCTCGAGACTGGTATCCAAATTCGAAATTCAACCACTTACCACCTTTTACTTAACAATACGCACCTACGTATCAATTTTAGTGTTTTAATATACAATCGGTTAGGCTAATCTTACATTAATATAGTTTTATCTATTATTCAGTAGTTCTATTTATTGTCAATAAAACTGTTGATAACATATATGAATTGGATAATCTTTCAAGCAACAACGACGAGCTATCATTTTGACTCAATGTACTGTGTAATAATATGTATGGCTGTATAAAATATATTGAAAATAAATTGTTTGCAAATGGTGGATTAGGCAATTTTGTCTTTGTAAGCAATTTTAGGCATGATTGCCTTAAATTAACACATTTGGGACACATACGAGTCGGTATATTAAAGTGTAATATCATTTGGTATTATATAATCCTTTTTATCTGATTTCTTGTGTTTTTTTCATTTCTATTTGGTGTTGGCTCCCAGTTTAACCTATTTCGGATAACTAACAAACTTTATTAAACGACTGCCACCACCATTGTGGTGCATTAGTTGAACACATACGTTCGGCCGTTGCCTACTCTATCACCAGACCTCAAACTCAAGAAGAGCTTTGTTGATTACGGATGCCGTGCATACCCCACAACAACTTTTTGACTAGTTAGAAAGCACGTGGGCGGCCATTTCTTAAAGTGTTTAATGAAGAGATTTTAAGCATGAAATCGCTATGATTATATCAATGATGGAAAAATAGTTATTTTTTCACGATTAAAGTTTCAAAAATATTCAGTTCTGCCTTTTTTCTATTTCATTGACGACATTAACTTTAAGTTTTTATTTATAGTTAAAAATGGAATTGAATATTTTTTTACAGTAAAAAATGAACTTGATCCCTAAATACTTTTGATGTGTGTGTTATGGTTAGAATGGGTGTCTGATTGTAGTAAGTCTGTGTCTACTTACGGCTTACCGTCCTTTCTGGGCTACGGAGCTTCGCAACTCAATCGGTGGTTGCCCTCCGGTACCCGAAACAAATTTGAGGTTTTTCACAAATTTTTTGTTTACATATATTTGTATTTTTTTTCTTTAAGAGAGCCCAAACATCTCCACAATGGCTGTATTGCGCTACCTTAGGTCCTTCTTACACTGAATTTTTCGGTTCATATTCGCCACTCGAGAAACTTTCTGTTCCAGCAGCCGTCAGTTCTACGAGCTATGTGCTTTGCCCACTTCTACTTCAGCCTGGCAATTTTTCTGATTAATAAGATGTATTAAAAAGAACATCAAAATCTTATCCAAATATTCTTTTTTCTAAATACATTTTACAGTAAACCTAGCACGCTTAAAAATACTATTTTCATAGATTATCAGATATCATACACAATTTGATACATTACTCATACATGCTATAAAAATATTTATTTATTAATTTTTTGCTATCGACGGCCGAATATCTTTGTTCATAATCTTAGAGAATCCAAGACCCAAGAGTTTCTTTGAAGTTACTTAAAAATAAAGAATTATATTTGAAACTATCTTCATCCTGGGAAATAAACAAAAAAATCTGTACAAAGGGTTTATATTTAAACTTAGAATATAAACATTAACCAAAATCTTTATTATCAGATTGATATCTGAGGGTATTTGAAAATTGGATCATTGGATCGATTTCCGTAAAAGATACGTCAGATTTTTCTGCTTTTTTTACGTAACTGTGATGACTGCGATGAACACACACATCACACCTTTTCATCTCCTCCCGTGGCAGCTGTAGTAATCGTCTCGAAGGAATACTTAAACACAGGACGGGCAGTAGAGTCTTTCTGTGAACTATAATTATCATACTACGTACGTGAACAAGTCAGCGTAGCTTTATGGTTAAGGCATTTTCATGGGGAACATAAGTTGTACATAAACATGCAATTTATTAAACTAGTGAGACCATTGTTTTAAAAAAGGGAGGGAAAAATTTTAAAAGCACAGGTTTTAGAATTTGTGTCTGTCATTGTGTTTCTCATTTCATCCCAAGAGGATGATTATATCAAAACACATAACTTAAATTTACGACTCATCACGTCAGTCAAATGACTTAAACAAATGAACAAAAACCTCTTGTACAACTGTGGACATCATTCGACTAATATGCCTGCCGCATATCCCACGATCCTTGCCAGATTGTCGGTCAACGTTTAACACTGAACATTTTGTTCAGAATATCAAGTTTCTCGTGTTATCTTTTAGTTTAATGTAACACTGACATAATGGTTCCAAAGGTCACATTTACATAGGCTGTTAATTCTGCTCCTCAGCCTCTACTGCTGTAAAATTTCCCTAAATTGACTTTTGGGAGGCAATATAGAGTTAATATTGTACGAATATTATGGAGTTTTTGTTTTCTTGTAACTTAAAAGTCTCTATAATTAAATTAACATATTTATAGCTTTGCCGACGTACAAATTTAAAAATGTAATATAGCATTCATAAATGGAATTACTGCGGTGTAAATCCGTCACTTTATGATCATTATAAATCCATATCATAACATGTATTTGGTTGTGGTTGATGCATATGGTAAACGAGCTGTGCTACGCGGTTTTACACGCGTTAAATTTTATAAATTATCATAGCTCCTCCTCCGTAGGTGATAGCGTGATAATATGTAGCTTATATGTTGACCCGACCTCTTAATAATATTCATGCAAAATTTTAAGTATATCCATGCAGTACTTTTTGAGTTTAGCCCGGACATACATACAGACAAACAGACACACAGACAAAAATTCCAAAAACTATATTTTTGGCTTCGATATCGATTGTAGATCACGCCCCAAGAATCCTTTTTAAAAACTATTCAATGTACAGTTTTGGCTTTCCTACGATTTTATTATATGTATAGATGGGTAGAAATGTATCCTATGAGTAGTACTGCGGGAACAGCAGCTGTTATAGACAGTATCTATGAATTTATGTTGCGTTTTGGACTACCACACACGATAGTAAGTGATAATGGCACGGCTTTCACATTTCATGAATTTTCTAGAACCTGTTCATTGAATGATATAAAACATATGACAACTCCCGCATATCATCCAGCCAGCAACGCGCAGGCAGAAAGCTACGTTAAGATTGTAAAAAAGGAAGGTATTATGAGAACGGGCAGCAGCTCATCTCTCTGCATACTATGAGCATCGTACTGCGATTGTCAACCTGTCTGTCAAGCCTGGCGATTACTGCTTATCTCCTAAAATCATGAACATACATAATCATTGTGGAGAGCTTTGAACTTCACTACTATATATAAGGTTCCCTTGTCCAACCGTGGACATCTTTCAAACGATAAGAACAAATCTTATCTTGTCTTGTCTTGTATTGACGTAGATGAGTTAAGGTATAATTTCGAAATTGAGTAAATTCCAACCAAATACGTCACACGTAGTGTGACGTAAACAAACAATTATCAAACTATAAATATTTTTATTGTACAGTGTCACTATATTGTCTGAACAATAAAGATATTTACAAGAGGAATGTATCATAAACGTACATTATGATTGCATATCACCCATTTTTGTACTTTATATCTATCAATTTGATTCTCAGAATCAATATCTGTAGACGTATATTTTTATTTTCATTTATTATAGTAAGTGAACTCATTTATAACACTCGATTAATTAAAAAAAAATACAATAATGATTCATAAACAAGTTAATATAAAACATCAGAGAATTAATTTGAAATATAAATTAAATATTATGTGGAAATAAAAATATATAAATACCAAATTTACGCTACCTTTACATGCCATAAAAAGGTTCTTTCTTTTTTTTAAAAGACAACGCGGCAACGCCCGCACTTGGAAATCTAATCCCTGTGTCGCGGGGTACTTTACAAACATATATTAGACGGACACAAATTACATCCATTCATGTGGCAGCAAATCTTGTTATATGGAAATATTTATAAATAGCACATATTTTATTTCTATAAGATGGTGGTGGCCCAAGGTATACCATAGTTACGGGTCGATAATTTACGGTAAGTTTTTCGAGTATAGATGAGAAATTACCACAAAACTGCCTGAACTAACTTCATCCTAAATGTAATGAATGTGCCTAGATAATAGTACGTGTATTGAGTTTGGGCTTTTTGTTTGAGTTGAGATTTTATTACAGTACTGATCTGAACTGACTGATCTTATATAATGATAGATTTCAGACGTTCCTTGTTTACTTATGCTGTATAGGAATTTTGGTACATAATGATCTCTGATGGGATGGATCGTTTGTTGGCTCGCAAAAACCGTAGGTGGAAACACGTGACGATGATATGTTTATTAAACAAATAAGAACGGGGAACGATTCCTGGAAATTACTAGAGTATTCTTTAAGATGAGTTGTATAAATTTATGTGCGGAAGGGAATCGAACCCATGAACCACGGGGCATCAGCAGTTAAGTTAAAGGAGCATGGAACAGGTACAATTGATACCCTTAACGTAAAGAAGATGCGTAACGCCATCTTACGGATACTTTCACGACTATGACGTCTGGTATGCCAACTTAGATTGGGCAATTACCAACAGAGGAAACTGTTTAAATTCTTCCCTTTTTATTATTCTTAAATCATAGTTTAGTTTTATAAATAAATATGATTTAATCCTTACTTTTAGTTCTTTAAGGCCCACTTGCACCAAAAGCTGGGCTAAAATAAAGTAACTAGAGTTAAGTAACTTCGGGTTAATTCGTTAAAATTTTAACTCAACATTCTGTTGCGCCAATGAAAAATAACACTGAGTCTAAATAATATAATTAATTTTAAAGATACATATTTTTAATAATTAATTATATTAATTTATTTGCAATACAAAGGATGCCAGCTATCTGCCTAAAGTCCACGACGCCCATGAAGTGCTACACGACGCAACGCAGTCGACTTGTGGAAAGTAATAAATAAAGCAGAATATTTTCTACGCTACGTTTAATAGTAGTCTACGAATTTTAGTTTGAAATGTTTCTGTAGACTTTTACTTAGAGCAAGCATTAGGGATTTCCTGGACTTAAAATTCCGGAATCAAGAAGAATTAATATATCTTGTAAGATAGTTAAGCACAATTATCGCAATCTGTACTCAGAAGTCAAATAGACTCTGATATATGCTTTAACCATACAGCTATAGCTCTAATCTGGTAAATGGATGTCATCCATTTTAGAAATCATTAAGATATAATATTTTATTTTATTATTAAATAAAGAAAAGTTGAAAGTAATGCGCGAATCCAGTGCTGTATGCTTAGGTGAACTGACACTTGATTATGCTTATTAAGTGTGCAATATGTGTTTGTAGCGACCACGAACCGGAAGATGCGGCGTGGCCCCCTACAAGTGGACCGATGATCTTATGAAAGTAGCTGGAAGCCACTGGATGTAGTGGATAGCGCAAGGTCGGCTATTGTGGAGATCTTTAGGGGAGGCATATCTCCAGTCGTAGTCGTCTTTCGGCTGATATGATGTAGACGATATTTTTTAAATTTTCATTCGCTTATCATGTTAAAAAGAGATACACCAAGTGACGAAAACCCAAGTGACTGCACTCATTCGATCCCGCACAAAACAACTATTTCTGTGACCTATATATTTAATTTTGATCAGTCTGGATGTGATTTGTTTCTCTCAATTCATCATCTCAGCTGAACGACGTCCACTGCTGGACCTTCCAAGATTTCCACAATGGAGTTGTATCCATAATTTGGAAGGATATGCTATAAGCACCACAGATGATCGATGGTCAGTAGTACACAGAGACACGCTGCTAACACTTTCGTAAGAGATATTCCCACAGGACGATTTCTACGCCCCCCACGGGATATGGTGGGGTTACCATATTTTATGCCATCGGCAACACAGCAGTCCATCAATAATATGTTTGTAAAGTACCCCGCGATACAGGGATCAATATCCCTAGTGCAGTGTCTTAGAAAAGCTTTTTTGATACTCTACATATGAAATGTCTGCTTTTTGCTCGTACTCGTGCTGGGTTTACACGGAAAAAATAAACCGCGATAGTTGTGTACTAAAGCAGCTTTGTATTAAGCACGGGCCTGTTGGGGTGGTTGGCAAATGCTTGCTTTTCACACCGGAGGTCGTGGGTTCGATTCCCAGGACAGATATTCGTGTGCATGAATATGTCAGTTTGTCCTGAGTCTGGGTGTAATTATCTATATCATATAAAAATATAAAAATTATTAAATGGAGTTATAGCGTCAGGAATGAAAACCCGACTTTTTCATTCCTGACACTATAACTCCAGAACGCACGAACCGATTTCCACGGTTTTGCATTCGTTGGAAAGGTCTCGGGCTCCGTGAGGCTTATAGCAAAGAAAATTTATAAAATTTAACGCGGGTAACACCGCGGGGCACAGCTAGTTATCTATATAACTATGTATTTACAAAAAATGGAGTATATGTAGTATATCAGTTATCTGGTTTCCCTAGTACAAGCTTTGCTTCTTTTGGGATCAGTAGGCCGTGTGTAAATAATGTCCCAGGATATTATTATTATCTGTATCTGTACTAAAATTTACATCGCCATAGAGCTAATACTTTTAGAAATGAATCCCGGGGATAAAATGGGAAACATTACCAATATCGTATTCTCTACTTCTCTACAACTAAAACAGTCAGTTTTGAAGTTAACTGGCTCTATGCGTCCCGGTTTGTTAGTTTTTATTAACTTTGCGTTGTTCTAATACATGCCAACATTATTTCTAACTCTGTGTACTTACTAGGAGATATGACATTTAGCATATAACAGTAACTTTAGTGGAATAGTTTCAGTGGATTTGTTATTCAGAGTAAGTATTTCTGTAGTGGTATACCCCGTTTTCTGCCATGGACTGCCGTGACTCAGTTGATGGTAAACCTGCATTTTGGTCCCAAAGGTTGCGGGTTCAATCCTCGCACAAGACAAATATTTGTTATGTCTGGGTATTTTCTGTGTATTGTATTGTATTTTATATATTAATAAAAGTATTTATATCAATAGTTTAGTATCCATAGTGCAAGCTTTGCTTAGTTTGGGCTAGATAGCGTGATATGTCCCAAATATTTTTAATGAGTTCTCTCTTTTTGATAACTAGTATAGTCGATAACTGTAGGTTCTTTTTAATTATTTACACCCTTATTTAAAAACGAAGACTAAAGTTAAACTGCTGTTGATCCTTGGTTTAGTCGAAAACCATCCAATGAGATTGCTTGATCCATAGTTCAACTGCAGTTTAACTTAAGACTTCGTTGTTAAATAAGGGTGTTAATGTGTGTTGATTAATGTGAGTGTGTTTATATACAGAGTTGCGATATTTTAGCATAAAAACAAAACTAAAGTAGGTATGTATATTTGTATGACTAATTCATAACAGACATTATCAAATAATCCTATAAAATAAATGACTTTATATATTCCAAGGTTGTGTTGGGTTACCATGTTTTATTGTTTAGCAAAACAGTGGATGCCACGTTAATAAATACACGTTCATGACGAGAAACAGCGTTTTCTGTCAAGTTATTTTAAGAAAACTTACTGCCTGCCTGATTCGTCGTATACGAGACAGTGCCAGCAGCCTAAATCTTAAATACCATATTGTACAGACGTTAGCACATCAAGCTACTTCTATCTGTCAAATTTCCGCAATTGAAAGTGAACCTTATGCTCATGTGATAAAGATGAAAAGCTATAAAAGAAATTTGACAGATTGGGGTAGCTGGATGTGCTGGCGTCTATACAAAATTAGTTATAACATATTCTGCCACTGGAACAGTATTTACATGGGTTCCAGGGTTTCACTATTTAATGTCAGGTAGATTTTTTAGTATAGTACTAATATAGTTATATGCCATTACTAACAACTTGATCATGTGCGGGTCTGGAAACCGCTGGATGTCAATAGCGCCGACCGGCAATTGTGGAGATCTTTTGGGGAGGTGTAATGTAGACAGAAGATTAATAGAATTTGACATCTAGTCTAGCCATCTGGGTTGCCGCTTTTATTATAAGTTTCAAGGTTAGATCCATTTTTACAATACATTATCTAATACATTTCTCAAAACCCAGTCAGGGTTTCACAAATTAATTTATAATTTCGTTTGAACAAATATGCAAGTGCTTTTTAAAGACTTTTTTTTATAACAGAGGGCGACAAACGAGCAAGTGGGTCACCTGAACACAACTTTAAAATGATTAATGTTATTATTAAGGAATGTCTTCTGTAAGGTGGAGGTACTTCCCCAGTTAGCCCCCTCTTTGACAGAATAAACGCTATGCCCTATCTCTACTATAACTATAATGAATAATAAAAATAAAGATGGCACTTACTCAACTATTATCGTACGTAATTATGTTATGGCTAGCTTCTATAATACTAGATGCCGATACCAATTGAATTGGCAAAAGACATTCATGCAAAACCAAATAAAGAAGTGTTTCCACTTTCGAGACTGAATATTCTTATGCAGAACTGGGCGCTTAGCAGTTACATTATATTGTTTATACTTGACCAACAGAACACTCCACGAAGTGAAACTTCATGAACTTTTAAAAATACTTAATATCTGGCAACCTTAGGATCAAATTTTTTATTCACCAAACATTTAAAACGAGAATATTAGAAAATAAATAGTCAATCCTAGCTCGTTTACTCCACAAAACGTGGAGATTAAAACGTAGCAGCAAACCAATTAAAAAAGAAAACCTTGACACCAAAAGGACCGCCATTTATCTTCAACCCAGTACCTTAAATGTCACCTACAGGGGAAGAAATAAAAAAGCCCGTTCTATTTCATGTAACAATTAGGAGAGACTAAAAGGGCCAAGGCTTAGGAAACCCACAATAAATTATTAAGGAGACAAAGTTTTGTCTGTACTTTCTTTATATATCTAGGAAAAAAGTTTGGGAACCATTAATCCTCTGGCCGACGTATTTAACAGGATAAAAGGGACTTTTACTACGCCGACTTTTCTTGCCGTCGATTTAAAATAATCTTCGGGTTTGTCTACATTCGAGATTATTTGTAACGGTTTGAGAATCATTTCTTACTGTGACTTTTTTTCGGAATTGCGTTGAATTTTAAAGGGTCTAATCGTTTATTTGATTTGGCCCTTCACTCTTTCTTTTATCGGTTTCTTTGTAATTTGTTGGAGTTTAAGCGTGGGGACAATTTATTTTGTTTTACAGACCTATTCATTTCAGAGTTTTACGAGTATTTAAGACTGGTAATATAGTTGTTTTTTACTGACGTAACTTCTAACTATAGAAGAATCCCTAAGCTGTTTTATGTAATAACTTGCTGTACCCCGCGGTTTTACCCGCGTTAAACTTCATAAATTATAGCCTATGTGTTAATCCAGGGTGTCAGCTAACTCCATACCAAATTTAATTAAAATTGCTCCAGCCGTTTAACGCGAAGAAGTTACAAACATACACACTCACAAACTTTCGCCTTTATAATATTAGTGTGATGATAAAGCTTGTTATATAAAGCAACAAATTAGTTCAATAAGTATATAAGTCACTTTCTAAATAATTAAGAGCGACTATATATCAGCGGTTGGTCACATTATGGCGAACATAACTCCTTGCGTACCCTTCGTTATTACCATCTCCAATACTTTATGGACCCCCATGGAGACAATAATTGGCCTCAAAGCTTACACAGCTTGTGCATTAACTCCCCAAGCTCCATTATTTTATCAAATAGAAAATCCAATCATTTCCGAAGTCTTTATAGTCTGACAAATGGTATTGGTTGCCATATTTCATCACGTCATTAATACAAGCTAAATAATTTTATTATATCTTAGGACATTATTCACACACGGTCATCTGATCTCAAACTAAGCAGAGCTCATACTATGGAACCAGATAACTGATATACTACATATACCTACTGCTTTCTTTTGTAAATACATACTTATATAGATAATTACACCCAGACTGAGCACAAACAAACATGTTTATGAACACAAATATCTGTCCTGGGTTGGAATCAAACCCGCGAATTGCGGGATGCAAAGCAACAATTTACCAATCACGCCATAATAGTCATGTCTCACGTTAACAGATTAAATAATACTTCATATTTGCTATCATAATGAATTATAAGCGCTACTTAATGATCGAACATAGGTCTTGGTCGACGGTCTTCGCAGCCTAGTTGGTAAAGCTCCTGCCTACGAAGCTGGTGGTCCTGGGTTCAAATCCCGGTAAGTGCAAATATTTGTGCGATGAACACGAATATTTGTTTCTGAGTAGTGGATGTTTTCTATGTATTTAAGTATTTATCTATCTATATAAGTATGTATATCGTCGCCTGGTACCCATAGTACAAGCTTTGCTTAGTTTGGGGCTAGGATGATCTGTGTGACATTGTCTCGAGATATTATGATATTATGTTATGTTATAGGTGCATAGGCGATCACACTGGAAATCTCAAATTATGTAGGCCCAAACCCACGCATTTGTCCCACTTTGTCCAATAACTTAGAAAATACTCTATAGGAAGGAAAAGATCATTAAGATAGTTTTATTGGAATACAGCTCTTCTTTACACGTACATCTTGAAATTCTATTTTTTTTGTATTCCTCTTTAACTTGGCAACTTTCTCTTTCTAAGTATGGGAATTATAATAATGTATAATAGCCCACATCTTAGTAAAGAAGGTTGCCCATAAGACAGAGATAGCAATAAAGTTACGGTTCATATTGTCATAGTTCCACTACTGACAATATTTTACTATAAGTATATCGCTGGGTTACCCGCAATGATCTTACCCTTAAATAATAATCCGAGAGCTAAGGTGATTTTATTTTGTCACTTTGGTGAAAGACCATTTGTAATGCAAAGACCAAAAAAGACTAGGAAAAAAGTACCACTTAACCTAAAAGCAATAATAACTGTATCCAATTTAACATTACATTTATATAATAATAATAAAAACTTATTTGTGTTGTGTTAAAAACATGATCAGATTTGTAATCAAATTCAAATATTAAGAGGTTTAATGTATCTCATCTCAGTATCATCTCGTTTTTACTAATAAAAATTACGTTTTGCACTTTATGTATATAGTTCAGGAAAAGAATAATTCACTGTCAATTGAACTTACCATACATATATACTTGACTTGAGGATTATATCCTTTTCCAGTATCTCTTAAAGATTTAGTCTGTTTTGTATTTCGGACACTCACGCCATGGAATAATATCATGACTGTATTGAGATTATTAAATAAGCAAAGCGTTTTTTTATACAATACGTATGTAGAGTTATAGAACGAAAGTGAGTGAAAGAGTATATGTCGGAGAGAAAGTTTTATGTATCGAGGTCATCTTATACGATTTACTACCGTTGGGTTATTTGGTACGCTCTGTAGCTTAAAAGGCTTAATGAATTTGAATCAATAAAGTTTTATTCGATTTAAACTAGCTATAGCTAGATAGTTATAGCTAGTAACTAGTTTATCAAAGTCCAATAAACAATTTGATGTAAGGAGCGCTCCAAAAACCATTGCGGTGTACAGTAACTAACCCTGATGGTAAACATAACGTCGTCTGATGCATTTACAAAGAAAATTAATACTATAAACATTAAATCACTGTACTGTATTATATACTATATATCTGTACTATTACTACTATACTGTACTTTATACTTATTTTATGTGTTTAAGTGGTAAAACATATAAAAGTAGGAAGTATTGCGTAAAACTTGTGTTAGCTCTTTGACTACAATGTCGGCCTTTCGCAGTTTACAGAGCAAACGCATTAACACCGCAAATTTGTTGCGACAGTACAAAGATAACACGTTCACTATGTTTGCCGACTAAGCCAATAATATTTGATAAATGTTCCACCTTTTAGAAAATGTGGATAGAGAAAATATACTTAGTTTTAGATATAGGTTTTGGGGTGTTATTCTTAGTGATGTTCTTGGAGAATTTTCTTTCCTTACTTATCGAAGGCTCTCGAGTTAACCTCTGGTTGCATTATTTTACATAGGATTTATTGATTTATTGTTTTTATTGTAAGACACCGTCATACTTACGATTTCAAGATTTTAATTGTAAAATTCGAATTTAGGCAGTTTAATAATAATACAAACTTGAGAGGTGGCAAGGGACACCCGGATGGAACGAAGTTATTTCTTATTATTTATTATGTACAAAAAACCTGTACACACTCAACAAAAATAATCGTCGAAAATGAAAATATCTGGCTTGCTTTCTATAAGAGAGAGAGAGAGACAGACAGAGAAACATGCGCACGCCGCACAACTGCAAAAAGTGTCGTGACAACTTTTCGTAAGATTTTTTTTCCGTCTAGCCCCCTTTCACAACGCGCGATATAGAAACTTCGTTCCAAAACTTCGTTCCAATTATTATTTATTTATTGAGAGGCAACAAAGCCCACTTGTTAGTAACAAATTTTAACCTAAAATTAATGTAAGTAAATACAATTGAAGATATTACCCACTTACAATGACAAACAAAACAATTATTACAACTGTACCACTGCTACATGACGCATATGTTTTAAATATGCATCAAATCAATCAAACAAAAAAGTTTCAAATCATGCAGCAGTGGTTCACGTATATACAGTCAAGTCTGCTTGCAAACATTTTTATTTATTTTTTATTAATAAATGATACACCATGGACAGTTCACAACGCAACTTAAAAAAAATATATGTTTAAATACAAGTTCTGTGTGATTTGCCATTACAGGTGCATACAACATTTACAATATTATTACAAAACAAAAACTTAAAAAAAAACTATATTACCTAAAATTTGGTTTAAATTAAATAAAGAAACTACAACTAATATTACAAGGTTAACATGAATGAGGAATGAATGATGGAAGTGAGATCAGTGTTGTATATAAAAAAAACATCAAATTAAATAAAATATTCAGAGAAACAACATTAATCGTTTGAAGTCTGACTTAGAATATCCAGTATTACCCTTTTAAACCTTTTTATGTTAGTCGTATGAAAAATGTCAATATTACCGTCGTAGGACGTTTCGTTGTAAGTACGCATTATTCTGTTCGTAGGAGCATTGAGTCCTAAGTTGGTTCGGCTATTATTTGGATGGATAGATCTAGTTATTGGATGTATAGGTATAGTATGAGGAACAGTCAAATTTATGTGCATAAGCGTCTCTGGGGATAGTAGTCCCCATGTAACAATCTATGTAGTGTTAACATATCGTTGGTTTTACGTCATGCTTCCCAAGTATCCATTTTGAAATGTTGTAATCTTGTGTTGTAATCATCGCGGTATGGACAATGGGGATCTTTATAGGCAAGAAAACGAGTAAAATTGCGTTGAATGCATTCGATTCTGTTACAGTGCACTTTATATTGACGATTCCAGATAGGAGAATCATATTCAAGTATGCTACGGACTAGGGCATTGTATAAGGTAAGTATACATGCAGGATTTCTGAAATCTTTGCAAGTTATTTTAAAGTTTTTTTTTAGGATTTTGTTGTTACTGGCTGTTATACTTCACTAAAAACTTTATCGCTGTATTTTTTACCAATTGTCTGAATAAAGGTAAATAAGAAAGCAGTTCTTTGTTGTGCACCAAGAATACTACATACAAAGAACTATGAACATGTTATCAAGATTGTACATACGGCGGCCTTATCGCCAGGTGCGATATCTTCCAGGCAACTGGTGAATGGATCAGAAGTGAAGAAAAGGCAGTTGGATATTTGTATTGATATATTCAAAAAAGGTTTTTTTTTAATACAAATCAAATCAATGTTTATTGTGTGAAATTTGGTACAAAAAGAGGATCTTATTCTATACATACATGGTTCTCAAAAATCAACCACACAGGTGTACACAATTTTACAGTTCGTGCAGTAATAAATGTCACGTTTAGTTAAATATTCTTAAGATGAACACCAATTTGTCATAACATTAATATTTTTTATAATTAAACAATCCTAATAATATCAAATTAATACAACATATTATGTCTTTTTCAATAACGAAATTAAAAAGCTTTGAATAACAATCTGGCTAAACTGAGTCAAGGTCTAAAAATGAATATTATTAGTATAAACACGTATATTTTTGTTTATATTTCGAAAATTGCGTGTTTAATAAAATTCTTATCATCATATCTTCTTTTCACATTTTTGTTTATTTCCAACGTTATACAAAAATCATAAATTTTACTATAGAATTCAGTAAGATAAAAAGTCTTGCATTTATTTAAATTTTGGATACAGAAACACATTCAGAGACGATCAGTCTATTATTAATATGATAATTACCAAATACCTTAAACAAAAAGTACACTTATATATAACAGTATTTTTTTATTACTAAGAAGATGCTCTCCGTAGTATAATAAGTAGCTACCACATCTCACGGCACCCATAGGAAATGGGCAACGAGCCCCAGGGGGGCTGAAACCCATTTTATTCGGTAAGCAGAAAACCATAGATAAAATTATCTAAAAAAATAAGCGTCGAAATTTGAACAAAGGGGCATTATAATATTTTATTAAAGCCAATCATGTTGTTAACCCATTTCTTCTTACAAATTATTTGTTATTTCCTTCGGACATTTCCGACTTTGGCATTTCCGACCCGAAGATTTAGTAGGTACGTTATCGGTAATGTGAGTAAACTGTTCGTGTGTGTATAACCTAGATTATGTGCAGGAAATCAAATACCATATCAATGGGAAGAGTCAATATCTATTAACCGCATTAAATAAACGAGATAAATTAAGCTTTAAACTGATCCTAAATCCTTTAGCATTTTAGTGAAAACTAAGTGAATATAATTATCCGAGAGATTAGACCTAACTGGTAAATTATATTATTAGAAGAAAAGTCAGAAGTGGGAACAGTACCCATTTGAACATTAATTTCTGTTTTTATTCCATTATAAAAGCGGATAAGATCGATGTTATTATGTAGTGTGTAATGAAAAAAGTAAAGTTAAATATATTCTTTAGTGGACTTCAGAGATCCATAGTTCCGATGAACACAAAGGACTATATTTTACTTAACCTATCCTACTACAAAATTACGCTATTAGAAGAAAATACATTTTTTTTATGAATAATAAATTTTTATTCATGATAAAATGTGTATAAAATTATATCTATTTATTTTAAAAATAATTAATACTAAGCTATAGACAGTATATTTGATAACACTACTCATTTGAACATTAATATTTGTTTATATTCCATAATAAAAGCTTAACATACAATAACATCGATTACACACAACATCGAGTACCTACATCGGAACGTAGTTTCGATGTACACTAAAGGGTATATTTTAGGTGTTGTGTTTTGTTTTTTAAGAAGCATATTTTATTTTACCTAGCCCTAACTACTAAATTACATTATTAAAAGAAAAGACAGTAGTGATAACAGTACCCGTTTGAGTATTAAAATCTTCTGTTATAAAATCAGATATTAATGCTACTCCGCAAAGTATAATAAATGTACGGAGTTCCAATGTACACTAAAGCATATATTTTACTTAACTTTTTTCTTAACATACAATAACATTGATCTTATCACAAAGCACAGTTGAAGAAAACTCTGTAACTAACGTATAATAGTACGAAAGAAACAAGATTCTGGAATCAGCTCACTGAACATCAGTTCCGTTCAGAATTTCAATGCGACGTCACTTGAACAAACTTTATCGATAATATCAAGTAAGCCACAGAACACTAGAATTAGTTTGAACGCAATAAACGAATAACTTTCTCGCCAATATTTCAATAATTAAAAATAATCAATGAATATTTATAGTACTTGATTATTAAAAAATAGCTTTGTGATTTTAGTTATATGATCCGTTGGCCAAGTGGTTAATGACCCTAACTGTTAAGCCAGTTAGGGTTAGTCTTAGGCTCGATGCCCACCCAGCATAAATCTGTGTCTGGGTGTACATGTATGTATTTAGAAATATATAAGTATTAAATTATACTATATATAATTAAATATAATGAAATACATACATGTACCTATTCATGTTATAGTAACATCATATATCACATGCCACCGTCCGTGAGTCCCTCACAGGGTTGCCAACTGAAAACGAGTGCTAGGTGCACCTCACCTGGCTTTTGCTGAGACCTTTCGACGGAACATACAGGAGCTATTGTACTTTCTTTATTTTGTTGATTATTTTATCGATATTTGTTATTTTTTGTGTTTGTATTATGCTGATACCTTGTAATTACTAATTTCTTGTGTGGTCATGTTGAATAAATGTATTTCTATTCTATTCTATTCTAAATTTTAGTTTTTATAGCACTATTCGCCATGCAAAGCGTAAATGCAATCGTAAATTTGATCTACCAGTCCCTGAAGAAAGGCAGATGCGGCGAATACCTAACTTTTACCGTTTTAACAGTTTTATCTGTATATAGACGTCATTGGCCTTCAATACCTAATTGGGCACTAATTGCCCTCAATGGGAAGCCTAACTATTGTTGTATTTTACTACCGGGTAAAGGATAGGTAGATATTGACGGTAAAAACCTTCGTTTAATAGAACCGACTTCAAAAACTAGAAAGTATAAAAAACTATCATAATAAAGATTTAATTTTATACATATCTTATAAAAACCTTTAATATAATATATATAATGACATACTATAATTTGTATGTGCTACCTACCTATTGATAGGTTTGAAGTCGGTGCCAAGCCTTAAGCAAAATAAAAGTTAATATTACAAACAGCTTTCTTACTTTGTGATGAAATTCCTACACTAGAGATTAACCTACGTATGTAATTTTTTTATGGGACCACATGACAACTATTCTGCATTAAACTAAAGAAGAATCACGTAAATCGGATCATAAATCTCCAGTAATCGGTGTACAATACATAAAAATCCTGTGAACTTGAGAACCTCCTCCTTTTGAAGTCGGTTAAAAAATAGCTAAAGTACGGTAAAGATTTCAGAGCTATCCAGACTCTTATAATGATTTATAATGTAAATTAACGCCCGATTTCTACGTCATTCGATAATACTTTCAGATTTCATTGCCCATATATTCACGTAAACGTAGAAGAGGCAAAACTATTGTTCAATTTTACTACTGAATTAACTAACTTAAAGATTTAGACTTCTACGATTCATTAACTAACCCTTAGTTAAATGATTGTAGCATGGTTAGTCTTTTTAAACTGTGATATTATCTTGAATACCAACTAAGCGACGGGCAGTAGGAAAAAAGTGATAATAAAAATTACGTCTGTTTAAAATGTTGCCCGTTTAGATTTAGATGTTACAGAAATTAAAAGAACAGTTTACAGAAGTATTGATATTCTAAGAGAGCTGGTAGATTTGAGAGTTTAATTAAAGCTTTTCTAGGATGTCTTATAAATTTAATTGTGAAATTCTTGGCAGTAACGTATTTATATTTTATAAATATTAGTATTAACCGAATTACCTGGAATCTAAATTATTTATCCAAGGTAAGCAAGTCTTATTTCACTTTAATTACTACGTCTACGGACCACTTAACTAGTCTTGCCATTATTTCTGTACTAAATTATACGAGGAAATTAAAATAAATGGTATGAAGGTAGTACTATTATTTGACAATATTAAGATGGTATTATACTATTATTTTTTGGTGTGGAAATCGACCGAGGGAATACGTTCCAGAGAACGGGCAGCAGCGTTTTTCTGTGAACCATCAAACTGCGATCGCCAACCCGTCTGCCTAGCGTGGCGATTATGGCATATCCGCCATTCTTAGGACAGGCTTTTGTCCAGTGGTGGACGTACTTTGGCTGATATAATAATACTATTATTTTCTAAGCATGGAATGGGGTACAAATATGAATCAAATCACAGGGATCGTATTGCACAAATATATAACATAGGTAATATTAGGTCTTTACCTATGAAATTGCCGTTCTGCAGTACTGGCCATTTCAAATCAAAATAATTTTTGTTTGGCTAAGAATTCTAATTTCAAATTAATTTTATTTTAAAAACATGGATTCTTTTTTCCAAAAGTAGTCATTTCTTTATTGATTAGTGTTACATTTTCATCGCATTTCAATCTTTTTCGTCATCATGGATACGTTAAAAATTCGAGTAATTATGGAATATGAGTACCGTCGTGGCAGCAACGCGGCACAAGCGGCACGCAACATCAACGACGTTTACGGAGCTAACACTACAAACCAACGCACCACCTGTTATTGGTTTGCTCGCTTCCGTTCTGGAAATTTCGACCTGAAAAATGAACCTCGCGGTCGTCCGAAGACTTTGGTCGACAATGACGAATTAAAAGCGGTTGTGGAAGCTGATGATACACAATCTACGGCTGAATTAGCAGCAGCTTTCGACGTTAGCGTCAAAACAATATTGGTCCATTTGCGTCAAATTGGCAAGGTAAAAAAGCTTGACAAATGGGTGTCCCACGAACTCAATGATCGCCAGCGCGAAGTACGCGTCGAGACGTGCCTTGCACTGCTCAACAGACACACAAATGAAGGAATTTTGAACCGCATTGTTACCTGCGATGAAAAATGGATTCTGTTTGATAACCGCAAGCGCTCAGCAAGTTGGTTGGATCCTGGTTCAGCACCTAAACAATGCCCTAAACGAAAACTTACCCCTAGAAAAGTGATGGTCACTGTTTGGTGGTCTAGCGCCGGTGTGATTCATCACAGCTTCTTACCAAACGGGGTGAGCATTACTGCAGATGTGTACTGTGAAGAACTGAGCACAATGATGGAGAAGCTGGCGCATCTCCAACCAGCATTGGTCAATCGCTCGTCTCCGCTGCTCCTGCACGACAACGCGCGACCTCATACTGCACAGCAGACGGTCTCCAAGTTGCAAGAACTGGGGTTGGAAGCTCTCCGTCATCCGCCCTACTCACCAGACCTTGCGCCTACAGACTACTACTTTTTCCAGAATTTGGATAACTTCTTGGCGGGAAAAAAATTCAATACCCGAGAGGCAGTACAAAATGCCTTTGAAGAATTTGTTGCCTCCCGTCCAGCTGATTTCTTTAAGAAGGGCATCAATAAACTGCCACTGCGATGGCAAAGATGCATTGATTGCATGGGTGATTACTTCGATTAATACAAATAAAAAAATTCATGAAAAAAATTCGTTTAAATTTTTTCATACAAAACGGCAATTTCATAGGTAAAGACCTATTATCATGACTTATTTTCAGTAAATTTTAGGAAATCGGCTGGTATTTCTCAAAGGTCTATCTATAGGGGTTATAAGGATGTAAAGGGGTTCTCTAAGGTATTCTTGTATGATTTTTGGCACCTACACCTTGTAGGTGCCGAATCATACATGAATACCTTAGGCTTAGAACTTATTGAACGTTTACTTCATTTATTTTCTTTGAAATTGTATACATAATATAAATAATATCCTGGGATTACATATAACATTATTCACACACGGCCATCTCATCCCAAACTACACAGGGCGCGTACTATGTAAACCAGATAACTGATATACTACATGTACTACTTTTCTCTTGTAAATACATACTTACTTATATAGATAGTTACACCCAGACTCGGCACAAACAGACATATTAATGTACACAAAATATCAGTCCTGGGTGGGAATCGAACCCACGACCTGTGGCGTGACCTATTTGATAGCCTAGGCGAATAAAGTTGTAATTAACGTCATACCTATCTTATCCATATTCATTCAGAGCTAGTTGTTGAAAGAGAAGAAGAACAATTTCTTTCTTCGATTTCTTCTAAAATTAATTACATTATTTTTACATTACTAATTTCATATACCACTAAGAAGTCACAGCATTTAATTATTTATTCAATTTGTATATGAAATAAATATTGTACCGTATACACGCTCCCTAATGTCAAACAAACAAGAAAACAATGAAAGATAAGGGCGCCTGCAAATGACAGCTGTCTCCTACTTTCCCTGAGATATGAAACTAAGATTGACATGAACAGACTTTGCAGTATAAATTAACGTGTATTTTTTAATGTCTTAGACATAAGAATTATTATCAGTTTGACTGTCAGTCCAAAGGTATTTGAAGATGCTTGAAAAATAAATTGATGATTTTTATCTTTGGCACAATGCTTTGTTATTTATTTTATTATTGTTACTTCTGGACCTACTCATAATACTTAAAAGGTACCCGTATTTTATATTTTCTGTTTGTTGGTAGTCTGGAATAAATTGCAAAAGTTATTACGTTTATACCCCATAAACGATTAAAACGATTGTAGCTATTGGTGCAATAAAAATATTTTAAACTATACTGCATAAATATATATCTGCAACATATATATCACAGCGCCATCTAGCTTAAAGTAAACAAAACTTGTATGATTGATACTATCATGATAGACAATGAAATCATGATAGACAATGAATAGAAATACTTATATACTCTACTTTTGTAAATATAATACATACAATAGACATAAATCAAAATTCGACGGTCACCGCAGCCAAGTTGGTAGCGCTCCTGCCTACGAAGCTGGTGGTCCTGGGTTCGAATCCCGGTAAGTGCAAATATTTGTGTGATGAGCACGAATATTTGTTTCTGAGTCATGGATGTTTTCTATGTATATGAGTATTTATCTATCTATATAAGTATGTATATCGTCACCTGGTACCCATAGTACAACCTTTGCTTAGTTTGGGGCTAGGATGATCTGTGTGAAATTGTCCCCAGATATTATTATAAAAAAAAAAAAAAAAAAAAAAAAAAATCACCCATACCAAGACAAAATAGACATGTTAACAGACATTTCAAATACCATCTCAAAATTATATAAGCTTGCTTATAGCCTTATATTAGTATAAGCTTTTTTTTTAAGACAACGCCCGCTATAGTTAATCTAATCCCTGTGTGGCGGGGTACTTTACAAACATATAATAGACGGACACAAATTACATCCAGACTCAGAACAACTATTTATGGGTTACATAAATAGTTGTCCGGCACGGGGCTCGAACTCGCGACACGAAACGGCGAGGCGATGGTCTTAGCCGCTGCGTCACACATGCAGTCATAATGGGTGGACCGGTGTCCTAACTTGGACCCAGAGACGTCGCAACTTGGACCACCAAATATTATTAAATAACTTATTATAATTACATTTAAATGGTATAACTAGCACATCTTTTACATATAATAAAGTCGTAGGAAAGTGAAAACTGTACATTGAATATTTTTTAAAAAGGATACTTGGGGAGTAATCTACAATCGATATCGAAGCCAAAAATATAGATTTTAGAATTTTTGTCTGTGTCTATTACTAGTGTGAATATTACTAAGCGGTTGGGTCAACATATAGGCTATATATTATCACGCTATCACCTACGCGGGAGGAGCTGTGATAATTTATAAAGTTTAACACGGGTAAAACCGCGGGGCACAGCTAGTTGAATATAAATGAATTAGTTTGTTAAAATAAACAAAACTTGTACGATGGATACGAGACAATGACCAGAAATATTTATATACTCTACTTTGTAAATATATACATACAATAGATATAATTGTGCGAGGATAAAACTATTAGATATTACTACTCAGATTATTTGTAATCACAATACTACGGCCGGTATTCGTGGTTGGTAAAAACTTGCCTTTCACGCCACAGGCCGTGGGTTCGATTCCCACCCAGGACAGAAATTTGTGTGTATGAATATGTGTGTTTGCCCCGAGTCTGTGTGTAATCACACTAATATTATAAAGGCGAAAGTTTGTGAGTGTGTGAGTGTTTATGTTTGTTACTTCTCCACGTCTAAACGGCTTGCGATACATTTCATATTCATATTCGGCGAATTTCAATAAAATTTGGTCTGAAGTTAGCTGACACCCTAGATTAACACATAAGCTATAATTTATAAAGTATAGCGCGGGTAAAACCGCGGGGCACAACTAGTTATTTATATAAGGATGTATTTACAAAAAGAAAAGTAATATACGTAGTACAACAGTTATCTGGTTTTCATAGTACAAGCTCTACCTAGTTTGGGTTCAGATGGCCGTGTGTAAATAAAGTCCCAGAGTACTATTATTATATTACAGGTGATCATGGTTACAGGTGGTAATGAGTTAGATATGTTACCAATAGAACATCAAGGAAAAGACTCTTGCTAAATAGATAAATGATTTTGGCTAAGTTGATATGATGATGGTAACTGGGTTCTTTTTTAAAAATAAGTATACATCATATTATCTATCTATATATGTCTAGTATCTTGCGACAACAAGCCCACGTCATCTGAGTCGGGACTAGGTATAGCCAGTACTATAGCAACCAGACAAGTGATAAACATACTTATATATTTCTAAACGTCTTTCGATACATAGATAAATGTTTATTGTGAATGTTATTGGTTTATCATACGTATTGTCATCATGCGTTCACTACTAATCATTTCAGCATTATTGCATTATCAATAATAATAACCCTAAACTAATTTTATGAAGTAACCGAAACATTCACCTGAAATTATGTTAATCTAAAACATAAATACCTCATTTTGATAACAACAACAATAGTTTATGATTCTTATTTAAATGCTTTTTCAATGTACTTAATAGATTACCATCTTTACAGACTTCTGACCCAGTAATTCAAATATATAATTACGTTTATTTTATCAAGGGTATTCATTATCGAATACATTAAAGTAGGGCCAATTTAATAGATCTCATTATAAACAATAATAAAATAATAAAAAGGTTTTTATTCACGTAGACTTTAAAAAGGTGCTTGTAAATAGTCAGTTTATGTTTGTAGTAATATATAAATAATTTATAATTATTTCTAGGTACATATAGATATTTAGGTACCCGGATTGTAGGAAATAATTTACAATAAGATTTATTTTATAATAGTAACGATATTTAGCTAACTTAAATTAAGTTATTGTCAAGGATCATGTGTATGGTTTATTTATAGAAAATGTAAATTTTAGCTATATTTTTACTACATATTGTCTAGATGGTTCTGTCTATATTAAGGTACGAAATAAATGTTATTATTATGGCGGACCTTGTGTTTATAACGACGGTCGCGCTTTAATGCTACCACCGGATCCAATGCGCCCTAACTGAGTAGACCCAGCTAAACAAACTCAGCGGGTGTCTCTACTTTTTTACATTTGACACTTCATCAAAATTCACCAACGTATTCTAAATCTAGGCGGGCATAGAATATTATTTACTTTTTTGTAGTTAGAACTGCATATCTGCTTAATTGTTTTTCAATTACGATTTATCTTTGTGGTAATAATTACCAAATAAGATCATTTTACAATTATCTTTACTAATAACTGGCAGATGTCAAATGTGATCTATTAAATTGGTCCTACTATAATAATGTGTTTAGATGGTTTTTAAAGCTCCGTACCAAAATTGTTAAAATTAGCCCTTATAATGCGATTAAACCAATCCGGCAGTCTGCCTATCATTAAAAATAGCATATTTCACGTATAGATAGCTATACCATACCATGTATTGTTTTTAAAAATACAAGAATTACGATCAGCTGAGGATTTTGCTATAAGAAGTCATACAAAATACCAGTTGATAAATTTTGTATAGGGATGCTATACTATAGTTACTATTTGTGTTGCAAGTTACTCTTTTTATCTGTACTTTTCAAGTTGACGTTTTACGTGTTGTTTAGTAAGGTACTTGGGAAAATTAAGATCTGGAAGTTACGTCCAAAATGTATCTTACTCCTTGTATAAAATAATGTTGAATATCCCGAGTAACGTAACTAAATATAATAAGCAGGTAAATATAAAAAAAGGGATATATTGACAGTGATTTTGCGAGTTTTACGCTGCAAAAATATTATTCTAAGCATTATATAAAATTTCAAAGTCATTCTGACATTACAAAAAATTAAATAGAACTAAGCCAATTCATTTAACTTAACTCAATTCAACTGTTCCTAAAGTGGTGAGCTATATAAAACAGTTGAACTATTGCAATTACTCTTTTTATTTGATCGTTTTCTGTCTCCTGCTTGTTTATGATCATCATCTTGTCAACCGAAAGACACTATTCTTTGTTCAGTCCTGAACAAAAGTCTTCCCATAAACCTCCACAAATTCTAGTCTAGCGCTATTTGTATCCTACGGATTTGAGCGCCCCTAACAAGATCAACGGTCAAAATTGTGTGGAGCCTGCCCACCTCGCATCTTCTGGTACCTATGTTTTGTGTGTTTATAATATTAATTTAAAACCATGTCAAAAACCATACCAAACCTCATAAAATAAAATAAAAAAGGTTTTTATTCACGTAGACTTTAAAAAAGCTCTTGTAAATAGTCAGAACATGTTTGTAGTAATACAGTTATTATTTCTAGTTACATATTACAGATATTTAGGTACACAGAATGTTAAAACATTTATACAATTTATTTTATAATGGTAGTGACAATTAGCTAGCTTGTATTAAGTTATTGTCAAGGAGATTATGTTTAGTTGAAGTTTTTATATAAGCTTGCGAGATACACAAGACTAACTAGACCAATGCTCGGTAATAGGTGGACCGCGGTCCTTACCAGGATCGCGAGAGGTCGCAACTTGTGCCGCCATAGTAGTTAAATAACGTATTTAATATTACATTTAAATGGTATGTTTATATAACTGGCACATCGAATATAAATGAATAGTTAGGTTGGCTCAAAGAGTGACATGATATTTGCTTTTGTTAGAATATCCAGCTATTGAGTTTTATATCAATTATCTTGTACTTAAGTTCAGACATCATTAAAATGATTTGTATAAATTTAATTGTTGGGCATTTGAATTAAAATGATTAAGAATTGAACCTACTAACCACGGAGTATTCAGCCCCATATGTATTATCCGCTCCGCCACCGCACCCCACCAAGGTATTCGAACACGGATTATAACAATACATCCGATGCTCCATTATTTTAAAGCAGCATGAAGACGCCATCTCACCAAAACCTACACGGCTAAGACGGCTGTGTATTACTTAGATTGGATCATTAACAACATATTCCTAAATTATTCAATATCAAATAATATCTAGAATGTCTAATATCTAGAATATCTAGAATGTCTCGATGATTTTTTAAACAGTAACCGGACTCCACTTCAAATTTGATGCCGACCCCTGATCTAGGCAGTCGAGTATAATTTTGTCTAGATGTTTTGTGTTAGAAGGATTTGGGAGTATATAATATAATCACGGTAAAGTGTCAGCAAAGTTAAAATGAAAGATAAACAGAACCTGTACGTGTATATTTCATTGAGGGTCAACATTAACGCAATTTGTTCGGACGAGGCATTCACGACGCCTCGAGAAGATGAGCCAACTAGTTCTGAAAACGGTACAAAATACAGGATAGTGCGAATTTTAATGTTTTTACTGTACAAAAGTCTGGTCAACAAATATTCACACACAAACACGCACTAACTCTAACTCACATATTTACTACAGCTTTGACAAATATTTATAATCATTGATTTATCGTTCATTAACTATATATGGCGCTTTTTCGACCGGAGGCACCGGTTGACCTGAAGTGATGCTGTGACAGCGCGCTCTCCGCCCTCTATAATATCTAAACAAATTTTTTTACAAAATTTGTAGAGAATTTTGTATTCTACAATATTGATAATACATACAAATAGCAAAATACCATAGTAAATGAGATATTTACAAAAAAGCGCAAAAAAACTGATTTTTGTGGCCTTTGACCTTGAAATTTAATAGTTGCGTACGGGTGTACGCCATATGTACCATATGTAGATTTTGACACAACTTTTAGGGTGCCAATATACAAGTATTTACAGAATTACAGCTGGATATCTCGAGTTCCAAGGTCAACTTACTATAATGACTGGGCTAATACGAAATAGTACCCTAAACCGGCGAGCATGTATGAAGACTATTATGACAGTAATCGAGGCAAAAGACGTGTGCAAAGATCGTGACAAATGGAAATCCGTTGTCTCTGCCTACCCCTCTTGGAAACAGGCGTGAGTCTATGTATGTATGTATGTATGTATGTAATACGAAATACTGACATAAGAGAGCGTTGTGGTGTATAAGATATAAGTATTGGGTGTAGTCACAAAGATTTAAAAAGGTATACTGAAATGGTTTGGGCCTTTAGAAACGTCTCTCGTCGACATTCTCCGACCAAATCGGAGAGAGAGATACTCAATAAAGGTTTTGGTATTTATGGTAAATTTTAGAAATAAGTGTAAATATGGCAATTGGGAGAATTATGTCCTATAACATGAGCCGCCAGAGTTAATGTTGCCAGGTGAGCCGCAAGCGTCATAGACCACGTAACCACGTACCACCATGTCGTATGTCTGAATAGTCTCATATATATATAAAGGTGTAAATGTAATTTAGCGTGATGTTGATAAAAAATTATCGCTACCATTCATAACTTGAAACCCCTATTAAGCTTTCCCAACCCTGAAATTAAATCGGCCGTGTGATTTACATTTTAATATGGCAGGAGACTCACCTGTGCTAAAACCCAATTTATGTTATTGACGTTGCGTTATTAGCTGGCTACCCGATCGTAAACTTCGTTTGCGTTTCTAGTAATAAATCTAGTTTAGTATGTTGGTCAAGTTGTGTCCTGGTGAAATTATTAATACCTTTAATTTTACCTATCTTTTGACTATTTCTATTAATAACTGTAATAGCTGTGCCCCGCGGTTTTACCCGCGTTAAACTTTATAAATTATCACAGCTCCTCCCCGTAGGTGATAGCTTGATAATAAGTAGCCTATATGTTGACTCGACCTCTTAGTAATATTCATGCAAAATTTTAAATAAATCCATGCAGTACTTTTTAAGTTGAGCCCGGACATACATACAGATAAACAGACAAAAATTCTAAAAACTATATTTTTGGTAACGATATCGAATGTAGATCACGCCCCAAGTATCATATTAAAAAAATATTCAATGTACAGTTTTGAATTTCCTACGATTTTATTACATGTATATAGATAATATTCTTAAAACTTGCCGAGTTATGCGAAAGTTTGTCCAGGATGCCACCTACAATAACGAATCCCTGCAAGAATATGATGCTGACTTGGCGTAAGCCCTTAGGCATCATTACCAACCGAAAAATATATTTCGAGAAAATAAAGAAAAGTAAATAATAATAATAATATCCTGGCACATTATCAACATCTGATCCGAAACTAAGCACAGCTTGTATTAAGGAAATCACATAACTTATATACAAATTTTCTTTTGTATATAGTCAAATAGTCATTTATTGGTAAGATTTCTTACATGTCATGAAAATGATTATAAAATATATTAAATGTCTAAACAATGTCAATAAATCAAAAATATACTAAAATGCAACTTAATTAAAATAAATTAATTAGTACAAAAACAAAAATAACAAATAGGTCTATACGATAATCGTCACAACATTAGTCAGCAAGTCAAAATTATAAATTAAATATTATTATGTCAAATTATTACATTTGAAATACATAAATTAATCAAAGGAATAGAACGATTGCTCGATAAGCCACCGTTTTAACAGAGTTTTAAAACTCATTAAGGTCGGGGTTGAAAGGTCCAGACTCAGGTCAAACAGACATGTAATTTTTAGTCGAAGGCCTATTATTTACTATCAATCTGTGTTTCTTGCCATGTTAGGACTAATTTTATTTGGAAAATAATTGCGATACAAATGGCCCATGGGCTCACAGGGCCCTGGCTAATAAGCATATGAATAATGGAATATATAGAAATAAATATCTTGGGACATTCCAATGTTTGACTGGCCTGTTGGTCCAATGTTAGGTGATTTGATCCCCACCCGGGACAAATATTTGTGTGATGAGCATGATTATTCGTTCTGTGTCTGGGTGTTATTTATATATAATATTAATTATATCTAGGGACAATGTCACACAGATTATACTAGCCCCAAACTAAGCAAAGCTTGTACTATGGGTACCAGGCGACGATATACATACTTATATAGATAGATAAATACTTATATACATAGAAAACATCCATGAATCAGAAACAAATATTCGTGCTCATCACACAAATAATTGCACTTATCGGGATTCGAACCCAGGACCACCAGCTTCGTAGGCAGGAGCGCTACCAACTAGGCTACGGTGACCGTCATATATAATATGTATGTATTTCGAAATATATAATTATGTTTATCAGTTGTCATAGTCAGGCTCTCCATCTTTGGGATTAGATGGCAGTTTGATAGTTCTCCCAAGATTTTATGATATTATCTCGACGACAGCAACGCAGGTAGACGGACGTGTGTTTGGTTTTTAAAATAGAGCGCACAGAAAATGGAAAGCAGCGAAATGGGCAGCATGACAAGTATCGTAGCGATATTAGCTCTCTGCCTCGTTCCTTCACTACTTCAAACTTTTCTCTTCGATCGTGTGACAGCAGTATGAGAAAACCAATAAGTGGATGACTTCAGCACAAGCGGTAAGTCTATGAGATTTTGAGATTAGATAAACGGTTTGCATTGCGAATAATGCTAATAAAATTAAAAATTAAAGTCTAAGAGAAATAATGCGTTTGCATACTCATGATATTCTTTTCCCCTGCTCCTGCCAAAAATAAACTCAATATAAGGGAACCCAATTCAGTAATAATACAGTAAAATACATACGAATCAGTAAATAAACTGACGTGACCAAAAACTGTCTCATTATAAAATCTGTGGTCAATACCCACAGGCTGAAACTTTCGCGTTCAATGTGCGGTCGCTTTGTGCTCCCAATTTAATTTTATTAAACCAATATTAAAGTGGATGGAATCATTGTTTAACAACCTAGGTAACTATTGTGACACTCATGTATAAACATGAGTGACACAATAGTTAGCTGATAATAGGTAACATATCAGGAAACTTAACGAGCCTTTTTGCCATGAAACTGAACACCTCGAAAGTTGGCGGTGTTAAAAATCGCGTTGCATTTGTTTTTTTAATATGACTTCTACTGTTAATCTAGCTTACACTGCTTCAACAGAATATAGAAGCAAGAGAGGGTTCTAGCCATTTAAGAAAATAAAACCCGATCTATGGAAAATCTTCATTGGTGTTCGAACCTAAACTACTATTACTACTGGTCAGTTTCCGTCAAGAAGGTGAGTTTTTAGACACATTTAGAGGCATTCTATTTTAAATCGAAAGCAGATTGGAAAGGGTATTTAAACGAAACAATAGGGGCTATGATAGTCGTTACGCGTTTGCGGTTTCACTCTCCGCCGTGCGGCCAATTTGGATTATATACAGTGTCACGTGAGTTTCTAGGTGTGTTTCTAGGAAAACGGCGCATACGAAAGACAGTATAAATCCTGATCTTCCTCTAATCAGGATGTGTCTTCCATATTCTGCAGTTATTTTAAATTATGTGTGTGTGTTGAGTTTTCTTTATTTAAGTATCTTTGTTGTTGTACATGAAGAGGGATTATATTACTAAAAGTTGTCGATACAACGTCAAATAGTACAAACCAATAAGGCGTAAGTAGCAGTACATTGCGTAGTATAATTTAAATCTTAAAATTTTGTTTTCGGATCAGCTAAATCTCGTATTTAGCTGATCCGAAAACGTCCGTATTAATGTTATTATTAAGGAATGTCTTCTGTAAGGTGGAGGTACTTCCCTAGACGGGCTACTCTTTGAGCGAAAGAACGCTGTGCCCTCTATTAAAGGTCTTGTAAAAGAAAAAGCAACTATAATGTACTATGAATCATACAAGTATATTTGAGATACAAAGCAGTAAATCAATCCAACTGTGAATATTCCTCAAGTCTATCTCCCACCGGCAAGATTAGTCTACCTGACTGTTGCCCACAAAAACCTCACCTCCCGCAATTCATATGAAATATGACAACCATTACCTCGGTCGGTCTGAGCTAGTATATAAACTATTCGCCATTATATCAATGAGAATTTAAGTCTGTGAGGAGTGAGACGAAATGTGATGTCGTGAGCAAACACCTCAGTGCGAATTATTCATGAAGCTATTTATTTGTATTGCTTATTTACGTTGGCGTAGGGTTTTTGGGTTTTTGCATAATTATTATATTGAGTTTGGAAGGTCGGAGGTGAGAAAGGTTGACGGACCAACGTTGGAAATTGTGGAGAATATTTCGGTTGAAAAATGGAGGAGTTTACCTAAATTTGTTTTATTTTTAACTAATTGTGTGTGAATACTTATTAAATCATAGTTTTCGAAGTTATACTTCTTTTGGCGCGATGGAGAAAAATGATGAGAGTGAATTTTTACGATGCGCGCGCACACCGACACCAAAATTTAACAGCATGAAGTTAGTTCTAGATGAGAGTGAATTTTTACGATGCGCCCGCACACCGACACCTAAATTTAACAGCATGAAGTTAGTTCTAGGTGGTATGAAAATTGATAACTATGTTCAAGTTGTATATTCTAGTATTTTTATTTAAATAAAATCTTTTTGATTAATTTTAATATTTATTGTTAATCACTACTGCATTTTAGTTATTTTTTTTCCATACGCCAAAGAAGTATAACTTCTAACGCGTGTACATAAGTACACACAGATTTTTTTTTTATTATTAGGTATGGTTTCATCTATTATTGTCGGATATCTTTAAAATTAATTGTATAAATTTAAGTGCGGGTGGGAATCGAACCTACAACCACGGGGTATCCGGCCCCATGTGCGTTAACCGCTCCGCCACCGCACCGTTGCCATAGTAACGTTTTGCCTAGTAAGTTGACCCACAATATTAATTTATTTGGCCTGTTGCTTGCTTCAGAGCAAAGCTAGAGACAGAATGGTATAACGAGGCTGGAAACTGATAAAACGAGAATTGCAGCAAGGGAAGCGAGCTGCAAAAGCACCAAGGATCTATTTTGAGGGTCTTAAAAGTGAGATGTTATGTTTGATTCCAATAGTAGGTGGCGAAAGGGCTTAAACGCACGGAAGTTGTCCCTTGTTGATACAAGACCCGTATAACAAACTACTACAGACATTGGTTGCAAGCTATTTAACATAATATCACGCTCATCTTCCCAGAGATCATACTCCCAAAGTATGTGTGGGCTTTTGTTCATATTCGCTATAGGAAAGATAGATTGGTGATGATACTAATTTAAAACTAAACAATTTACTTTTAAAATTGCCGTGTCCAGTAAGACATTCTTCCACATAATGGTCTATGATTAGCCAAAGTTTAATTTACTATTCGTCTCATAATACTTGTCTATTTACAACAGGCTTATTCTAGCTGCCAAACTCAATTGAATTATAATGTTTGACCTGGCCCTGACTGCTAAGCCAGAGGTTGTGGGTTCAATTCCCACCCAAGACAAATATTTTTGTGATGAACACTGTTGTGTTGCTGTATGACGACGGCATAAAATATCATCACTCCATCTCACCCCGCGGGGGAGGTAGAAATCGTCCGAAGAAATAGCTACCAGAGAACGGGCAGCAGCGTTATTCCGTGAACTATTATGAACATTAAACTGCGATCGCCAATCCGTCTGCCAAGCGTGGCGATTATGGCATATCCCCTACTCTTTGTGGAGGCTTTTATCCAGCAGTGGATGTTCTTTAGCTAACATGAATGTGCATAGAAATATACAACATGTAACGTAATTAACGCACACCCTCAAACACCCCAATTAGAATATCACTATATGATGTAATCATAATACATACACTGAATTTTTAATTCAACATGTATATGCATTGTTATTGACTAAATTAGTGTCTTGAGATAAAGTTTATTTTTCTTTATTTTGTCTTGAATGATGGAATATGTATGAATACAAATAAAACTGCGATTTAAACGTCTTATTACTTTGACTTACGGTCCATTTCAATTTGTTTTGATACTGTACAATAACGATAATTTCCGTAACTGTAATTATTTTGGAATAAAAAATTACCTATATATAAAATTACATAAATGGATTCAGTAAACGATTCTGAACAAACTATTTTCAGGATGTCCGTTAATTAAGTTAAATGTTGTATAAGTATGTTTATCAGTTACCTGGTAGCCATAGTACAGGCTTTGTCTAGTTTGGGATCAGATGGCAGTGATAGTTGTCCCAAGATATTTATTATTTATTTATTTATCTATACATTCTGAAATAAGTAATATGAGCTTCATATTATTTCATTAGTCTAGCGACATTAGTTTATGATCGCTACATAGTATCTTGTGGCATAACAAAAACTATAAAATCGTTGTTGATGAGGACATAAAAGTCCTAATCAAAGTGATACCAGTTACCGATGGTTCCCAAACAAACAGTTATAAAAAATATTATCTAGGGACAATGTCACACAGATCATCCTAGCCCTAAACTAAGCAAAGCTTGTACTATGGGTACCAGGCGACGATATACATACTTATATAGATAGATAAATACTTAAATACATAGAAAACATCCATGACTCAGAAACAAATATTCGTGCTCATCACACAAATATTTGCACATACCGGGATTCGAACCCGGGACCACCAGCTTCGTACGCAGGAGCATTACCAATTAGGCTACGGTAAACATAAAACTATGGTGTTTTTGCGAAGTAAAAACCAGTCGTCCGGACATTTTTAACAGTGTACATTTAATATATTTCGGTTCCCATTAAAATTTTATTCCAAAAGGTTGCCAAAAAGCAACTCATAGCTAGATGCTCTCACCGGTCCGTAAGTGATCGGCGAGGTTAAGCAACTAGGCTCGCGGTCAGACCATAGATGGGTGACCGCCAAAGTGATTTAATTGTAAAATATTTTTTATGAATAAATTAAATTGAAATTGAAAAATTGCAAATTTTTGAGCGTCTCCGTGCTTCGGATGGCGCGTTAAGCTCAGTCCCGGTCGTAGTCATTAGACAGCAGTCGTTACGACATGTCAGAGGTCTACTGGGTAGCTTTAACATATGTGACGGGAGAGTAACCACTGCTGTGTAAGCCACTACCCTTACGATTGACTAAGTTTTAATATTTTTAACTGAATTTAATGTCTATTATGTTTAAGCAATAAAACCCAAAATTAACAAGCGTAACGCAACCTACTTTCAATAGTATGAAATTCCCGTTTATTTGATGGGAAAGGGCCTACAAGTAAATATTTATACAACATGTAACGTAATTAACGCACACCCTCAAACACCCCAATTAGAATATTATGTTGTAATCATAATACATACACAGATTTTTTTATTTAACATGTATATGCATTGTTATTTACTAAATTAGTTTTTGGAATAAAGTTTATTTTTCTTTATTTTGTATAGAATTATGGATTTGTATGCATACAAATAAAACTGCGATTGTAAAAGTCTTATTACTTTGACTTACAGTCCATTTAAATTTGTTTTGACTGTGCAGGTTTAATATGACAATAATTTCCGTAGTTTTAATTACTTTGGAATAAAAAATTACGTATATTTAAAATGATATAAATCGATTCAGTAAACGATTCTGAACAAACTATTTTCAGGGTGTGCGTTAATTAAGTTACATGTTGTATATCATCCTGGGACATTATTCACAGTGTGGCCATGTGATCACAAACTAAGCAGAGCTTGTCCTATGGAAACCAGATAACTGCTATACTACATAATACTTTTACTTTGTATATACATAATTATATAGATAATTACACCCAGACTCAGGACAAACAGACATGTTCCTGCACACAAATATCCAGGGCTGGGAATCGAACCCACGACCTGCGAAAACCTGCTGAAAAACAAGCACATATCGACCGCGCCAAGCGACCCGACAAATATAAGACGCATAAAGAGAAAAACGATGACTACACTTTTAGTATTCATACAAATCTAGGTTTTATTATTTATATTTAATTCACATGTTAAGTATATTTTAATCTGATTAAACAATTTCATTATAATGTTGATGCTATCGCTCATATAAACACCAAAATTATTACTAAATCCTTTTTCCTTTGAGATTTATTTGATTACTAGGAACATTCGGTAATCGATGTATCTTCAATTTTAATCAAGATATCATTTAAATCATAATGCGTGAACACACAGTTTATCGGTTCATACGGGTAGTGCCCCTGAATAAAGTAATTTATTCCGATTAAAGTAGTTAGTAATAAATAATACTAATCAATAAGCAATAAATTTGTAATGTTAAATTCATATCGAAACATTTTACGTAGAACAACTCCGTTCTCATACATTTTAGCGCCAAGCCAGCGGCTTACACTATAAAAAGCACAAGTCCGCCCGCACATATATCTGGGCAGGAGCTCCTAAATACCAGCTTGACCCACTTGACTCCCTCCAAAGGCGTCCTATTAGAATCGTTGGGGATTCAAATCTTACGGACAGATAGGAGTCGTTAGAGCAGCGGAGAGACTTTGGATCTCTCTGCGTGTTCTACCGTCTCTTTCACGGGAATGCTCTGAGGAACTGTTTGAGCTGGTGCCATCGTCCCCTTTTTATCATCACACCACGCGCACATGCAGTAGGGTTCGTCCGTACTACCTGGAAGCGATCTCGTCAAGCACGGTTCGCTTTCAGCGTTCATACATCCCACGTACGTGTAAGCTCTGGAATGAATTACCTGCTGCGGTGTTTCCCCAGCGCTACGACATGTCCTTCTTCAAACGGGGTTTGAAGGAGTATTATTCCCACGGTAGGCAGTGGTTTGCTGGGCCCCCTGGCACTGCGAATGTCCATGAGCAGTGGTTACCACTTACCATCAGGTGGGCCGCTAGTTCGTCTGCCTAAAAAAAACGATAAAAAAAAGCATAGTACTCAAAGAAATACTGCTGCCCATTCTCTGGTATATAATCCCTCGGGCCGACTTTTACGGCCCGCAATGGGTAAGATGGGATGGTGATATTCCATGCCGTGAACCACACGAAATATTTTGTCAAATCTAATAAAATCTAATTTTTATTAGATCTAATCTAATTTACTACTGTTAACCCGTATTAATCATTTCAGATAGAGCCTTCATACAAGGAGTACGTAGTATATGAAGTAACCACCATAAAACATAAAGGTTTGATCTCACTGATTCGGGTTAATTAATAAAGTCTTCTTTGCTAAACGGCTTAAACCTCAAATGCAGTTGCCTCTATTGTCAGGTAAGTAAGGTTGACTGTAAACTGAAAGTTAAGAAAACATCTAAAGATTGTTTTTATTTTTTATATCAGAGGGCGGCAAACGAGCAAGAGGGTCACCTGATGGAAAGTGATCATCGCCGCCCATGTACACTCGCAACACCAGAGGAGTCGCGGGTGCGTTGCCGGTCTTTATGAGTCAGCAAACTTTAAAAGTGGTGCTGATCCTACCCCCCACCCCAATGAGCTCTGGCGACCTTACTCATACGGAGAAACACAACATGAAATGATTAATGTTATTATTAAGGAATGTCTTCTTTAAGGTGGATGTACTTCCCCAGTTGAGCTGTTCTTTGAGTGAATTTGTGGTGAATTACTCGTCATTCAGTTAGCCGCTGCTTTTATCAAATAAATATATCCGGGACCAATCACGTAGCACCATCTATCCCAAACTTAGCAAACTTGTGCTATGGATACTAGACAGCGGATAGAAATACTTATTCACATGTTTGTACAGACGCCAGCACATCCAGATACTCCAAGCTGTCAAATTTCTTTCATAGATTTTCAACTTTATCACAAAAGCATATGGTTCACTTTCAATTGGGGAAATTTGACGGTTTGGGGTAGCTTGATGTGCTGGCGTCTGTACATCGTCATCACATATCAGCCGTAAGACGCCCACTGCTAAACAAAGGCCTCCCCAAAAGTCTTCACAATTGCCAGTTTTGCGCTAAGCGCATCCAGCGTCCCTCAAAAGATCATCGATCTATATTGTACAACCCACATAAAACACCCAAACCGAAACGAATAGACATGTTCATGAACACAAATATTTGTCTTGTACGAGGAACGAAACCTTTGGATCAGATGGCAGGATCACTCCCGGCTCAATGACGGTTAGTCAATTTATATCTAATTAGTTAGGCCGCTCACTCAAGGTTACTGAACTTGATTTTACATTCAATTTGGATCACAGAGCCAGTTAGCTAACAGGCAGCCACAAACAATTTGCCTAATAGGTCCGAAACCTAAATGTCACGTGCGTGTTTGGGTCTGTGGATGTGGAACACATTAATGGGAAATAACTAAACACGTAACTTCCAACTCTTAACTGTCACAGATTGTAGCACTTACTTATATTATTGTGATAACCCCTGTTCGGCACTTACTACACATACCATACACAAATAAATTGTTACAAGCCTTTAGAATTTGAGTCAGAACGAAAATCTATACCACTATGGTATGCTCCTGGTTAAATTTTGATTAGACATTTTATATTGGTGTTATGCAAAATTGAGTTTAATATGATCATCATCATCATTATCATATCAGCTGAAAGAAACTGATGGACCAAGACCCCCCAAGGACCCAGATCCATCATCTTCCAGAGACCCTCACAAGATCATCGGTCCATCTTGTAGCGGCCCTGCCCACGCTACATCTTCCGGTTCGTGGTCGCCACTCGAGAACCTTTTTGCCCCAGCGGCAGTCGGCTCTACGAGATTTCTGCCCTTGCCACTGTTACTTGGCAATTCTTCCTCTTTAAGGAGACAGTTACTTACATTAAACTTTGCGCGGTGAAGTGAAGCCTCCTAAGTTAACCGTATGAAATGCCCGGTAAAGCAGTGAAGCCTCCAAAGCTAACGGAAAAAGTCATGGTGTAAAAAAAAGGAATATTCTAACTGTAAACTAATTCATGTTTAGGTAGATTTGAACAACAGAATTTAATATTGAATGCGTAATTTATTATTATTCTTTTAATTATATACATAATGCTGCGAGTAAATAAACCAATACCAGGCGGGAAAAGCTATAAAAATTAAGTCGAACAAATAATTTAACAGGCTGAAAAATAAGCCCGATCAGTTTTACAAACGTGTAGCATAAGGCAAATGATACCACAAGGAGGCCAAATAGCCTTACAGAGGATTACTTAAAAATCTTAATACTAGTACTCAATGGGGCCCTTGGATTTTATGCAATACAAGCTGCACCCCGCGGTTTCACCCGCGTTAAAGTAGTTTTGGCGTAAAAGAGTAACAAACATACCTCACAAACTTTCGCATTTTTAATATTAGTAGGATGTGAACCTCTAGCGGGTTTGGCAGTGCACGCCAGAATAGCTCGCAGATGGTAGATATTTCCTATATATATTATATATTTAGCAAACTCGATAGGTACTCGTGCGCGCCGCTCGGAGCCTCTGCGTGCCCCTCCACGTTCGATCACTCCACTTTCGATGACGTCACAAGCTCCGCCCGCTGCCAGAACTTGGACTCTGCTAACTCGGCCCCTCCTGACGGCGGTGCGCCCTCGCCCGCTGGAACATCGGGTTTCTGCTATAGATCTCCAGATCCATGTACCTCCACTTCGACAACCAGGCACTCAGCACTAAATGGCAGACTCTCGTAGATATCTTCATCGACATCGCCTGTGAAAGATATTGCCTTTATTAGTTTTCAGAACAGGACTCAAAATATAAATTAAGAACTTGTTAGTTTTATTATCTGGATCTGGATATTATATCCGGAATTGTACCGTTTGAGACGGTCTCCATCATAGCAGTGCCCTCAGGATGCATTGTAAGTACAAAGGACGTTAGAATAGGATCAATTATTGCAGTGCCCTCAGGATGCACAATAAATACAAGGGAAGTTAGAATAGAATCAATTATCGCAGTGCCCTCAGGATGCACAATAAATACAAGGGAAGTTAGAATAGAATCAATTATCGCAGTGCCCTCAGGATGCGAACCGTGCAGTGCCCTCAGGATGCACAATAAATACAAGGGATGTACCAGTCAGGATAGTGTCAATCATCGCAGTGCCCTCAGGATGCACAATAAGTACAAGAGACGTACCGTTCAGGATAGTCTCAATCATCGCAGTGTCCTCAGGATGCGATCCAACAACACAATATTAAGCGGTAACAACTAAAGTGAAAGTTGGGTATGGCAGAAAAATAATGAAAGTAAAATAAATGCAGTGGAAATGAGAGCTCTGAGAAGTATGTGTGGTGTGACTTTGAGAGACAGAATTCGAAATACTGATGTAAGAGAGCGTTGTGGTGTGAAAGAGGATGTAGTCACAAAGATTGAAAAAGGCATGCTGAGATGGTTTGGCCATTTAGAAAGGATGAATAAAGAAGATTGACAAAAGAAGTATACCTGGCCTGTGTGGACACAATGGGACAACCGGAAGGGGAAGACCACGTCGAACATTCTCTGACCAAATTGAAGATGTTCTCAAGAAAGGGCATGTCAGAAGTACCCTAAACCGGCGAGCATGTATGAAGAATATAATGACAGTAATCGAGGCAAAAGAAGTATGCAAAGATCGTGACAAATGGAAATCCGTTGTCTCTGCCTACCCCTCTGGGAAACAGGCGTGAGTCTATGTATGTATGTACAACTAGGCTATCAGGTGGTTATAAAATATATACACGCAGAGCCAACCATACATAGCCAAACCGCATACTCATACCTGCAATCAAAGAATGTCGCGCACACATCATGTGTCCACTCCCCTCGCCACAATATTTTAAGCCGCGGCTTGCACGTTCTTACCATACGATCCACGACCTTGTCTTCCTCACAATAACTAGGTCAACCATACGGAAAGGCTGGGGCACTCTGCGGCGCTCGTTCACGCAAGCATCCTGCTGCGCACAGTTCTCTTCGAGCAACCCACTAGCGCGCTGCCGCGCAAGTTCACCCAAAGATTCTCGGTTCGGACTGGCTGCTTCATATGCGATGTCGCGCACCAATGATCATACGCGAAGCACCATCACTGCCAATTAATGAATTTAAAGGTGAAGATTTTATTCAGGTTGAGCTGTAAACTTCTACAGGATATTAGACCAACTTTCTTATCAAAAGTTTAATTTCCACACGAATCATGTAAATGACGGTGCGACTGTACCTGTCAAGCTGACCATCACCGTGATGAATCTCTGCAGTTATAAAATGTTTCAAACAACAAAGTTTCTAATCTAGTTACAAAATGACGAGTTCTCATACATTCGGCCTTGATCTGATATAATTAAACAAGGAGTACCGAAGAATGAAATAGAGTTTTCAAAAACGAGTTTTAGTTCATTAGTATCTGGTCTGTACATAAGAGGGTAGAGTAATAATATGTCCTCCATGCCGGAAATCGACCACGGCGGCCACTCTCGATGGAGACTAGCCAACTGCGCAGGACATATTCTAGTGCACAAGTGTGTGCACAAACACAGCAGCACTTTCTATTCGGTCACTCTCGTGATCCGATGGATCCAGTAGTGACACGACCGGAGAGAGGTTAGGTTCAAGACCGAAAGCTTTACGACCTTTCCGAGGCACGGGGGTATAATACCGCCAACTCCCAGACTACGCACTGACATTCAGACATTTTTCTTTACGGGAACATCCCAAAATTATTTTTTGGCGCGACCCGGGATTTGAACCCAGGACCTCATTATCTGCGGTTGAACACGCTACCGCTAGATCAACGTAAATGCATTAACACGAACAAGCACGAAATTATTCCGGTTGTACTCTGGTAAACTTCCAAATGGGCAGTTTGGAATGGAACGTAACATTTATCCCACGAGGTAACACACTAGCGAGGCTCTTGGGACAAGTTTCATTGATTTCAAACGCAAATAAGACAATGGGCTGTATACTTTCCAGCAAACTGCATCAAACCTCGCCATGAGATCATGTACCGGCTGTAGCATGCGTTCTGCCACATCTGCCACTCAACAGCGCAAGCCCACAAAGACTGCTTGGCAGCACGCTGAACACCTTCCAGGGTATACACATTTCCGGGTCCAATCTCCCTGTGGACTAAGAGAATTTATTTACAAAGAGCACACTACTAAATGTGAACTCTTTTGGTTAGCTATAATAAAAGTCTAAGCACGTGGAGCCAAAAGTACTTCAAAATAAGGGATTTTATTTTTCACCCCTATGTGCTCATGTTCGTCATGTAACATCCCCAAAGACTCAACAGAGGTCCCTTAAGAAATTAACAAGAACCACAGTATCAATACACAACATTACACCTGGATACAAAAGGATACCATTCCGAGATTGAATTACTTCGTTCGCTGCCTATATTCATCATTACAGCTAAATGAGTCCACTGCTGGACAAGCCTCCCTCAAGAATCGTCTTGGGGGGAGATGCCATAATCGCCACGCTTGGCAGGCGGGTTGGCGATCGCAGTAAGATGGTCATAGTACTCAGAAGGAAGCTGCTGCCCATCCTCTGGTAGATATTCCCTCGGGTCGACTTCTACGCCCCCCACGGGATGAGATGGGGTGATGATATTCTGATTCCGATATTTGTCGCTGCCTATATTATCTGTCTCCAATTACAAGGCTTAGAAATCTGATGGACTCTTATTAGTTTAACATCGGCATCATCAGCATGTAGAATTATTATCCCCTTTCGTAATCAAAATCCTGGAAACAGTTCACTAACGCGGTACACGCGGTGTTAGATCACATTAACGCTCGGTATATTTCAGAACAATACAATCGGTAATTATAAAAAATACCACTACGAGATAATAGTGGGAGTAGTCAATGAGACCAAGAAATTGTCTTACGTGTCAGACATTTTGTGACGAAAAAATATATAACAAACCACATTTCTCCGTCTCGGCCGCACCTGACCCTAACTCAGTAGCCAGTTTTGAGATTGCTTACATGACTCTCCTTGGTGGAACGTTTGTCCTTTGTATAACCCAGTATTTTACAAAATGTGCAAGTAACATCAGAGGGTGTCTTCAGAATTAGTTTGATAACCGCGCTGCTAAGAAGTAACTTGAGAACGCTTACTGTTATTATACCTACCAGGTATTTAATGAATTGGCAAAAATAATACGAATATGTCAGATGTTAGTTCGGTATTAGCTATGGTTGCACTTTGCTTGAGTAGTCAAAGTCGTTGTCAATAATATCACAGGGTTCTCAGCTCCTCACACACTACCATAAGGCGTAATAACGGTACGACATTTTCTACAACATCGTGTAGTCCTTCGAGTTGAAGTATGGCCTCAGCGTTGGCTACAACCTACTACACCTACACTATGGTTATTCCGCAACGCACGTGATACTGAGCGGCGCCGGTCACGGCTATCAACGCTTGACAACTTCTGGTCGAATCATAAACGTCACGTTATATCCGTAGAGTACATATTTGCCCCATGGTAAGATACCATACCTGAGGACAGAACCGACGTACCTGTGATATATCATTAATACCGTTGTGATAACGCAGTTTTGTGAGGTTAGCAAGACCTCACACAACTGCGTTATCACAACGGTATAATACGGTAACGGTAAACGGTATAATAGTCTACAAACCTATTGATTCTGTTACGTATGTGGTGAATGTACAATTTCCAGTTACAAAAATTATCAACTGCTATACCTAAAAACTGAACACTATCTACTACGTTTGTTTTATGACCATAATATTTCATATCAAGTAAATTTGATTTGCTTCATTTACTGAGAATTTGAATAAAATGCGTCTTGGTCAAAGTTTAGATTGCGGTAGGCTTATTTTTGTCAAGCACATTAATTATAATTTCTATTGTATTATTCATTTCTATGTCAAAGTTATGTAATACATTCGATGTCAAAAGAAATGTCATCTCCGAACGAAGTGCATTTATAATTCGTTATATTTGATATGCCATTCATGTAGAAGAGAAAAAGTAATGGTCCTAACACGTTGCCTTGAGGGATTCCATAGTAGTAAACACAGAGGTAAACCTTTATTTTTCAATCACGTGGTGGTGTATATGTTCGTGTGCGTATAAGTGCATTCCGTAACTGTAATATACACAATGGCAATGATCACGCCTAGGTAGTGGTAGAAGACCCCACCCAACACCTTAAGCTGTCCAAGGGACACCGTCAACCTAATGAACCAACCTAGTGAGTTGCTACTGTGATTTATTCTAGATCCTGTTCATATATTTTAGCCGGACACAAGATTTGAAACTGAGACCACATTATTTGGGGCTAAGTACAGTAACGCTTGATTTTTAGTTCGTACCAAATGCAAAAAAATTTGCAAATGATTGAAATCATTTATTTTTCTATGCAGCTTTCACTGTTTTTTTCATCACAGCAAAAGCACAGAGAGGTAGGGCACAGCATTCATTCGCTCGAAGAACAGCCCGACTGGGGAAGTACCTCCACCTTACAGAAGACATTCCTTAATATGTTGTGTTTCTGAGTGTGAGTAAGGTCGCCAGAGCTCATCGGGGTGGGGGCAAGGGTCAGCAACACTAAACTTGTTTGCTGACTCTTAAAGGCCGGCAACGCACCCGCGACTCCTCTGGTGTCGCGAGTGTCCATGGGCGGCGGTGATCACTTACCATCAGGTGACTCACTTGCTCGTTTGTCAACCTCCGACATTAAAAAAAATCACAGGTTTTCCAACACGTGATAAGGAAGTATTGTCTCCGCCGTTCCAATTAGACATGTTATCTAACAAAACATTAATATAAAACGAAACCAACGATTACCCAGTTCGTCTTTGTTTTGTTAAACGTGATTTTTGCGTAATCAGACAGCTTGTAACCTTTTTGCGTTATAGGTTTGTTTATGCAAAGTAGATTAGTTGGTATTGATAATCTGATATAATTTATGCCTGTTTGAAAATTGTTCCACTAAAATATTAATATTATGCTTTGACTACCTCGTTAGTCTAGCGGTAGCGTATTCAACCGTAGATAATTAAAATTCTGGATTGGTCCAAAAGGTGATTTTGGGATTTTGCCATAGAAATAAATTCCTCAGTATCAGCCTGAAGTGGCGATACTGAGGAATTTATTTAGCCAACTCCTAGTGGCGGTATAACACCCCTGTGCCTCAGAAGCACGTAAAGCCGCTGGTCCTGTACCTGACCTTATTTCGGTCGTATCGCTAGTCGTCTCATCGGATCATGAGAGTGATGGAAAAGAAAGTGCTCCTGTGTTTGCGCACACACTTGTGTTATATCTCCTGCGCAGTTGGCTAGTCTCCATTGAAACTGGCCACCGTGGTCGAAATTCGACCTGGAGGACATTAGTATTATGCCTTTATTTGATACATTTTTGTATACATATTAAACTAGCTGTGCCCCGCGGTTTTACTCGCGTTTAATTTTATAATTATCACAGCTCCTCCCCCGTAAGTGATAGCGTGATAATATGTAGCCCGACTTCTTAATAATATTCATTAACATACATACAGACAAGCAGACAAAAATTCTAAAAACTATATTTTTGGCTTCGATACCTATAGTAGGATACTTGGGGCGATCACGCCCCATATTCAATGTACAGTTTTGACTTTCCTACGATTTTATTATATGTATAGATTTGAAAAGTTGTTAGCGACGGCCTTTTGTACATAATAATAATAACAGTTTAGTAATTAATTCGCTATTTCTAGTGCACAATAAAGAGTTTTGTATTTTATTGTAAATTTTGGTTTTTTATACCGTCCGATATTGCAGTAATTCATAGATCGATGACAATCACAGGATTTACTTAGAGAGTTATTTTTTTTATTTACTATTTAGTTTCCTATGTAGGGTTCGAACCCACAACCTAGTCAGGGTCACTAACCACTAAACCACCAGACCAGTCAGTTACATAACCAATTCACCAGGTAGTGCTGTCGTCGCTTGCTGATTACCTTCAGTGCAAACGCAGACTGCGCAATATGATTTATCGACGCTCGGGCTCCTCAAAATACTGCCTGTTCTCTGGGAGATGTTTCATCGACTTCTACGCCTCAACAGAATGAGATTAAGGTGGCAATATTCTTTGCCGTCAGCTACACAGTAAACGTATCTACAAATAAACACACAGTCAAATCGAGAACTTATACCTTTTTTAAGTCAGCTAACAATAGCTGTGTGTATAAAAGTTAAGTAATTTGACGGACCTATTGGCGTGGTTGGTAGATGCGCTGCCTTTCACGCCAGAGGTCGTGTGTTCGATTCCCACCCGGGACAAATATTTGTGTGCATTTGTCTGTTTGTCCTGAGTCTTGGTGTAAATTATCTATATAAGTATGTATTTACAAAAGAAAAATAATATATGTAGTATATCAGTTATCTGGTTTCCATAGTCGAGCTCTGCTTAGTTTGGGATCAGATGACCGTGTGTGAATAATGTCCCAGGATGTTATATTATTAATTAACTTAAGGATTTTTTTAGTTATTCAAAGAAGTTTAAAAATTTATTTATCTTGGCTGTGTGAATGAGGCGTTTAAGCAAGTTCGGCAACTGTAAGTAGTACAGCTAGCAACAGTTTATAATAATAAAAATAAATAACAAAAAGTCACCTCGTTGGAAACTCCCCAACAATCAATTTTCAAAGCGGTATTTTGCTACTAGACGCCTAACGCTTTACTGATAAAATCGTGTAAAATTATAGGAAGTCTATTTCGATGAATTATATTATTATATTAACATATCTACATATATTGCGTCACTACCAAATAAAGAGGCTTATCAAACATTAGAAACTAGAGATACGAAAATTGAGCTTATCTTCAAACGGTTGCGCTAGAATTTACATAAAGATACTAGCTGTGCCCCGCGGTGTTACCCGCGTTAAATTTTATAAATTTTCTTTGCTATAAACCTCACGGAGCCCGAGACCTTTCCAACGAATGCAAAACCGTGGAAATCGGTTCGTGCGTTCTGGAGTTATAGCGTCAGGAAGGAAAACCCGACTTATTTTTATATAGTAGATTAATTTTAATATCTAATGTATTTCATATTTGTGATCCTTACCTTTTCAAAAACTTCAAACACACTAAATTCTAGAAATAAGATTGAAAAATATTTGCGCTACTCGCTGCTTACTAGCTAAAGTTTAGCAAACCTACTAATATATAATATTAACGCGAAAGTTTGTAAGTATGGATGGATGGGTCGATGTTTGTTACTCTTTCACATAAAAACTACTGAATGGATTTCAATGAAACTTTACAATAATATACCTTATACATTAGAATAACACATAGGCTTCAATTTATAAAGTTTGACGTAGGTAAAACCGCGGGGCCCCGCTAGTATATTATAGTTCAGCTGTTAATTCAGTAATAAACACTAGCTATTCCAAATTTTAGCCAAAACCATTCATTCGGCCATCTTTGCTTGATTAGTTGATTATAAAACAAACATCTAAACATACACACTTTCACATTTATAATATCACTAAAATGTGATGATTTATAAAACCTTTGGGGAGGCCTTTGTCCAGCAGTGGGGGTCTTTCGGCTATATGATGATGATGAAGAAGAAGATGTGATGAACGTTTTCGACTTAGAGATCGTTTGTGAAATATAAATCTACAATTAAAGTCACTGCAAGCAACTGCCCTGTTGTGTTTTGATATGTGAAGGGTATTCACGATATAGGGTCACTAACGAGAGAGTTCTAGAAATAGCACAGCTACCTAGCCTGACAGCGTTTCTTAAACAGAAGCGTTTACGTTGGTTGGGGCATGTGCACAGAATGGAACCCACTCGAATACCACGATGTGTTCTGTTGGGTGCGGTAGCTAATGCGAAGCGCGATGTTGGTAGACCTCTGCTTCGCTTTAAAGACTGCACCAAGCGGGATATGGCCGATTTTAAAATTGACGACTGTAGCTGGGAAAAGCTCGCTGAAAATAGATCTGAATGGCGCAAACGTGTAGTGGAGGGTCGTAAGATCTGTGATGAAGCCTGGTTCTGAGTACTTGCTGATAAGAGACAGAAGCGACATGAAAGCGGCTCGGCACCAACCACCGCAAACTTCTCTTGTCAGGCCTGCGGCATGCTATGTCGCTCGCGCATCGGTTTGTTTAGCCACCAAAAGAAATGTCTCTCAGACAATGCGCCGTAAATCGTCTGTAACAGGCGCAAAGGCCATATATTCACGACATAACTACAAATATTGCCAATTTTTTAAGAAATATACTTTCGGCAATTACCAACATAGGATAATAATATGAGTTATAGAAAATAGTTTTTTTTTCATAGCTGTAGATTTTATTTACGAGTCCATTTATGGATCAATACCAATCATACTAAAACACGAAAAAACAAAAAAATACGCATTTTCGTAGTGGTATGATAACATATTAATATGCATATTAACGAGGTCTGCAAGGCATTCTGCTACTTGCGAATATTGAGGTTAGCTTAGTTAAACAACTGTATCTACTTCTACATTGATTTCAATGTGGCATTTGTTTTTCGGTGATTATTACTTCGTGGCAAGTTTTACTTCAGTAAATTCAGATATGATGCACTCACTCACTTTGTAAAAGATCGGTTCAGTCGTTCAAGAGAAATACGATCAGGAACGGGCTAAGAAACACCGTTTACATTCTGCTTAATATGTTCATCGTACTAATATTATAAATGCGAAAGTTTGTGAGTGTGTGACTGTGTGAGTGTTTACTTTTGTTACTTCTTTACGTCCAAACAGCTCGAGCGATTTTAATAAAATTTGTAATGGACTTGCTGATACGCTGGATTAACACATAGGCTATAATTTATAAAGTTTAATGCGGGTAAAACCGGGGAGCTAGTATTTTATATAGCTGACCCGCCGAACTTCGTTCCGCCTAACAATCGATTCTTAAATATTTTTTTATTATGATACCTGCTTATTTAATTTCATTTTTAATTATTCCAAATTAAGTTATATTTTTATTGACAATAGCTGTACCCGCACTTCGTCGGCTGGTTAATGAGTTAATTTAGTTATTTTTTTATTTTACTAAATTAAAGATTTTTTCTAAAATAAACGTAGCCTAAGTTACTCCTCATTACATCAGCTACCTGCCAATAAAAGTCCCGTCAAAATCAGTCCAGCCATTTCTGAGATTAGACGGAACAAACAGACAGACAGACAGACCACCGACAAAAATTGAAAAAACAAATGTTATTTTGGTGTATGTACCGTATATATATTCATATACATGTAGGTAAAAAAGGTTATTTCAATATATAATATATATATATAAATATATAATAACAGACACTCCAATTTTATTTATATGTATAGATGTAATATATGTAGTCAAGAAAATTTTATAAATACTGATGTAACATTCTCAGCGGCTAAAAACTACTGAATAAACCAAAGTCTATAAATTGAAACTTGTTGGTACAGCAAGGCTCGAACTATTAGCATACTTAAGCCTTCAAGCTTCTTGATAATCGTTTCAGAGCTGCAGCTTTTTACAACAGTGCAGCATTCTTTGAGGAAAGTACTTCGATGTTTAAGTATTCTTTAAGACGGTTTACAGGTTGTGATCAATAATGAGTATATCTTTGATCTAGCAACAGGGTCTTCAACCATTGATATTAAGGTACCGTGTTACCATGTCATATAAAAACGTAGATATTGTTGCGGTTTTTATATAATTTTACAAAATTTATTATAAATAATAAAGAAATTAGAACTTTATACAATTTTAAATTATTTAAAGTTACAAAATATATAAACAATAAAAACATCTATTGATTTTTGAAGTTATACTTCTTTTGGCGCGATGGAGAAAAATGATGAGAGTGAATTTTTACGATGCGCGCGCACACCGACACCAAAAAATTTAACAGCATGAAGTTAGTTCTAGGTGGTATGAAAATGTATGAGAGTGAATTTTTACGATGCGCGCGCATCGTAAAAATAACAGCATGACGTTAGTTCTAGATGGTATGAAAATTGATAACTATGTTCAAGTTGTATATTAAGAAGTATAACTTCTAACGCGTGTACATAAGTACACACAAGTTTTTTTGGTTACCAGCACGTATTATAATTTCTAAATTTAGGAGAATAAATTTTAAAAATAACTATGTTACCATTTGGTCATCCCAAACCTATCTTTGAGATCTTGAATTATATTCTTGACATACACACAGGCACACACATTCTAAAGTTTATAATAAACTTAAGAATGTGTATACACACAGACACACATATTCTAAAGTTTATAATAAACTTAAGAATGTGTGTGTCTGTGTGTTCTATCATTGCGACATCAATTTACAAATTACTAAATTTTGCCTCCTAATAGTAAAGGGCAGCCATCCAAATGGCAACGTTGTGGAAACCTTTGGAGGTGGCCTATGGCCAGCAGTGGACATTTTTTGGCTGATGATGATGAATGGTAAATGCATTGCGTATTTAGCTAACAGATATTTAAGAATTGATAAGGTATCCTCAAGTATCCTACACTATTTATATAACACGTTGTAAATAACACCTCAGAACCGCATTCATATAAAACGGCTTCCAGATAAACTGTTTGAAAATAGGCGAACAAAATATACATGGAAGGTTATGGCACGCCACCGGAAGTGTAGGTACGTCACGCGCGGTGGCGCCACCTACATCCGGCCGCTTGACACGTTCGGAATTCATCGGATTACCCCTCAAACAAACCCCCGGATGATTTATGGTTTTTCGCTCAAAATTACGGACATTGTCGTTACCAAATATTGTTAGGATATCATATTTATAACGGCTTTTCCTATTGTGGTAGAATAAAAATTATGTTTATTTTTTGTGCTTTGATACGATTGCATATAAAATTAGAAATCAGAAACTTTTATTGCGATTGGGTACTACAATATATATCCACACTAAAATGTAAATTGTATGATAGTTATAGAATTATTTCGAGTTATATAGCTGTAAGATGTTTTGTTAAGAAACTATGTCAAGAGCCGTAATATTGTGCAATCGTTGGACATTTGTTTCAATTATTTGGGCAGTATCATTCTACAATGGGTCGTCCATTGATAATTTGGCAACATGCCAGTGGACGCACCATACGTTGTTGCATCCCAGCAAGCACAGTGTTACTAGTTCAGCTACACTTTTTAGGTTAGAAAGGAGTCTAGCCAGAGACAATGCACTAAAACGACAATATTTCCACAAAATAAGTCTACGTTTTACTTGGTCATTCAGTGAAAATAAGTGAATAATCAGACAAAAACAAAATTGATGAAATTTGTGGTATATGATGCATCATATAAAGGGACGAATGGAGTGTATTTAAATGATTCTATAATGGTGGGACCCAATCTTCAGGCTGATATGAAACATATTGACAGATAGTGCCAAAATCCAGTTTGTATCGTGGCAGATATTCAAATAAAATCAAATCATTTTATTTGCAAAACTATGGGTTATATCGTTCTTATTTCTAATTATAAATTCGTTCCATATTAGCCTTTCGAAGTGCAAATGTCTTACACATAATAATCAATTTTAATTTATTAACAAAATAAATGTAGGTAAATATCCAATGTCTTTAAATTTATTTAATAGTGACAGGATATATGTTTGCTTAACCTAATTTACCATCAAAGTATTCCTTGCTTGTGTAAAAAGCTTGATAGGCTTGCTTTTTGCATTGCTTGAAGGTTTGCAAGAATCTGTCTGTTTGAGGTGAAACACCGCCCTTAAACACTTGTTTTGGGCCTTAAATGCTCTTTCCCGACCTAATGAGTTTCCTTAAAATATCAGCCCATATCTTAGCACCGATGTAACGTATGCATGGTATGCTGAAAGGACAGCATCTTGATTCCCTACTTTATATAGCATGTAAAGCGCGAACGAAAAACTATTTAATTTTTTGCATATATAATTTATGTGATTTCCAGTTTAAGTTTGAGTTAGCATATATGTAATCTTAGAAATGTCATCTCTGCTGTAGTCTCATTTACTTTACACCCATGTTTTATATCCATGTCTTTCGTATTATTAAGAGATCTATAATTATTTGTAAATGTCATTATATGGGTTTCGTCAAGATTAATTATTTAATGTCAACCATTCTATAACATTTCTATACTTTAAGCGTAATTTTTTTAAGAATATATAAGTGTACTATCGTCAGCAAATAACACCATTGGGTGGTCAATTGCTCGGAGAATATCATTTATCTAAGTAATAAATAATAAGGGACCTAAAACACTACACTCCATATTTAAACAAAACACTCCATATTCTATGAGACGTGTGCCTGATACATTATTTGTGTCATGTGTGCCTGATATTCCATTTTTAATTGGCTACATATTTTACTTGTCTGCGGCAGTTGATATCTATTGTTTAAGAATGATTTAATTAAATTTAGGCAATTACGTACACCACATGTATATAATTTACTTAATAGTATTCCATAAATAATATAAAGCACTAACTTGTAACTTTCCATCCAAGTTGTCTATGACAATAGTGAGAAATTTGAAAATTGCAAAGTTTTTATTTCAATTTTTTCTGAATCCGGCTTGTTCATCTCACAAAATATTATTAACTTCTAAATATTCATACAGGCACTGATATTTCTCAAAAATAGCGAAGAGAGGGCTACAGATCTATAATATTTCAAATTTAACTTATCTTCTTTCTTAAATACAGGCAAAATTATAGTCTTTTTTAGACTATTTGGGAATTCACCCGTTACGATGAAGCAATTCATAATATGAATAATAAAAGGTGCTCGAGGCAAGTCAACCAATTTAATAACTTTTGTGCATATTTCATCATAACCAGTGCTTTTAGTATTTTTAAGTCCATTTATTATAATAAACATAGCACGGTGAGGCTGGTTTCATGAACATGGAGTTCGATTTTGTCCATGATGTCCACGACTTTCTGGACAGAAGATCCTAGCAAAGATATTGAGAATTACCAGTTCCTGACTGTCACTTTAGGAACTTCTTCCGAAAGTGACAGATGATGGCGAAAAGCTGATAGGGTGAAAACAGATTTTTGCATAGACTACCTAATAACCGGCTGGCAGTCCGAAAACAATGTTAGAAAGATCTATAGCGATAAAAATGATTTTTTGAGGAAACAGGATTTCAGCTACAAAAATGGACAAGAAATAATACACTTACTTAGATAGAGGAATTGAAAGATTTCGATCAGTTTGGCGATGGGTTCTAAAGGATTATACTAAGATACAGTATATTTAACCTTAAAATGAATGCAGAGTTAATTTAAACAGATATTATGAATAATTTGTTACAAATATATTCTTAATTTTTTGTGAGGACGTCGTCTCAAAGGAAAAACAACAACAATGATATGGTCCAGTAAGCGGGCGTGACTTTGACCAGATTCACATTTTTTAAAGTTATGAAGTTCTTCTGCTACAAATCACTCCGTCGTCAACGTAATAATTTCATTTCGGAATATCAAATCCTCATAACAAATTAACGTTATTCCTACATTGATATCATTTTATTGCTAGCAATATAACCAATATCAATGCTACCATTGCAAACCTGTGCGAAAAACGGAACCTTTCAAAGAAAAATGATAAGACTATCACTGTTGCAGTTCCTGGAACATATATAAATAAAATGTATTTAAAATTACATGCGCATGTCATTATATTAGTGGTTGTTTTATAAATTTACAATTACAAAATAAATATCTAATTGCCATAATTATATTTAAGAACGCCAATATTTAATAACTATATGAGCCACACAAATACCAAAGGCAATATAAAACAAGATACCTAACCCGAAGTAACTCCAATTCATAGCGTTAATACGCAATATTGTTCCTTGCATATAGCATTATACCATATAGGCCCTATTTGCTTAATTTTGTAATGGTATTATCATTCAATTTGATCAATATATCAATATGTATATGCTTCTTTAGCATAACAAAGAACAAACAAAAATATTTAAAGTTCATGTTGCACCCACTCAAGGCAGTTTTGGAGACTTTCTTTTTAGTTATAAATACAATGCCCTAAGGAAGCGAATCCTTTGCAAACATGTAATAGACGACACAAATTACATCCAGACCCAGAACAACTATTTATGGGTCACACAAATAGTTGTCCGGCGCGGCACTCGAACCCGCGATACGAAGCGGTGAGGCGACTGTCTTAGCCGCTGCGCCACACGTGCAGTCAAATCTTTTCAATCAAAGTTATAGAGAACTATATTTAAAATGGGATAAAACACCCAACTACCGTATAAAATGCAATGGGTTAACATGTTAACATGATCCAAATAGAATGAGTTCAGCAGAAACATTAAAAAGTGATATAATAATTATAAAAATTATTAATCATCGAAGTGTTTGTACGCTCACAACTTCCAAACGACTGCACCAAATTGAATAAATCTTTATTTTATGTGTTAAGAAGTTTTAGGAGAATGCATGAAAAAAACATGAGACAAAAGACTGTGAGACGTTGTTTTTTTTCGTCCTTGTTTCTTCAGCACTGTTTTCTCTCCGAAAGGAAAAACAAAAAATCTTGTACAGATGCCAGCACATCAAGTTACCCCAATCTGTCAAATTTCCTCAATTGAAAGTGAACCTTATGCTTTTGTAATAAAATTGAAAATCTATAAAAGAAATTTGACAGCACATCAAGTTACCCAAGCCAGCGCGTCTGTACATTAGAATCCATTAAAATAATTATTTAAGTCTTAGACTTTAGACAGTATTGACGGGACCTTATTCGCTGGGACAGGTGGTTTACTATAAATAGTTATGTTCAGAGTCCAGATACTATCAGATAAAACCTAATATCATTTATAATAGACAAAGAAATCTATGTTTGTAAAAAACAAGTTTATTCAAACAAATTCCATACCGAAAAAACAATATTACTATAAGACCTTTCTTTGGACATTAATAACAAATTAATTTAATTTACACACTTTTAAAAACAATAACAAAATAAGTCTAATCAAATATGTAATTAAAATCGCAAACAACACCGAGTAACAAACGGCTAGTCAAAGATAAAAAGAAAACAATTGCACTTTATCAATATCATACGCCGGATACGTATAATTTAATCTTATCCACGATAAGTTTAATATTCATATAATTACCACATTTACATGACAGTCTAACTAATATTGGGTGTGTGTAATTGTCAGCATGAATTATTTTAAAACTATATTTGTTTTGCTATTCGCGGCATCAGTAAAAAGTGAAAATTGCGTTACTTATGATTTCGGAAACAATTTCTATGATACGTTTAATTATGGCAGTTCTTTGTGTGACGGTATGGCACAGTGGAGTCTCGGAGATTATAGCGACGTCCAAGTAAACGCTATACATCAAGACAGCGAGTTCTTTATAAAGCCTCATGAGACATTAAGCTGCGTGTCTTCTTACACTTTTGAAATGAGATCTACGGGAATTCTGGAGGCATATGTATATATGGAGTCGAAGTCGATGAGGGATCAGATAGTGGTTCTTGCGAACAAAGTTACGGAAGGAAACAAAAATGTTGTTACTGGCACAGCTATACTGACACCCCTTACCAACAGTTACGTTGACGGATGGCATATTTTAAGAATTGAATTAATTAGCACGGGCAGCTTTTCTGGATATGTAAGTCGTTTTTGATATTATCATCCAATATATTTCTACCCAAAATAATCATACGTCATAGCATACTGGGTACAAAACCCCAACTACCATCATTGGTGAAGGCACACAACTAGCCCAGGTAAAGTGGTATTGGGCGGGCCATAACTTTAGGATACACCAGGGCAGTTGGGCAAAACTTATTACTTCGTGATTGCCCAGAAATAAAGCTTACTCCATCACGCGCAAACGATATAACCTACTCCGACAAATATAGTTTTCTACAAAAACATTTCGATATGACATAATTACAGACGACATTACGGAGGACTTAAAAGTAAAGAGCCGGACATGAAATATTAATCTAAGTTCTAAGATTAAATGTTCTGAGTACCTATATACATATAATTACGCAGTATTTTTCATGTCTCTCTTAATTCCAATATTGTAGCAAATTGAAGCCTTAACGGTCATTATTATTATAAATTCAGAAATGTTACTCTATTTTAGACTTTAGAAAAATATAAGTCTAGATTATGCCGATGGTTATGATACATTTATTGCAACATAATATTGGTAATAGCAAAAGCCAAAGAATACCCAATTTCAATAGAAGCGTAAAATCCAGTTTTTGTGAAGTCATACTTACACGTGCATGTCGCAATAATTGGGATTTATTTGTAATTATGCAAACTTATTAAACTTACTGGAAAATCAGTTCAACGCCGTAAAATTTTAAAGCCTTACTAGCACTTCTTTAAAACAGTTAGATATGCAATTTTTCTGATAATGTTAAAAGTATACTTCTATTCTAGCTCAGAATATTTCCTAAAATGCTTACTTATAGCTGTTCTCATTTTTTTACATTACGAGAGTTTTTTTCATATATACACTTCATTTATTCCATAGGTTTATAATATATTACATATATTTCTGTAGATGCTATGTTAAGAAAAGTCGGTACTATTTGTTTAGTACTAAGTTATAATAAGTAACGACTTCCAAACTTAAAAAATACAGATCATTGTTTTATTAGAGCTGTAAACAAAGTTGAATGACTGCCCCGCTGGTCTAACGGTAGTGTGTTAAACATTAGACATGGAGGTCTTGGGTTTTAATCCCGGGTCCGACGGAAAGTGATTTTGTGATTTTTTGTTTACACCCCCGTACATCTGAGAGGACGTAAATCCTGTGGCTTCTCATTTAGAATAATAAACTACATAGATAAATATAAAAGGAAAAAGAGAGTCAATGTCTAGTAAGTAAGATACAAAAGTAAAGATACAAAACTAAACTCAATATGTCATATGACTGATCTAATATAAGTTTAATCAGACATGCTTGTCCCACATTGGTGGGAAAGCAGTTTCGAGATCAGGATGGTTTTAACGAAACATACTTTCCACTGATTTGGAGAGATGCCGTGCTAATTGTACATTTAATACCAATAATCAAAACCTGTGATGTTTTAAATATGTGAAGATCTTGATTCATGGTAGCATCATCAGTCTGATACGGTCCACTGCGGGACATAGGCCTCCCCTAAAAGCTTCTAAAACGTTACCATTTGGAGCGATGTGCCGTGGTCACCGTGCTTAGCATGCGAGTTGATGACCGCAGTTAGGTTGTAGCTAGTACACAGATGGCGCTGCTGCCCGACTACCTGGTGTATCCCTTAGCCACCTTTTAACACACCCACGAGATAGTAAGGGGCTGGCTCTGTTATTCTCCCTCGGTCGCAAACCACACGGCACCGTGGTAACAATGACGATAAAACTGCATGTTGACTGCGTAGAGATGGAAATTAGAGTAAATAATTTGCGTAAGGAGATAACTCGTTACCCTGACACACGCCCGAAATAAGATTGCACCAATCTCAGTAAGAGAAGTTATAACTAACACACTACGAGCATCTTAGAAGATATGTGTGGAGCCGGGCTATAGACTCGAAGAAATTTAAAGAATTTAAGAAATGCGTGGAGAATAATAAGTCCATGGATTTAGAGGCCTGTCACTAAAATCTGTAAGGACCTAAAGTATTAGTATAAGAGCCTTATTCTTCATGTATAACAAATATCTTCTGCAACTTTTGAGAGCGTGAACACAGTGCTATGGTCTGGTCCAAAACCAGATTGAACTAAGAAGATTATTCGGCTATAAGTGACTAGATGGCTGCCGATGAACTATGTATGCTCGAGAACTTTTAGGAGGAAAGGAATGATGACAATAAGCTGTAATTGAGACATAAGCGTAGAGTTAGAAACTTTGGATAACGCACTTTTTGCTTGTTTCCGGGCACAGGGGAAGAAACGCAAGAGTATGTGGATTAGAATTATTTTTTTTAGTTCTTCCTCACTCAACGTGAACGGTGATATTTTGAATACCAACAGATAGTATAGCGCCAAAGAGGTGCTATAATTGACACACTGGTTGACTGAAACAGTAGGACGTTCATATTTGATAGTATTTATTACAACAAAAGTCAATCTTCAAACACCCAAACTTTATTGATTTATTCTAATAAGTTAACTCTGCTTTTACATTTCCAAAAAAAAACAAACTCCATAAAGTCTACATGGTGCAAAAGTTTAAATTTCTTAATTGGACTTATGTGTTGTTTATCCGATAAAAATGAAGTCCACTGGGCTTTGTGTGATTGAGATTGATCTGGACTTTTGTTTTTGTTTGTGGTTTTATCGCAAAAATGTGGGTTCCGTGGTGTTGGTCAAAATCGATTTGTTTCGTTATTTTTCGTCCACTATTGGTCACATTTTCTTCAAAACTCTGCCTTGGGTCAGTTAGATACTACATTTTCACCTCTAATTTCTTAACTCAAAATTTTTATTCAGTCATTTTTTATAATATGGACTTTTGACGGTTGATTATTTGATATGTAACCAAAATTACCTGAGTGCACCTTTAGGTGCTTTGTCTATTTATATTTATAGATTATGTTACATTATAATAGTTTGTATATTATTGTTTTATTTTATTCACTTTTGCGTATAATAATAATAACTTTTACAAACATTTATTATTCTGAGGAGATAGTTTGTGATCGTAAGGATGTTGCTATCCTTACGATCACAAACTACACAACAAGTAATTTGAGGAATAATTCAACCAAAAGCCTTATTAAAATAATAATTGCTATTGCAAAGTTATTCAATAATTCAAGTCTCGTCTATACTCGGAAGTTTTCTGCTGTTATGGCGACTAAGTCTTGGCACGGCGGTTATTTTTACGTGTAAGCTTTTACCTTATTTTGTATTAAAATAAAAATAAATAGCAATGAAATGAAATGAAAAAATTCAATCAGCACTTGGGTATTTAGATATTAACACTTGTTGTACTAGTCAAGCTCACAATGCAGTACATAAATCTAGTCATATACAATATTAAAGTAGCAAAATTTTTAAACTAGTCTGTCCGTGCGGTCTGTTTTATCACATAAATACAAGCGAGGACCTGTAATTGGCTTTATGACGCTTAGTAACGCCATTTATATTTGTATATCAAGCTGTTGGTCTTCCTATTAAATAAATAAACTTTTGAGAAATTCTGAAATAACTAACAAGTTACATTACTACTATTATAAATTTTGTACCATTATATTAAAATTTGAAGATACCGAGTAATTGACGAACACAGATGGCTCTCAACCACAGTTCAGTTCAGGTTACAGCGTAGGGGGCCGCTCAAGTCAATAGGTTAGCGAAAAGACGTCAACTGCTGGACAAGGCCTCCCCGAAAGACTTCTACAATGGAGTCGTGTCCATCATTTGGAGGAATATGCCATAATTACCACGCTTGTCAGACGGATTGGCGATCGCAGTATGATAGTCATATATGGCCCGTTCTCTGTTATCTTCTCTGTTCTATGAATATCTCTAGATTACCCTCGGGACGACTTCTACGCCCCCCAGAGGATGAGATGGGTTGGCGACACTCTATATGCCACATAGGTTATAAATTAAATAATGCTTATACTAAGGTGTAGTTGTGTTTTGCGGGTAGCCAAACAAGAGTTTGATATTTCACTGGGAATAGAAAATATGACTCTTATATGGTGATCATGTAATCACATGCTAACAAAACACATATAATATATCAAACAGAAAACAAATAAAGTAAAAAACTCTTACTATGAGACAGTAAGACGTGTAGAGATAGTAAGACTTTTTACTTTATAGGGTTTCTGATTTGATCCGTCAAGAACGTGACTACACCTAGTATAATGAACGGCAAAATACACATGTTTATTTTTTCTTACAGTATCAAATTAGGCAGAAACTTTTCTTAAGTACTCATATAATGTGTTAGGTTCATTTGTAACTTAATCAACTGCCTCCCTCTTTCAGGTCTCTTTCCTTGGAGTCGCATCACCCGATTCTAAAGTTATAGTGGACTCATTCAGATACATTCCACCGCTATACGAAGAAGAATGTAATGTTTACAATGGAGAAGTCACACCACCTTCCAATAAAGACGAAGCAACAACAGTAGATTGCGTCACATACGACTTTGAATCTGATTTCGACTCTTTGTTCAATGTTGACAGAGGACTTTGTACAGGTTTTACCATGTGGCATATTGATGATTATAGCTCTTTGCCGATTTCAAATCCAAGTTCAGATAGCCAACAATTTATTACGCCTGATACTGGCATCAGTTGCGGTTCTTCGTTTACGTTTGAAGTTGAAGCTAATGGATTCTTGGAAGTAAACGTTTATATGGATTCCGCCGCGGATACCGATCAAATAGCAGTACTTGCTAATCAAATTGTCAATGAAAGTAACGATGCTGTTACTGGAAGTATAGTACTGACACCTTTACATGCAGATTATGTTGATGGATGGCATACTCTCAGTATTAAATTGTCCGGAGAGGGAATTTATAAAGGATATGTAAGTATTGAATTTAAATGAACCATATTACTGTATTTACTTCTTCATTTCTTTTGGGATTGGTTTTCATTTATACCTGTTGGGTTAGAAACTAGCTATCAAGATTATAGGGCCAGTTGTCAAATAACAATAGGTGTGTATTGCCCAGTATAATCTAAAAAGTGGCTCAGTGAGTACTGAAAATATCTGTGAAAATTGTTACTGAGGAGGAGGACTACCTGTAACGATATTCATAGATATTTTTGTAATAACCAGAAAGGAGCTTTTTCTCACAATTAGTTTGACAAGATTCATCCAGCGTGGGGATTAAAACATCAAACTGACTGATTCGTTTGATCCACTCGCCTTTGAAAGTAAATTATTGTATTTATCATATTTGATCATATAATCAAATTATAACTAGCTACTGTAATTTAATTTAGAATAGTACCTTGTTTTGATAAAATATAGATATAGATCTATTTTTGTTTTATATAATGACTTTATCTTTTGACTAATTGGATTAGATGAATTATTGAAATTAACAGCACCATTGCTGGCATGAGATATCAATCTTTGATAAACATAGAAAACAAATTAACACACGAGCAACTATAGATATAGATAATAAATATAAGTATATTTTATTGTAAATAAAAAGGATACAAGTAGCATAAAAAATATCTAACATTTGTAAACGTTCTAAATTGACGTACTTATCGCATAATAGCAGTATGTATATTTGGGCAGCACAGAGAATGGGTAGTTTAATGCTTTTGTCAATTCTACAGAACAGAAGATTCATTATTCATTTACATTATTTAAAATACATACAATATTACAATAGAGATATCATAAAGATACGAATAAAAGAGTTAAAAAATACAATCAAAATTATTCCAAGCGTTTAAGATCAAGAAATTGCGGGAAAGAGAACAGTTTAGTGGGGAAAAGCTTGTAAAATTAAATTTAATAAACAAAAGCAGTTTGTTTGTTACGACCGAAAATGCATATTTACCGATGTGGTAAAGAATTTTAACACATTTGGTAAATATTCTTAATCCTTAGTCGGACAATGGTATAATAGTTCCCACCTGATTTTCAACTATAGTGTGCCGTTTCTCAGAGCTAAAACTGATCATATTCTTTTACCTGGCACCTGCCGAAATTGCGGTCTAAAATCTCCATCTCATGCAGATTCCCAAATAAGGGGAAAGACCCTTTCATAATCTAAAGATTCTAATAAAAACTTCAGAAAAATATAAAATTTCTATCACAAGTATTTATTTGAAGTTTAAGAATAACGGTTCTTGTCTCTTGCCAATATCTTTGAATATGATTTAAACCAAATTTAATTTTTAATAATCACTATTACCAACAACTTCATGGTCACAGAAATCACATAAAATTAATATTTAGTCGTGTTTTTTTATTAATACGTTATGAAAGGTAATTTGAATTACCTAGCCTTAGTAATAAACACATTTTTTTATATCTTTCCCATCTGTGCTCATTCGATCTCCTTACAAATGAGGTTTCCAAAATAGTAAATTTTTAAGTTAATTATTACTTAAACTATTTCTCATAATTAAATAGCGTCATAGTTTAACAATTATCGAACAAACTCCTCCTAACATATTTTCATATTTTTATGCTTTTTATAGCTTCAGTGGTGATTGCTAAGCATTTTTAATTCAAACTCCATACATACATTCACCTCAATTATTATGGAAGAGTTTTTCGCATATTTATTATAACAGTTTATCTGTTTGGTATATTAGAATATTTTATAGAGGCAGCAAAAGCAACTTTGTTAAAAAATAGCACATCCTTTATACTACAGGTAATAAGACGCAACCTTGTGAGAGACCGTATTTGTAGTAGTGGAACTAGTGTCGATACCCTTAGGAATGAGTCACACCACTAGTTAACTAGGCCAATGGTAGAGTAGAATAAAAAAAATCTATCCTAGTAATTAAACATATTGATATAGAGTGTATGTTAATATTAATGTTTCAATTTGTATTTCAGGTTTCATTCATTGGAATGGCAGCAGAAGATTCAATCGTTTTGATTGATTCCTTTAGATATGTCCCACCTGATGTGAACTCGGGCACTTGCAAAATTTATGAAAACGATGACTTTTCAACTACACCAGCCCCTATAGGCACGGGGTACGATTGCGTTACGTACAATTTTGAATCAGATTATGAGAAAAAATTCAATACCCACAATCAACTCTGTAACGGATATTCTTCCTGGTATCTAGGAACTTACTATTCTCTTGCCATTGAATCAATAGACCCTGAAAGCCAGACGTACATTTCTCCTAATGACACATCGAGCTGCGTATCGTCATTTACTTTCAACATGTTGCCTGGAGGCGTTGTTGAAGTAAATGTGTACATGTCTTCAGTATCCGACTTAGATTACATAATAGTTCTAGCAAAAAAAGTCGTACCTGGTGGTGTGGATACTGTAGCAGGATTTGAATTGTACTATGCCTCAAATGACTTCTTTGTCGATGGATGGAATGTCTTGAAAGTTACTGTGATGGACTTCACAGCTTTCTCAGGCTATGTAAGTATAATGATTACTTTTTTACTAGCTGTGCCCCGCGGTTTACCTTTAAAAACGTTAAAATTTATAAATTATAGTTAGGTAATAATCCAGGCTGACAGCGAACTCCGAACCAAATTTTATTAAACTTGCTCCAGTCGTTTAGACGTGAAAATGTAACAACCATACACACTCACAAACTTCCGCCTTTATAATATTAGTGTGATTGCAAACGAATACTAAAAAAATGAGTAAGTACAAATTGTAAACATCATAAACCGATGCGAGTTTAACTCAGTACCTACATAATGAGTTACCTACTAGCCAACATCTTTCTGTAACACTCAAATAAAATAGGCCAGAAAGGAAGCACTTAATCTTTCTTTAAAAATCGATGATTGTTTGTATGTACTCCAAAACGGCTTCAGCAATTTTGATGAATATTTAAGAAAATGTTTATTTATATTTCATATTATGTATATTCCATTTAATTTTCAAATGATTAACAGATTGTTTCTCATATTGGTAATTGTGTGTTATATTTTCCTTACAATACGTAACACACCTTTACGTTTATAACGCATCCCGGTAACAGCGAGGATTATAAAAAAAACTAAAACCTATTCACGCTATGGAATGCACCTGTGGCGCAAAGGTTAATACAGTCACGTCGCCATTTCCTGTCCCGGGTTGGATTTCCGCACAGGACACATATTTGTGTGCATAAATAGTTGTACTGAATCTGGATGCACTTTTCTGTCTTTCCCGAGTGCGGGTGTTGTATATATAAATAGAAGAGTAAAAGTTTTAAGTATTGGAAGGAAAATTATGTAAGTGTTGATAATTCTTCATTAATACTTCAACATTTTGTTTTGAAAACGTAATGTTATTAAAACTAATATTCCCAAGCATATACCTACTCATATTACGCTTTACGTTAATGTTACTGGGCAGGTGTTAGTATAGATCATACATTAAATTGTAGATAGTGCAAATTGGTAAATGATGATTAGTCCATATCAAATTGATAGATTAATTATCAGTAAAACATGATTCGTTTCTTCGCAAGGAGGAATAACAAGATTTTATTTTTGTTGAATTATCATGTTTAATGGATTTTAAAGTGAATCAAGATCAATATTTTTGGTTATGTGAATAAGCACTTAAAGCATAGTTGTATATGATATTATTATATTAAGCGATTTGTGTAAGATTTTTTCATTATATGTTATTTAGCCGATTTTAAATATCTGGCCGATAACGTCTTTCATTCCTCGAACTAGGGAAATAATTCCCTGTGTCGTGGGGTACTTTCAAATCATATAATTAATGGATAAAAAAGAAGTACACCCAGACTCAGCACAACTACTTATGGGTCCCTCAAATAGTTGTCCTATGCGGCAATCGAACCCACTGCTGCGCTGTTGTCTCACGTTTAGTCACTCTGTCTTATATCATATCTAAAAATTGGGAGAAAACATACCAAGGTACTACTATTTCAAATTATATCCTTTTTAGGGTTCCGTAGCCAAATGGCAAAAAACGGAACCCTTATAGATTCGTCATGTCTGTCTGTCCGTCCGTATGTCACAGCCACTTTTTTCCGAAACTATAAGAGCTTTACTGTTGAAACTTGGTATGTAGATGTATTCGGTAAACCGCATTAAGATTTTTACACAAAAATAGAAAAGAACAATAATTTTGGGGGGTCCCCATACATAGAACTGAAACTCAAAAAAATTTTTTTCATCGTCGCCATATATGTAGGGTGTCTATGGACAGGTCTTCAAAAATGATATTGAGGTTTCTACTATCATTTTTTTCTAAACTGAATAGTTAGCGCGAGAGACACTTCCAAAGTGATAAAATGAGCGTCCCCCCCCCCCCCCCCTCCTGTAACTTCTAAAATAAGAGAATGATAAAACTAAAAAAATATATGATGTACATTACCATGTAAACTAACAACGGAACTTGGTTTGAACGGGATCTAGCGAGTAGTTTTTTTTAATACGTCATAAACGGACAACGGAACCCTTCATGGGCGAGTCCGACTCGCACTTGGCTGGTTTTTTTACGTGGTGGAAATGCTCAAATAGCACGTTGTGTAGGGCTCGACCCACTAATACCACCCCGGTAGCCAGCCTCACAGTGCTTGTAGCGGGGGTTCTGGGTACTCGTGAGCGATCTCGCCAGTACCCCCGCTGTACACTGAGCGTCCGCGAGACTCTCACCCGGGGAGGGGAGTGGTCCGAATGACTCCCCCCCTCCCCAGCACGCACAAGCGCGTTTAGGCAACTTGAGCTACAGCAGGTTACCTCTACCCGGGGCCGCTTATACAAGACGAGTGGAGTTCCCTCCCTCCAAACGCCAGCGATCCCAGAGAACTAGCTATATCCTATATTAATTATAGTTTTACCCGCGTAATATTTTATAAATTATAGACTATGTGTCAGTCGGAGATATTTAATAAGCTATATTACTACAAAGTTTCATCAAAATCCATTCCATAGCCTTTGCGTGAAAGAGTAACAAATATCTATACATCCTTACTCACAAATATTCGCTTTAATAATTTTAGTAGGATCTAAGAAAAATCTTAATATATTTGTATATTATTTATTGTATTGTAGTTATGTCATTTTTGGTTCTGCAATAATAACTGAAAAGTCAATCTCATGATAATGAAATGAAATATTGTAAATATAACTAAACTTTTTATTGCTTTTCTTTCCAGATAACTTTAATTGGATCAACAGCAGATGATTCCATCGTGCTGATCGATTCCTTCAAGTACATTCCGCCATACTCCGAAGAAACTTGCGAAATTTATTAAAACCATCACTAACTGAAACATTAGCTAAGTCAAATTGCAATCGATCTCTACGCTTTAATAAGGGTAACTTAGGATTCATAAATACGAGTTAAAAACGAGCATATCAGGGTGTCTGCTTAGCCGAGACCGTGCGTTGGTATAATTTGCGTCGATTGGTTGACGCGATACCTTAAGTGATCAAGGCCTTGACTGACAGAAGCCTTGATCAAACGAGGCGCAGGCAAGGCTATTGATCGACGACTATGATAGTACTAGGACTTATGCAAGTAGTGAATCTGTATCAGCTTATTCAGTGTTCATTTATGGGTCGATGGTACTAACTGAAAAGAAAACCGGTAAAATATTTACGTTTATGCTTATACAGGGTAATTAATAAAACATCAATAACTTGGCTGACTGAATTGCTAAGATCATAAGCAACAACTGTTGTTCTACGAGTTTGGACATAACTTAATAGATGAAAATGAATTTAAAAATGTTTGATGTCCTGTCGTGACATTTGTAGGTCTATGTTTCATTCATTAACAAAAGGACGACGCGCCAATGACGGCGACGCTAAACTCCGGCGTGTGTGCGCGTCTTTGCAATGCTCGTAGAGTTAAAAACATTCAAGCGGGAAATTAAATTTATACTTATTTTTGTATGAAAATAAAATGTTACAAATTATCAAAAGTTGTAGAACAAAAGTTGTTGCTTATGGTGTTAGCTATCTATCACTTCGAGGTAGTTGGTGTTTTAGAAGTAGCCCTAACAAAAACTACAAAACACTACACACGTAGGTATGAAGTATGTCTTTGTTTATATTGAAATTAATACTTATGATGTATTGATTTCAATAAAAGATAATGATAATCAAAAAGATAATGTTTGTTTTTCTTAATCAGTTTCTTTTTCGAAATTGAAGTCATGTAAACTAGGCACAGTAAAGGACTGAGTTATCCTAAAAATGTTGACACTACTTGTCACCGTTTTCAATAAAAAACAAAATGATGTAAGTGTTGATAATTCTTCATTAATACTTCAACATTTTTTGAAAACGTTTGCTTTATTAGTGTTACGCTTGTGGAGCGTTTGTAAAAACTAAAACTCAATTTAAAAAAATATATAATCTGATTAGAATAATTTTCGAAGTACTGATGTATATTGTATTTATTTATTAAATTTCAAAATTATGTTAGTGAAAATTGTAAATAATAATATTTATTGAAATATGATTCCAACAAAATTATTAATAAAGAAAAAAATCATTGAATTATATGTATGCAACCTTGGTTTTGTTTTATTTGTGCAACAGATAATAGTTTTAATAAACATAATAATTATAATAAAATCTGTGAGAGTATTCCCCTAACGACTTCATGCTCGAATATTTTTAAATTGTTGTTAACAATTGTTCATGCGGGTAACCTTCAGAAAAGTCACTAGTTTGGTGCGCATACGTTAAAGTGACTCCCGCTATAAGTATCAAAATGCCATCATAACCATAATAATTTCCCTCACAGTTCCTTCTCAAATGAAACCAATTTTCATACAGACTGATGAGTTTAAGAAGGGTCAACCCTACTGCCTGGACCCACACTCCAATCTACATAGGAAACGCGTCTAATGAATCGTGGGGCCTACCCAAAATCGTGGGTACTACAAAGTGTACTGATGATCTAATGAAACTGGCTGGAAGCGGCAGAATGTGTAATTAACCCAAGACTGGCCTTTGTGAAGATTTCTGGGAAGTCTTTTTCCAAATGTGGACGTCATTCGATGACGAATTGATAACTGACGATACCAATATTTCATAAGTCAAATAATTTATCAGAAAGTGTGGACTCCCTATAAAGTTTTTCCCATAGATTACATTACGAAACCATATCGAAGGCCTTTAATCAGTATAGCAAAAACTGCAAATACTGCAAAAACGCGTTATCATTTGAATACCATACCGACCATAGGGTTACCACAAAGAAATTGCATAGCGATATTCACCAACATGGTGGACCAATCAAGATATGAGTGGATATTTGTTTAGCTGAAAGAACCGACAGATTTGAATCAGAGGCAATCTCAACAGATTTACGCTTCAATTACTGTATCGGATTTAGTCGTTACTATGCGGATACAACTCAATCTATTGGATCCTTCTCATTTCACAACGCCAGAGTTGTTACAAATCTACAAACAATTTTGCTTCATTTTAAAAATGACATTGCTTGCTTATCGATGATTAATGTTACTTTTATTATGACGTTTTTATTTTCTCTTTTTAATATATTAAACCTAAAATAAATACCTAATCAGACAACCGATCGAGCATATATTGTGTTTGCCTGCTAAATAATTTCAGTAAGTGGACCAAATCTCGTGTATATGCCCCATTGAGTATGTTTCGCCGGAGCATCTCAACTGGGCCGTGTTGAAACCGGTAGTAGAGACACCCGCTGAGTTTGTTTCGCTGGGTCTTCTCAGTTGGGGTGCATTAAAGCGCGACCGTCGTTATAAACACAAGGTCCGCCATAATAATAACATTTAATTCGTACCTTAATATAGACAGAACCATTAGACATTATGTAGTAAAAATATAGCTAAAATTTAAAATTTTGATAATTAAACCTACACATGATCCTTGACAATAACCTAATATAAGTTAGTTAAATATCGTTACTGTTATAAAATAAATCTTATTGTAAATTATTTCCTACAATCCGTGTACCTAAATATCTATATGTACCTAGAAATAATTATAAATTATTTATATATTACTACGAATATGTTCTGACTATTAACAAGCGCTTTTTTAAAGTCTACGTGAATAAAAACCTTTTTTATTTTATTTTATCGTATGGGTAGTGGTTACCCTAGTGCTAGAGTTGTCAAGCTGCCTGTGGGTCTCTAATATGGCTTAACAACTGTTGTTTAATGACTAAAGCCGGGACCGACAGCTTAACGTGCCCTCCGAAGCACGGAGACGCTGAGAAATTAAATCATTTTGGCGGGCAGCCATCTATGGACTGACGGCGAGCCTAGTTACTTAACCTTAACCTTTACGGACCGGTGAGAGCTTCCAACTATGTGCGCATCAAAAAATTACATTATTAATAGCCTACTCATGGGCCATTAATGTAATTTTTTGAGGCGCTTATGAAACATAAAGAAATGAATAACAATCTGTACCTAAAGATTAAATAAAATAAAAAGTATATAAAAAAGGTTTTTATTCACGTAGACTTTAAAAAAGCGCTTGTAAATAGTTAGAACATGTTTGTAGTAATATAGTTGAATACATTATTATTTCTAGTAACAAAAAATAGATTTATTTATTATTGGAAAATAAAGAAATACATATTTAAATAACATAGATATTTAGGTACACATTGTACAAAAATATTTATAAAATTTATTTTATTATAGCATTGATGTTTAGCTAGCTCGTATTAAGTTATTGTCAAGATATTATGTTTAATTATCTAGTTTAAGTCTAATATTTTTACTACATATTGTCATTGATTGTTAATCATTTCTTTATGTTTCATAATGTGTGTATGTACACCGATTAATTAGTCATTAGATAACCGATTTTAATTATTTTTCTTTCATTCGAACAAGTATGCTTGCGAAGTGCTCCCCTTTAAATTTTTGTATCGTACGTAGGTTAAAAGGCAGAGAGCCAACAGATAATAAAGGACGCTGATTTGAACCCCGCCGGATGATATAATATATTTCTATATATTTTTTTAAAGCCAACGCCCGCATTTTTTAATTTAGTTCCTACTACATCACACTACTTTACAAACATACAGTTGACGCACTCAAAGTACATCCACACGCAGAACAACTATTTATGGGCCACATAAATAGTTGTCTTGCGCGGGAATGGAACCCGGGACCCGAAGTAGCGAGGCGAATCTCAACTCCTGCGCCATACGTACAGTCGATATATATATGTCGGAAATAGTTAAAAATTAAATTCGCCAACCAAGTTAGACATTTAGTTGGTACTGTACAAAACATTGTAGAGAGTATATTTTGATATTGTAATTAGATTATAGTTGTTAAAAAAACAACTGTTAAAACTCACGATAATTCCTGTTAGATTATTTGATGAATTTTAATAATTACACTATTTGGATTTAGATCCTTTTTGTAAATTGCTTATTGTATCGAGTAAACGCGTGACGTATTTCCGTACGCCATTGAACAGAGCTGTTTGGAGGGAGTAGGAGGCGTGGCCTACCCCCATATAAGAGCTCGCACTGGCTTGTACCGGCAGCCTCCGACCGATACGCGCAGGAGTTCCCCAAGGCTCAGTCCTTGCCCCGCTCCTGTTCTCGCTGTACACCAGCGACATCCCCAGACCCAAGAAGGCTCATCTAGCCCTCTTCGCTGACGACACGGCTCTCTACTACTCCAGTAGGGACCCGTCAGCCATTCACCGAGAACTCCAATCCTCAGCCGATGCCCTCGGCAAATGGTTCAGGAAATGGAGGATCGAAGTCAACCCGACCAAGAGCGCAGCCGTGCTCTTCTCTAGGGTACACCCCGCCCCCACCACAGATCCCGTCCGAATGTTTGGTAAACCGATCCCCTGGGAGAGGAAAACCAAATACTTGGGAGTGATCCTCGATCAGAAGTTAAACTTCAAGGACCATCTGAGATACGCTCGCAACCGTGCCTCATTTGCCCTTTATCGATTACACAGCCTCCTGAATGCACGCAGTAAAATGTCCCTTGTAAACAAGGTGAGAATTTACAAGACGTGCATTCGACCCATGATGACCTATGCGAGCCCGGTCTTCGCGCACGCTAAGGAACATCTCGTCGCATAAACTTGTTCTGGACTACCTGTAGGAGTACAGGTAGTCCAGAACAAGTTTATGCGACGAGCCGTGGGCGCACCATGGTTCGTCCGTAACAAAAGCCTCCATGCCGATCTCCAATTGCCTACCATCAGGCAATGGATGAAGCAAACGTCCAAAAGGTATTTTGACTCTGCCACTCACCATCCAAGTAAATTGGTGGTACAGGCGGTCAATTACACTCCCCTCCGACTCACAATTAAACACCGTCGTCCGAAGCACGTCCTAGACGAACCGGACGACGAGACCACCGTTTACCTTGAGCACATCAAATCGATTAGAGACTCTCGCAACACTGCACAACCGATATTTCGTACTCGCCGGATGCGAGTACGACCGCGAACGCGTCGCGACCACCAGCGTCCTCCATGACCCTTAGTTTGCATATCGTACCGATAAAAAGCCCCCCTCAACGCGGACGGGGGGCCGCGTCATGTCATTAACGTAGAGCGAAAGTTGCACTAAACTCCCTAAAAACCATGATCTCTCGCCCTCTCCCCGTCAGTATCCGCCCAGAGCCGAGGTTCGAGCCCCACAGGGGGCGCCCTCAGGCGCGGGTACTTAGTTTGTAGTTTATATTTGCTAGGCCGGTTAGAGCCCACGCTCACCCCTACTGTCCGGTGAAGCAGTAAAAGCCGAGAGGCTAACTGCACGCGTCACATAAAAAAAAAAAAAAAATATTGTACCGGCAGTCTATCTTCGGATTAGACTCTATAAAGAGCTGTGCTCCCAACATAACTGTTGGTCTACTTGGTACAGTCTTGCACTGTGTATTGCATACGCGGAATTGCTGACGCGATACCCTATGCTATAGCTATATTGCCTAGACAATATACGCTATTCGGGTGGTTGTATTGCCACTATACGAACGTAGAATTAAGATTCTGTTCGTCTCCATTTTGCTTTCTTTATTTTAATTGCAATCATTGTAATATTGTAATTAGTGTGTAAATTAATCGACCTTGTTATATTGTGGCTACTTAATCCCAAACATAGGAAATCATATATATATATATATATATATATATATCACGTAGACTCGTGTCTCACTCCAGCGTGCGACTAATCCTCATTCATGCAGTCATTCTGTGTCATTCTGTGTTTTGATTTGTTGATATCTGTAGAAAGATATAATTCTTCTTTGTTATACTACGTCCAAGTTAATATTGTTAATATAATAATATATAGGGACAATGTCACACATATCATCCTAGCCCCAAACTAAGCAAAGCTTGTACTATGGGTACCAGGCGACGATGAACATACTTATACAGATAGATAAATACTTAAATACATAGAAAACATCCATGACTCAGAAACAAATATTCGTGCACATCACACAAATATTTGCACTTACCGGGATTCGAACCCAGGACCACCAGCTTCGTAGGCAGGAGCAACCAACTAGGCTACGGTGATCGTCGGCAAAACAATTACAGCTAGAATGCTCTAGTAACTCTATTGCTATGTGGTGATGGCGGTGAATATCCGAATATTATGACCCCATCTCATCCCGTGGGAGGCGTAGAAGTGGAACCGAGGGAATATCTTTTTTTTATGTCATCGTACGACAAACGAGCAAGCGGGTCACCTGATGGTAAGTGATCACCGCCACCCATGGACACTCGCAACAGGTGTCATGGATTCGTTGCCGGCTTTTAAGAGTCAGCAAATAAGTGTGTAATAAGCTCTGGCGACCTTGCTCACACGCAGAAACACAACATTAAAGTTATTATTCTACCAGAGGCCGGGCAGCAGATTGTTGTGTACTATGACCAGCATACTGCGATCGCCAAATCGTCTGCTAACCGTGGCGATTATGGCATATCCCTCCAATATGATCCTAGGCTTTTGTCCAGCAGTGGACTTCTAATAGCTGTTATGATTATCACTCACATGAAATCTAATTAACTACCAACACAACTTTTGGTGGATACCTAAAAGATCAACTTGAGGCGAGCAAGTTGATCTTATAGGTATCCACTGTCATTTCGGGTTCGAAATCAGGCCAGGGAAACTATTTGTGACCCATAAACTATTGTCCTAGGTCTGATTGTGTTTGTATCCGAGAATTTCATGTTTATAAAGCCCCACGATACAAACTGTTATAATACTTAGTACAAGAATTTTCTTAAAATTGAATTTCATTACCACAAACTACATTAGTATGCATCTAGATAAAACTATGACAATATGAAAATAATTAAAATATGACATAAAAACTAACGATAATTTCATTCTACACACCGCATCCTAATGGCACATAATGAAAGCTATCTTAAATAAAATGTTCTATCATCTCTTTGATAACACCAGCAAGTCTGAACTAGATAAGATAAAATAGAAAATTAAGTGAATGATAATTTTACTCACACATATAGGTACTCTAAATTGTTCTACTTCCAATCTCCAAAATGTTGTCAATAATTTTGAATGTAGAGCTATGAATCTATCTCTCCCACATCAACATAAAATCTACCGTATTTCTATAGCTATACAGTCAAATTTCTATTGGTGATGTTCTCAATATGGTCGCATAGGAAAATCATGAGAAGTGTACCTTATTGAACGATTCATATGAGCCGTGAAAAGATAAAGGATGCGTTCGGAGGGTTAAACTTGGGCATTTATATCCTTATGCAATATATCAGGCTGCATTCAAAACGTATGGTATATACGACCTGTCACTTCATTGTGCGGTATAAATTCTTGTTATCTTATAGGATAGGGATGTTTTATGACTTTATATTATATGAATTCGTGATATTATAACCGTAGAAAGAATTTATAGGTTTCATATTACAGACTTATTTTTTTTTATCTCTATAAATTATCCATTAATTTGAAAGGTGTTGAGGAATACAAAAGTATAAATCAAGTTCAGCCTAACGTGCGTACTCGACTACAAAACTAAAATATAGACTGCACGTGTGGCGCAGCCGTGTCGTGCCGCGGGTTCGAGTCCCGCGCCGGACAACTATAGTGTGACCCATAAATAGTTGTTCTGAGTCTGGATGTAATTTGTGTCCGTCTATTATATGTTTGTAAAGTACCCCGCGACACAGGGTTTAGATTCCCTAAAGCGGGCGTTGTACATAAAAACAACTTGAGAGGTGTCAAGGGACACCCGGATGGAACGAAGTTATTTTTTATTATGTACAAAAAACCTGTATACACTGAACAAAAATAATCGTTGTGACACTACACTGTTCAATGCGAAATAGAAGACGAAACGAAAATATCTGGCTTGCTTTCTATAAGAGAGAGAGAGAGAGTGAGAGAGACAGACAGAGAAACATGCGCACGCCGCACGGCTTACAATAGCTTACTATAGCAAAAAGTGTCGTTCCAACTTTTCGTCTTAATTTTTTCCTTCTAGCGCCCTATCGCAATGCGCAATAAGGAATTACGTTCCAAAAAAAAAACTGGGCGTCTAGGTGGCTTTCATTGCTTTACCGGACTATAGAGGCAAGCATAGACTCAAGTCGTCTAGCAAAAGTTTGTTGTTTACAAACTAAGTACCCGCGCTGGAGGGCACCCCCTATGGTGGTCGTCTACTGACGGGGACATGCATGAAAGGGTCGTTCCGTTTTAGGCATGTTTTGTGCAACTTTTGCTCTAAGTTAATACGGCTACGATTACGATTTGAGGGTTATGAATTCTATGCCTGTTTGTATGCTATCTGTTTAGAGAGTGCAACTGTGGCGCAATAGTGTCTGAGTTATTTATTATTAAAAGTGTCGTAAAGTTGCGAGCGTCATATATTGTGATGGAAAGTAGTACAACATTTGGAAATCATTATGAAAGGTCAAATACTGATATGAACTGTAGTGTTATAAGTAAATATTGACATTTTGTTTTAAATTTGAAAGAGTTTTACGTAAAAAGTTAGTAGTCAAACTACCACACTAAAACTTGGGACCAAGCAACTAAGGTAAGGATGCTTTCAATTTAGACGTTTCGTGTCAGACCACTACCGCTTGTTTACCGTGCCGCTGTCCATAACCCACTGCCGTGCTGCTGCAGTAGAGTAGCAGTCCGATGGCAAACGCCTAAATTGAAAGCGTACCTGACTGCCGTGCGTTTGTATGCCAGAGCTGTTTTAAAAATATTTGATAGCAAATATATTTGTTGTGTGGTGACGGCATAGAATATCATCACCCCATCTCAACCCGTGGGGGCCGTACAAATAGACCGAGCGAACACCTACCAGAGAACGGGCAGCAGCATTTTTCTGTGAACTATGACCATCAAACTGCGATTATGACATATCCACCCTTTCTTTGGGGAGGCTTTTATGGAGCAGTGGACGTACTTTGGCTGACATGATGATTACGCTGATGATAGCAGCTAAGCAGCTTGTATGGGTTAAACAAAAAGTGGCCGTTACGGGTATTAAACCCCAAACACGAAAGTTTCGAGGGTGTAGCCATGCGGAAATTTTAACTATAGCGCCAAACATAGAATCAACACGTAATGGTCAAAGATCATATACATTTTTTCATGTTTTTACTTGATGGATTAAGGTCTCATATTTACATAGAGCCGTCATAACGCACATAACTAGATGCTCTCACCGGTCCGTAAGCGATCGGTGAGGTTAAGCAACTAGTCTCGCGGTCAGTCAAAGTGGATTTATTTCTGAGCGTCTCCGTGCTTCGCAGGGCACGTTAGGTTATCGGTCCCAGTCGTAGTCATTAGGCAACAGTCGTTAAGCCATGTCAGATGCCTACTAAGCGGCTTGAACAACTCTGACAGAAGGGTAACCACTGCCCATACGATAAGTAAGTAAGTATAGGGCAGTCAAAACTTAACATTTGAGGAATAAGTCAATGAAACCTAATTGCAATACTAAAACTACCTTCGAGCTTCATCACTAAAGTTTAGGTATAATTCTCAAACTCACACAAAGGCCCACATGAGCCCAATAGATCATCTCTTTGTTATACCAGCATCTGTGATATACCACCTCGGTATTTGTCAGTTGTCACGAAAACAGCAAACCAATGATGTGCCGGACCAACAACTTTGCCTGGCTAACATTTGCAGTGTAGAGTATAGAGTATGAAAATTGCAGAGGAAGTATTTACGTCTTGAGACTATTTTGTCTTAGACATTTAAAGAGGCGTGCACTAAATTTAAGGCCTATGTATATGTAATTCTGTGTACTAGCTGGTTTTGACTTATGGGCGGCTTATCTGAGGAATATTCTGTAAGGCGGAGGTCCGCCTTACAGAATATGCTGCAGGCAATAGCATTACTCCATTAATGTTGAAATACTGCGTGTAGTTAAGGCTATCACTCATCAGAAAGGGACCGTGCCATGTGTGTTGAAAGCATCAGAAGCTAGGACAACCAACTGCAACTCCAATGTAAACCATATCCTGTATTATGCAAAATTTGTAGTTTACTACTAGTAGTCAGTAGTTTTTGACGGTATGTTATAGTTAATGCAGCTTCAGTAATAAAATCTAGATTTTTCTCATCAAAGCTGCATTATAATTAAAATCAGACAATAAATTATTAACTACAAAATAAAACTCATTATTGATCTTGAAATAACCAACGTACGTATCATCTGATCCCAAACTGCAGAACCAGACAAACTGATACTACCATAAACAGACTGATATATTATTAAAAACATATATTATATATATTATACATATTTTACATCTAGACACAGAACCAGCTCATCACACAAAGATTTCTTCTGGGTGAGGATCGAACCTACAACCACAGATGTATATTACTGTGGTTCTCTTTTGTACTTTAACTTTTACGCCTGCAGTTCAAGGCGTAAAAGTTAAAGTACACTTCTGGATAATATCAAAATTAGAACGTACATTGCAACTTATGCTATATACTTAACTATATACTTGCAACGTCAACAAGTATAGTCTCAGAATGATGTCTTACATTTTTACACAGCTTCTATAACTGATGACGATGATATATATATATATATCTGATGTCTCTCAACTTTTCACACTCTGAGTTCTTGGATAATAAATTCACACAGACTTGGGGTCTGCAGCCCCTACTCCGTTAACTGCGAACGCAATAAACTGTCGCCTCGCTTTTTGATTTACTGCGATGATGTCTTAATGGAGACTCCTAAAATGAAGCACACGGGCATTAGCTCATACTTAGAAGTTTATATGATCATCTTATTTATATTTTAGGTGTTTGAATTGACTTTTGAAACCCTTTTACGAGATACTTCTGACCAATTTCCGAGTGTCTCATTCAATTGCATAAAAATCATAGGTGTGTAATGTCCATATCGGCTTGGTTTGTCACCATGGTAGGATTAAAGGAATAAGAAAGAAATATAGAGTACCTCTTATTGGCATCAGTCTGGCGCTGATTGCAGGTCTGCATTGAGGCTGGATACTGTGGTCAAATTCGGCTTAAAAGGCATAAATGTATAAATTAAAACTGCGTGATTCATTCAAAGGGAAACAATAATAATAATAGTAACAATATTCTGGGACATTATTCACACACGGCCATCTGATCTCGACCTAAGCAGAGATTGTAGTATGGAAACCAGATAACAGATATACTGTTAGGTTGAATAATATTTATTTTAAGAATCTACTAAAATTAAAATGGGTTTTTAATAATGTTTATGTGGCAACACTGAACGGTGACGTGTCGCAGGCTGGCGGATCGATCGGTCACTTTTGCTTGGAGCATCGTACGGGTCAGACGTACGGACCTAGAGTATTGTTGTGTTACCTTTAATTGTGTAAAGATAAAGAAGTGTTGGTTTAATATCCAAATATACTATGGTTTTACCTACTCAAGGAGTTTTATTACATATCAGAAGTGGTAAGTACATGCTCACATTAATTATAACTCTTTCTTTCTTTAATCTCTGTACACGATGTTCTAAACATATGCGGGTGTATGATATTTGTTTTCGAGGGTAGGTTTTAAGGTCAGTATGAGATACAGACCCACAGCTATGGGTGTACAAGGGGAGCAAAAATTTCATTACTTTTTCGATTAGACGAGCGGTTTCCGAGATATTTGCAATTTGAGTTGATGTTCTAAAGATATGCGGGTGTATGATATTTCTATTCGAGGGTAGGTTTTAAGGTCAGTATGAGATACAGGCTCACGTCTGTGGGGGTGAAAGGGGAGCAAAAATTGCATTACTTTTTCGATTAGACGAGCGGTTTTCGAGATATTTGCAATTTAAGTATGAAAAAAAAAAAAAAAGAATATCTAACTTAGTAGGCACATACATAGTTATTTCTGTTTTCGAATTACATGCACTGAACGGGACCTTGAGGCTCAAAGGCAACGGCATTTGAAGACGCCATTACGACTGCTGCATCGTGACAAACCGTCTGGATGCGGTCGCAGTCAACGATGTACCAGCGATGTAGCAACGCAGTCGGAGCCGACAGCGCAGTTGTAGCTAACAGCTCAGTTGGAGCACACAGCGCAAGCGGAGCCCGCGATGCAGCTGGAGCCCGCAGCGAAGCCGGAGCCCGCAGCGCAGCTGGAGCCCGCGGCGCAGCTGGAGCCTGCAGCGCAGCCGGAGCCCGCAGCGCAGCCGGAGCCTGCAGCGCAGCCGGAGCCCGCAGCGCAGCCGGAGCCTGCAGCGCAGCCGGAGCCCGCAGCGCAGCCGAAGCCCAGAGCGCAGCCGGAGCCTGCAGCGCAGCCGGAGCCGCAAGCGTAGCAAAACCAAGAGAGGCAGTAGTCGTACGAGCCATCATGCTGAACTTGAACGAGAACGTGAGGCGGCACAGAAACGTCTGCAATCCCTAGAGAACGAGTTGCGCCAGGAACGAAGCTGGAGACGCGAGGCTACAACGACGCTGGATGAAACTGAGGTTAGTGATAACAGTCCTACATTTTCATCTAAAGACGTGATAAATATTTAAAATTCGATTAGGGCCCAGCCATTGGCGGCTGGCACACTCGGTCACTCTAACTTTGAAAATATCATAAAAATATTTTGCCTGACTTTGAACCGTCCTCTAAAAATCAACGTGTGGATAATATATGGTTAAGAAAGTGAATAAGTGTGCCACTTTTTATGGTTGGGATGAGAAAACATGCATTCATTTTTCAATGCAGAAACTACAGGGACTGGCCAAGATCTGGTATATAAGTCTTGATTCTATATTATTCTCTTGGGCTGAGTGGCAAGAAAAACTATCACACGCATTTTCCTATGAGCAGAACTATGGCCAGTCCTTGGAAGACATGCTTAGGCGATAAAGTAAATATCATGAACCAATTAGTCTACTATTACGAAAAGTTGGCGTTATTGAATCAGTGCGATATGGTTGGCAAGCGTGCGGTTGATTGTATTATTCATGGTATAAATGATAAAACGATGAAATCAAGAGCTCTTGCATTAAGATGCTCACAACCTGATCAATTGTTACAAGCGTTGATTAGCAACAAGGAAATGACAATTCCTTTGACCGCTCTTTTATAAACACTAAAGGTAGGTTAGTATCCGGATCTGTCACAACTAACAGTGGCAGATCTAACAATAAGATTTATTATGCATTCAATGATATATCTTGACTGCACGTTTGGCGCAGCGACTAAGACAGTCGCCCCGCTGCATCGTGTCGCGGGTTCGAGTCCCCCGCCGGACAATTATTTGTGTGACCCATAAATAGTTCTTCTGAATCTGGATGTAATTTGTGTTCGTCGAATACATGTTTGCAAAGTACCCCACGACACAGGGATTAGATTCCATAGTGTGGGAAAATGATAACGCTGTATTTGTTTCAACTGTAAGGAGCGAGGTCATATATACCAAAAATGCCCAAAAAGCCACCAATTCGATGCAATCAATGTCATAGAGTAGGCCATACAGTCGACACATGTCGACTAAAAAAAAAAAAAAAACAAAAGGACGGTGACTAAAAAGATAACTAATATACAGAGGGCCATGTACATATCATTGGCTAGTCCTAGTACAAAATTTTATAAGCACGTTTTGTAAATGGGAACGCGGTAAAATCTGTTATAGGTTTCGGAAGTGAGGTATATCTCTTAGCTAAATCAGAGTTGGTAAATTTGAAGCTTGAATGTGATGGCGTGCAAAGCCCAATAAAGGGATTTGGTAATGACATCGTTTATTCTTTAGGAAAGGTAACTGTAGAGTTTGTTATCGATGGTGTTAGTGCTAAAACTGTCTTTCAAGTAGTTGAGAATAGACTATTAGACGTACCATTTCTAGTAGGGCAAACTTATGCCGAACAGTCGCACGTTTTTGTATTAAAACTTCTGAAATGTCACAGTTTATCAATATTGGTCAGAAAGTACCTTTGAATGAAATCGAAATAGATGAAGATCGTTTAGTGAAGGCTATTTAGATGGCTAATTGCTAACTGTATGGTACTGCTGTAACTAAAGCTTGTATAGAACCGCGAATTGATCATATTATTCTAAAGTCATCGGTAAAACAACTTTTCAGTACGTTGTCTGCGGTTGTGTCTACGTATCTAAAGATGATTTTGTAAATTTATGAAACGTGTAGCGTAATTAGCGCACACCCTCAAACACCCCAATTAGAATATAATGTTGTAATCATAATACATACATAGAATTTTTTTAATTTAACATGAATTTTATTTTATTTTATTTCATTGGTACAAAAATAGACTACAGACTAATAACAAATTAACAATATCATTTTCTTATAACACTGTAAAATCTGAGGTCCAATTATATCTGTACACAACATTTAAAAATTACCAAAATTCTGTATATTAAAACTAGGAGTTTGAAAGAACTATATAACTAGTACGATTATTACAATAATTTGCGAAGTACGATTATTACAATAATTTAAATTTAAAATACACTAATTAACAGAAAACTGAACATCGTTGACCTTTGCTAAAAATAATTTGAATGCATTATAGCTTTGATGAAATACATATTATTATATCAACTTTGGAACTTATTTTGTATTAAACATTTAGTAAACAGTTAGGGAGTAGCCACGGATCTGGTTGGAACCTTAAAGTTTAACTGGCTAATGAGAGGACTATCCATTGGGCCGTTTATAATTGTATGTAGAATGCATAAGCCGTTCATCCATCTTCTCTTTTCTAAACTTATAATTTAAAATCTATGTAGCTGATTTAAGCATAGGGCTCTGTCAAACAATATTGGAATAAAGTTTATTTTTATATATTCTTTATTTTGTATTGAATGATGGAATTTGTATGAATACAAATAAAACTGCGAGTTTAAAACTTTTCTTATTACTTTTACTTGCGATCCTTTCAATTTGTTTTGACTGTACAGGATTAATATGACAATAATTTCAGTAGTTTAAATTATTTTGGAATAAAGAAAAAATACCTATTTTAAAAACGATATAAATCGATTATGTAAACGATTCTGAACAAACTATTTTCAGGATGTGCGTTGGTTGAGTTACATGTTGTATATTATGCCTGCATCAAACTATTGTGATTTGTACAAGGACACTATTATTAGTCGCACTAGTAACGTTCAGGTAGTTAAAAGCGTTTTAATATGAGTAACGAACCAATTATTGATCCTATTTACATTAGTAAAGTCCACATTGGCGATCATGTCGACGACGAATATCGGTTTAAGTTGATAAAATTACTTAATAAGTTTAGTACTTTAGGCCGGTGGCATTTTATAGTCTACTAACCTCTACAGAGGAAAGGAGCATTCATACTTATGAGCTTTAGACTCTTGTTGCACTGAGTTCTTTGCGAAAGTTTAGGGTCTACTTGTTAGGACAAAGATTTAAAATAGTCACGGATTGTATGACACTGCGTTCTACCTTTACCGATATAATACCGCAAATTGCGCGTTGGTGTCTTTTAATACAAGAATTTCAGAGCACAATAGAATACAGACCAGGGAATATAATAACCCACGTAGATGCGTTGTCACACAATCCAATCTTAGATGAAAAAGACAATTTTGACTCTGTCGTAGACGTTATGTATCAAAAGTTTTGATCTATACCGGTAATAACTGGCTCCATACCTTACAGTTAGATGATACGGAACTGGCTCGTATCAGAGATATTCTAACTGCAAATCTAGACGTGGAAGGACTTAAGCAAATTAGGGATAATTATATTACAAAAGACAATAAACTTTATAGGTGCATTGATGATACGTGGGTAAGGCAAAAAAATAAAAGGAGCAAGATGGCAGTTATGTCGTATGAATCATAACGACATGGGCCACTTTGGTGTAGAAAAGACACTTATGCGTATAAAGAATTCATACTGGTTTCCTGGAATGACAAAATTTGTTAGGAAATACGTTGAAGCTTGTATCGAATGTGCTTACACAAAAGCAGACTTCTTCTAATGACGGTTATTTACATCCCATTCCTAAAGTGGAGGTTCCTTTCCACAACGTGCATAATGGCCAACTTGGGCCCTCGCTCGAAAAGAGGTAACTCGTATATGTTAGTGATGGTATGCGTATGCGTTTACCAAATTTGTTCTTATTAGGCCTGTAAGAAATACTAAATCTGTAGTGGCAATAAGGGTTTTAGATGAAATTTTCTGTACCTTTAGAGTCACTGATAGAATCATTAGCGATCGCGGGTCTAGTTTTACTTATCACGCGTTTAGAAAGTTTTGTTTGGACAGTGGGACAAAGCATTGGTATGACAAAGTAGGTAAGATACAGTGGGGCTCCACTCTCAATCTCGAAATGAAATGAAATTAGACAAGAAACTCAAGAAAATGGTAGTACAGTAACAATTAGCAAGGAAGTTTAAGATAAAATTGACGCAGAGCAAGAAAAACAAAAATATCGATATGATAAAAGTAGTAGGCTAAAATTACAAATACCAATTTTAAAAGTGATGGCAGGAGTAAGAAACTTCTTCCTCAATTTATAGGACCGTATCGTATCGATGTTAGGAAATAACAGATAGAGAAATTCAGCAATACCAGGGCTAAGTAGTAGCAAACATAAACGAAAACGACCGTAGCTGCCGACCGTATGCAACCTTAGGTTCATGTAGCTACTTTAAACATTGACGATCATGATACAGACATACATAAGATCACGAAGAAAATTATGATTTTAATAGAGAGTTTACAGATTTCCTGTTCTGTTCACTTATAACAGAAAGAAAGTCAATTTGGAGTATGCATGTTACAAGTTCTAGTTAATATCAAGTGATATCATTTATAATATTATATTGCAATATAGTTAATCATTTCATATTTAGTTAAAAGTATAGTTTATAAGACAGCAGCCAGTTTAGCATACCATGTGATTGGTATGCCAGTTTATAATAATAAAAAACATTTATTTCAGATAGTTGCAGAATAATAAAAACATTTATTTCAGATAGTAGTTTAGCAACCATGTGACTGGTTTGCCAGTTTAGCAACCATGTGATTGGTTTGCCAGTTTAGCTACCATGTGATTAGTATGCCAGTTTAGCAACCATGTGATTGGTTTGCCAGTTTAGCTACCATGTGATTGGTATGCCAGTTTAGCAACCATGTGATTGGTTTGCCAGTTTAGCTACCGTGTGATTGGTATGCCAGTTTAACAACCATGTGATTGGTTTGCCAGTTTAGCTTCCATGTTATTGGTATGCCAGTTTATAATAATAAAAACATTTATTTCAGATAGTTGCAGAGTAATAAAAACATTTATTTCAGATAGTAGTTTAGCTACCATGTGATTGGTATGCCAGTTTAGCAACCATGTGATTGGTTTGCCAGTTTAGCTACCATGTGATTGGTATGCCAGTTTAGCAACCATGTGATTGGTTTGCCAGTTTAGCTACCATGTGTATGGTATGCCAGTTTAGCAACCATGTGATTGGTTTGCCAGTTTAGCTACCATGTGATTGGTATGCCAGTTTAGCTACCATGTGATTGGTATGCCAGTTTAGCAACCATGTGATTGGTTTGCCAGTTTAGCTACCATGTGATTGGTATGCCAGTTTAGCAACCATGTGATTGGTTTGCCAGTTTAATTACCATTGTATTTGTTTTGCTAAGTTTGTAATGTACATTAGTAAAAAGACTATTGCCAACATTGATTGTATAATGATTTAGAACAAGAGATATTACAATTTAGTCAAAATTATTATTATAAATTTAATATTAAAAACGAATTCTCACATATGTTATGTTCATTCTATGTTACATGTACGTATTCATTTTTTTTTTCTTCTGTCTCTTTATTTATTTTGTAAACCGATCGATTGGCCAAGTGTTAGGTTCTTTTAGACTTGTGTGTATGAGGACATACACAAGGTCAGGATGGACGAGTGTTAGGTTGAATAATATTTATTTTAAGAATCTACTAAAATTAAAATGGGTTTTTAATAATGTTTATGTGGCAACACTGAACGGTGACGTGTCGCAGGCTGGCGGATCGATCGGTCACTTTTGCTTGGAGCATCGTACGGGTCATACGTACGGACCTAGAGTATTGTTGTGTTACCTTTAATTGTGTAAAGATAAAGAAGTGTTGGTTTAATATCCAAATATACTATGGTTTTACCTACTCAAGGAGTTTTATTACAATACTTATAAAGATAATTACACCCAGACTCAGGACAAACAGACACAGGTTCTTGCACATTATTACATACAATATTTGTCCTGGGTGGGAATGGAATCCACGGCCCGTGGCGTAAAAGGCAAGTATTTACCAACACTCCAGTCGAATACGCCCTGTATATGAATGTAAAAGAGAATTCATTGCGTATCGGACTCTTATTACGTGCGATTTATGTAAAGACGCCAGCACATCCAGCTACCTCAATCTATCAAATTTCTTTAATCGATTTTCAACTTTATCACATAAGCCTAAGGTTCACTTTCAATTGGGGACATTTCAGAGATTGGGTAGCTTGATGTGCTGGCGTCTGTATCTCCTACGATAACGATATTTCATTCGTCTACATCGTTAAAATGTATCTAATATAACAATTGTTCTATGGACTCCCAACGATTATTGGAAGGACTTAATTATGCATGATAACTTAGTAACGAAACACTTTACAATTCCTATTTTAAAAAAAAGTTAATTAATGTTAACGTATGTTCAGGTTACCTGTTAACATATTATGTACATTAACATAGTGACGAACTGTAACTAGATAATCGACGACTAGATCATTATCATCATATCAGCTGAAAGACCAAAATTGCCGGTCTTGCGCTATTCGCATCCAGCGACTTCCAGCGACCCCTCACAAGTTCATGTGTCCATCTTGTAGGGGGGCTGCCCACGCTGCGTCTTCCGGTTCGGCTAGATAATAGAATGTAATTAATTCCTGTGTTATTAAAAAAATGTGATGAATAATTAAACTTAACTCATTTAATTTAAGTAAGGTTACCCGTTAAGATACTTTAACATAGTGAAAAATTGTAACATTACCCGTTTTCCACTATGTTAGCTCCTCACGTCTGTTTTAATCATAATAGACAAGATCCACCTTTCCTAAAGATAATTTTTTTATATTACTTATTAGTAAGTAAAATATTTGCTTTTGACTGCTTCGTTGGTCTAATGGCAGCGTGTTTACCCGCAGATAACAAGGTAATGGGTTCAAATCCCGAAACTTTTTCTCTTTTCAATAAAAAAACATTTTCAGCATCAGCCCGAAGTCTGGGAGTAGCGGTATTGCCCCCGTGCCTCGGAGAGCACGTAAAGCCGTCGGCCCTGAGCTTTTTCCGGTCGTGTCGCTAGGCGTCCCTTCGGATCATGTGAGTGATGGAATAGAAAGTGCTCCTGTGTTTGCGCACACACTTGTGCACTATAATATGTCCCGCGCAGATAACTAATCTCTATTGAAACTGGCCGCCGTGGCTGAGATTCTGCTAGGAGGACATTATTATTATTTGCTTTTGCATTATTACATTACGAACCGATTTATCAGCACCCCGTTAAAATTACTTATATGGCACTTGCAAAGTGGGTTTCTATTCGTCGATATCAACACATCTTTTAAAGAGTCAAATTTTCACAAAGTTTTCTTAAGCGAGCGTTAACACAACGTTAACGCTCGCTTAAGAAAACTTTGTGAAAATTTGACTCTTTAAAAGATGAAAATTAGTAAGATTTCATACAGAATTTCTATAGTTGAACTCAATATTGTTACTGAATGTGAGAACATTCATCTTTTAAAGAGTCATATTTTCACAAAGTTTAAATAGTGCAATATTGGTAATCATCAAAACTCCAGTCTTTCCTTTTGGCAGAAAATTTTGAAGGATCGACGAGTTAGTAGACTTGGGAACGGTCCATGGAGGACTGAAACAAGTGCGCATGTAATTTGCGCTTGTTTATGTTATCATTCTTGCAAGTGCATATTTTTTGCAGGTGAAAGGTCGGTGCATGTTGCTTCCCAGCTTGATTTAACTGAAAATTAGAGGAATTAACACTACATATTAACTTTGTATTTTAAAATTACCTTTAAGTCTCCAGTTATGGTGGCATTTATTGTTCCAATTAGATTATGTATGTTCTGATTATACAGTGGTATACAGCGTACCTTAATACTACTTATTTTTTATCTGCTAAACTGGTAACTAAGAACTCTTGTTAAAATCATTAAAACTAAAATCTTCTTCTTAAATTAAACCGTGTAACCTTTGGAATTTTATTTGTTTTCACCAAGTAGAATTAAGGTATGCTGTATATCAGTCAGAGCCTACATAAACCAATTGGAAGAATAAACGCCACCATAACGGGAGGTTTTATCCACAAAACCAGTTAGTAACCATACACGAGACCTGTTTCCCTAAAGAGGGCATTGGCTTTTTTCAGGACTGACAACTCATTTATAATTTTCCAATCCTATACTGCATGAGTTATTGTACATTGTGGGAAATGTAATTGATTACAGACAATAATAAATTATATTTCATTTATGATGACGGTTAATACATAAAAATCTTAGAAACATATGATAACGCCAATCGGGCATACCCATAGATACGAATCAGATAATATATTTCAGTATAGAGATTATGATTCATGGCAAAACGATAACTAATACCTTTTACCTTCCAATTTCTCGGAAGTCAATGTCACTTTGGAATATATTTGATAAAATGAACTTGATAATCGATTGTATTTAATTCCTGCATTATTAAATAATAATGTGGTTACGAATAGTTGCTAACTCTGATATATCGTTTACAGTATTTGTTGTAACAAAAATTATAACACATTATCAGACTTAATAAAGAAATATAATGTTAAGCATGTAATAACGATCATTTGATCCTTTTGTTAGGTCATATTGTTACCGAAGATGGTAAAGATGACTGTGATTTGGAAAGGGAGCGCAGGGCATTGGCTGTGCGGGGTAATATGGTGGCGAGAAGGTTTGCTGGTTGCTCAGTACCAGTGAAAATCACTTTGTTCAAGGCATACTGCCAGACATTTTACACCAGCAGCCTTTGGGCTAATCATACCCAAAAATCAGCCAATACCCTGCGCATCCAATACAATAACACTTTCAGGATGTTGTTGAGGCTTCCGCCTTACTGTAGTGCGTCCGGGATGTTTGCTGATGCGCATACAGATGACTACTTCGCTTTAATGCGCAAGAAGGTCGCATCAGTAATACGCAGAGTAAGGGGCAGCAGCAACAGCATCCTGAGGGTATTTGCTGACAGGATGGATGGGCCTACAACGGGTAGGTTTATCAAGCTGCATGTAAGACATGTGGCTTGATAAAGTTTCCTAGTTTTGGGCTTAGTTAGTTATAGTCTTAGTTATAGTTACTAACATAGTTTAAGCATATATTGTTTTACTAACACACTATGGGCCCTGGAAGCCTGATAATAAAACATTTTTATTTATTATTATTATTTGTGTTACAAATAAAAATAAAATAAAGAACCCTGGTATGATCATTTCGTTGTCCGTGGAGGTATCAAGTTGAAATCAATATCTAATATAATTATACTGTTCTTTGATAATGTTCACATCAAGTTTTTAAATCAATTTAAAAACAGAATTACAAACAAATTACAAACAGATTATCAAAGAACAGAAAGAAAGTTTATTTTAACAAAATAGCCCACCCACTTTGCCAATTTCATGTGAGTGGTTTTGACGGGGTGCTGATAAATCAATATTTAACTAAGATATTTGCTTTTTAGGGTTCACTAGCCAAATGGCAAAAACCAAAAAAGGTGGTAAAATTCCCCTCGATAACTTAGTAACGTGATTCGTTACTAAGTTATCATGCATAATTAAAGACTTCCAGCCCCGGGAGTTCATAGAACAAATTTATCTTAGATACAGTTCAACGATGTAGACGAAAAAGTATCGTTATCATGGGACATAAATCCCACGTAATGATAGGCCGATACGTGACGATTGACTCAATGGATTCCCTTTTGCATTCATTGGTTAACTCTACGTTTCGGGATAGATTGCATCAATCGACCCGTAACCACGACTGGTGCAATCCATGCCGAGACGTCGGGTAAAACAAAAGTTAATGATTTGCCTTAAAATTTTACCGCGATCGAGACCCATCTCGACAATATTCTGGTTATAATAATATAATAACAATAATAATAAAGCCTTTTTATTTCCTATAAACCTTAAAAAGTGGTTACAAAATATTTTTATGTTTTCCTAATTCTATGTTAGTAACTCTTAAGTCCAAATGAATCTGGTGTTAGTGTTTTAATTAGAAATTTATATTATAGGAACCCCTAGATAGGGTATAGGCCTCCTCCAAATTCTTCCATTTTTTTCGGTCCTGTGCTATTTTTGTCCATTTTTTCCCCGCCACCGATACTATGTCGTCCGCCGATCTTCTTTGTGGTCGGCCCACGCTTCTGTTTCCTAGTGGGCCGGTCCATTGCGTGCTCTTGAGAGTCCATCGCTGGTCTGTGCATCTCGCTACATGGCCGGCCCAGCTCCATTTAAGTGTTAGTGCTTGGTGTAGCGCGTCTGTCAGTTTCGTCTTTTTTCTTATTTCTTGACTTCTTGTTTTTTGGATTTTCCTTGGGCGTAGCATGTTTCTTTTCATTTCCCGCTGACAAGTTCTTATTTTGTTCATTGTCCTGTTTGTAAACGTCCACGTCTGGGAGCCATAGGTCAGGCAGGGCAGTATACAAGTGTCCATGATGATCTTTTTCATGTTTAGGTCGTAGTTGCCCTTTAGTATTTCCTTGTGGGCCCAGTATTTGTTCCAGCTGCACGTGACTCTTCTATTGACCTCGTCTTCAGTATTCTGGTTATATTGTTTATTAATTAAGCCTTTGATTTCGAGTGATCATGAAAAAAACTTAAGCCTATGTTAGTAATTTACAAAAATATTGGAAACTAAAATAACAAATTAAAAATTAAAAATGTGTCAATCACCGCTGCACCACTCCATGCGAAGTTGCCCAGCAGTTATTTAGCATAAATGCAGTCAACCATGGCCAGTATACTTATGACATATTTTATGTGCAGATATATAGATTGAATAGCAAAGTTGCGAATAAATATAAGATAGTAACAAACCAAATGGATCTTTGTATCCTACCAACTACCTATTAATAAAAAAAATTGTTAGACCTGTACTACGTAAAAGTTGGTAGGTAATGCATCCGATCTAAATGTAAGTTTAACACTAAAAGATAAGATATCAATTGCTACTTGTACCTACATTGTATGTTAGGTACATATGTTAATTATTTATGACATTGATACAGGATATTTTGCATGTAACCGATAATTTGATGACTATCTCAAAATTTTGTTACTTATGTAGATGGAAATCAATTTATGTGTAAGATTAAGAATTAACAATTAATTTATTTTTCGAAACCATATCTTGGTATCTATACACTTGTTAAACGTGTAACAATAATTACTTTAAATTTTTATAAGATATTTTATATCCTATCAGAACATATAAGTGGTGTACTGCCCTTTTGTCAAAACAGATTTAGTGAAATTTTATTTCCCAAAAAACATATTATCTTAGATTCATTTACCAAATTAATATTTAGCATTTAATTCATTTACGAACTACCGCCGGGTAAAGTAGGTTAGGTTAGATTACAGCTGTGAATCCGCGAGCCGAACGAGCGGAGCAAGCATGCCACGGCAGTGGTTGGCGAGGCGCTAAAAAGCAACTGCTTCGAATTGCGATAAGTTATTGTGAAAAAAGTTTTTTTTTGTAAAATAAAACGTGCGAAAAGTAGTCAGCGATAAAATATGTGACAGTCACCGTAGCCTAATTGGTAGTGCTCCTGCCTACGAAGCTGGTGGTACTGGGTTCGAATCTCGGTAAGTGCAAATATTTGTGTGTAGAGAACGAATATTTGTTTCTGAGACATGGATGTTTTCTATGTGTTTAAGTATTTATCTATCTATATAAGTATGTATATCGTCGCCTGGTATCCATAGTACAAGCTTTGCTTAGTTTGGGGCTAGGAAGATCTGTGTGACATTGTCCCTAGATATTATTATATATTATTAATATATTGGAAAATGATTTTTTCCTATACAGTCAGTAATCCCATATAAATATTATAAAAATATTTTTGTTATAAAATTTATAAACAGGGAAATAACGAAACAAATACTCCCCATTGATATTGATGCCTAAGCCTTCCCAGCACAGAAGCTTTACCAGCAGCGGTAAACAATTTCGGAGATATGACGTCTGCCTGTCTCACGCCTCGCTGCAATTAGATAGGTATAGGCCTGACTTCGTGGCGTTCTCGTACAAATACTTCGAAATACCGATAGTCAATTTGGCACCAATGAAGAGACCTCAACACGGCCCATGTTCCGATCGAATCAAAGGTTTTTTCATAGTCCACAAACGCTAAGCATAATGGATGATTATACGTCTTCTGTATAAATTGCCGCAGCGTATCTAGCCTTTTCCGAAACCGGGAGGCTGGAGGTCGTCAAACAGAGGTATTTTATAGATTTAAGTTATAAAAAATAAAGAACTAAAAAAAATTAAAAAGGCATATGACGTATGCTTGTCCATTCCTGGATAAAAGCCCTGCACCTGCATACAGCGGCTTCCTGGGACTCTCTCAAAATCGTCGGTCCATCTTATAGGGGGCCTCCCCACGCTGCGTCTTGCGAATCGTGGTTGCGACTTAACCACGAACCGAAAGCCGCACTCACCTTTCTGCCCCAGCGGCCGTCGGTTATACAGCTTAGTTGCCCTGTCGACTACTAATTCAGCTTAGCAATTTGTATAATGTTTGCTTTTAAGCAATGTATGTTTTTTCTCACGAAGTCAACATTTATTTATTTTATTTATTAACATCAATTATTATTGTAACCAACTTAAAAAAAAGGACGATAGCTTTCCAACTGTATGTTTTTATGTATGGCATTCTATTACTCCGTTGTTTAGGACCCGGCTTCATTTTATTTTTTTTATTCGAATTTTCGTTCAAATCGCATGTTAGAAAGAAGAAGGTAAGGTAAACGAGGAGGTGCATGCATTCTTATAAGAAAAGGGCACGAATGGAAAGAGCTGCTGGAGATTAAAAATCTCTCTATTTCGGGACTGTATGAATGTTGTGCTGTAGAACTGACTAGTCATAAGATTGTGATTGTATGTATTTATAGAGTGCCTAAAATGGAAAATTTAAGTATATTTTTTAGTAAATTAGAGACCATGCTATCTAAATTAAGTAAAAGATGTTATGAACGAGTAATATTAGCTGGTGATTTTAATATTGACATTTTAAAACAAAATAATTTAACGTTAGATTTTGAAAGCATACTGCTTAATTATAACATGACCTTAAGTTTAAAAGAACCGACTAGGTTGTCGAGCCAGACTTGTATAGACAACTTTGCTCACAATTTTCCTAAACCATGTCAGACTGAAGTTTTAGAATTAGCTTTGTCTGATCATACAGCACAATTAATGATGTTTCCCACGAAAATGATACCTCTTATTAAGCAATGGCGAAAACGCACACGCGACTTTTGTTCGGATAATGTACAGAAGTTTATTGAATGCCTTAAAAGTTTTTCGTTTTCTGACATGTATTGTGAAAGTGACCCTAATATAGCGTATAATTATTTTATTGAACATTTAAAGCTATTTTATGACCTGTGTTTTCCGTTTAGGACAATAATTATACGTGTTCATAAGAAACCTAAATGGGTATCACGTGGGCTAAAGAAATGCAGTGCAAAAAAACGTCAACTACTATGGAATTTTAGATTAAAACCATCGATAGTAAATAAAAGAACTTACAATTCATATTCAAAGTTGTATAAAAAAATTATCAGACTCACGCAACGCGCTCAGAATGACCATAATATTAAAACTTCCGACAATAAGGCAAAAAGTATTTGGAATATAATAAATACATTAAGATTTAACTTTCCTCGTGATACTATTAGTAGAATTAAAGTGGATAATAATATTATTACCGACCCAGGCCAAATTGCCAATGCATTTAATAATAATTTTATAGACAAAATAAATCCCATTTTGAACTCTGGTATTAATGTAACATCTCAGATAGTGAACAAACTTGAATCCATTTTTATGGCACCATCCATACCATATGACATACATAGAATTATATGCGGACTAAAGAATACCAATAGTGTAGGATTTGATGACATATGCACTAAAATAATAAAAATTGCTAATATATATATCTCTCGACATTTAAGTTATATAGTAAATTTATGTATTTGTAATGGTATATTTCCAGATAAATTAAAACTATCAATAGTAAGGCCTTTGTTCAAAAAAGAAAACAAAGAGCTAATGGAATTCTATAGACCAATAACACTCATACCTATATTTTCAAAAATTTTTGAAAAATATATTCATGACACAATTTATTCATATTTAGAGCTGAATAAACTACTATGCCAAGAACAAAAAGGTTTTAGAAAAAATAAAAACACTAACCTAGCAATCTATGATTTCTATAAAACTATCCTTACTAATGTCGATAAAAGGTCTCCCGTATGCGCCATTTATTGTGATATGACCCAGGCCTTCGATTATGTGGATCATAGCATACTACTAAAGAAATTGGAGTGCTATGGAATTCGTGGTAACGTGCTAGAACTCATTAAGTCATATCTCTCTGACAGGCTACAAACAACGAGCGTATCTAGAATAAATAAAAAAACTAAATACGAAGAATCTTTTCAATCACAATTACAGCATATCAAATACGGTGTTCCACAAGGTAGTGTATTGGGTCCCCTTTTGTTCATCTTATATATAAACGATTTACCAAAATATACAAATCATCATATGTCCCTCTTTGCCGACGACAGTACAGTTTCTATTCGATGTAGAACCGCTGAAACATATCAAGATGATATAAATGATTGTTTGGCATCAATTGTTCGCTGGCTTGAAAATAACAATTTAAAAATAAATCTGCTAAAAACTCAAATAATGCACTTTAGTCAAAGACCTCAGCCACACAATATTAAGATTAGCTTTAATAATGACACCATACCTGAAGTGGACACAGTCAGATTCCTGGGTGTTACCATTGATAAACAGCTAAACTGGAAAGCACACATATCGGAACTATGTAAAAGGGTTAGTAGTTCTGCTTATGCACTTTACAAATTAGCTCCAATAGTAAATGTTGATGCTCTCCTGACTGCATACCATGGTCTAGTAGCCTCAGTACTTCGGTATGGAATAATCTTTTGGGGAAACTCAACCAATAATAATATTATATTTAAAGCTCAGAAACGTTGTGTTCGAGCAATGTTCGGTTTGAAATCAATAGATACCTGTGTACCATATTTTATGAAATATAATATTTTAACACTCCCATCTCTTTATATCTTGGAGGTAGCATTGTTTGTACACGGCAATCCGCAATTATTTGAGCGCATATCTGATGTTGTAAAGCGTAACAGACGAAACCATATTAAGGATAGGTTGTGTGTACATTATGCTAAAACAAGCCTGATGAATAAAAGCTTCTTATGTATGGCTCCTAAAATTTACAACAAAATTCCGATTTGTATCAAAACAAGCAGTATCAAAACAAGTATATTTAAAAAACAAATGAAAAATATCTTGACTAAGAAATGTTATTATACCATTAATGATTTCCTAAATGACAATAATCTAATTTGAGCGAAAATTTTATGTATTTTAATTTATTTATTGACATTTAACAACATTTGACATTTTCTCTAAATTTTTTATTGACATTTGGAAAACAAAAAAAATATTGACATACCTATTGTAATTATTAAGCATGTATTAAATGTTGACTGATTTTTTTTAGATTCTGTAGTGGTTTATTTTGGTATTGTGTTATGTTACGATTGTATGTTTCAAACGCCTTGTTAGGCAGCTTTTGGTGAAACTTATTTTATTACCTGTGATCTTGTAATACCCAAAATGCAATGAAATAATAAATGATTTGATTTGATTTGAAGAACAGAAAGTTATTGTTGATGAAGAGTCGTATTAACTTACCTTAGACATTTACAGTGTCGTTTGACGACTGTTGGAAAGTGTGAAAGTTCATTCAAGTCATATTCACCGCAGGTAGTTTAAGCCATTACAGTCGAAGATCACACTGCTTCTGTGTGTAAATAATAACATGATCGGATCAACCTGTGTGTATTTAATTTTAAATACACTTTTGGTACAGATACAAAGGTATTTGACACAGTTTTATTACTTATTTCGTACTAATTGCGTTGTTTTCACCCACAATCCAGTAATGTATTGTAGTTTATGTGTTAATCCAGGATATAAACTATCGCTTATAATTTCTATCAAATGTGTTACAAAAATCGAATCATCCAAACATTCACATCATGCCATCCTACTAATATAACTTTGTGAGTATGGATATTTGTTAAACTTTCAAGCAAAAAGCAGTTTTAATAGGTGCGAAATCCTATCAAGACAATTATTATTTTAATTTACACTAGCATTGCTCTCAATATTATTAAATAAGTGAATAATACTGGTCTTTTCAATTATAAATTTACTACGTGCGTCGCCTTTCACGCATAATGGCGTCGAATATTTCATAATTGAGCCTTTCATAACATAACTTGGAACTGCGCTGCTACCTTGGCAGAGTGGAAGGTATTATAGATTAGTGCCCTGTAGCAGAAAATAGGTCATTTTCATTGAATAATAAGCTCTTATTAGTGCATTGTTATAGTTCTACTTACACAAATAAGTACTTATATTTCCTAATAAATCTACGAACTGAAAAGATAGTTCAATACAAAGCGACCATTTGACAGCCTTTGTTGCTTTACATGGGACATAGTACCGCATTGCGGAAATACGAATAAGACACCATTTTTAACATTCTGCTAGAGATAGGTATTAGTAAAATTCTGCAAATCCTTCACCTTCTCGTGAAAGAAACAAAGTAAAATAAAAAGAAGACACAGATTCATGACACAGACGCCAACACATCAAGCTACTCCAATCTTTCAAATTTCCCCAATTGAAAGTGAACCTTATGCTTTTGTGAGAACGTTGAAAATCTATAAAAGTTTGACGGATTGGGGTTGCTGGATGTGCTGGCGCCTGTACACCAGAATCCATAATTACACAAAACAAAGCATAAATTATGCAATCTCCAAACGCTCTTCCTTTTAATATACCTATCCATTCTTCCATCATAAGGTGATCTGGAAGAGATCACTGACCGCTATAGGTCCACCTATTGTACATAGGTTGTATTGTAATTCTTTTCTCGCGTATCATAAACCTGTGGTGTGCCATGAAGTGTTTATCTTTATCTTATCTTTCATATCTAATGTTATTTTTTCCATTTCGCTTAAATTTCATAATTACCAAAGAATTGCATTATCTGCTTAAATCCTTGAAATAAACAAACAAAAATAGTTATAGCTTTAATACGACCGTAGGAATTTCCATAAAATATAGCTATGAAGTAGTTTTTAAAGTGTGATCTCTTCCAGGCAACATAGGTAGTGAAAGTAGAAAAGATTTTTAGAAATGGGGCAGTTGCTAGAGTACAAATTACTATATTATAAGGTTCAATTTGTACCATACCTATAACTATACATACCTACTTACTAATCACATGTTTGCTCATGATAACAATATATATCCTATTTGAATTATGAAGGTTTCAAGTAGTGATCCTTAACAAGTCTTTAAAATGAAATTAGTGTTTGTGCACGCTTAATAAACAATTGCAACGCATTCCACAAACGAGCACCTTGTACAAAAAATGCGTTATTAAGAAAATAGACCGTTCACTCATCCAATTACGAATGTAAACATAACACAAGCACCACATATGATTTATTAGATTATTTAAAGCAGACTTATTATTAAATGACGCCGTTAAGTTTATTAAGTTACTGTTTGTACATATTAATTTACTACGTGATAACATAGTAAGTCATAACCATAACACAAGCACCAATCAAATGTTACATGACAGTCAGCACCTGCAGCGATCAATCCTAAACTTCTCAAAGTTCCCGTCCAACTCGGCACCGCCAATCAACGTCTATTCTAATTCTAATGCGACGGCGTGAACGTTGGTAAACTCAAGAGCCACGGTTTAGTTTGCATCAAACTGCTAGTGGTACGGTTTATATTGGTTTTGTATAACCACAAATAGACGCCGTTTCAGATTCAGTTGGAATAAACTGAATGTTATGGATTTGGCCAGTCTGTCATTTTGAGAAAATATACATTCGAACGCAGACTCTTGAGGATCAAATGATATTTCACTATTGTTACCTATCCGAGTTTACATGAAGTCTTGACTTGTACTTGTGATCAGTAACATTATTATACAAAGACAACATTAATTCGGCGTGGTGCTGATGGCTTATCGCGTAACATGTTACGCGGCATGCCAAGTAATATGCTACGCCGCGCGCTACGCGGCGTGCTATACAGCGTGCTTCGTAGCGTGCTACGCGGCATGCTACGCGGTATATCTCAAGGCATTACCTAACTTTACATACCTTTATACTTTTTTATAGTATTTTTCTAAATCACCCCCAGAGCGTATTATTATAATACTACGCCGTAGTGTTGTTATGATGCAGGATGTAAACGACAGACTTATCTCATTTTTTTTTAATGAAATATATTGATAGCATGTTTTTTCAACAAAACCGTTATGTTTTGGCCAGTGACGCTGAATCGATTTTTCTGAGTTCCTCCCCACAACGACGGTAACAAATTAAATTAGACCTCACGATAGAAATGAAAACTTAAATTTCTTTGTTTCACACATTCTTAATATTCTTTTCTTCAGATCAATAGAAACCTTATCCTATACGATATGAGAACTAGCTGTTTGGACGAGGGAATTCTCTCCAAACATTTATATTGAGAAGAGATATCTTGGCCTGGATTTATGGTAAAGGTTTGCATTGCCATTTCCTTACGCCCAGTTTATGTTCAAAATATAAATGTTTTTATTTTTCCAACACAGTTATCAGAAAATGAAATCTGGAAATGAGCAGCATTATTAGGAATTACGTACAAAAAGCTGTTAAATACCTGATTACGGATTTGATAGGATAAGTTATCTTATCTACATACCTCCGCAGCTATGCAGAATGCACTCCCTGGTGACGTCATAGAATCGAAATATTAATATGACATTCCGTGTTTGTAATTTAGAGCTAAGCAGCATCTATACATATAATAAAATCGTAGAAAAATCAAAACTGTAAATTGAATTTATTTTAATAAGGATACTTGGGGCGTGATCTGCCATCGATATCGAAGTCAAAAATATGGTTATTAGAATTTTTGTCTGTGTGTCTGTTTGTCTGTATGTATGTCCGGGCTAAACTCAAAAAGTACTGCATGGATTTACTTCAAATTTTACATGAATATTACCAAGAGGTCGGCTCAACATATAGGCTACATATTATCACGCTATCACATACGGGGGAGGAGCTATGATAATTTATAAAATTTTACGCGGGTAAAACCGCGGGACACAGCTATTTCATAATAACGTGTAACGTTTATTTATTTAAATGACCTAGCATATGTTATGTCTTTTTTATTTTACATAACCTTGCCAATAATTATGATATATATTTTTTTATTTTTTTACGATACCTTGCAAATATGCCACGTTTTCTTACATCAACGAACGCCGCCTAGTCTTTTTTTAGTTAGGCTTAAACTGCTTCACCGGGCAATAGGATGGGGGTGGGCTCAAGCCGTCTGGCAATATAAAAATAGTACAATCGCCGGAGGGCACCATATTTGGGATCCGAACCTCGACTCTGGGCGGTTAATGAGAGGGTTGATAGTTTTTGGGTCGTTTTGTGCAAATGTTGTTTTACTTTAATACACGAAAAGGCAGGCGTCTCGTCCAATTGAAGATCAGAGAGGGCATTCATCGGTACCAATCCAAACTAAAGGTTATGAAGGACGCTGGTCATCGCAACATATTCGAGTGGTACTCTTGGTGGGCGGGTTCGATGAATCGGTATTTTAATAGACTTGATTTTTACTAAAAAAGAAGTTCCACTTTTTTTTTTGAAAAATGCCATTTATTAAGGCCTGTACGAAATATAAATTAATAAAAGCTTTATCTAATATCTTGTGAGTAAATATCTCAAGAGATAACCAAGTAACTGTATAAAAAAATTTAAAACAATGTTAAACCGACAAAATATTGTAATTTAATTTGCGCTAGCAAGACAGCTGCTGGCCCTCAAAGTAGACCCAGACTAAGAAAGTACCTCCAACTTACAGAATAGGTGCAGTTATTAAAAAAATATGTTAACTATGTTCCTGAATGAGCCTGGTACAATAATTCATGCTGTATGCAGTTGTGGCACAGCGGTTAAGCAGTCCCCTCGCCATTCCATGAGCCGGGTTCGATTCCTACAACTATTTGTGTGATCCAAAAGTAGTTGCTTTAAGTTTAGGCGTACTTTGTGTTTGTAAAGGATCCCGTGGTGTAGGTATTAATTTGTCGAGTGCTGTGTTAATAATGGAACTATCAAGATATACCGTAGTGCTTCTGAAATACTGTGCACGGATGAAGGACATGACATCATGCAAAAGAGCTTCTATCATGCACAGGGTTCGAGGGAAACATTATCTTAACCATGTTGGCGGACTGTTGGAACAGTCTCATTATCATGTCAGCCAAAGTACATCCACTGCTGGACAAAAGCCTCCCCAAAGAATAGGCAGATATGCCATAATCGCCACGCTTGGTAGACGGGCTGGAGATCGCAGTTTGACGGTCATAGTTCACAGAAAAAAGCTGCTGCCGGTTCTCTTGTAGGTTTTTCTTGGTCGATAATTCCGCCCCCCACGATGAGATGGGGTGAAAATATTCTATGCCGTCACCACACAATCTCATACTGTAACATTAAATGCGTCTATATACTACAATGTTTGAATGTTTACATCTTTCTTAAATTAGTTTTAAGTCCATAATTTCTTTAAACTTTTACTATCTACATTAAATATGATTACTATATAATACATTTTTAAAAACAGTGTTTCAAATTCCAGAAACCATTAAGAACGAATAACATCTCCTAAAGTCTACCCGAACTCTACAATTCTAGACAAACAGACAATTTGTTTTTCTCATACATCCCGCCTACGTTTGAATGCATTGCCAATTTTTCCAATAGCAATCAACTGAAGCCAATTGCAATTTGGACTGAAGTGGAAATCTATGTTAGGCTAAGTACGAGTCTACGAGTATTTCAGACAATAATGGCTGTCAGAAATTTTTTTTAAACCTTCTACTATAAATATAAGTCCCATGATTGCACTAAAGAATGTATTGAAGGGAATTAGTAGTCCTTGTTGAATTTCGGGTACGGCGGAGAACCTCAAAGGAGGCAAACCAATCAACCAACTCCATAGGATATATATATATATATATACATATAGGGCTTGTAAGTGTTTACTCTCACGATCCCATGGGATGGCTATCTAACCATTTATAAGGCAGTAGGTATATTTCAAATTTATTGGTTTTAAACTTTATTAAAAGCCAATAGATCAAAATACGGTTTCAGACATGTGGAGAACCCATGAACCACGGGTACTCTCTGCCCCTATATAAATCACTGCTGCAAGCTCCACATTGTGCACGGGGAATAATTTGGCTAAAGCGGATTTTCTTATTACGTAATATTTATGATTTTTTTAGTAAATTGTATTTCTGATTTTTGTGTATTTTTGTTTTGATCTTATTTCTTGTACGTAATTTAATTAATGTGACTGTGATTTTATTTTATTTAATTTATTATTTTATTTTATGTAATTTTATTTTATGAATTGTAATGAGTCTTAGTTGCTCGGGAATTAATGATTTATTTACTTAACGCAATTAAGTACGAGTGAGAAAGCCCCACCCGAACTTGAATTTATAATTCATAAAAATGTCTGAAACTTGTTGTATGGAAGTGAAAGTTGGGTATCGCAGAAAAATAATGAAAGTAAAATAAATGCAGTGGAAATGAGAGCTCTGACAAGTATGTGTGGTGTGACAGAATTCGAAATACTGATGTAAGAGAGCGTTGTGGTGTGGAAGAGGATGTAGTCACAAAGATTGAAAAAGAAATGCTGAGATGGTTAGGCCATTTAAAAAGGACGAATGAAAGAAGATTGACCAAAGAAGTATACCTGGCCTGTGTGAATGGAACAACCGGAAGGGGAAGACCTCGTCGAACATTCTCTGACCAAATCGGAGACGTTGTCAAGAAAGGGCAGGTCAGAAGTACCCTAAACCGGCGAGCATGTATGAAGAATATAACGACGGTAATCGAGGCAATAGACGTGTGCAAAGATCGTGACAGATGGAAATCCGTTGTCTCTGCCTACCCCTCTGGGAAACAGGCGTGAGTGTATGTATGTATGAAACTTGTTTTCAGTTTAAAATGCTAAAAGTAATAAATAAAATCATTATTTTTTATGTCATAGAGCGACGAACGTGCAAGCGGGTCACCTGATGGTAAGTGATCACTGCCGCCCATGGACACTCGCAACATCAGACGAGTCACGGGTGCGTTGCCGGCCTTTAAATGAGTCAGCAAACAAGCCTGGTGACCGTTCCCTCCACCCTGTTGAACTATGGCGACCTTACTCACAAGCAGAAACACAGCATTAAAGTTATTATTAAGGAATGTCTTCTGTAAGGTGGAGGTACTTACCCAGTCGAGCTGCTCTTTGAGCGAATGAACGCTGTGCCCTACCTCTCTTATATGATAGTTATTTATAAAAAATATGATTGAAGAAGTATCTATCAAATGAAACATTTAAATCTCTTGGAATTGTTTGATCTAACTATTGGCATTCCAGCCGTTGTTAGCTCTGTAGATTTCGGTAAGATGGAGTTAAAAGCGTCTTAAGTGCGTTAAGGAAATATCGAATGGATAATATGAATTCGAGTCTGAAAACCACGGTGCGGTAGCGGAGCGTTAACGCACATGGCGCCGAATACCCGTGGTTCGTGGGTTCAATTCCCACCCGCACTTTAAGTTTGAGTTCGATCCCAATAAAGGACAGCTGTTTGTAAGTCTCATAAATGGCGGTTCTAAGTCCGTTGATTCTTTATTTGTCTCAGATTACCTTCAAATGTGAACTTTTCATAGTAGGTGGTACATTTCACAGAGAATGGTGTCTGATGTAGGTAAAACCTGTATTTAAGATCACCAGATGACCTTGACTGGATTACAATTGATACATTCAGGCAAATAAGATTACATTATGTAAATTAAACAAAAAGACTTGAGAGGTGTCAAGGGACACCCGGATGGAACCAAGTTATTTCTTATTATTTATTATGTACAAAAAACCTGTATACACTCAACAAAAATAATCGTCGCGACACCACACTGTTCAATGCGAAATAGAAATGAAAATATCTGGCTTGCTTTCTATAAGAGAGAGAGAGAGAGAGAGAGAGAGAGAGAGAGAGAGAGAGAGACAGAGAAACATGCGCACGCCGCACAGGTGCAAAAAGTGTCGTGACAACTTTTCGTAAGATTTTTTTCCGTCTAGCCCCCTTTCACAACGCGCGATAAGGAACTTCGTTCCAAAAATTGATGGTGATTTGTGTCCGTGAATTGAATTATTTCATTTACCCTGCGATACAGGAAGTTTATTTCCTGTTTTAGTTTTGCGTTTAAAATAACTAATTTCCATGTTTCGATCGTTAACTTCGGAATTTATGTATTTGTAAACTACGCTAGTTTATTTAAAATTCTATACACGTACGTGGGTTGACCATAATAATTTTATTGCCCTAATAAACCTCCACGTCGCGAAGTTCACGCCCGCCTTTACTTTTATATATAAATAAGGGTAACAATATGCACTACGGACGATCAATGCAAAACGGTATCCATTCCGGAGTCGATCGTTACGTATCGGACGATCGTTACATGCGATTTACGTCCAACGATAACGATACTTTCTCGTCTACATCGTTAAACTGCACAGATAACATTTGTTTTACTTGTTCACTGTAGACAGTTACACTTGTTGGCTAACACACTAAAAGTTGTGATTTTAGTTTATGTGTTTTTGTGTGGTTTGGACATTATAACGGGATCGTGAGATCAATAATTTGACTCGGAAGACATCTTTAACATTATTTTTAAAGTGTTCTTTCTTTATGGGCAGTTGTTACTCTAGTAGAGTTGTTACTCTAGCGGAGTTGTTACTCTAGTGGAGTTGTTACTCTAGTGGAGTTGTTACTCTAGTGGAGTTGATACTCTAGTGGAGTTGTTACTATAGTGGAGCTGTTACTCTAGTGGAGTTGTTCAAGCTGCCCAGTGGGCTTAGCGACTGTTTAACGATAACAACCGAGACCAACAGCGTAACAAGCCCTGTTTATCACGGAAACGCACTGGTACAAAACTGACCGCATGGCGAAGTGCTTCACCTCGGTAATTACTTACGGAACGTCCCATAAAAATTGCTCACATTAAGTTGCACTCAACGGGACTACATTCAAAATTGATCGCTATCAGTTGCAGTTACAAAGGAATTCCTACTAGGTTTTCTGGGAATTTTTGATCATATTATTTCGTCAATAATTTTTCTGTGTGGTGGCGGCATAGACTATCGTCACCCCATCTCATCCCGTGGGGGGCGTAGAAATCGACCGAGGGAATACCTACCAGAGAACGGGCAGCAGCGTTTTTGTGAACTATGACCATCAAACTACGATCGCCAACCGTTCTGCCAAGCGTGGCGATTATGGCGTTCTTTGGGGAGGCTCTTGTCCAGTAGTGGACGTACTTTGGCGGACATGATGATGATGATGATGATTTCATCAAGAGCTCATCCAATATCTATATGGATCCCCGGAAATATCTATGTAGTAATTAGCACACACTTTTCTTTTCAGAAAAACCCATAGATTTAGTTACGGGACTAGTCCCTCCTTCTTACCCACCACTGCAACTCCTGGATCAGACCAGGATCAACAGCGGCACACAATGAAATGACACTGAGCGGTGAGGCTCAGGCATGTCCCGGGGAATCGCTTTAACTGTCTTGGATCCCGCAACGAATTTAATCAGAAAGAAAAGCTCCAGAGCAAAGCGGGAGACAGAATGATGTAAAGAGACTATAGCCTCATAAAACTAGATAATTGCAACTAGAGAAGCCAGCTGCAATAGCACCCAGGATCAATTTAAGGGTCCTAAGTGAGCTGTTATATTTGATTCCAATAGTAGGTATGGCAAAAGCGCTTAAACGCACGGAAGTTGTTCCTTGCTGCTACAAGATCCGTATAATAAACTACTCCAGATATTGGTTGCAAGCTATTTATCATAATATCATGCTGATTTTGCTACATCGCATACATCGCTTTCGTTGCGAAATAAGCTATAATGGAAATTACTTATAATTAAAACTAGTCCGGTAATGCAGATGGCATTACCGGACTAGTTTTCACCGCAATGTTTTAAAGTAATCGACCCGTATGAGGAACACCTGCTTTAACATCCCGAACAGGGTCAAAAGTTTAAATTTATTAAATAAATTCTCCACAGCGACTCGAGGTGCTGCATAATAATGGGCAAAATTAGTACGAAATTTTCGAACTGTATCTTTAAAGTTAAATATTTATCATAACAACTAAGACCAACAGCGCCGCAAGCCCTGTAAATCACGGAGACGCTCAGGTATAAAACACTGACTGCGGGTCAAGGTGCTTTAATTCGTTAAGTACTTACGGAACCTCACATTAAAAATTTATCACAGTAAGTTGCACTCTTGAGACTGCAGCACAGTTGGGATTGACAGTGAGGTATATCTTTAAAGTTGAATATTTACTATCACAACCAAGACCAACAGCGTAGCAAGCCCTGTAAATCACAGGGACGCTCAGGTATAAAACACTGACCGCGTGTCAAGGTGCTTCAACTCGATAATTACTGACGGAACCTCACATAAAAAATTGTTCACAGTAAGTTGCAGTCTTGAGAATGCAACACAGTTAGTTCTGCAACTGACAGTGAGCTTTATCTTTAAAGTTAAATATTTTCTATATATTTTATCATAATACGTATTTTTTAACAATATCTAAGCTTTATTCATCCCAATGATAATTATCGATGATGAGGAGGGTCGCTTAAACCGCTGGATGCGGATAGTGCAAGACCGGGAATTGTGGACGTCTTTCGGCTGATGTGATAATGATGTTGATTTATGTGAATAGCGCTCCATAACCACTCATAATTAGATATGTTTAATCACTTCAAAGCAAACAAACATACATTAAGTTATATTTAGACGTTTATTTTTGATTGAGGGTATATCGCCATAATTACGCAACAAATCGCAGCGGTCATTATGACCCGTTAAGCGTATTATAATCGATAGCGTTTCATACCACACCATTTCTTGGAATTTATTGACTCAGGTGTATTACGATAAAAGTAACCACTTAAGTATCATACCTAATAAATTATTATTAAAATAATGACGGTAATCATCATAGGTATAATAATACGTGTAATTCCATTAATCAAGTGTAATCCTGTTTGTTTTTCTGACTTCCGTAGCGTATGATGAAGAAATACCCTACATTATTATTTCTTGTTACTTGGCAATTGTTACCCTATTGTCAGAGTTGTTCAAGCCGCCGCGCCCATTAGGCCTCTGACATGGCTTGACGACTGTTGCCTAATGACTACAACCGGGAGCTACAGCTTTAAGTGCCCTCCGAAGCACGGAGACGCTCAGAAATTAAACCGCTTTGGTGGTCACCCATCCATGGACTGACCGCGAGCCTAGTTGCTTGACCTCGCCACTTACGGACCGGTGAGAGCATCTGGCTGTGAGCGCCTTGTTTTTCTTGTTAATATGCTCATATAACAAAGAATGTCTTGTTATTTTGCCTGGATTTAAGACTAAACCAAATTGAACTAAGACGTATCGTAAAAAAAAATTACGATACGACTAAGTTTAGTATTCAGGACACTCTACGCTCCAAAAATCAATAAAAAGCTTATTTCATACTGCCAGGGTTCAATTTCTGGTAAATAAATTTGCCAACTTGACTGCTAAGACAGTCTAGTCTCAGTAGTCTAGTGCCTTAATAAAATCCTCTCCGCTGCGCTCCTCTCTGTCTGCGCTGACCCTAAGGGGTACAGCAGGTAATCGGGTAGCAGTGCCACCTGTGTACTACCTATCTACCTCCTAACTGCGGTAGCCAACTCGCATGCCAAGCGCGGTGACTACGGCAAACCCCTCCTAGTGGCAACGTTACAAAAACCTTTGGAGAAGGCCTATGTTCAGTAGTGAACGATATCAGGCTGATGATGTGATAATAATAATATCTAGGGACAATGTCACACAGATCATCCTAGCCCCAAACTAAGCAAAGCTTGTACTATAGGTACCAGGCGACGATATACATACTTATATAGATAGATAAATACTTATATACATAGAAAACATCCATCACTCAGAAACAAATATTCGTGCTCATCACACAAATATTTGCACTTACCGGGATTCGAACCCAGGATCATCAGCTTCGTAGGCAGGAGCACTACCAACTAGGCTACGGTGACCGTCAATTCGTAAAAGCCTATTTGTTTTTTACCTGAAATAAAGTAAATGAATAGGCGAATTGGATCCGGTGGTAGCATTAAAGCGCGACCGTCGTTATAAACACAAGGTCCGACATAATGATAACATTTAATTCGTACCTTAATATAGACTTCGACAATATGTAGTAAAAATATAGTTAAAATTAAAAATTTTGATATTATACCTACACATGATCCTTGACAATAACTTAATTTAAGTTACATAAATATCGTTACTGTTATAAAATAAATGTTATTGTAAATTATTTCCTACAATCCGTGTACCTAAATATCTATATGTACCTAGAAATAATTATAAATTAATTATATATTACTACGAATATGTTCTGACTATTTAAAAGCGCTTTTTTAAAGTCTACGTGAATAAAAACCAAAAAAAAATAAAAAATAACTGTACCATTGTATGTTAATAAATATATGGCTGCACGTGTGGCGCAGCGGCTAAGACAGTCTCCTCACCGTTTCGTGTCGCGGGTTTGAGTCCCGCGCTGGACCAGTATTTGTGTGTCCCATAAATAGTTGTTCTGAGTCTGGATGTAATTTGTGTCCGTCTCTGGACGTAATTGCCTAGTGCCTGCGTTGTCTTTAAAAAAATTATTAATATTATGTTTTTGTTTTCTTCTTCTCCTTATATATCAGAATTCTGATAGCATCTCCTGTTCTTGTATCATTTGGATTAATGAGGTTATAACAATATCTTCTGAGATTGGATAAAGTTTACTTAAATAAAAGCTACTTAACAATAATATCGATTATTTATAAGGCAATACTGGTGACGTTACTCAGAGAGACGAACCGAATCGGCCCATTGTTCTGGAGCGCACTACGAGTTAATTATGTCACAATATAGTGTAGATAGGTAATACATATTTGTTGTACTGGATTAAAGAACTATTAAAGAGTCATAATAAATATAGACGTGTTACAGTATTGTATCACATGTGTTATATTGACTTATATTGTTAAACGAAACCGTTGGGCCAAACGGTAAATGTACCAACATTCTACCGTTTTGCATGCATGAGAACATGCGCAAGGTCAGGATGGACAGGTGTTACGTTGAATAATATTTATTTATATCAAAGCTACTAAACGATAATATCGATTAGTACTTAGCTTTTATTTTTGAGATTAAATAAACGCTTTGCATTGCGAATAATGCTATAAAAATTAAAATTTAATAATTCTGAAGGTATTATCAGTATGATGATCTTTCACATGCAACTGTGAACATATCAGTCGGCCATGTTTCTAGAAAAAACAAAACCGATAGATAATACCTACATCCTCCGGAAAGGGTGTCAGCAAGGGAATCCTAAATTTGATCTGCCAGCGTGTATCGTTCGTAGCTTAACGCAGAGCGCCTACCCCGGATTGGTAGATGGTGCAGGTTCGAGACCCGCCGGACGAAAAAATTTTTGAGTTCCCATTTTTGAGATTAGATAAACGCTTTGCATTGCGAATAATGCTATAAAAATTAAAAGTTAATATCGATTATTTATGTGGCAACACCAAGCAGTGCGGCTACTCAGGGAGACGAACCGAATCAACCTGCACTTTGTTCTAGCGCGCGCTACGAGTCGGTAATATAGTGTAAGAGCTGGTTCACATTAGGTCGGACCGACAGTTGGCCGTTCACCGACTGCCGGGTGTTGCTGTTCACACTAGACGCCGCCGACCCGACCTAATGTGAATATAACTGTCGGTACGGTCGTTTTACTGCCCCGCCTGGGTCGTCACAAAACAGTTGTGAGTTGGCTTTCGTATAGGATGGACGACGTCGACGTTTTCATTGCAATGTGGTATTTAAATAAAAGGCAAAAAAAAAGGAAATATTGGGTGCATCTAATAATTGCCGAGCAAAATGAAGTTGTAACAAATTTCACGCCATGCCGCTAGTTTTAAACTTTTATTTTTGTACTGTTCACACGTTTTATCCCACAGTAAACTCCTGTCTTCCATAAGAGAAAGGGCAGGCGGGTGTCGCCGCCGCTTCGCGCCGACAAATGTGAACGGCCCCATACTTGCTAGTACGCCAATATTATGTTCGATCCGGCAGAAATCGTGGCTGGACGTACGGTAAAAGTGTCGGCTCCGACAGTTTGGTCGGGTCGCCCTAATGTGAACGGCGCTATTGACATACATACGCCAATATGGATCCGACACGTTTGTCGGGCCAGTAAAACTGTCGTTCCGACCTAATGTGAACCAGCTCTTAGTGTATCCATAAAGTGTCGATAGGTTATACATATTCGTTGTACTGGATTATAGAACTGTTCTACAGTCATAATAAATAAATACCTAAGTGTTACAGTACTATGTAATTGTTACATGTGCATATGGAGTTTTAAACACATGTAACGTTTCCCAATATTTATTTAAGCATTACAGAATTGCTCGTGTGGCGTAGCGATTAAAACAGTCATCTCACCACTACATGTCCCGGGGTCGATTCCCGCACAGGACAAGTACATATTTGTGGAAACCATAAGTAGAAAATGAGTAAATATAATGTCATGAAAGTTATATAAAAAAGTACCTACTATACAAATTGAAAATAATATGAGATTAACTTTATCTATATATACTGACTCATCAACGCCCAGCCCAAACCCTTGGACCTAGAAAGCTGAAATTTTGCACAAATGTTTGCTTTATAATGTAGACAAGGAATAAGGAAGGATTTGTCTAATAATGAATTGACGATACTTTTCTTTCCTTATCCGGCAAATCCAGATGTTGTATCGCAACCGGAAAATAATGCAGAAATGCAACAATGTTTCTTAAGGATTCATGTTTGAAACTATTAGACGTGAAAAATAGGTCTTTTACATTTGCAGAACCTGGTTTGAGATAATAAATGTCATGATTATATGAATTTAACTGATTTAAAAGGACCAAAAGATCAATATCTAGGCCCACAACAATTACAGTTTTATTAGTACTCATTGCAACTTTTGCATTTTCTGAGAAGATTTACTTTAGTAACATATATTTTTTTTTCAGTATCGGAAAGTAGAGATTTCAACGAACAGAAAACATACCAACTTTTTGAAAAAAAACTGATATTTTGACGGGTGAGTTTTCGATTGAAAATTAGGGTGTTTTTTCGATATTAATTCAAAATAAGGTGAATAAATAAATATTTTTAATCAATGAAATTACAGCGTATTTGGGACATAAAAAGGTAAATTTACACCAAATTTCATTAAAAAAATAAAAATTTTGTAAAAGATAAAAATAAAAAACCAAAATCTTGGTTTTTTGAATTTTTCGCATAAATTTTGAGGTTATGTGAAAAAAGTGTAAATACAAAAGTTTTAGATCTTTTTATTACCTACAACTTTGCCATTTGACATTTTTCGATAGAACTTTTAGTTTTGCCGGAAATCGAGAAAAACCGTTTTTTACCCTTAAAAACTCACCCCTATCCCCTTCCCGACTTCAGATCGCCCGTAAATTATTTTTCCTTTAATTTTTATAATATTCTCCTCCTTTTCTAATGGGTTTCATCCAACTATTATTTTTTTTCACTTTTTATTATTTTTAAAGGCTTCTACCCTGGTATATAATAGAAATGTCATGTTGAAAAAATTGTATAAGAATGAGAATGTAACCAAAAGAAGACCACAAAGCCTCATTACTATAATTTTATTATTGTAGCAATTCTTAAAATAGCATTAACTTTGCGGTTGATACATTTGATTGATCAACGCCTGCAAAATATTTTATATCAATAAATTAAAATACAATAACACTTAAAAGTACTTAAGGCGCTTAAAATGTAAAATAACATTATTCGTTAGTTATTTTTCGAAGTTTGGCGCATAAATAATACAACCTACAAAATGAAATATATATTATTTTTCTAAATTAGTTTATAGCTTGAGTGTCGATACATATACAAATACCCTAAACTGAAGATTGCATTGTAATTTTTAATCATTTCGAACTATAGAAGGCTAAACTATACCCAACTTAGTTTACCAGGCTACTAGAGATGAAGTAAACTAATTGAACTATAGAATCTGTAGAGATCTGGTTCAAATCTCCGTTGAGCTATTGCAGTAGGTGTTCTGACTATTAAGAATTAAATTCAGTTACAAAAATTAGCAAAGTTGACATGACTTTTAAACTAAATTTTCTGTATAATAGTATCAAACGTTCCGATTACCTAATTTCCTAGATAAACCCATCGAAATGGCTACCCTCGAATATTTTAATGTATTTATATTTCATTTAATTATGGAATTATACAAAAAAATTGTAACTTATAATAACAATGACTATTACCTCTTGTGTTAGTGATTCGCAACTCTGTTACAATTTCCAAATTTAAAAAATGAGTTTAAATCCTTACCGTAACCACGTTACTAAATTAAGTTTTAATATGCTAGTATTTATACATAATTCTACGTTTACTAGCATATACCATTTGCTTATTGGTATGCCTGTTAATCAACACTTTCAGTGTCCCTTTCAATTTAAAATTATTAATACTAGCGTCAACGTTAAAATTTTTAAGATTTAACTTTTACGTTATTATGTTCATATTGTCAGAACTCTACCTCTATTATTATGATTTACATACAGTAAGCCTACAGACATTAAACACACTTAATATGTCTTGTCAGTATGGTCACGTGTAGGCAAAGTGTGTAATATATTTAAATCATTTATTTCGAATGCATATAAAATTTTATAGTTTTCTACACTCCTTCTATATATAAACTTTAACTGTGCCAAACTTCATACTCCTGATTATAGTCTACGAGCAATATCTTTATTATTATAATACCTATTATTGACATAAGTCTAAGTACGTTTGTCAGCGCCGTTAGTTAAAAAGATTCGTGAAAAGGAAGATAAGAGATATTACTCGGATAATTGGACAATTCGGAATAAAATGAAAGAACTTAACTTTCATGGAATGTTTATATGATCCCAACCATAATTTACGATTCGGACGATTTGCGTAATTATTTTTTTTGTGTTATTCGTTATGGCACTGGATAAGATTACGGAAAATAACAGTAGGTACAATTACAAAGGAAAGCCGAGAAATTCGGACAAATATCGTATTTCTTTAATCTTAACTGAAATAAATTTTATCGTTTTATCTCAAAACTAATTTACATACGAAATACGATTAATTGGAAAATCATCACAAACAAATTGATTGAAATGTGGACAGGGCGAGGTCTCTTGGGTCAGCTAGTCGATAATGAAATTCGGAAATGGGAAATAAGATCTTTTAACTCAATTAAAAGCTAATTTTACAGTAACACCATTTTGTTTTTGTAAAGCAATGTGCTATATGGTGACGGCATAGAATATCATCACCCCATCTCAACCCGTGGAGGGCGTAGAAGATCGAGGGAATACCTACCAGAGAACGGGCAGCAGCGCTTATCTGTGTACTATGACCATCAAACAGCGAACGTCAACCCGTCAGCCAAGCGTGGCGATAATGGTATATCCTCCCATTATTTGGGGAGGCTGTTGTCCAGCAGTGGACGTAATTTGGCTGACATGATGATGATTGTGCTTTTAGTTTGTAGTTATTTTTAAATATGATTGATTTTCGAGGACTTTTAGTCGCAAGTTAAGTATGAAATTGATATTTATATCATCAGCCTGGTATCGTCTATGTCTATACATAATAACAAAATCGTAGGAAAGTCGAAACTGCACATTGAATTTTTTTTTTAAAGGATACTTGGGGCGTGATCTACAATCGATATCGAAGCCAATAACATAGTTTTTTAAAATTTTTGTCTGTGTGTCTGTTTGTCTGTATGTATGTCCGGGCTAAACTCAAAATGTACTGCATGGATTTACTTCAAATTTTGCATGAATATTACTAAGAGGTCGAGTCAACATATAGGCTACATATTATCACGCTATTACTAACAGGGGAGGAGCTGTGATAATTTATAAAGATAAACGCGGGTAAAACCGCGGGGCATAGCTAGTAAACAATATTCTTTTATAGCTGTGCCCCGCGGTTTTACCCGCGTTAAATGTTATAAATTATCACAGCTCCTCCCCCGAAGGTGATAGCGTGATAATATGTAGCCTATATGTTGACCCGACCTCTTAGTAATATTCATGCAAAATTTGAATTAAATCCATGCAGTACTTTTTGAGTTTAGCCCGGACATACATACAGACAAACAGACACACAGACAAAAATTCTAAAAACTATATTTTCGGCTTCGATATCGATTGTAGATCACGCCCCAAGTATCCTTTTAAAAAAATATTCAATGTACAGTTCTGACTTTCCTACGATTTTATTATATGTATAGATAACCTTGCCATTTGCAGGGGTTTACCGTAGTCACCGCGCTTGGCATGCGAGTTGGCGACCACAGTTGGAGGTAGGTATTAGCTGCTGCTCGACAACTAGTGTATCCCTTAGTCACCTTTTACGTCACCCACAGGATGGTATGGGGTGGCACTTTTAGTCCTTCAGGGCCGGAAACTATATGGCCTGATTTATATTTCATCATCATATCAGCCGAAAGACGTCCACTGCTGGACAAAGGCCTCCCCCAAAGATCTCCACAATTATTACATTACTAGCTGTGCCCCGCGGTTTTACCCGCGTTAAATTTAATAAATTATCACAGCTCCTCCCTCGTAGGTGATAGCGTGATAATATGTAGCCTATATGTTGACCCGACCTCTTAGTAATATTCATGCAAAATTTTAAGTAAATCCATACAGTACTTTTTGAGTTTAGTCCGGACATACATACGGACAAACAGACATATAGACAAAAATTCTAAAAACTATATTTTTGGCTTCGATATGGATTGTCGATCACGCTCCAAGTATCCTTTTAAAAGAATATTCAATGTACAGTTTTGACTTTCCTACAATTTTATTATATGTATAGATATTATTATTTATAATAGGTCTTTACCTATGAAATTGCCGTTTTGTATGAAAAAATTTAAACGAATTTTTTTCATGAATTTTTTTATTTGTATTAATCGAAGTAATCACCCATGCAATCAATGCATCTTTGCCATCGCAGTGGCAGTTTATTGATGCCCTTCTTAAAGAAATCAGCTGGACGGGAGGCAACAAATTCTTCAAAGGCATTTTGTACTGCCTCTCGGGTATTGAATTTTTTTCCCGCCAAGAAGTTATCCAAATTCTGGAAAAAGTAGTAGTCTGTAGGCGCAAGGTCTGGTGAGTAGGGCGGATGACGGAGAGCTTCCAACCCCAGTTCTTGCAACTTGGAGACCGTCTGCTGTGCAGTATGAGGTCGCGCGTTGTCGTGCAGGAGCAGCGGAGACGAGCGATTGACCAATGCTGGTTGGAGATGCGCCAGCTTCTCCATCATTGTGCTCAGTTCTTCACAGTACACATCTGCAGTAATGCTCACCCCGTTTGGTAAGAAGCTGTGATGAATCACACCGGCGCTAGACCACCAAACAGTGACCATCACTTTTCTAGGGGTAAGTTTTCGTTTAGGGCATTGTTTAGGTGTTGAACCAGGATCCAACCAACTTGCTGAGCGCTTGCGGTTATCAAACAGAATCCATTTTTCATCGCAGGTAACAATGCGGTTCAAAATTCCTTCATTTGTGTGTCTGTTGAGCAGTGCAAGGCACGTCTCGACGCGTACTTCGCGCTGGCGATCATTGAGTTCGTGGGGCACCCATTTGTCAAGCTTTTTTACCTTGCCAATTTGACGCAAATGGACCAATATTGTTTTGACGCTAACGTCGAAAGCTGCTGCTAATTCAGCCGTAGATTGTGTATCATCAGCTTCCACAACCGCCTTTAATTCGTCATTGTCGACCAAAGTCTTCGGACGACCGCGAGGTTCATTTTTCAGGTCGAAATTTCCAGAACGGAAGCGAGCAAACCAATAACAGGTGGTGCGTTGGTTTGTAGTGTTAGCTCCGTAAACGTCGTTGATGTTGCGTGCCGCTTGTGCCGCGTTGCTGCCACGACGGTACTCATATTCCATAATTACTCGAATTTTTAACGTATCCATGATGACGAAAAAGATTGAAATGCGATGAAAATGTAACACTAATCAATAAAGAAATGACTACTTTTATAAAAAAGAATCCATGTTTTTAAAATAAAATTAATTTGAAATTAGAATTCTTAGCCAAACAAAAATTATTTTGATTTGAAATGGCCAGTACTGCAGAACGGCAATTTCATAGGTAAAGACCTAATATTAACTATCATTAAATTTAAGCCCGTCATCTAGTATCTACTCGAAACTCCATCCCCAGCGCTCGCTTTTCTAAATAATTCAGCACCTTAACAATGATAGGATCTTTTTCAGTGGCTCTGAATAGTTGCTTTGATTTCTTAATGTTATGAAAAATAAGCTTTAGTTTAGACTCCCAGTTCTGAGAATGGAACTGGCTTTTCGCTCTGTGTAAACAAACTGTCTTAGGCTGAGATCTATAGAGCGTACTTAGACTTTGCTCAAACTTTACTTACGTAAAACTTTGCTAAATGTATGCTAAGCTTATACTTTGATTTGGTATTTATAGACTTTTTGAAGTTAAGATTATGCTTAGCATAAGCTAAGACAGACAAAGTCAAAACACCAATTGTAATTTCGTTACATGCATTAACTTCCGTCTAAGTAAAGTCTGAGCAAAGTCTAAGTACGCTCTATAGATCTCAGCCTTAGATTAGATGAATATACTTACTCAGCACTCAACATTTATATTTAGATATAAACTTTATATATTATAGCCTATATGTAATTCGGATTTATAAGCTATATTACTACTACTATACTAAGTTCCATCAAAATCCGTTCGGTAGTTTTTGCGTAAAAGAGCAATAAACATCCATACATCCATACTCTCAAACTTTCGCATTTACAATATTAGTAGGATTTTAACTGTGAGCAGTTTAATGACATCGCCATATCTATTCTTCAGTAACGATATTTTTAAACTATGTTAAAATGTTAATATCTTAATTACTTAACTGTAAAAAACGTTAAAATAAAATAAATTTAGTTTGAGTTGAATTCTATTGAAATATCGATTGGATTGGAAAAGTTATTTAGAGACTCTTTTGCTCTCTCACAGAGAGAGAGGCTCTCACAGATTTAATCATGCATACTATTCTGGAATAGCATGCATGATTAAATTTTAATAATTGGTAGTTTTACATAAGATAAATATTCAACTATTCCCTATCAATATCTATTCAATATCTCTGACATTAATATACAAAATTTTGTTGATTATTACTAAAATGCATCTTAACAGCATTGCCATGGCACCTTGGGAATTGTGACGATTCTTCATCGATTTCGATTCGACTCAAAATTCTAATGTGTTAAAGAACACGCTAAAGAAGTTAGCCGTGTTGTTTCCAACGCAGAAAGAATAATAGGGTCACCCCATAGCACATAATATTAATGCGATTGCACTCTGTATGCCTACATCTTGACAGGCATATTTAAGAGGCCTATTACAGTCCACTAGCGCCGCCAATCGAAAAAATGTCATAACTCGTAAATAGAATCAAAAATACAAAATATGTTCTGTTATTACTGTGGAAAAGGCAATAACGTAATTGTATAACACCTTATCAACACTTGAAATATAGCTGTTTAGCTAAATCGTGCATTCAAAACATAAACGGCCGTTTTTGTTACAAATGCACGATTTAGCTAAACAGCTATATTTCAAGTGTTGACAATGTGTTATAAAATTACGTTATTGCCTTTACCACAGTAATAATAGAACATATTTTGTATTTTTGATTCTATTTACGAGTTATGATATTTAATCGATTGGCGGCGCTAGTGGACTGTAATAGGCCTCTTAACGTGTAACAGGCATATTCCGGCTCAGTAAGTATAACAGGGCCACTTCATATCAACCGGTGGTAAAAGGCGACTAAGGTATACCCCAGGTAGTCAAGCAGCAACGCCACTGCTTACTTACATCACATCATACAGAGATTCCTTTTCAAATCTATGTTATTCATTTGTTTTCCCGCGCGTCATCCGATTTTCCTTAGTTGTTTCTTCGACTGCTGAATTAAATTAACCGACACTTCATATCAACCGGTGGCAAAAGGCGACTAAGGATACCCCAGGTAGTCGGGCAGCAACGCCACTGCTTACTAGCTACCACCAACTACGGTCGCCAACTCGCATGCCAAGCGCTATGAGTAAGGCAAATCCCTCCAAATGGCAATGTTATAGAAACCTTTGTAGGAGGCGGATGATGATGACAGTTAAGACAAAGCCCCGTCTTTCCATGGACTAATCTATTTCGCAGCTTACATTTTTGAGGACATTTTATCAGTTAGATTCTGAATTAAAAGGCGACAGTCGCTTGTTCGTTGTGGCGCCGAAAATTAAAGCGATATGCAATCGTAAGCCTGCTTTACCGTCGGTATTAAAACTAGTTTCATTGCGCGCAGGACTCAAATACGTAATCAATGTATTTAAGCCGCTAGAGGTCCTCGGCTGTTGGTTCTGGCAGGTTACGCCTGCCAGAACCAACAGCCGAGGCCCGCCGCATGTCCTCGGATTTCTAAAACTGAATTCACAACATCTATATTAATAACATATTATAATTCAAAATTCATTCCGTTAAAATATTACTTACATTTGTGTGGAATTTATTCAAGTCATTTTTTTTACACTATCGTGCAGTGTTTGTGCCTGTCAATTATATATTTCTAAAGTAGTCCGCAACAGAGTTTGGCGACATTTTTCCCTAATTTGGGGTTTGTATTTACCAAAAAAAAATTGTTAGTGCAAAACTAGAGAAACAGTACTCATAAAAACAACAGCCTCTTAACCTATGCCCAAATTGAATATTTTTAATACTTAGCCAGTATTAAAAATCTTCAATTTGGCCATAGGTTGGCATGGGGATCCATACAAATTATAATATTTAAATCTAGTTAGAATTCCAAATTATATATAATATAGATTCACTCGTACACAGAGATTCCTTTTCAAATCAATGTTATTCATTTGTTTTCCCGCGCTGGCTAATTTTCCTTCGGTGTTTCTTCGACTGCTGAATTAAATTAACAGCACAGATATTAACAGATATTTTCCTGGAATAACCATGATCATTACATTTTAAGGCCTTTAGCAACGGTATGTATTCCTATAATAATATAACCTGTTAAATTAAAACATGTAAAAACAGTAATTAAAATCTTTTGATCTCTTCGGAGCGACAATAGTATTTAACAAAAACGAATTAAGCTAGTACTTATTGGAGGATATACTCGTTTGTCAGCGCGGTTTAATTAATTATACTTATATTTAGTATGTATTGTATTGAATAAGTGCTACAGATGCCAGGATAATGGAAAAATAACACCAGATACAAATATTTAAATTAACTACAAACAAAACTACAAAATTTGGGGTAATCCTCAAATTTGAATGGCTATATATTAGAATATCTGTGTGTTTGTGTCTGTCTATGCCATCGAAGCTCTTAAACGGTTAAACAAATATACACTTAATCGTGATACTTATTGTGTATTTTAGCCCCTTTTGGCTATTATTTAACTGAGTCATTCGACACTTTACTTGCAGACCACAAATTTATTTTACCAAATCCAATCTAGATGTCTCCATATTGCTACCATTTTATTTTCGATGCGGCGTAGTTTTTGAATGAAATAGGTATGAAATATTCCTTTCAAATCCCAAAGCAAGCAGGGCAGTATTATTTATTCCCGTATATTTATTTAAAAAGTTGTGACGTGTCCCCAGAGTGCTGTATTCACCATTTTGCTGAGGATATATTCGATGATATTTGAATATATTGCTATTCCTTTTTATTTATTACTAGAAAACTTTTATACGGTTTACCTGTACAGCGAAAATATTGAAATATACTAACGTAAATCAGTTGGTATTCGATAATGGCTACTAACAAAAAAAATCTGCTCTAGGTGATAGTTGTAGAACTTAATCCTACAAATGTGAGTATATTCCTTTATTTAATACAATACAATATGCGTTCACACTTTAAATACCTACTCGACAAACAGAAAACGAGGATCCCGTGTGAATCAACAGATCTTGCTGCAACTCCAACTAGCAACAGAACGCTGAATGTTCCGGATTTCGAAACAGAAATAGGACTTTTTTGTTTTTTTTTAATAGTGCAACTATTTTACTTAATTGTAATTAATTTAGGTGTTGTTATACTCATCTTAGGATTTTTAAGCTTCTATGTATTACTTTTTTTGCTACCATAAGCAAGACGAATCAGAAAGAGGTTCACCCGATGGTAAGTGATCACCGCCGCCCATGGACCCTCGCAATACTAGTGTCTCTAGCACTAGTTTCTGCAGTTTACTTACTCGATCACACATACAGTTTCGTCCCATACATTGAGCACCAGAGTTTTAGTTCTTAATAGTTTCCGCGAGTGGCGCTGGTGCTCAATGTATGGGAGGAAACTGTACGTGTGATCGAGTAAGTAAACTGCAGGAACTCGTGCTAGAGCCACAGAGGGGCCGCAAGTGCTGCCGGCCTTTTAGAAAGGCATAGGCTCGCCATTGAAGGTTGGCTTTTCGTACGGGATCTGAAATAGTTAGTATTTAATTGATTCCACAGGGTACCGATTCCGCAGACGTGCTTGGTTCAAAGTTTCTTGTGAATCACACGGTGGTAGACAACCAGTCATCGAGGTGATGTGGATGAAATTTATAATATACATTTATTCCATGTAACTATAACCTTATTATTAGGATCCTACAGTAATATTAAAAATCAGTTTGTTCGGTTTTTATTCACGTAGACTTAAAAAAGCGCTTGTAAATAGTCAGAACATGTTTGTAGTAATATAGTTGTATACATTATTATTTCTAGTAACATGGATATTTAGGTACACATTGTATTGATTGTATGAAAACATTTATAAAATGTATTTTATAATAGCAATGATATTTAGCTAGCTCGTATCAAGTTATTGTCAAGAGATTATGTTTAAGTTTAATTATCTAGTTTAAGTCTAATATTTTTACTACATATTGTCAATGGTTCTGTCTATATTAAGGTATTATTATTATGAGGGACCTTGTGTTAATAACGACGGTCGCGCTTTAATGCTACCACCGGATCCAATGCGCCCCAACTGAGAAGACCCAGCGAAACAAACTCAGTGGGTTCATCCACCACCGGTTCAACACGACCCAGTTGAGACGGTCCGGCGAAACATACTCAAGCGGGCATGAACACGAGATTTGGTCCAATAAGAGTAATTATTTAGTAGGCAAACACAATATATGCTCGATCGGTTGTCTGAATGCTTATTATTTTAGACTAGCTGTGCCCCGCGGTTTTACCCGCGTTAAACTTTATAAATTATCACAGCTTCTCCCCCGTAAGTGAAAGCGTGATAATATGCCTATATGTTGACCCGACCTCTTAATAATATTCATGCAAAATTTTAAGTAAATCCATGCAGTACTTTTTGAGTTCAGCCCGGACATACATACAGGTAAACAGACAAAAATTCTAAAAACTATATTTTTGGCATCGTTGTCGATTGTAGATCACGCCTTAAGTTTCCTTTTAAAAAAATATTCAGTGTACAGTTTTGAGTTTCCTACGATTTTATTATATGTATAGACTAGCTGTGCCCCGCGGTTTTACCTGCGGTAAACTTTATAAATTATCACAGCTCCTCTCCCGTATGTGATAGCGTGATAATATGGACCCTATACGTTGACCCGACCTCTTAGTAAATTATATTTTATTCATGCAAAATTTGAAGTAAATCCATGCAGTACTTTTTAAGTTTAGTCCGGACATACATACAGACAAACAGACACACAGACAAAAATTCTAAAAACTATATTTTTGGCTTCGATATCGATTACTAGCTCTGCCCCGCGGTTTTACCCGCGTTAAACTTTATAAATTATCACAGCTCCTCCGCCGTAGGTGATAGCGTAATAATATGTAGCCTATATGTTGACCCGACCTCTTAGTAATATTCATGCAAAATTTGAAGTAAATCCATGCTGTACTTTTTTAGTTTAGCCCGGACATACATACAGACAAACAGACAAAAATTCAAAAAACTATATTTTTGGCTTCGATATCGATTGTAGATCACACCCCAATATCCTTTTAAAAAAATATTCAATGTACAGTTTTGACTCTCCTACGATTTTATTATATGTATAGATTATATTTAGGTATACAAAAGAATTTTTAATATATCCTTCAGAAGGTTAGATAAAAATGTAATCAAAGGATATAAAAATAAATGTTCAATTATAACTCAACTAAAATAATTTTCTCTGGAGTCACCGCTTCCTTGAATCTCACCCGAGTAAAATCACAGTTTTTTATTTAAGACTACGCCCGCACTAGAACTGAAGGTATTCTTATATAATTTATCAGGATTGTGCGGTTAAAATGATGTAGTAATTTGGAAAATGCCTTAAGTATTGTGACCGAAGAAGTTACCTTTAAGTTCCAATATGATTCGAAACATAAACTTTTAAAACAAACCTCATCACAACCTCCGATTTCACAAAATCAACATGGGTTTAGACCTGGATTTAATTCAGCGCCTAATAATAATTTTAGACCAGTATTTAATTCGGCGCCAAATAATAATTTTAGACCGGGTATGCCTCAGAATAACTTTAAATTTGGTATCCCACAAAATCAATATGGGTATAGGCCAAACTTTATGCAACAAACAAGATTCGCGCCGCCCGCGCACGGTTATCGAATTGGGACACCCCAAACACAACATAATTTTAATCAGGCTTCGTTCCAACATGGTTATAAATTTGGTATCCCTCAACAGCACGGTTATAATTTTGGTATTCCGAACCAACCTCAGTGTGGCAATCAATTCAAGTATGGTGCACCTAACCATCAGACACAAGCACAGGCACCTAAGTTACAGAATTCTGACGTCACTATGCGTACAGCCCCGATTCGTCAAAATATGGTCGCGAACGATCTCTTTTACACAGATACATATAATCAGGACTATAATGACTATTACTACAATGATAATAATATGTACAGCGATAATATAGAAATGAATGAATGTAATTTTGTCGAAAATTCCGTACATCCGGAAAACTATTGTTCAGAAAATGAACAAGGATTTTCGGAACCTTTTATCGATGAATGTAGAGAAGTGATAAATTTAAAATATTTTGATAGCATTTTAAAATTACCCCATATTGAAATTCCCGAAATTAATGCAAAGTTTCTTATTGATACTGGAAGTAGTCGTTCATTTATTAGTCCGGCTAAAGCAAATGAATATTTTGAAGAGTATAAACACTACAAACCATTTACAGTTGTTAGCACACATGCGCGAAGCATGCATAATCAAGTAATACACATTCCATTATTAAAGAAATTTAAAAGCTCTCTTCCTCATACCTTTTATATTTATGACGTCGACGGACGCTACGATGGACTGATAGGATCAGACCTTCTAAAAAAATTGGCAGCAAACATTGACATGCGACATCAAATATTACAGACCCATAACGCAGCCTATAATTTATAATCCACGTTATAAGGTTATTGTACCACCCAGATCTGAAATACGAATAAAAATTCCAACCAACTTACAACAAGGAGATGCTATGATAGATTTTGTTCAATTTAGAGATTCCGCAGAGATTTCAGCTCTTATTAAATGCGATAATTTCTTTGCTGATACCATTATACAAAATATTTCGAATCAAAAGGCTACTATCATTCTTACGCAACCTTTTAAAGTTAAAGTATTTGAAAACGAGGAATTTGATTATAACATTAATTATAAAAGTGGAAAGCAAAATTGTGACGTGGACGCGTTATCTCAAATAAAATTAAACGTTAATGCCTTAGACGATAAAGATGATATTTCAATGAAAGTAAACCTAGATAAAAAAGAACAAAAACTACAGCGTCATATTGATAATATTACACAAAACATAACACAATTGTCTGAAAATAGCGATACAAGTAAACGCACACCATCTCCAATACTAATATCATCAGACTCCGAAAAAACGAACAGTATACCATCTATTGCAGGTGATGGTCGACAATCTCCATATCCGGTACGTTCCTTGAGTAGTTCTACCTTATCTGCATCTGAAAAACCAAGTAGTGGCAGTATAGGCACAGTACATTCAGCTCAAGATATAAACACCGATGGCATACTTATATTACAAGAGGCAATTGATACTAAATCAAACCAAACACTCATATACACCTGGAATAAAAACGAATTAGCGGTTAAAGATATATCTAGAGCAAAACAAAGGGTACTTGAAGTACACTTACCTACAGATAATAAGGATCTTGTTAAACGATATTTTAAAGAATATATTCGACCAAAAATTAAATACTTTATTTATTTCGAAGATAAATTACACCGTAAACAATTCTCAGAGGCTACTATATCACTCTTTCAGAAAGGTACAGTAAAATTCTATGAGTGTACCTACTAAACGAGTTGTATATGTGGAAGATGAGAATGAACAGCGTGATATTGTAACTAAGTATCACATAGGTAAAAATAGTCACAGGGGAATTAAGGAAACATTAGTACATCTCAGGCGAATCTTTTTCTGGAATAATATGGATCAAATTGTTTCTAGTATAATAAATGCTTGTGAAATATGCAAAAGAATGAAGTATGACAGGAAACCTCTTAAACCTGAACTGCAGTTATCTCAAACTCAAACTAAACCATTTCAGGAATTACCATAGTCGATGCCTTTTGTAAATTAGGCCACGCAATCGAAATAAGTTCTAAATCTACTCCGGAAGCAGTTAGAGCCCTTATAAAGTACTTCTCTTTGTACGGCCCACCTAGTCGAATTAGTGTAGACCCCGGTACTGAATTTAATAATACCTTAATGTACGAAATGTTATCATTTATAAAATTTACTTACACATTGGTACCCCTCATAATCCTAATTCTATGGGTATTGTGGAAAGATTCCACTCAACGCTTATAGAAATCTACTGTTTAGCGAAATACGAACGCAAAATTACAGACGCTGCAACTGTTATGACATATGCAATAATGTCATACAACCATTCAATTCACTCTTCTACAGGCCTTACGCCTTTTGAAGTCGTGTTTGGGCACACAGAATCAAATAGCGCATTTTATGTAGATTTCAATAAACAATTCACACAGCAGTTAGTAAAATAACACAATAGAAAAACGAAATACCTCTATGAATATTTAACTGATAGAATAATTAATAAAAAAGTGTCTCTAATTAAAAAACGTGGGGGAGAAAAAGAATTTGACATAGATATAGGCGACACCGTGTTCATAAAAGATGTCAATACTAGACGCAGTAAAGATAAACCAAGATACCAAAAAGCCGAGGTTATCGGACCCATAAAGAGAAATATTGTGCCGGTTAAAACACACAATAGGAACACTAAAGTTCCCATTAAAGACATTAAGCGTTAATCCTTCTGGCGGTCTTAGTAGTCCAAAACCAGGCCCTTCATCTGCAGCCGATTGAGAACAACCCGGGACTGCTACCTATAAAGGAAGGTCAAGCTGTCATCAGCAATGACACATGGACAGTAGTTAAGATATTAGATTTAAGTTTTATCCATAAAGAATTAGAATTAAATATAGATTATTATATAAGATTGAAAGGTTATGCAAAAAGCTGTTGAAACACCCTAGCCTTTGACTCAGACTTCACAGAAGTAGAGTCACAAACTGATTATACCATGAACATAACCATAGAAAAGTACAAGCAGTTGATTCCATCACTAAGATCTAAGCGTGGTCTAATAAACCCTATAGGTTCACTAATCCGCTTACTTACTTACCGGTTATCATCTAACCGGTAATTTGGATAATGACGATGCAGTAATGTACGAAAAGTTAATTCATGATATAAAGTCAAAACAAGATGCTTTAAATAATAAAATGACAATCGTTGCCGAAATGGTGGGTACGTTCACAAGTATCGCAAACTCTACCAAAAGAAATTTTATTCAGATCGAAGACAGTATTCAAAATATTAACAGAAACATAAATGAATCTAAATTATCACAAACTAGTAACAAAATCATTCACATGTATAACGTTTTAATACATAACTTTCAAACGCTCTACATAAGATTGAATGAAATTGAAACGGCTATTGCTTTATCTAAAGTTAAAATGTTACACCAATCCATTATAGACTCAGATGAACTTGTATTATTGTTAACAGAAATTGAGAAAACTAATAGATTAGTATTTCCAGTAACTATAGAGAATATTGTTAAAATAGAGCAATGTATAGAGATTAAAGTATATATCAAACAAAATCAGATAAAATTTATTATGCACATTCCATTAATTAGAAACGAAGTTTTCAATTATATAAAAATGATCCCTTACCTGTTCTCAATAGAATCAATGGCCTAACCTCTCTCATCCTTCCCAAATACCCGTATGTCCTTATGAAAGGGTTGAAAGCGAAGCCGCTCTCCAAATCCTGTCTTGAAGTCGACGAAGCCCAGTTCCTGTGCTTTGAGAAAGATGTTTCACCACTAATCGAAGATGATTGCATTACCGAACTCATGAGATATGCCACAAATATCTCAAGCTGCCATCCCGTTCCTGTTACTATAGACGATATAAAGGTTGACCTAATACAACCCAATCGCTGGATAATTTACGTAAAAACTGAAACTCTTATAACCAAGTATTGTCAAAATGAAATATTACAAGAAACTATCTCCGGTACTTATATGCTAACTATAGACGATGATTGACAAGTTAAGATAAACAAGTTGGAACTTAAGGAACACCATATTCAAGGAAAAGATATAGTTTATTCCAAGTTTCCAATAATAAATTTGCCTAAAATACTACAGATTCCGTTAAATACGCAAAGAAAGCCCGTCAATCTCAATGGAATTGATCTTGCCAATATTCAGTTCCTGAATCACTTGTTCCAGAACTCTGAAAGTGAAATTAGTGAAAGTGAAAATAATTACAGTGCCCTAAGTTATAAAAGTGTTACCATAGGAAACGTACTGTGTTACGTTATTATTATAATGGGTCTTATATTGTTAGCATTTAAGCGTAGAATTAAGAATATATGTAATAGAAAACCTCGAGATAATCCTCATCTTTCGGATGATCTCGAACTTACGGATGGAGGAGTTATATTACCAACATCAACCGGACGTTCTGTCTTTCTAGCTAACTAAGCTCTTTTATATTATTACAATTCGCGCGTACACATTGTCACCCGACCAGAACACCCAGAAGTGCTGATGGTACTATTTGCTCCCCAGTACTTTTGAATATAGTTTTAAGTCATTCTGTTTTTAGCCAGTGACTGTAATAGACCTTAATTAAATAATTCAACTTCAATTATTTTAAAGTCTTTTTAAAAACATTTCCACGCTTTCCCCGATCAAGTCTAGGTACTTGTTTTGTTTACTATACTATTCTTTGTCAGGGGTCGGTGAGATTGTTTAAATTGTGAAAGTGGTCCGTGAATGCAAAAAAATTTAGGAAGCCTGGTGTAAAGGTTGTCTATATACTTTAAGGCACACCAATAGATGCAAATAAAGGTAGATATTTATTTTTTATGTCATGAAACCAATGATCACAATATCAAGTTTCATACACTTATTCAAATGAACCCAGTATACAGTATTTTAACATATTACTTTGTTGCTAATCGTGGGCATACAACCACTACCCCCGATTAATAGGTCATCAATCTTCTAAAATGTTTCCAAACGTCGTGATATATTAAATTATTACCGATTAAAAGATTAGTAGCCAAACGTGAGTAAATTAATCATCTCTAGGTAAGATAGGCAGCTAAACAATAAATATATGTACAGACGGCAGCACATCAAGCTAGCCCAATCTGACAAATTTCCCCAATTGAAAGTGAACCTTATGCTTAAGTGAAAAAGTTGAAAATCTATAAAAGAAATTTGACATATTGGGGTAGCTGAATGTGCTGGCGTCTGTACCTGTATTTTATATCGTCATGTTACACCAAAAGAGCGGTTACAATTTAGAAGTCCGTGAGTGTATCGCAACATTACTATTGGTTCCCTACACGGTGGGCCTATCTTTCAGCTGATATGATAATGATGATGATGAGTATTTCTGTTCGATGTTCGTGAGTGTTTCATGAAGATCTAAGCCATTGTATATATAGGCTACGATTATTTTACTAAATAGACTCTGGGAATTTAGACCATTATATTAAATATTATTAAGGATGACTAAGTCAATTTCCCGGAACACTGATACACAAGGATACGAAAGATAGCCAGTATAACTCTATACCAACAAATATGACATTTATATAAAAGGAAATTAAGGTATTATTGCTGCTGTTATAACGAACAAAATGTTTTTCTGGTGTATAACTAAGCTGCAAGTATGTTTAAAGTGAGTTAAATAAATTTAAGTACGGACGACAATCTAACCCGCGATTCAGAGGGGATCTGGCCCTCGTACACACCGCTCTGCCATCGTGCCGTGGTGTTAAGATTTGAATTTATACAATAAATTCGATCTTCCATTACCTTAATGCAACACAGACGCGTAAAGTATAAAGTCATCTTTTTTTTCTTAAATTTCAAATATGAGCACTATCTCTCTTCTATCAACTAACTAATAGCAGGTGTGCCTCAGAGTTGGGTGATGGACCCGGTTCTATACAAAATTTATACCGCCGACGTACACATTGCAGAAGAGTTAATTTATGCAGTTAACACTGCAGTACTATCGTTTAGTAAAAATCCGAACAAAGCAACCACAAAACTGCAATAATAGATTAAGAAGTGCAGAAAAGAGCAAGCGCATCAAATTCGGTCTATATAACTTTTACGCTTTGGAAAGAGGCTTGTTCACCTGGCGAGAACATATACTGGTAATGAGCTGCCCCTCCAAGAGTGGTGGTGGAAAAGTGAAGGTGATATCTTGGCTCCACGAACAACGAAAGATTTACCGGTGCCCGACATTTTACTAAAAACAATATTTTGTCGCTGCACCAAGGATTGTAGCAGTAGCAAATGTGAATGTCGCAAAGCTATGCTGAAATGTTCTGCTGCATGCCATAATTGCCAAGGAAGATGATTCAACGGTCTTTTAGCGAGGAAGACAACGAGAATGACGATTAAGATGATTTAGAGCCCTCCCAGCAAGAACAGCACTTACCAGTGAAGAGGGCGAGGAAGAGATACCACAGAAAAATACCTATTGCCAGGACCCTCACGACCTAAGAGGATAAAAATGTGAATCATTCACAGAATTGGACTTAGAAACGAATATTTTAAAACTTTTTTTATTTGCACTTTTCCAGAGCCTGTGGTTCGAAAGCGGATGGGAATATAGAAAATATTTGATCAAAGTTATAGAAATTTATATAAGCTTTCATTTCATCTTACAACATTTTTTGCTAAAACACGCCATCTTTGAAATATTAGCGAAATACCCAAAATTGAGGTCTTTGTCCCCCTCTCCTCCCTCCGCCTCACCTCCTAGACATCAGAACTTTTAGTATATTTTCTCTCTAAGTACTCTGAACAAGTTTCTGAAGAAATCGCTTAGGTTCCCGCTCAAGCACTTTACAACGACTTTATTAATTCTACTATATCTTGTAAGGCTAGATGATACAAATGTTCATATATTGTAACTGAAATTCTAAACACCTAGCAAGCTACCTTGAACAAATTTTCCTCTGCATGCGTCGGTTTCTTTGATCAGATTTACGTAGATAATATCTCAACTAAATTAATTGATAACGTTATGCGTATATTAAAAATAAAAGCAATGGATAGATAAATGTTTTTATTCAATCAAGGAGTCTTTAAATACGTCTAATTAATTACTCAAGGTTTAGATTAGACAGTAGACTGTAATTATAATTTGATGTATTAAAAATATATATTAATTTGATTTTGATGATTTAAAAGTATCTGGTACGCTATGACTTGAAAATTTATTAAATCTGTGTGATAATTATAATAAATAAATAAAATACGATGTTCTATTTAAAACTCATAAAAATAGTCCATTTTGGTTAGCATACACACGCTTAGAAACTAGTGTTAGTGCTTAAATCTACCAGCAAAATAATTAAATGGTTTAAAACTTTAAATTACGTAATTTTTGTAATATTTTACAAAAATTATATAAATTATAACTTACTGAAAATATTATAAGTTCAATTGTACAACATTTAGGGAATACAAATAAACACATTGCTATTATTCTACTACAAAAATATCGCGCTCCATCAGCAAAACTTTTAATATACTATAATCTCCAACAAACTTTATTCTTCCTACCATCTTTATGCTGAGGATCTACACATAAGCTTATGTGTAGATTGTCAGAAGAAGAAATGAGGGTCAGAACAGAAGATTTTAGTATCTGTAGATATTTACAGATACAAAAATCTTCTTTTGATAATGGAACTACCCCCATGAATATCATTTACTATGACTTGACCCAAATAGTGTTGTTATATATAGCTATTCGAATAAAACACAGGTTATTATAGTTGGTAGCGCTAGGCTTAAATTGAAGTTATGATTGTGTGAATCAAAATTAACTAAAAACATTTATCACAGATTCCAATTAATCATCGACAAAACGTGTCCTAGGATTTTCATTTGCAGGACATTGTAACTTCCCTACGACACATTGCAACTTCCAACTTTGTAACCAAACGCCTCAAAATTATGCCAGCAAATCAGTCCTTCCCATTTTTGACTAGCTTTCCTAATCTCACCGAAACCCAACTTGATAAACATGAGCGACTTCAAAATGTCTGCATAAGACATAGACATATTTAAGCCATCCTCCTCCGTCAAGACTTTTTCAACTAGGACGAAGAGGAGAAAGAATAGTTATTTCCTTTTTTCTTAAACATGGCTGTTAGGAGCAAAATAATTCACGAATTTGACTGCCTGAACTGTGATGAAATGTAAACGAAAATCAGTTTTACAATACTATAAGCAATACTGTTGCTGTATGGCTGACGGCAAAGAATATCCCTACCCCATTTTATCTCGTGAGAGGCGAAGAAGGTCCGAGAGAATATATCCCAAAGAACGGGCAGCAGTGTCTCTCTGTGCACTATGACTATGACCATCATACTGCGATCGCCAACCCATTTGCCTAGCGTGATGATTAAAGTATATCCCTCCAAATGAGGAACACAACTCCATTGTGGAAATCTTTTGAGGAGGGTTTTGTCCAGCAGTGGACGTCATTCGGCTGACATGAGAAAGCAAGAAAATATTTTATCAATAAATATTAAATTAACTTAAATTATGTGGATTACATAAGTATACTTCTTTTATAATTAAATTAACTACTGTATTAATTTTATATCTTATTAGCTATGTCACGTAGAGATAATATCACTACTTATCACAGGATTTTACCGACTTCTGTCACAGTAGCTCATGATTATACATTTGTGTGTGTGGATATAATATACATACCTATTATAAAAATGGGCTTGGCCCGTAATTAATACTGAATTTATTTTTTTCTACTTGTACCTGGTCTCTTTATTCAAACATTGAATTACTCGTGCACACATATGTTGGATCAGTGTTTAATGTTGCTATGCTAACGACGATAACAAATAAATTATGAAATTTAACTTTCCGATTATTATATTATTAAGCCACGTGGTTCCAACCAAGTCAGAGGATCACCCAATACTATTCCGTGGGTGTCGCAAAAGGTGACCCATGTATCTCTCTAACTGTGGTCGCCCACTCGAATGCTAAGTGCGGTGATTAGGCATATTCCTCATAATGGCAAAGTTATGATTTCTTTTTCACAGCAGTGCATGCCTTCAGGCCAAAAATATTTAAAATCAGTGGCTAGTTAAGATTGTAGCTATGTGAGAAACAATTATTGAGATTCTTGATGTAAGCAGAGAAAGATAATCCTAATCTGCAATAAAATCTTATAATCTGAAAGTCTCATTTATAAGAGACATATCAATAAAATAGTTAACTATCATTCTAATTAGTGTTATCAATCTCTAATTTATCGTTTATGATTGAGTTAATGATATCTGAATTATCCATTTTCAGAGCTTACTAAAATGTGTGCGTTCATTTACTCTATCAGAGCGTGTGAAATGTTGTCGCGGCATCAGTTACTGTGGATATCAATACTACTTTACTGTTCAGAATCTCATCAATCAGATGATGATCTGATTGATGAGATGCTGACTTTTAAAAATGATAATCAAGATATTTGTGGGCACCATCCGGCATGGAAACAAAAACCTCGTCAGGACCAAGATTTAAAAGTTATTTTAACTCCGAATGAAGAATTGAGCTGTGTGGCATCAGATATCGTACAAATATCTTCAGGGTTCTTAGAAGCTCAAGTTTTTGCTGAATTAACATCACAAGAGGATGGTTTATCATTGTTCGTGTATGAAAAAGAATATCCAATGGACACAGTTGAAAAAAGAGCGGATAGTTTTGCATATCCTGCTCTTAATGGTTCACATACTCTGAGGATCGATGTTTCTGACGGATATGGATACGTAAGTATAACTCGATTATAATCAGTTTTGAAACTTATATTTACTTAGAAGAAGTGCAGAAGATATAATAATTACTAGAACTATATTGTAAGATGACTATTCTGCACTGGGGTGGAGATATACACGATTATATTTAAAAAATATATGCTTTTGGTGCAATTATATATCTTAATATGTTTTACGTTAAATAAAATCATTAAAATTAATTCATATTGCAGCAATAGAGTAATTATATAAAGTGTTTATAATGATGTTTTTTATGTATGTTAAGTTAACTCTTCGTTGTTATTAAACCGATTATAATAATGCATTCGCGCGCTTACGAGACGGCCCTTTTATTCAAATTGATTGTTATAAACAATTTCGAATTCGCTTGTATGTACCTATTCTTAAACAATTGGAACTTATGGTTATTTATGACGACAGTATTAAAGTGCGAACTAGTAGTGCCACCGATATCATCAGCGAACTCAAAATTTTTGAATACTCCTTAAGTGTCGTTCATCTTTTGAAATGAATGATTTGAATAAACCATACTTGTACATACATAGCATGATAACAGCCTAGCTCCACGTGAGTCTTAACGGAAATTGGTTTATGAACCATAATATAAAATTGAATTGTATTTGAATTCATATTTTTATCATAATTTATTTAGGTATTTTCATAACGGCCATTAAAAGCCAATATACTAGACGTATACTTTTAATATTATTTTGCAACAAAATTCTAATGCTAAAGTTGGAATATTAACCAATACTAATTAGATCTATAACTGACTACTATCTAATTGATGTGTTTAATCAAGATAACACCTTGTACCTCGTAATTCAATAATCAAAAAGATAAAAATGTCTTACTTAAACTGGGAGCCATGACAATGTTCCCGTTACGTTTTTCGTAAAATGTATTTAGATAGTAATAAATTGTTATTCTTCACCATCTATACTGTTAGATATCTCACAATCTGCAAAAATACATAGTCAAACTAATAAGTTTTGTTGCTATTTAGTAACTGCTATATGTGAACTCTTTCACATAAAACAAAACATTTCTGCCGAACTTTTAATAATAATGTAGCATCTAATGCTGCATACCGATTTATTTAGATTATTCCAAGGATACTCATTTTGCCACAATGCTTATTAAAAACAATACTGTCTACGCAAGCATATGACCGATAGTTAATAGTTCTTGACATGAGCACCGCTCACTCACTCACTCACTCACGTACAACGGTCCACATCGGGACTAAGTGCGGTAACCATACCCACTAGCACATTAGTGGGACAAGATGATGATGATGATGAGCACCACTCACGCACTGCTGACCGTGTCCCGAGTCCGTTCTGGAGACTGACAGACACTCAGGACTGTCCTGGTCCTGTTGTCATGACTGAATTTCGTACAAAGCTCAAATGGCTTCGTATACGCCTTTGCCGAAGCACCTCCATTCTCTTGGTTCCATGTAATATTTTATTCAGCTATTATTATTATTTAAGTTCCTTCACTCCTTTATTCAGCTGTTATTATTATTTAACGTAATGTCAGACCTATTACCCCATATTTTTCTTCGATTTAAGTTTTGGTCCGTCGTTTGCATGGAGGAGATCGCTTTTATCAATAAGGACGCCATTAGTACTACATGTATACTAGTCGTATGTAATTTTCTTTACTAGAAATTGGAAACGACGCAGGCTCAATTCCCGTTGAATAATTTATTATAAGATTTGTCACTGCGAATGAGAAAAATGCGATAAAATTAATTGGTATTCGTATATCACAATGAGAAATATCAATACACGTTCAGAATAATATCAAAAAACTGTTGATGGTACTCACTATTATCTTTTCAATTTAACACGGAAAAAGCTCTGATCATTTCGAACTTGGCAATTACGATTACTTTTGAATACATACATGTTTAAATAGGATGTGACAATATTTGTTAGTTTCTTAGTTTAATTGTTAGATTAAAGACTTATAAACGACACAGTATAAGGTGTTTACATGGTAGCTTTAGAATTTTAGTATTTACGTCAATATTAATTTCTTTATTATTACTTCCAGGTCGTGTTATTGGGAAAAGCTTCAAAAGAATCAAAGCTTTTCGTCGAATCGGTATACTTTGTGCCTAATACGTTACAAAGAAATCTCAAGACTAATGGACTGGAAACAAATCCAGCAATTATACAAGAAATTTCTATGGAATCTGCAAAACGCAATGACGATATTGACCCCTTTATAAAACCCTCACAAGATTTGTATGAGTTGCGTACTACCAAGGAACCGGCTGCAAGCATTAACACTAGATCTTTTGATGAAGCATCTATTACTCTGTCTACAATCATTAATCCATTATTTTCTTTAGCTGATACTAACGACGATGAAATTTCTACCGCAACCGTCTCATTGCCGGCTATAGCTGATTCAACAACTGTAACGATTTCAATACCTTCGGCGGTCGATACAACTACTGAATTCTCCACTGCAACAGTTCCACTACCTTCTATAGCTGATACTTCAGCAGTGGATTCGTCAACTGTAACAATAGCATTACCTTCAGTGGCCGATACTACTACTAAATCACCTACAGTAACAGTTTCACTTCCCTCGATAGCTGATTCAACAACTGTAACGATTCCATTACCTTCATTGGCCGACACTACTACTGAATTTTCCACTGTAACAGTTCCACTACCCTCTATAGCTGATACTTAAACAGTAGATTCATCAACTGTGACAATAGCATTACCTTCAGTGGCCGATACTACTACTGAATCTTCTACAGTAACAGTTTCACTGCCTTCTATAGCTGATACAACAACTGTAACGATTCCATTGCCTTCATTGGCCGATACTACTACTGAATTTTCCACTGTAACAGTTCCACTACCATCTATAGCTGATACTTCAACAGTAGATTCATCAACTGTGACAATAGCATTACCTTCAGTGGCCGATACTACAACTGAATCTTCTACAGTAACAGTTTCACTGCCTTTTATAGCTGAAACAACAACTGTAGCCATTCCATTACCTTCAGTAGCTGATACAACTACAGAATCTTCCACTGTGACCGTTTCTTTGCCTTCTGTAGCCGATACGTCTACAGTTAATCCAACAACTGTAACTATTTCATTACCTTCAGTGGCTGATACCACTTCGGAAAGTACTACCGAAGTTGTTACCATTTCTTTACCATCTGTAGCAGATACGACTACTACAAGCCAACCAACTGTAACTGTTTCATTACCTTCAGTGGCTGATACCACTACAGAAAGTACTACCGAAGTTGTTACCATTTCTTTACCATCTGTAGCAGATACGACTAGTACAAGCCAACCAACTGTAACTATTTCATTACCTTCAGTGGCTGATACCACTACAGAAAGTACTACCGAAATTGTTACTATTTCTTTACCATCTGTAGCAGATACTACTACTACAAGCCAACCAACTGTTACTATGTCATTACCTTCAGTGGCTGATACCACTACAGAAAGCACTACGGAAATTGTTACCATTTCTTTGCCTTCTGTAGCAGATACGACTACTACAAGCCAACCAACTGTAACTATTTCATTACCTTCAGTGGCTGATACCACTACAGAAAGTACTACAGAAATTGTTACCATTTCTTTGCCCTCTGTAGCAGATACGACTACTACAAGCCAACCAACTGTAACTATTTCATTACCTTCAGTGGCTGATACCACTACAGAAAGTACTACCGAAATTGTTACAATTTCTTTACCATCTGTAGCAGATACTACTACTACAAGCCAACCAACTGTTACTGTTTCATTACCTTCAGTGGCTGAAACCACTACAGAAAGTACTACAGAAATTGTTACCATTTCTTTGCCCTCTGTAGCAGATACGACTACTTCAAGCCAACCAACTGTAACTATTTCATTGCCTTCAGTGGCTGATACCACTACAGAAAGTACTACCAAAATTGTTACAATTTCTTTACCATCTGTAGCAGATACTACTACTACAAGCCAACCAACTGTTACTGTTTCATTACCTTCAGTGGCTGAAACCACTACAGAAAGTACTACGGAAATTGTTACCATTTCTTTGCCCTCTGTAGCAGATACAACTACTACGAGCCAACCAACTATCACGGTTTCGTTACCTTCAGTTGCAGATACAACTTCTACTACTGAATCACCGTATGTTCCACCCGAAGATGCAGAGGGTCTATCGGTATTCATTATTGTTATGATAAGTTTAGGCACAGTAGCAAGTGTAGTTATAATGGCGTCAATTATTTGGTGTATATTTTTTAGTAAAAAAGGTTTAGAGATAACTGTAATGTTGGACACTGGTACAGACGATTCACCACAGCCGATTAATGTGCCTAAAAAGACTAGAAGTGATTACCAAATGGTTTAATCAAGCTTAGAGTGCTAATGGCAGAATAATTATAATAACTTCCATAAAGACTGAATCAATAAAAGCTTAGGTAACTTACGTTTCATCTAAATTTAGTTTTATATGCTTACAGGGTGCAACTTTATTAATGTTATGAAATTTAATATTACTGTTTATGTTATTTATGTTAGTCTAAGTGTAATGTCTACAAGTTATTAATATTTACACGTGTTGATTTATGATTAAATATTTTTAATTGATTGTATGGTATTTTGTAAGGACTATTATAGGATATTGATAACACTAAAATACTTTTTGATAAGGGTTTTTGTTTAGATAGTTTCTTGAGTGGTGACCACGAACTGGAAGAAGCAGCGTGGCCAGGCCCCTTACAAGGTGGACCGATGATCTTCCAAGAGTTACGAAAAGCCACTGGATGCGGGCAGTACCCGAGCTGGCCACTGTGGAGATCTTTGGGGGTGATGATGATGAAGGCTTTTTGAAGTTACAAATTTCTTATAATAACAATATCTCAATATCAGCCCGATTTTAGGAATTTGGATATTTTTTACTGCCATTGATCTTTCTCATGTTATAACGTATTGCCATGCCATCGAATTATGAGAATAAATTAATATAAAGTGTGTTTGCGCACAAATTTATCGAATATAAATATTAAATGTAGTTACACAAAGCAAACCTTATTAACCTTATTACAGAAGTAATTATATTAATAAAAAAAATGTCCTCAATTTTCCGTGGTGCATTGCGGGTTCAATCTCGTAATTAAGCGTTTTCATCCGAATTAAAAAGTAATTAATAAATATTTTCGAACTGGTAGGACTTGACTGAGGATTTCTGACGAATTCCGACATTTTATTAAAAAAGGCGGACCAAGTTATACTCGTTCCAATTTAATAATCCAATATTTGCGTCAAATAAATGTGTCAAATTTATCAATTACAAATAAAGAAAAATTCAACAAAATCAAATATTTTCTCTATATTAGTACAGATCATTATTATCTGTAAACTGTCTTTGGTTTCAGTTATCAATCAATAGATTACTGGGCGCTCCTAGCCAGATGCTCTCACCAATCACGGGCGGACGTGAATGGCGAGGTTAAGTATCTAGGCTCGCGGTCAGTACATAGATGTATGACCGCCAAAGTGGTTTAATTGCTGACGTCTCCGTGCTTCGGAGGGTACGTTTAGCTGTCGGTCCCGGTCATAGCTGGGCGGTTTGAACAACTCTAACGCTAATCGATTACATATAGACGAGTAATCTTGCTTCTTTTCGTAATGTAGTTTCGTTGCCTGTTCGCATTTTAATGAACAACTAGCTCAGAGCGCCTTAATTTTCAAAAGAGCAACCGAAACATAATATAAAATGCGATTCCAACTCAACTAATTCTAATATTATTGCATTTCTTTCTAACACAGTTCTTATGAAAAAGACAGAGTACCTTTAGCAATGTATTTCAATCTCTAAAATTAAAAAACCTTACGTAAAAACACCTCCGTTCATAATACCTGAAATAAAAATACCTAATGGTTTAAAATACCTAAAGAAATGACACCTACAAATAAAAATATACTTAAATTCAAAGTACTGATCGTACTAAATTTCTTTTGAACAAATATAATTTGATGACGCTCTCGCCGTTCAAACCTAACCTATACATCTGTACACGAGATGTTGTGTTCCTTCGTTTTTTTTAATGAACCATTAGGTTTTTACTTTAGGTATTTTGAACGAAGGTGTTTTAACGTGAGTCTTTTTTAATTTTAGAGATTTATATACGTACCCTTAGCAATAGCAATAGCAATTTAACGATGGTGCAATATACTTAAGGAAAATAAGCGTCAGGTGGAAACTAGTTAAACAATTATGCGCTCGGTGCGCTACCCGCTAAGGTGCCGCATTATTAACAGTTTTAGTGGTTTGATAGTTACATGTATTCGTGTACTTTTCATACGAGCTTTATCAGTGAGAGATGTAATGACGCTGATGATCTCCGTGCAATATGAGCCGGTATTTAGAACCGGCCTTTACTTAAAAACCGTAAACTACTTCCAAATAAATAGGGCACAGTCTTATATATATATATATAATCTACAAATTAGAATACTTAAACCAATTGTTCCCTTAAAGTTTAAATACAAAAATAATGGAATCAGGCGTCACTTTTCGGAAATCCATAACAATCAAAATACAAAATCAATATGTAGAATCATTCGAGCACCCGACGAGTTAGCAGCCCTCGAGAATGGTCCGTGGAGGACGGAAACACGTGTTGGTTATCGTACTGGCGCATGTAATTCGCTTCTTATATTGTCCTTCTTGCATGTGCATATTTTTGCGGGCGGGAGGGCGGGGCAAATTTTATCCCAGTATGATTGAACTGACAATTAGCGGAATTAACACTACATATTTTTAACTAACACTATAGATTTTGATTAAATACAAATATAAAGATAACTATCGCCAACTGTTCCATTACTGTAAAGTATTGAGTGTACTCGGCAAAGTGGATTTACCAATTCTAACCCAGTACAGCAATAATTTAATATATGCAATTTATGTAAAAAGACAACGACGCCGAATTTACGCAAACTGTCATATCTTCCAACCTTTGACATACCCAAATGTAACAACGACTACGGTAGGAGGGTTTGGAAATCCATTCTGCCCAAAACCTTAAACAAACTACCAAGAGCCATTGTCGATAAGATTGGAACGAAAAACATATGCATAAAGCGTGTTAAAACAATACTAAAGTGACATTTCTTAAGTACCTATGAGCACATCTAGAGCATTAGATATAAAAATGTAAAAACACTTAAAATTAAAAAATCTTGTAATTAAAAATACGATTAGAAATTAAACGTCAATTAATGAATTTTTATATTGCAATAAACATCATTTTTATTATTATTAAATAAAAAACTATGTTACTACTTAAGATATAGGAAAATTAGATGGGATCATTTTCATCAAAAATGAATATTCCGATAATTTTGTGACTATGTTGCGATAACAAAAATATGGAATACTTAGAGCCAATTTTCTTTTATCCAGAAAATATATATTTCTATTTATTATTTATTTCAGTCGGTAAATATAAATAATCGCAATATTATTACTTCCGTTTTGCTAATACCATTGCGTAGGCGTACCTAATTACGACTTACGATGCCAATATGATGTGACAATATGTATGATTACAAAAAATCCTAGCCCCAAACTAAGCAAAGCTTGTACTATGGGTACCAGGCGACGATATACATACTTATATAGATAGATAAATACTTAAATACATAGAAAACATCCATGACTCAGAGACAAATATTCGTGCTCATCACACAAATATTTGCACTTACCGGGATTCAAACCCAGGACCACCAGCTTCGTAGGCAGGAGCACTACCAATTAGGCTACGGTGACCGTCAATCGGTGGAAGATGGGCAATACTGGAAGTGACTACATGGGTGAAGGGAGTTGGCTGGTGGATAAAGAATATGGAGGCAAAATGGTTTACGGACTAAGAAGATTATATGGGAGTTTAGTGCCCAAGTATAGAGTGTCTTATTTATCCTTTAAAAAGTCGATGCACCTTTGTTTCCGGCTTTAATTTTATGTTTGTACTAGCTGTGCCCCGCGGTTTTACCCGCGTTAAATTTTATAAATTATCACAGCTCCTCCCCCGTAGGTGATAGCGAGATAATACGTAGCCTATATATTGACCCGACCTCTTGGTAATATTCATGCAAAAATTTTAAGTAAATCCATGCAGTAATTTTTGAGTTTAGCCCGGACATACATACAGACAAACAGATAAACAGACAAAAATTCTAAAAACTATATTTTTGGCTTCGATATCGATAGTAGATCACGCCCCAAGTATAATGTACAGTTCTCACTTTCCTACGATTTTATTATATGTATATAGATTTTAATTCTATGACATAGGAGGATTGCCTACGCAAGCCACCCGCTAAAGATTAAACCTAACCTGCTATTGACTTCTATTGACGCCTGCGAGGGGAGCCCCGGCGATTATGGCAAATCCCCTAAAATGATGGACACAACCAAACCGCGGCCCCCAGTCCCCGGCAGCCCTGCTATTCCCAGCCGTGGTAACAGCCGTGGTTACGGCAGGGCAGGGGGTGCTAAGAATCCCCGGCAGATTCCGCGTTACCAACACCGACGACCTCTGGCCCTGGCAACATATAACACACGTACACTGCGGTCCGACGAGAAGATAACCGAACTGGAGGAAGAATTGAGCAGGTTACATTAGGATATTGTAGGATTATCTGAAGTCCGAAGAGAGGGGGAGGACTCGATAATACTGAAATCCGGAAACCTGTTCTATTACCGGGAGGGTGACCAAATATCCCAAGGTGGTGTCGGGTTCATAGTCCACAAGTCCCTCGTGAACAACCTAGTGAAAATCGAGAGTGTGTCGACGAGGGTTGCGTACCTTATACTCAGAATCACCAAGCGGTATTCGTTGAAGGTTATACAGGTATACGCACCCACTTCGACGCACTCCGACGATGAAGTCGAGGTTATGTATGAGGACATATCCAGAGCCATACATACCTCTAACTCGTATTTCACTGTGTGGGGGACTTTAACGCGAAGCTGGGCAAACGATTCGGTAATGAGCTGAGAGTGGGGCAATTTGGAACTGGTGACCGGAACCCCCGGGGCCAAATGTTGGCCGACTTCATGGAGAAGGAGGGACTCTTTATGATGAATTCCTTCTTCAGGAAGCCGGATCACCGCAAATGGACCTGGGTGAGCCCCGATGGTAAGACTAAAAATGAGATAGACTTTATCTTGTCGACGAGACGACAGATGTTCAATGATGTCTCCGTGATCAATGCGGTTAAAACCGGGAGCGATCACAGACTGGTCAGAGGCTCATTGAACCTTAATGTCAAACTCCAGAGGTCCCGACTGATAAAGTCTACGCTCCGACCCTTACCTATCCACGTCCAAAACCCCGAACCATTTCAGCGCGAACTGCAAAACCGTTTCGAATGCCTAGCAGACTGCGAGGAAGTGGACTCATACTATGACAGGCTCGTAGAAGCTGTCCATACGGCTGGGTCTAAGGTCTTCAAGGCCCGTCGTACAAACAGAACTAAAAAGATCTCTGACTTTACCCTGCAACTTATGGAAGATAGACGGAAAATGGTTCTGACATCCTCAGATGATGCTACCAGATATCGGCAGCTCAACAGACAGATCTCAAAGTCTTTGACTCGCGACACGCGCCAATTTAATACAATTAGTATTAAAGAGGCCATCGAGCGGAACAAAGGCTCCAAAGTGTTCGCAAGAGCTCTGTCTGTTGGACAGAGCCAACTGATGAAGCTGAAGACTGAGGATGGTAGAATCGTCACGTCTAAACCTGAGTTGCTGGGAGAGATCGAGAAGTTCTACGGACAGTTATATACGACAACACAGCCACCTGTCAAAAGTCATGCCTCAGATCCCAGAGCACGACTAACCCGACATTACACCGAAGACATCCCGGACGTCAGCCTGTACGAGATTAGAATGGCTCTCAAACAACTCAAGAACAACAAGGCGCCTGGTGATTTATTTATTTATTAAGGTTAGCCAACAATTGTTCAAACAATACATTTAAAGTTATACTTGCTTATTAGTACGTTTATAAGTGCGACAATTACTTACAGGCTAACACAACATGCACCAATTATGGTTATATAAGTAAAATATAATAGTATAAAGCCAAAAGAGTAAATACAATTTAAAGCCATTCAAATAGGTAATTTAAACAAATAATAAAAATAGTACATTACAATAAATTAGACAATAGATTTATAACTTAGCAAATTAAAATAAATTAAATTAAGATTATATAACAAAAATATAACAAAAATAAAAATGATAAAATTTCAAATCAAACAATAAAATTAAAGATATTCGAATTACAAAATTAAAATGATACTAATAAAAAATAAAAATCTCATCAATTATTTCAGGTACATAAAATATTTATCCTAAGAATTATACAGACCCAGTCTCCAAATCAAAAATCAAGAAAATCAAAGAATGAAAGTTATTATTGTAATCATTGGTTGTGAGAATATTGTTCGATAATTACTTTGTAACATTGTTGTATGCTGTCATGGTGTATATCAGTTAGATCACTGCAACTGTTTAGGATTTTACACATGCGTGAAATCGGCGAGTTGGCATCCAGAACTGTTCTGCGCAAGGGAGGGTACAATGGTGTGATAGGGTTACGCGGATATCTGGCTGGGGCACGGAATTTTAGGAAACTTAGTAGGTTTGGGCAGTCGATTTTATTTCTAAGCAATTTATAGAGAAACAAGGCATCAATAATTTCTCTCCGAGTTGATAACGAGCGTATTTTAAAGTAACTGAGACGGGTATTATAAGAGAGCAGCTGCTTATTTTTTCCTTTAGAAAATGCAAGGTGCCACAAAAACCGTTTCTGAACTCTTTCCAAAAGTAACTTATGTGTAGCGTAATGTGGTCTCCATACAACACTGCAGTACTCTAGAATGCTTCGGACAAGGCTATAGTACAGCATCTTTTTGGTACCAACCTGTTTAAAGCCCCTGGTGTTTCTAATCACAAACCCTAGCATTTTCGACGCTTTCTTAATAATATTCTCAATGTGGGGGACAAAGGTTAATTTTTTGTCAAACAGTACTCCCAGATCCCTAATAACATCCACTTCTTGTATTTTGTTATCACTTATAAAGTACTCAGAGTGTATTGGATGAGACTTTCTTGAGAATGACAAATGATAACATTTTTTTAAATTAAGTTCCATTTTGTTAGTCTCACACCATTTAACAACTCTGTTCAGATCTTCTTGTAGAAGCGTAATATCACTAGGTGATTCGATTTGTCGGGCAAACTTTAAGTCATCGGCGTAGAGATAACAATCGGAAAAGTAGAAGCATTGGGAAAGGTCGTTTATATATATGATAAATAAAATAGGAGCAAGGTGTGACCCTTGTGGGGCACCGGAAGACATGCAATAATTGCTGGCAGATCGAAAGCCGTTAACAACAACATAAAATTCACGCTTTGACAGGTAAGATTCTAGCCATTTCAGCAAGGGACCAGTGATACCGTATGTTGCTAGTTTATGGATCAGTATTGAATGAGGGATTTTATCGAAGGCCTTGCTGAAATCGGTGTATAATACATCTAATTGCTTGTTTGAGTCAATAGATTCAATTAGGGACTCTGAGAAAGCCAGTAGGTTTGTGGCAGTAGATCTTGAGGCAACAAAGCCGTGTTGGTGGTCGGTGAGATAAAGTCTGAAGTGGCGTTGGATGTAAGGGCAGATCAGTGATTCAAAAATCTTAGCAAGCGTGGAGAGTATTGCGATAGGGCGATAGTTGGAAATTGTGTCTTTTTTGTCTGACTTGTGAACTGGAACTACTTTGGCCTTTTTCCACTCAGATGGGAAAGATCCAGTGGCTAGCGATTTCTTATATATTTTTAATAACGGGGTAACCAGGGCCGATGCACAGGCAGAAATCCTTTCCTCATGTTAACGCCTTGCAACTTTTTGAGTAGAGTATCACTATCAAGTTCTGGTATCGTCAGGCATTGACTATTAGTTTCTAATGTGTCCAGATAATTAGAGTCATTCTTAAATATACTGCCATGTTCAGGGGTGTAAGCAGATGCGAAGTAATTACCAAAGAGATCACAAATATCCGAACCATTTAATGTTATAGTTTGACCGTCAGTCATTGATAGTGGATAAATACTAGACCCACCACGCTTAGCCTTAACATGAGTCCAGAACAGTTTCGGATTATTTTTAATTTCTGACTCTAAGTCTTCCATATATGTACTGTACAAGATTTTGGCCAGGTTTTGACAACGTTTTGAGACTAATTTTAGTTCCAATTCATCCAACGGGTTCTTATATTTCCTAAAGCGTAATCTTAACTTATTTTTCTCTTTGAGTGTTCTAATAATTGCCTTATTAAACCAAGGAGGATAACGGCAAGCCATTGACTTACAATTTGGGACAAATGTATCTATTGCACTATTTAACACTTCATAAAACACTCTTAACATACTATCTGCATCATTAATATTAGCAAATAGTTGGTTCCAGTCATGTTCGTTAATATATGTTTTAATATGTTCATAATTTGCCTTATAAAAGTTTTTTTTATTGTTAAGACTATTGTATGGGAGGTTGGATTCTTTTAATAATGACACGATAAGCTCAAGCGGGGGATGTAGTTTATCAACAGGAGTTAAAGAACAACTGCTTTGACTCACAGTGCACGTAGATATGGTTGACAAAACTAGATCCAAAGTACGCGCAGAGCAGTTCTTTACAAAATTGTACTGAGAAAGTCTACTAACGTTCATAAATTCTAATAATCTCAAACAAGTGCTAGGTAGTGAACTGTTAGCGGCACCCGGAGCCCAATCTATTTTACCTAAATTAAAATCGCCTATTATACAAATTGGAATATTTGCTGTCTCAAACACGTTATTACAGTGTTCTATAAAGTGGTCAATTGTTGGAAGACATACAGGTGGAGGTAGGTAGACTGCACAGAGTGCTAACTGTCGTGATTTATGTGTAGTTGAAATATCGATGGTAACCCAAAGATCCTCATATCTACTGTGCCATTTATCAATGCACTTTGAACTGATTTTGGTTGAGACAGCAATCAGAACTCCGCCTCCATCTTTATTAGGATGGAAGCCTGTTGTCTCCCGATCTCGTCTGTAAACCACATATCTATCATCAAACAGTTCACTACTAAGTACACTACTATTTAGCCAGGTTTCGGTTAAAATTAATACATCATATTTCATACAGCAAAGGTTAACATAAAATGTTTTAGTTTTAGTTCTCAGACCTCTACAATTCTGGTAATATATTGTTAAATTGTTGAATTTTAAAGTATATGTAGGTACTATGACATGACATTAAATTAAAACCAATTACTTGATTTTACTTAGACTATCAACGTTTTTTATAAGTATATATTCTGTTCCGTCTCCTTTTCTCACAAATATTTTGCCATTTCTGACCCAAACGTACTTATAGTTCAGTTCCTTTGCCTTAATTCTAGCTGCAGCGTGAAGAGATTTATTGCTGGGTGAGAGGTGTTCAACAACATAGACAGGGGCTTTCACACCGGCGAATCCAAGATGTCCACAATTAAGTTTATTCTGCGGGTTATTTTGGTTATATTTAATAACGGACGCTAAAAGTTGATCGCGCAGCCTGGGTGATGCTAACTGAACCACTATGGATTTAGGACGTGTACTGGATGGATTGCTTTTGGCAACTCGTGTACAATTCAATATGTCTTTTTCTTGAACCTCACAGTCAACAGCTTTGCCAAGTTGGGTGACAATAGTGTACACATTCTCGTTCTTAGTTTCAGGCATACATTGTACTTCAAGGTTACTCGATCGAGATTTCTGCTCCAAATTAATAATTCGCTCACTAAGGTTCGCTATAGTTGTCTTCAGTTCCGTGTTTTCTATTTCTAGCCTCTTTATGGTTTCGCTTGATGCCTTCTGATTACTTTCAAAGTCTTCAAATTGCTTGTTCATGAATTGCATAGATTTTACCATCTCTTTCATTTCTGAGTTAACTGTTTCCAGTTTATTGTTCATTGTGCTAACCAAATTTTTATTGAATTGTGTCAACATATCGCTGAATTCTGTTTTAATTATGTCTTGGATAATAGACCGAATATCTTCTTTATTACATAAAGGTGATGGCGGGGATGGAGGTCCACTAGCCTGCCTCTTATTTCCTCTATTCGTAGACACATTACGGGAAGGGGTCGAGTCGTTACTAAAGATTTTAGATCGCTCTTCTTCACTGGCCATAATGGTAATTTAGAACCACCAAAAACCAGACGAATAAATTATTTTGATTATCCTCCCAGAGGCAATGTAAAGTATTGCGCCGTCTACGATAAATAATCTTTGGTGCGAGCACTCGATTGTGTCACCGGGCGCGGGCGCACGCCGATATGCTACCTATGTGCGCAGCGTAACCGTGAGAGTTGCTTGCACTGTGCGTAAAAAGTCTTATCATGCACTCACCGGTTGACAGCCGTGATTCAAATTTTTTTAGTAATTCACACCACTAAACGTTCCATTTACACACTTTTTGATGATTTTGAATATGAATATCACTATTAGATGAACACTATGTAAGTTGGAATGATTAAAATTGTAAGATAAGTCCAGATTTAGCTATTATTTGTTTTTTAAACACAGAGCAAATTTACACGTATGTTAACCGTTCGACCGTTAGGGCAAAGAGTGATGATGGAGTTACAGCAGAGCTTCTGAAGGCGGGTGGTACACCAATCCTACGGGCCCTTCAGAAGTTATTTAACTCCGTCATACTAGATGGTCAAACGCCACAAGCATGGCACAGAAGTGTGGTGGTGCTCTTCTTCAAAAAGGGCGACAAAACCCTATTGAAGAATTTTAGACCCATCACACTGCTGAGCCATGTTTACAAGTTGTTTTCGAGGGTCGTTACGAACCGTCTCGCGCGCAGGTTTGACGACTTCCAGCCTCCCGAACAAGCCGGTTTCCGAAAAGGCTTTAGCACCATAGACCACATACATACGCTGCGGCAAGTTATACAGAAGACCGAAGAGTATAACAAGCCACTGTGCTTAGCGTTTGTGGACTATGAGAAAGCCTTTGATTCTATCGAAACATGGGCCGTGCTGAGGTCTCTCATAAGGTGCCAAATTTACTACCGGTATATCGAGGTGATAAAGTGTTTGTATGAAAACGCCACTATGTCAGTGCGACTCCAGGACCAGATCTCGAAACCTATCCACTTGCAGCGAGGCGTGAGACAGGGAGATGTTATATCTCCAAAACTGTTCACCGCTGCATTGGAAGACGTCTTCAAGCTTCTGGACTAGAAAGGCTTTGGCATCAATGTCAATGGCGAGTACATCACTCACCTTCGATTTGCCGATGATATCGTAGTCATGGCTGAGACCATGGAAGACCTCGGTACAATGCTCGATGACCTCAGCAGAGTCTCTCAACAAGTGGGTCTGAAAATGAACATGGGTAAGACGAAAATCATGTCAAACGTCCATGTTGCATCCACTCAATTGAAAGTTGGTGACTCTGCACTCGAAGTTGTAGAGAACTATATTTACCTAGGACAGACCATCCAACTAGGTAGGTCCAACTTCGAGAAGGAGGTCAATCGTAGAATCCAACTCGGATGGGCAGCGTTCGGGAAGCTACGTAACATCTTCTCGTCCAAAATACCGCAGTGTCTCAAGTCGAAAGTCTTCGACCAGTGTGTGTTGCCAGTGATGACATACGGAACAGAGACGTAGTCGCTCACTATGGGCCTTATTAGAAGGCTCAAGGTAGAGGGATGGTAGAGCAATGGAGAGGGCTATGCTTGGAGTTTCCCTGCGGGATCGCATCAGAAATGTCGAAATCCGCAGGCGAACCAAAGTCACCGACATAGCCCGAAGAATTGCCAAGCTGAAGTGGCAGTGGGCAGGGCACATAGCTCGTAGAGCCGACGGCCGTTGGGGCAGAAAGGTTCTCGAGTGGCGACCACGACCCGGAAGACGCAGCGTGGGCAGGCCCCCTACAAGATGGACCGATGATCTTGTGCGGGTCGCTGGAAACTGCTGGATGCGAATAGCACAAGACCGGCAATTGTGGAGATCTTTGGGGGAGGCCTTTGTCCAGCAGTGGACGTCTTTCGGCTGATATGATGATGATGATGATGAACATTGAAACCTGTAAAATTTACAACTGGGATGGATAGACCAGATGTCAGATTCTATTGTCAGATATGTCAGCTTCTATTTGGCTTTTGAATACCTGTAATTATTATAGTATAATGAAATAATGCAATTTATTCAGCACTTGGGTATTAACATACACTTGTACTTGTCAAGTTCACAATGCAGTACATAAACATAGTCGAATAGAGTATAAAAATTACAAAAAATTTATTAGTCCGTCCGTGCGGTCTGTTTTATCAGATATATTTTCTTAAATCCTAAAATAAATAACATGTTACTAATCTATTATTTTGAAATTTAGTTGTACAATATTAAAATTAAAGAATTGAAGGCAATGAGCATTTGGCTAGCGCTGAAGGCTCTTAACCAGTAGTTTAAATTAAACGACTATTACCCGAGGCCTCCCTTTTGGGGTTCGAGTCACAGCTTAGGGGGCCGCTGAACCAAAAGGACAGAATTCTAAGAGAGGGTGTGATCAGTTGCACGGGATCACCGATGACGCCTTAAGGGGCCAAAGCGATCCTCGCCGCTGAGGAGCCTACCCTAGCTAACCTGCTTCTCCAGGTCGTCCACCTAGGTAGCTATAGGTAGCTACCTAGGTGGACGACCCGGAGAAGAAAACCACAAAGAAACTCCGGGCTTGCTTTTTGTTTTCGTTTTTTTTTATATCATGTATTTTCCTACATTGTGATGGGGCGTTATATAGGCTAATGCACGCACAGAACCGTTGTCATCTAATGAATCAAAAAAATGGTGAGATAATAAACAATAACATTAAATTTCACTCAAGCAATTAGAATAACCTCTTGCTACATGACATCAACCTCCGCGTACATTTACAAAATTAACAAGTCACACGAAGTCTACCAGAGGCGACGACTGTATGAAAAAATAAAATATTATGAGTACTTACCCCAACAGCAGTTCGACCAGTTACCGCAAGCAGCACCCGTTCACGAGTATGAAGTGAGGGCCAGCCATCGCCAGTAAATATCAAACTCCGTTCTTTAAATTAGTCCACTGTTTTGTTGGTATAAAGGTTAGTGATCCTGACTGTTAAGCCTGAGGTCGTGAGTTCCATCCCCATTATCCCCATTATTTGTTTTGTGTGTGGATGTAATTTATCTATAATATGTTTATCAGATGTTTGGATGCCATAGTACAGGCTCTGCTTAGTTTGGGAACAGATAGATGGCAGTGTGTTAGTTGTCACAAGATATTTATTTGTTAATAAATATCTTGGAACTAAAAATATATTCGTGATTCTCTATTATTATGAATGATAAATAATTTTAGATAATCATCCCAATTTGTTTTCTTCCATTGCTAAATCTAAAATGCTTTACATTTAATAAAGTATAATATAAATTATTAATTACACGAACTTTATTTATCACCCAGTGGATTAGTATTTTCAAATTCAAATTATTTTATTTGCAGAAATATGGGTCTTACAATGTTCTTATTTCTAATTATTATTACCGTTCCATATTAGCCTTTCGGCGTGCAAATGTCTTACACATAAAAAAATAATTTTAATTTATTAAACAAACTGAATGTAAATCAAAGTCTTTAAATTTATTTAATAATTACACAATATGTTTGCTTAACCTAATTTATCGTCAAAGTATTCCTTAATTGTGTAAAAAGCTTTACGTAAAAGGAGTATGGAGATGTTTATTCTGTTAAGATGTAGTATTTTATATACTCTACTCTTTAACGGCCGCATCAGATGGCTTACTCCGTGGGAACACACAGGTCGTAATTAGAGGGCAAACTTAAATAAAATCCTAATTCAGTGTGAACTTTGAATTGTATGACCGTGTCAATAAATTCTGAACCCAACTGTATAATAATAATAATATACACAATGCCACACAGATCATCCTAGCCCCAAATGAAGCAAAGCTTGTACTATGGGTACCAGGCGACAATATACATACTTATATAGATACATAAATACTTAAATACATAGAAAACATCCACGACTCAGAAACAAATATTCGTGCTCATCACACAAATATTTGCACTTACCGGGATTCGAACCCAGGAGCACCAGCTTCGTAGGCAGGAGCACTACCAACTAGGCTACGGTGACCGTCAAACTGACACAGTTATGCACGGGTCTGAAAATATAAATTGAGTATTTAAAGACCTACATTTAATTTTATTAAACCTACGATACTGTATGCACATCTGCCGGGCGAAGCAAACTTTAATGCAAACATTTGTTTGCGCAATTCATGCAGTTGGAGTGGCAAAAATATGAACGTAATAAATAATTAATTTCAAAATTAATTGTTGATGCGTAGGTAGTTAAGCGGTCCAGATGTTTTGTGTGCAGTATTTAATAAAATTAAGTTACTACCAAGAAAAATAAAAAAACAGTAATTATAATTAAGAGCCCTGTCTTGACTCATGCCTACAAAATTATGTATTCCAGATCGAATTATTTATTAGCATTCCAGGATTTCTTTTAAGATGACACATTGAATTCAATTTACGGACTTCGATTCGCGGGCATCCAAGACACGTCGCACTACCTCTCGGGTAGGACATATCGCCAATACACATATTACAAAAAAATATTTTGCGGTATGCGTATTGGCGATGTGTCAAAGCGGTAGTAGACCCTACGAAGGCGATAAGTCCAGAACTGAGACCGTTTTCTAGCACTTTTGCTGCACTTTTGCTATCGCCGGAATTATTGTTATACGTCTGTACCCATATATTGTGTTGCTTACCTTTTCCCTTAAAATTAGGCTACACTCTGCTTTTTTAATGTTCTGAGTAAACGCCGTCTTTTAAACACAAGCAAAAATTGGGTGAAAGTGGAATGATTGCGAATTTTAATATTTCCAACGAAAGATCGTAGATATGTTTAATCATTTTATTTATTTATTTAGGACAACCAGTAAGCCTTCGTAGGGTCTACTACCGCTTTGACACATCGCCAGTACGCATACCGCAAAATATTTTTTTTAATACACATATGTGTAATAGGTATGTGTATTACAAAAAATATTTTATTATTTGAACTGACACCGTTTTATTGCTAGTCTAAATACAACACTTAAAAATTAAAATCAAATGCACAGTTTATTAAGGTGTCACAACATACACAGATTCATGACACTCGTGACATCAGTAAAAATCAAAAAATATATAACAACTAAAACTAAATATAAAATGAAAACGACTATAGCTAAAATAAAATTAAAATTTAGGAAACAAAATTAACATAAAAAACGAAACATAAAATATAAAACAAAGAGTAAAAAGAGAATATTAATGATAAAACAATTAAAATTTAAAGTACTTAATAATATCAAAACATATTTTTTTATAGGTGGACAATCTGTTATTGAAAATGTCAACTTCTCCGCAGATATCGTTATATAATTTGGGTAGTCGACATATGGCAGAGAACTGCTTCAGATTCGTTCTGGCAAGTGGCTGGTGCAACAGTCCAGCAGCTACGAGGGCACGTCTAGGCACACGGCGTGGGACACGAACACTAATCGATTGTAGTATAGGTGGACAGTCGAAATGGTTTCTCAATATTTTGTAGTTTTAGGTTTACTTCCGACTTCAGTATCCAAGGAAGTAAACGTTTGCAGTATTAGAGATCGGTCCACGAGTCTCCTGGCTTTGCGCTTGTTATAGCTGTGCTCCACAAGTCATTGCAGCATTAACGAGCCGTTCGTTAATCGCATTTGCTGCTTGGTCAGGACATTGGAACGAGGAAGACGGGCCTTATGGCGTGGTTGGTAGATACGCTGCCTTCACGCCGCAGGTCGTGGGTTCGATTCCCACCAGGGGCAAATATTTGTGTGCATGAACATGTCTGTTTTTCTTGAGTCTGCGTGTAAATTATCTATACAACGTGTAACAGAAAGAGTGAACGTAACTTAAGGGGCATATACGTTCTCCTTAAGCCTACCTATACACAAAATCTCATACTGAAATACCATCATTTTAATCTTGATCGTAAAATAATATACCATTCAATATATCGACAAGTATTTTTATCGATATAACGAACATCCGTACTAACACAGCACAGCTGATTCTGATTTACGCTAGAAATTGTTTGACATACCTCTGTGTTTCTATGCACGCCTGGTAGTTTGATTCCGATTGCACTCACTACACATATTTTGTTTTATTTTCGAGTTATGTTTTTATTTATAGCACTGCTGAATAGCTATTGGATACTTTACATCGTATAAGTACGTGATACACAAACACATTACGAGAATCTTTTTATAGTTTAACTTCTAGTTGAAGTTGTTTTCAGTACTGATGGAAGAATTTCATTATTTCACGTTCACTAAAATCTGCACCGACACCGAAAGCTTGACTCTAAGACTTGCCAACTAACACGAGTCTCTCTCATGTACAACATATTCATAGAATCGTAAAGCTTTCATGTTTCTTAGTTATAAAGAGGCGTGGCCTCCATCGCGACACTGTACCCTTCACGACATAGGTTCCTCGTAATTAAAAGGCCTTAAATTCTGTGACCTATGAATCCTCATCATCACAAAGTGCACGTCTGAGGCTATTCTTTCATAGATGAATGCACGAAATGTTCAAAATTATTACGATCAGTAAACGACATAGTTAAGGATTTCGCGGAACACTTTACTCATTACTAAACGACATTTTAGACGATTTAGTAACTAAACACGACCTAAATAGACAACAGTTTACGAACAACTGATGATTTTAATATTTTTATTAAATAAATGAAATTGCACAATATTTGATGAATTTGGCGGCTTTCATCGAACGCGGCCCCTTTGGCGTCTTTGAGTCCGCTCAAAAGAGCCGCCTAGGTATCTACGACGCGCGCGGCTCGCTTCCATGAATATTAAAAGATATTTAACCGTTTATTATTTACCTATATCAACTCTTTGATTTTGCCGCCATATTAGTGTAACTTTGGATATAATCAGGACGGAATTTGAAATGTCCTCTACTGTTCATATGAGCCTAGTACATTATTCATATTTTTTTATTTGTATGTATTGTATGAATGATTAATATTTCGTAACAGGAAACCTTTAAAATTTAGAGTGTACCTATAACTCTAAATTTTAAAGGTGTAATTGAAAGTGCCCCTGCACTTTCTATTCCATCACTCTCATGATCCGATGGGACGACTAGCGATACGACCGGAAAGAGGTCAGGCACAGGAACGACGGCTTTACGTGCTCTCCGAGGCATGGGGGTGTAATATCGTCAACTCCCAGACTTCGGGCTGATACTGAGAAATTTCTTTTTACGGAAAAATCCCATAATCACTTTTTGGTCCGACCCGGGAATTGAACCCAGGACTTCATTATTCCCCTAATCACTTTTTGGCCCGACCCGGGATTTGAACCCAGGACTTCATTATTCCCATAATCACTTTTTGGCCCGACCCGGGAATTGAACCCAGGACTTCATTATTCCCATAATCACTTTTTGGCCCGACCCGGGAATTGAACCCAGGACTTCATTATTCCCATAATCACTTTTTGGCCCGACCCGGGATTTGAACCCAGGACTTCATTATTCCCATAATCACTTTTTGGCCCGACCCGGGAATTGAACCCAGGACTTCATTATTCCCATAATCACTTTTTGGCCCGACCCGGGAATTGAACCCAGGACTTCATTATTCCCATAATCACTTTTTGGCCCGACCCGGGAATTGAATCCAGGACTTCATTATTCCCATAATCACTTTTTGGCCCGACCCGGGATTTAACCCAGGACTTCATTATTCCCATAATCACTTTTTGGCCCGACCCGGGATTTGAACCCAGGACTTTATTATCTGCAGTTGAACACGCTACCGCTAGACCAATGAGTTATACACGAACACATTCAAATGGCGCGGCGCGCGGTGGCGGCATCTTTGACTCTCTCAAAGGCGCCGCCACGCGCGGGGCCCGCTTTGATGAATATTAAAAAATATTTAACCATTTATTATTTACCTACATCAATCCTTTGTATTCGCCGCCGTATTAGAGTTCCTTGCGACAAAATCAGGACGGAATTCGAAATGTCCCCTAATGTTCATATGAGCCTAGTACATTATTCATATTTTTTCGTAATTTATCAGTAGTCGTATGGTTAGTTTGTATTAAAAATTAAGTACCTATTCGTTTCCGGCCAGATTAAATTCACATACTGAAAGAAAAATTTAATATTCTTACTATTTAACACACAAAAAAATATCTGCAGTTACATAAGTCAATTAAATTATTTATTTCTACTAGATCCAACATCTTGCGGAATATCATTTTAAATTAAATTCAGTGATTTTTCCTAGTTATCAAATTTATATGAATTTAGAGCAAAAATTCAGTTAAACATTTGATTGAATCTTAAAATAAACACGTGTAATAAATTATGTGACTGTACAGAACCACACTTTTTATTTACAGTCTAAGTAGTACCCAAAGAGTTCTCGGTAAGGTTCATTACCCTTGCGGCTGAGTTTTGCTTAGTGTTGTTCATAACGTCGGTAATCTTACTTGTTGATTTAGGTTGTCGATATAAAAATAAATTACTAGTTGAATAAAAAAATGATTATTTCTGTTTGAAGTTTCGTCCATAGGTAGCCGTCCTGATACCCTATAACCCCCTTAAGTTACGTTCACACTTTCTGTTACACGTTGTATAAGTGTGTATTTACAAAAGAAAAATAGTATATGTAGTATATCAGTTATCTGGTTTCCATAGTACAAGATCTGCTTAGTTTGGGATCAGATGGCCGTGTATGAATAATGTCCCAGGATATTATTGGAACGTTTTTAACATTTTTAACGAATCACTATTCTGATCTTTTACGACATCCGTAAGTTAAGGTTTAAGGTCGCCCTTTTCTTTTACCTCTCCATGTTTACTTTCTTCCACATACTTTTTGAGCTGCTATTAGAGACTGTTAACATGTTGTGTACTTAGTAATTTTGTTTTTTGTTCTAGATTAAACTCGGCAATTTTGTAAACGCAAATTAATGTCATCTAATCAAAAATAAATGTCAATTTAGTAATGTCAAAAAAAAAACACTTTTCAGTGTCTCTACATCGGGAGTTACCGAAGATAATTTAGTCCTCTTACATGTCTTTTTTGAATGTGAGAAGCAAGCCTCACATTTATTAGCCACTATGTTTATAATAGTTTGCGATAACAATGTGTGTTGTTACGTTCAATAATAAAAGGCCAGTCGATACTCTCCGGTGAAGCGACAAAATTGTCTCGGTTCACATTCGACATATTTCGAACAAAGGATGCACTCAGCTTACGCGTTGTTTTCGTACACCTTGATTCTGCTCTGATTGCAATGTGGTCGCTTAGGTTTGAGACGACGGGGTCCATAGTTTCAGCACTAAAATCTAGTCGCGATATAAGAAGCGTGATGCGTTTAGGAATGTTTACACTATTGGACATAGTTACCATGTATTAGACTTTGGCTGATTTCAAGGTCGCGCCGGCGAGCGGCGCCGTCCAAACGCGCGCGCTTACAATTACACTAGATAGTAGTTGCGTTTCATAGTCACGCAGTTCAAACGCGCTGCGTGTGACACGCGCGCCGTCGCGGCGTCGGCCAGCGCTGCCCAAGCTCCTCTACTGGCAGCTAACGTTACAGAGTGACGCGTCTCGCACGCGGCTGTTGAGACGCGCTGGCCGCCGGCGCATGCCGCGCGCGTCACACTGAAATCACCCTTAAGTTATTTTTTTTCTCATTAATTTTACGATCTTTTGTGGTACACACTTAAATATTTGATACAGTCGGCGCTTCTAATAGGCTTAGTGTGACTGGTTAATTTGGAAATGCACGCGAATGCCGTTTGTTCGTCTTGGAAGAGGTTATTCTAATTGCTTGAGTGAAATTGAATGTTAGTGCAAACAGTAACTCTAAAAGCTTTATTATGTTACCCATTCATTTTCAGTATTATATTCTAGATACATCTGGCCTTGCGCGTGTCTAAAGGTGGTGGTGATCACCAACCATGAGGTGACCCAATTCGTCGATTGATAAAAACAAATAGACAATAGCTTTTTGATATGCAGTTGCTGTAAGAAAATATGACACCAGTCATTTCAGTACATTTTACATCAAATAGAAACAAATTTCAAATGTTCTGGACTGTCAGGTGTCATTACATTGGCCACACGTTAGATGTATGAGCTGTTCGGATAAGTACCTTATTAGATTATATTACGATAGTTTACCTTCATAGTAGAAAATTCGGGAAATGGCTAACACAAGACAGACGAAGAACTTAAAAAAAAAGTGTCATTTTAGAAATGCATTGTACCGCAGTGGTTAACCTTACTAGCTTGGCGCACGTGTGTTTTTAGTTTCGGTCCACATACAGGACAATTATTTGTGTGCACCTATGGTTGTTCTGAGCCTGAGTAGATATGCTTTGTGTCAGTTTTAAAATCCCACGATAAACGGATATTTATAGGGTATAAATACCCGTTACCAAAAGTTATCCTGATTTTTTTTTTTAACTTCATGCTCATACAAGTGCAGAGGCGGACTTAATGCCGTAGGCATTTTCTACCTACTCTTCCTGTTTGGGGACCATTCGGGCTTGTTTTTTTAACAATTTAAAAAAGATATTTTTTAATATCTACTTGTCTCTTTAAATGTCTACTTATGATGTTTTGTTATACTATGTTATATTAGTTTATGCTGTTATGCCACAAGCAGCTGGAGATTTAAGAGAGGTAAGGCATAGCGTTCGTTCGCTCAAAGAGCAGCCCGACTGGGGAAGTACCTCCACCTTACAGAAGACGTTCCTTAATAATAACATTAATAATTTTAATGTTGTGTTTCCGAGTGTGAGTAAGGTCGCCAGAGCTCATTGGGGTGGGGGGAAGGGTCAGCAACAATTATTTGCTGTCTCTAAAAGGCCGGCAACGCACCCGCGACTCCTCTGGTGTCGCGAGTGTCCATGGGCGGCGGTGATCATTTACCATCAGGTGACCCACTTGCCCGTTTGTCGCCGTCTGATATAGAAAAAAAAAAAAAGATCATAGTCTATAAAATGAATCAACGATAGGCTCTACCCATACTTTGACTATTGTAAATGGAATGACATAACGTAACTGGAATGCGTTATTAAGGAAAGCTTGTTCCACATTATTATATCTACTCATATTATGATGCGCTTTACCTCTACAAAAGCCCTATTGAGAGATTCGAATCAGACTTTACTTAAAACAAAAATAAAAAATTATTTCACCTCTTCTATCTAGTCGGCAAGTTGGTTCTCAGCTAAAACAATATCTTTCAGTTTCAGTCCTGCAGTAAACAAAAGAGCAACCAGCCTAGTTCCGTCCCATTGCAAAGCCATTTGCAAAATAATAACAATAAGTTTCTTGAGACTAGTAACACACCGCCATCTGATCCCAAACAAGTAGAACCTATTAATACATAAGGCAACCAAAAAACCCCTACTACACCTGATTCACATCCTTGTATATTTCTAAATATGTACATATTATATATAAATCACACCCAAACACAGAATAAATAATCATGTTTTATTTTATTTTATTTATTTAGGGATAATTAAGAGCTACAACATTATACACACATAGGAGTTATACACATAGTATAATTATTAAGTAATGTTGCAGCCCACGAAATTATCCACAGAAAAACAAAAACCATAAGTCGGTGAGTGCAGTAGCAAAGTAAACTTAACTAATTAAGATATACAGAAAAAAGAACAAAATTATACTTAAATTCCATTTTACATTACATCCTATAGAATGCTAAAGAAGTGACGTTAATATTAGATACAAGTATGTAAGTAACATAAATGTTTGACAACAAACTGAAATTAGAAATAAAAGCTACTATAAAACAGAAACAATTCGACCAGTCACCACAAGCAGTCCCGTTCACTAGTATGATGCGTTTGTGTATCTAATCTATATGAACGCAGTTCTTGCTTCGAATTAAGCTTTTGTTCTTCCTTATTTTATTCACGTATTTTCTTTTCCTGAGACTCTGAATCAGTAACGTAGGTATCGAATTGAGAGATAATGTACAGATAAAGTTTATTATAAGTAATATTGATTCACTACAGAACAGATTGCTGATAACGTTATTATTCCTGATTCCGGATCTTCATTTTATAATTTTATTTGCAATTATTGAACCAACATTCATTGATTACATATAATTTAGATTCGGCAATGACGTCTAATAAATATAACTAAATGATACTCAATTGTTATACTCACCCCTAAAACAATAAAGGTGTAACTAAATGCCATGGCAAATCAATTTTAAACTTTATCGTTATGAAATAAGTGTGAAATCGTTAGAAATTATCTGCAGCATAAGTAACTCTACGTTGGTTCGTTTGACAATTTTATTGCCTTAATATTATTGGACATAAAGTTTACGACTTAGATCAAAGAAAAGCCTTAATCTTAATTGGTAGATCCCCTGATTCAATAGTAACGAAATAAGTTTCCTAACATTCTGTTACTTAGGACATGTATCTATTTTTATTCCATGTATATTACGTAATTTCTATTTCGTTTGTGAACTCATATTAGTAATTCTGTTATGGTCATTTGTCCGAGTCGGTTGTCATGATGAAATTTATTCAGCACTTGGGTATTAACATACACTTGTACTTGTTACAGAGAAATGTTGAAGAAGATCTTCTGCTTTTTTAAGCAGTCCGAACCGATTTTTATTTGATGGGATATACTTTTAGTATGGTCTTATATATTTTAATTGTGTCCAAATCGATTTCCATAAAGAATATTTGAAGTTGGTTATGTATTTTTTAAAACATAATTTTTTTTAACTCATCTGACACCGGCCGCCTTGTGATCGTCGGAAAGCAGATGCGATATCCAACGGCAAACAAGCTTTCTCACATCAAGCGCTTCATGCAAGATCTTCTAAATGGTTGTCCCTGAGATACCTAATAGAGCCTCTATCTCTCGATACGTCTCATGACAATCTTCGAGAAGTAGGGGTCTCACAGCAATGATGTTATCTTCAATGAAGGCGCATTTTGGGCGTCCTCCGCCAGATTTGTCACTAACACTATGTCACACTAACATATGTCCACGTATTCTAAATACCAGCGTTGGGCAGTCCGCAGAGACGTCGCTTCAGATGTTAGCACTTCAAAACACTGAAGCCGTGTCAGGCTTCTTCTAAAGTTGTAGAAAATTGTTGCACGAACATTTTCCTTTGAAAGATTAATTTTCGTACGTAACCTAACAGACTCCAATCGACGCTATGACTAAACAATAGCATTAATCCTAATACTTTCAACTGTTTGGAGATCCAAAATTTAAACACATTCGAATATAGAACAGTTCCAAATTCAAAATTGCCGGGAAATATAGAAACGACAGAACTTAAAAGGCATGCCAGTACAACGACGTAAATAAATCCCCAAAGAACGCGCTCACAATCAACAAAATATTATATGTGTCACGCTAATTCGTTTACGTATAAAGTCGTGTCTGTAGTAAGACGCCGTGTATGATATTATACAAAATAATAATTGTTTAAAAAAACATACACACTAGAACATTTTAAGTATCTTTAACAAACCGATTTGGACAAAATTTATAGGGGACTATAAATTTTGTCCAATTTTAAAAATAATGACCTATTTGTTTTCAATCTCATCTCAGTCAAAAAATATATCATATAGTCACAATGCCTTAAATTCCAGCCTTATTTGTACAACTGCACTGTACTTGTCTATATTATGTGGCTCTTCTAATAATGACCCCGAATAAAACGCACTAAAAAACCAGGTAAGTGCGATCAACTTGCAACCCGCGGATTTCGTACATATTTAATTATATTTTGACCATTATTTTACCTTTTAAGATATGAAAACTATCGCAATCTTATTCATCATCGAACAAATAAATAACATTGATTTATTATATATCTAGCTGTGCCCCGCGGTTTTACCCGCGTTCAACTTTATAAATTATAGCCTATGTGTTAATCCAGGGTATCAGCTAACTCCATACCAAATTTAATTAAAATCACTCGAGCCGTTAAGATGTGAAGAAGTAACAAACATACACACTCACACAAAAACTTTCGCCTTTATAATATTAGTGTAAGGCAAGCTGTGAGACTGCTGTTAAATGCACAATAAATCATCAGTATATATATTTAATAGCTACATCTAAACAAGACAAGTGTCACCGGAAGTAAATAAATACATACATATACGTACTTACTAATATTAAACTCTATAAAAACATTCAGAAAATCATACCCATACATATTCGCCGATGTCTTCCAGGCGGGTCGACAGACAAGAAACTCACTGTATGTTTACAAAACCACATACAAATTATTCTCAATAAACGTTATTCTTATTTATAATGGAATAGTATATATAAAAAGACGCATAACAGTCTTTCTCAAGTTAATTAACAAATTTAGAAATTATAGGTAATACGCGCCAAATTCTAACATTCTTATGAACAGAAATATTAGCCCATACCTACATCGATAGACATATTAATCGGTAAAATCTCTTTTGATAGTGTTGGCGTAAAAACGGATGTTTTACACACACCTTAGTAGTCTCTTATAATGTATCTTTTAATGGGCCCCGAAAAATGTACATTTGTAGACAGATAGCCAAAAGTTAACTTTAAGGCGATTGGCACACTGCCCCGCATGATGCAGCGTAGTGCGTGAGTGCGTGTTCTAACGTTGCTTGTAAGTATCTCCGTTTGTATAGAAAACACGCACAGTCCAACACACTGAACATGCATCTGCATGAACGCGCGTGAATGCATTTTCAGTGTGTTGGACTGAACTGAAAACGCACTCACGCACTACGCTGCATCATGCGGGGCAGTGTGCCCATCGCCATAAAGTAGTTATTTATCAGTTCTTCATTTGTTTCATACTAATATGGCAAACTTTTGGGTCCCAATTTTGATAAAACATGTGCAGCCATTATTCTTCTTACCCTCTTTATCTGTACCATGTTATATGCAAATAGATAATGTTGAAAATTCAGCCTTTTACAAAACTAAACTAAATTAAATGACAAGTTATTTTCCCTCAGAATTTTGTGCCAATATTAAATTGACAGCTAACAAACGCCCTGAAGCATACAAAAACTATGTAGAGGTCGCTGAATGTGATAAGACCGTCTACTGTATACGTCTTGTCTAGTGTACAATGACTAGCAGTAATTATGTTATGTTAGAAAGATGAAAAATACAATGATGTTAAAATTAGATTACTTGGTATTGCACAGAATCGGGAGCATTACTTTACTTAACAAGTGGTGGTCTATACGAGTCCACAAGAATTTCAACTCTATCCCTTTGCAATAAGGTCCAACAATAATGAAAAATAATATACCAAAGCCTGGTCAACGGTTAAACGTTCCGTTTTTCCAATTGCAGTACGGAACCCTAAAAATCTACGTAGTCATATCGAGTCATTACAATTTTTAGAACTATAAAGACTTCGGTCTGAGAATGCTACCAGGTACGTAATTTTTATCACATAATTATATCATTCACCAGAAATACTAATATGATATCACAGTGCACTGTGATGGACACAAATTACACATTCGAACTTATTACATATGTAATAATGATTCAATGATGTTATGGATCTTTAAATCTTTTAAATAAATTACAATATATAAATCGGTATGTCTATATTGTTCGTTTATCATATAAATAACAAAATGCTACATAATTATTGACTATTGTTTCGCACGGGTTGACAGATAGTAGAAAGATAATTAATTAGTTTTGACCGCTGTGACTTAGTGGGTAGTGCCTTCTGTTCCAAAGGTTGCGAGTTCGATCCAAGACAGTTTTTTGTGCCCTTTGTCTTGGTCTGGGTATTTTCTGTGTACGGTATGTATTTATACATTTTTACCAGTAGATGAGGGTCATGGGAAATCGCTGGATGCGGATAGCGCGAGACCAGCAATTGTGGAGATCTTTGGTGGGCCTTTGTCCAGCAGTAGGCGTCTTTTGGCTGATATGATGATAATGATAATAATTATTTCCTGGGACATTACTTACACACGCCCTCTGATCCCAAACTAAGCAGAGCTTGGCTTACTATGGAAACCAGATAACTGATATACTACATATACTATTTTTATTGTAAATACAGACTCAGGACAAACAGACGAAGACAGAAGTTCATGCACACAAATATCTGTCCCGGGTGGGAATTGAACCCACGAACTGCGGCGTGAAAGGCAGCGTATCTACCAACAACGCCAACAGGCATGTATATATTTATTAAAAAAAAGTAAATAAGTATTTCAATCTGTTGCGATGGTGCCCCAACCAATACAACATTGCCGCAACTTTGCCGCGTCTCGTCAGTAAATTTAATTACAGGCTAGTCGCGTTAATACCATTAGTACCACACTAATATTATAAAGGTGAAAGTTTGTGAGTGTGTGACTGTGTATGTTTGTTACTTCTTCCCGTCTAAACGGCTGGAGCGATTTTAATAAAATTTGGTATGGAGTTAAGTAGCTGACATCCTGGATTAACACATAGGCTAATTAACACATAGGCTATAATTTACAAAGTTTAACGCGGGCAAAACCGCGGGGCACAGCTAGTATAAAATAAATACATAATATTACGAGGACCGCGATAGCCGCCAGTCTCTGATCTTTGATGTCGTGTCTATAGCCCGCTACATCAATCGGTACTTATTATTACATATCAGTTTCTTCGCTGCAGCGCAGCGTAGCGGTGAGTTCGAGTCTGAGTCGTAGTGGTTAACCATTGACGGGCCTGTTGGTGTGGTTGGTAGATACGCTGCCCTTCACGCCGTAGGTCGTGGGTTTGATTCCCGCCCAGGATAAATATTTGTGTGCATGACTCAGACTCAGGACAAACAGACATGCTATTTGTCCTGAGTCTGGGTGTTAATTATCTATATAAGTATACAAAAGAAAAATAGTAAGTATATGTAGTATATCAGTTGTATGGTTTCCATAGTACAAGTTCTGCTTAGTTTGGGAGCAGATGGCCGTGTGTAAGATGTACCAGTCCCATTATTATTATTACTTGCGATTAATTTATTTCACATCCAGCACAGACAGGAGGTTAAGTAAATATTATCTTAGAATTTAAGTCGGCACACGCCTGACATTGACAAAAGCAGATTATAATAAAAGATAAACTAATTCGTCTGTCTATCCATTTATTAACTTGATGTTTATAACTAATTATAGATAGCTATAATATATATATATATATATATATATATATATATATATATATATATTATGTAGCTATAATATATACCTAGGATTTAAAAGGAGACGATGTAGTTTCCATACAAAGCCAAACTGACAAGCAAGAAGTTAGGCGCCTGAATAGGGCTAGGCGGTACTTCACTCCAAGACAGCGGCTTGCGCTATATAAAGCACAAGTCCGGCCGCACATGGAGTATTTAATTGCTCATATTGACTGCCTCGTTGGTCTAGCGGTAGCGGCTTGTTCAACCGCAGACTATGAGGTCCTGGGTTCACATCCCGGGGCGGGCCAAAAACTTATTTTGGGATTTTTCTGTTAAAAGAAATTTCTCAGTATCAGCCCGAAGTCTGGGAGATGGCGGTATTATACCCCCGTGCCTCGGAGAGCACGGAAAGCCGTCGGTCCTGTACCTGACCTCGCTTTCGGCGTTCATACATCCCACGTACGTGCAGGCTCTGGAATGTATTACCTGCTGCGGTGTTCCCCCAGCGCTTCGACATTTCCTTCTTCAAACAAGGTTTAAAAAGAGTATTAATATCACGGTAGGCAGCGGATTGCTGTGCCACCTAGCAATGCGAATGTCCATGAGCAGCGGTTACCACTTACCATCAGGTGGGCCGCTAGCTCGTCTGCTACCAAAAGCAATAAAAAATAAAATCGCCACGGTTGGCAGACGGGTTGGCGATCGCAGTATGATGGCCATAGTACTCAGAGAGACGCTGCTGCCCGTCTTCTGGTAGATATTTACTCGGGTCGACTTCTACGCCCACCATGAGACTATTGACGGTCACCGTAGCCTAGTTGGTAGCGCTCCTGCCTACGAAGCTGGTGGTCCTGGGTTCGAATCCCGGTAAGTGCAAATATATGTGTGATGAGCACGAATATTTGTTTCTGAGTCATGGACGTTTTCTATGTATATAAGTATTTATCTATCTATCTATATAAGTATGTATATCGTCGCTTGGTACCCATAGTACAAGCTTTGCTTAGTTTGGGGCTAGGATGATCTGTGTGACATTGTCCCTAGATATTATTTTTATTGATTCCCCAAGATGATTCTTCGGGGAGGCTTTTGTCCAGCAGTGGACAGCAGCAGTGGTGACTGTTATGATGAATGTAGTTTCCTACAGTACAGTGGGTACGATTCCCACGCGAGACAGATATTTGTGTGCATAAAGTCTGCTGGCCCTGACACTGGGTATAATTATGTACATCATTAAGTATTAACAAAAGAAACGTAGTATATCAGTTATCTGGTTTCCATAGTACAAGCTCTGCTTAGTTTGGGATCAGATGGCCGTGTGTGAATAATGTCTCAGGATATGTCTATACAATAAACAACAGAACTCAATTGCATAATTTATATAAATAATTTCAGATATTGTATTTCAAGGAAGAGGAACTGCATGGAAGTGTGAAAATATAAGAAAAAAAATGTATATAATTTAAAAAAATCATTGTTAAGACATTATATTTAACTTCACTCTAGTTAAGCTGCATTAATTTTAGCCCAATAATAAAATAATCTTTATATATCCAAAAAAATTACAGAGTTCAAAATACAGCTTACTATTTGGTTTGGAAATACATTTATATTTTATGTTGCAAAATATATACAAGAATAATACTCTACCTCTTAATAATAATAAATACATTTATTTATCTCACAAAGATCAAGTACAAAAGTGGTAATACATTTTATGTCACTTAGAATAATTAACTAGCTTTGTGAGAGCTGGTGCCTATTGTAGGTTTAGAAGAAAACCTGTATCACCAGTGCCCACTCCCCAGTTTATACCTAGTGAAATTAAACTATATTTTAAGCTTAACGGTACATGCCGTGAGACGGTATTTAAACAGATTAATACTTAAAACTAATAGAAAAAGAACATATTATAAAGAATTTAAAAAGATCAAAATAAAAAGTAGGTAGAGAGTTTGTAAATGTGTTACCACTAACACATTTACAAACTCTCTACCCTGACCCTAGCTTAAGAACACACACAGACACCCACGTGTCTGTTTGTGTTCTTAAGCTAGGGTATACCTGTATTATTAGAGGTAGTAAGCATGCCAGCTATCGCGTGCCTTTATGTTGTATGATTCACTGCTTAAGCTAACACGAGTACGCCTAAAACAAAACACAATCGAATTTGAGCACACTATCAAAGTTGTACTAAGCCAAATTGTACTAAGCCACTTATACTAAGCCTATTATGTCAGTTTAGTATAACTTTAGATAAACCTTTCATAGTTTTTGGCTGATAATTATATATAAATATTAGGAAAGATATATGACATTTCTGTTTAATATATACAAATCCAATTTTGATAAAAAGCGAATATTTAATTATTTGAAGTATTGTCAGTTCTTGTCAACGAACTTTTTCACTATAATCTTGTGTAATGTAGTAACTTCATTGATATTGGAATATTTCTTGTCTCGTATGGGCAGCGGTTACCCTGGTGTCAAAGTTGTTCAAGCCGTACAGTAAGCCTCTGACATCGCTAAACGACTATCTTCTAACAAGGACAACCGGGACCGACAGCTTAAAAACATGCCCTCCGAAGCACGGAGACGCTCAGAAACGAAACCACGTTGGCGGTAACCCATCTATGGACCGACCGCGGGCCTAGGTGCTTTCCCTCGCCGATCACTTCCAGATCGTTTTCAACTGGCTATGTTGGAAAAATAGTTGTGTTACATTTCAAAAATGTTGCCTGTTAAAAATTACACAAATTGCGAAAAAATATTAGTCATCAATCACAGACCAAGATCACGTGAGCATGGTAAGGGAGAGAGTTTCTAGTCACAACCCATCTAATTTACAGTCAGAAGATTGTGCATGAAAAAATAATATGCTAGAGAAATTGACAAGTCTTTGTTTTCTGTGCGTTTATATTCAACCGTTGCAATTCTTTACAGTAGATCACGACATTAGAGTAGGTTTTTTTGTGTGAGGTCTGCAACTATAATAAATGAGGCAAAATAACTCCCTAAACCGGCGAGCTTGTATGAAGAATATTATGTCAGTAAACGAAGCGAAAGAGGTATGCAAGGATTGTGACAAAAGAAAGTCCGTTGTCTCTGCCTACCCCTCTGGAAAACGGGCGATGAGATAAAATAAGCTGCTTCTGAGTGTATGGAGTTATTTTACATACATACATAGACTATGTATGTATGTAAAATAACTTCATGATGATGAGATAAAATAAGCTGCTTCTGAGTGTATGGAGTTATTTTACATACATACATAGACTATGTATGTATGTAAAATAACTTCATACACTCAGAAGCAGCTTATTTTATCTCATCGTAATATGTTATATATAACGTATAAAAATTAAATTTAAGCTTAGCCCCGTAAAAAATCGAATACTGGTACTTGTTAAAATAAAGTCACTTAACTATAAAAACATTAAACCTATTTAATTATTTAAACGTTCAAATTATTTATTGTTATTGACAAAATGGACGTTTTCAGTGCACAGCTATATGAAGAGGAGCATTTTACGTTTTGAAGGTTTATACGGGATTTTCGATAATGAGTGTATACTATGCTCTCATTACCGAAAATCCTGTATACACCTTCAAAACATAGTGCCCCTTTTTCATATAGCTGTCGACTGAAAACGTTCATTTTGTCAATAACAATAATTTAAATGTTATATAAGAATTGTAAGAGTGTTGTCATTATAATTACAATGACAACATGTTTACATTTTTCATGGGTAAATTGTGTTGTTTCAATGACTATAGCAAAAACTTTTACTCAATAATGCCATCTGTCGATTATAATTTTATAAAAAATATTTGTCAATTAATAATTGACAAATGTTAATAATTAATTGACAATCGACTTTATTACATTAAAACTACCTATGAAACTAAACAAATGACCTCAAACCAGATCATGAAATATAGTACCTAATCAATAAAAATCCCACACAAAATGCATCAGCTGAGAGCAATTGGTATGTATTGTTTTGTGTTTCTTTAGTAGAGTTTCTAGGTGTTACTTAAGTAAATTAAGCTTTATAACTTTCGTCCAATATAACTCTTTTACGTCCAATTTTAAACTTTTGAAAAATAAAACTTATATTATCATCATCAGCCGAAACACGTCCACAGCAAGACAAAGGCCTCCCCCAAAGACCGCCATAATTGTCGGTCCTGCACTAACCGCATCCAATATATAAAAAGCTAATAATAACAAACAAATCCACAAAACATTAAATGTTTCAGGAAGTAAAACGCGTTGATCAAATAGCCGAATGAGCGAACATTAATATCACCTACGAAATTATTATCGATTGATTATTCTCGTTTACAAAGAATGCTATCTTATCCTCGATATTGAATAATTATCATATGTATTTGATTATAAATGAAGTTAATTTATAGAGATTTTGTTTCTTTTTCTATACATACATATGTGTGGAACGGTCGCGAAACAAGATGTTACGAGTTCGCAGACTGATCTTTTTAACTTTGTTTACGTATACTTTATGTGATGGGTGTATTAGATATACTTTTGAGGAGGATTACGATACGTGGTTCTCAAATAATATAGGTGTATGTATGGGATTAGCACTTTGGGACCTACGGAGTTATGATGGTGTCGATGTGACCGGACAAAATGAGTTGAGTGAAAGTTTTATATCTCCGCTGAGCGAGCTCAGTTGTGTGTCATCCTTCCTGTTTTCAATGACTGCTGGTGGTGTAGTAGAAGTGGAAATTTATATGGACCCCCAGTCTATGGAGGATCAGATAACAGTGTTAGCCAGTCAATTTGTAGAAAATGGAAACGATGGTGTAGTGGGGTCTTTAGCCCGTTCGCCTAGAGACGATGGCTTCGAAGCTGGATGGTATACGCTGCGGTTTAATACAATTGGAACGGGAACATATCAAGGCTATGTAAGTACCTGTTTATTTCATATATTTCCATCATCATCAGATAAGCTTTCAAACCCTTCTTTTGTGAGATATGGAATCCCTTCGAGATTTTTGTGGAAGAGTTAAAACTACTCGCTAAATGAAAAATAGGACGTAACATTAGTTCATCAAATGTTTTTCAGTATCTCACTAAAGATTAAATAAGTATCTTATTTTCAATCAATGTCAGCTTGTATAACCAAATCATTTTTGGTATTTCTGTTACGTATAAATCTTAACCAATAGTTTCAAAAACTGAGTAAAATCTTATATTTAACATTTAAAATGTGGAAGTCTGTATATTTGGCTGTTTAAATGTTTAGATGTTTGTTACTCAATCACCTAAAAACGCATAAAATCATAAATAAATAAATATCTTGGCACAAGTAACATATTGCTATTTGATCCCATACTAGGCAGAGCCTGTACTGTGGCATCCAGACAACTGTTAACACACTTATATGTATTTTCAAACATATAAGTGTGTTAACAGTTGTCTGGATGTGACATACATATTATAGTTAAGGCATAGACAAAGGATTTCCATTTGTCATGATCTTTGCACACCACGTTTACTGTCATTATATCTGTGTTGTCTCTATCTACCCCATTGGAAAACAGGCGTGAGTCTATCTATGTGTCTGTATCATAGTTAAATTACACCTAGACACAGAACAAATAATAGTGCTCATCCCACAAAATATTGTCCCGGGTGGGAATCGAACCCACTACCTCCGGCTTAGTTGTCAGTGTAACCACTTCACCAACTGGCGAGTCAAGATGTGGACGAGATTTGGAATAAACATATAATCTACCATATGTTACTAGGCTACATAACAGACTACAAAAACCTGCCAAATACGAGTCGGACTCGCGCACGAAGGGTTCCGTACCATCCAATCATCTATAAAGACGAGCAAAAAGTTTATGTTTGTGGTATGGGAGCCTCCTTAAATATTTTTTTTACTTGTTATAGCGGCAACAGAAATATATCATCTGTGAAAATTTCAACTGTCTAACTATCACGGTTCATGAGATACAGCCTGGTGACAGACGGACAGACAGACAGCGAAGTCTTAGTAATAGGGACCCGTTTTGCCCTTTGCCCCACAAGACAACAACACAAGAGAACAAGCGTCTTAACCCTGTGATGTGTGTTGATAGATTAGCGCTAGTAAACTAAATTTATCTCGATAGAACTGCTTATAAAAACAAAATTATACATACATACATAGACTCACGCCTGTTTCCCAGAGGGGTAGGCAAAGACAACGGATTTCCATTAGTCACGATCTTTGCACACGTCTTTTGCCTCAATTACTGTCATTATATTCTTCATACATGCTCGCCGGTTTAGGGTACTTCTGACCTGCCCTTTCCTGAGAACGTCTCCAATTTGGTCAGAGAATGTTCTTCCCCTTCCGGTTGTTCCATTCACACAGGCCAGGTATACTTCTTTTGTCAATCTTCTTTCATTCATCCTCTCTAAATGGCCAAACCATCTCAGCATTCCTTTTTCAATCTTTGTGACTACATCTTCTTTCACACCACAACGCTCTCTTACATCAGTATTTCGAATTCTGTCTCTCAAAGTCAAAACAAAATTATGGTAATTTAAATCCTACTATCCTACTTATATTACAAATTCAAAAGATTTTGAGTATGGAATTATGGATGTACGGATGTTTGTTGCTCTTTCATGCAAAAACTACGGATCGGGTTTTGATGAAACTTTGTAGTAATATATATAGCTTATGAGTATCTCCGGATAACAATTAGGATATAATATATACAGTTAAACGCGGGTGAAACTGCGGGGCACGGCTAGTAAGGTTTTATGCAAATTTCGTTAGTTTTTGAGGTTTTAAAAGGCATTTCTACAGAAAGCCACGAACTCAGAAGCTGTTTTCTCTTACCGATTAGATTATACAAAATCCTCTTCTACAGAAAAGCGATGCACTCAGAGGTTGTATAACAATTAGGCTATAATTTATACAGTTTAACGCGGGTAAAAATGCGGGGCACGGCTAGTAAGGTTTAATGCAAACTTCATAATTTTTGAGGTTTTAAAAGGCCTTTCTACAGAAAGCCACGAACTCAGAGGCTATTTTCTCATGCCGATTAGATTATACAAAATTCTCTTCTACGGAAAAGTGGTGCACTCAGTGGTTGTTTTCTCACACCGATTATACAATAAATACTTAGCGCCGATTTCACCGTTAAAAATAAACGCGATCAATTGACGCTAAACTCAGTTCAGCTTCCTGAGTCTTGAGAGAATCTTAGTGGTCGCAACTTAAGGCAATTGATTTACCTATGATATTGAATAACGTGTCAAATGAAGCTTCTTAAACTATGTCCACTATTTATGTGCACGTTGTATATGTGTACATATAACCGCTACTTATTGAGTAGTACTGTTTCTAAATTAAATAAATAATAAATGGTTTATTAGCAGCCAATAGTAAAACGGTTTGGTATTTTAACATTAAGTTTTAAAATATTTTTAACTTAAAATATTAGACAATATAAAAATTAAAAAAATACTACAAGGAAAAATGTACCAAACAGATATAGCCGAAACTAAATTTCGGCTATACAAGTAGTAGATAGAGTTGCCCCTGACTCCCAAACTAGGAAAGATCCTGTGTTTTGAGTCAATCAGTGGTTCTTCGCTCTGACTACAAATAAAGCGAGATTTTATACAAATTAAATTTAATTATTTTTATTAAGAGGTGACTGTTGTATTTTTTTCAATCAAATCAACGTAGTTGAATCATCTTTTAGGATTAATTTAATAAAGAGTTTATTTATATAGTATTTATATAAATTTCATTAAATTATTTATCCTAAAATCTAATTATTTCTAAGAGAACTAAATATAAATAAAATTACAATGCTAATATAAACAAACAAAGGTAATCCAATAGGCACTCCGCATCGGCATCAAAGGGTATCGTGCCCAGAAGACTGGCAGCATTGCCACGTTGTAAGGCAATGCTTATTTTCTGTGCAAAAAAAGACCAGTATAGGTCAGAACTAATTTGTGGATTAGATAGTAGTGTGTTACATGTCCCAAGATATTTATTTATTTATTTAAATATATGTTAAATTTTATACATTTATTTTTGATTTATAAATTTAAATAATCTTAAGTGAACACACTTAAGATTAATTTAATTTAATTTATCATAAGTGAACCCACTTAAGATTAATTTAATTTATAAATCAAAAATAAATGTATAAAATTTAACATATATTTAAATAAATAAATATCTTGGGACATGTAACACACTGCCATCTGTCTAATCCACAAATTAGTCAGAGCCTATACTGTGGCAACCAGACAACTTATAAAGATACTTATATATTTCTATATACATAGATATTATAGATTAATTACACCCAAACACAGAACGAATAATCATGTTTATCACACAAAGATTTGTCCCGGGTGGGAATCGACGCCACGATCTCTGGCTTGGCAGTCACAGTCACTAACCGCTGGACCAACAGGCCACCATTTATTAAAATAAGGTGTGAAAACTTGCCGCAGAAACCATATTGCTGATTTCAGACCCTAAAGATGACGACAACAAGTGTCTACTAAGCTTCTAGAATGATTCTAACCTTATACAAGACTGCACAGCACTGTACAGCTGTCGCAGCGGCTACGACAGTCGCCTCGCCTCTTCGTGTCGCGGGTTCGAGTCCCGCGCCGGACAACTATTTGTGTGACCCATAAATAGTTGTTCTGTGTCTGGATGTCATTTGTGTCCGTCTATTATATGTTTGTAAAGTACCCCGCGACACAGGGATTAGATCCACTAGTGCGGGCGTTGTCTTTTTAAAAGGAGAAAAAGAGATTACTGGCCATGCGATAGAGTAACTTATAATTTTAACAGCGCTCTTAATATTGCTTATACTTTCAATCTTATCATAAGCACTTTAATAACATGCATTTTTTATAACTTGATACTGATTAACTGCACGTGCTGGGGACAGCGCGCACAAAATTGCAAAATACTCTCACATGGTCGAGCAAAATTTGACTACTCTACCATGCAGACTTGCTGTGTGGTGACGGCATATAATATGATCACCCCATCTCATCCCGTGGGGGGCGTAGAAATCGTCCATGGGAATACCTACCAGAGAACGGACAGCACCGTATTTTCTGTGAATTATGACCATACCAACATTACCAACTAAACCAAAAAACCAAATATGACCAACTGCGATCGCCAACCCGTCTGCCAATTGTGGCGATTAGGGTATATTCCGTCTTTCTTTGGGGAGGCTTTTGTCCAGCGGTGGACGTACTTTGGCTGACATTCTGACTAACTATAAGTTAGCTATACGCTAGAGCACACTAAACTGCAAAATGCGCTGGCATGATCGAGTAAAATTTTGACTACTCGAACAGCAACTGTAGGTAAGCAAAGTCCGTAGACAATGTTCTGAGCGTCGGCGTTGGCAGACGTGTTCAATATGATTAATTGGGACTTAGTAATTATCTCCCTTATGATAGAGGAAGAGGACCATTAAGAATATATAAATAAATAAAATAAGACGTCATAATAAGAAGAACCGTACTCGTAGAAGAAACGCGGCGGAATAGATGTTAGTTGACCTTGGACGAATATTATACACTTTATAAGAATCGATATATCGAATACGATCAATGTTAGAAAATGTTTTCATGTTAGGTAATGTTAAAAAACATTTAATTTATTTATTTGTTAAATAACTAATCCAATGAGCAAATCGGAACGTCAATCCAAACCGCAAGCGAGCCGATTTTTCAAATGGTATAAATGTTTGTAGAAATTTAACATTGGTGTAGAAGCACTTAAAACATTTAACAATTCCTAACAGAATGTAACAATACCTAACATTTGTTAGTACGTAAATGTATTAGTGTTAGAAAATGTTTGTAAACATTTCAAACTGCAATGTGGCAGTACCCTAAGAGATGTTCGTTTGTATGAATATCAAAATAAAAATAGTTAATTTGCTACGCCCGGCCTGTCGGTTTTCTTGCTGCGGCAATACCTACTGAATATGATAGGTCCTGGTGGCGAGACGAGGCGCGGCGGCTAGGACGCGCTCGCGCATGTAAAATGCATACTCCAAGACACATCCCTCAAGCTCGCATGCTCGAGCATCAAGTTTGGATGTGTACATAATTTTGCATTGTGTTAGCCTTATAGTATTTTTTTTCAGTGGTCATAAAAAGCTTCACTCTGCTCTGCTCTGGATAATAATATGTGCTGAGCCTCGCGCAGTTGTTAAAGTGCTCGGGTTAGCACTATCTTGGCACATTTCTTTTTCGGGTTCAAATCCCGCCCAACTATCTGTTTCACCCATCAATATTTGTTCAGTCTTAGTGGGTTTTATGTCCGTAAATCGCATATCCTTTATCCTCCGCAATACAGGTATTCAATGCCATTTTTGCCAGTCAACCTTAGGGTTAATATTAGGTGCTTAATAATATTATATTGGCACGTACGACGATGTATTAACCACTACAATTATTTTTGCGGTATTCATTTATTAGTGGTCTTTAAATTTCTGTCTGTACTCGTCCTCTTGCCAATTTATAGGGTAGTTAGGTAGAATATATAGACAGGTATAAATATTAGTATTTTATTTAGACAAATATAATTCGATTTTATTGTCGTATTTCGACTGACTAATTTGAACATTGAGGCGCTCCTAGCCAGATGCTCCCACCGACTTATGGATAAGTGATTGGCAAGAGAGTGACTCCCAAAATGGTTTAATTTGGGACCGTCTCCGTGCTTCGAAGGGCACGTTAAGCTATCGGTCGGTTGTAGCCATTCGGCAACAGTCGTGAAGCTATGTCAGTGGCTTAATGGGCAGCTTAAACATCTCTTGACACTAGGGTAACCACAGCCCATACGATAATTATAATGAATACTATAACATTTTTTATGACTTATATAGGCACATGTAACTCGCTGATAATATAGTATTCTATTGTTGAAATATATTTTTATATCAGTTAAGTAGTGATTCACTTTATACATTACAAGAATGGACATAATATAAAGTTTTCTCTATAAAGTATAGTTCAATTCAAACAGAAATATCACTTAATATTATCGGTATGTAATATAAAAAAAAATAAAACGAGTGTGTTTTACCACACGATTGCCTCCTATCCGTAGAATGTAGTAACTTCTGCATAATCGTTATATGGTTGCATAATCGTGCTAGAAAAATTATGTAAAACTAGCTGCGCCCCGCGGTTTTACCTGCGTTACACTTTATAAATTATCGCAGCTTCTCCCCCGTAGGTGATAGCGTGATAATATGTAGCGTATATGTTGACCCGACCTCTTCGTAATATTCATGCAAAATTTGAAGTAAATCCATGCCGTACTTTATGAGTTTAGCCCGGACATACATACAGATAAACAGACAAAAATTCTAAAAACTATATTTTTGGTTTCGATACCGATTATAGATCACGCCCCAGGAAACCTTTTAAAAAAAATTAATTGTACAGTTTTGACTTTCCTACGATTTTATTATATGTATAGATGTTTTAGCTGATTTTGTACTAGGCAAATTTAAAATCACTCTCCTCGAAAGTAACGATGCAGAAGTAACTTTATTCTACGGATAGGTCGATTGGAGTAAATCTATCTATCTAGATATATCGACATCACCGTAGCCTAGTTGGTAGTGCTCCTGCCTACGAAGCTGGTGGTCCTGGGTTCGAATCCCGGTAAGTGCAAATATTTGTGTGATGAGCACGAATATTTGTTTCTGAGTCATGGATGTTTTCTATGTATTTAAGTATTTATCTATCTACATAAGTATGTATATCGTCGCCTGGTACCCATAATACAAGCTTTGCTTAGTTTGGGGCTAGGAAGATCTGTGTGACACTGTCCCTAGATATTATTATTATTATTATTATACGCAACGATATGAGAGAAAGAGAGAATTAATATGTGTACTCGCACCTCTCCCGATGCCCTTTTTCGTAACGCTCTCCTCAAGCATCCACCAGCTTCCGCGCCAAGTCACTCGTGCGTAAAGAAGTTTACTTCTAAAATAGTAAATACTTAAAAAAAATTAGAATTCCGAATGTGTCTATTTGATAATGTTAAACTTCTTAAAGCATCAACTTCGCAAATATTCTTCCAGCATAGTCGTGGCCGGTAGAGGTTAATGAGTGTATGTGTTTAAAATTAACTATTAATAGGACATGGTTAGCAAAATATAGAAGTGAATCAGCACATTAGTTCTCATGGGGATAAAAATGTTTGTTCCAAACAACTTAAACACTTTAATAACTATAATGATATTTATTAATTTATTTGGATCACCTTATAACCTTAATGGCATCTTAATGCTGATCAACCTTATATGCTAATAATACAATTATTGCTCGCTATAGGAGACAAGGTGAGCCCCGCGGTTATACCCGCGTTAAACTTTTTAAAACTATGTGTTAATCAGATATGCTTATAAGCTATATTAATAGAAAGATTAATCAAGGTCCGTTCGGTAGCTTTTGCGTGAAAGAGTAACAAACATCTCTACATCTATACATCCATAATCATAATCTTTATTCACAGAATCCAGGTTACTCACAAACTTTCGCAATTATAACATAAGTAGGGTTACCTACATCGTGCATCATGGCAGATAAAATCGGATCCAAATGCTCATTATGATAAATATATACAATTCTATTATATTTATTAATTAATTTAAATATTTTAAGTCGTATAGTTAACATTTTTCAATCATTGACAAGTAACTGACATGACAATTATATAGAAGAATAAATGAGTTCAAAATCATACAGAAGGTTTGTAACATTCGTCCGCCTTATTTCGAGCCTACAATATAATACATATAATTTTGTACATCATTTTATTTAATACTAACTGTGCCCCGCGGTTTTACCCGCGTTAAACTTTATAAATTATCATAGCCCCTAGATCTTGGGACAACTAACATACTGCCATCTGATGGTTAAGAGGCAACTGGTCTTTGGGCCGCGGCATTTGCATTGGGATTTCTTAGTGACAGAAATGGGTTAGGTTAGAACAGTGACCATTAGCGCGCGAAGGCGAGTGAGCAAAGCTAACGTGCCGCAGCAGCGGCCACCGAGCGCTAGATACACTTTTCGTCCATTGGAAAGTTATAATATAGCTTTCTATAATGTTGATTTTCCTTAAATGATTAATCATATAGTACGTATAATAAAGTACACTTATTTTGATACTCATGTTCTGTTTCGCGCTTCTTTTTATTTTACTTTACTGAAAGCAAAAGAAGACGAAAAAAGCAAGCCCGGAGTTTCTTTGTGGCTTTCTTCTCCGGGTCGTCCACCTAGGTAGCTAGAGAAAGCCGCAGGCTAGCTACGGTAGGTTCCTCAGCGGCGAGGAACGCTTTGGCCCATCGGTGATCCCGTGCATGTGATCACACCCTCATTTAGAATTTCGTCTTTTTGCTTTAGTCTTCCATTCTTTAATTTTAATATAGTAGAACTAAATTTCAAAATAATAGATTAGTAACTTGTTATTTATTTAAGGATTTCAGAAAATATATGCGATAAAAAAAACGGCACGGACGGACTAATTTTTTTTTTTTGTAAATTTTATACTATCCACTATGTTTGTGTACTGCATTGTGACCTTGACAAGTACAAGTGTATGTTAATACCCAAGTGCTGAATAAATTTCATTTCAATTTCATTTCATTTCATAATAAAAATGAAATCCCAATGGATCGACTTAACTAAAATTATTTTAACTCATGGTATTCTGGCCCACGCATTCGGCCAACTTTTCCACTGGAGTTCCTACTCCGTATAATGTGGGCTGCGGCCCAGAGACCAGTTGCCCCCTAAGCAGACCAGCCAGTTGACCCCAAATTAGGCAGAGCTAATTATTTGTGACTTCTTACATGTGATATTTTCAAATGTAAAAAATACTACCAATACCATACCATCATCACGTCAGCCACGACGACCACGAGGATAAAGGCCTCCCCAAAAGATTACCACAATGTAATTATGTCCATCATTTGGATTGATATGCCATAATCGCCACGCTTGGCAGACGGGTTGGCGATAGCGACGTTCAAACATACCAACAGATAAAACATTATAAACTTTAAAATTGGTTTCTTTACTGCTCGTACAACAGGAAACAATTACTTTTCCAAAAAACGTATTATCCATGTAATATTATTTTGAACTACCAAAGGCCCATGACCATTGGCGAAATTATTTTTTTAATAAAATTAAATGTAACGCTTTTTTAATTTATTTATTTAAAATCTTTTGTACACTTGTTTTTTGTACGATAGCGACCTTAATGCCAAAGGCATTAGGTACCAGTCGACCTTTGGACGATGCAGAGATAATATGGTGGGGTACCTTCCAATGGGTACTGTTAAGAAGGTTTAAGTACACCGACAACTGCATTCATAAATACTCCTTAATCTTGTCCATAGAGAGATTACATGTTAGTGATAAGACTCCCAATTGTATATATTTTAATACTGTGTGATCATGTACTGTGTGATTTTATTATTGGTGTATAATAAAGAGTTCATCTATCTACCTATATAAGTATGTATGTATTTACAAAAGAAAAATAATATATGTAGGTAGTATATCAGTAATCTGGTTTCCATAGCACACGCTCTGCTTAGTCTGGGATCAGATGGCCGTGTGTAAATTATGTCCCAAAATATTATTATTATCATCTAGGTGCACGAATGAACGTTTAAGAAGAATGTACTACCATAAATATAACGCTTCAACTCATGCTGAGGTACTTAGTATACTACTAATATATATAGAGGTACTACCTACAAGAAATGTGAGACTCCCTGAGTTTGTTTTGCTGGGTCTTCTCAATTGGGTGCATTGGACCCGGATTACATACCATCGTGTCTTTATTAACACAAAGCGGACATTATGTATATTAATAATATATTCTTACATCAATATAGACATAACCATTCAAAAACGAATAATAAAATATTAAATCTAAAACTATAAATATCGGCTATGATTATTTAAACTTATAAAAAAACCATTTAGATAATAACTTGCATAAGCTATCTAATTAACTTAATCAATACTATCATAAATTAAATGTTAATTCTGAATGATTAAATATCAACTACACATTTAAATATCTTCTTGTCTTTTTGTAGCGCTTTATAGTCTACATAAATAAAAATCATAAAAGAAAGGTAGTAGAGACACCCGCTGAGTTTGTTTCGCTGGGTCTTCTCAGTTGGGGCGCATTGGATCCGGTGGTAGCATTAAAGCGCGACCGTCGTTATAAATACAAGGTCCGCCATAATGATAAAATTTAATTCGTACCTTAATATAGACAGAACCATTCGAAAATATGTAGTAAAAATATAGCTAAAATTTAAAATTTTGTAAATTAAACCTACACATGATCCTTGACAATAACTTAATTTAAGTTAGTTAAATATCGTTACTGTTATAAAATAAATCTTATTGTAATTTATTTCCTACAATCCGTGTACCTAAATATCTATATGTACCTAGAAATAATTATAAATTATTTATATATTACTACGAATATATTCTGACTATTAATAAGCGCTTTTTTAAAGTCTACGTGAATAAAAACCTTTTTTATTTTATTTTTATTATAGACGTGGGAATATATTAGCTTTACGGGCCAATAAATATTCAATCATCCATGTTTCACTTAGACCAATCGTAAAGCTGCAAGTAATATACAATGTGTTAAATAAATAGATCTTAATAAAATACACAAAAAATCTCTAATATAGGAAATCATAAGTTTAGTCGTTCCGAAGCTGTGCGTTAACGAACGATACACACTGGCAGATCAAATTTAGGATTCCCTTTCAGAGGATGTAGGTGTTTCCCATCGGCTTTGTTTTTTATAAACATGGCCGATTGCTACGTGGACATTACCTATAGGAAAACAATGATATTTCTGATTAGCATAGTTTCTTTGAACATTGGAAATCCGTCACAAACCAACTCAGCTTTGCGGTCGGGTTTTGTGGTGATTAACTAAATAATAATATTAATAATTAATGCTAAAGAGCATTACATAGACATTACAATAGCAAGTGGAACGATAATAGTAATGTTTCCACTGAGTTGTAGATAGTATCGCCTTCATCCTATAAATACGAGTAGGAATTACAAATGATGATCATATGATGTTGAAAACCCTTTTCAGAATATTAAATTTCAAAGGAGACGGATACTTTTTCATACAATATTGGGCCCGGATATAAAAAGATAAAAGTGGTGTCAATTAATGGGTCTATAAATTATCAGCCATTCACAAAAAAATGCATGGATTTTTTCAATCTGTGAGCAGAGTTATAAAAGGTTTAGTACTTAATAGAGAGGTTATGTACCAACCTGTACTAAACAGCTGATTTTTAAAGGCCATTGCTATTTAATTGTTATCCGTGTCCAGTATGTTTTTAAAAGTCGTACACATTAAGCAATATCAGAAGTCCCTAGAGAGAATACAGTTGTCGAGGGATATATAAACAAAACAATAAAAAATACTCAAATCACATACGCACTAAACGATACGAGAAACGAGTGCCCGATCATAGATTAGGATTCAAAATCTGTCACCAGTCACTGTCAGCATAGATTAAAAATATAGTTGCCAATAACTAATAAATCGATTTGAACGATAACCGATATTATGATTTCTATTTATTTTGTTGATATTTTACTTTTTACTGTTGACTTTATGTTAATGTATTTAATTATTATCATGATTAAATCGATTATCTGCTGTTTGGTGCAAGAGTTTTTATATTACATTGTTTGAACTCATTAACGTTAATCGATTATAGTAATCAACAACCAATTTAATTCGTGACTTAAACTTATTTTGAGATTTTTCGTTTTCCAGATTGTAAATTGGGTAATTTTTTTACAGTTTGAAATAGAAAAATGTAACGCTTTTTTTAAACCATATCTCAACTTATTACAGTCCGGCCCAGAAATCCCCGTCTCCTTTATAGCGTTATCATAAAATTCGTATTATCAATTCTAAAATAATAATAATTATTATTTATTTAATTAAAGTAACATGACTCGCATTTGTTAGTAACAATAATTCTTACACCTATGTTAGTATTCCTATTCCTATAACAACACTCACACACACACACGATCCCTGCCCCTCTTTTAACACTGAAGTTTGCAGCAGTGAGTCACATAAAGACAATCGAGTCTGCTGGCCACACGGCTCATGATAATGTTGGGGCTGACCCGTTCGTGGCGCACCAGGGAAGCGCATCGTTTTCTCATAGTTGTATAAAACAATCAACTCGAGCTTCCGCAAACATCCCTGATGCACAACAAAAACAGGGCAACCCCATCAATATACTCAACGCATTATTATATTGTATGCGAAGGACGCTGTACGATTTCTTCACATAATCGGCCCACAGACTGCAAGTGTAAAACGAAGTGCAGTATGCACAGCATTTTTTTAACACTCGGTGAACAACTTGCAAATCTGCGCACTATCATATTTGCCCTAACCGACAACGCCCTTCGTTTACACTCAATATCTTCATTGTCTTTCATGCCCGCGGTCAATACGTGTCCAAGATGTTGGATCTTGTATACCCGTGTGAGCGGTGTTCCATTCAATTAATTTTTGTATGGTTCCAATCATATATAATAAGTTACCCAAATATTAGAAAGAACATAGATAGTATATATTTTCATATATCAAAAACTATTACAACTGGAGCAAAACAAGGGTTCCTTTAAAACAGGAGTTAAACGGTTTCTAAAGAATGCTAGTTTCCCAAATACGTTGTTTATCAAATATAATGATACTAGAATTTGGACAACATTGGCCATAAACAGAAAATATGTTATGCTATCCATCCTAGATATCATGACAATAGTGGTTTTTGCAACTTGACTGTGATACAACTTTACTAAGTACAGAGCTAGCACACGGTTAAATATAGCTCCAGCTAATCATATATTAAAAAGCCAGGTTGGCTGTTGTTTTATCTCATTCAATCGTGTGTACTTTATAAATATGATACACTAGTTAAATAAGACCTATGTGTAATTATATATAGGTAAATATGTTATGATAATTCATACCATCTAATAACAAAACCGGCCAAGTGCGAGTCGGATTCGCACATGAAGGTTTCCGTAAAATCAAGTATTTGCGATTTATGACGTATTAAAAAAAAACTACTTGCTAGAACTCGTTCAAACCAAAGCTTGGCAAATGGGAATGGCGCAGAAGGTAGGGATAAACGGTGAAGATATGCTAGAAAAAGGGCAGATTAGAAATAACCAAAATCGATGGTCATCTGAAAATGTAATAAGAGTAGAGGAGGCAAAATTAGCGTGCAAATATTGTATAAATAAATTAATTAATGAAATATTTATTTGCCAGAATATAGGAATATAGTTGGATAATTATATAATGTGCCCAACAACCCTGGTTGGGCACATTATATCATTCTCCAACTATATTTTAAGAAGAAGAAGAAAAAGATTTGTTCAGAATATTAGAGAGACAATAAAAATAACAATAAAAAGAAAAATAAAATAAAAAACAAAGACACTTGTTATATCTTTGTTTTTTATTTTATTTTTCTTTTTAATATTATTTATTGTCCGCGCAAGACCGAAATCGCACCATCTTATATGCTAGAACCTTATATTGTTCTAGCACTGTTAATTCTGTTGGTGATCGTGTCCTGACATAGATATGTCGTACAAATATTGTATACAAAGTTAACTAATAATATAAGATAATGAATATGAACTTAATTTAAAATTATTGACTCTTTCTCAAAATGAATAATATTATTATTTCGAAGTTTTTCTTTTGTATACCTAAATCTATACATATAATAAAATCGTAATCGTAATTTCTTATTAAATAAATTTCTTCTTATTGGTAAAAAAAAAAATAATAATAAATAAAAAAAAATTAAATAAAATCGTAGCAAAGTCAAAACTGTAGGTACATTGAATATATTTTTTAATGATACTTGGGGCGTGATCTATAATCGATATCGAAGCCAAAAATATAGTTTTTAGAATTTTTGTTTATCTGTTTGTCTGTATGTATGTCCGGGCTAAACTCAAAAAGTACTGCATGGATTTACTTCAAATTTTGCATGAATATTACTAAGAGGTCGGGTCAACATATAGAGTACATATTAGCACGCTACGGGGGAGGAGCTGTGATAATTTATAAAGTCTAACGCGGGTTTACCCGCGGGGCACAGCTAGTATAATCTAAAATAATAAGCATTCAGACAAGCGATCGAGCATATATTGTGTTTGCCTACTAAATAATTACTCTAAGGGGACCAAATCCCGTGTTCATGCCCGCTTGAGTATGTTTCGCCGGACCGTCTTAACTGGGTCGTGTTGAAACCGGTAGTAGATGAACCCACTGAGTTTGTTTCGCTGGGTCTTCTCAGTTGGGGCGCATTGGGTCCGGTGGTAGCATTAAAGCGCGACCGTCGTTATTAACACAAGGTCCGACATAATAATGAATAATTCAGACAATATGTAGTAAAATATAGCTAAAACTCTAAATTTTGATCATTAAACTTAAACATAATCTCTTTGACAATAACTTAATACAAGCTAGCTTAATATAATTGATATTATAAAATAAATTTTATAAATGTTTTCATACAATCCGTGTATCTAAATACCTATGTAACAAGAAATAATAATGTATACAGCTATATTACTACAACCATGTTCTGACTATTTACAAGCGCTTTTTTAAAGTTTACGTGAATAAAAACGTTTCTTATTTTATTTTATTTTAAAAATGAAATGTCAAACACAGAAAGACAATACAAAATAATAAAGAGAAAACATTAAAAGAGTAATAGTAGTGTAGTGTGATTAGTCGTGGTATCTGCTTTCCTCTCTCTGAAACATACGTAAAATGTTTTTGTAGCTTTAAACAATCTCGATTAAACGAACTTTTTGACCAAAAAACCGCATTGACGTGAGTCCGTCTTCGAGCTCTTGACGGTGGAATTGAAGCCTTAAATACGAGTGACTATGAATCATTTTTCCTTTTCTTTTCGTCAAATCAAAATCACAATATAATATGGGCTGGTTCTAATGTCATGTTTTGTGTAATTAAGGTTTTATTCCAAACAGATCCACCACCTGTTGGTATTGATTGATTGATTCTGGTTTTACGTTATCCATCATTACTATGTAAAACTTGTACGTATGGATGATCCTTAATTATATCAGAAAAGGCAGTAATGGGCGGTGTACAAATAATACACTATCAATTATTGCCTTTTCTGTCGTACGTATGTTTTTATTTGGCTTCTAATTATACCCATGTTTTTACTGACTTCAAAAAGGAGAAAGGTTATCAATTACCTACTTGCATTTTTTTTTCATGTGTATAAACATCGATGTTTTATGTAACGTTTTTTTTATAATAATATATTTTAATAGTACATTAAAAATAATAATAATATTCCGCGCTATACAAAAACTATTTTGCTTATGCACATTAAGGGTATTTGTGCACGAGACTTATACATAAAAAAGTATGTGGTCTATATATGTGGTTAATTAATATATGTGGTCCCCTTTTTGTCATGACAAGATAATACACAAGATAGTTACTAACTAAACAGACTAAAACAAATACAGAATACATTTTAAAAAACAAAACAGTTGCAGTTCCAGATTCTTGTGGCTTCAAATGTAAAAACCTTTAAAATTTTGTGTAAAAGTTATAATCTGACACCACGACATGAATAGAGAACGGATGTAAATTATGTTCTTGGCACGAGCTGAAAGAAATTATAATTATGTGAAAATTCTAAAATATTTCTATAAATAGAAATAATTTTACTTTTACACGAAATTATTATTAATGTAAAAGTCAAAATATTTCTTTTTATAGAAATATTTTTACTTTTACATAAAATATTTCTATTTATAGAAATATTTTAGCTTTAACACAAAATGATAATTTACGAAAAGGTATTTCTATTTATTATAATTATCCAAAATTATAATTTCTGATGCCATCACAACAGGAACAGGGAACGGATATAAAATATTATTGGGAGGAATTTCAAATTTGGCGTGTAACTGAAATATATTTTTTTTATTTTAATTGGTTTTGAAGTCAGTTTTTTGTTTTATTAAAAAGATGTTTATAATGCATCAAATGTATTATACCGACAAACTCCGTTTGAGTGGGGAAAGCCGTCCGGTTGGATCTTTATGATTAGCTTGAGCTATATTTTACCTCAATCAATAGAATATATGTAGGTAATAAGAAGAGAAGTCTCCCAAGCGAGGTAGTCTTCAATGCTATATAGGTCCAACCACACCAAACGGCCCGCATCGGCCCGCATCGAAACGAATTTTACAATCTTTAAACGAAATTAAATCTTGTATGCAGTGTTTAAAGTTTATATTACCAAGTCAAGGGTAAACGCAGCCGGTGACATGCCGCGACACGCGATCGGCTCCGTCCGCATGCGTTCGGATACCGGCCATTACCGGCGCATACGTTCAAATACCGCCGAATGCGCTCGGAGCCGTCCGCCTGCGTTCGGATTCCGCCGGGTGCGCTGGGGCTTAAAACTATGAAACTAAAAAAGAAGCGAAGGTAGTAGTATGCGACGACGCGACGTCCGGCCGGACGCGGTTCAATGCCGTAGCATTCGGCCGTATCCGACCGCATCCGGTCGGATGCGGCGGCATCCGACCGCGTCCGTGCGGTGCGATACTGGCCGATGCGGGCCGTTTGGTGTGGTTGGACCTTATAGCTGCCCACATAAGCCGGGTGGTCAATAGGTCAATGCGATACGTGACTTCTCCGTGAAGGCATGTTCAGACTTTGTTCCGGCGTTGTTCTCTATAAATCTTAAAGTAACTTACCTAGTAAAGCATCATCATCATCATATCAACCGAAATACGCCCACTGCAGCATAAAGGCCTCCCCCTAAGATCTCCACAACTGCCTGTTTTCGCTGCCCGCAGCGTGGGCAGGCCCACTACAAGGTGGACCGACGATCGTACAAGGGTCGCGGGATTCCGCTTGATACTACATATCTTATGGGCAGTAGTTACCCTAGTGTCAGAGTTGTTCAAGCCGCCCATTAGGCCTCTGACATGGCCTAACGACTGTTGTCTAATGGCTGCAACCGCGTGCCCAAACGTGCCCTCCGACGCACGGAGCCGCTCATAAATTAACCTCGCCAATCACTTACAGACCCCTGATAGCATCTGAATAAGACGGTCACCGTAGCCTAGTTGGTAGTGCTCCTGCCTACGAAGCTGGTGGTCCTGGGTTCAAATCCCGGTAAGTGCAAATATTAGTGTGATGAGCACAAATATTTGTTTCTGAGTCATGGATGTTTTCTATGTATATAAGTATTTATCTATCTATATAAGTATGTATATCGTCGCCTGGTACCCATAGTACAAGCTTTGCTTAGTTTGGGGCTAGGATGATCTGTGTGACATTGTCCCTAGATATTATTATTATTATTAATACCCAGTTATTTGGATTATTATTTGACTGCGGGTAGTGCAATACAATATAATTGTCTGCTTATCAATCCTAATAATATTATCAATGTGAAAGTTGGTGAGTATGTAGGTATGTATACATATGTGTTACTCTTTCGGGCAATAGCTACGGAACAGATATTGATGAAACTGTGTAGTAATATAGTTTATATATCCGAATACACACATATATATATATATAGGCTATACATAAAAAATTAAATTAAATTTTATTCACGTAGACTTTAAAAAAGTGCTTGAAAATAGTTATTTCTAGTTTCATATAGATATTTAGTTACTTACACGGATAATTAAATCAAATAAAAAAATATATTTTAATAGTAATGATATTTAACTAGTTTGTATTAAGTTGTTGTCAAAGAGTCTGATGAGATTTTTGGGTTTAATTATCGAAAAATAATTTATAATGTTAAACACGGGTGAAACCGCGGGGCACAGCTAGTAGTATTGTATTTTTTATGCATCCAAGTTGACGAACAATCATCTGTCTGTGTTGTTTCCACTCTCCAGACTTACAGTTACAGACAGCCCCCTGTGCAGAGGGTGCATTGAAAATGAAGAAACACCAGCACACGTACTGCTACACTGCAAGAGTGTTGCTTACCAACGGGCAAAGTTCCTAAATGATCCGAAGACACTGCAGGAGGCCCTCAGGCCAGGCTTTCGTGGTCTCCTGGACTTTTGGATGGAACTAAAATGGTTCGAGTAGCCAAACAAGTATCACGCACAGTGGCCCAATTAGGAGGCTAAGTGCGGAAACCTATCGCCCGACTAACTAACTCCACTCTCCAACAGTTTCGTCTTTAACAAGCTCGAGTTCTGAATACATCGAGCGAGGTTGGTCGCAGAGGTATATTATCAATGCATTCAGATACTAATCAAAATTCGTCTATCACGTCTTATCAATATTTGGCGCCAGATATACATAAATAAGTTTATTAATTTATGGTGCTAGTAAATGCAGTGTACTGTATATCAATGGCACTGCGTCAATTTTAGATTAAATTTATCTGAGGAAACAATATTAATAAATAACTTAATTTTTGATATTGCACTAAACCAGGCCTGTGGCACTTTGATGTAACCATACAAGTACCTTAAAAATCTTGAACCTAATAACTTTAGCGATAGAATAAAAGCTCAGATCAAGTAAAAAAGTTTATTTGATCTGAGAATAAAAAATAGAACGATCTTAAATAGTTATAAAATAAAGTCTCGTTCGTAATGATATGGTTCATATTGGTACGGACACGTGCTTTTGGTAAACAAGATCAAATCGCGCCAGCTCTACTCATCATGTCAGCCTAAGTACCTCCACTGCTGGACAAAAGCCTCCCCAAAGAGTAGGGATATATAGCATAATCGCCACGCTTGGCAGACGAGTTGGCGATCGCATTTTGATAGTCATAGTTCACAGAAAACCGCTGCTGCCCGTTCTCTGGTAGGTATTCCCTCGGACGATTTCTACGACCCCACGGGATGAGATGGGGTAATGATATTCTATGCCGTCACCGTATATTACGCCGTACTCGCTATATTATTATTAACTTCATTGAGCGATGCCAAAAGTAGTAATTTTTATTATTTAATAGGATATCAAACGAGCAAGTGGGTCACCGCCGCCCATGGACACTCGCAGCTCCAGAGGAGCCGCAAGTGCGTTGCCAGCCTTTAAGAAAAGAATAGTCTCGCTTCTTGAAGGTTGCCAAGTTATACCGGATCGGAAATAACTCCTCAGTTAATTGATTCCACAGAGTGGTAGTGCGCGGCAAAAAGATGACCATTCATCCAGGTGATAAGGATGAAATTTCCACTTTGGCGAGAGGGCCTGTGGCGGAATGTGGCGGCAGGTATAAGCTCGAAAAATACTTCTGAACACTCCCCGTGATAAATGCGGTTTGCGCTGTCTACTATACGAGGTTTATGTAACATTAAGAGGAGTCTGTGTAATGATAAGTGCCATTTTAAACACTTAGCTTAACCTTCTTCTCGTTACAGTACTTTATAAGGGCCAGGAAACTAGCTAAACCCAAAAGGATACTTGGGGCGTGATCTACAATCGATATCGAAGCCAAAAATATGGTTTTAAGAATTTTTGTCTATTTACTTCAGTGTGTTCGATTCCCACCCAGTACAGATATTTGTGTGCATGAACATGTCTGTTTGTCCTGAGTCTGGATGTAATAATCTATATATACAAGTATGTATACCGAGTTATGTTGCTATAGATGATCGTGCGTTCGAACTGGTTTGTGCCGCAGTATATTTACATAATAAGTTTTTAATGTTGTTATGCGTACTGTATATGCCGCCGAATAGTAATGATAACGAATATATGTTGTTATTTAGATTATTAGAGAATTATTGTGATAATTACAAAGATTTAATAGTAATAGGGGATTTTAATTTGTATTCAAGCTCAATAAATATACAAAATTATTTTGAATACTTTAGCACTTATTGTGAATTTACCCAGTTCAACAGAGTAACAAATTGCAATGACCGCGTATTAGATCTAGTATTAAGCGAGGAGGACAGGGCGCTGGAAGTGCGAGCAGCCGAACCGATTGTGCCGCCTGACGCGTACCACCCACCGCTTACTATTGTGGTGACACCGCGCAAGCGAGCACGGTACGCCGAACGTACACCGCTACGGTCCGAACCCATTACCTCCGCCGCGGCCGCGTATGAGAAACATCACACACACGCGTCTTTCACCGGGTGGAATTTTTATAAGGCGAATTTTTTGTTGTTATATTCTTTAATCGCAGGCGTAGACTGGACACCAATATATTCCTTAGACTTAGAGAATAGTTTAAATTATTTTTATCATATTTTGAATGGTATTTTAGATAACTGTGTTCCAAAGAAACAGCGAAGTCGTGTAGGCTCGGGGTTCTGTTACCCCGAGTGGTACACGTTAGAAATAATTCGCAACATAAAGTTAAAGGCTAGGCTCCACAAACAGTACAAGGGTAGTGGCTCAGCTATTGATTATCAAGCGTTCGCTAAGTGTAGGGCTGCAGTAAAAAGTTTGATAAAGGGTGCATACAACAATTATAAACACCGCATGCAGAGTGAGTTCCAAGAAAATCCGAAGGTCTTCTGGGCTTATGTCAATTCAAAAAAAGACACTAGAAATCCCCACCAGATTTTCAAGGACGGGAAGGTACTTACTAGAGACCAGTGTGCCAATGAGTTCGCGAAATATTTTTACTCAGTTTTTAGCTCAAGAATACCTGATTTGGACGTAGAAGCGGCAATAAACCAGGCTGGTGGTGAGAATGGAGCGTCAAGGGTCCACCTGGAACAACTGTGGCTAGAGGACGTGCAGTTTGCCCTACAAACCCTAAAGCCAAAAAAATCTACAGGTCCTGACGGTATACCACCTTTCATTTTCAAGGACTGCCGATTGGTATTCAGTAGACCACTTCTGCACATTTATAATCAATGTTTGGCGACGGCGGTTTTTCCTGAGAGATGGAAAATAACTAAAGTAGTTCCAGTTCCAAAGGGAGGATCCACATCCAAGATAGACCAATATAGACCCGTGGCAGTACTCTCAACTCCAGCTAAGGTACTAGAGGCTGCGGTCCACAAAAGGATATTTACACAGGTTAATGTACAGCTCTCAGAGGCACAGCACGGCTTTAGACCAGCTAGAAGCACTACTAGCAATCTACTTAACTATATGAGCTACGTCACACCAGCTGTAGATGGGGGAGGGCAGGTTGATGTAGCTTATTTTGACTATAAAAAAGTTTTTGACCTAGTGGATAATGATGTACTACTTAAAAGGTTGGCAGCAACGGGGTTTACCCCCCACTTGTTGACCTTTTTTGCTAGTTACATGTCAAACAGGCAGCAGTACGTAGAATACGCTGGATACAGATCAGACAACTATTTTACTAGGTCAGGAGTAAGTCAAGGTAGCAACCTGGGTCCTCTGGAGTTCATACTCATGATAAACGACCTTCCTAAAGTCGTCAAAGATGCGCAATGTATTTTATTTGCTGACGACATAAAGCTGTATCACATTATCAACAATTTAGAGGATTGCCAAAAATTGCAAGAAGACGTAAATAGGGTTGTGACATGGAGCAAGGAAAACCAATTGGAATTTAACGTCTCTAAATGCATGACAATGACGTTTAGCCGTGCTCTTACTCCGGTCGCTTACCCATATCAAATAAAGGAAATACCTGTAACAAAAGTGACTAAAATCAAAGATCTGGGGGTTTATTTCAACTCTAATTTAGAATTTCGGGAGCACATCATAAAAACATGCAAAAAGGCTTACAGAAACCTAGGGTTTATGCTGCGGGTGGCTCGTGGTTTCACTAATATCAAAGCAGTGGTGGCTTTGTATAACTCTTTAGTTAGAAGCCAATTAGAATTTAATGCAGTTATCTGGTCTCCACATGAAACTAAATATAGTGTCATGTTGGAGAAAGTACAAAATAAATTCATTAGGTATATTTATAAAAAACTCTATGGGGTATACCCGTTTTACCCAAATAAGTATCCTACCTTATTCATTCTGGGCATGGTGGGATACAACGAGTTAAGAGTGAGACGAAGTTTTGCGCTAGTCTCTTATATTTTTAAGGTATTTAGGGGAAAGATACACAATCCGGACGTGTTGTGTAGGCTGGGAATGTGTGTCCCGGATAAATATGTGTGGAGGAGGCGACAGCCGCGCCTGCTGGCCATACCGCGCGCTCGCACCAAGCTGCTAAGCGAAGCTCCTTTCACCCGTGCACTGCGTACTCTCAACAGTATTGCAGACGAGATAGACGTGTTCTGTTGTACACTGGGCGAGTTCACAGTAAGGGCTCTTTATATTATTAGTTATTGCATGATATTATAAAAACCTGTAATATAATAGAAATATAATATGCTGTCTACATTATCGCATTAGGTTATATAACCTGTAATGATAATTGTAAAGAGGAAATAAATAAATAAATAAATAAATAAATATAAGTATGTACTCGTATTTACTAAAGAAAAGTAGTATAAGTATGTAGGTATGTAACTATTAGTTATCTGGTTTACATTAGTACATGCAAGCGCTGCTTAGTTTGGGAATAGATGGCCGTATGTGAATAATGTCCCAGGATATAATTTAGTTATTATTATCTTAGGGGGATATGCCATAATAGGCACGCCTGTCAAACGGGTTGGCGATCGCAGTAAGATGGTCACAGTACTCAGAAAGAAGCAACTGCTCGTAAGCTGTCGGTCCCGGTTGTAGTTGTTAAACAACAATCGATAAGCCATGTCAGATGCATAATGGGCGGCATGAACAACTGATACTACTAGTATACTAATACTATACTAGTATACTAATACTATACTAGTATTTAATATAATAAAATCGTAGGAAATACAAAATTGTACATTGAATATTTTTAAAAAGGATACTTGGGGCGTGATCTACAATCAATATCGAAGCCAAAAATATAGTTTTAAGAATTTTTGTCTGTTTGTCTCTATGTATGTCCGGGCTAAGCTCAAAAAGTACTGCAGGGATTTACTTCAAATTTTGCATGAATATTAACTAAGAGGTCACGCTATCACCTACGGGGGGGAGCTGTGATAATTTATAAAATTTAATAATAATTGAGCGCTTGCAACACCAGGGCATCATAAGCACGTTGCCGACCCTTTAAGACCCCATGCTGTAGTCGCTTGGGAAAACCGTAACATTAACGTTCATTCCACCTTTCCTCCGCTTAAGGTCCTCTGCGGACTCTGCCGAAGCATTCGAACCCTTCGAGTTGAATTCAATGAGATTATTTAATTTTATACCGTCTTTCCGTCTATGTCCGGTTCTGTAGCGCCTTAAGTTCCTCATTATTATCACATACATTATCATAATTTATTCAACTTTTATCTACAATCTATCAATAAAATACGCTTTACATCAAAATGCACAATATAAGTTGCCAATCAATAACATGCACTTATGCGTCAGACGTCACTTAATATGCAATCATTGTAGTGTCATCTTACTTGGTTAACTTAACAACAGTATTTTTCGTTTGGATGTCATTAATCAGCCTTCTTTGGCACGTATAAATAACAATAAAAATATCTTGGGACGTTATTAACACACGGCCATCTGATCCCAAACTAAGCAGAGCTTGTACTATGGAAACCAAACAATTGATATACTACAAATACTACTTTTCTTTTGTAAAGACATATTTATGTAGATAATTACACCCAGACTCAGGACAAACAGACATGTTCATGCACACAAATATCTGTCCTGGGTGGGAATCAAAACCACGACCTTCGGCGTGAAAAGCAAGTATTAATTCGAGTGTTACTGACAGGCCTGTTGGCGTGGTTGGCAAACCACGCCAACAGGCCTGTAGTCGGTTCGATTCCCGTAGAGGCTAAATATTTGTGAGGGTGCTTTATCCACATGAATTTTATTATACTTGAATTTTATAGCATTATTCGCAATGCAAAGCGTTAATCTAATCTCAATAATCATAAATTTCATCCGGCGGATCTCGAGCCAGCACCATCTGCCAATCCGGGGCCTAGCCCGGAATGGTAGATGGTGCTCTGTGTTAAACTACGAACAATATACACTGGCAGATCAAATTTAGAATTCCCTTGCTAACAACCTTCCGGAGGATGTAGGTATTATCCATAGGCTTTGTTTTCCAGAAATATGGCCGACTGATATATTCACAGTTGCATTTGAAAGATCATATCATATTGATAACACCTTCCAAATTATTAAAATTGAATTTTATAGCATTATTTATTTATTTATTTAAGGACATCCAGTAGCTGTTACATCTATTAAATCTAAAATGTTTTAATCTATACAATAATTTAATTTAAATGTACAGCTTCTAATGGTGCCACAACATGCACAATGACATTGGTGAGTAACACTGATAAAAAAACACGGTACAGGCTAGTCAGTATCCTCATATTGAAGACACTTAAATTAATACTAATTAAATAAAATAATAAATAAATAAAATAAAAAGGTTTTTATTCACGTAGACTTCAAAAAAGCGCTTGTAAATAGTCAGAACATGTTTGTAGTATTATAGTTGTATACATTATTATTTCTAGTAACATAGATATTAGGTACACATGTATTGATAGTATTAAAACATTAATAAAATTTATTTTATAACAGCAATGATATTTAGCTAGCTCGAATCAAGTTATTGTCAAGAGATTATGTTTAAGTTTAATTATCTAGTTTAAGTCTAATATTTGTAATAGGTACATATTGGCAATGGTTCTGTCTATATTAAGGTGATATTATTATGACGGACCTTGTGTTAATAACGACGGTCGCGCTTTAATGCTACCACCGGATCCAATGCGCCCCAACTGAGAAGACCCAGCGAAACAAACTCAGCGGGTGTCTCTACTACCGGTTTCAACACGGCCCAGTTGAGACGCTCCGGCGAAACATACTCAATGGGGCATATACACGAGATTTGGTCCACTTACTGTAATTATTTAGCAGGCAAACACAATATATGCTCGATCGGTTGTCTGATTATTTATTTATTTTAGGTTTAATATATTAGAAAGAGAAAATAAAAACGTCAAAATAAAAGTAACATTAATCATTTTGAGACACAACCAACAGTTCTGAAATTCGTAGAATATTTAAATAATAGATAGTTTTAATTACAGATAGTTCATGTAACATAAAAGATTACTCATGTCTATATGGCTATAAGATCTCCAGCGGACTATGTGCAGGTAGATGCCGACCGCCAAATGTCTTTATCGTCAATGTAATCCTTAGTAGTGTAATAACCCTTAGCCATAAGTTCATGTTTAATGTGTGACTTAAACTTATTATCAGGTAGTTTAGTTATATGAATAGGGAGCTTGTTATAAAACCTAGTACAATTTCCCATGAATGACTTTTTTGTTTTGCTAACTCTAAAGGCTGGTATAGCTAGTTTGTCCTTATTTCTTGTATTGACATTTTGCAAGTCACTCCGTTTTTTATATTTATCTAAATTTTTCCGCACAAACATTATATTCTGATATATGTATTCAGAACAGTAAGTATATTTACCTCTTTAAAAACGCTTCGTAGAGACTCGCGACTGCCTAGATTATAAATAGCTCGGACTGCTCTTTTTTGTAATACGAAAATAGCACTTATGTGAGCTGCTGAGCCCCACAGCAGAATACCATAGGACATAATGCTATGGAAATAAGCAAAATATACTAGTCTAGCAGTTGGTTCGTCTGACAATTGTCTGATTTTCCAAACTGCATATGAAGCTGAACTTAATTTGGCAGATAATTTTTGAATATGAGGACCCCATTGTAATTTTGAGTCCAGTGTTATTCCCAAAAATACGGTCGAAGGAACTAAATCTAAAACTTCCTCGTTAAGTGCAACCGTTGGTTTAATATGAGTCACATTCGGCAATGAGAATTTGATGCATTTGGTCTTTCCTGCATTCAAAAGAAGATTATTTGCCGAAAACCAATTTGATATGAGGCTGAGGGTTTTATTAGGTTCTATAAGATCCTTATCTTTCCTACTCACTTTAAATATGAGTGACGTATCATCAGCAAATAGAATTATGTCTGATACTTTCTCTACTAGATATGGGAGATCATTTATATAAACTAGAAATAAAAATGGACCCAAAATCGATCCTTGGGGCACCCCCATTTTGACAGAATGTCGTGTTGAATTTACCCCGTCTATTGAAACCAGTTGTTCTCGACCTGATAAATAGGACATTACAAGATCAAGAGATGTGCCAGAAATTCCATAGTATTTTAGTTTCACAATGAGCGTATGGTGGTCTACGCAATCGAAAGCCTTAGAGAGATCGCAGAAAACTCCCAGCGCATCCTGCGACCCCTCCCAAGCCTCCAATATAGACTTCATTAGTGTACATCCCGCATCCTGAGAAGAACGGCCCTTTGTAAACCCAAACTGCTTGTCATGCAATATCCCATTCATGTTAAAGTGCGACAACATCTGGCTGAGCATGAGCTTTTCAAATATTTTACTTAACGCTGGCAGTATAGAGATGGGTCGATAATTTGTGGCATTATTTGAACAACCTGATTTGAAAACAGGTACTACCTTACTGATTTTCATAAGGTCTGGAAAGACGCCATCACTTACACAGCTATTGAAGATGTTTGCAAGGATGGAAGCAATGTTTTGTATAACTGATTCAATGGCCATTACAGACAGTCCCCATAAATCCTCTGTGCCCTTTTTTTTAATGCTCTTAAAAGCTTTTAAAATATCAGCATTTGTAACAAATCGAAAACTGAATTTGGGCACAATTGGTTTAATAGATTGTTTTAAAAAGATTTCAGCCACATCCGGTGACGACGGGAGGCACTTAGTAGTAACTAGAGGCATATTTGTAAAAAACTCGGCAAAAATGTTGGCAACGGTAAGTTTGTCTGAAACAAGTTCGTCATTAATATTTAGTTCCACTGTTTGGTCTCTCAATCTTCTTTTACCCGTTTCAGTATTTATTATTTGCCAAGCTGATTTTATCTTATTATCGGAGTTTTTTATTTTTCCGCTTATATACAAACATTTAGCTAGGATGCAAACTTTTTTGAAAATTTTTGAATAGTTACAAACATAATTTTTAAAATTGACATCAGATGTATAGGATCTTCTGTCATACAACTCATATAGGACATCTCTACTCCGTCTAATGCCTTGAGTTGCCCAATTAGTAAATTTTATATTTTTATTGTCAACTTTAATGTTTTTTATTTTACAAACTTTATTAAATTCGTTACAAATGCAATTAAATAATATACTGTACATGTCGTTAGGGTTATTTGAGTTAGATGAAAGATGGCACAAACTAGTCTCTAGGTTGGAATTAAACTTCCCTAAGTTAGATTTTGTGAGTGGCCTACAAGTGATTATTTGCTTTTCTACAGTTATCACATTACTTAGTCTGATCATCTGGCATTTATGATAAGAACGAAGACCGCTTACTAAACACTTCTCAGCGACTTCAAAATTTGTAATAATGTTATCGATGCAGGTAGCTGATGTTGGTGTGACTCTTGTGGGCTCAGAGAATACACATTGAAGATTAAAAGACCGAAATAGAGACAAAAACATATTCAATTCAGGTGAAACTGTTAAAATATTTATATTGAAATCACCGCATACAACAATTTTTTTACTACTTTTGAATTTCTTAAGAATATCAAATAGATATATGTAGATGCAAAGAGCTTTAAGTCGGATGATGGTGGTCGATAAACACATAATATGTAATAGAATTGTGTTTCAACACAAGCTACCTCACACACACGCTCAATAGACATTTGTGAGATATCTTTCCGTTCTTTAAATTGAATTTGGTTCCGTAGAAGTATCAGTACACCCCCACCATCTGCAGAAGTCCGATTATAAAAACTGGCAACCCTATAGCCACTAACATTAAAAGCCATTTTGTGTGCCCTCAACCAAGTTTCGGTAAAACACAGAATATCTATATGAAATTTTTGACTAAAAAGTTCTACATCTAGTATTTTGCCAGAGAAGCGGTTAATATTTTGATGAGATAAAATTAAAAATTGATCACACTTCTCTGTTGTCTTACTTAATTGTTTAAATTACTAACTAAACTAATCTTAGTAACATTACTAAGCGATGATAAAAATAGTGACTTCGTCATACTACTTATGACTGAGTTAATAATTGAAGATACTAATGTAGAAAATAAATGTAAAAACTTTCTTGAGACATGTAATGTACTCATGGTCAACCTATTACTATCTATAAATTTATTTGTGTCAAAAAACATAAATTTGTCATTGTAATGACTGACTAGAAACTGTAGATGCATATTAAGTTTATGAATATAATTATTTATTCTGTCAGGCATGTTGGCCAAATATGGGAAGGCACACAATATTATTTTTTTACAATTTAACTCCAACATCTTATTAAAACTATCTGTAATATCTTTTTTTTTCAAGTTCTTACAATTTCCTACCAACAAAGTAATACATGAATTTTCACTGTGTTTATTCTTAGTTAATTTGTCTACAATATCTGAGAAATGTACTCCTGGCAAGCAGTAGTTAATAAAGGGACTACTTATCTTATTAATAAGCAAGGTACCAAGGCCCTTGCCTATATTGTCAGAATACAATATAGAGCTATATTTATTGTCACCTTGTGTACATACTGGTGACCCTGACTTTAGTTGTGTGCATGACTCCAATATTGTACTGCTGCTGTTTATTAATTCTATTGCATTTTCAGCTACCAACTTATTATTACACTTTTTGGTTGGCATTTGCATTTCATTTTTAAATGTCTTATAATTTATATATGTTAATGCTAGGGACTCTTCAAGTGTTTTAATCTCAGATAGCAAATACTGAGTGTCCTTTTCGTATATAATTTTACTGTCCTCTAACTTAATTTGAAAGTTTTCTATTTTATCTAATAAAGTTTTACGCTCTTTTGTTAATTATAACTAAAAGCTATTAATATTAGGTACACATAGCATAATATAGCTATATTTATATTACCTAATATTTTAATAATTATTCGCAATGTAAAGCGTTAATCTAATCTCAATTATATCAAAAATTAATTTCATGTTTAAAATACAAATGTTAGGACATCTTTACCGTCGTTTTACGTTCATATTTAAATTTGGTTTTTTTGTAGAATTTTCAATTTAATTATTGTATTTTGGGTATCAAATGCTACCGCGTGGGGGCACGTGTACTTTCCCTATAGATAAAGCCTACTCATCTATATGAAGCCTACATGTGACTCCAGAATTAAGAAGTGCATATTAATAATAATAATCGTTTCTGTGATTTTCGCGAATGGCTTAATAGCAAAGGGCTTAAAAAACAAGAATATCAAAAAGCAGTGCTTTTGGACACGGCTCGCATTGTCAGGAGGTTCTTGTTTCTAGAGCTACTGGTTGGCGATCCTATTTTCTATTTTTTTTAGATGTACATAGTTATTATTAGGTATTTATTAAGATACCATGGTGAATAAAAGAATAATAATATTATTATATGTTATATTTTATTATATTTATAATATAACATAGTGTTACTATAATATCTATTGAATTCGTGCCTTAATATAGACAGAACCATTCAGACACTAGAACTATGAATATCGACAATTAAATGTTCTTAGACTTATAAATAACCATTTGACAATAACTTTATAATTTAAAGATTCGATACAATAAGCTAGATTAGTAACTTAATAATTAATGATTCGATACAAACAGCTGATCTAAATATCTACATATGCCTATAAATAATGATGTTTAGTTAAAGATATAACTACAAACGTGTTCTGACTTTAAAATATCGCTTTATTAAAGCCAACGTGAATAAAAAAAGTTATAATAAAACTTTTATAAAACAAACTGTTCATTTTGTAGTCAACACGCATCAAAGCATACGGTAACCGCTGACAACCGAGTAGCCGTCTCCTTGTATTCCGATTTGTAGCATTAAAGATGCTTTTCTAGGGTTCCGTACCCAAAGGGTAAAACGGGACCCTATTACTAAGACTTCGCTGTCAGTCACCAGGTTGTATCTCATGAACCGTGATAGTTAGACATTTTCACAGATGATGTATTTCTGTTGCGGCTATAACAACAAATTAAAAAACAAAATAAAATAAATATTTAAGGGGGCTCCCATACAACAAACGTGAATTTTTGCTCGTTTTATAGCTAATGGTACCCTACAAGATGGACCGATGATCTTGTGCGGGTCGCTGGAAATCGCTGGATGCGGATAGCGCAAAACCGGCAATTGTGGAGATCTTTGGGGGAGGCATTTGTCCAGCAGTGGACGTCTTTCGGCTGATATGATGGTGATGATGATATGGCCAGAGAACGGGCAACTACAAGCACCATACTGCGATCGCCAACCCTTCCGCCAACGGTGGCGATTATGGCATATCCCTCCGTTCTTGGGGGAAGCTCTTGTACAGCAGTGGTCGTCATTCAGCTGACTTGAGTATGAAAGTTAAAGCCTACCATAGGTATAGCCTTCTATATTCACACTTAACAAAGAGTAACACACATATATGTAGTTGTAAACATAACGAAACTAAGTACCAATCAAATAGTGGATATCAGTTTACATAACACTCGAATTAAAATTTCAGATAGTGCCTCAACTGATAGGTATGCTTACAGAGGAGTTAAAATTTTATGTTTACTATTTGTTAGACATCGATCATCAATTTTAATAACAATAAAGTTATCAATGAGTTCTGTTTTTAGGGTATCATACCGAGATGATCAAATTGAACCTTTGTGGACTCACAACTCAGTCCTTCCGTCATTAATACATCGGTTTTACACATCATCTACTTCATTTATCTTTATTAAAACATACTTCAAAAAACAGTTAAATATTTACAATATTTCTAAGCTGAAGATAAAATATAATAATAACATAGACACCCAAATTTTTTTACAACTCTGTTTATTTCCAAAACACTTCCGTCTAAAATTGACCTCAAACTCAAAACCCATCGTCAAAACTTGAGGTACTTGAGAATAAGAAATCTTTGCCATTATTGAGTTTCCAACAACAAGGAGGTTAACTTGTACGCACGACTCCATTTCGACTTAATTTAAATCCTTCATTATACACATAAATTAAAAAGCCTGTAATTGTGTAATTAAAAAAAGAAGCGATGGGCCCTTAATCTTTTACAAACTTAATTAAAGTTATTTTTAGGATGGCTATGTAAGAAAACTTAATTTGCATAATTCAAAATAGATTTTGGTTTTTTTTAATCCCGTTGTATTTTACTTATGATAAAAATCAAAGGAAGACTTCGCCTGTCATACTTGAAAGAAGTAATATCTTACTTCTCTCTCAAATAACAAATTGTACCTAAAAATAATATCTTACGTCACTCTCAAATAACAATTTGGGCCTAAATAATATCTTGCTTCACACTCAAAAGACAAATTGTATACATACATATATAGACTTACGTTTGTTTCCCAGAGGGGTAGGCAGAGACAACGGATTTCTATTTGTCACGATCTTTGCACACCTTTTTTGCCCCGTTTACTGTCATTATATTCTTCATACATGCTCGCCGGTTTAGGGTGCTTCTGACCTGGCTTTTCTTGAGAACGTCTCCGATTTGGTCAGATAATGTTCTACGAGGTCTTCCCCTTCCGGTTGTCCCATTCACACAGTCTAGGTACACTTCTTTTATCAATCTTCTTTCATTCATCATCATATCTTACTTCTCTCTCAAATAACAAACTGTGACATAGACAAACTTAACTAATTTGATTTTATATAGTGTTAAATAAGTTTTAATACGTACAATGAAGGCACGGAATTGGCCGCACAAGTCCGACTCGTGCTTGGCCAGTTTCTTTAAGTTTATCAAGCTAACATTCACTTTATGTAATCGTAAATTGCTATGCAGATTAAGATACAGATTTCATATCGTGCAGTATATTAATTCCGGAATTTTTTCGTCATTATTTGAGTCATAAGTGTCATAATATATATCAGTATAATAACCTTTGACATCATAGTCCTTAGGGGGCACATGATAACTATATGTGCAACCCAAATATGATACCTATTTGCTATGTGGCTGACAGTAAAAAATATCAACATCCTATTTCGTCCCGTGGGGGGCGTAGAAGACCCGAGGGAATATCTTCCAGAGAATGGGCAGCAGCATCTCTCTGTGTACTAAAATCAGCATACTGCGATCGCCAACCCGTTTGGCAAGGGTCCAACGCTTATGGCATATCCCTCTAAATAATGGACCAACTCCATTGTGGAAACCTTTTGGGGACGCCTTTGTCCACCTTTGGATGTCGTGACCAGTATACATACTGACTTCTTCGTTGGTTTGACAGTACCTAACGTGTTCAACCACCGATAATGCACTGTTCCAAATTTCGGGTCGGATAAAACCGAGAAAGAGATTTTTCTAGGCTTGGAATATACTCAGTAGCATCCCGGAGTCTGATACTTGGCGTTGTTATACGCTCGTACGAAAGCTGAACAGGAGGGCTTCATAGAATAAATACACTTTCTTGCACCAGGAAACAAAAGTCATTATATTAATGTAATCATGTACAGGTACAATCGGCTTCTTATCGCTTTGTAGCGATCTCTTCCAGATAACCGCTAGGTGGACTACGAAAAAATAAGATAATTAAGGCAGTAGTTATTAGTGCACTATGGTGTGAATAAACAGTTCAAGGTTGTACAAATGTAAAAGTTACATAACTATATACTTATAATTGTATAGATACTTTAAATACTATACTGTATAACATGAAATTTTTACACAATAAACATATATGTTCAAATAAGGAGAAATTTAGAATGGGGTGACGAACAGATATTAACATGTAAGGAGAGAAGTGATGAATTTAGAGCGATTAAAACTGTTTGTTTAGTATAGAAACTTTTATAGAAAAAGAAAATAATATATAAGCGTAAAGAAAGACAATGTAATGCGATTCGATAGCTGGTATATTGAAGTTGAAATTGGAGTATTGCAACCACGTAACTTCGGTCTAGAATAAATAGTTTATCAAAGTCATAGGCAGTCGACTCTTTTTTAAATAAAAGCACATGCATACGTAGAGACGGCTGATTGTAACATCGATTACATGACTATCTGTGGCATCGTGGCTTCCAACTTGATGAAGCTTTTTTTTTTACGTGGTGGAAATGCTCTAGTCGCACGTGGCTCGACCCACTAAAACCATCACGATAGCTAGCCTCACAGTGCCTGTAGCGGGGGCTCTGGGTACTCGTGAATGATCTCGGTAGTACCCCCGCCGTACACTGAGCGTCCGCGAGACGAGACCCGGGGAGGAAAGGGGCCTGAATGCCTCCCCCCTCCCCAGTACGTACAAGCGTGTTACCTGAGCTACAGCAGGTTACCTTCCCGGGACCGCTGGCGCTCGGAGGTAAAGAACTCCACTCGTTCCCTCCCCCAAACGCCAGCGGTCCCAGTGGCGGCGCCCAATCGGGGAGAAGCCAATTGGATCGCATACCCTACCGCGCTGTGATTAGCTCCCAGCGCCGGAACTGGATGAACTTAATCCAATGCGGCACATTGGTTTGAAAGCCAGTGTAACTGTAGTTATTAATATGTTTGATTTACGATTAACTATAAATGTCCTCCTTCTAAAGGCAAGGAAGAACGATTCTAGGAGTAGGCTTATTCTTTTGCATTAATTTAAGATTATTAAGAAGTATATTTTCCTTTGTTACAGTTGTCAATAATGGGAATGGCATCGGAGAATTCCATTGTCTTGGTTGATTCTTTCCGCTACGTGCCTCCTGGAACAAACGAAAGTGACTGCGAACTTTACGAAGATGAATCTACCACGACCACAACAACCGAAGCAACCACTACAACAACTACAGAGGCTACTACTACGACAACAGAGCCCACTACCACAACCACAGAGCTCACCACTACCACAACAGAGCCCACAACAACCACAACAGAGCCCACTACAACAACAACAGAGCTCACTACAACGACAACAGAGCCCACTACGACAACTACAGTGACTACTACTACGACAACAGAGCCCACTACAACGACAACAGAGCCCACTACGACAACCACAGTGACTACTACTACTACAACAGAGCCCACTACAACTACAACAGAGCCCACCACAACCACTACTGAGCCGACTACAACCACAACAGAAGCCACTACAACTACAACAGAAGCCACTACAACTACAACAGAACCCACAACAACCACAACGGAACCTACTACAACCACAACAGAGCCTACTACAACAACAACAGAGCCTACTACAACCACAACAGAGGCCACAACAACCACAACAGAGCCCACAACAACCACAACAGAGCCCACAACAACCACAACTGAGCCCACAACAACCACAACAGAGATTACTACCACCACAACAGAGGCCACTACTACCACAACAGAGCCAACCACGACAACTACAGAAGCGACAACAACCACTACAGAAGCTACTACGACAACAACAACAACAGAGGCAACCACTACTACAACGGAAGCAACAACTACAACAACTACTGAACCTACGACAACGACCATTGAACCTACAACAACAACAACAGAACCGACCACTACCACAACTGAAGCTACCACAACCACAACTGAACCTACCACAACTACTACAGAAGCGACAACGATAATCACAACGACTACAGAATTAACTACAACAACAACTGAAGCATCAACTACAACAACAGAAGAAACCACCACCACAACAGAACCGACAACAACTACTACAGAACCCACGACAACAACTACAACGGAAGTAACGACTACAACACCAGTATCAACGGAAGAAACGACGACTATTACAGAAACTACCACCCCAACACCAGTAACAGAAGATACGATAACCGTTACAGAAGCGACAACAATAACCACTCCAAGTACTACAACGGTGGAAAATGAAATAGACACACCACCATATCCTCCAACCGAACCTCCCACTACAGGAAGCTCTAAAGGTTTTTGGAATGCCCTGACTATTACAATGGTAGTTTTATTATCATTATTGTTATTAGCTATCCTGTGTTTCATATCCTATGAACTGGGTCGGAGGAGAGCTAAATCTAAGCGAATACCAATTGTTTTAGAGGTTGAGGAGCTGCCACCCACAATGCATCTACCAAGAGCAAAAGGATACCCAGTACTACCCTTTAATAAATCTCCGAACGGTAGCGTACCCAAAGATTATTTTTATCAAGTTTGATCTTTATTATTCCGCCGAAGTCGAGATCTTAGATCTCTGACAGTTACTTCAGAACATTGGTGTGTTGTAGTGAGATTTATTTGATCCTAGTCTTGTCAGATAAGAGGCATAGGCGAGGTCTTCTTCAAGTTAATGCCATTTTAAGGCTGGCTTCAACAAACACGTGATGGACACAGAGAAACTTGGCGCCGGACTTAGGTGTAAAAATAATAGTTAACGGGCCGAGCAGGCCACTAAGATGCTAATAAACAGGGCGCTGGATTTTGTTGACTTTTAATTCAGACGTTTTATTAAATGCGGTAATGATATATTTTATTTATCCCGTTAAACACAGAAATCTGTTTCTAGGCTCTTGAATTACATCAAAAACATAATTTTATATTCTTCAGTCGGAGTCTTTAAAATGTCTAACGAATCAAAACTCTGAAGACTTTCCTTGGCTTTAAAGTAAAAGTTGAACAACAAAGTCAATTCAGGGTTATATCATTCTCATACTCATTTATTTTAGGTTTATTGTTTTACGTTCATCTTCAAACACTAGCTTCTAGATGCATCTAATGTAAATTAAGTTCATTAAACTGGCGTTTCGTTACTACATATTACTTTTACTGTCCCATTTAAATGATCAGTTGAATGTATTTCATATCCTGAAGTTATTTTACTTACAAAATATCTTACATAGGTGTCATAAGCAACTCATTCGTTTTAGAAAGTAGTTTATTTGTTGGTTATAATATTATTTTCTGTACTTCCGTTAATTTATGTATCTTCTATTCCTATTATGTTTATTTTATCTAGTATTTAGCTTTCAAATGTATTTAACAATATTCATGTGCATACATTATTCTTTTAGTAACTACATACATATATCTATTAAAAAGTATGTGAAATTACGTAAGAAAAGACAATCATACTTGAATTTTGATAATTCTTTTTTATCTTAATTAATCTACAAAATAACATGATAAAGCAGTAGCATATTTAGTTATGTCAACGAGTGCAATACAATTTATCTGCCTAAAAACATCATGTTATACACTTTCTATAATTATCATCTATAATTATCATTCATACAATCATGTACCTGTAATAAGTCAAAGTACTGCTCGAATATCTTTTGTAAAATATATCAAAGTGTAAAATATATACAAGTAATTAATTATTAATTAGACTTTTTTTGTACCTACACATGCCTATCTTCAGTATGTATATATACATATGTTTTGTTCGACGTGTAAAAATTGTTTTAGTTCAATTTGTACTAGAGACATCTAGCGGCAAACCTCGGAACTAGCAGCTAATTTCAACGTAAAGGAAATGGCAATGTAATGCGAAAAAATGTTATCTACAATCGATTAATAAGAAATACATTAATCGGATATTTGTTAAAAATAACACAATTAGATTTATATTATTCTTTATTTTATGGGTATTTGTAATGTGCCACTATGGCGTTTTACAATATGGCTATACACTCTATAGATGCAGTAACTAAACGCACTTGTTTAAACAAACGATAAGATTATATTTTAATTATACTGATAACTATCTTTGGTGACGCCTGTTGGGTTGCAATCACATTTAGACTGACTACATGTGTTCGAAACTCATTATATTTTATTAATTTTACATTTACTCTAATACATTTTCCGATAATGTATGTGATAGATTTTAGATTAACTTATACATTAATTGCGCATTTGGAGTGTTATTCATGGTCACAACTATCTGATCTAAAATTAAATAATTTTTATTCATGTTGCCGACTAAAACTATTTAAGTAACATTTCAGGCAGATGGTATTTAGCTTGAAAAATGTGCAAATATTGACATTTTAAAGGACATTCCGTTTTTATAACTGTTTACAAGTAAATATACAGGATAATCTAACAATTTAATAATAGCTAATAATGTACTTAGTTCAATAAGTCAAACAAATTTTGATATCGTATTAAATTTATTAATTTATTTCTATAAATTTATTAAAAAGTAAAGTAAAAGTAAAGTTATTTTCTAATAACTCTCTTTTTATGGATTCCATTTACATTTTTGAGGTATTCTACTGAAGTATTCTAAGACTACTCACTGACCAGTATTTTAATTTCAGTGTTTAAGGATAGATAATCTTTAATGAACCATGTTTATTTCATTGTCAATTTGGTAAATCAAGATTCATTAATTTAATTTATGATAATATTAAAGAGTTGGAGACGAAAATAGTATCAATATCTGTTAAGATAATGACTATATTGGTAAATGCATCATTACTTATTTCAATTTACTAATTACTGATCTTTGTTGTTGATAATGTTTGGGAATTCAAAGATTTATACAAATGAACATCTTTTTATTTCAATTATCTAGTAATGAAATCTCAGCGAAGACGATAAAACACTACCTATGAATAATAAAATTATGCACAATTGTAATTAATTAGTAACTTCTCGGTCATACGTATTGTACCTTTGGTAGATTATGTAGTAGTTTATATTTTTGTGGTAATTAGAAATTTACGAACCCAATATAACCTAGAATAAAAAAGCAATTTTCACTATCGGTAACGCCAAGGGATTAACCGCGCAACGTCGTCCATGTATAATATCGTTTTTTTATCTATCTGAAGCGTGCTAATAATAATCTGCTAATGTGTGAGCCCACATTTTTTTAATGTTGGTACGATATTGATTAAGTGCATTGTCAAATTCGTTTCGAAATGTAAAATGTCTCGTTTACTTTTGCTTCTGTCAATAATTCCAGTTTTTTCTGAAGATATATTTGGTACATTTTACTCATTTGATGTGGATTTTTATCGATCGTTCGATGACAAGTGTTGTGAAAATAAAACCTCGTGGTATTTGGTGGACTACGCATCTTTAGGGATTTTGGCGCCAGAGACTAATATCCTGTATGCTATTCGTGCTTCAGAAAATAGTTGTACGTCGTCATTTCCTTTTATATTACTTCCAAATAGTACATTAGAGTTATTGGTGTATTTAAGTACAGTGTCCGAGGCTAGTGGCATTGTAGTATCAGTTATGAGTGAACATGATAATACACCTCTACAGACCCACTTTTACAACAGTACCAGCGATGGCTTCGTTTCTGGATGGTCCAGGATAAAGATGGCCGTGAAAATAAATAAGTTCGGTTACGTAAGTATCAAACACTGTTAATTTCTAATGTGGTAGACACATCGTATATAACAAAATTAATTCACATATTTTTACCGAAACGTCTCATCATATGCTTCCTAGAATACAGATATTTTTATGAACTTTATAGAATTACTATAGTAAATTATGCTAATTATAAAACACCCATTCTATAAATAAGATATAAGCAGGTATATTCATAAATATAAACTAATATGAAATAAGAAATACATTTAATCGGATAGGGATAATTTAAAATAAATCTAACCATTCTTACCCCAAATATTCTCTATGAAATTCATGTAAAAGGTCGTATACGATCTCAAATAAGCTATAATCTTTTGGATTTAAAAATAGTTGTTCTTATTGACGTTAATTATAATCAATATTATTTGGTTTAATTATATTAAGATGAGGTTAGAAATATCTTCAGTATGAATTGAGTAATATACATATATATGTATATATATTTAACATCAGTTTGAAGCATTATTATTTCTTTTTCAAAATTTTTCAAAATATTATTTTAGTTTTCAAAATAACTACTGGGTGTTAAATTGTATTAATTTAGAAAGATTAATAATATAAACTCCTTTGCAAAAAAATGGGCAGTTTTGATTTTTCTATGTTATTGGTAATCATTTAGTTCTAGAGAGGTTTTTATAACCAAATTATATAACTGACTCTCCAGAAAGAGTATGGGTATAAAAAAGTTAGGTACCAAATTTGAAACATGTCTTTTTTTAAATAATAATCCGTTTTTTTAGTTTATGACTACTTACTTACTTTTCGTGGGTTAACGGCTAAAAGGTTATCAGGCCGCTCAACTAACTTGTCGATATTTTTATAAGGATAATTTATGTTTGTTGCATAATCCTGCCTTGTGACATAAAACAGATATCTCTGTCTTGATTGTTATGGCAGAAAAAGCAATGGTACGTATCACTGTGGTTAAACATAAGTTGTTCAACCGTCCAAAGAACCTGAACTCGATACTAAGAGGTTCCGTTCAAAGACGGCAAGGTTCTGGGAGAAAACGTTGCACAAAACCACGAGACGACCGCATTTTAGTGACTCAGGCACTGACGAACCCCAAATGGCAGTTGCAGTTACAATAACCTCAAAATAAACCTTGAAAAGGTACGAGGTCAACGACCAGCGCGAGCCCCAAAGTTTATCCGTGACCACCAGATTGCTCAATAGAGGTTCCCTAGAAATCTTGGATACTAGGTAACTGCAGTAGCATACTCTTCTCCGATGAGAGTCTCATCATCATCATCATATCAGCCGAAAGACGTCCACTGCTGGACAAAGGCCTCCCCCAAAAAACTCCACAATTGCCGGTCTTGCGCTATCCGCATCCAGCGATGTCCAGCGGTGAGAGTCTAATTTGTCTGAATGGTGAAGATCGCCAATGTCGGTGTTCACCATTCAAGCAGTATAACAGCGTGTAGCAGTATAATAGCGTGCCCCTGGTCTTAACCAGGGGCACGCTATGCCAATGAGTTTTTCGACGAAATCAGGGTGAAGGGTCCGTTATGTTTTGGACAGGCGTAACTTCCAGCTATCGTACTGAGACAGTTTTCATTAAAAATGTGCAAAGGTATGTAACAGAAATCCTTTGTATGCACAACCCGATAGACAATAATGCTCGAGTGCACCGTTCTGGAGACGTAGATGCTTATATGCAAGAAGTCGGTATTCATTGTTTAGATTGTCAGCGCGGAGTCCCGACCTTAACCCCATTGAGCATGTCTGGGACTTCCTAAAAAGGCAATAATGACGAAATATAATCTGGATCTCGTCAGATTACAACTTCCATAAAACATCAGGGAGCAACTCAGGACACCATCAGAAAATGCCAAAAGATTACATGCCGTAATAGCTGTAAGAGGATGTCATTCATGTTATTAATTTCTACTTTTAAAGTCCTTTTTTATGAAAATACCGTAAAAATACTCTAGTATTAGTCTATATTTTATTATACCCACAAAGAATTCGATTGTAACATGGCTCTCTGTTTACATTGACTATAACACCGATTTCAGTGTTAATTCCCATGGATAATAAGAAATTTTTAGTCAACTATGCTAATGACATACTGAAATATTATTATTCATAGAAAAGCCAATGACTGTAAGTTGCCCGTTCTTTTCTTCAAACAGTTATTAAATTAAAAAGGCATACAACTTATACTTATTAGTATTTGTTTTGTACCCAGTTCACGATAGCAAAAAAAATTGCTTAAATTCAAATTTTATAGCATCATTCGCACTGCAAAGTGTAAATCTAATCTCAATAATATGAAATCGGGCCTGCGGATCTCACAGCAGCACCATCTATCTACCAACGCGGAGTTAAGCTACGAACGATACACACGGGCAGATCAAATTTAGGATACCCTTGTTAACACCATTTCGGAGAATGTAGATAGGGAATGTAAGTATTCTATTTAACATGGCCGACTGTACCCTAGAGCCTCTCGACGTTTAAATTTATGATTTCCCATTTTTATGTAATTAATAATTTTCGATATAAGTTTAAAGTTTTTTTTTAACCGACGTTTACAGTTAGCCTAGGACGCTTTTACTGCTTCACCAGACTGTAGAAGATAGCGAGAGTTCTAGCTATCAAGCAAATAGCAAACTAAGTAAACCACGTCAGAGGGCACCCCCTTTGAGGAACGAACTTCAAATCAGTGGGGTTACTGACATGGAGATAATAATAATAATAATATCTGGGGACAATGTCACACAGATCATCCTAGCCCCAAACTAAGCAAAGCTTGTACTATGGGTACCAGGCGACGATATACATACTTATATAGATAGATAAATACTTATATACATAGAAAACATCCATGACTCAGAAACAAATATTCGTGCTCATCACACAAATTATTTGCACTTACCGGGATTCGAACCCAGGACCACCAGTTTTGTAGGCAGGAGCTCTACCAACTAGCCCACGGTGACCGTCAACACGAGTGGGTCAGTTTTAGGGATGTTTTTGTGCATCTTTCGCTCTACATTAATACGCGAAGCCGCTCATATATACGATACGAATCACGTCATTGGGTCACGATGGGCGATGGTCGTCTCGGCGCATTTTGAATTGTATACAGTATCTTGAGAGTGTGTTATAATCTTAAAGGTCTCGTTCTAGGTAAGTCGTGATAGCGTCGTCTCGATCATGACACGACGGTGCTTAAGAGAGAGGACTGCCGTGACCAAAGCATACGACTCCATCGTATCCCTTAAATGTAATGCTAGCTTCGAAAAGCTTTTCACGGATTTTCCTTAACCGGCTATTTCAGAGAATGCAGGGTTAAAAATAACCTTACATTTGATTTTATCACTAGCCCAAAAAAACACTTAGTCAAACTTATGCTAAATTGAAAAACTTCTAATCGAAGGATGCCCAAATATATTGTAAAGTGTATTCCAAGCAGGCCCGAATAATGGAAACTTGAAAAATACTTCACCAGAAAACAATCGCTAGTTCAAAAGTCACTTGGTCAAAATCATACAAGCACAAAACACAATTTTATTATCATGAATCAAATTGTATTTGAATTTTAGCCTCATTAGATAGCTCAGGAGAGGTTTATGCTCGTAGTTTCACTGCGAGATCAAATCATAAATGTGGAAATCCCCAAGCGAACCATAGTCACTGACATAGCCCGAATAATTGCAATGCTGAAGTGGTAGCGAGCTAGCAGTACATAGCTTGTGGAACTTACAGCCGCTGAGGCAGTTAGGTTCTTCAATTGCGACCACGAAACGAAAGACGCAGCGAAGGCAGGCCCCCTACAAGATGGACCAATGATCTTGTGAGGGTCGCTGGAAACCGCTCGATGTGGATAGCGCACGACCGGCAATTGTGGAGATCTTTGGGGGAGTACTATATCCAGCAGTGGACGTTTTTGAGTTGATATGATGATGAGGATATTTATCACTAACTCAAATGACCGATTGATCTGGCAACAATCAACAAATTGCCACACTATATTTCAATTTTGGGGAATCACAGCATCAGTTCTGCGTACATCCACTCTGAATTTGGTGTTTACAACTGCTGGATACGAAACCAGTATGTTGTACGTAGCTTTGCACATAATGACAAGGTTCTTTAAAGCTTATCTATGTTGGCACACATGGCACCAATACCAAGCACCAAATCCTGGCGTATGATGTGAAAGGCTGTCCTATTTATATATTTTGAATCGCCCGAAAATAATAAAAATAATGCTGTAATGTTTTAAGGTTCAAGCAGAATGTAGAAAGCTGAAAAATCTCCCTTAAAAAGTTTGAGCAAATAATCCGTAACTCGAAGAACAATATATTCAAGAACGTTCGATAGCAAGTGAACATTGCTATGAGAACTTATAATAAGACGCATAAATTAATCACAATATACATGATGGCATCGTCAGATGTTTCTTACCAAACACTATTTTAACTATAATTTTTCAATTGGGCGTATGTCTGTTTCCGTTTTGGTATCTTGAAAAGCATTCTCCAGACTACCATCAACTTTCGTAATAACGATATTCAGATTTAAGATTATTAACATTTTTACTTGAAAATTATTATTATTGCACAAGTATTTTTCAGGAAAACCGATTTTAGATTCTGAAGTGACACTTTTAACATGCTCTGGTAATGCCATTTCTAGAGCAGAGTAAGTTAATTTTTTTTGTTCAGACTCTACACGTGGTAACAGAAATGCAGTCAATAGTCCACAAAGCACATTTGAAATCGATATTTTGGGAATATCAACCTAGACTAAACTATTTCATTCGTCCACACGTAACTACACTAGTTTGTGGTTAGAGTTTGAATAGAATAGATTTTTTCTGTATTCGAGTAACCAAGACTAAAATCCCATGGAAGACCGTACAACAGTGACCAACATATTTATAGTGCCAACTCGCGACCATGCTTAAGACACTGTTGCCCACAACTCTGCACACTATAGAAGCGCACCTTTTACCCATTGTTACGTAAAAGTAATTGCGACTACAAGCGCATCTGCGAACATCCCCGACGCACTACAGAAGCGGGGTAACCCCACCAGTATCGTAAACGCATTGTAATATTATATCTTCTCGTCCAAAATACCGCAGTGTCTCAAGTCGAAAGTCTTCGACCAGTGTGTGTTGCCAGTGATGACATACGGAACAGAGACGTGGTCGCTCACTATGGGCCTTATTAGAAGGCTCAAGGTCACCCAAAGAGCAATGGAGAGGGCTATGCTCGGAGTTTCCCTGCGGGATCGCATCAGAAATGTCGAAATCCGCAGGCGAACCAAAGTCACCGACATAGCCCGAAGAATTGCCAAGCTGAAGTGGCAGTGGGCAGGGCACATAGCTCGTAGAGCCGACGGCCGTTGGGGCAGAAAGGTTCTCGAGTGGCGACCACGAACCGGAAGACGCAGCGTGCGCAGGCCCCCTACAAGATGGACCGATGATCTTGTGCGGGTCGCTGGAAATCGCTGGATGCGGATAGCGCAAGACCGGCAATTGTGGAGATCTTTGGGGGAGGCCTTTGTCCAGCAGTGGACGTCTTTCGGCTGATATGATGATGATGATGATGATTGTAATATTAAAAGTGGAGAGCGCTGTACGATCTTTGCGTATATCTAGCCCACAGGTTGCACGTTGACTTAGATCAATCTAATTGATACTAAAATCATGTTTGACTGGTACAATTTATAAAATCCTCCATTAAAAGAATCGATTTAGTAATTCAATCCGAATTAATCTACTTTACCATTTCCTATATCCATGTTTTATTAACATTTCAGGTCAACATACGAGGAAAAAGTCGAGGAGATGAGTTGGTTTTAATAGATTCAATATACTTCGCACCAAATGTCCAGAAGAAAGAAAAAGAAAATTATGATGTTGAAGATGAAATACTATTCTCTGTACCACGAGGTGCGAACACCTTAATTTATGAAGAAGAATCGTTTGACGAAAGTGACAAAGCACTAAAATCCTATGCTGGTTCCTTTGATTATGATTTTCTTCGTGAAGGTTCTGGCGATGGTGAAGAATGTCCGGAGACAGAACCAAGAGAACCTATTTTAGGCCTCTGGACATTAATACTTATAGGCGTTGGAGCAGTAACACTACTTGCCCTAGTTGGTGTTGCTGGTTACTATATCGGTAAAAGGGCAGGCCGCGACCATAATCCATTAATTGATGTTGAAATTGAACCTCAGAGCGTAGTGAATATACCAAGGGCTAGACCTGTTAGTGGTTTAAATGTAAGAGAGTATTACTAAACAAAATATACAGAACAGCTACAATTATAAAATGACAATATAAATATATAAAATAAGTGATACGTTTTAGACCCGATTTTATCGAAATCTAGATTTTTCACCTGTACATTATTGCAAATAAGTTCAATCAAATAAAAAAAACTAGTATACAAAGGCACTTTGTGTGATGCAACATAGAGATCACGGTAAAAGAGCATCTTGTACAGAATAATTCTGAACAGATTTAAAAGAAATTTTGATACTGCCCAAGGAAACATATTTGCACGTAATTACAATGCCAATTCTTTTATTTTCATCTTTAGAACTGAATAATTTGATGGCAGTTAGAAAACTAGTCAAAATTTGAAAATCTCAGTGGATTCACACTTTCGTTTTGTGGCACTAAGACAGATGCCTGAAACCACTAAGTCGTAGCCAATTCACGTCAGCAAATCAATAATACAACTATTTCCTTTGAGACCAATATCGGTGGCACCTACCAGCTAAATTAAAAATGCTATACGTAAACTGTCTCGCACATATTTAATAATAAACGATAATTATAGTTTTAAAAACAATAACCGACTTCATTGTTTTTTTTTTACTTAAGTTTGTTATTTAGTATGAACTTATATGGGACGGTATGGGTACGCATCCTACAATCAAATTAAAATAAAATAACCAAAATCGGTTCACAACCAATGGAGAATATAAGTAAGTACTAACGCCTAATTAGTAGTTACTTTTGTGAGCCATTTGGGGTTGAAACCCTTGGCCCATGGGGTCTAGGTCATTCACTCTTCAAGAGCATTGCAATAAAAGAATGATCGACGACACCCGTGACCAGTGGTTGGTTGTTTTTGCTAGTTTTAAAGTTTAGCAGACTATTAATCCCGCCTCTCATAATATCTGGGTTATGTATGATAGAGGAATTTATTAGTAGGATTTAGTAGTAGGATATTATTAGTATAACCGTCGTTCTACTATATTACATTATAAGGTTAAATAGATTAGAAAGAGGTTATATCCTAATGTTAATTACCTAGTAGAATATGGGTTAATGTGAAAGATATGAACGCTGGAAGACGTCAAGGAAGATGTGAAGTAATATGTAGCTTCAAAAAGAAATGACATAGCACTGTCCCGACCTTTAATGCATTTGAATAAGGGCAAGAGAAAGGGCTGCGCCTTAAACTCAAATTGAAACCATTTAAATTTTAAATAATCTATATTTTAAATTCAGAAATACGGGACGAACAAGCCAAATTCATGTAAAAAATATGTGTCTAATAAAATACCGTAAAAACGTGAAGAAACGAAAAGGGGATCCCCTTTTTGGTTTCTTCCTGTAAATTATTAATTATTGCGCTGAATTCGAATAAATTATAATAAGGGAAAGAGGAAAAGTTGCGCCTTAAACTAAATTCTGGGTAACTGGTGGCGCCAGAGTATTGGCCTTCGAACAACTGAGTAATTAGAATAACATAATAATTTAAATATTTTTATATTTAAACAACAAATGCTTAATCATAACAATGTAATTAGCATGTTTATCAATAACCGACATATTTAAATTTATCGGTACCATCACGTATCGGTACCGGCACTTATCTCTGTATCGTAATAATCTTTATGAATAAGCATCTTATCAAGATGTTTCAGGGTATTTACATTTTGTTCTCGGCGCTAGTGAGTAATGTTAAAGAATCAAAAAGGGCAACTTGCAAATATTAATGAAGAAAAAACAAATATTATCTATTTTTCCTAATTATTATAGAAACACGCATTTCTACTTAGCCACACCGAAATAATTTAATCTAATCTAAAGGTAAATAATTGTAAGTCACATGGTTTACGCATGATTTGGCCATAGACTAGTAAAAACATTTTTTTACTGTCTTGATTATAGTAGAATATTGTGAACAACCTGGAACAGGAAGACCGATGATCTTGCAACGTGCAGCATAAGGCCGGCCATTGTGGAGACTTTTTTTATTTATCTGATATATATTCAAAGATTATGTAATAAGAATAAGAATAATTTATTATCCAAAGTAAAGTAACATAAATCCTTATAACTAGTTACTGAAGTAAAATACAAAAATGAGCATAACTATTTATTATAGCTTTCACACTAGGGCTAGCCTTTCTCGTGAAAACCCAAAAAAATTATGACTTTAAGATACATTGATTGAGATTGAGGGATTCGATGCGGACACCAAAAATGTACACTGTACACCTTAGCCATCTAGCCAATAACATCAAGGTTTCGTTGCGTCCTCTACCGTTTCCTTAACGATAAAAATAGACAAGTATAAATGATAACTACAATTTGTCCGACTTTTATGACACTGTCCGACACATGGGATACACCCTCACTAATAAATGTTCCGTCTTATTCGCATGAATGATTTTGACAAGGGATCTCTCAAATTGATACGTGTTGTTGTGTAATGTTCCAGATTTTATACCCAAGTACAAATTAGTCAAAACTGCTATGAGAGAAAGAAAATGTGTGCTCGCACCTCTCCTAATTGAGGAAATAAAATCAAGCAAGTGGCACCATATGATTTTCTTTTTACTGCCCCAGTGAACGATATCAGGCTAATGATGATGATTAAAAACACTTTGTCAAAGTAATTAGCACAAAGATTGTTTTCTAATTGGTTATTGGTCTAGTTTGTCATTGTTGGTGGATGCTTCATTGGTCCAGTGTCAGCGTATTCATCGGCTCATAATACGGGTTCTAGTCTTTGCTGATCTTGCCTTGCGTAAAAGAGCACGTAAAGGCGATCTGTCCTGCACATGATCTTTCCCCATTCAAGTCAGCAGTAATCAGGGGTGCAGGTGTATACCTTTATTTATTTGAACGCCATTTAAGAAATCAATTTTCGGTGACTTAGCCGGTAGAGCCCCAGCTGGATATAGGCCTCCCCCTAAGGTTTCCATAATGTTGTCATTTGGAGGGGTTTCACTTAGTCACCGCGTTCGTCATGCGAGTTGGTGACCGCAGTCAGGTTGTCGCTAGTACACAGGAGGCTCTATTGCCCGACTACGTGGTGTATCCCCTAGTCGCCTTTTATGACACCCACGGGATGGTAAGGGGTAGCCCTGTTATTCGTTCATTCGTAGTGTTTTTAATACGGAAACCTAATTAATGCGCTTAAATTATTATGTTAAATTGATCGACGCCACACGTGACCAGAGGGCTGGTCTATTTTTTGCACAGAGAATAAGCATTGCCATACAACGTGGCAATGCTGCCAGCCTTCTGGGCACGATACCCTTTGATGCCGATGCGGAGCGCTTAATGGATTGCCTTTAGTTAGTTTATTTTAGTTTAGTTTATAGCATTATAGGTAAAATTTCTTATTAAATAAATTTCTTCTTATTAGAAAATTAGGTATAATTTAAATTTAAATTGTTGTTTTTTTTATGTTAAACATATCTACAAGCTCGTAAAAACTTTGCATATTTATATGAAGGAAATTGTAAATAATTAACATAATTAATGTAACAAGTTAATTATTTGAATTGTGTATAAAAACCAGACAAAGGCACCTTCCGACATATTTTTTATATGTGAACCACAAACGGCCACTTATGTGGGAGGTAACTCTAATTGTCTACGTGATTCACAGTACACAAAACATAACACATACCTTTTTAGGGTTCCGTAGCCAAATGGCGTAAAACGGAACCCGTATAGATTCGTCATCGTCATCGTCACAGCCACTTTTTTCCGAATCTATACGAGCTGTACCGTTGAAACTTGGTAAGTAGATGTATTCGGTGAACCGCATTAAGATTTTTACACAAAAATAGAAAAACAACAATAATTTTGGGGGGTCGTTTACGCGAGAGACACTTTCAAAGTGGTGAAATGAGTGCCCCCCCCCCCCCTGTAACTTCTAAAATAAGATAATGATAAAACTAAATAAAATATATGATGTACATTACCATGCAAACTACTAACGAAAATTGGTTTGAAAGAGATCTAGCAAGTATTTTTTTTAATACGTGATAAATCGTAAACCGCTATTCGCTTTCATATAATCAGCTGAAATTCTTGCTGCTACGGAACCCTTCATGGGCGAGTCCGACTCGCACTTGGCCGTTTTTTTTAATTTAAAAGTATGAAATGGATCACGTTCCAGTACGAGGTGAACAAAAAATATTGCTATGAAAAAATCTTTGGTAGAAAATTATTGGTGTAGCTTTTGTCCACTTACCATCAGGACAAGCACTTGCTCGTTCACCTTGACCTTATATGCAGGGTTACTGGGTAAGCCGACCTAGATTACAGAATTTCTGATTAATTTGTATGGAGGCGCTCATAGCTAGATGCTCTCACCGATCCGTAAGCGATCGGCGAGGTTAAGCAACTAGGCTCTCAATCAGTCCATAGATGGGTGACCGCCAAAGTTGTTTAATTTCTGATCGTCTCAGTGCCTCGGAGGGCACGTTAAGCTGTGGGTCCCGGTAGTAGTAGACAACAGTCGTTAAGCCATGTCAGAGGCCTACTGGGCGGCTTGAGCAACCCTGACACTAGGGTTACCACTTCCCATACGATAAACAAGCAACTAATTTGTAAATATAATACCGTATCTCAAACTTAACCGTTTTCAAGTTATTGGACTTAAAGTGTTTTACAAAAATTGCCCAACATTTTGTCTATCGTCCCATTTTTCATGTTTTGTGGCACTTATTTATTTGTTTTTGTTGTTTTTACTTGGTTAAATACCTTGATAACTATTGTCATAAATAAATTGCAGGCAATTAAACTAACTGGCTCACAGAATAATATTAAAAGTAAAAAAAAAAAAAAAAAAAAAAATATTTCATAAAAAAGACAAGATGCCGATGTGTTTAAAAATACTATTATTATAATTTTATTTATTTATTATTATTTTCAACTCATATAAGTCAGATAAGATGAAAACTATAACCCCATAAAGGATCTATATCAACTTACCCAGTAACTGTATGTATAAAAATGAATGTTTGTCTGTTATGTCCTCTATAGAATCGTAAACTATGCATTCGATTTGATCTTCAGCGAAGTGTTGTGCATGAGTCCACGAAGATTTCTGAGTTGGTACGACCAATCTTCGACAGATGGCGCCTCTATCATTTCAATGAATTTCATATATTTGGTGGCGTAGCAACGCGCGCAGGGTACAGCTATTATTCTATAAAAAAAAATTAATTACTGGAGAGAAAATATTTTTTTTTTATTATCACCTCACAATGAGGTGGTAATGGAAAACTAGGTGCCAAGGGTCCATTAACCATAGTACATAACAGCAAATCACAATGTAAAAACAAGCAATTACCAATAAAAAATTAAGCAATAAGCAAAAGATAAGGTAAAAACCAAGCCTAGAGTTTCTTTAAAACTCCTGACCGTTCACTTAAATAGCTAGAGTAAGCTGCAGGTTAGCTAGGTTAGGACACCGGTGAGGACCGCGGTAACTCCCTGTCCCTGACCTATTCTCATTCTTCTGGTGGCGACCATTTCCAGTCCTCGGAGGTCCTAGTAATACTGCGTCCAGCGATGAACTAATGTGCTCGTCGCTCCAACTAAACTTCTCTGTAACAACCCTGCAATATAGATAAATTGCAGAATCTTTTTGGCAGGAGTATCGATAATATCGTCCTGGTGCAAGAAGTGTTGGCCCAGGATGGTGTGACGTTTATGCATCTGTGGTTCACACACGTATAATCGCGTCTTTGTATGTATGTACATCTTTTTACATAATTTGCCCTTTCAGCTTTGGTCCAAACCCCCTAAACCTCAATAAGGGTGCCATCGGGTATAGTCAGTAGTAGGTTGGGACCCAATACGTTCGTCATTTGCAAATTTTAAAAAAAATTGATAATACAGTACGAATTTAAATATATTTAATAGCAATATACCTTGTTATTTGTAATAGAATATAAAATTTGCGGTAAAGCAAAAAAATAAATGACAATCAATATAGAAAATTTATATGTACTATTCATTCTGCTAATTAGCAGTTTAATCAAGCTGGGATATAATCTGCATCGCCCTCCCGCCCGTAAAAATCATGCTCATCCAAGAAGGACAACATAAACAAGTTGAGAATGATCCGTCACGGGCCATTCTCAATTGCTCGAATACCTAATAATATAATATAATATCCTGGGACATTATTCACACACGGCCACCTGATCCCAAATTAAGCAGAGCTTGTACTATAGAAACTAGATGACTGATATATTACATGTACTACTTTTCTTTTGTACGGAAACCAGATAACTGATATTACATATACTACTTTTCTTTTGTAAATACATACTTATATAGATAACTACACCCAGACTCAGAATGACATAGTTCAACAGACATGTTCATGCACACAAATATCTGTCCTGGGTGGGAATAGAACCCACGACCATTATGTTTATCAGTTGTCTGGTTGATATCGTACAGGCTCTGCCTCAGGACTTATGGCAGCGTGTTAGTTATCGCAAGATATGTATACAAAAAAAACTCAAAGTAGCCAAGAATATCTGCAACTTAAATAGCAAACAATTCATTGCAACAAAACATTTTCTTGCAACTCTAACACATTAAGAATTGTAAGCCGCGAAAACGCATTTAACACATTTAAATACAATGTAACTTTATGTAAGAAAAAAAAATTTTAAAAAAGGATTCCTTCTGAATTTTCTGGCAGTGTTTCTCAGTAGCTGCAACGTCATGCAATGCACGGTAGGGTAAAAAAAGATTGACGATTCCACACAAATGTAATATTTGAACGGAATAAATGACTTTTGATTTGATTTGATTTGAACGGATTAAAGCGCACGTCAGTATGTTAGTTTACGTCTCATCTGATTTTAACTATCAGTTAATCTATTGTATTTAGCCAAGACCTGTCCTATTCAGAGTAGCGGACTCTTACTACATCGTAGCAGCAATGTAAAGTCCGCAACAGCTACCTGAATGGGCCTACAAGAAGAACTCTCATCGTAAGAGGGTTCGATTTCAACTGTTGTTCGTGATTTAATGTCGATAACGCGATTTGTGTGTAAAATAACCTCAAATTGTATCAACAAACTGGTGCATTTTAATCCGACCCAATACACATGCCAACATAATGCACATGCCTTAAACAGGCTAAATAGATTATAAGGACTACATGTAATTTAATTTTAATTGCCAACTCTATTTACCGTGAATAAATTAATTGAATCACACTAATATTATAAAGGCGAAAGTTTGTGAGTGAGTGAAGAAGTAACAAACATACACGTGTATATTACTTCTTCACGCAAAGAGTACCGAATGGATTTTAATGAAATTTTGTAGTAATAAAGCTTATATATCGGAATAACAGATAGGCTACTACTATATATATTATATATTTAAATACATCTATGAAATATATAATAATAATCAAACACTGATACTAACATAGGAAAATACTTTTCTTACTAACACGTACACGTAACGAGTAATCCGAAATAAAATTATTATTATTTATAAAGTTTAACGCGGGTTAAACCGCGGGGCACAGCTAGTTGAATATAAATCTAAGCAAAGAAGTCTTCGTAAAATTCCAAATAAAGTTTCTAACCGTTAACTTGTTTAAATATTTATTAAAACACTTGATAAGCTTTAGCAACTATCTAAAGCAGAGCTTACATTGTCCATAATATCTAGCTGATATGGAATAAAAAGTGCTCAATGAGAAAATAGGTCGTAACCCTATAAACATTTAACTTAACTTATTAAAGCACTCTATAAGGAACGGCAACTATGTAAAACAGAGCTCATGCTGTCCCTAAATCTTGATTCGATGCTTATTCTTTCCGTATGTACCTTTATTACTCCGGTTTTATGACCCTTTTTTAATAAATGTTGGTATTAATATGATCCTTTTTTTAATAAGTGTTGGTATAAATATTTTATGTAAGACGCCAACCCGTCTGCCAAGCTTGGTGAATATGGCATATCCCCAAGATGATTCTTAGGGGAGGCCTTTGTCCAGCAGTGGACTTTTTACAGCTGTTATGATGATGATGATGACGATATGACTGAGAATATGTAGATATCGCTTTTTTTATATCATGAGGCTAAGTTAATTTACACCTCTTCTCTAAATCAGAAGATAAAATAGTCGAACGCTTTATAAAATTGGTTATTTATTACTACATATACAATTATTATGTGTATTTATGTAGGTGTCACGAGGTCACCAACAAGTAGTTATAATCTGCAGACCTCGAAATACAAAAGCTTCGGTATTTCCCTCCACTTACGTCCCTTGGTCACCTTGCAACCTCCATGTTATTGTTATTGATACTTCTAATTACAATAAATAAGGAACATTTTATAGTTCAATATTTTATAGACCCCTAATGTGGAAATTACTAGGCAATACCTTTTGGTGAAGACAAGTATATTTCTCAAGAAATTAGATACTTCCATCCGCTTATGTAGAATTATGGTCAATTCAATTTTGCAATATTCAAACCAAGGTGAATTGGATATGCGTTGCAAAATGAGGATAAACGTATTTCAACTCACTAATATTTCGCATTGCATTTACACGTGTTTTAAGAGATATTATGTTTGCAGATCAATGTTTTATTTACTTTTAGTGTGCAGCATATGATGTTTAAATCTTATATTAAACTGTACATGAAATTTAGTATAACATTATTTTCCAGATTTGTGTAAGCACCTCCCTTTTTATCCACACTCGACGGATCTCTGTATAATTAAGCTAGTTGTAACGGCCGGAAATAATTCAGTTACAGGATTGGTTTTATATGCTCTCTTAGGGACGAAAGTACACCTTCGTGCCTGATGCTAATGCTGAAAGATAATATATAAATAATAATATATCCTGGGACATTATTCACACACCGTCATTTCTGCTCCCAAACCAAGCAGAGCTTGTACTATGGAAACCAGATAACTGATATACTACATATACTACTTTTCTTTAGTAAATACATACTTATATAGATAATTACACCCAGACTCAGGACAAACAGACATGTTCATGCACACAAATATCTTTCCTGGGTGGGAATCGAACCCACGACCTACGGCGTGAAAAGCAAGCATATTCCAACCAATATCACTCATTATCTTCGATGTATATGGTCCCGCTAGACCAACGCCAGCTTAACACGAACTGTAGTCACTAGACTTTTTGCAATAGCTTTATGAATATCAGCTCACGTAACAGACGCCAGCACATCAAGCTACCCCAATCTGTCAAATTTCCCCAATTGAAAGTGAACCTTATGCTATGCTGGCGTCTTTACCTACTTACTATTTATTTTTTAACCATATATTACAAATAAGCTTGTAGAATATATTTACCCAAGTGTTTCTAGCTATTTAGTTGTCTTATTTTTTTTGTATCTGTATATTTTGTTTTAGATTCTTTAAACTTAAAACTTTAAAATTGTAATCATGGAATGGAAGAGGTTATCAAGGGGGTGATATGATATGATCACATGTAACTGAGAACGTATCACTCGGCCATGTTTCTAGGAAAAAAGATAGCACCTACATCCTCAGTAAGGGTGTTAGGGGAATCCTAAATTTATATCTACCGGCGAGTATTGTACATAGCTTAAGAACAGAGGGACAAAGATCCGCCGGACGATAAATGTAATCTCCTACTTTTTATTTAATTTATTGAAAATAATGCTATATTTTTAAACTTAAATGTAATAATATAAGAATATGGCTTAGACAATTTCTCTATTAAGTTACCATTTTGTGCTCTACAATAATAAATCGTACGGACTAAATATTAAATTATCTAAGACTAAATTTATACTAGACTAGCTGTGCCCGCGACTTCGTCCGCGTGTTAATTAGTTTATTTGGTTTTTTTTTTGTTTTTTAGTAAAATAAATGACTTTTTCTAAAATAAAAGTCGCCTAAGTTACTCCTTATTACATCAGCTACCTGCCAATAAAAGTCCCGTCAAAATCGGTCCAGCCGTTTCAGAGATTAGCCGGAACAAACAGACAAACAGACAGACAAAAATTGTAAAAAATGTTATTTTGGTGTATGTACCGTATATTTATTCATATTTATGTAGTAAAAACCGGTTATTTCAATATTACAAACAGACACTCCAATTTTATTTATTTGTATGTATAGATTATGTAGTAAAAACCGGTTATTTCAATATTACAAACAGACACTCCAATTTTATTTATTTGTATAGATATAGATAAGATGATTTACCCAGACGAAGCTATAATTAATTCAGTTTTATTAGAACTTCACTTTTCCAACTTATTTTTGCTATCCGCTTTTGTATATTTTTACGGTTCCGTAGCCAAATGGCAAAAAACGGAACCCTTATAGATTCGTCATGTCTGTTTGTCTGTCTGTCTGTCCGTCAGTATGTCACAGCCACTTTTTTCCGAAACTATAAGAGCTGTATTGTTGAAACTTGGTAATTAGATGTATTCTGTGTACCGCATTAAGATATTTACATAAAAATTGAAAAACAATAATTTTGGGAGTTCCCCATACATAGAACTGAAACTCAAAATTTTTTTTTTCATTGTACCCAGACATGTGGGCTATCTATGGATAGTTCATTCTTGGTTTGAACGAAATCTAGTAAGTATTTTTTTAATGCGTCATAAATCGTAAACCGCAATTTACCTTTCATTTAATCAACTGAAATACTTGCTGCTGCGGAACCCTTCATGGGCGAGTCCGACTCGCACTTGGCCGGTTTTTATGAATTTATATGATGAATAAAACTCAGTATTAAGTTAAGATCGCTTATATGTCTCAATTTCCCGCTAAGCTATTTAACCAACTTAAAAAGAATAAGGTTATTTTTTTATATATTAGCAGACAAACGACCCAAAAGGGTCATCTGGTGGAAAGTGATCACCGCCCTTCACGAACACTTGCAACACCGTGTGTCGCCGGCCTTTAAAAGAGTCAACAAACAAATGTTGCTTACCTACTTACTTACTTAAAATAAAAACGCCGTACACATGTATATAAATAACATGTGTAGATAGATAGATAGATAGATAGATTAACTCTTTATTGTACACCAATATTAAGATCTTACATTACAGGAGCATGTAAATAAAAAGTATACAATTGGCGGTCTTATCACTAAAATGTGATCTCTTCCAGACAACCAAAGAATGGAAAATAATAGGGATTATTTAAGAGGGCAGTTGTCGGTGTACGTATACTTTGTTAACAGTACCCGTTGGTACTCAGTACAAGAGCCTACTATATATACCTACTATTTACACTATATACATACATACTATATACATACATACTATACATATACATACTATACACATACATACACACTATATAAATACATACATACCTATAATAGATAGAAACTTACATATCACAATATTACCTACTTGTTCTGTCAATGTATCCTATAGTGATAGGTAGTAATCCTTTACACTTTTCTGGAACTTGTGTAAACTTTGTGCTTGGCGTACTGTTATTGGCAGTGCATTCCACAAACGAACACTCTGAACAGCGAAGGATTTATCAAGAAAGGTTGTGGAATGCGCTGGCATTTTTAACTTAAGATTTTCCGATGATCGCAAAACTCTCGAATGTGACTCGTATAGAAAAGAAAACCGTTTTTTAAGGTATGAAGGAAAGGATGGAGTAAACAAAATGTTGTAGAGCAATGAAAGTATATGAGTATCCCGGCGAAGGCGTATAGATAGCCACTTGAGCTTGGTACGGAATTCAGAGACATGATCATATTTGCGAAGGCCAAATATGAATCTTATGCAGACATTTTGGAGGCGCTCAAGTTTATCAAGCTGGTTTTGGGTAAGATCCAGATAGCTGACATCTGCATAATCTAGTATTGGGAGAAGAAGGGATTCTGCGAGCGCAATTTTAGTGGTCATAGGCAGGAAATTGCGTAGTCGACGTAAAGAACCAAACGATGCGTATAGTTTACGGCTAACACACTTCATTTGAGTATCCCAGGACAAATTGCGATCGAAAAAGATGCCGAGATTCTTAACACTTCTACTGAACTCAATTACAGTACCATCGAACGTTATTTGTGGAAGCTGTGACCATGGCACTTTTGATATCATCCTCGGGCTACCGATTATGATGGTTTGTGTCTTGATGGGATTGACTTGAAGCCCGTATGCACGACTCCACCCACAAATTTTGTCTAAATCTGTATTTATGTGACTGACCGCAAAAGATAACCTATCTAGGGGAGTTTGGAAATATATCTGAAGGTCGTCAGCATAAAGGTGGTAGGAGGAGACAAGTTGATTAGAGATAGAATTTATAAAAATTGCAAAAAGTAAAGGAGATAAAACGCCACCCTGAGGAACGCCTGCAGTTGTGTTGCACCAAGAGGAACGAGTGTCATCGATACAAATAGACTGCCGGCGGCCAGACAGGTAACTACGAAACCAGTCAATGACCGTTGGAGATACGTTAAGAGAGCGCAAGATTCCAAGTAGTATTTCAAAATCTACGGTATTAAACGCATTGCTGAAATCCAGAAGAGTAAGCACTGTCAGTTCTCCGCGCTCCATGCTAGATCTTATGTCCTCCGTAATATGGACCAGGGCCGTGGTCGTACTGTGTCCAGGACGGAAACCGGATTGGTAAGGATTGAGGAGATTATTTTTGGTAAGAAAGGTACTAAACTGATTATAAATGAGGCGTTCCAGGACTTTGGAGAGGAAAGGTAATATGGAAATTGGGCGATAATCGGAAAAGGATGTGGGGTTGGATTTTTTGGGGAGAGGAATAATTTTAGCATCTTTCCAGAAAGCTGGAAAAATGCCAAGGGTAATAGAAGAATTTAGGATATGGCAAATAATAGGAAGGATTTCATTGAGGATAGGAAGGACCATATTACGGGTAATACTATCGTTTCCGACTGCATTTGATGAAATGGATTCAACACTCTTCTTAACGTCACAAGCAGAAAATTGACTAAAAGTAAAGGAAGTGTAATTGGGAGTAGGAATCGATGAAAGAGAATTTAAGGTACTAGTTTTGGTTGCCCTGTTGAAATTGGGCGTAGCAGAGAAGTGTTTATTCAAAGAATTAACATCAAAGTTTTTTGGAATAGCGTTATTTTGAGCTTTTCCTACTCCCAAAGAACGTAGAAATTTCCATATTTTTGCAGGATCTCCATTTTCAATGGAGCTGTGGATGTGTTGGCGTTGTGCACTCCTACACACCTTATTACAATGATTTCGTAAGTTGATATATTTCTCCCGATTGAAGTCGTTAGGTCTACTCCTAAAACGAGATTTGGCAGAGGCTTTTTTGTCCAAAAGTATTTTTATTTCCCCAGATAGCCATGGCGCAGGTAAATGTTTCACTCTGATGGCACGACTCGGAGCATGTACATCGTAGAGGTTAATAATTGTTTTGTTAAATATTTGCACCTTTTCGTCAATCGACTCTGCAGCTATTAAAGATGACCAGTCAATGCTGTTAGCATCTGCTCGGAGATGTTCCAAGTTTATACCACCAAAATTGCGCTGCATTAGTATTTTAGATTTTGTCTTAGGTGGGCGAATTTTGTAAGAAAGGAAGAGAAGGTCATGGTAAGAAAAGGCATCTGCTAAACACTGCCCGTGCTTAGCGACATGGTTTTGAGAAGAGACAAGAATAATATCAAGGAGCGAAGGAGCGGAATTGGGGAAATGATGAGTTGCATTTAGAGGAAGAATACAAAGGTTACTAGATTCTGCAGCAGAAGTTAACAAGGATGAACGAGAGTCGTTCTTTAACAGACAAGTGTTAAAATCACCCATTATAATTGAGTGGTCGTAATTGGGAGTGAATGTTTCAAGTAAGAGCTCAAAAGAAGAAAAGAAATTTATACGAAGAGAAGGACAGTAATATACACCAAGTAAAATTTTGGAATGGTGTAGCTCAACTTCAAGTAGAAGATGTTCACCAGCGTTTGGTGAAGGTGGCTGAGAGGATAAACTAAGAATAGAGTAGTTGAAATGATGACGAAGATATATCGCAACTCCACCACCACCGGTTCCAGTTCGATCATTTCTGATGAGCTGAAAACCAGGTAGTGAGTAAGAGGCTGAAGGGAGACAAGGTTTGAGCCAAGACTCAGAAACAAGGATAGCATGAATATTTGTACATTGGAAACTGGCCAGCATATCGGAAAAATGAGCCGGAATACTTTGGGCATTTATATGAATCACATTGAAATTACGCGATACATCGGCAAAGTGGGATTCCAACGTATCCCCAAGCGATGGAATACTAATAAAACTGTCGCCATCACTATTGGCCGAAAAATAAGATTCAGAATCACTACTTTCATCTTCGGTGTTAGACATAAAAAACAAAATAATTCAATAAACTAAATAATATAAATATATGTAAAATACTTAAGAACAACAATACAAAACAAATAAATATACAATACGCAATATCACCTTTAACTAACCTACCAGTTCAGTGCGTAAAGAGAATTAATGAGAGTTTTAAGTTTGTTTCTACTCACTCACCCCGTTTGAAATCTAGTAGCGTGTAGTAGAATTACAGGATGTCTATGGTATGGTGTCATATTAAAAGTTAAACGCGTCATTTGACGTTTCTATTATGCAAGTGTGGAAAAGATCACAAATCTGAAATTATTAGCAGATTGCCATAATAAAAAAAAAAAAAAAAAAAAAAAGATCACAAATGAAATGACGTAAAGTTATAACAAGGAAATCATAGAATTCTAAACAATTCAGAATATGAGAACATAACAACACTTAAAGTTAGAAATCAATAAAAAATTATGAATAAAATAGGTAGAAACAGAAAATACGTAAATGCAATTATGTAAAAACATCGCTAATGTGCGTAAACACACGTAAACAATATTAAGAAGATACAAATTAAGTCAACATGAATTACTTCTTAGTTCTTCGAGTTTTCCCGACTGCAGCCGTAGTAGACGTGTCCGTGGCCGCGATTTTCGAAGCGTCTTCCTTGGTGTGCTGCGGCGCAGAGCCGATCTTGTTGAGATCCTCCATCGAGACGACCTTGTGGCGGCTGCCACCTCGATCCAGGATATATATGACTCCGTCCCGAGTCCAAGTATTTGAAATTCCGTGGCGCTGGCGTGCAGCCATGAAGGTTTCGTGACGGGGCCGGGTCAGGAACTCTGATATTGTGACACCAGAGCCTTTACACTTCGTTTTGGCAAACCAGATGTTGTCTCTCACCTGGTAGCTTTCAAATTCTACCAGAATTGGCCTTGGCTTGTTAGATGATGGAATATGACCAAGACGCTGACACCGCTGAATGTCTTTATTAGAGAAATCTAACAACATGAGATGGTTTTTGACGTTGGCAACTGTGACCTCCAAGGAATTCTCCTTCTTCTGTTCTGATATCCCATGGAATAGCAGCATCTTTCTCCTCCCTCGCATCTCTGCTTGGTCAATGCATCCTGCAAGTACATCTAGTTGTTGCTGGAAACAATTTAAAGAGCTCAACACAAATTTTTTGAATTCTGCAAAGTCTTTGGCCAATGTATCTGGAGCTGCAGGTGTGCTGGATTGCTTATGGAGCTCCTCAAACTCAGTCATCCGCTTCAGAAGATGTTCTTTTAAACTGGAGAGATTTTGTTGCATGGAGTGCATAGTGAACTTGTGATGTGTATTAAGAAACAAGTGGTTTGTGACAATAACACTGGGCTGGTAGGTTATGTGAGTTACCTTAACTTTAAGCACATTTAATCTTAAAATCAAGTATGTATTATAATTTTAATTAAATTTCAATTAAGCACTTAAAAACTGTAGTACTATTTTCCACAACTACCCACTACTATACGTGTAACGCGTTTTTATTTTATTATTTATTTACTAGCTGTGCCCCGCGGTTTTACCCGCGTTAAACTTTATAAATGATTACAGCTCCTCCCCCGTAGGTGATAGCATGATAATATGTAGCCTATATGTTGACCCGACCTCTTAGTTATATTCATGCAAAATTTGAAGTTAATCCATGCAGTACTTTTTGAGTTTAGCTCGGACATACATACAGACAAACAGATAAACAGACAAAAATTCTAAAAACTATATTTTTGGCTTCGATTTTGTTTGTAGATCCCGCCCCAAGTATCCTTTTTAAAAATATTCTCTGTACAGTTTTGACTTTCCTACGATTTTATTATATGTATAGATAGATTAATTCTTGTACAAACAGAACATACAATCAAGAGAGACAAGCACGAAGAAATGATTTGTACAAAGGTACTGCTTATTTCGTAAGAAATTTCTTTCAGCAGACCCGCGACAGGAGACATTTTGAAGATCCATAATAATGGGTGTAGGTCTATAATACTCTTACATACTAAAATACATATACATATGAATATTATGCCCAATGCACACTTAACAATATACTAAATACTTCTTCATTATTTTTTTTTAATAAGTAATGCTTACGTCATATCCCCATATAGATTTAGTTCGCAGAAGTCATTGAGAAGCCAATGATTAAGAAAACTTGAGACATCCTTGCACTACTTCATCTTATACACCAATTTCACAATACAAAAAAACCCAATGCAGTGAACCTACCCAAGAGCGTATAAGTAACATGCGTCATACAAGCAAGGTCAAGCAAGAATAAAGGGAAACCCAACTTGTGTCAGGTTGTGTTCTTGACACGAATATCCATGACACAAATTACCATGACACATAATCGTACCTCCGTAAGACCACAATGGTATGACATCACTGATATGACATATGAAAAGAATTATTAGGATCATAATTGGTGTAAGTATATGTAGCAATTACGTCCGTATTATCAACAAACAACGGTTCCTACTTGAATAGTACTTAGAGAACAGTTTTATTATTAACTTACACTTGTATTTGTCAAGGTCACAATGCAGTACATAAACATAGTTAAATACAATATTAAAGTAACGAAATATTTTTGAATTATTCGGTCTGTTTCACTAAGCTATTATTTTTAAAATAAGTGCTTGTATGTATATATTTGGCTGACATTATATTAAAATTGGCACCACGATGTGTGGTGACGGCGAAGAATCTCATCATCCTATATCATCACCCCATCAGCTCATCATCAGGGGCGTAGAAATCGTCCCGAGGAAATACGTACCAGAAAACGGGCAGCAACGTTTGTGAACTACGACCATCTAACTGCGATCGCCAAACCGTCTGAAAAGCGTGGCGATTACCCTCATTCTTTGTGGAGGCTTTTGTCCAATAGTGGACGTATTTGGCTAACATGATGACGATGATGACATTAAAATTTAAAAATTGAAGGCAACGAACAATTGGCTAGCGCAGAAGGCTCTCAAACAGTAGCTTAATTTAAGCGACTAATACCTGAGGTCACCCTTATGGGGTTCGGGCCACGGCTCAGGGGACCGCTGAACTACAAAGACGGATATATAATATTTTATGTTTTTCGCCTTGGTTTCCTTTTTGGTCTAGCGGTAGCGTGTTCAACATCAAATAACGAGGCATTGCGTTCAAATTCCAGTACTGGCCACAAAGTGTTATTAGGATTTTTTTGTGCAAAAAAAACACACGGCACTAACCCGGAGACTGGAAACTATAGGTCCAGCGCCTGATCTCTCCAACTTCATTTGTGTCTATAGACATACTTCTGCGTCCAAATTAGTTACACAGTATCTTTTTTAGATCTCGATAAATCTTTTTAATGGCAAGATGTTTTCAACGTTTGTCCGTATAATCGTTAATGGTAACTTTGGCGACGTAGAGAAACTTGCAAAATTGCTTGTTGATCTATAATTATAATTTTTATTTATATTTACATTGATCCGTTAACACTTATTACCCAATGCCATGTATATTTTTATGTTTCGGAATAGACACGGGCTCGTAACTATTTATTTGGGCAGTAATTTAATGTAAAGACTTAAAGCGCAATCTTTTTGTAATCTCCCTAACAAAAAGCATTTTACTTGACGTGTAACGGTAAATAATAGTGCGTTATTATTTGCGTCCAGTGTATTAACATTCATTGTTCTCACAGTATTTTACACTAACACACGAGAGCAGCGACACCTAAACCTTGACAATCATTTAACACACTACACATTTAGGCAAGTTTATCATCAGGGTCACTTACTACTCTGACTTATATAAGTTTTAGGGTTGGCAGTTAAGTGAATCGTAGTAGTTACTTCTACTTTCGTTACCGTCAGGATACACCACTTATCAAAAACTGTTTATCATCATCATCATTATCAGACTGATATCATCCACTGCTGGACATAAGCCTCCCCCAAAGGTTTCTATGACATTGCCATTTGGAGCTGTTTCCCGTAGTCGCCGCGCGTAGCATACGTGTTGGCGATGGTAATGGTAAAACTATTAATGGTATGGTATATTTCAATAATTTTAATTTAATTTAAATATATACTTTTTACGGCGTTATTTATTATACGGTTTCAGTTGTCGAGACAAGAACACCCTTATCCATTTTAATAACTGCCAATAGTATCAATTAAATATTTAGAATAGTTTTATAGATTGCTTATATAATAAATCGACCATAGGAAATTGAAAACATCATATTTTTGTTCCAAGATGGCCGGAAATTGGGGCAATAAACATTTAAAAAATTACTATTATCGACGTAGGCTGTAAATGTGAAATCCGAAATAAGTAAACTTGATAAAAGTTACGTAAATGTTACAAGAAAAATAAGAATGTGTCTAAAGATATTAAATATTGAGTATTTGTCTGTTTGTCCTCCAATTATGATTAATAATATAACAAATAGAATTTGCTATTCTCCGGAAGTTTGTTCCGTAATAATTGGGACCATTAGGAGACCATTTATTGTGATGTATTAATTATATTACTTTCCATATGAGTCCAAACACAGGGATTAAATTCCCTAGTGCGAGCGTTGTCTTTTACAAAAAAAAACATAAATCGCTTTGTTGTTGACATCCCAGCATATAGTAAGAAGCGCTTTGCTTCCTTTTTCATCATACGCACGACTAAGCCACAGCTTATCAATTAAATTATATATGAGTCTAGAAACAGGTCGTTCGGGAGGGTGTTCCACAGAACACCCTCCCGAACGACCTGTTTCTAGACTCATATAACATGGGTTTATTCAAGGCTAAAGAGAACAGGCATCTTATGGGTACGTGCGGTCCCTCAGACCACATCTTTCTTTATCTTCACATAAGGTCGTGGTCAAGCCCAAAACAATCCAGCATAAAAAATCGTAACAAACTTTAAGTACAGGTCACACATTAGCATATTTTACCAATTCCATGGCTCTTGCAAGACCCAATTTGAATTTCCGGAAACTCGCCTCTCAATTAACTCACAAATATTTGTTGCTGCATATAAATTGTTTTTAAGCTCTTTACGACACTGACATCCCAAACGAAATTAAACTTCACGAAAATAAATAGCCATTAACAAAAAATGGAGAGAACCAAATATCATATTCTCTTTTTATATTCCTTCGTCACTTAATTAACGCTTAGATGTCAAGTATTAAGGAAATTTCTTCCGCAAACGTTGTTTTACTTAAACGTAACTTAGAACAAAGGGAAATTAGGGAAATTCGTACAAAAAGCGCCTACCACAAAGTGAGTAAATGCTACCACGCTCAGATAATGAAGTGAGTTTTTGTTATAATACCAATTTAGGTAATAAGCCATTGAACCATATGATAGTAAGGGGTATGTACATACATCAGCATTGCGGGAGTTTACAGATTTGCCTTAATTTATTGCAGTTATTTGGAACCTTCGTCTACCCGAACAATGATGTTTTGAAAAGGAAATACACCCACTACGCTGATGTCAAAATCCAAAGTGTTTTGCTAAAACAACCTTACAAATACAACCAAAACAAAAGTAATTTGGATTGCCTCGGTGGTCCAGTGGACGTAGAATGCGACTGCCGAACACTTAGTTCTGGGTTCGATTGCTGAAGATTGTTATGTATCCAATGACGGCGTTACTACTTTATAAAATAGTACCGACGTTAAGAAAGAAAATCGGTTTTTTTTCTACTTTTCTCGGCAACCATACAATGTATGTATAGAATAGAATAGAATACATTTATTTGCCAGAAACACGGTACAAGATTGTTATAATTACATAGATCAACATGTTTCGCCGACACAGCGGCATGCAAAGGGTTACATAACAATTACATAATATTAATAAATGAGTAAAATTTGATTTTATTTTATCAATTAAATTATATAAATAAAACTGAGTCAACTCTTATTAATTAAATACATTACATACAATACAATACAATAACATTACACACAATTATTTTCTATTAAAAAAACACTGTTTACAAGTTGTGTAAAAGTACATCATCCGGCCTTCTTTTAAGTTCCCACGTTATTAAGAATCGACTAAAAACAATCGTCTGTTACCGTATAGGTTACTTACAACAGGAAATGACCTTCTAAAGCGATAAATGTCCATATTAGTAACAATTTGTAACATTGCCTTATATTAATATTTCATTATTCAGGGTCAAAAACCTGATATAACAAGTCAGCTGAGTCACCAGATGACTGTTAGACAACCGTATTATGACTATTATAAATGCGAAAGTTTGTGTGAATGAATGTATGGATGTTTGTTGCCGCAAAAACTACAGAACGTATTTTGACAGAACTTGTTTGTAATAATATAGCTTGTATATCGGATTAATAATAATAATAATATCTGGGGACAATGTCACAAAGATCATCCTAGCCCCAAACTAAGCAAAGCTTGTACTATGGGTACCAGGCGACGATATACATACTTAGATAGATAAATACTTATATACATACAAAACATCTATGACTCAGAAACAAATATTCGTGCTCATCACAAAAATATTTGCACTTACCGGGATTCGAACCCAGGACCACCACCTTCGTAGGCAGGAGCACTACCAACTAGGCTACGGTGACCGTCAACACATAGAATATTAGTATTAAGCTTAAGGGGAGTAAAACCGCGAGGCACAGTTGGTAAGGACATAATTTATCGTGGTCGAAGATCAACTATAGCTTCCAGACTGTTTTCTTCAAAAAAAAGCCACACCCACACAAGTGACATGAATCCCTTTGTCGTGGGATGCTTTACAAACATATAAAAACATAATTTACTGACGCGGCTACTACTAATACCTTCTAGCTTGCCATCTTTCGACGTCACGAATTTAAAAAAAAAAACAGTTCTTACAAGTGATACATATTAACTTGGGTACACTAGTGGCTTACCAACTATTTTCTAATGACTACAACCGGGACCGACAGCTTAACGTGTCGTCCGAAGCACGGAGACGCTCATAAGTGAAACAAATGAAGGGGTCACCCATCTACAGACAAACTGTACGCCTGCTTAACGTTGCCGATCGCAAAGGCACGGTCAGGACAATTATAAACACCTACCACCACCACCAAATACTAGATATAAGTATAACTTTGTGTTACATAGCACCCGTCTCCACAAAGTAACTCTTTTATGGAGCAATATATAAGATTCTATAACAAACTTACCAGTGATATGATATGTCTGACATTGTCCCTAGATATTATTATTATATTCGAGAAATGTCTACGAATAAGTTTAAAAGACTTATAAAAGCCAAATTGTGTAGCAGGGCTTACTACAAAACTTCTGATTATTTATGTGACAAAACAGCTTGGGATTGAGTCGCTCTAAATTAACACATTTAAATACAATGTAAATATTTAAAAAAAGGATTCCTACTGAGTTTTCTAGCAGTGTTTCTCAGCAGCCGCCACGTCATGCACAGCACGGTAGGGTAAAAAATATTGACGATTCCACACAAATGTAATATTCTTATGGAATAAATGAATTTGAATCTTGAATCACCATAATGATAAATTTATACAAATTCAACGTAAGTGAAATGAAAGAAATAAATTAGTAATACGAAGGAGTTTTAATGTCTAATATGAATAATTGTGGTACTTTAAACCCATTACATGAGTACTCCGCATAGTTTTAGGAACTTTAAATGTACTTAGAAGACCTTGAACAATGTTTTATGTGATACTAAAATTTAATTACAAGGAGGTAGTTAAACAATGTTTTACTTAACCACAGGATAACTAAGTAAGTAGTAATTTGTGTTCGCTATAGGGATGGTTAAAATTATCGATATGTCACAATATCGATATGATATTCTTATATTTTTTTCAAAAGGTAATTAAAATATAACCGACATAGCCCGACGAACTGAAAACTGAAGTAGCCGGAGATCGAATATATTGTGTTTGCCTACTAAATAATTACTCTAATTGGACCAAATCCCGTGTTCATGCCCGCTTGAGTATGTTTCGCCGGACCGTCTCAACTGGGTCGTGTTGAAACCGGTAGTAGATGAACCCACTGAGTTTGTTTCGCTGGGTCTTCTCAGTTGGGGCGCATTGGATCCGGTGGTAGCATTAAAGCGCGACCGTCGTTATTAACACAAGGTCCGTCATAATAATAATACCTTTAATATAGACAGAACCATTGACAATATGTAGTAAAAATATTAGACTTAAACTAGATAATTAAACATAATCTCTTGACAATAACTTGATACGAGCTAGCTAAATATCATTTCTGTAATAAAATAAATTTTATTAATGTTTTCATACAAGATGTACCTAAATATCTATGTTACTAGAAATAATATCTAATGTATACAACTATATTACTACAAACATGTTCTGACTATTTACAAGCGCTTTTTTAAAGTCTACGTGAATAAAAACCTTTTTTATTTTATTTATTTATTTTATTTTATTTAAACTCATGACCTCTGGCCACTAATCACTAGACTTACCGGCAAGTCACCAACACTATAGTATGCTTAACTAAGAAGAAAACTTTTAAATTTCTGTTTCAAGAAGAAAACTTTTTAATTTCTGTTTCATGATTGCGTTGAACTGGTCAAAATATATTTAGGCAGATGATTGTAGATGCGCGGCAGCATACATAATACACTATTGCTGAAATTATGTTTATTTTATTTATTGTAACTTATTGCACAAAGGTGGACTTAATGCCAAAGGCATTCTCTACCGGTCAACCTTTGGATGATGCAGATATGGAAAAAAATTTTTTTTGGTATCGTTTACTTTTTAATGCTTTAAATAAATTCATATTTGAACCCAAAAATATTGAAACATTATATATGTCCATATATAAGTATATGGTACGGTAAAAATTCTTAGACATATGAAAAAAGTTGAAATCTTTCCGTATGCTTAAGTTTACAAATCGCTCTCACTTATTTCGTAATATTGGTTTTGTCAAGACTTATTAATAAGTTTAATATAACCACTGAATTATTTGGTTTAATTAAATGTTCATAAAACTCTCTCATTCATTATTCCTTTTATGAGTAAACATGACGAAAGAATACTTTTTCATTAATTGATTTGTTCATGTAATTAACATAAATTATAAAAATAATGGATCTAATAGAAATTGAGGAACTCTTTGTGTAGCGTCAAGATCCAGATGTGTATACGGTTTGTTTTTTGTATTTAACATATCCGTTTTTTTAGGTGCATTGTCGTCGAATTTCAGCAGGACGTCAAGAGATCGATGAAAGTGTTTTATTTTTTTCAGGATTATGTCATGATTTATATAATCAAAAGCTTTTTGTAGATCCACATGTACATGGAGCTTTTTGTAGGAGTGCACAGATACAAGAATTATATTATTTACTAGCTGTGCCCCGCGGTTTTACCCGCGTTAAACTTTATAAATTATCACAGTTCCTCCCCCGTAGGTGATATCGTGATAATATGTAGCCTATATGTTGACCCGACCTCTTAGTAATGTTCATGTACATGCTTTGTATGTTGAAACGTAACTTGTGTTACGTTTCAACATACAAAGCATGTCTCCAACTAACATGCTTTGTATGTTGAAACGTAACTTTAAACATAGATGTATTATGTAACCCCATTTGTGATGAGATAATAAATGGTATTATTAATTATTATTATTATTATTATTATTATTATAAATTGTGTATGAACATTACTAATAGGTCGGGTCAACATATAGGCTACATATTATCACGATATCACCTACGGGGGAGTAAATCCATGAAGTACTTTTTGAGTTTAGCCCTGACATACATACAGACAAACAGACAAAGGTTTTTCTTCCCAAAGACCTGCTTATGCATCAACGAAAAGATTTTTCGTTACACTAACTATATTATTAGAAGCATACTACTTCGCTCACTAATTAATTTAATGAAACTTACTACATTGCCTTTTGTTTACTGACTTCCAAAAGGAAGAAGGTTCTCAATTTGACAAGAATTTGGTATATCAATTAATTTTTTTAAGTTAATAATCTAATGTCAATGTCGAAGTATCGATATTATTTCAGTTTACACATCCTTAGTTCGTTAATGCTACCGTTGTTAAGGCTTATTAATTATCTTCACTTGAGTAAACTATGATACTTCATACTCTTATTACGATGCGTTTATAAACAAAATTACTTAATTTTTCAAATGATGAATATGCTTAGCCATGATGAGGTAATATTTTCTCACACTATTTAAATAGTATGATTATTCTATTTATACATAGTATTAATGCACACACTTTTTAGAGCCGGTGATGAGTAGTGCCACCATGGAACCAGCTCAAGAGACGCAGGGCATTACTGAGTCAGAACCCAGTCTGGAGAAGTACCTGTTCCACCTATAAGAATACTGCGTAGCATAATATATGGTTAGTAACTACTATCTGACTATTGCATTGACTGCCTCGTTGCCCTATTGGTAGCGTATTAAACTGCAAAAAGCCCTGCATTCAAACCACGGGTTAAACCAAGAATTGGGATTTCTCAGACAAGAGAAACACCCAGTATAAAAGCCACCCACCCGTGCTTCGAGGAGTGTCGGTTCAGCGCCTGATCTCTCTCCAACCGTGTTGGATGGCCCTTCCATTGGATTATAAAAATGAGGGATAGAGAGTGCACCGGTGTTTGCGCACACAGTTCTACACTACGCTATATCAAGTCCTTCACCTATTAGTCTTCACTGAAATTTGGCTACCGCAGCCAAAATCCTGGCATCAAATGATCAACGCTTCAATGTTAAATAGGTAAACGGTTCCCTTGATATACAGTCGCGGACAAAAGATCAAGTTAATTTCATGCCTCATATTTATAGGAAACTACCTTTTACCCGCGGCTTCGTTTGTGTACCCCTCGAGAACAATATTTTTTTTCTCGATGAAAGGTACCCTTTTGTACCCAGACAACGTATATGCCAATTTTAAACAAACAAATAAACAAATTCTTATTCGCATACATACTATTAGTTATGATGTAGACAGACACAGGTATTTAAACAAAATAAAGAATACAATAAACAAAACAAACATTATAAAATTAGTGCTTAGTGAAAATACGTAACAGAAATTTTACGCTACAAAAATTAAACGACTCATTAACTTGAGTATTTACAAAAAAAAATAGCGTCCGTGTATTATCTGTGCTAGGTAGGACGTTATTAATGTTGATCGCTGGCAAAATATAATTGAGGCAACCGAATAAAATTAAAACAAAAAGAAAAAACTGTCCTCGAAATCACAGATTACAGAATGGTAGAAGTGGCAGCTATAATTATTTTTGTAATATATAGGAAAAATATAAAATCAATATTTTGAAACATACAATTTACGGACAGGACACAGTGACACAGTGATACATTTATGTTCAATGTCTGAGTGTGCTTCATGTGGATCACACAAATAGTAGCGGATTTTGCTTCTGCAGGGATCGAACCTGAAAAATGAGTTAGCAGAAAGAAGACTAACCTCGGTCAGCCCTATTATAAGTAGACCCTACCAAGAACCGAAACTTTCCTAGCCTGAAACAAAAGCAAACCTTTGTCCAAAATCAACTTATAATACCAACCGTGTTACGCAAATGTCTCATAACTTGTGAAGCTTCGGTGGAGCAGTGCCATCCTAATAAGTGTCACGTTATGTTATGCCCGAGATGTCCAAAACAAAACCAATGCCATCTGGTGATAAATGAAGTGGCTTTCCACTTAATTAAATCCGATGCAGATGGAGATAACACCATAACTAAAGCGAACGTCATGTGTTGTGAGCTGATAGGAAACGTAATTTGTGGACCAACTTATAGCTAGTATTTAATCATTTAGCTTTTTAATTTAACTACCTATTATTTAATTATATAATTTATGAAATACACCAGTAAGGTTTTTGGTTCTCCGTACAAAATACGTCATTTCACTGTCATTTTGAATGTGGACCAATTTTTTTTGTGTATTTTGCTAAATTGTGCCCTAGTCGTCGTTCTCTTTATCTAAGCTCCGTGAGTTAGTGTGCAAAGTATTTGTTTCTAATCTTTTCGGCGTTTCATTTTATCTCTAGGTACTCTTTGTGCGCATAGTCTTTGTAATTAATGCAAGTATTTAATAAACTTTAATCAACTTTTACAATATAAAACTATAACTTTTAACTGTTGCCACACTATTTATTTCAATATGTATGCGTCTGTGTAGCGCTTACGATGCTTAAATAAATGTATGGCTGCAATGTATCTACTCTATTTGCTTCTTTGCTCTATTTCACCAATTTACTGAGATAATTGGTCGCGAAAGCAGAAAAACAAGATAAAATTAATGTGCCACCATCAAAACACTTGAGCATTTCCTAATTAAGCACCCACTTGGACGCTTTGTTTGTTGGTTTTGTCATTAGGGTGTGGATGAAACTGCACAGTTTTTTGTTCTAACATCATTGTGGAAGTGAGAACCGCTTTCCATTTAAAGATACCGCTTACAGTACAGCATTTTATAATTACTCTACAATTCTTCATTAATATTTATAGAAAAAGTATATTATAAATGTTTTAGTTATTTTGTTTTTTTCAGAACGGCGTTCTTTTTTTGCGGTAGGTATTGTCACGTCGAGTCATTTTTTCGCTCTGTGTTAGTGTGCATATGTGCGAGTGTCGAGATTTGAGCAGACGAGCACTTTGCGTGTATTTCTGTTAATTAAATGTTTCTTTTATATAATTTAGATTTTTCAATTTATATTTACATTTTATATTAATATAAAAATCAATCTATATAACAAATGAAACTTTTTAATTCAATCCTTTGTTAACTTTATTTGCATGGGAAAATAATTATCGTAGTTGGTTGATTAATTCTAATGGGAACAACCCAACAATCCCAATAGGGACGGGGAAAAGACAAGAAAGTTGAAGGTTAATGGGCCTTAGCCATATTTCATTAGAATTCTTTCAACTATTTAAGAAATATATGTCTTTTTACAGTCCCGTCCCGTGCCATCAAATTGTTAAGGTCAGCCACAAAACATACTAACAGTCACGTTTCCTATTATTTTTAAATTGAATAGGTCCCTTTGATTATTAATTATATTTTGTTTAAATATCTGTAGAGTATGTATTTCAAACGTCGCTTTCTTCGGAGGGTTCGTAAAGCTTTCTAACTATTACGGTTCATAATATAGACTGACAGATAGACGGTGGACGGCCAGCGGAGGCTTAGTAATAGGGTTCCGTTGACAGCCTTTGGGTAGGGACCTCTCAAAGCCATCTATAATAAACTAGCAAATAACAATGATGATCATAGAAAACAGTCAATTCAATGGGGAGTTGCAAAAACCAGACACATCCTTACGGAGTTTATTCTATCCATAGACACCTTGTTGCTCTAGCGTATGGACAGAACAAAAAGTAATAAATACTCTAAGTGCAATTATCCATGGAAGCAGTGAAATCTTCCTAAATAACTGCATTAATGACGTATGAAAAATCAAGTGCCATGTAGATAGCCTGTCATCTATGAATGAATTTGAATACCAACACCTCATAGGCTGTAATAAATTCATAATTTGGTTTTAAAAGATGACCCAAACCGGAAATACACCCTACTCTTCCCTTTGGGATTTAATGAAAACGTGAACTATAATCTAAAATGGTCCAACACATGACTTACTAAGTTATGGATCTAAATTTCAAGCTTGACTGGACAGTGGTCACGTGTTTGACCCCAACTATTAAACTAATGCAATTGGGGAGTTAATCTCCAAACTACTAACATACGTTTAGAGCAATTAACCGAGTTGGAGGTATGTGGGTACTCGGATCTATAATTGAAGGCCCGTATTTATAAATTCAACAATGCTTGCACTTTGACTTGCACATGTAATAAAAGATAAGATAGGGGTGGAGGTGTGTGCGTACTCGGATCTATAATTTAAGACCCATATTTATAAATTCAACAATATTCGCAATGTGACTTTAACGGGTAAGAAAAGATTAGATAGGGGTGGAGGTGTGTGGGTACTCGGATATATAATTGAAGGCACGTGTTTATAAATCCAACAATGCTCGCACCATAACTTTAACAGGTAAGGCAAGATAAGATGGGGGTTAAATGCTATCGCGTCCATAGACTACAGCTATTATGATCGAAACATGATGTTAGAGCATCGCGTTCATTCGCTCTCGGAGTAGCTGGACTCGAATAGCACTTCCACCGTTTTTAATATACTCCAGATTCATAGCAGTAGAAAAGTATTGGCATGCTAGGCATGCAGGTTGTGGGTAAATTTACCAGAGTGCATCAGGAAGGAGGGAAAGGTTGGCAATGCATAAGTGATATCATAGTGGTGCAGTGTTTATATGCTATGGTCACCGCTTATAATCAAGTGAATAATATGCTTGTTAGCGACCTTTGTGGTATAAATTATTATACATAAGGTTTTTCTTTTAATATCTGTTCAGGCGTCTCGGGACCAAGTTCAATAATACATCATGATCCAATATAATTTTAGTTGAAGACGAATATAAATTTAAAGATTTATTAAATAATAAACTTTGGCAAAAAAAATATTTTTATGTATTTGTTCGATAACAATTTATCCCATTGATTTTGAATAATAATAATAATAAATATTTTGGGACCACTAACACACTGCTATCTGATCCTAAACTAGGCAAAGCCAGTACTATGGCAACCAGACAACTTATATATATTTAACTCCCATAAGAAGTGGGTTGTCACAACAGTACAACTACCAGCTCGCCACAAAGAATTAGCCCAGAAAACGTGGCCGGAGTGTCCTATCTGCGGCTAAACAAGTAGCTGTTAGTGTATGACATATTTTAAATACGCGAAGTAAGCTAAGCCTTATAAGATAGAAAGGATTACGCGAATATTAGGTGATTAGATACAGCACGTGATGTTACTTTGATCTAGTTATGCCGTTAGATAGGTATGTTTAATATAATAATAACTAACTGATCTCTAACTGAGCAGAGCTTGTAGTACTATGGTAACCAGATAACTGATATACTACATATACTACTTTTCTTTTGTAAATACATAATTATATAGATAATTACATCTAGACTAAGGACAAACAGACATGTTCATGCTCACAAATATCTGTCCTGGGTGGGAATAGAACCCACGACCTGCGGCGTGAATAGAAAATATCTACCTACCAACCATGCCAACGAGCCCGTATATGTATATGATGTAAATACGGCTGAAATTGTGAATTTCCGTTATTTCCACAGCATACTGTCCTTTGGGAGCTATTTACAACATTGGAGGGACCGTTGCTCTGAGGGAAAATTATAAAAAAAATAACTTTCTAACCGTTGCCTCTCAATACGTATCTACTGTACTGTACATAAAATATACATTATTAAAAGGAACACTCCTAAAATTAATACTTATCACAAATCAGTTACTCTTCAGGGAGTATGATCACACATACGCACTCCCTGAAAAGTTTGATACGAACTGTTATAACCGTAAAACGTAAGCTTTATTGCTGACGAAGGTCTGAGCCTTGCTAGACGCTCTGTCAGCAATAATGAGTATGAACTGGAAGTATAACGCCGGGCAATCAGTCTATTCAGAGCTCTCGCGAAGTATGGTTACCTAAGGGTCCCTTTCTAATGTAGTGTATTTTGTCTTTATATTAATAAATAATCGTGTGTCTATTAAAAACCTTTTTTTAAAACACCTACTGAAAGGGACCCCCATAACAGAACGCGTTTTTAATTCTGCAAAGCAACTATGAATTTCCATGGTGCTTTATTGCCAGAAGTAGTTTGAAGGCAAACGACACTCAGCTATGCCGTCGAACTACAACTAAAACCGAAAATCGTAGTGTATCATCCAACGGAAATATTGCCCAATCTAACGAAAAATATTTAATTAAATCTAAAATACAGCATACATACATAGCAACATAGCAACAAAATTTAAAAATAAGTAACAAATAATAAAACAAACTGCGTTTTAAAGCCAAAAAGTTCCACTTTAAAACGTCGTAATTCAACAATTGAATTAATTTAGTGGTGTGAAAACAGAATCACCAGCAATTTCGTAAAAGTTTTGCTTATTAATATTCAATAATTATGTTTAAAAACGATATAGCTATTCACTGGGCGCAAAAAACTTTACTTTTGGATTGTAATGAAATCGATTTTTTTTTTGTATTTACAAAAATATTGAATAATATAATCCAGAAATCAATTGTTTAATAATAAATATTCAATTTCGTTCTCTAAGAACCTTATAAAACTGTTAAAAACCAAACGTAGACTCTTAAATACCAACATAAATTAACTCTAGATACAAACGGTTTTGTAATCCTAGAGATTAAGACAAGTTCTCGATGCATAGAGTTCAGGCCTTTTTGGCCACTTTGGTCACTTTTGTTACCACTCAGTGTTTTACTCCATATGTTGAACAGATTGAGGAAATTAAAAAGAAAATAGGTTTTGTTCGTTATACAAAAAGTAAGCGAGGCACTAACAGCTTTTCGAATAAAATCCACCATCAAAACCGAAAAGCCAGCTCAGGCGAGAATACAGTTAATCTGTTTGCAAATTATTTTTCATCGATTTTAGACTGTAACTCGACCAACAGCCACTATTTTCCTGATTTTTCAACATCCAATTACTTTACAGGTAATCCATACATATCAAAAATTTATTTGGTAAAGAAATTGTATCATACTGAGGCTAATAAACTGAACTCCAGGAGATTGGTGCATTCAATCCCTGTATAGCGGGGGACATTACAATGTTATCATACTTATTGATACAACATGAAACCAAAATATAATTAAATAATAATAATAATGCAGCCCAGTATTGTCCCACTTCAGGGCACAGGCGTCCTCTCACAATGAGAGGGGTTAGGCCATAGTCCACGACACCTGTAGGGAGGACACGGCGTTGCATACGCTGGCAGAGTGCGCCGCTTGTGAGGAGCCGCGCCGTGCCCTCACTTCTGGAGTCGCTGCCAGCCGTCGTGAATTCGATTGTCGGAAGTGAGGACTCCTGGGAGATCACAACCTGTCACCCGGCCCGCAACAGACGCACCGGGCGTCGTTGGAGGGCACACAGCGCCCTCTTCCAGCCCTACCTAAATAGGTCCAAAGGCGACTGACTAGGGGGCGTTCGTCGCCCCCAACATATCCGAACCCGAGGCGGCGGCGCGACGTGTTCCACTGATGCGACTCTTATCACTCCCCTCGCTGATGCGAAGAGTCCCGCAGGTACGGGCTGGCACCAGCCGGGGGTTATAGTAGTATCGTAGGTACGTTCCCGCGACCCACGGATGCCTGACCTGGCCCATAAACACTCGCAACACCAGGGGGGCTCCAATTACTGTTACGCCCTATAAATCGTTGTTGTGTTGTGCAAGTCCATAATCAGTTATGGGTTTGCGTTGTATCCTATAATTGCACATTTGTAAAGCCCCTGCAATACAAGGATATATCAGGCTGGTGCGGGCGTTTTATTTTTTGAATAAAATAAGATAAAGGAAATATTATCTTTTGTCAACCAAAGCAAAACGTTCTTATTATGTTTCATTCTTATTATTTAATTAGGCATCGCATTAATCCAACGTCTCAAAAGTATTAGGAGTACTTAAAACTTTTGACAGTCCCGCCATTAGGAGCGGATGCTTATTATACACCCTCTTAAGCTTATGATTACGAACTCCTCAGCCTTGAGTAGAAAGTATGGAAAATATAGCCCTTTTTGGTTGAGGAAATTTGTGGAAATCGTTAATTCGAATGGGATATTTATGTCTCTTTTTGGACAATGTCAATAGCCCTATTGGCTATTGTCATTAATATAGGTGGTATTAAATATGTTTATTCCTCTTTATCGTATGGAAAGTGATAACCCTGGTGTCAAAGTTGTTCAAGACGCGTTTGTCAGTAGATCTTTGACATGGCTTAATGTCTAACGACTAATTTTCCATGGTTGTCGATATTCAGAAGCGTATATCAAAGAATTGTTATGCTATTTAAGCTACGATGAGTAATTATACATGCTGGAAGCTTGTTATAGGCAATTATAGCTGTAAGCTGGTTTTGGCGTTGTCCTACACAAAATTGGGAGACAACTCTCTATTGCAAGGATCTTATAAAATACAAGGTGTCAGCACGGGCGCTAGCATTTCGGTGCCATCCTGCCTCACCTCGTGGCCTGAGGAGTGGTTGCGTGACCTACACACCGGACACAGATGATTCGGTGAATATCTGAGTCGGATATATAATGTATCTCGAGAAACTACGTCACACTATCACCGCTGTGGGAGCGATCTTTACTCCACCCAGCACACTCTCGCTTATTGCCCGGTCTAGGAGGCTGATAGGCTAGTCTTGGTAGCAGAGATCGGTCGGAATCTGTCCCCGTCAGCAAACATGGGTGCGTTATCAGGCTGATGTGGATACTAAAGCCACCCGATAACGATTACTTAAAGCAATTATAAGGGTAGATCCAAATTACCAATCACACTAATATTATAAAGGCGAACGTTTGTGAGTGTATGAGTGTGTATGTTTGTTACTTCTTCACGTCTAAACGGCTGGAGCGATTTTAATAAAATTTGGTATGGAGTTAGCTGATACCCTGGATTAACACATAGGCTATATTTATAAAGTTTAACGCGAGTAAAACCGCGGGGCACGGCTAGTTAATTATAAAAGTTTAGAGAATATCTTTGACAAATACAATCTTCTTCTTTTCGTATGGCTATTTTCCCGTTATTATTAGTAACAATTTTATAACTAAAATTACAATTTTATGTCTAGATTTAGTAACCAGTCCCTTGCCTCGGTTGTAAACGCAAGCAGACCCTCAAGTCCCCCTGAGAAATGTCTTATGGGCTCTCTTCGACAATGTATAAAAGTACAATGTACCAAAACAAAAACAATTAATGATTGTCAGATTAAATAATCCTGTCTCTAGTAGAAAAATTCCAAATAGGACAATGATAATTTGTATATTTACCTACAATTTAATCAGTTCTTTATTGCCATAACTTTCACCACTATTCAAATGTCAGTGACAGCAACTAAAGCATTACATCTCATCTAAATTATGTCTGTCAAGCAAAATGGCAGCAATAAACTGTGAAAGTTTGTGTATTTTTATTTGTCTTGCAATTTACACCGGCCCATTTTTCACCTAAGTTTTGGAATTACATATTACATTTTTTATGCGACTTCTTTATAAAATATTAGGGGCTAGAATTATCAGGTCTGGCAACTTAGAGATGGAATATCATTTATTTTATTTCAACCGACTTCTAAAAGAAAGAGTTTTTCAGTCCGTCTGCTTGTCCTTATCTATTTACATATTTTACGTGGCTTCTAAGTTTTTTGCGAAATGATTTTTTTCCATAGGTATAGTTTTGAAACTTAGCAACATATTATGTGTATATTTTGTTAACTTTTCTTCTAACCGCCGATTTTCACATAATTTATATGGAACCTGGCAGTAAATAAATTTTGTTAGAAGCTTTGAAACACAACAATATTTTACCTTAAATGGTAATCTGTGCAGAAAAATGAGTACCTACTACCCGTTTTTAGGTAAATAAACATTTTATTTATTTATTTAAACACTTTAAAAGACGTAAAGTGTTTTATTATTTTGCTAATAATGTAACGCAATTTGTTCGATTCTTTTTTTAATAGATTATTATTTATTAACTTGTATTTGTTCTAATGGGTTCTAATTCTTTTAAACCTATTTGTAGACAATTCTGTAATAACATTTGGAAGTTTGCTATAGAATATTATACATTGCCACATTAAAGTGTTTCTTTTTTGTGGAGACGGGTAGTATGTAACATAAGATTATGCTCATATCTATTATTTACATTATGTATATATGTGTATCCTCTTATGGAAGGAATTAATTTTTATGCACTTATAGAAATTTCATAAATATACTGAAATGCTTCAGTTAGAATGTTGACCTCTGTAATAATAATATATTCTGGGACATTATTCACACACAGCCATCTGATACCACACTAAGCAGAGCTTGTTTTATGGAAATCAGATAACTGATATATTACATCACTACTTTTCTTTTGTAAATACATACTTATCACATACCCGGACTCAGGACAAACAGACAGTCTTTGATTTTTTCCTCTTACACTTGCATTTACGGCTTTTTTAGCAATATAAATACAGTGTACGTCCCCAGAACTACCTTAGAAAAGATGGTAAGCCAAAATACTTATCAAGACAAATAAAACGTGGCCAATTTGATCGTTTTTTTGGTATTTAAATATAGGGGCCCAAAGCCATTTTCCGACTCCATCATAAAATATCATAATAGTATTGCATTGTCACCCAATTTACATATGCATGTAAAATGTCATGCTCAATCGGTTAAGAATAACCGCTTTAAAATTCCGTTGTAAAGGCCCGAAGAAACAAACATTGCTGGTTAAATTAAAGCTTGTAAAAAGTAACTTCGAATCGATTTTAAGCCGTCCCAATATGTTCTACAGTGGTTATCATCGCTACCGATGGAAAAATAAAGCACTACGATACATAATAACGTTGGGAATTACCGGGTTTTTTGCTTTACTTGTTCGGGGCGCCCGGATGAACCTAAATGTGTCTTTTGTCTACCCGAATCTAGGCTTAAAGGTGGGTGACCATGTAATTTTATAGAAGGGATATTCCTGGGATTTAAATTTTTATGCTAACTTCAGAGTTTAAATATTGTTAGTCATTGAAAATAAAAGTGCAAAAATAAAACACGCTTTTTCTCTTCACAATATTGAACTTAGAAACCATGAGGTGTCACGTCCTCATGGTTTCTAAGTTACGCAGAATTATCTTTTGTAAAATTATTGAGCTGTGAAAATTTTATACTTATTTTTTGTATAGAGCCTGAAATTCTGTGAAATCGCCATCTTGTATGTATATTATATTTACAAATTAAACATGTATAATTAGTAGTATTGATGAGTTTGCTAAAATCTTATCTTTGAACGACCTATACTAGTTAATAAATATGATTTAAACAAATGTAGTAAAAATTACTTAACGAAATCTCTTGGATAACTGTTCCATAGTTTACATTTTGAATTGATCTCGTCGATTTTGGTAGGTACTAAAATAAAACTGTGTTTTGGACATATTTAGCCTATCCAGTCCCCTTAAAACATGGACACACTACCGTCGAGTATCACGAGAGCAAACGAACAATAGAAACGTAGATGGCGCATTTCCTCCGTCAGCTAATTAAGTGGATTCTATTCAGGTAATAGTTCTATAGTAGTCCTATAGTAGCTGTAGTACATTCACTCAACTTTGTTACCGTTCGTTGCGAAGCGTTGTGTTTTTATTGGAATCGACGTAATGATTGAATGGTTTGAACTCCATCACAATGCTTTTAGTTCCTGTAAATGGGTCGGTATAAGAGTCATTAAAGCTTTAATTAGGTACTTGGGAGAATATTCTACATATCCGTAGATAGTGCGATCAACAATAGGAGTTACAAAGCATTATGACAGCTGCAATTATTATTAACTCCAGTTAATTTGAGACTTTTAGGGAGCCTAGATCACTTTAAAGTCTTGTGGACATGGGTTTAAGCGTTTTAGCGTAGGCTTTAGCCTAGTGGGTTTTGTTCAGTTAAAAGTTCTATAGTTGCAGCTGCGGTATCTTCACTCAACTTTGATAATACTTATTATAAAGCATTGTCGTTTAAAGGAATCGAGGTAACGGTTTGAACTTCATCACAGTTGAACTTTCGGTTCAAGAGTCATTGCTGGCGATTCTGTTGTTTACAATTTTCAATTTTGTTACTTCTTGTTTTAAAGCATTGTATTTTTGAAGGAATCGAGGTAACGGTTTGAACTTCATCACAGTTGAACTTTCGGTTCAAGAGTCATTGCTGGCGATTCTGTTGTTTACAATTTTTAATTTTGTTACTACTTGTTTTAAAGCATTGTATTTTTGAAGGAATCGAGGTAACGGTTTGAACTTCATCACAGTTGAACTTTCGGTTCAAGAGTCATTGCTGGCGATTCTGTTGTTTACAATTTTCAATTTTGTTACTACTTGTTTTAAAGCATTATATTTTTGAAGGAATCGAGGTAACGGTTTGAACTTCATCACAGTTGAACTTTCGGTTCAAGAGTCATTGCTGGCGATTCTGTTGTTTACAATTTTCAAGTTTGTTACTACTTGTAAAGCATTGATTTTTTAATGGAATCGAGGTAACGGTTTGAACTTCATCACAGTTGAACTTTCGGTTCAAGAGTCATTGCTGGCGATTCTGTTGTTTACAATTTTCAAGTTTGTTACTACTTGTAAAGCATTGATTTTTTAAAGGAATCGAGGTAACGGTTTGAACTTCATCACAGTTGAACATTCGTTACAAGAGTTATTGCTGACGGTCACCGTAGCCTAGTTGGTAGTGCTCCTGCCTACGAAGCTGGTGGTCCTGAGTTCGAATCCCGGTAAGTGCAAATATTTGTGTAATGAGCAAGAATATTTGTTTCTGAGTCATGGATGGTTTCTATGTATTTAAGTATTTATCTATCTATATAAGTATGTATATCGTCGCCTGTCGTTTACAATTTTGAACTTTGTTACTACTTGTTGTAAAGCATTGTCTTTTTAAAGGATTCGAGGTAATGGTTTGAACTTCATCACGGTATAATGGGATGTCAACGACATATCGGTGGAGAGCATCCCGACGCCTTATATGATTAGTTAATTATTGTATGAGTAATCGTATTACGTATTCGCACCAAAAACTTGTGTGAATCAAGCTTACTAAAGAACAAAAACAAATTAACAAATGCATGGTGACCTCGATAAATCTCACACCTGGTCTAATTATCGTGGTTCCTAGTGCGTTAATTACGTTACATATATGTTTTGAAGTCAGATGGCAGTATTCAGATTTATCTGGTAGCTAGCTGCAATGAGTTAGATTGAGTGCCAACCCCTATAAATGGGGAAAAGGCAGGTAAACACAAGAATAGATAGACTAAGATAATTATAATCGAACTGTACGAAGTCAATAACAGGCCTTAGTTTCCTAAGTAAAATTATATATAACAATAAAAATCTTAAGCTAAATTGACAAACATATAACCCACACCATTGTCCACAAATTAATTCAAATTATAATTGGAAGAAAACGAATGGGAGTTAAACAATATATACATAGTTCAAGAACTTAAATGAGCTTGATCTGAATGCCTGAGGATCTGTCACACACGTTCAGAGCCTAGTACAGAGTCCAGCTCTCTCTATCTAACGTTATATTTAAACACCTTTAACTGTCTAAACATCGCGATGTTATTTATGAACTTTTACGAGAGAAATAAACCATATTTAATTATTTTTGTTTGTGTATCTCTCCCACAAAGACTAGGTACCGTTTAATCTCTTTCTGTCACTTTGTTTCCGTGAATTTGCTCAGTAATGCTTTAACACATTTTGACTGAGGGTTTACAGGATTATGACCTGTTAACGTAAGATGCACCCTTACTTACGGGTGCCCTTACTTATGACACTAAGTAAGGGCACCAGACAGAATAAAAAAATCGGGCAATTTCGAAGGTTTGAAATAATAATTAAATAACGAAATTTATTCAGCACTTGGGTATTTAGATACACTTGTACTTGTCAAGCTCACAATGTATTACATAAAGACATTTTAAAAACAGTAATTAAAGCAACAAAATATTTTGAATTAGTCCGTCCGTGCGGTCTGTTTCGTCACATATATTTTTAAAATCCTTAAATAAATAATAAATAGCAAGTTACTAAGCTATTATTGTTACGTTTAGAAATCCTATGTTAAAATTACTTATTGTATACTAGCTGTGTCCCGCGGTTTTGCCCGCGTTAAATTTTATAAATTATCACAGCTCCTCCCCCGTAGGTGATAGCGTGATAATATGTAGCCTATATGTTGACCCGACCTCTTAGTAATATTCATGCAAAATTTGAAGTGAATCCATGCAGTACTTTTTGAGTTTAGCCCGGACATACATACAGACACACAGACAAAAATTCTAAAAACTATATTTTTGGCTTCGATATCCATTGTAGATGACGTCCCAAGTATCCTTTTTAAAAAATATTCAATGTACAGTTTTGACTTTCCTACGATTTTATTATATGTACCTATAGATTAAACTAGGTATAATTTCATTTTATTGCTTAGCACTAGTGTTATCTAACTATGATATCTTGATCAATATCAACACACGTACCTTTTACATGTACGACTACCATTATCACTTGAATGATTAATGCTGAAAAATCAGTTACATATTGGCTACTAACTTCTGGTTTCTAACAAGCTGTATCAGTTTCATTGGTCTAGCGCTAGCTTGTACACACGGCTACATATCAAGCTATACATTTCCAACATAATAATGTCCTCCCGACCAAATGTCTGGCCACGTCTGCCAATCTGTCTCCACGGCGGCCAGTCTCAATGGAGACTAGCCAATTGCGCAGGACATAATAGAGTGCACAAGTGTGTGCGCAAACACAGGGGCACTTTCTATTCCATCACTCCCATGATCCGATGGGACGACTAGCGACACGACCGGAAAGAAGTCAGGTACAGGACCGACGGCTTTACGTACTCTCCGAAGCACGGGGGTGTAATACCGCCAACTCCCAGACTTTGGGCTGATACTGAGAAATTTCTTTTTATGGAGAAATCCCAAAATCACTTTACGGCCCGACCCGGGATTTGAACCCAGGGCCTCATTATCTGCGGTTGAATACGCTACCGCTAGACCAACGAGGCAGTCATATCCAATATAAGCTGATCTCACGTTGTATAGGATTTCCCTACAATGGGAGGTCAGCTTACATTGGAAATGTACAGACGCCAGCACATCCACCTATCCCAATCTGTCAAATTTCTTTTGTCGATTTACAACTTTATCACACAAGCATAAAGTTCACTTTCTATTGGGGAAATTTGACAGAATGGGGTGGGTTGATGTGCTGTCTGTACATCTTGATATGTAGCCGTGCGTACTAAGTAGTGTTGTTCACAACAGTAACAACTGTTAGTCTAGTGGTCAGTGACCCTGACTGCTCAGCCAGAGATAAATATCTGCGACAAATCACAGCGATTTAAAAACATACATATAACGGACACAAACACACCCAGACGTAGTGTATTTTTTAGAGTTCCGTACCCAAAGGATAAAACGGGACCCTATTACTAAGACTTCGCTGTCTGTCACCAGGCTGTATCTCATGAACCGTAATAGTTAGACCGTTGAAATTTTCACAGATGATGTATTTCTGTTGCCACTATAACAACAAATGCTAAGAAACAAAATAAAATAAATATTTAAGGGGGCTCCCATACAACAAACGTGAATTTTTTGCTCGTTTTTATAGATAATGGTACAGAACCCTTCGTGCGTGAGTCCGACTCACACTTGGCCAGTTTTTTTTTATGGATCACACTAATAGTACTTAGTTTTGGACGGTATTCAAAGGAAGAGACGTCGAGGCGGTAGAAACGTGACGTTAGTTTAATTTTACTCATTGGATTAGCTCTTAATGTAACATTGATACATCAGAATAGACAAAAATCAGTTATTGATTTTATACTAATCAAATGTGCTGGCTGTACTTGACTTCCAGAACACTAAAGAATCTGCACTTACATAGGGCACCATACGTATACAGATCACTTTCACGGTCACCGTAGCCTAGTTGGTAGTGCTCCTGCCTACGAAGCTGGTGGTCCTGGGTTCGAATCCCGGTAAGTGCAAATATTTGTGTGATGAGCACGAATATTTGTTTCTGAGTCATGGATGTTTTCTATGTATATAAGTATTGTAAGCACACTCGCAGCTGCAAGAGGTATTTCTATACGGGATCTAGGGAGATCTTCTCAATGATAACACATGTATTCACAAACAATCACTGATTTTATTTAAATAAAATTAGATTTACAATGTTTACTTTAGCACACCATTTTTATAACTCTTGACAAATATCAATCAAACGTAACACCATACTTTTTATTTGATTCGAATTCGATTCTCATTTTAAAAGCTATGTTTAGTTATTTTAATAAAGTGACCAGAGCTACTAGCTATCTTGATAAAAGAGGTTTTATTCTATAGGAGGATAGGTAATATCATTACATCACGGTCCTATAAATAAAGGTTTTATTTCGAGGTTCTTACCAGAAAATTGCCCCGAAGTGTGTAAGGGAACCAAATCTCCCGGCCGGAACTCTCGCCTTGTTCTCCTATCATGGTTTACCTTTTCCTTATGATGTACCTTAGATATGTTATAAACCGCTTTTGCCGTTAAATTGCCCAACGAAGTGACCTTATCATCACTAACTCGATCTCTCTTTCTTTCATAGACTTCGCTATTAATTATTGGCGCAGAATTCTTATTTACTACAAAATTATTATTCTTACCAATCTTCTTGTCAACATTTTCGTGACATTTGACATGACTGTCAGAATTTTTTTCAAAAGAATTAAAAACTCTTTGGTCTTGGCAAAAATAGACCACTTCCGTGCCAATAACTATTCTACTCTTAGCAAAATCCATGACAACAGCATTCGCATTCAAAAAATCTCGTCCTAAAATGAATTGGCATGCAAGATCTTCTATGATATAAATATTATTACAAAATTCCTTACCGTTAATATAAAAATTAAATTTAGCTGTTCCAGTCGTATCGATCGTCCTTCCATCAACGCCTTGTATAGAGCCGACTGCAGTTCCTGTCGAACCTAATCCTAATCTACGCGCTATCACTCCCGACATACATGACACCGCAGCTCCCGTGTCTAAGAGAGCTGGACATGAAATGTTCTTATACATAACCCTAATGCATGGCATATTATTTCTAAAACTACTAAAGAAATTAAATACTTTCTTTGTTGGAGCGCCATTTTCACACGTCGCTACGTTCTGCTGACTCGAAACTGCTGCCTGATGTTTGACGTTCAATGCCGCCGAGGTTCTATTTCCTCCCGGCGTCACATATCTGGAGTCGGCTGATGGTTGGCGTTCTGGTCCCACTTGCACATGTGGTGTCGGGTAACGCCTCGTATTATATGATGGTGTGTAGAACTTATCATCATCCTGTGGCTTTAAATCTTTCATATCGTAAATATCTTTTAACTGTAAAATTAATTTCTTTAATTGTTTTCTGTCTTCTATAAGTGACATCGCTAATTTATGTTTATAAAACGGTGCTGACGATTTAATAAATTTTATAATAAATTTTCTTTCATCTTTTATTTCGGCCTTGAAAGCTAGTTCTTGTAACCTATAAAAATATCCTAAAATGTCTTCATCATAGTTCTGTCTCGTCATATAAAATTCTTCTGTATAGTCAGTAGTTGCTGGAAATTCCTCTAGAAAATACTTTTCAAGGTCGGCAAATTCTGTTGCCGTATCTATTATTATATTGTAGAACGATAACGCTGCTCCTTGTAGAAAAGACGGGATGATCGCTAGTTTTTCTTCATCTGATATTTTTTTCACAATGGCAAATCTTTTAAATTGTTTGAAAAACTCCTTCGCATCTTGTTCTAATCCACTAAATGGCTGAATCTTCGTACTTATCGATTCCATGATTCCTGCTTTTCTTTTTAGTTTTCTTGTATAATCTCTCTCCCCTTTGAAAACTTCAAAATCTCAAACCAAAAGGCGCTCTCCACCATGTAAGCACACTCGCAGCTGCAAGAGGTATTTCTATACGGGATCTAGGGAGATCTTCTCAATGATAACACATGTATTCACAAACAATCACTGATTTTATTTAAATAAAATTAGATTTACAATGTTTACTTTAGCACACCATTTTTATAACTCTTGACAAATATCAATCAAACGTAACACCATACTTTTTATTTGATTCGAATTCGATTCTCATTTTAAAAGCTATGTTTAGTTATTTTAATAAAGTGACCAGAGCTACTAGCTATCTTGATAAAAGAGGTTTTATTCTATAGGAGGATAGGTAATATCATTACAGTATCTATCTATCTATATAAGTATGTATATCGTCGCCTGGTACCCATAGTACAAGCTTTGCTTAGTTTGGGGCTAGGATGTTCTGTGTGACATTGTCCCTAGATATTATTATTAATACTTTATATTTCGCGTATTATAATTAATTAAAATAAGAATAAACAGTTAGGAATAAGTATTATTATATTACCTGTATTTATGTCTGTATATGTATGCTCGTATATCACTGAAACTGACCTCGCGGTATGACTGTCACTGTAAGAATGGTACATTATAGTAGGCTTCGGTTATCGTTTAGGGTATATATCCAACGGCGTATGATAATAATAAATTGGGTCAATTATTTTTAATAAGATATAGCGGTTAGATGCACTAAACCAGAATTTGAATTTAAACAAGCGTTTATATCATCTATATATATAAAAATCAATGCCACTTTTCGTTGTAAGGTTATAACTCAAGAACGCCTTTTCCGATTTGGCTAATTTTGGTCTTGAATTATTCGTGGAAGTCCAGGGAAGGTTTGTACGAAAAGAAAATTTTTAAAAAAGTCTTGAAAAAGAGTAAAATCGTTTTTTTTACTAGCTAGCAATTTAAAATATTTTTTTGTTTGAATAAATGAACTTAATAATCGTTTTTTTATTACTATGCCTTATACGTAGCGAAGCACGTACCGGGCCGTTAGTAAAATATAAACTCGTAAAACATTACTAGCTACAATTAGCCAGGTAGCTAAATAATTGTAATCTATTATTATAATTATTTAGCTAATATATTAGATTAATAAGAATAAATGGAAACGCTTTAATAAATTGGTACTAGGGACATACTTAGATCGTAGGTTTATGAAATGAAAAAAAACGGTAAATGCTGAATTAATACACGTATACATAAACTTATACGTTGTAAGTAAATATAAATGTAAGTTAATACTAAATATTGTTAACAGTTTTAAATTAAAATCATATTTTATAAACTAATAATAATATTGTATAAAAATAATTATAAAAATGTAAACAAGTATAATTAAGTAAACAATTGTATGTAAATAAACGTGAATACAACTTAAGGGAAAAAGACGCCAAGCTACAATGTTGCTGCAATACAATAGCATAATAAATAACAATAATAAAAAATTAAAAAAACCAGGTTGAAAATTACTTAAGTTAAGTATTCGGTACAAGTATGAGCTAAGGCTTTATTAGCGAATATACGCTCTTGAGGCTCGATTGGTAATTCAGATTAATTTTAAGTTGGGTTGCAAAATTAGGTTAATTTATAAATACTGGCCGAATTTTTTTATATCTTGTTGGCCGCAATGTATTCGACATCTACTGAATAAGTCCATAATTAAGTCCTGTGCCCAAACCCGAGTCGGGCTAAAAATTTTGTTGTGCGACTAAGATTTTGTTATGGACAATCTCTGACAAGCTTGAATTTAGAAAATTGGTGGTATTGCTTCTTCAGAAGACGCGTTAAGACACCTGATGTCCTATTATGTCGGGTTGCGGTCCTATTGGATTCTGACATTGAATAGACGCATTGACACATGACGGGCTGGCGTGGTTGGTAGATGCTTGCCTTGCAGGCCACAGGTTGTGGGTTCGATTCCCACCCAGGACTGATATTTGTGGGCATGAACATGTCTTTTTGTCCTGAGTTTGAGTGTAATCATCTATATATGTATGTATTTACTAAAGAACTGTTTACTAAAGAAATTTACTCAAGAAAAGTAGTATATGAATTATCTGGTTTCCATAATACAAGTTCAGCTTAGTTTGGGATTAGGTGGTCGTGTGTGAATAATGTCCCAGGATGATTGTGCATACACATGTGCACTACATATTATCTGCGTAGTTTTCTATTGCGTAGTATATGTAGTATATGAGTTATCTGGTTTCCATAAAACAAGTTCTGCTTAGTTTGGGATCAGATGGTCGTGTGTGAATAATGTCCCAGGATGATTGTTCATACACATGTGCACTACAAATTTGTCTGCGTAGTTTGCTATTGCGTCTCTATACACGAAAATAGGCTAAGAGACTAATACTTACTAAAACATTATGTATTTCAAAGGTATAAACAATCTATTAGAATTTTATTTTGAGCTCTAGAGCGTTTGTACGCTAAAATAATACTAATACTGAAACTCCGTACTGAAAACACTTACATAATGGAAGTTCTCAGTTTTATTTACGATATATCTATGTGTATTTTGTTATTTTCCTTCCTTTATTAAGTGTATCTTAAATTGTTCCTTTTTATATTATGTGTGTCCTAAATTGTTCTTATTTATATTATGTATATTTAAGAGAGGTAGGGCACAGCGTTCATTCGCTCGAAGAGCAGACCGACTGGGGAAGTACCTCCACCTTACAGAAGACATTCCTTAATAATAACATTAATAATTTAATGTTGTGTTTTGTTTTAATAATTTAGTGTGAGTAAGGTCGCCAGAACTCATCGGGGTGGGGGGAGGGTCAGAAACACTTGTTTTCTGACTATTAAAGGCCGGCAACGCACCCGCGACTCCTATGGTGTTGCGAGTGTCCATGGGCGGCGGTGATCACTTACCATCAGGTGACCCACTTGCTCGTTTGTCGACGTCTGCCATAAAAAAAAAAAAAAAATAAAATTGTGTGTCCTAAATGTTCTTATTTAGTTTACGTATGCCTAAATTGTTCTTATTTTTATTCAATCAATCAATCAAACAGCCTATCGCAGTCCACTGCTGCTGCATTTTTATTATGTGTCTCGAATAAATCAAATTATTTTTTTTCTTAGAACAGCCACGATTTAACCATCGTCATCAATGACTGATACACTGTTAGGTGGTAGCTAGTACATTATCTAAGAACTTATACAAGTATGGACTTACGAAAATTAAGTAGTATATCAGTTATCTGGTTTCCATAGTACAAGCTCTGATTGGGATTAGAAGATTGAGTAAAAAAATAAATAAATATCAGGGCCTCTGACATACCCGTATACGACACACGAGTGTCATATATGTGTCATGCTCCTTTCTTTCTCTAGTGCTAGTTATTGAAGCAGGTCAGTAGAATTGTGGCGTGGATTAACGACTGTAGTGTCGTTAGATTCTTGTTGTTCTTCAAAGTAGTAGTAGTGTAGTTGTGCTTCAAAGGGCACGTTAGGCTGGTAGTCTAACGACTGAAACCGGGACTACCAGGCTAACGTGCCCTTTGAAGCACGGAGAACCTCAGGGCTAACCCTAACTGGGCATGGGGTGCTCATGGCTAGTTGCACCAACAAAACTTTTCTTGTTAACTGATAAGTACTGCAGTAGGTAACTTATCACAACTGTGGTGGTAAGTCCATTTATGGAGGAATGGCTAAAGAGAATGGAAGGCGTTCTCACTTACCGACTGACGCAGGTACTCTCGGGGCACGCATGCTTTGGGAAGTACCTATATAAGATTGGCGGGAAGAGACGCCCGGCTGTCACCACTGCGGTGATCTCGAGGACACAGAACTCTCGTAGAGTGCCCGGCGTGGGCGTCACAGCATCTTGGCCTTGGCGTAGCTGAAGGTGCAGTTGACAAAAGGAGTCAACTTCCTTCCGCCCAGTCCCACATATACATATACAACCCTATAGAAAAAAAAAGTAATTTATAGTTTTAACGCCGTATCAAGAAGGCGCAGATAATTTGCAACTCCAATTTCTATATTATCTCTCCTTTCTTGTTTTTACACGGAGTATTAGATGCTAGAATTTATATTAATATAAAACAGCACTATAAAAGCCCTAAATCATACTATTTGCATCAAATTGTGTTGTCTCTTAACAGCCTTAACTAAGCGGATGTACATAATACCATTTAAATCTAAGCAATAATCTGTACGCATATATATGAAAGCACCTTTTTATATCGTCATATATTTTATAAATATTAAATATACTTGTAAAACTGTTAATTTGGAATGTTCGTGACTAGGTTTGACAATACTGTCTCCGTGTTATCACACGATAGGTAATTGTAATCGCGATATTTTACAGCTTATAACAATATTCCTAGAAATTGGGAGCTAATGCGTGTAATCCCAAATTAATGTTGTAAATACGAAGTATTCTTGATATTCTGTTGTTGTTTGCCTGTAGCGTATCAATTAGAGTTCCGTTGATAAAATGACCATTAGAAAAACAATTGGTTTGGTTACGTTCTGAAGTTCTTTTAAAAGAATATTGTACATCTAAGTTTTTTACCAGTTCTGGTCAAAAATTGCCACGATGTGACGTAAAGTGCTGGAAAGATATTATATGACACAATTAAAAGAAAAAAATATTGTAATTTGATAGATGATGACTTTTTTGTTTTAATTTAAAAGCTTTTTTTTAACTTCTTAAACATAATGGAACAGTCTGGTTCTTGTTGTTGGTTTTGGTTATTAGATAAGTGAAGTACACCTGTGTCAGAAGGTCCCGCTTTTCCATATCCAACACTATACGGTACCCGAATAGCTTTCTATGGCTCAAATATCTTATATCTAGGTTGGTTAAAACTGTGTGTTGAATTGACATTTAGAGATATTATATCATCATCATTGCAGCTAAATAAGTCCACTGCTGGACAAGCCTCCCTCAAGAATCGTCTTGAGGGGATATGCCATAATCGCCACGCTTGGCAGGCGGGTTGGCGATCGCAGTAAGATAGTCATAGTAATCAGAAGGAAGCTCCTGCCCTTCCTCAGGTAGATATTCCCTCGGGTCGACTTCTACGCCCCCCACGGGATGAGATGGGGTGGTGATATTCTGATTCTGATATTTGTCGCCGTCACCACACAGCAGTATATATTACAGAGTGCAAAATAAAGAGTCATAATTGTTTTTTTTTATTGTATCTACTTTTAATAAAAGACCTTACATTTCAAACGAATATCGATAAAACGTGAATTCCATCATGTACCTAACTGCAAGCGTCCGGCGTACATAGATGCACATTATACGAAATCAAGCATGACATTATTACACTAACACTTTTGTGGTCCTAATGCAAATAAACATAAATAGAATATATAAAGTAAATAGCAACAAGGCCAAAAGTATCAAAACACACAATGATAGTTAATACGAGTATATTGACGCGCGTGTCAATACCTCTCATTGTACGCTGACCGTTCGTGCGTTAATATTCTAACTATAGTTTAATTTATAAAGCTGTCGATTCTGTCCTTAACACCACTAAACTTATTTAAATCTATTTTCATCTCTCTCTAATGTAGCTCGTATGAATAGAACAGAACATACATAGAACTGTCAAATTATTAAAATATCTTATATTACAATTCCCTCATAAATTATGCGCACCGGGTGCATAAATTGTCTATATTTAATTTTGTAATGGCGGATACCTAACATATTTTTAACAACTCCCACCCACAATATGAGTATCAAATAAATGTGTTTAACTAGTAGAATACTATACTTTGGTAAACATTCAAATCCAAGATGGCCGCCATCACAAAATGGCGAATTACATATATTTTTCAGAACTGTTCTATTTACATTTCTGGTACATTGTTTGTTATTCCTCAATATATCGTGCTAAAACTTAATTGATGCCCTGTATTTCTTATCAGAACTATGTTAGAAAGGAATGCAATGATATTAAAATTAGTTTAGTTGGTATACATAATAAATAATTTAAGAAATAATAACAATGAGTAAATTTATTTTATGCAATACGAACCGAATTTCATTATAATTTTTGATATTGCTAATTATTTGTATGTATTAAAGAAAATAATTACCGATAAAGGTATGTACAACCCAAATAGCAAAATGTAGGTACCTACTCTATTAGTTGAATACAAGTATATTGCCGCGCGTCTCGCGCCTCGAATTGTATAGTGCCCGGTCGTGCGTTATATATACCTCTAGTTTATTACACATTGTGTTGTTAGTGTATTTGATCTTTTACTATAAATATAAATAGGATCTATTTCTTACAAAATATGCTATAAATATATTTTAAAAAAGTGTCCATTAAAGGAAAGAATGACCGAGAAACGCAAAGGTCGGCGGCGCAGCGTACGCTTGATACATCAACAATATTAAATATGACTATGTATATCAACGAATTTGATTAATTTAGTATTAACATGGTTAAGGTCATATTCCCTTAAAAGGAACAGCACGACCCTGTGAAAATCCACGTATTAACATACTACACTCGTTATTACGAGACATATAAATGACGTCAACACCAACTGTGATGCATAAAGAACTGATTGCATCAGTCTTTTTTGGGTTAAGAAATAATATCCAATTTCCAAAGAACGAAGGGACTTGTTAATATTTTGTCGTATTTATTGCAATCTTTAGAGACAGACAAGTAATTAGATTTGTAAGCGTGCGGTTTATCGCTATCAGGGTGAGAGCCGCCAGTCTGTCTCTCGTGGCAGACGGTGGATATCTATGCAAAGCTTACCAAACAAAACATTTCGCACAATCGTTTATAATTATTTGTATCATGTTTTAACATGATACTCCGAAATATATGCAATGCAATATGGTTTATCACGTATACAGGAAGAAATTCAAAACTACAGAGACCTAATAGAGGGAAGCTGGAATTGGCTGCCTAGTTAACAACTCAAAGCTACCGAAAACTGCTCAAGCGGAAAGATATACTGGCCATATAAATAAATATGGTTTAATAATGAGGAGATGCCCCACTGGAGGACACACTCCAACTCTCAAAGCGTACACGCGTAACACACATGCTTATAGCTGATGCTGATTGCAGATACAATAAGAAAAAAAAATTGTATGATATTCTTCATTGGCCACTTCTGGATTAAATTAGTGGAGTTATTTTTCGCATAAAGGAACAATGTTAATTTAACATAAGATTTCTAACCAGACAACTGGTTAGAAATCCTCCAGACCTTTCCAGAGGTGTATGATACGTGTTTATCGTTCGTATAACAGATTACTTACTAGACAAGTGGCGCTAACCGATTGAACGAATAGACCATCCCCTCAAATCACAACAGCCCAAAAACGCTAACAATTATGATTTCTTTTTGTCAATGAACTGATATTATAATGACATATTGTAATTACAATAAAAAAAAACTTGCAATTCAATTTGTTAAACTGAACATAATCTTGACTAAACATTTTCTTCTTGACTGATGATAAATCTCTAGATTCATGTTGACAATCATATTGAGGATTGTAAATAAATGAGCCTCCATAACACTGACAACTGTCTCTCAATGGCTCGATTTTGCAGTCTATACTTTGGACTGTGGACTCAATGATTTCGAGTTCGATCGCACCACTTTCAGATTCATGTGAGTTTTAGAAATTAATTATCTTGTACATTAAATGGTGAAGCAGAACATCGTGAGGAAACCGGCATGCCTGAGAATTCGACAAAATGTTCTTGAAGGATTGACATAATTCAGCCAAAGTACGTCCACAGCTGGACAAAAGCCTCCCCAAAGAATGGGGGGACATGCCATAATCGCCACGCTTGGCAGACGGGTTGGCGGTCGCAGATTGATGGTCATAGTTCACAGAAAAACGCTGCTGCCCGTTCTCCGGTAGGTATTCCCACAGACGATTTCTACGCCCCCCACGGGGTGAGATGGGGTGATTATATTCTATGCCGTCACCACGCAGTACCACTATCACAATATGTAGGTAGTTTTGAAAATAGTGTAGATTTGATCAACATTTGTATCGTTACCACATCCCTTCGAATTTCATAATTAGTTCTTATTCTCGATTGTACCGTGAGGTGTTCCCATTAAATTAGTTTATATTTTTTTATTTAGCTAGTACAGTTAGCAGCATGAGTCATGACCACCACTTGATAAGTCTTTTAGGCGTAAAGTGAGGTGCACTGAAATTGGTCTCGTCGCAAATTGCACTCACAATCCAATAATTGACGAATTGACAACTGACAAACAATTCCCGCGCATTTCACATTGCGTTAAAAAGACCTATCACGTTTGTGCTCATGTAATGTGCCGAAAACTGTAGCTCGAATATATTATGTACATTTCATCAACATTTCTATATGAGTATATCCATAATATAATAATAGTACTATATTGTCTATATATATAAAGTATGATTTTGAAATTGCTTTCTACTACTATCGGCCCATTTTAGGAGGTACAGACGCCAGCACATCAAGCTACCTCAATCTGTCAAATTTCCCCAATTGAAAATGAACCTTATGCTTAAGTGATAAAGTTGAAAATCTATAAAAGAAATTTGACAGTTGGGATAGATGGATGTGCCGGCGTCTGTACATACGTATTTCCTAATATTTTATATCGATTTTCCAATTCAGCGTCACTAGGAAATAAATTGTTCCGAATTTTAAATTTTCTATTTAGAAAATTGGCCTATATGACAGGTATCTACCGGCTAAGTCACTGAACATCGATTTCTTAAATGGCGTTCAAATAAATAAAGGTTAAAAATGACTTAATCAATCGTTAAATCGGCTTTTACGTTGAGAATCGATTCCGGACCATTCATGTGCTCATGGAAGCTGATTTAATGATTGATTAAGTCATTTCTAACCTTTATTTATTTGAACGCCATTTAAGAAATCGATGTTTGGCATCTTAGCCGGTAGAGTCCCTGATTAGTCAGTCGTATATCCTTTTCAGCAGCTATCATTTTTCTTCTGTTCTGATATTATCTAGAACAGTGTTTTTCAACCTGTGGGTCGCGACCCCCTGGGGGGTCGCGAAGCCTCTATAGGGGGGTCGCGAAGCTTCTATAGGGAATTCGCTAAAGGTTGGGAAAGCTAGTCACAGGGTTGCAGATGTATTTGGAGTATTAAGATTAGGCCAGCTGCAAATCCATTAAAAGTTAAACGCTGTTCCAAAACTCTGGCAGTACTTTGTCTCTTGACAACCAACTAACCTCTGTATGATAAAGTAAATTTGGGAGGAGTGGTCCCATATATTCATAAATTTTCGACACAGACATATCCGAAACGCTATTTCTTAAATAGAATTTACAATTTTTATAATAATATTTAGAACTTGGCTGTATTCCTGTGGCAAGGTTTTGGCCTCAAGTGCTTGGCGGTGGAGAAATGCGTAGTGCTGTAGTATTCGTGGGAAGCGCTATACAAAAAAGTATTTCTTCCATTACATTTTTATTTGATTCAACGCATAAAAGCTAGAAAGTCCACACATTCCGCAGTATCGGTAGATTCATCAAATTTCAAGGAGTCTTCGGAATCTGTAGTCATATTGCTTATCCTAGATTGAATAAAACATCGAAAAATACTTTATCAGGAGAACATTTTGAAGCAAATAACACACTGTGATTTATTCCCAATCATAGTAAATCCGAATTTCAAATAACTGTTGTCATGAAGATGTTCTTTCTTATTATAGTTTCATCACTCCCGCTAGAAGTTGTCGGTTCAGTTGGTCTTTTTTGAAATTTATCCATTTTCAATCATTAAAAATCCCTGTTAAATACGTAAAAACAAGGGCTGGCACCCGACAAACAGTAACAGGCTGGCGGTCTAAACTAGTCGCAGAGCATGCGAGATGAAATCACGCGTGCCGCCACTGCATAACCATCGTCGCCCCCGTAATGCTCATTGCGTCTCGCTTACCATTCCCTCAACACTCATTTTAATTATGTATTTATCCGAACCCTAATTATGAAAACGAATAAATACGTTGGATTCAATATTTGTCACAAAATAAAATACATGAAAAAAGACGGGTAGGGGGGGTCGCGAAAAATTTCTTCATACTAAAGGGGCCGCGCCATGAAAAAGGTTGAAAAACACTGATCTAGAACATTCTAGCGCTGTTCAAAAAGCCCCCAAAACCCTTACGGGTACTAGGGTTAAAGCCCGAACGTGACAATAGAGTATTACGTTTATATCTATCTTATTAATAAATTATAAAGTCGTTGCAGAAAAATAATTTAAAAATATTTCCTTTATATAGTATGATTTAATTACTGCTTATGCCCTGTAAATATCAGGAAATACAGCGTCGGTATACATTATTACAGAATCACTAGGCTTGGGTGTATTGCAGCTAGGAGGTAAAGACAGAGAAGGAACATTATTTCTTGATATCTAAGGATCAGACCATAACGTATTTATTTTCCCGAATTACAACCATTGCTGGAGAAGCTTCCCCCAAGAAAGAGGACATATGGCGATTTGCCATAATCGCCACGCTTGGCAAACGGTTTGGTGATCGCAGTATGGTGGTCATAGTCGCTGAAACGCTGCTATCCGTTCTCTGTAAGATATTCCTTCCTTCTATTCCCCCACGGGATGAAATGGGGTGCTGATATTCATCACAGTCAGCCAGACAGCAAAGCGATAATGAATATGACAAACGAGTAAATGTAAATAAACTCTACACTTTAGTTCATTCATTTTATGGCGAATAATTGATCAGATCCATATAAAATTGCGCCCGCCACATCAAGCGGGTAAAATCTATGTTAATCTGTATTAATTAATTAAATATCTGTTTAAATTATTCTAATGCAGAGAGAACTGCACGAAATAGGCTATCCAAACGATTGTACTCAACCTATACATGCTTCTTGTTTGTGTGAAGCATAGATAACAAACGTATGCCCTCATTTTTTTTAATAAACCTTACCTGACTTAAGCCACCTCTAGTGACATCCACAGATTACTAGACTTTTGTTAAAAAATACCTAATTAAATAGGAAGACTAAGTAAAAATGTAGCCACCAAATGTCATTATGTTAATCTTAAGTAATTAAGTTTCTTATTGTAACACTAGGTAACGCTAACTACAGTTTTATCGTCACCAAATAAATGATGGAGAACTTCTTAACGGGCATATAGTTTAAGAGACAGAAAGTCAACAGCAGTATTCAACAGATTTACGAACAATTAATTTCATGAACTGCTATTAATTATGCCAAGTTTTATCTATAGTATTATCTAAAATGTATTATGTAGCTTTTAGCGATGATACGAACTTCCAATCAGTATCTTATTATTACAAATATCATAAAACAAGTTCTATTTAATTTTGTTTATAAAAAGGCAACTGCATCTGATTTGCGTCTTTTCTCTATTTCATCCTAAGAGCGGGCTGCTCCTAATATAACGTTCGTAATATATCAAATTGAAGTTTAAATGGAAATCATATTCTTTATTAAAATAAATTCAAAGAAAGGAACCCAAAGACTCTTGCCGGAATTATGTAGATGTCTCTTGATACGGCTTATCGTTTTTCCCAGTAAAGGGTTTATGCTGCGAGGTCGTCTATTACTGTCGTGTAATTATTGATAAATTGCTGTTTTATATATATACTTTTAATTTACAGACAGACAGAAATTTGATATTCAAATACTTCCATATAAAATTTAATTGATGGTTAGAAGAATTGGTCGGTATAGCGATTACCACTTATGTCTAAAAAAAAAGATGTTTCCTGTACATTGTTTACTATTTTACGTTTGAGCTTTTACCTTTAGCTGATCTTCATTTATCTTATGAATAAAAAATTAAATTAAATATCTATAAACTAACACACTGCCCTATGATTCCAACCTAGGCAGAGCCTCTGCTATGGCAACCAGACAACTGATAAACATACTTTTATATTTCTAATGGTGCTCATCATACAAAGATTGGTCTTAGGTGGCGATCGTAAGTTACGATACGGTCACCTAGAGTACACCAATGTGTCTTCACAAACACGCGTAAACTACAATATGTCTCTCACGGCATTCATTGCAACTAATCGCCAAAACCTACTTTTGGCGGATGCCTTTTTCGCAACACTTACGTAATTTGAAAACAAAAAAGTTTTTCTTATAGTAATATTGTTCTCCTAGCTTAATAGTACGAGAAGATTATAAGTACAAGACTTATACAAACCACAAATGTTTCAAAAAGTAATTTTTGTGGCACTATGATTACGCATTTCAGAAAATACAGATGACACTTTTTGAACGCAGGAAATTATCCAATGTTCTAAAGCTCACCGCAAAAACCACTAACCAAGTTCTAACTTATAGTTATGGCTATTTTGATTCCACATTTCTTATTATATCTTTCTTTTTATAATTACTCCCAGCCATTTCGTTTTAGTCCATAAACACCTAAGGGTCTAAGGATTATGAACCTCCAGACATAAATAATAGGGCTTATTTCAAACTGCTGCTAACAAATAAAACATGCGGCCTGACATAGAAAATATAAAATACTCTGCCGGACATACTCGTAGCGTATTTTTTGACGTTTCATTACTAAGCAAAATAGGTTCAGTTGATGATGAGGAAATAATGGGACGATGAAGGCCGCCGGGAAACAAGCCTTGTTAGAGTCCTACTGAGCATTTTGAAGAACTGTGTAACCTAGGGTCACCACTGCCCACGAATCACACTACTATTATAAATAGAACTTCATGCGTGTGTATATGTGTGAGCTTAATTCTCCTTCAGATTCAGATAGCTATAGATTTAGATTTAACTTAGAATATAGAGGGCTTATATTTTGCATTACCACATAGGTAGCTAATAATTAAATCAACCCCAGCTAAATGTAGTACCTAAAACCTTAAAAAGACACAGAATCTCTTTTACCTATAGTAAAATAAGATAAAATAATCCTATTTTTCTTTCCAATACTCAACACCAACTCACAATTATAATTCCTAAATTCGCAAAATAATCTGCTGAAATACGGGAATTTACCTAGTTTTGGCTCCAGTCCACTGCTGATATTATAATATATGTTTCACCCTCACAGGCCTCTTTATTTTATTTAAATTTTTTCTTGTTTAAACTGTCGACGTATTTGTTGTTGTGACGTTGTTTCATTTTTATGCTACTATTTGTACAGGATATAAAAACTAGATTTACAGGAAGGGGGGAGCCTGGAGATTTGTCATACAGGTCTCGAGCCTAGTGCGTACTCCAGCTCTCTCAAAAGTTTTATTAATCTGAGTAATTGTCCCTAACTATAGCAATACATAGTATAAACTTTGAAGTGATAAATAAAACTATCTATAATTATAAGCATTTAGAACATCGGGAGGAATATAAATATCATTTTATTATTTATTATTTTACCACGGGTTACACCGCAGTACAGAGCTAGTGTCAAATAATTTGCTTTACACAAATATTTTATCATTTATTATTGTAATTGTATTATCTGAACATAATGTCGAGCTTGTCGATTGGACGTCACATGTGTTTTTACATATTCTAAGGTATTAGTCATATTACACATCCGGTAAATATTTCAATGCGAAAGTTTGTAAGTTCGCTGCGCAATCGCACATTTAACCCGTAATAGATTTTCACGAAGCTTAACACTCAAATCTATAACACATATAATATAGTCTTAGTCTAGCGTAGCGTAGCGTATACAACTACTGGTAAGGAGTTCCTTGAGTATGTCGCACCAACTAAACCTTACCTGCCGTGGATTTCTCTTGGCGCCTGATGGGGGGAGACCCGGGAACGCGGGTATGCTGCTCCGGTGCCCCACTTTTGCGCCATGTCCCAGATGGTCGGGACACATACCCTGGGAGAGCTCTGGATTGACCTCCCCTATGGACGAGTCCCGCCAGTCCGGCACAGCGACTGCGCCACCAACAGATCGCTATCTTCCTGGGGCTGATTTCACGTAGACGTGGCTACCGGCTGCCGCCACCACCCCAACGACGCCTCCTCCATCTGCGAGCGGGATCGACTCGCTCCCGATCCCGGTCGGCGGCCTCCTTCTTGAGGATGACGAAGTCACAGAAGGAGACCACAGCGTGGCAATGGCTTCCTGGGTTCAAAGCCTGTTTTTATACATGGTTGGGGGAATGCTTACGCATGCCACCCGCAAAAAGTGTCTGCGCCTGGGTATGTCGGACTCGCACCGACTAAACCTAACTACCGTGGACTTCACATGGCACCATATGGGAGGGGCCCCGGGAACGCTGGTATGCTGCTCCGGTGCCCCCCTTTTGCGCAGTTTCCCAAACACACGGGACACACACAGCATTCAAAGCCTGGATCGACCCACTGTAGACCCATCATCTTTATCCTCAAGGCTCATGTATCTCAACAATACATACAAATAAACACGGAAGCCAACTTAAATACACAACAATAATATATAATATTCCATTTATAGTCCAATTAAATAGCTACATACATTGAAAACTGTCCATAACAGCCAAGGATAATAACAAGCCCGTGGACAGAATTAATTAATCGCTAAATTATGTCATTGTTTGTTAATATATTAATATGAATATTTTATATCTAACCATAGACTTTCTATGGGGTTTTTTAGTGCTATTTTTAGTGCATGAGGTGTCACAATATCAGTGTTACCAACCTCTGTCTGGTTAATGTAATTGCTCTTTGTCTCTATCGCGTTACTCATAATTTTATATAGCTACTTCGCAATACGACATGCTTTGTTGAGGGCTGTAGATAAGTTGAATTTGAGTCGGCAACATTCATAAAACAATTGATAGGAAATTTGTCCAATACAGTTTTGATATAACATTCACAATCATCATATCAGCCGCAATACGTCCACTGCTGGACAAAGGCCTCCCCCAAGGATCTCAACAATAGCCGGTCCTGCGCTGCCCGCATCCAGCGGCTTCCCGCAACCCTTGCTAGATCGTCGGTCCACTTTTCTAAATGAGTTGTTCATAATCTTCATAAGATCATAAAAATCAAATACGATATCAATCAAATATTTAACTATTCAAGTTGGTTGGGTAAACAATTTTCGTAGCATATACAAATTAAATAATAAAATGCTAATGTTGTCTTAGAATTGAACACCAGTGTATTATTGTTTCTTACCGAAGTACACAACTGTGCTCATGTGTATCTCATATTTGGATGCAAGAAGGTTGCATTCAAATAGTGCCATTACATTTACAATGCAATGCGTCGTTCGATATCACATTATAGTTGGTTTCAACAACATCATCTTAACGTATTTGCTAGCATTAATCTCAAAGTAAATAGCATGATCCTACTAATATTATAAATACGAAAGTTTGTGAGTATGGATGTTTGTTACTCTTTCACGCATAAACTACCGGAAGGATTTTTATGAAACTTGGTAGTAACATAGTTTATATATCCAAATAACACATGTGCATATAAATTTACATAGGCATTTTTAATAATAAAAAATGTAACGCGGGGAAAACCGCGGGGCGCAGCTAGTACAATGAGTATAAGTGTACCTCGGTGATATTGACGTAAACACAGCGATAGAATAAGAAGAGACACGCACGAGCGAGTTTTCGCCTCAGACGCTACATATGTACCATGCTTACGTTGTCGACCTTACAAAATATTTTAGTTCTTTCACATCATGTTTTTGGTGCAACACGGTATAAAATATTCAGATTTTATTCCTCCCATCTATCGCATGGTGACCTATAAAATAACGAAATAATATATTAATGGATAATGCACTACCATTACAAAAGATGAATTTGATCGGAAATAAAATACATAGTTAATTTAAATTTACCTATACATTTCCTTACTTTTTGTCTTAAAATTTATTTCTGTATGCAATAAAGAAGGACGTGATAAAACCCCTAAAAAAGCATAAAAATTCAAAACCGAGGTTAAAATCATTTTTATTTAAACAATGGAAAAACAGCCTCATAAAAAAGTTTTGTCACAATTAATAAAAACTCGATCGGATTAATCAGTTGACATGACAAAGTGCAATGAACCATTGCGACTTAATCTTGGATTGACGTGAGGGCCTTTAATTGAGTTTTTGTCTATGGTAAAAACTCTTTGATAGTGATGTGTATCTCTTGACTTTTTTAGGAACTGTCTAATGTTTTTAATATTTGCTAAGGAGTGCCAAAACTTGCGACCTTTTGTATTTATAACTTTTAACTACTTGAGTCTAATTGACTATTATTCGCGTACTGTATACTGAAACTAAAGTAACTGTAAATTAAAAATGTGATTAAAATGTTGAGCCATTTAATTCCATAGCTGGCTGTAATCTAATCACTTTTTTCTTTGTTATTGTGACGTATTTTGGTTAATTATGAATATGGAATTCGTAAATCATCATATAGTGTTATCGTTGTTTTAGATGGATTTTATATTTTTGAAAATTTACTGTGTAAAAAGGAACAATTTTTCATAGTATTTTAACTTCACAGAACTGTGTATTTATAATAAAAGAACATTTAATTAAATTTCAAATGTTTCGAGATAGATATACTTTTTTTTCTAAAGTATTGCCACATTTTATAGACTTTCAATTACAACACAACTATTCACGATAGAATAGCGTAATTTTCATAATTTTAAAAAAAATATGAAGTTCCGTGACAACTACCACTCCGCCATGTTATGGAAAATTTATTTAAAAAATTCCGAGAACCATAATATGATAATCACTATTATCATATCATCGATAAGATAATCGATTAGATAGAAAAGATAACTTTATTTGCATGCAAGTTTCTTTAATCGGTAAGCAAAAAACCGAAAAAAAATTACAAAATTGTCCACAGCAACGGACTGCAGTCAAAAACTCAGACGCTTTTATGAAAGAGACTACGATATACTTAAAATAGGAAACCATTAGATAGATTAATTTACTAAGAAACCAAGTTGCCAATTATTAAAGAAACTGTCAATGCACAAGAAAACAGCTTCCTAAAATACATTTCGAATATACTTCCTAACACACTTCTATATTTCCTACCTTCATTCCAAGACATCATACAAAACGCATCGAAAGGTATCATCAACAAACAACGCGATCAGAGGCCTACCAACAAACGCCATAGATGTACAGACGCCAGCACACCCAACTACCCCAATCTGTCAAATTTCGTTTAGAGATTTGCAACTTCATCACATAAGCATAAAGTTCATTTTCAATTGGGGAACATTGACAGATTGGGTAAGCTTGAAGTGCTGGCGTCTGTACATAACATAATATGTACGTTATCTCACATATTATCATTCATTTATCAAATTAGATACACATCTACGAAATATACTTATTATCTTCATAATCTACAAAGTTGCTTTTATCTATATTTTTTTAAATTATGTTGTATAGTGTTAGAAGGTAACATAGGCTCTTTCTAAGAATTTTCTGTTGGTCAAGGTTTTAAAATTCTAGTGAAATATGTATGAATTATATCGAATAGATTCTGATAGCTACCAATAATGTGATAACAATATGGAGAAAGACCTTTAGTCTTGTTTACAATTTGATTATGAGCACATCTATAACTGGCACGATAAATTCGAAGCGTCTATATTATTATTAAATAAATTAAAACAAAATAAAGTGTGCTATTTCTCCTTAATGTTCCGTTCCTACATAAAACTAATTAAAAGCGTTTATTCATTAACTGTTAACGATAATATAATAATATTTAATTCAAATTTATGCAAAAATACTGAAATGGTTGAATAATCAGAATTATTATGTGTTCCAATACGAATTGGATCAAGCTAGTTGAAAGAAATAAAAGGTATTTTTTCGGATTATTGTCAAAAATATATTTATATTATCTATACAAGTCCAAATTGGTCACATCTCTTCAACATTCTTCAGCGTTTATAATGCTAGGATAATATATTATTTAAATAACCATTAAATATACTTCAAAACATGAGTGCTCCTCGGGGTAAATTAATAAAATCTTTGGACAAACCTTAATTTTATATTGATGTGTGACATTATTATTTTAAATTTATTACTTAGCTATTTAAAAATAATAATTATGTATCCGAAAGATGGTCTTAATGTTAGTAATTATTATTTATTTAAGTAGTATAATATATAGGTCACGAGTTTATTTAATAATGTCATACTAATTAGTTGTTAGAAATTGCTCCCTTATACGGCTATTGATTTAAACTTTATTACTCCGTAAAATTCAAATGTATTCCTAATATCCGTTAGCCTTAAGTTGCCAAAGTGCCAACATATAACAGACGCCATTTACTAACTATTATTACTGAAATGTGTACGTAGCATAAATTTCAAAAGTCTGATATCCCAAAAAGTAACAGTCCTAATTTATATTCCACCATATTCCTCGATTTCCTGATATCCAGACATGACTTATAGCTGCCCCCTTAACTGATCAATTAAACAGCCCGAACAATGCGTTCAAATTTTTACAGACGGAATAATTAAATCGCTTTGTGCGAGGCAAAACACGTCCAAGAATATAAATTGTGAGATCAACGGATCTCATTCATTGTGGAACAGATCATAGTGTAGTGAGAACGCAAGATATAGTTCATACAATACCAGTTTTTACTCGCATATTTTAATATGATTAAAATGGTGAGCCATTTTTTATAAATAGTGCAGTGAATTGTTTATGATTTAAAAATATAGCTGGCTGTAATAAAAAAAAAACTTTTTTCTTTTTTTATTGTGACGTGTTTTGGGTTTATTTTGAATATGGAATTCGTAAATAACTGTAGCGTTATCGTTGATTTTGGTGGAGGATTTTGTATTTTTGATGGTTCCCTAATTAATGATATATTCAAATTTGGTATAAGTGCATTAATGCGGATACGTTACGTATTAATCTATTAATCATATCAAATATTGATATCTCTGATTTAAATATCAGATTGGAATTCTAATAACATAAGTTATGTGGAGGTATAGATGTTTGCCTGTTTTTTCATGAGTTTTTTTTTATTTTATAACAAAGGAACACTCAGCAACTTCGAGTAATTTCTCTGGTTTATAATATATATAAAATAATTATATTATATATATTTATTACTTACTTATTATATATATTACTTATATTAATGACAACAAAGCGCGGAATATTTTAAAATCTGAAGCAGAAAAACAAACGCCGAGGAAGAAGCACCAAAACTTAAATATTTAAAATGATTAAAATAAGAAAAGTCCCGGATACACTCGTGTCTCAGTAAATAAAATTCTAAGCTATAAAAAACGGGTTAAAGTATAGCCGAGCTGAGAATATATAATAATTCAATAACAAAAATAATGTGCTAAGTACATTTCAATTTATTCTAAAATTACAACGATAGATAGTACAGAAAAGTTAGACCATTCTAGGTATTTAAAATACCATTATAAGCAGCCATATAACGATACCCAAATTTAGAATTTTACTTTTTAATTTTAGAGCTCATATATTTTTTGCCGGCAATTATAAAATTATGAAGATGTGACTTAAATCATATGTTTTTCATATAGACAAACTCTAAATAATAATTTATGTTTTCTAAAAAAATACGACCTACTTATTTTTTATCTGTAATTCCTTAGACTATAACTTAAACATTTAGAGTACCTATACCTACAACGTATACGAATATAAAAATAGGTGATCTGAGTGACAACTTACGAACAGCATTAACTCTGATTAAGCCAGCCTATACATAAATTACAATGGTAACCAGCGGGTTAAAAGCTATTAAAAATAAAAATAATTAAAAAGACAACCAAAAAAAATTGTGAGCCGTCACGGGACGCCTGGCAGATGTGAAACATCGACATTATTTTTTTAAATTAATATGCAGAAAAGAACATATTTTGATATGAACTAAATATGTCATAATGATAAAATAAAATATTACGATTAATAATCGCACAGTCGATTGTTTTGTTTCACATCAAAAAAAAAATGTGGCGACGCGTCGCTCCCCCAGAAATCTTTTTTACGTGCGGCTATAGATGTTTCACATCAAAACCTTGAAAGTATTAAAATTGGTAGGCTGACAGCTATTCATTAAATATTCAAACAAACTGACAGAATCACTCAGTCGGTGTCTTTTCTCCATAAAAATCCAGGCATTAGACGTCAAAATCATGAATCAAGATCATAGATTAAAATAATCAATCGTTAGATTGATCGATAAACCTAACCGATAGATTGTTGCGATTTTATCAACTACCGAATTGAGCGTTGGCCACTGATATAGCTAATCTAGTTTTAACATCTAGTAATTTAATGTAATACATCATCAGAGTAACGAAGATCTACCGACAATAGGCTATTTTTGTGAATATCTTTACTTCGAAAATGATAATTTGGTTAATAGCTTTTAAATTGAAATTCCAACCTCTATTTTAGTAGAAATGATAACCATCTACTATGGCGCCTACTAATCTTCTGGCAGTAGGCATAATTTATTAGATTCTACGATAAACTGAAATGAATAAATATGTAATATATAATAATATTATAAATGCGAATGTTTGAGTGTGGATGTATGGATGTATGGATATTTGTTACTCTTTCACGCAAAAACTACCGAATGGAATTTGATGAAACTTTGTAGTAATATAGCTTATATATCCAAATAACACACAGGTATAATTTATACATATTAACGCGGTCGAAACCGCGACGCACAGCTAGTACGTTATAAGGACATTATAATTATTTGATAATAACTAATGTAATGACCCCGTTCCTTTTCTTTACACTTGAACATCATGTACACATGATGCTCGGATTATTCTTAGAAGAATACGTGCAGACGCCAGCACATCAAGCTACCCCAATCTGTTAAATTTTCCCAATTGAAAGTGAACCTTATGCCTATGTGATAAAGTAGAAAATCTATAAAAGAATGTGCTGGCGTCTGAACTTACATAATACAGTCATTATTGATAACAATTTGATGATTTAACAAAAGAGTTAGATTCGCTGGCGATTCTTACGCCCGCACTAGCAATCTATTATTCGACAAACAACAAAATATGAAATATTTTTCAAACATATTAATAAAGAGAGACGCTAACAGAATAATTATAAATGTTACATTTGTCTTCAGTAACACAGCCTTTATCAATATTTTTGCCAAATACAAGTAAATATGTTCAGTGTTATTCAATCCAAGAAATAAGCATTAAGTGAAGAAAAACAAAAATTTGATTAATGGTTAATTTTGGCACCTGTTCCTAACTTTTTAAATAGGTAGGAAAACGTTTTCAATAATGCACGTTTTGGTGAACAGTGTGATGTTTTGAATCATCCACCCTTTCGACTTCTTCATTTCTTACATACATACATACATAGACTCACGCCTGTTTCCCAGAGGGGTAGGCAGAGACAACGGATTTTCATTTGTCACGATCTTTGCATACTTCTTAATTACTTCATTTCTTAATTTAACTAATTTTATCCAAAAGTCAAATCACCTCTCTTAACATCTGAATATTCTTTTACCCTTCTTCTGATCTCAGTCCCTTTCAAAAATTCTAAAATTAAGCTGAAAAATATGTTAACAAAGCTTAATTTTCAACAATCCTTTTGGAAGCACGACATACATACAAAGTTATAGATAATTAGAAATCATTCTCCAAAATTCTTAATGGATCATGTTACACTGAAAAACCGAAAACGAATTACCGCTCCCCGCCTTTAATTAAACCTATGCCATAAGCATTATTTGGCAATTGCTAGTGCTTTCAAAATCACACTAATATTATAAAATAAAGTTTGTGAGTGTGTCAGTGTGTATGTTTGTTACTTCTTCACGCAAAATCTACCGAACGGATTTTGATGAATCTTTGTAGTAATATAGCTTATATATACAACATGTAACTTAATTAACGCACATCCTGAAAATAGTTTGTTCAGAATCGTTTACTGGATCGATTTATATAATTTTTAATATGGGTTATTTTTTATTCCCAAATAAATAAAACTACGGAAATTATTGTCATATTAACCCTGTACAGTCAAAACAAATTGAAATGGATCGTAAGTCAAAGTAATAAGACTTTTAAAATCGTAATTTTTTTTCTATTCATACAAATTCCATCATTCAATACAAAATATAGAAAAATAAACTTTATTCCAATAAACTAATTTAGTAAATAACAATGCATATACACGTTAAATAAAAAATTCAGTGTATGTATTATGATTACAACATAATATTCTAATTGGGGTGTTTGCGGGTGTGCGTTAATTATGTTACATGTTGTATATCCGAATAAAAACATCCGAGTAAAACCGCGGGGCACAGCTAGTATGTAATCTTTCATAGCCACTGCCCATGACACATATACAATAAAGCCGTATGTTATATTATCCGCCAGGTCGAATTTCGACCGTTGCAGCCAATCTCAAGGGCGACCTTGCATCTGCTCGAGGGTGCCCAAGTGTATACGCTGAAGAGCACTCAGTATTTCCTCACTCTATTGACTCGAGGAGACGGCCTAAGTGAGAGAGGTTAAGTGTACGGTCGCTTTCTTTGTGTGCCCACGGAAGTCGAATACCATCCACTTCCCGAATTCAGGCTGCTGCTGAGAATATTTATTGGTAGGAAAAGCCCAATTTTTGGTGGGTACAGACTATTGAGGTGAGTTAGCATGATCGCGCCGTACTAGGCACTAATAGACTACTTTCTTCTATACTTATAATTATACGATTCTAAACGACTAAGATTAAAGATTCTAAATTTGAAAAGAAACTCAAGGAAATTGTGATAAGAAACTGTTACAAAAATAACCCGATAAACTGTGGATATAGGTTGGTACAGACGCCAGCAAATCCAGCTACCCCAATCTGTCAAATTTATTTTATAGATTTTCAACTTTATCACATAACCATAAGGTTCAATTGGGGCAATTTGACAGATTGGGATAGCTTGATGTGCTGGCGTCTGTACATTAAAATATTGTGTGCTTCGTCTTCGTATCAAATATGAACAATATTGCTACCTTGTGGTCACCTAACTAACCATAAAAATATTTCTAATTATGTTTACCAGATTCGATACTTACTTGTATATTATTTTTAAGCATTCTGATTGTAAATCTTCATGTTCTTCTTAGCCAGTGCATGGCAATCCAAATTGTTTCTGCCCAGAACTTGGCTAGGGTTATTACATTGTCAGTAGCGTCTATAAGATCGTTGAGCGTGCAGTTGAGCACGTGAGACATGATAAATAGTGCCCTTTAGTTAAGGGAACAGCACCACATTTACTTTTAAGGCTACAGTCTACAATGTATCTCCACCTGAACAAGTTTTCCTTGCTATGGCCAGTTCATGTACAAAACCAGCTCACTGTAAGGTAATATAATGTGTAAAGAAAAGTATATTCTTTAAAATAGTCTGATAAAATTCTTGTTGATAAGTTTAAATTGGACGTTAAAACATGTAAAAGCAGAATAGCTATTCATATACCAGCATATTCCAAAGTGCCAAACTACATGGAACACAAAACCGCTGGGATCGAACTACTCCAACTTGTTCAATTCGTCTTTTCAAAGTCTAGAGCAATTGTTTCTACACGACACATGACTTATAAGACTTGGGAAAACTTGTTTATATCGTTTTACATTATTTTTCATCGCCTGTTTCGTTGCGGGTTTTAAAACTGTTGCAATTTATCTTAAAATACGTTGGGAAAGAGTGCAGTTGCGCTGGCACTCTATTTTGCCAGATCTCTTATCAAAATTTGTTATTATATCATTCTGTCTATTGCTTAACTCTTAAGCAGATATTGGATAATAGGATGCATATTCGAGTTGACATTTTGGTATTTTTGTCGAATAATTCCCGCCAACCAGGAAAATTCAAATTTAAGTGTATATTTTGTGATTTGCTGCCCTTTTACAACGTAATATGGTTGCTTTTCCCTACTTTTTGTTCAGTGTTTTCTGACGAATTAAAAATATCCTTAAGTCTGCTTCGATAATTACTTTAGGAAATATGCATTTGATCATCCGATCTCTGGTTAAAGAAAACCCTAAGGAATCTCCGGCCGAGAGTTCGAACGCAAACGCACCGCGAGCACCAAAGCCCTCAGTTTTATCTAAATACGTTCGGTAGTTTTTGCGTGAACGAAGATTACGCATTTTTTTATAGTATCTTATCTTCTCTTTCAGTCATCATGAAATAAGCTCCTCGAAATTTGTCTTAAAGAGTTACCGCGCAATTTCCATAAAGTTAAAAACCAGCAGATTATGCATATCTTAATCAATAAAAATCTACATAGCACACAAACCTTACATCAAAATGCAAAAATATAACATCTCCAAATCTACCGATTAATATCTAAGATAACCATCTATGCAAATTTTTATCTATCTAACCTCGTCAAATCCGGTGCGACAGAGATATCTTTCAATAAGATAAAATCTTACAGTCCATAATCCAACCTTAGTCATATATATATTTTTTTTGTTTTTCTAGAATATTATAGTTTTATCATGCTGCTTAGGCGTGATATTAGCCCAAAAGATATCAGACACCAGTAATGACGTCATTGATGGACAAAGGAGAAGCATAGGAGGATATGGCTTACTGAGACCAAGCTACTCATCGGGCAACCAAGGGTATGGAGGCTACAACAACTATAATGGAGGTTTCGGAGGAAATTATGGAGGCTATCAACCTGGGTACGGCAGCTCGGGATACGGAGGATCTGGAATTGGGTATCCCGGTCAAAGCGGTTACCCTGGTGGCGTTGGAGGTTAGTAAATATTCCGACTCCATATAGCTGATACGAAAATGATAAGGGAAGTCTTTTAGGCATTATGTCAATCTATTATTCAATACTGCATCACTGCCTAGAGTGGTTCTCCAAAAACCTTAATGTATGTGTAAAGAGCAATACTAAAAGTTGCCACTTTACTACCTTTCCTTTTTCGTACGTGGCTTCTGTATGAAATATACAACGTCTTAATTGTGCGCCAACTCCTTATTAAACCACTAACCTAACCTAACCCTTGTAATAATAAGTTGTTCAAATGTGTGCAACATTTGAACAACTTATTATTACAAGGGTTAGTGGTTACTTTGACTCCAGAGTAACCAGTAACCCTACGATAAAAAGAGAACAGAAGAATGTGTATTAAAACATATATTGAAAAGAAAACAAAACCCTAAACAATCTTGGAACCCACGAAACAAAACTCACATGACTCACAAAAAAAATATGCGTGAGCTTTAATTAAGACTACATTCAGTACAAATTTGTCCAGGGAGATATTAATAATAATATCTGGGGACAATGTCACACAGATCATCCTAGCCCCAATCTAAGCAAAGCTTGTACTATGGGTACCAGGCGACGATATACATACTTATATAGATAGATAAATACATATATACATAGAAAACATCCATGACTCAGGAACAAATATTCGTGCTCATCACACAAATATTTGCACTTAACGGGATTCGAACCCAGGACCACCAGCTTCGTAGGCAGGAGCACTACCAACAAGGCTATGGTGACCGTCAGTATTGTACGGCTAAACGTTAATACCGTGTTATTACGAACCAAATATTAATTCCCTTGCTATATTAAAGCTATTGTTTCTATTCCATTTACCTAAGTCCATTCAATATAGATGGATAGGCATAGGAATAAATTATCTTTGTCCAGCTTCACCGGAGGCTACCATGGGCCCTCAAGCCATTTTATGATCACCATCAGCCTCATATTGTCAATTGCTAGACGATATGAAGCCTAGGTAGGCCATAGCCCTCCTTCAAAAGTTTCTATAATGTTACGATTTGGAGAGGTTTGCTTTAGTCAGCACGCTTGCCATGCCAGTTTTCGACCGCCGCGCCGTTAGGTGGTAGCTAGTACACAGGAGGTGCTGCTGCACGAGTACCTGGTGTATATCTTAGTCGCCTTTTACGACACCCACGGGATGGTATGGGGTGATCATGTTATTCTTATTAGGCTGAAACCACACGGTTAATCCTTAAAGCCATCTAGCTAGGAAGTAGAACAGGAAACTAATAGGAATGGGTTCGCATCTCGACACAGATTGGTTAATGATATGGAAATGCATGAGGGTCGGTGATGTTTGAGGACCGATTGATAATTGGAGAGGGTATTTCCTCGAATGATGCGACTGTGGCAGTGTGACAGTCTCGTTTTTTAGAAAAAAATATGTGGTCGAGAGTATTGGATCATTCATTCAAGACAAGGAAAGTATGCTCAAAGTCTAGATATGGAGACTTGATGCCAAGAGTATGTCACAGGCATTAAAAGAGTTGAATAGATTCTCATTGTATTTATAAAAGAGCGTAAGATCCCCTAAGCATAAATTACAACTTAAAATTCTGCTCTTTTTTTCATAAATGGAACAGGAAAAATCATTTAATTTGGGAGAAATATTAGCATTTCCCCGTTTACTGGATTTGTTTAAAACTTTACGTTTCAATATTTTTAATAGTTCTAACTTCTTACTATAACCATACTATACTTTTAAATACTACTTATATTGTTTAGTTTTTAAATTCTTAGTCGTAGTCTTTAGATACTCATATTTTTTTTATTAGGATCATGATGTAACGAAAGGAATCGACATCATGTTTACTAATAGTCACATACGACAAATTAGTGGAGATATTTAAACAATACGTACATACATAAAATTATCAGTTTATTCTCCCACATGACGTCACATCAGTAAGACCAGGTTAATTTAAGCTCACGTAAATAAATATTCATATGTTTTTTCAGGAGGATATGGTGGTGGCTACCCAAGCGGTTACGGAGGTTATGGAGGACAAGGCGGATATCCGGGTTCTGGAGGTATGGATTATGATTTATTAAATCTAGGATTCACTTTAGATATAATTGTATATCCAATGACCACTCATTGCACACTGTTCAGATTACTATAATATCTTAATATAGACGGAATAATAATAATAATATTATCTTAATATAGACAGAAGCATTCAGACAATATGTAATAAAATATAGCTAAATCTATAAATTTTGATAATAAAACTTAAACATAATCTCTTTGACAATAAATTAATACAAGCTATCTAAATATAATTGCTATTGTAAAATAAATTTTATAAATGTTTTCATACAATCCGTGTACCTAAATATCTCATCATCATCATCATCATATCAGCCGAAAGACGTCCACTGCTGGACAAAGGCCTCCCCCAAAGATCTCCACAATTGCCGGTCTTGTGCTATTCGCATCCAGCAGTTTCCAGCGACCCGCACAAGATCATCGGTCCATCTTGTAGGGGGCCTGCCCACGCTGCGTCTTCCGGTTCGTGGTCGCCACTCGAGAACCTTTCTGCCCCAACGGCCGTCGGCTCTACGAGCTATGTGCCCTGCCCACTGCCACTTCAGCTTGGCAATTCTTCGGGCTATGTCGGTGCCTTTGGTTCGCCTGCGGATTTCGACATTTCTGATGCGATCCCGCAGGGAAACTCCAAGCATAGCCCTCTCCATTGCTCTTTGGGTGACCTTGAGCCTTCTAATAAGGCCCATAGTGAGCGACCACGTCTCTGTTCCGTATGTCATCACTGGCAACACACACTGGTCGAAGACTTTCGACTTGAGACACTGCGGTATTTTGGACGAGAAGATGTTACGTAGCTTCCCGAACGCTGCCCATCCGAGTTGGATTCTACGATTGACCTCCTTCTCGAAGTTGGACCTACCTAGTTGGATGGTCTGTCCTAGGTAAATATAGTTCTCTACAACTTCGAGTGCAGAGTCACCAACTTTCAATTGAGTGGATGCAACATGGACGTTTGACATGATTTTCGTCTTATCCATGTTCATTTTCAGACCCACTTGTTGAGAGACTCTGCTGAGGTCATCGAGCATTGTACCGAGGTCTTCCATGGTCTCAGCCATGACTACTATATCATCGGCAAATCGAAGGTGAGTGATGTACTCGCCATTGACATTGATGCCAAAGCCTTTCCAGTCCAGAAGCTTGAAGACGTCTTCCAATGCAGCGGTGAACAGTTTCGGAGATATAACATCTCCCTGTCTCACGCCTCGCTGCAAGTGGATAGGTTTCGAGATCTGGTCCTGGAGTCGCACTGACATAGTGGCGTTTTCATACAAACACTTTATCACCTCGATATACCGGTAGTCAATTTGGCACCTTATGAGAGACCTCAGCACGGCCCATGTTTCGATAGAATCAAAGGCTTTCTCATAGTCCACAAACGCTAAGCACAGTGGCTTGTTATACTCTTCGGTCTTCTGTATAACTTGCCGCAGCGTATGTATGTGGTCTATGGTGCTAAAGCCTTTTCGGAAACCGGCTTGTTCGGGAGGCTGGAAGTCGTCAAACCTGCGCGCGAGACGGTTCGTAACGACCCTCGAAAACAACTTGTAAACATGGCTCAGCAGTGTGATGGGTCTATAATTCTTCAATAGGGTTTTGTCGCCCTTTTTGAAGAAGAGCACCACCACACTTCTGTGCCATGCTTGTGGCGTTTGACCATCTAGTATGACGGAGTTAAATAACTTCTGAAGGGCCCGTAGGATTGGTGTACCACCCGCCTTCAGAAGCTCTGCTGTAACTCCATCATCACCAGGCGCCTTGTTGTTCTTGAGTTGTTTGAGAGCCATTCTAATCTCGTACAGGCTGACGTCCGGGATGTCTTCGGTGTAATGTCGGGTTAGTCGTGCTCTGGGATCTGAGGCATGACTTTTGACAGGTGGCTGTGTTGTCGTATATAACTGTCCGTAGAACTTCTCGATCTCTCCCAGCAACTCAGGCTTAGACGTGACGATTCTACCATCCTCAGTCTTCAGCTTCGTCAGTTGGCTCTGTCCAACAGACAGAGCTCTTGCGAACACTTTGGAGCCTTTGTTCCGCTCGATGGCCTCTTTAATACTAATTGTATTAAATTGGCGCGTGTCGCGAGTCAAAGACTTGGAGATCTGTCTGTTGAGCTGCCGATATCTGGTAGCATCATCTGAGGATGTCAGAACCATTTTCCGTCTATCTTCCATAAGTTGCAGGGTAAAGTCAGAGATCTTTTTAGTTCTGTTTGTACGACGGGCCTTGAAGACCTTAGACCCAGCCGTATGGACAGCTTCTACGAGCCTGTCATAGTATGAGTGCACTTCCTCGCAGTCTGCTAGGCATTCGAAACGGTTTTGCAGTTCGAGCTGAAATGGTTCGGGGTTTTGGACGTGGTTAGGTAAGGGTCGGAGCGTAGACTTTATCAGTCGGGACCTCTGGAGTTTGACATTAAGGTTCAATGAGCCTAAATATCTACGTAACTATAAATAATATTGTGTACAACTATATTACTAGAAACATGTTCTGACTATTTACAAGCGCTTTTTTAAAATCTACGTGAATAAAAATCTTTTTTTATTTTATTTGTTCATTTATATCTCCAGAGAATTTAATTAGATAGTCCATAGAACCTGTGAGTATGTGTGTGTTTAAGAGGTCACGTAAATCTGACGAACTTGTTCTTCTGTTGTGCATAAATACAGGTTGTTTTATATCCACCATCCAAAATTAGGAATATCTTTGCGGAAAATAATAAAACACGTATTTATCACATAAATATGGAGATAAGTCATCTAAAAGTTACAGGCAAAGATAATAATTTCTCAAACAAATTATAAAAAATCTCAAACAAATTATATAAAATAATTAAACATGCCTATTCATTAAAAATAAATTCTAAGCTTAGGTTTAATACCTAATGTTAATGATTACATTCGATAAAGCAATATCAAATATTCCTTAAATCATCGTAAAATTATATTGATTTTATTTTCAATAGCAGTCAGCGTTTTATATGAACAAAAAAATAACGAAAAAATAAATGACCATCTGCCTAAAAATTGGAGGAAACAAACCTTGGGCACTACACAGGATATTACAGTTACAACATTAAGAAGATTTACTAATTGCCTTCCCTAAAGGGGTCCTATGGTTCCCTATAGTGAGATTAAAATAGTTCACAAAAACTAAATTTATAAAAAAGAAACGAGTGTGTATGGACGACACGACTGAAGTAAAAGTTAGATATACATAACGTATCTGGATAAGAGAGAAAGAAAATGTGTACTCGCACATCTCTTTCTTGTCCCTACAGTAATATACTAATCGTAACCCTCTCTCTTTACCAACTTATATCCTTAGCCCAATCTTTTCGTAACGCTCTCGTCGCGCAACTAGCTTACTCCTCAAGTCAAGCGTGTGTAAAGAAGTTTTACTTAAATAAAACAGAACACTTTAATCGTTACCTACCTATTTTAATAGGATTATTAAAAAGTCTGGAATGAGTACTAACTCGCCAAAGAAACGGCGTGTTTCCCGGTAAAAATACCATTGCAAAACGTATACGGTTATATCACGTGTATTTGTATAGAATCGAAATAATAAAGTAAAATTATTTCGTCTAATGAGCTGTAAGTATTTCGTAGAACTCGTTCAGAAGTCAGTGCCCTAAGCCAACGCACTGAACACGACATATTATCCATAATCTTGTGTTTCTTTGTAACACATGAATTATTCACACGCCAACTAATCAGACTAGCGAAGACATACTGCATTAGATTTGGTTTTCTGTGATGAAATTCTGCGAATTAATTTCTGTGAATCTTGGTCGTGTTCTTTATACACTACAATATTTAATTTATACACCCAATAAATTCAATTATAATTATTAATAAATATAATAATAATGATTACCACTATTAAACAAATTGAACAGTCAGAAATTGCAAAAATTTAAAAAACCGTATCGTAACTTAAGTTTATAAAATATAAACTTACGTTTTGATACCAAATGCATAATAGCAATAGTGAAAAAATATGTCAAATAATAATATAATTTTTCTATAGTGGAGGCAGTTTTAGGAAATCGAAAAGCCAGTTTTTTAACCTATATTTAAATAATTCGGCGGAATCGGCATTCTTAATCATTCCGGAAATCTATAATAACTCTGAGGGTTCCAAGATGTAGGCAGACCTTTCTGATTTACTAAATTTTTGCAGTGGTATGATAAGTCTAAAGTATGAATGATATGAGTCGAAAATAAATGTGCACGATGACGCCTCTGCGCTGAAAAGTGACTTAACCACGCGACTTGGTAACTGAGATAAAACGGAAACTGGATTGAATTTGTGTCCGTCTATAGTTTTTAAAGTACCCCGCGACACAGGGATTAGATTCCCTAGTGAGGGCGTAGTCTTTAAAAAGAAAAGGAAAAGGCAAGACATACAATCCTTTAAAGTGTTCTCTGCAAAGACATCATACGGCACATTCAAGCCTGCGTACGGCATATTCAGTAACTAATGTCCATATCAGATCTGTACCATACTCAATACAACAGAACGCTATCCACACAGCTAGCAGCAGCACATCGGTGGCGGGCCCTCTATCACTTTGCTCTTGCAATTTATCCAAATAAAAGATGTTGCTTGTAGATATGTTAAGATGTGTTATATGTAGACGTATTTGATATAATTACTGTTTTAAGTCAGTACTACTTGAAAAGGCATCTAGGTCAGTATTGGCTGGCGACAGCGCAGATATTCTGATAGGGCCCACCTGTGAGGTTCACGGAGACAATACTCATCACATAACAGTCGGTAGGACATAGAACCGACTTTAATTTACTTATGAAGTACCTAAACAATTTAAACAAAATTTCAATGTAACCATATATACAAATTTTACATATTATTGAATAAAAATAAAAAATAATTGGTTCACATACAAGGGAAAAAACGCGTAACTTACAAACAAAACAAAAACTTGCGGGGCAGTCTTTGGGGACTGTCGATAGAAGTGAAAACTATTTTTAACACTTCTAATATAAATAATAGTTATATGTACATATAGCGAGTTCCGTTGACGCGAGTTCCATGATTTTAGTTCAACCAAAAAGTGCTCAATGCGCCTAAAGAAGTACTTATTCACTTCAATAAAGCATACAGTCGATAAAATAAGTCGATATAAAATAAATACTACTAGGCATGAAGTCACAACACCTATATGTTTTTCATAGCAATGGCAAGCGTTACTTGATTATCCCGAAAAAGGTGCCTCAAACAGAGGTCATGACTCAGTAATTGGGGAACGTCGTAAGTTTAGAATGTATATACCCATATTTTGCAAATAAAACTAAATTACTCTGGGTGTCTGTCTCCCTTCCACGTACGTATACCAATTACTATATACTATATAGATGCGTGTCAAATTATACGTAGGTGGGTGGATCACATGATCGGATGTCATTGAAAGCCTATTGTCAATTGATATGCATTGATTGTACGAGCGTTCTATTTCTTTCAGCCATAGACATAGACTCAAAATCACCATGTTAGCATATTAATCACGAATCTATCTCAATAAAATCGACAAAGAAGGGAAAAGAAAAAGAACCCAGCGCCGATCGCTATCGGATCGATCACAAACTTATCTATTACTTCTTATTACTTACTACTTCTAGGTACTCCAAAGTTCTAACTGCGAGCTGTACACTAATTGTCCGTGAGTTATTTTACGTGGTTCCATCATAAAACCAGCGCTGCAACTGTTAATGTTGCAGCTAGTGCTGAGATGGGACCAATTCGGACTCGCACAGATAAGAATTAAGGACTTCTGTTTGTGTACCTTTATATATATTCTTATTATTATCTGTGTCAGTTTACTGAATAAATGCATTTTCTTTCTTAATTATAAGTACTTAGTATCATTAAATCTACTTCCTACTTATATTATATTTGCGAAAGTTTGTGATTATGGATTTATACTGTGTCAGCGACACAGAACCCAATAAAACTATAATTTTCTTCAACTCTTCAAGGATCATATAACGTTGTGTTGTTCTGGGAAAATGTGTTTCTTTGACCCAAATGTCAACCGGATTTAGCATTTCCGCTTAGAAACGCTTATACATAAGAAGTATTAAATGAGTTTTCATTGTTACAGGCTACCGCCCCAATAGGCCCGGTTTCGAGTACAACAGGCCCGGCTATGACTACAACCGGCCCGGCTACACCGGCAGCAACATCGGCTACCAAGGGAGCTACAACAGGCCCGGCTACAACCAATACCGGCCCGGCTACAATCAGTACAGCCAGTACACAGGCGCCTCAGGAAACTACTTCGGAGGCTACGGTGATGGATACAGCGACAACTTCAGGTTACTCGGCAGAAAAGTAGGAGAGATCAAGGAGAATGAAGAGAAACATTAATTTATTTATTGTATTATAGGTTATTAGATCTGAAATGTTGCACTGATTAATTATTTTATTAATATAACAGTTGACTTAGTAAAATTGTTTTGTTTTATTTAACGGGCCTGTTGGCGTGGTTGGCAAATGCTTGCTTTTCACGTCGAAGGTTCGATTCCCACCCAGGACAGATATTTGTATGCATGAACATGTCTGTATGTTTATAATGTCCCAGAATATATACAAACTCGCCATAGTCGTCTCGTAAAGTGATTTTCCAATTTTTTTATCCTTTTCACAAACTGGTTTTAATTAATTCGGCTTCATGAGTAAATTAAATAGCGCTCCTTAAGTTTCGTCCATTAGGTATTTATGTCACACCTTGTATTTATATATATATATATATATATATATATATATATATATATATATATATATATATATATATGTCGCAGATTCTGACGGATTTAACTCCGAAACATCGTCGGTGTCCGCCATCATGCACGTGGTGAAAAGAATCAGTGCGCACACCCGGCGCCGTCGAGCTCTGTATGCCAACTGTGTCGTGTCGCTAACACACTAATGTCACTTAGACAACTGACAGACGTCAAACGTCACATGCGACAGTTCATAGACAACCTCGACTCGAACTACTGACTCAGTGAGTAGTGTTTTCCAAACGCTAATAGATGGCGTTAGTAGTACGTAAACAGTCCTTTAACTTAATTTCTCCAACACGGCCATTCTGACAACCAACGCGCTCTCGCGTTGTTACTCGCTGACATAATCAACATGAATTACAGCTCTTCAGTTTGGCAAGGACACAAAGCGTTACAAGCGGCTTTCAATGTTACACAAAGCAAAGCCTAAAGGCTTTCAGCATTTACCACAAAGCGTTAAAGCTTTCATCATTAGTTAGAGGGCGTACCTCACACAATGCAAAGCGTTGAAACTTTCAGCATAAAATGCAACGCACAGCAAAGCGTTGAATCTTTCAGCATAAACTGCATCACACAGCAAAGCGTTGAAGCTTTCAGCAGAAACTGCATCACACAGCAAAGCGTTACAGCTTTCAGCATAAACGGCAACACACAGCAAAGCGTTGAAGCTTTCACCATAAACTGCAACACGCAGTAAAGCGTTGAAGCTTTCATCATAAACTTCAATACACAGCAAAGCGTTGAAGCTTTCAGCATAAACTGCAATACACAGCAAAGCGTTGAAGCTTTCAGCATAAACTGCAACCCACAGCAAAGCGTTACAGCTTTCAGCACAAGTTCAATTACTCGGCAAAGCGTTACAGCTTTCAGCATTGCACAGAGGCAACACTTAAAAAACGCTGCAAAACGTTGCAGCTTTCAGCATCAACCTTGGGTCACAACTAATGAGCCCAACCTTACTGCAAAGCGTGATGGCTTTCAGCAGGACATCAGGACAAAGCGATAAGGCTTTCAATCCACCCTTCAATAAAGCGTAGTAGCTTTCAGTTTAAATAAAACATTTTATCAATCAGCAATGAACATAAGTCTTTTATCAACACAGGTTTACGTTCAACAAAACAATGTAATTATCGTTCAACTCAAACAATGATTATGATTCAATACAGTAATTCCATCCAAATAACTAATTACACCAAATTAGGATACCAAATTAATTTTCCACAATATAACGCTCATTGGAACACACTTTAGCTACCCTGTAAGGGGCTTTTCTCTATACTCTTACTTACAGTACAATTCAAAACGAGTTTTACTTCGCCTAAGACAGACTTCCAGGATTCATTTTTATAATTTTCGGCCACTGTAAAACAATTTGTCAAGGTGGACATCATTCGCTCCACCCGACCATTAGCTCGGCTAACACTATCTCGTGGAACTCAATGGCCCAACCTCGGCATAAATCCTGAAAGTTTTGACCAGTAAAAGATGTACCTTGATCAGAGATAATTCGTTTCGGGGTTCTAAATATATGGACAAAGCTACGTAGTGCCTCGCAAGCAGATCGAGATGTTAAATCTTTGACACACATTAATTGACAAAATATTGTAAAAGCATCTACGATTACTATCACATACTCCTTAGAGGTATTGCTACAAGTTCGAGAATGGTGTTCTCCACCCTGGAACATTATAGGTAAGTGCGCAATGCAGCGTCACGAACTCAAAGCACGAAGCTTGCGAAAGTCAATTGTCACAAGCACGAAGCGCGGAGCTTTCAATACTCAATCGTCATAAGCACAAAGAGTGGAGCTTTCAATACTCAATCGTCACAAGCATAAAGCGCGGAGATTTCAATGCTCAACCACCACAAGCACAAAGCGCGGAGCTTTCAATGCTCAACTGCTACAGGCACAAAGCGCGGAGCTTTCAATGCTCAACTGCTACAAGCACAAAGCGCGGAGCTTTCAATGCTCAACCGTCTCAAGCACAAAGCGCGGAGCTTTCAATGCTCAAGTTTCAGGAACTCTAAGGAGGGTATTTCCCTTGTCACACAATTTATTTCAAATCAACCAGCTTTATTACTCATAATGTAACACGTAAATGTGTCTTACAATGAACTCTAATCATCATTTTAAACGTTAGAATTTAACTCAACCATCGGCATTAACTACACTGTTATTTCTGACTACAACTGTCAAATTCAAGTTTTTCGTAACATACGTAGGTACTTAACTCGTCCATCAGCTATTGGCTCTTCCTTGTATCTATCGTTGTCATAGACCTCTATTATCTTACAAGGATTTGAAAACTTTTCACTTCATTTGTTTATTGTTAGAATAGAATACTCCCCATTGTACACACTCAAACAGGACAATTACATAGAAGACAAAATAAATAACACAATTTATTAGGGTTCTTTCCGACAAAAACAACGTCTCCTGTTTTAAATGGGCGAATTTTAACTTTGCTATTGCCATAACGCACCTTATCAGCATGAACTAGCTCGTCCATCCTGCATTTTGCCTCACATCTAAGTTCGTAGAGGTTAACGTTACCATACTTTTGGACAAGGGCATTAATTTTGGATGGGAACTTTAATTACAACCCATCAACAATTGAAGCGGACTTCTAACTGTACTTCTAACTATGATACAATTTAGCGCGATTTGAGAGATCGAGTTCAGGAAGCTACGTTACATTCTCTCATCACAAATAACGCAGTGTTTCAAGTCTAAAGTCTTTCACGTGGTCGCTCACTATTGGTCTCACAAGAAGGCTCAAGGTCACCCAAAGAGCAACGGAGAGGGCCACAAAAACGTCGCAATCCGCAGGCGAAACAAAGCAGCCGACATAAAAATAGTGTCACAAATCAGTAAGTTAGTATTTTGAGTTCAATATAGCTAGTTTGTAAGTACAACATTTGTATGCCATGTACAATATGGCAAATGTGTGAAACTTAAATAATGAAAACAATAACACCTGTATTCACCACTTTTATACAAATAAAGATATTATGATTATAACCAAAGAATTGCCAAACCGAAACGGAAGCGGGTGGAGCACACAGCTCCCAACACCGACGGCCGCTAGATCAGACAGGCTCCCGACCGGGGACCATGCACCGGAAAACGCAGCGCGGGCAGGTCCCCCACAAGGAGGGCCGACCCCTGCGGAGATTCCCGGGGGAGGCCTCCGCCCAGTGGACGTCCTTCGGCTAACATAATGATGATGAATTATTACTAGAACAGACAGGAATCTCTCCACTTGTCAGTAATTGAGAAACGTCTTTACAGTCGATCAAATCAGTATCGATAGCTTGTACAAGTGTCATGATTCTGTAATAAACAAACTTCAGCATGGACCTCGCGAGTGATGTGGAGGACTTTGTTACTAATAGTCAAGCTCAATCCCGGTTAGGTAAAAACATCTCTACCTATCATAACATCATGCGGCAAAATATGTGAATCTACAATTACAAATGTCACTTCTCACACACGAGTACCTCGTTGACCTTGACAGGCAGACTAATACGGGAAAAAGAAAATGTAATGTTCGACCCAATACCTGTCAGGCGATATAAAATCTCGAGTACCTGCAAGGTTATCAACAAATCATTTACGAATTAGGGAACAATCTGTACCGCTGTCCACAATAGCGTGTATGTGATCTAACTTGACACTACATCCATAGACTTCGATATAAACCGTTCAAACTATTTAACCTTCAAAACGCGCATATTGTCACCATAAAAATTAAATATAACAAACGTTGGGCGTATTTTCAACATCTAAAAGTATAAACCAACAAAACAACACGTGTTATGAATTTCACAGATATCAAAAATTCTTCAGTGCAGCATTAGGTCATCAAGTGCCTTTTAAACAATATAATAAAAGTACTTACATGTTTCTTCTCATAAAATAAAGATTTACCACTCACACTCGACACGAGGCACTTTTACTTTAGAGGTTACTTTAAATTTACTCTAATACAAACTGGTGAATTCTCCCCAATGCAGAATCGCCCATGCCGTCGCCTTACTTGCAAAAAGACAGCACGATCAACTTCGCCTCGAAAAGAACAAACCAATTATTTTAACTCCAAGACTCGACCGACAGAAAGGCAGCCTAACTATCAGAGCCCGTACTCTCTTCACTGTTAAATAAAAACTTCTTCCACGTTCACTGATGCACCAAAAACTATTCTTCAACGATAAACACGAACTGGCCGAGAGACTCCGCTTATCGCGAGTAACCACATCGAAACACGAAATCAGTAGGCGTGTTTTAAACAAGTCTGAACATACCTGAGTATCCGAGATACCTGCGATAACAACTTCGATTTTGTTACCTTCGCTCCAAGCAGGCTTCAACCAGTTAATCAAGGCAAGCTTGTAAGTCGAGTACTCCACGTATGTAAGTTCTCGCACGGTCGCTGCACCATACGGCACCATATCTTGAAAAAGGTCATCAATCTCTCGGTCGCCGCAAACTGTCTTGATACACGCTCCTTTGCTTCGTCTAACGTTTTGCACAGCGGGTACGACTTCGAAGTCCATTTGCGAGCTCGACATCGTGTAACGTATCGAGTTTCGTAATCGGTTCACGAGTTTGCGATACAGCCGTAAATTCACAATCAGCGGGGTTGTATTTTCATCGTAATTTTTCAAATTTCAAACACTATTTTCGCTACGTGGTGGAACCGAATCACGAAAATATTCTTGATTTTGAGTAGCAGGCATTGCGGTAGACACGTAGGATGATTTTGGAATCGATCCCACCGCTGCTGTCGCAGATTCTGACGGATTTAACTCCGAAACATCGTCGGTGTCCGCCATCATGCACGTGGTGAAAAGAATCAGTGCGCACACCCGGCGCCGTCGAGCTCTGTATGCCAACTGTGTCGTGTCGCTAACACACTAATGTCACTTAGACAACTGACAGACGTCAAACGTCACATGCAACAGTTCATAGACAACCTCGACTCGAACTACTGACTCAGTGAGTAGTGTTTTCCAAACGCTAATAGATGGCGTTAGTAGTACGTACACAGTCCTTTAACTTAATTTCTCCAACATATATATAAATGAATCGTAAATAACGTATTTAATCAAGTCAGTCTTCAGCAAAGTGTTATGCATAAGCCCACGAAGCTTTTGAGTTAGTACGACTAATCTCCGACAGCGCCGTAACAACGCGCGCAGGGTACAGCTAATTATGTTTATCAGGTCCCTGGTTGCCATACCTAGTTTGGGTTCAGATGGCAGTATATTAGTTATCCCAAGATATTTATTTATTTATACCACATACACTACCATTACAGTTTACCCATTGCGACAGCATAGACGTAACATTTTTAACTTATTCTTAACTAAGACATATTATTATTTTGTCTTGACAACAATAAACTTATGGCCAAAGTGAACTCATTCAGTAAACAAGAGAACAAATCATTGACCTTTATGTATTCTACTAGACGCGCAATCCCATATTGAGAATTTGCTCACTGACTTGCAGCGCCCGCGCTGCAACTCAGTAGCAATTTTGGCCGCCGCGCGCGCGCCCCTCTCCTCGCGCACAGCCGGACTGGGACAGAGTTTTTATACGAAACAGCGTGTCTAGTTATACCTACATATAAGACAATGGAACAAATTGATACTATGAGCTCGCGTCAGTAGCGCGCGCTGCAGCAAGTTGGTCCGCGCGCGGGGCACCACCAGCAGTGGTGGCCGCCTCCTCCGCCCCACGCACTCATCCGGGACGCATAGTCATAGCTCATGCAAGGCGCAAGAGTTACTACACATTACTATTCTAAAGTATTGTTATTCTAAAGTCACGCGAACTCTAGTGATACATCATTTAATCCACGTTTTGTATTATGGGGGCACAACTAAATTACTACTATGATTCTTATTGCAGCAGGAGTTTTGACGCTTACCTTGTTAAAAAATCAAACGTGTTAATTACTATACTTTGCCGCTACGCTTTAATCATTAATGATGATCATTCATTCATAACAAATAAGCCTATATCGATATAGTAATTAAAACTGACGTAAGACATTGATATATTTTATATGATATAGACATTATGGTATTTTTTTTATATAATATGGTGGCAAACGAGCAAATGGGTCATGATCGGTAAATGATCAACGCCTCCCATGGACACTCTCAACTCTAAAACAGACGTAATTAACTAGCATTGTAATAAATTTGTAACGTGTAACTAATTTTATGTTAGAGTAGCTGTGCCCCGCGGTTTTACCCGCGTTAAATTTTATAAATTATCATAGGCGATAGCGTGATAATATGTAGCCTATATGTTGACCCGACCTCTTAGTAGTATTCATGCAAAATTTGAAGTAAATCCATACAGTACTTTTTGAGTTTAGCACGGACATACATACAGACAAATAGACACACAGACAAAAAAATTAAAACTATATTTATGGCTTCGATATCGATTGTAGATCACGGCCCAAGTATCCATTTTTAAAAATATTCAATGTACAGTTTTGACTTTCCTACGATTTTATTATATGTATAGATACGGCCAACTGTTTCGACCTCCTCGGGGCGAATACGACCCGCACGATAACACATTCCGATTCGCTCATGACCATAATCTCTTAAAGATCCAGATCAAGAATCCAACATAAAATTAATTACTTGAGTTACGCTTCACTTTTTTCAATAAGCTATAATCATCATCATCAGCCGTCCACTGCTGGACAAAGACCTCCACCAGGACTAAGCCAGATCTTCAGATAAATCTAACTATGTCAAGGTTATCAAATAAAAGAAACCCCAAAACTGATAACTTTTCAACATAACGCAAAAATAAATCTTGATTTTAAAGGTCGGTTTTCTATATTTTTAACCCCCGACGCACAACCGCTCAATTAATAATGTTTTTGTTTTTATTTATTTTTAAGACAACGCCCGCATTAGGGAATCTAGTCCCTGTGTCGCGGGGTATTTTACAAACATATAATAGACGGACACAAATTACATCCAGACTCAGAACAACTATTTATGGGTCACACAAATAGTTGTCCAGCGCGGGATTCGAACCCCGACACGGAGAGGCGAGGCGACTAGCTTAGCCGCTGCGCCACACGTGCAAGTCCAATGCACCCGATTCGCGTCATTACTGTGCGCGTAATATAGGCAGCTTTAGTATCTAGTGTGACAGTTCTAAGTATGCCCTGTTCCTTTCATACGAGATATTATATAGGTAGGTACTCAAAACTAAAACATTGCTGGCGTTTCTCTCTTTTACACCACCAAACTAATTTAAAGGTCATTACATCTCTCTCTAATATATCTATTTTATTGGGTGACCAAGATACAGGCTTGATTAAGAAGTCAGCACACATAACAAAACGGAAAGGGATCGTCACCGATCGCTGCGTGGTGACGACGTAGAATATCATGACCCCATCTCATCCAGTGGGGGACGTAGAAATTCGCCCCGAGGGAATACCTACCAGCGAACGGGCAGCAGCGTTTTTCTGTGAACTATGGCCATCAAAACTGCTATCGTCAACGCGTCTGCCAAGCGTGGCGGTTATGGCATATCCCCTGCTGAACAAAAGCCTTCCCAAAGAATGTTTGTGGAGGCCTTTATCCAGCAGTGGACATAATTTGGCTGACATGGTGACGGCAGTATTAGTGTGCTTTGCAGTAGGAGTTTCATACAAAAAATATTGAGCGGCTCGAGTTGATACAGTTAGGAAACGTTTCCGAATCGATATGAAGTGTACCTTCAGTTTGGAACCTGTTTAGTATGTTATTTTTTGACAGATACTTTATTAAAATAATCAATCGTGTAATAAGAGGCGCTCATAGATATATGCTCTCACCGGTCCGTAAGCGATCGGCGAGGTTAAGCAACTAGGCTCGCGGTCAGTCCATAGTCTCCGTGCTTCGGAGGGCACGTTAAGCTGTCGGTGCCTGTTGCAACCATTAGGTAACAGTCGTTAGGCTATGTCAGAGGCCTACTGGGCGGCTTAAGCAACTTGACACTAGGATAACCACTGCCCACACGATAAGTAGGTAAGTTTCGCAAACACAGGTACACTTACTATTCTCACACGCTCATGCTCCGATGGAATGAATATCCGACGTGACAAGAAAGAAGCCAAATACAGGACCAACTGCTTAACGTACTAAAAATAACTAGAAAATTATTAATTACTATAAGTACGTTAGTATTCTATTATCTTTGTTATAAGCCTTTGCCGCTTGTTAATCAATAATGATGATCATTCATTCATAACAAATAAGCCTATATCTGTTTTTAAATCTAATTGCGTGTAGGTTACTAATTAAAGAAAACCGCACACCTAAAAGCTTTTCAACGTAGTGCAAAAATAAATTCCGATGGCTATATTAAAGGTCGGTTTCGTAAATTTAAATGTTTTAGGTACGAGTAAAGTTGATACGTCGCATGGGCCTACGGAAACTGTTTTTAGGACTACGGATCCCTAAAAACAGTTTTGTTTACGGACCCGAACGAAATTATTCGCATTACAAAGCTTAAAATATTCTCAAAAAACTTGAGAGGTGTCAAGGGACAGCCGGATGGGACGAAGTTATTTCTTATTATTTATTATGTACAAAAAACCTGTATACACTCAACAAAAATAATCATCGCGACACCACACTGTTCAATGCGAAATAGAAATGAAAATATCTGGCTTGCTTTCTATAAGAAAGAAAGAGAGAGAGAGAGAGAGAGAGAGATAGACAGAGAAACATGCGCATGCACAGCTGCAAAAAGTGTCGTGACAACTTTTCGTAAGATTCTTTTCCGTCTAGCCCCCTTTCACAACGCGCGATAAGGAACTTCGTTCCAAAATGAGAAATAATAAATTTTATCGTCCAGCGTTTTATCGAACCAGCACCCTCTACCAATCCGGGGTAAAGATATCTGAAAAATACTCTCAAACAGCATAGTTGTTCTTGCGTGAGTATGGATTGGGAAAAGTGTAAAATGCGTGAGTGATGATCTGTTGATTCACTGCTCAACCCAAAAAAACATATCACACCATCACTCTGATATCTTCCACTGCTGGACATAGGCCTCCCAAGAAGGTTTCTATAACGTTCCCTTTTGGAGGGGTTTGCTATAGTCACCGCGCTTGACATAGGAGTTGGCGACCGCAGTTGGGTGTTAGCTAGTACACAGGAGGCGCTGCTGCACGAGTACCTGGTGTATCCCTTAGTCGCCTATTACAACACCCACGGGATGGAATGGAGTGGCCCTATTATTAATTTTTGGGTCGTAAACCACACAGCTAGAAAACATATGATCTATAGTATCAATTTCCTTTAGACTTATGACGGTCACCATAGCCTAGTTGGTAGTGCTCCTGCCTACGAAGCTGGTGGTCCTGGGTTCGAATCCCGGTAAGTGCAAATATTTGTGTGATGAGCACGGATATTTGTTATAAAAAAAGAAAGAAAAAAGTATCGGGAATGGATGATTTGTTTATGGTTCCAAATTCAAATTTTTGTTTTTTTTGCTGTTGTTAGATTGGCACAACTGTTTTCCATTTTGGCGCGGAGTTTGAGTTGCATCTGTTATTTAGATTAAATATTGTGCTGGTTTTAGTAATATCATACATAGTGTGTATTGCGAATTTCATAATGGACAAAAATATCGAACAAAGAGTTTGTTTTAAATTTTGCATCGCTAATGGAATTTCGTGTTCGGAGTCACTGAAAATGTTACAGAAGGCTTACGGTGAATCGACTTTATCAAAAACTCGTGCTTATGAGTGGTACAAAGCGTTCAAAAGCGGTCGAGATGTGATGAAAGATTTGCCTCGCTCTGGTAGGCCATCAACGTCTGAAACTGAAGTTAACATCGCAAAAGTGAAGGAAATAGTGACTGAAAATCCTCATTCAACTCTGAGAGGGATAGCCGCCGAACTTTCTGTATCTCACGAGTCGATTTTTAACTAATCATTTGGGTATGAAACATGTTGCCGCTCGGCTAGCCCCAAAAGATCTGAATTTTCTCCAAAAACTCAATCGCATGAAAGTCGCTGAGGACATGGTAGAACGAGTCAATTCCGACCCAACATTCATGAAACGAATTGTTACTGGTGACGAGATGTGGGTTTACGAGTTTGACATACAAGCTAGTCAACAAGCTTCGGAGTGGCGCCTTCCAACTGAACCGAAACCGAAAAAACCACGCCAGAGTCGATCAAAAGTCAAAATCAAGTTGACTGTTTTCTTTGACTCTCGGGGTGTTGTGCACTCTGAATTCTTACCGGAAGGTCGAACGGTAAATAAAGAATATTATTTGAGCGTTATGCGGCGTTTAAGAGAGCAAATTCGACAAAAAAGGCCAGATTTGTGGAAAGAAAATTCTTGGATTTGGCACCACGATAATGCGCCTTCGCACAAGGCCATCATTGTGAACGCATTTTTGACCAAACACTCAACAAATACCATCCAGCAACCACCAAATTCACCAGATATGGCTCCAGCTGGCTTCTTTCTTTTTCCTAAACTCAAATTACCACTTCGTGGTACCCGTTTTCAATCGGTAGAAGACATAAAGGAGAATTCGCGGCGAGAACTGAACTCAATTCCGAAAGCAGCGTTTAAAAAATGTTTTGATGAAATGGATTATTCGTTGGCGTAAGTGTATCGTTTCTGAAGGAGCATACTTTGAAGGTGATAAAATAAATTTGGATGAATAACAAACAATTTGTATATTATTGATCTTGTCCCGATATTTTCTTGACAGAGTAGTAATAGCTATCTATATAAGTATGTATATCGTCGCCTGGTGCCCATAGTACAAGCTTTGCTTAGTTTGGGGCTAGGATGATATGTGTGACATTGTCCCCAGATATTATTATTATTACTTAGACTTCTCAAGCGGAGAAAGTATGCTTCTATCGGTGACGGGTATATTTTTCTTCCGTTTGGGTTTGAGACTATGGGCCCATGGGGACACGCGAAAATTTGTAAAGAGCTAGTCCAGGCGCGTTGTCGAAACTTCAGGTTACAGGTGTACCTCGGCCAGCGTATCAGCTTGACTATACAACGAGGCAACGTTGCCAGCTTTTTGGGCACACTACCCGCAGATTGTGACTTAAATGCTATTTTTTATTTGTAAATAGTTTTCTTTTTAAGTAGAATTGTACCTAGAATTAAATATAAATGTTTAAGGCAAATTAAAAATTAGGTATACTCCTAAAAAAAGTGTAGTTAAAATATATTAAGGCACATTATACCACATCTAGGAGAAACTTGACGGTCAAGTAAGGATTGGATTACTCCTGTTCAACTTAAAGTCATAATTTCATCCATACTCATCATCATCATGTCAGCCGAAAGACGTCCACTGCTGGACAAAGGCCTCCCCCAAGGATCTCCACAACAGCTGGTCCTGCACTGCCCGCATCCAGCGGCTTCCCGCGACCCGCACAAGATCGTCGGTCCACCTTGTAGGGGGCCTGCCCACGCTGCGTCTTCCGGTTCGTGGTCGCCACTCGAGAACCTTTCTGCCCCATCGGCCGTCGGTTCAACGAGCTATGTGCCCTGCCCACTGACACTGCTGGTTGGCAATTCTTTGGGCTATGTCGGCTACTTTGGTTCGCCTGCGTATCTCAATATTTCTGATTCGATCTCGCAGGGAAACTACAAGCAATAGCCCTTTCCATTATTCTTTGGGTGACATTGAGCCGCCTGATAAGACCCATAGTGAGCGACCACGTCTCTGTTGTCCGTCTGTAAGTCATCACTAGCAACACACACTGGTCGAAGACTTTCGACTTGAGACACTGCGGTATTTGGGACGAGAAGATGTTACGTAGGTTCCCGAACGCTGCCCAGCCGAGTTGGATTCTACGATTGACCTCCTTTTCGAAGTTGGACCTACCTAGTTGAATGGTCTGTCCTAGGTAAATATAGTTCTTTAGAACTTCGAGTGCAGAGTCTCCTACCTTAAGTTGAGTGGGTGCAACATGGATGTTCGAAATGATTTTCGTCTTATCCATGTTCAGTTTTAGATCCACTTGCTGAGAGACTCTACTGAGACCATTGAGCATTGTACCGAGGTCGTCAAGGGTCTCAGCCATGACTACTATATCGTCGGCAAATCTAAGGTGGCCAAAGCCTTCCCAGTCCAGAAACTTGAAGACATCTTCCAATGCAGCGGTGAACTCCATACTAACATTTTATTATTTTGCTTAGCGATAAGTTTTCTCTTAAACCCTCTATGGAGGTTAGGTAGAGATGCACATGAATACACCTTTACGTAACACCGCTATCCATAGAAACATCCGGTATATTTTTTAGATTTTTCTAAATCACTTGTTCTATAAATTAAAGAGCATGTAATTTCAATGTACAAATGTACGAGACGACCTTGCGCACCGAGTAGTTATTCCTATGCCACTAAAAGCGTCGTGGTTTTAGTGGTATATGAATAAATCACGGCGTTTATAAATTAAATTAAATGTTTTGGAATTTGCACCTTTCACTCTTTGGACAACACACTGAAACTGATAAAACATACTTATATAATTCAAAATAAACACACAGACACAACCAATCGTCTGCTGCACACACACACTCGTATTATACTCGTATAATAAAAAGAGACGGATAAAAACTCGCACAAAAGGTCGGCACGTCATGCTTAGGCAGCTCTAATGAGCTTTCGTACGACACGGCATGCCGCGTCATGTCGTGGCGTCGTCAGTCACATCCCCACCCGTTGAACCTTATTTCAATTAGTTTATTTGTCATAATCCTGTGATCTATGTGATTTATGGGCAATTGCGGGACGACAGGAATTGCACACCACGGCAGTCCGTGGAATGAAACGGTATGCCACGACGTGCCGCAGTGTAATTGTATCGAAATAAAGTATATTTAGTTAGAATTTATATTATATATAATATGAATTCTAATTTCAATCTTTTGGAGAGGTAGGGCACAGCGTGTATTCGCTCAAAGAGCAGCCCGACTGGGGAAGTACCTTACAGAGGACTTTCCTTCATAATAACATTAATCATTTAATGTTTTTTTTCTGAGTGTGAATAAGGTCGCCAGAGTCATTGGGGTGGGGGGAAGGGTCAGCAACACTTGTTTGCTGACTCTTAAAGGCCGGCAACGCACCCGCGACTCCTCTATTGTGGCGAGTGTCCATGGGCGGCGGTGATCACTTACCATCAGGTGACCCACTTGCTCGTTAGTCGCCCTCTGATATAATAATAATAATATTAACCTGGGACATTATTCACACACGGCCATCTGATCCCAAACTAAGAAGAGCTTTTACTATGGAAACCAGATAACTGATATACTACACATACTACTTTCCTTTTGTAAATAAGTACTTATATTGATAATTACGCCCAGACTCAGGACAAACAGACATGTTCATATATACAAATATCTGTCCTGGGTGGCAATCGAACACACGACCTGCGGTGTGAAAGGCAAGCATCTAACAACCACGCCAGCGGGCCCGTCAATGAAATAAGGTTGAAAATAACTTTAACTAAAATAAAGTCCTTTGCCGTGCCGTGTCGTGCCGCGATGTCAGTCTGTGCCGGTCTTTAGCTAGCGTAACGCTTTTTCCTTTCGTGACGATGTATGTCAGTCCACGTTGCAAAATATATTTCATTAAAATACCTATATTAAACAAATAATATATTGAATACTTCTATCGAATTAATAATTTTATTCCCATTAAATAATAATAATAATACATTTGATATAATAATATAATAAATTAAAAACCATAACAACATTTTAAGATCCACTAAACCAATCCGAGGTCATGGAATTGAAGAAGGACGCAGCGCCGGACCGCGCGTTCGCGAAATTGATGGGTAAGGAACTGGTCATAATTTCCGATATATCGGCCCGGGACTTGTTGGGACTTGACGATATTTGCTTCTTTTTCACCTGAAACATAGAAGTTGTTAGAATCTTTATATATTTTTTATTTTAATTTTATTTTTGGTGCACATCCAGCTACTCCAATCTGTCAAATTTCTTTTAAAGATTTTCAACTTTATCACAAAAGCATAAGGTTCACTTCCAATGGGGGAAATTTGGCAGATTGGGGTAGCTTGATGTGCTGGCGTCTGTACATAAATTGAAAATAAATAAACAAACACGAATATATTTTAAAGATGTTATGTAGCCAGCCTGTTATATCCTCAACACTGTATACGAATCTTATGATACCCGCAACGTACACCACTCATGTAAGGATCCATCATAGAATAAAAAACTTGAGAGGTGTCAAGGGACACCCGGATGGAACGAAGTTATTTCTTATTATTTATTATGTACAAAAAACCTGTATACACTCAACAAAAATAATCATGGCGACACCACACTGTTCAATGCGAAATGGAAATGAAAATATCTGGCTTGCTTTCTATAAGAGAGAGAGAGAGAGAGAGAGAGAGAGAGATAAGGAACTTCGTTCCAAAACCAATGTTTCTTTTAAGCTGCATGGGTTTGCAGCCATCAGGTGAGATCGTGGTCAAGCCCACGATCTCACCTGATGGTAAGTAAAGATGTGGTCGTACGTACCCGGCGCGTACCCATAAGATGCCTAATCACTCTAGCTTTGAATAAAACCATGTTATTAAATTTTGAATGTAATAGCATTATTCGCAATGCAAAGCGTTAATCTAATCTCAAAAATGGGAGATATTACTTTACTGTCGAATTAAGTTCGTTTTCTGTCTCTAGTGCAATGAAGGTTAAGTTAAGAAGATAAGTAAATTCTATAGATAGGTATTACATAACCACATTTTACCCCCAATCGGCCTTAATATATGAACATGTTAAATAATAACATACTAATTTGGATTTGGATTTCGACAAAATAATGTCCTCATAGCCGAATTTCGGCCACGGCGGCCAGTCTCAACAGAGATTAGCCATCTGCACGGGACATATTATAACGCTCAAGTGTGTGCGCATACACAGGAGCACTTTCTTTTCCATCACTGTCATGATCCGATGGGACGCCTAGGCGCCATGACCGGAAAGGGGTCAGGTACAAGACCGACGGCTTTACGTGCTCTCCGAGGCACGGGAGTATAATACCGCCAACTCCCAAACTTCGGGCTGATGCTGAGAAATTTTCCGTTTTACAGAAATGTCTCAAAATCTCTTTTTGGCCCGACCCGGGATTTGAACCCAGGACCTCGTCCTCAGCGGGTGAACACGCTACCGCTAGACCAACGAGGCAGACAAAATATACATATAAGAAAACTATTTTGACTGAATGTGGGGCGTCGTAGTATCGATTACGGTCGAGTCAAAGGTGACCGTCGGGACTAATCGACGGTCACCCCTGAGGTAATCCTCGGTACCGTCTTGTTTCTATTTTTAAATTTCCGCATATGACAACTATAATTACTGCAAATGACACGGTGTCTGGGTGTGCTTTGAGACCATGAATAGCATGTTAGTAAAGTCTCCGGCAATATAGGGATTTAATTTTGTAGTGCAGGCATTATTTGCATTAACTCTCTAGTGCATGCCAAAACTTATTTTTAAGTAATATTATTTAAAAACAAACACGAGATACAAAAGTTATTTATTGAGATTCCAATTAAATGAGTGTTAGAAACAAACACATATCACTCTCATACCAGTTCACAGTATGTAGAGACCGTCAATCTAAACAATATAAATAGTGTTAAAGCAATTAAAAATACTGAAATAAATATATATATTATATATATTGCCCCTGATTTTGTGTAATTCCAACTCATCACCATTATCAGGTCCATTTCTGGGCAAAGGCCTCCCCAAAGATCTCCACAACTGCTGGTCTTGCGGTACCCGCATCCAGCGATCTTCACAAGACCATCGGCCCATCTTGTAGATGGGCCTGCCCACGCTGCGCCTTCCGGTTCGTAGTCGCCCCTCGAGAACCTTCTGACCCTTCTGCCCCAGCGGCCGTTGATTCTAAGAGCTATGTGCCCCACCCACTGCCACTTCAGCTTGATAATAATTATTTTTATTTGGTTAATTTGGTTCGCCTGCGGTGCTTAACATTTCTGATTTGATCTCGCACACACAGTCGGAACGTTAATAATAATCATGGTTTAGTTCAATTTAATTTCTTGAATTTAATGTCATAATGGTTCTTTAAGGACTCCCTTTTCATACTAACTGTATGTAGAGAAGGACGTAATGATATTTAAATTAGATTACTGGTGTAAGAGAAATAATCACCACCAATCCTCCATACACGATATGGTGATCGCCAAATATAAACCAATTTTCCAATACATACTACATAAGTTAAATATAATATATAAACCCTTAACTAGACTGATATATTTTATTTTCATTGTTTCTAGACCTTATTCCAAAGTAATATGGTTGACATTGATAGGCTCTCGTATATCACACAGCCCGTTTAATTGATCGGCCCATGGCCCTCATAAGAAATATAACAAGGCATTCCCTACATATTACCATCAAATTATATTCCCATTCTAGAACACAGTGGCTTATAAAGTTTGTTTTTGTAGCCCGCGTCTTCGCGTATACATACAGAGCGACATAATAAACCCGAACCAAAAACCAGACCTCTGAGGGTCGAACCCCAGAGTGGGAAAAAAATGTCTTATTTGCTAGGTCTTGACTAGTGAAGCAGTGGAAGCCTCCTAAATTGTATAGACGCCAGCACTACAAGCTACCCCAATCTGTCAAATTTCTTTTATAGATTTTCAACTTTATCACAAAAGCATAAGGTTCACTTTCAATTGGAATATATGTATAGCGTTGCCTGGTACCCATAGTACAAGCTTTGCTTAGTTTGGGGCTAGGATTATCTGTGTGTCATAGTCCCTAGAATTGGGGAAATTTGATTGATTGGGGTAACTTGATGTGCTGGCTTTATCGCAAAAATCACACTGACCGGCTTTTCTTGCTTCTTCAAGCTAACGGGTGCAGCTACTGGTAGTAAAGAGAACCAATGTGAGTCTCTTGACGCTAGCAGTGCAGTCGCCTTGTCGCCCGTGCCTTCGGAGAGGACCGGCTTCGTGCCTATGATACCGGTGAGCTGGCCGTGGTGTAGAATCAAGTCGCCTAGAAGAGTCTGTAGGACACAATGGATTTTAGTCGACTGCAAGAAGCCTGTCTCTAATATATTTGAATTAAAAAGTAAACAAAAATAAAGTCATAAAAAAGAAGGTTTCAAATAAAACAAAAAGATTGGAAAAGGAATAAAAACTAAACCTAGAATCTAAACCCCTAGAAACAATGTCGCTGCAATAAAATAGCAGCAGTGAGTCGTCGGAGGCTAATTTGCCCAACAATAAAAATATATATATATTATATATATTTGAGTTAAAAATTTTCAATGAATTTATGGTGTTCTCTATAAGATATGATCTTTTACATACAACTGTGAACATATGAGTAGGTCATAAATGAGCTTTCGCGACGTTAACGTCACCCAGTACCACGCCTTTAACACAATAAGAGGCCTATTACAGTCCACTAGCGCCGCCAATCAAAAAAATGTCATAACTCGTAAATAGAATCAAAAATACAAAATATGTTCTATTATTACTGTGGAAAAGGCGATTTAGCTAAACAGCTATATTTCAAGTGTTGACAATGTGTTATAAAATTACGTTATTGCCTTTTCTGCAGTAATAATAGACCACATTTTGTATTTTTGATTCTATTTACGAGTTATGACATTTTTTCCATTGGCGGCGCTAGTGGACTGTAAAAGGCCCCATTATGCCATTATCTATATTGTGTATTCTGTAAGGTGAATCTACTTCCCCAGTTAAACTGTTTATAAAGTATAAAATCGCTAAGCTCTAAAGTGCGGTAGCTGAGTAGAAAGAATTTCGTACATTCACCGGTTATTACCTGTGTCTGTCACTATTGTTTAAATATATTGTGTCATGCTTTCACAGATGCAACGACAGCCGCCTCAAAGGATTTGAAACCTTTTACCTGCGACAGTAAAGTCTGTTTTCCTGTCTTTTTTCTCTTTCAACTGTTTCATATAAACTCGAACTTAATACAAAAACGTTTGTGACCACTACACGTCAATAGGTCTTGTAAAAATTACTCCAGCTCTGCGACCGAAATCTATCTCGCAAAAAAATTCTCTCTCACTTATTAGATTTAACTCAAGATGATTTATATATACAAATAATATGTTCAGTAAGACGTCTCGAAAGCAGTAAGTATACTAACCTGAATACGTTGCACAGATCTCTTCAAATTGGTCTGAATATACGGATAGAACACATCATAATCAAACGGATCAATTTTTTGCCTCAAAAACTCGCAAATTTCACTTGACATCTCCATAGCTTTCTTATTTTCTCTCGGTAGTAACAACAACGTCAAATGTCGCACATCCATTAGCAGTTGAAGCGCACACCTTTGGTTTATATATGTCTCGTTCTCTCTTATAACTTTGTTGTAGTGAGCGAAAGTGATAGCAGTAATTCTCTCAATGAATAACGTGTGAGTTTCTATTGGCAATGTGTGGGGCGCAATTTCGTCTAATATTCTGCTTATGGAGTAAAGGTATTCTTGCAGTTTGAGGGATGGGCCTGCGGGTACTTTGATGGTGGACTCTATAGGGTTGCCTTCTTCGTCTTTTTCTGTGATTTTTATTTCATCCCAGAGCTAAAAAATAATACAAATTTTAGTACATTGCCAAAACAAACTTTAGTATATTTTGTAATTTAAACTTAAAAACATGTATTAACTAGTGTTCTAAGTGTGATTTTAAGATTTGTATACAACATATAACGTAATTAACGCACACCCTCAAACACCCCAATTAGAATATTATGTTGTAATCATAATACATACAGTGAATTTTTAATTTAACATGTAATGCATTGTTATTTACTAAATTCGTTTCTTGAAATAAAGTTTATTTTTCTTTATTTTGTATTGAATGATGGAATTTATATGAATACAAATAAAACTGCGATTTTAAAAGTCTTATTACTTTGACTTCCGGTCCATTTCAATTTGTTTTGACTGTACAGGGTTAAAATAACGATAATTTCCATAGTTTAAATTATTTTTGAATAAAAAATTACCTATATCAAAAATGATATAAATCGATTCAGTAAACGATTCTGAACAAACTATTTTCAGGATTTGCGTTAATTAAGTTACATACTGTATAAGACAGACAGTGCGTTGAGTTCTTTTGTTCTGTGGCTGCTCTGAACGAATTAACAAGCCATCTGGGGACTTACCGCCTAAGTCGCCAATCATCCTGATCGTGATCGGAGTTCAAATAGATGAAGGTTAACATTGACAAAATTATTTGTGCAATCTGCAGCACATGTGACGTCATAAATGGTCCTGAATCGATTTTCAACGTTGAAGCCGATTGAACGTAAGATTTAGCGCTATAATAATATAACAATAGCTTACCATCATCAAATAGTCAATATTAGCCTCCAAAGTAAATGCTTGCGGCAGACTTTTCGTCAAATCCTCTACTCTGACCATCACGGTATCCACCCACATGCCCCAACAGAACTGGCAATTTTCCTTCAAAATAACACACAGATCATTCCACCGCTTCAACGCAGTATCATCTACAATCATGACTCCGAGAGCATCTTTTTCCTCAGGAATATAGCACTTGCGTAAATGGGTCATTAGGTTGGATATCGCTTGCGTGAAGCGGGCGGTGTATATGGCAGTTGTTTTCTTTTGGAGTTCAGTAGCTTGGAGGGTTGGCTCTTCGAAGCACGCTTTTATGTAGAGGAGCATGCTAGAATAAAATATTAATTAAAAAATAATATTTTTACACAAATATATTTTTCTTTTAAACGCGACCATGACTACTACAGGATTAAGGCCTGGCCGCTCTACATGAAAGACTATAGACCATAGTTTATTGCTTAAAATGCCATCGAGAACAATTTGGAGAATTCACGGGCATGCAGGTTTCATCAACATGTTTTCGTTACCATTTTACCTACGAGAAAATTAGTTTCTAGTTAACGTCAGTGCTGCGCCTTGGGTTTGCACTCGAGACCTTTCACTCTACTGTCGAACGGTCTAACTATTAGGCTAGGCCGTTCGACAGTAGAGTGAAAGGCCTATTACAACACAAATTTCACCATCAGCTTTGAAAATGGGATTTGCCGCGTGGGAATAGTGAAATATATCATAACCTGGTGCCACCCGCATGGGACTCGGACTACAGCTCAAAATAGCGCCGAAGTAAATAGTCAGATTAATATATAGAGATCGTGATAGAAGGCACGGGATTCCAGGTCAGGGGAAGGGGAGAAACGCGATCTCCGCCGGCCAAGATCCTACCTTAACTATCCTGCAGCTTTCATTAGCTAACGAACGAAAGAAGAGAGTCAGAAATTTCAGGCTTGTCTTTTTAGCCTTTGCTTGTTTTTTTTTATTATTTTGTATTTTACATTTTAAATCCTGTAATGTCTTTAAAGTATTTATGTGGGTTAATGCACATACAGATTAGATTACAGAGACATACATATTTGAAAAGAGATATTTAACTAAAGTTTAAATTTTCCTTATGTACAAGGAACTAATATGTAGTCGAACAGCGGCCATAACTACACAACTAAATCCCCGGCAGCAAAATGACCGGTCATCCCAAAGCAGCATTCCTTCCCGTATCGAAATGTTGTCAGACAGCCATCGTCTCTCTCGTCATATTGGAATGAAGGAGATGATCCACATAAGCAGTCGTACTTACCTTTGAATATTCCGATCAGAGACATCCCTCAAATACATCTCGATAATATTCTTATCGGAGTATATCTGATCCATATCGTCCTCATCGTCATACGCAAATAAGATCTTATCTTTAACCGTCCCTTTCTTATCTTGGTACAAGTATATTCGCAAATCGTCTAGAAGTTTCTGTAGTTCTTCGTCTAAGCTTTGGCAGAGCTTTTCTAAGGTTGGCGAGTAGCCGCGGTCTTGGCGAGCCATACCTAGAAAAAACACAAATTAAAATTATTCAATTCTTCGTCACTATGGTAACGAGGTATTCTATATGGTAAGCACACGGCAGTGTGACAGCCAAGGATAGACAGATAAGAGTAGAGGTATATTTACAACTAGCGGTGCTCCACGGTTTTACCCGCGTTAAACTTTATAAATTAGTCTATATGTTATTCCAGGGTGTCAGCTATCTCCATACCAAGTTTTATTAAAATCGCTCCAGCCGTTTATACGTGAAGAAGTAAGAAACATACACACTGACACACTCACAAACTTTCGCTTTTATAATATCAGTGTGATTACCGCTTCGGGCAACTTACGACACCTGAATATCAATAAAACTATTAAGAGTTACATACTTTACGTTACTTGGAAGTTTTATTAAAATGCTGCGCGGTGATGGCGTACCACCACGCTATCTCATCCCGTGGGATATCCTGAGGGAGTATCTACCTGAGAATGGGCATCAACGTCTCTCTCAAGTAATAGTACCTGTTGGCGATCCCAGAACAGTAGTCATAATACTGCGATCGCCAACCCGTTTGCTAAGCTTGGGGATTATGAGATGTAGCCCCCCAATTATGGACACAATCCATTTCAAATATCCTTGGACGACGCCTTTGTCCAGTATTAGACTTCTTTCGGCTCACATGACATCTTACATGTTTAATGAGATCACTATTCGAATAATGAAAAGTATTAGAATAGCATGACAATGTAAATAAGTCTTTACAGCGTTCAGCCAATTAGATCACAGATTATTGACCAACCGATACGATTCCGTAAGTTCATTGGTCGAACATATTAGAGAGACTTGACCCTGTACTACCGTGCTCCCAGGACTGATGTACCTCGTTATTTATAATCGTTATTAACTCGCATAATTACATGATAGCAAACTCAAGTTTATCTAAGCATTAGGTTCAAATTCTTAGAATTGTAATCAAGCCACTTATCGCGACCTACATTGATGGTTATAAAAATTGAAAATGTTGAATGATTCTAAAAAATATGTATCAATGAATTACTTATATTTAGGTGACATAATATTATGTCACCTAAATATAAGTAATTCATGGATACATATTTTTTTATCTTCAAAATTACATTACTACAATTAGTATCCTCCTTGTCGAATTTTATCTATCGCAGCCATTATCAATTAAGACTAGCTGTCTGCGTGGGGCATATTATAGTTCAAAGGTGTCTGTGCAAACATAGGTGCATAGAGATAGGGCAAAAAGCCGTATGATCGTAGGAAGCAATAATGCACTCTTTAAAAAGCCTCGCCCAAATACGTATAATCTTTTTCATATAAAAAGCAGTAATACCAACTTGGCCAATTTCTCACCTTTAAAAATAATTCACACAAATTTAATAAATACGGTTGGTCCATCAAGACTCACAATTCACAAATAAACGAAACTATATTACTTAACTCTACAGTATTCGATCAACTAAATTTAATTTACTTTCATACATACATAGACTCACGCCCAGAGGGGTAGGCAGAGACAACGGATTTCCATTTGTCACGATCTTTGCATACCTCTTTTGCCTCGTTTACTGACATTATATTCTTCTTACATGTCGCCGGTTTAGGGACTTACTTTACTAACTTAATTGAGTTTAAATTAATTTGATTTAATCGAGTAATATCTAAACTAGGCAGATACTGTACTATGGCAACCAGACAACTGATTGCCATAGTACAGTATCTGCCTAGTTTAGAATCAGATGGCAAATATATTTCTTTAGATATTTGTTACTTAGTTTATACTTTTATTGGCTAATTGGCAGAGCTCTCACTAGCCGGTGCATTGTCTATTGTACGGTGAAACTGTAAACATTACTAAAATAATATCCTGGGACATTATTCACACACGGTCACCTGATCTCACACTAAGCAGAGGTTATACTATTGAACCCACGATCTGTGAAAGGTAACTATTTACCACACGACCTTATGCCCTAATCAACAAAAAAAATATTTTATGCCCATAACGTGTTTAATATTTGTATAATAAGATTTTTCACACGATAAAGTAACTTTTTTATGGGGCTTCTTCCATACGTTGCACAACGACATCACATCACAGCGACAAAAGTTGGTCAAGTGGTGGTTGCGTGTGAATAACACCGCCGCAACTATTTGCAGTTGCTTTGTAGTTGTTGCTAGTAGCTGCGATGTGGTTACATAGTGTACAGACATACAGTATTAGGTGTTGCTGGTTGTTGCGTTATGGTTGCGACATGGCTGCAATGTTGATAATGGCGGCAAAATCTGGTCTTTGTAAAGAACAAGTCATGTTCATACAAATTAGTGTTGTTGTTGTAGTGGGGTTGTGATTGTGGTGAAGTAGTATTACGTTTGAAACAAGCCTAATATACAGGTATTATTGCTTAATCATAGACAAGATGTATAAATATTAAATAGTATTTAATAAATCCTCGTCACAAAGTATTTCTGTCGTACGTAGAAAATGTGGATGTGGTTGTGTTGTCGATCGTAGTTGCAATGTGGTTACATAGTGTGCAGACATTCAGTGTTAGGTGTTGCTGGAGGTTGCGTTGCGTTTGCGATGTGGCTGCGATGTTGCTGCGATGTTGTCGATACCAACCAAGCGGTCGATAAAGACGGCAAAATATGATGTTGATTGTGAATGGAACCAGTCATTTTAATACAAATTGTGGTAATCTATACATATAATAAAATCGTAGGAAAGTCAAAACTGTACATTGAATAATTTTTAAAAATGATAATTGGGACGTGATCTACAATAGACATTGAAGCAAGAAATATAGTTTTTATAATTTTTGTCTGTTTATCTGTATGTATGTCCGGGCTAAACTCAAAAAGTACTGCATGGATTTACTTCAAATTTTACATGAATATTACTAAAAGGTCGGGTCAACATATAGGCTACATATTATCACGCTATCACCTACGAGAGAGGAGCTGTGATCATTTACATTTAACGCGGGTAAAACCACGGGGCACAGCTAGTTTATAATAAAATGAATGTTGTTGTAGTGATTGGGTTGTGGTTGTGGTATGGTTGTGTTACGTGTGAAACAAGCCTAAGATACAGGTATTACTGCTTTATCATAGACAAGATGTACCAGCGATAACTATATAGTATTTAATAAATCCTTGTCATAAAGTATTTTGTCAATGGAATTTATCAATTCTGGGAAATGTGTTTGACGCAAATCATAACTATGTTAAGCGTTAAATACACCTGTTTACAATACATTTGACTGTACTTGGTACGTATTAAGATAAAAATAAAGATTAGGAAGCATTCATTATGTATTACATATTCATTGGAAATTATTTTCTAAATGATTCGTATAAATTGTTAATTAACTTTTATTATTAGAAGCTTATTTATTAGAGGGATTACACTTTTTAGTCTTTTTTTGGCAGGTATTCCTTAAATGTGGGTACCGGTAAGATTGGACCGTTAGAAATTATCACGTAATCTGCTTCGTTGTTCTGGGGGGGGTGGGGGGGAAATCGAAACCATGACCTGCGGCATGAAAGGCAATCATTTACCAACCACGCCTACCGGCCCGTCAAATTATTATATCAACAATTTATTGATTCAATTTACAAAGTGTAACATAAATAGTGAACGATATATAACTAGTCAGCGTTATATAAAAAAAGAAGAGTGTGCTTTAGACCACAAAAGTGTAGTAAAACTTCAAACGTAACTGGCTATGAGACAAAGAGACAAGGAAATTGTGTGCTCGCACCTCTCTCCTGCTTATCTTCTTCTATCTTCGCTAACTTATATGTCCCTCTCAACTTCCGTTCGCCTTCTCGTCACGCATTCACCAACTTACTCCTTAAGTCGAGCGGGCGTAATGAAGTTTCACTTCCAAAACAATTTGAGCCCACACGTGATGCGTGAGCTCATCGACATTTTTGTATGGGAGGATAATCTTTATTTCTGTGTATTTTGTAGGGTATACAGGTTGTCAGAGGTACGCAAAAGGAAATCATCAATGTCAGCCGACTCATATCCACTGCTGGACAAAGGCCTCCCCATCGATTTCTACAATGGAGTTGTGTCAATTATTTCGAGGGATATGCCATATGGGTTGGCGATCGCAGTATGATGGTCATAGTACACAGAGACGCCGCTGCCCGCTCTCGGGGAGGTATACCATCGGGTCGACTTCTACACCCCTACAGGGTTTAAATGGGGTGGCAATATTCTATGCCGTCAGCCACACAGCTCATAGCATCAAAAGGACAGAGTCCATCCCAAACTTGTGAATAGCCGTGTTGAATTTTAATCCAGGGATCCATAAACCCAAACCTTCGTTATATTATTTTTGATACTTTTGCCGTTAACTGTTCAATTCTATGTCATAAAATATATGTTATGTGCATCTAATTAATTAACATATCGCCGATTTGGGTACGCAAATTTAAAATGTATCTTAACGTAAATAAGGCTCACGATCGTGAGATAAGTATAACGGAGAAATGTCATAAAGCGTATACATCATGTCAGCCAAAGTCAGCGAAAAAATTCCATAATGGACTTGTGTCCATAATTTGAAGGGATATGGCCAAAGCCGCACCCTTGGCAGTCGGGTTGGCGATTGCAGTATGATGGTCACACAGAGAAACGTCGCTGCCCGCTCTCCGGGAGATATACCCACGGGACGACTTCTACGCCCCCCTCGGGATGAGATGGGGTGGCGATATTCTATGCCGTCAGCCACACAGCAGTATATATAGCCTTATCATACTCTATATATATAATAATAATATCCTGGGACATTATTAACACATGGCCATCTGATCCCAAACTAAGCAGAGCTTGTACTATGGGAACCAGATAACTGATATACTACATATACTACTTTTCTTTTGTAAATATTTACTTATATAGATAATAACACCCAGACACAGGACAAACAGACATGTTCATGCACACAAATATCTGTCCTGGTTGGGAATCGACCTCCGGCGTGAAAAGCAAGCAATCGCCAACCACGCCACCAGGCCCGTATATATATATTATAAGTTATACGTACTTACCTTTCATGAGAGCATTCATAACCTTGACAACATCGCCCCTCGACTCGATCACTGTTTCTCCAATAAGGTCCTTCCAGACGAACCAATTAATATCTGCTTCCTTTTCCACTTCACTTTCTGAAGATACCTTAAAAAGAGACAGAGGTATGTACGAATTTGTTACTAGAGTGCTATATAAGGGACTGCAGACCAGCTTTAACAGAGCTGCATGCTGTGTCCGTCGTAATAAAGTTTTTCCGGCCGGTTGGCGTGGTTGATTAATTCTTGCCTTTCATGTCGCAGGTCGTGGGTTTGATTCCCACTCAGGAAAGATATTTGTGTTCATGAACATATCTGTCTGTCCAAAGTCTGGGTGGTAATTATCTATATAATACATGTAGTATATCCAGTTATCTGGATTCCATAGGAAAAGCTCTGCTTAGTGTGGGATCACGGGGGGTTGACTGCACGTGTGGCGCAGCGGCTAAGATAGTCGCCTCGCCGCTTCGTGTCGCGGGTTCGAGTCCCACACCGGATAACTATTTGTGTAACCCAAAAATAGTTGTTCTGAGTCTGGATGAAATTTGTGTCCGTCTATTATATGTTTGTAAAGTACCCCGCCACACAGGGATTAGAATGCTAAGTGCGGGCATCGACTTTAAAAAAAAAAAAATAATGGCCGTGGCTGAATAATGTCCCAGGATAATACTATATTATACAAAGTCATTTAATATAGAGCCTAATATAATGTAATGAACCGGAAGACGCGGTGCCACTAGACTCCCCGCGACGATCTTATAAGGTTTGCTGGAAGCCGCTGGATACACACTACATACAATTGTAGAGGTGTTTGACCAGTAGTGGATATCTTCCATCTGACATGATGAGCTCAACATAAGGCTAGTTTGTCGCTCTCTGAGACTTAACACTATAAACACTTGTCTTTACCCTCTTGTTACATACATACATACATAGACTCACGCCTGTTTCCCAGAGGGGTAGGCAGAGACAACGGATTTCCATTTGTCACGATCTTTGCATACTTCTTTTGCCTCGATTACTACCCTCTTGTTATTAGAGTATAGTCAAGCGGCAGCTTGTTCAATCGTTAATAATAAGGTCCTGGGTTCAAATCCCAGGTCAAGCTAAAAAAGTGATTATGGGATTAATCTGCTAGCAATAAAATTTTCAATATCAGCCCGAAGTCTGGGAGTTGGCAATATTACACCTTCGTGGAAAGAAATTCTCAATATCAGCCAAAGGTGTGTTGGCGGTATTACACCCTCGCGTCTCGGAGCGCAGGTAAAGCCCGCCGGTCCCGTATCTGACATCTTGTGGTTAACACCAAAGAGATTAAATTTCACAGCATCTCTGTGCTTCGGACGTAACGTTTAAATCGTCTCTCGGGCATTAGGCAACAATTACATTGGTAAATTCGCACCGGTGGCAAGAGGCATACGAGTAATAAACAGCGCCTCACAAAGAATGGACATTTTTAATTGTTCATTGGCGGAATTCGTGAGGGTGACTTTGGATTTACTACTAATAATTAGTAATATTGTTCCCATTATCGCATTGGGTACAAAACCTGTCATGATAATGTTTAGTAGATTAAATAAATAAAAAATATATTAAGCCATGACAGAGGCCTACTGAGCAGCTTGAACACTAGGGTAACTAACCACTAGCCATACGATAAATAGTAAGTATATAGGTAAATACCTTGACCGTTATACCTTGACTTAGTGACTATATGTCAATAACGGTTGCAGAAGCTCTATGCACTTACCTTAGTCAAGTCTATAAGTAACTGAGTCTTGAACGCATCATATATCTTGACCCATCTGCTGTCTATGATCCCTTTGACCCTGGATGTCAGTAGCGGCTGGTAATAGTGGCACCAGACGTGGACTTCTGGGATGTCGAGCGACGAACAAATCGTCGACCAGTTCGAAGGGGTCTCTGAAACAATATTTTACCTTTAATTTTTAAATTGATTTATATATTTTTTTAAATATGAAATAGGAAAGCATATTATTATAATAAAACTCAGACATAATCATCTATGCGAACTCAAGCAGACACGTTAATAAGAGTTGACATGAGAATTAAATGAAACAAGACATGAGTTCGTGTGGAACTGACTGATTATGCTTGCGAGATTTTACTTAAGCATTCGATATAGTTGTCTACTTTGTTTTCCTTACATGTTGCAGTTAAGCAGGTTTAAGTTAAACTTGTAGACCGTTTAATTTACTCCTGCTCAACTTTTTTATATATGAGAGACGAACAGCGATAAGTCAAATACGCAGAAAACAAGTCAGTACAATTTTAGGTCTATAGTAGGTCAGGGTAGCAAACTTGGGCCGAATGAATTTATAATAATGGTAAATGTTACTAAAAAATGTTGTGGTAAATGTTTACTAATTACTGACGACCTAATGCTACCAGAATATATCAGTTACTGGTAAAGTGGCTAGGTGATTCATACAGAACTATTCAGAGTTGAATAACGCTAAGCGTGTATTGTCTTCTCGTTCTCTTGCAGCGTTTATAGAACTACTCTACTCTATGTACACAGATGGAGACTGATCAATGTCACTGAGCTTAAGGGCTTAGGTGTAAATCTTTATTCGTAAAACCATCGACCGCGACGTTGTTAACGAAGGATATGTCGTAGCGCTGAAGAAACACCGCAGCAGATAATTCATTTCAGAGCCTGCACGTACATGGGATGTATGAACGCTGAAAGCGAACCGTGCTTGACGAGATCGCTTCCAGGTGGTACGGAGGGACCCTACTGCGAGTGCGCATGGTGGTGTGTTATTTAAGTGTAGGTATAAAATAATCTCAATTTTTGTGATTGTCAATCGTTCTTGAATTCGATGGTTATTTGTATAAAATATATCGTTCAAAAACACGTACGGTTCTCCATACGTAATGCGTCAGATGGTCGACACATTTGTATGAAAACTTAATTTAATTTTCGAGTATTATTCTTGTATGTGTATTGTTTAGTCTCATGAACGAATTAAGCTCTTTAAGTTTCGTCTACTATTCATGTAACACTTTGTATCTTCCAATTTCCGAGGAAGTGTTTTTGTTTTGTTTAAAATAGCTCACTTGTAACTCACCAATTTTAAATGCTTCCTCTCTAATCTCATGCAGCACTTTTACCCTCGTAATATTCTGCAATAACTTCTGCACATTGGTGTCTATGAACGACTTGACCCAAACATTCCAGTTCTGGACGCACTTCGTTATCTCTTCTTTAGCTAGAGGCTGCAGGTCTTTGTTAGACGATAAACTGCGAATTTAAAATGAAATGTATGAAAATAAAATCAGAGTAATAAAAACATTAGACATAATACCGTCACCTATGCGGTCAACGCATCTTTAGCTTTCACTATCATCAAGCATATGAACCTCCTTGATTGGCAGTGTCATAACCATATTGTACAATATCGGTACAAGGTGCCTTGAAGCTTGTGATACTCAAATAAAACGCTGTACCTCAGAGCGAAACATTTATTCAAAATAATCAAAACCTATATAGCTATATTTTGTGAACCAAACCATACCGCGATCTATTTCTACGGTACGGCCATCTAGGGGCAAACACGGTAACTAAATTTACGTACATTGCATTTGCCACCCATTAATTACTTCTAACTTGAACACATATTCTCATACCCTAATACTACAACAGCTCTCCCTGTTTCCATTAGTCTGCTCGTAACAAGCAAACGTGTATCCATTAGACTATAACACTGGCTAGTAATTAGAGATGAAATGAATAGTCACTAGGCAAGGTACCAGATACCGAATATTCGGCGAACTGCAAGACCGGATGGCTGAATGAATACATATTCTATATATTTCGGGTATTAGCATGATTATTCGCAAGTGATTATGCATTTCAATTAAATTAGTTGTTGACTCGCTGCGTAATTGGCGTCCATATATTTACGATTGTCTTCTAGTGACCTTCACAGGATCATCGGTCTATCTTGTAGAGGGCCTCCCCACGATGCAACTTTCGGGTTGTGATCGCAACTCGAGAACCTTTCTGCCCCAGATGGCGATCTTTGTACAATTGTACTAATTAAAAGCAAGATTTATTTAACCTAGTTAATTTTAAGTCATTATAATAGCTTTGACGATTAGGTTCGACATTCGGCCAAGATAAAATAATGTTAGGGCGAACGCTGGTACGAGGCTAGAACGATTTTCACTTAAACATTTACCTAAAAACCTTTTTTACTAAACGTAGGTGTGCGGACTAATATTCTTTATTCATCTGTGTTAAGAAATCCACCAAAAACATAACATCAAAAATAAAAATTAAATTAGAGATCATGTTAGACAAAGATCGTGCTATACTAACAAATGACGTCACTTGTAGTAGAGCCGTAGGATTTCCATAGTAACAGTATAATAAGGGAGCTAATAAAAATAAATATTTGCAATTTTTTTTGTAAACCTTGCTGTCTTTGCTAAATTTAACTTCAGTCCGATAATATAACATCTATATTGTCTATGATAGGGGTATCATAGACAATATAGATGCCCTCATAGATTATACACATATTATGATTCGAAACGGTCTTACTTTGACGTCTCTAAATAGGTATCTTCGTCACTAACCATTACATTTCGTATGTTAGTTTGTCAATGGAAATAAAAAGTGTCATACCGATAGTTACAAATAGCAGGAGGCAGTTGTTTTAAAGCTGAAGGATCGCTGAATTTGACGAGTTCTATCAGTGGCTGAGAATCTCTTTTGAACAAGTCTTGTAACTTCGCCAGCACAGCTCCACCATCGTTATCTATAAATAAATCTTTAATAATAAAAACTTTCTATACAGAAGAAATCGTTGGATAATACCCTTGTTGTGAGTTTGAATAGAAAATTTATCAATTCTTCTTTATGAATGTTATGTGCAACTTGACTGCCTCGTTGGTCTAGCGGTAGCATGTTCAACCGCAGAAAATGAGGTCCTGGGTTCAAATCCCGGGTCGGGCCAAAAAGTGATTTAGGGATTTTTCCGTAAAAAGAAATTTCTCAGTATCAGTCCGAAGTCTGAAAATTGGCGGTATTACACCCCCGTGCCTCGGAGAGCACGTAAAGCCGTCGGTCCTGTACCTGACCTCTTTCCGGCCGTGTCGTTAGTCGTCCCATCGGATCATGAGAGTGATGTAATAGAAAGTGCCCCTGTGTTTACGCACACACTTGTGCACTATAATATGTCCTGCGCAATTGGCTAATCTCCATTGAGAATGGCCGCCGTAGCAAAAATTCAGTCGGGAAAACATCATGTGCAGCAGTAGGGGCCGTATGGGGCTTGCTATTGGTTTTTTTATGGCACTCCTTTTCCATTATTCTCTTTTGGTTCAGTATATGTTCAGACGTAAACAGCTACTACAGACTTAATAAGAATTATTTAGTTTTTGCTGCATATACAGAATACAAAAGAGTTTAAGTTTAAAGTGATTTACTAATTCTCTTAACTATGTTAAGTAAGGTATTGAAATATCCTTCAATAATAAATATCCAGGACATATCACGAGATTCTAGACAACAGATTTACTTTAATTGTAAAGAACTACTTATTTACTTTAATTGTTCTGTAAATATTTATATACATATCACACCCAGACCAAGACAAATAGACATGTTCATGAACACACATATTTGTCTTGTACAAGGATCGAACCCGTAACCTTTAGATCACAAGGCAGGTTCACTACCAACTGAGTCACACATATCAACACACTAAACAATTCAACACAAATCGCAGATCTAAATATCAACATGTACAGACGCCAGCACATTAAGCTACCTCAATCTAACAAAATATCTATATGTACCTAGAAATAATTATAAATTAATTATATATAAGGTGTAACCAAAATATCTGCCACGGCTGCAATGGGAGACAGTATTGTGTTTATAGATTACAATAGTAAAGTTAAATTATTGATAATATGACATATTTTTTTTCATACAAAAAATTGTACGTATAAATTTGAATTGATTTCATAATGCATAAACCCACTCTGTAGACTTCATTCATAAGTTGTTGCCGCTAAACGATGCCGCTGCGCGCGGGCCACTTTGTTCTCACTGCGCAGCCCCCCGCGCAGGTTACCCCGCTCGTCGCACGCGCTACCGAACCGCCCGGCGCGCGCGGCGCGGCGCGGCGGCGCGGCGTTCGCCAGTCGCACCTCGCCCCCCGCCCGAGCGGTCAATAACCGGAATTTCGCGCGCCTTTAATAAAAATGCCTTCCAGACCACGGTATTCTAATCAAGAACGCCATGAAATGGTATTGTGCTACCGCGAGTGTAACTCTGTAACTGCGCATGCAGTGAACTTATACCAGCAGAGGTTTGGTGTGCGAGTGAGTCATCATACCCTTCTGGATGCCGTGTACAGGTTTAGAGAACACGGCCGTTTTGACCCACCTCCGGCTGACGCAGGCAGGCCTCCATATTCTGCCGAACTCGAAGAGGAAGTGTTGGACTTCTTCCGACATCATCCTCTTGCGAGCACCAGAGATGCTGCTCGAGTGTTCGAAGTGAGCCACCCCTACGTGTGGCGGCTTTTAAATCGGGAAGGGCTCCATCCGTACCACTTTACAAGAGTCCAAGAACTGCATCCACCTGACTACGCGGCCCGCCTCGCGTTTTGTAATTGGATTACGGAAGAACGACGCAATATTCTGTGGACTGACGAGTCCACATTCACAAGGGTTGGTATGTTCAACATACACAATGCGCATTACTGGACTGAGGAGAATCCTCGTGTAGTGCGGCCTGATCACTTTCAGACTCGGTTCAGTGTTAATGTGTGGGCTGGGATACTGGGGAACAGAATTCTAGGACCAGTGTTCTTAGACAGACTGAACGGAGAGACGTATCTGCGCTTACTACAAACCCGTGTAAGAAGAATGTTGGAACGTATTCCTCTTGAAGAGATAAGAGGGCTACACTTTCAACATGACGGAGCACCACCTCATTTCGCCATCAGGGTACGGGAATTTTTAAACGGTGTCTGGTACGGCGGTGAAAGATGGATAGGCCGAGGAGGGCAAGTGCCGTGGCCTCCTCGCTCGCCAGATTTAACCCCTCTAGACTTTTTTTTGTGGGGTCGTGTAAAGGACCTAGTGTACGGCCAAACTGGACATGATATTAGAAGTGTAGGAGAACTAAAAAGGCGAATCAAACGCGCATTTAGACTAGTGAAAAGTGAAACGGACACATTAAATAAAGTTAAGAGACATGTACGTAAGCGTGCCTTCATTTGTGTACAACGCGAAGGTGGACTTGTGCAACAGTTTTGTAGATAAGTAGGTAGGGAGTGTGTAAATAACTGTGAATATGGTGCAATTGTTGTAAATAAGATGATTAACTTTTAAACACGCCAAGTTACTATAATTCATCGTTATTTGATATTAATCTAAATTGTACTTACCTATTGTTTAATAATAATAAGAAATAAAATGCGATTCTTACACTAACTTGACAGTCCAAAGCCTGTTATAAGTGTGATGGGAAGTTTATCATCTTATTTACGTAAGTTTTTTGGAAGAATGCAGTAGCTGGTAAGTAAATTCACTTTTAAAACACTTGTGCCTGCGTATTATTACAGATTGTGATTTCAGTTTTCATTCACCGAAGAGAAGCAGTAGTAGTAGAAGAGAGAGCAGTTGTTTTCATTGACGAAGCGATACATTGCGCGTAATTTGTGAACGGTTTTATGCGCAGTAGAGTCGATGTTTATTTAACTACTTTATCTTCTCAAATTGAAATAACTGTTTCGGGGTACGAAAGCTCTTCACTATTGTAATCTATAAACACAATACTACCTCCCATTAAAGCCGTGGCAGATATTTTTGTAACACCTTATATATTACTACGAACATGTTCTGACTATTTACAAGCTATTTTTTTTTATTTATTTATCTGTCAAATTTTCTAATTAAAAGTGAACCTTATGCTTACGTAATAAAGTCGAAAATCTATAAAATAAATCTGACAATTTAGGGTAGCTGGATGTGCTGGCGTCTGTATCTTAAATTAATTACGTTGCTACATAAATGTTTGGATTATTAAAGAACCCACTATTTAAATTGATTCCCATAAATTATATAATAAAAACCGGATATTTTTATAGTTAACTTACCAACAAAACACGAATACACAAGCACAACCGTCTTCAACACAATCTTGACTCCATTCACAATTCTCTCCTTAATCTGCGCTTTCATGTCACCCTCCAATATCTGCGAGAGCTCAAATTGTAGGGTGGACTTGAGAGAGCTGTTACTATGCAACCCTATCAGTGTGTTGAGGAGTTCCACCATGGACTGTGAGTCCAGGAGGTACAGGCTTACGAGACAGGAGCAGGCAACCTGGAATTTATACCGTTTTTTTATATAGAATAGTAAGCCATGCGTGCAAGCGAGTCACCTGATGGTAAGTGATCACCGCCGCCAGTGGAAGTAATCAAGTTCTTTATGTAAAACATAAAAGTAAGTTACAAACATGAACCCTGTCAGGGTGTTTTGTTTTTAAAAAGACGACGCCCGCATTAAGGAATCTTTTGCCTGTGTCGCGGGGTTCTTTACAAACATATAATAGACGGACACAAATTACATTCAGACTCAGAACAACTATTTATGGGTCACACAAACTCGAACCCGGGACACGAAGCGGCGAGGCGACTCTCTTAGCCGCTGCGCCACACGTGCAGTGTTGCAATAACATCTAAATCATAATTTAAGGATTTAAAAATTAAAAAAATTATATAATTTTTTTTAGATATTCATAGTTAGGATGACCAGCTTGCACGCATGGCTTGCTATTCTATATATACCTGTATCTAGTTGCTATATATGAGAAGATATTCCTGATGAGGGATATACTCGGAAAGACAATGGACACTGAAGTTGCTTATAGTCCGTGATTGATCGCAAATAAAACAAAAAAAAACAACACACGCACGACAAAAATGAATACCTATGTCGCGGGGTACTTTACAAATTACATCTAGACACAGAATAACTAATAGTAGCACACGAAGTGCCGAAGCGACTGCCTTAACCGTTGCGCCACACGTGCAGTCAATTAATGTTTAATAGGACTCTTTAATGGCAAACTGCAATGCTTAATTAATTATCCTGTCTCACCTCAATACTAATGTCGACATCCTGTAACTTCTGCCGGCACACATCAATGATAGTCTGATTAAAGTTGGAGATTGAGTTCCAGTGTTGTTGAACCAATCTTTGTAGTGATTGCATACCCGGCTTTATATTCTTACCACCAATGTGTAGTTGTAAACCTTAAATAAAAAAATTAAAATCAATCATATTCATTTCAATATTTTTTTCTAATAAACCTAATTATTATGACATATATTTCAGATACTAACAAGAAGTGTATCTTAGCAGATGGTATGTGTATCGCGGGAGACAAGCTATGGTGACCACTTACAATCAGGTGGCAAACGTGTTCGCAGACTTGATTGTATTATTATAAACCAAATAAACACTTAACATTATAAATAAAATCAGGTTACAAGACTCGATTTAATAAACAATGAGGTCTTATATTCCTTTAACAAAAGCAAAATATGAATAAAAAAGTGGAAATCAAACTTTTAAAGCAGTGAAATGTACTTAATAGCCCATATTATTATCTATGGCAAATATGCCAATGTCTACAGTTCATTTTCATAGTGCAGTTGTTTTTAAGAATTTTATCTGAAATAAATTATCATAAATAAAAAAAAATACGCAAATTAGGCTCCTTAAGTTTCATACACTGTTTAACCCGGCGAGCATGAGCCAGGGTATCTCACACCCTGGTAAACTTTAAAAGTAGTGTATTTTTCAAAATCCTCGTCTGGTGGCACTAGCTCGCTCAGTAGCTGAAGGCAGAGGTGTGCGGGACGGGGTAGTGGCGTGATCGCAGTGTGGCGCGAATTACCAGCCGGAATATACGTGCCCAAACTTGTCTCGGGCATGTTATACCCTGCCTCATTTCTGACGTATTTTTTTTACGTAATGATGTAATAATAATTTTGCTCTGTTTTATTCGTTTTTGTTTGTTGTCTTTGTAGTTTGCTTGTTTTTGTTAGATGTTTTAGCATTTAATTCTTTTTATTATTATATTATATGGTTTTGTTATTAGTTTATTTACTAAACATTTAATTATTATTAGCTCGGTGAGCCCTCACCTAGACATGCAAATGTATCTAGAAGATAAGTCAGATTCCAGGATTTTCCATATAAGTAGGATAGAAAAACCAAATATTCTTGTAATGCTTGTGCCAATCCAAACATATGGGCTTGGCACAAGCATCGCAAGAATGTTTGCATGCAAAATTTATTTGCGATAATTGTGCTGAACAGTCGTCAGTATGTCAACAGTACTGATTAGTCCTATTTTCAATTAAAAAAATAATAACAAGTTAAATTACGAGGAGGATCTCATTATCTTTTAGTTTTAATTTGATTTACATTCCAAAGATAAATGTTTTTGTTTAATTTAAAATTTTTGTAACACCCTAAATTTTGTACCTACAATTATTAAAGTATAAGAAAAACGCGAATGTATAAATAATTATTATTTTATATGGAACTTATTTCATTTAAATCCATTAATTAATTCATTATAATACAAAATAAATAAAAAAAATTGAAAAAATAACAATAAGAATTATTTTACAGTACATTAAGATAAGGGTATGTCCCACCCTGCCACATTCTTGAAGTAACTTTTTTTCACCTCATGCTCGCCGGGTTAAGTTACACCTTATATGCTTGTTAAGTCTTGAATTTTCTTTTGACCAGTACCCTAAGTCCATTTTTTTTAACTTATATTTATTGTTTACCTGTATTAACATGTCTAGCCATGATGAACAGCTGTGTGGCTTTAACAAAGTCCTCGGCCTCAATGCTAGTCCATATCTTCTCAGGTATCTCCATCAACAGCTTTACTTGGACTGACAAACTGTGTACTGAGTTTGAGCTGTACTGATAGCTGTATGATTAATATACTTAAATTATTATTTTTTATAGACTTCAAACATGAAAATTGCTTTTATATAAAAGAAGGTACACACGGCTACATATCACGCTACATGGACCAGACTGTGGGACACAGTCAATAGACCCCTGCTGCTTCCCATGGAAGGATTTTTATATAAGGCTGCTTCCTATGGTTGGACTTTTAAATAAGAGTATGAGTATGAGTTTTCAAACTTAATTTTTTTCATACAAAAGAAGAAATGACTCCTGACAATTACAAAGACAACAACAAAAATTAACCCCAATTTGAAGTGATGATCTCCAATCTAGTTTTATTTAGATATTATAATAAAAGTGAGGCTTTAAAATTGAGCAAGTATTTTGCCTTGGTGGCATCCTGCTATATTGATAGATCTATTGTAAGAAAAAGTTGGTATTGTAATGAAGCTAAAAACTAAAATTAATACACAAACTTCAAAAAGTTATTTTCAATTACCCTGTATGTTCTTTTGTTTGTATGCTAGAATCAAACATTTGCCAGGTAACATGGTTCCAAGACATTGTAATGGTACAGAATCTTTTTCCGATAAATGGTGGCATGCAAATATTTATGTCCTCATTATTCATCATATGATTTCGATAATTCCTAATTTTTATTGAATAGGTAAGGTCTTTGAGATGACCCATTTTTCAAAACAGCTGTTGAAAAGAACAGTTAGTAAAACCAAATTTATATAATTGCAATACTTATTAAAATTAACATTTGTACATAGATGGGCATTTTGTTTGTCCTAATTTGCCTTGTAATATTATTCACATTAACTGTGTTTGTCAAATGTCTAATAATAATCCTTTTTATTTAATTAGTGTAAAACAGAACTGAAGCCATTATCTTACCTTTGAGAGATTGCAGGTTTCTCATCAATCTTAAAGCCAACCAAATGAGTTGTGTGTAAGTTTTTACAGGCTGCCATCATATCAGTTATGTGATTCAAAGTACTGGCTGTTGTTTCTCTCATCTCTTCGATTGTGTCTGCAGCATGGATCAAGTCCCTATATCTCTCCCTAAAACAATAAAGAAGTACTTATAGTATAGATGCAATCCTACAAAAACTTTCCTTGTTCTAGGCACAAATCAATAACATCCAAAAATTAATAAAGTTTAAGTATATTTATTTACAATTAAAAACACTTCATTGTTTTTGTTATTTGAAATGTCACTGCTATACTGGTATTTAATGATAAATCTGGATGATATAGGTGATTTGAGGCACAAGCCGTCTCACAAATTCCCTATGGGCTTTGAACCTCAGTGGAGATGCATGAGAGCATTGATTTTTAGAAATGGGTTTGTGCAACTGTTTCTCTATGTTAATGCATAGGCCACTCTCCTGATTGAGAATCCGACAGATTATTTCATCTATAATATAGATGAAATACCAGCTCCAATTTTCCTCCTCAATAGATTCTATAAGCATTCAACGTAAGCCTCATCAAAGTTGATATGAAAGATGATTCTTATAATTATTATTAAGCCTTGTCTGAAACAAAAGGATGCTATAAGACTCATGCAGCTATGAAACAATCAATGCTAAGTATTTATTGTGTTTGTAAAAATTTTTTAGATGGTACTTCTCTATGTGTCTTGCTCAATCAACTATTGATAAACTATGATAGCACATAATATAAGGACTATCTGCTACTTAACCCTACAGGTTGTGTTGTACAGAGATAATTAACAAGTATGAAATAAAGTAGTGTAAAGGCTAAGGCAACTAGTCTAAAAAACGTATATTTAAGGATATAGTTACTGAAAACAGTAATAAGGAAATAGAATGACCAATCTTTGTCCCAATAATACGTAATTATGGAATGATTTAGTACTTACCCCACCATAGCTCGAAGCTCCTCTCTTTTCCTTTCAATTTCATACTGTAGTTTCTTTTGTACCTGGTCTATATCGCTTACAGTATACGTTTGAAACAACTGATCTGGGACTATGTCTAATAGGTTAGATTGCGACATCTTGATTGCAATATAGTGTTTTTTCTCACAAGTGCATAGTTTATAAGATTAAACTGAATAACTTTCTTTAGAGCAGCAGTAATGATATACTAAAGTTGCATTATTAGAATGATAATATTGTAAAGTAAATGTAAACAACCAAGTGTTTTGATTGCCAACACATCGGCCAAAGAGAATATAACTACCAAACTACTGACATCTTTGACATCGGCTACATTTAACTGTCAAGTGTCAACGAGAGGGCTGCCAGCCGCCAGGCAAACTTTCTCATATATATTCTCTACTTCGAGAAGATTCACCATAATAAAAATATACCATCTTTCACATTCATCACACAGAATTTGTTAGTTATAAAATGCACCATAGAGACCCAGTATATTTTTTGGGCAATATTCTAATACGGTAGCTAAGTAGGTAATAACCATAAAGTTAGTATACTTACGGAAAACTAACCGCTAGGTATACTAACAATAACCTTAGCGCTACCCGCTATGCTACCGACAGAAAAGCCTTCGCATGCCAAACTACAGGATTTCATGCGACTTTATCTGAATAAATTAATACATTTATTAGATACTAGCTGTGCCCCGCGGTGTTACCCACCCACGTTAAATTTTATAAATTTTCTTTGCTATAAACCTCACGGAGCCCGAGACCTTTCCAACGAATGCAAAACCGTGGAAATCGGTTCGTGCGTTCTGGAGTTATAGCGTCAGGAAGGAAAACCCGACTTATTTTTATATAGTAGAATAGTAAATTTGAAGGGCAAATGAGAACCATATTTCTTTTCCAAGGGAATTTATTTCAACAGGTATGTAGGTACTGACGGTTGCAAATAACTAAGTACCACTGAAAAATGAAAAATGAAAAAAATGAAAAATCGTTTATTGCCAGAAATTTTGCCACTTTACACAAATTACCAGCACAATGAGATTATCCCTATTATATTGCCTATAGATTGTTAGGGTTGGTACCAAATGGTAAAACGGGACCCTATTATTAGGGTTCCGCCCGTGCACAAAGGGTACAACGGGGCTCTGTTCTAAGACTTCGCTGTCTGTTTGTCTGTCCGTCTGTCACCAGGCTGTATTTCATGAACCGTGATAGTTAGTAGACAATTGAAATTTTCACAGATGATGTATTTCGGTTGCCGCTATAACAACAAATACTAAAAATAAAATAAAATAAATATTATAAGGGGGTTTCCATACAACAGACGTGAATTTTTTGCTCGTTTTTATAGAACGGAACCCTAGGTGCGCAAGTACCACTCGCACTTGGTCGGTTTTTTAAATTAATATTACAAAAGTATTTTTTATCTACTATATAAAAAAAAAAACTTGTGTGTACTTATGTACACGCGTTAGAAGTTACACTTCTTAATATACAACTTGAACATAGTTATCAATTTTCATACCACCTAGAACTAAATACATGCTGTTAAATTTTTTGGTGTCGGTGTGCGCGCGCATCGTAAAAATTCGCTCTCATCATTTTTCTCCATCGCGCCAAAAGAAGTATAACTTCAATAAGTCGAGTTTTCCTTCCTGACGCTATAACTCCAGAACGCACGAACCGTTTTCCACGGTTTTGCATTCGTTGGAAAGGTCTCGGGCTCCGTGAGGTTTATAGCAAATAAAATTTATAAAATTCAGCGCGGGTAACACCGCGGGGCACAGCTAGTATTATATATATATATATATATATATATTATAATTATTTTTTCTTGACCATGGATATTAAATATTTCAGCCATAATAAATAATGGTCACATTATAGCATGTATATCACCTTCACCATAATTGATCTTGGGCAATATTATGATCCCTGCACAAGCATTACTTTCGTCTCGGGTGGAAGATAGTTTAAAAGGCGATAAAGTAAGCGTAAAGTCTGAGTCACCCTTTTACACACAGCGGCAACCTGATTTTGGCAGCTCAGTCAAATATTGTGTCTACTGACTACTCTCAAATGCTTCAAAGTATACCAAACATATGCTAAATATTCATTCATCTATGCTTGCTTGCTTATCGTATGGGTAGTGGTAACCCTAGTGTCAGAGTTGCTCAAGCCGCCCTGTTAGCCTCCGACTGCTGTCTAATGACTACAACCGGGACCGACAACTTAACGTGCCCTCCGAAGCACGGAGACGCTCACAAATTAAACCACTTTGGCGGTCACCCATCTATGGACTGACCGCGAGCCTAGTTGCTTTCCCTCGCCGATCGCTTACGGACCGGTGAGAGCATATTTCCATGATGTTCCTAGTTCAAATATTTAGATTGAGGTGCCACCTTTAGACTCATTTAATTTTTGAACAATTATACTACAAAATCAAGGATCGATTCTACAACATATTTAAACATACTATATTAATTTCATTATGTTACGAAAAGTGGCCCCTCAATTCTTATGGAAAGGTTGGCTACGCGCAGCACTTGGAATTTAAATCCACGAGAAGCAAAAATCAAGACAATCCAAATGAGTTCAATAAAGAAGCAGGAAATTGGAATACCTAGGTGGGAGTAAATTACAGGATATTTTAAATAAGAAATGTATTTGTATCTTGGAATTTTAACCAAAAGGCTTGGTTTGCTATAAAAACTGAATTTGGTTGGCACATAATAAAACAAAAACCTTTTTATCGAAATAATAAATATAATCAAAGGACATAATACATTTAAATTTTGCTGTAAAATAACAATTTATTGCTTTCTAATCTGTTTTCGCATACTCGGTACACTTAAATTGTATGTCATTGGAGAAATAATATCACAATTTACAGATCATTACAATAATGAAATACATTTTAAAAAGATTCCATACTTGATCAATTTTAAGTACAACAAAATATAGTTTGATATAAAATTTCAGTCACATTACAAATAAAAGTTTATTCCAATTTTAATACAATTCTAAGTTATTGCAGAAACAAATATCAATTTTTTAAAATCTTCCTATGTTATAGACATGAAATAAAAATTTAAAAACATCCACCAAATTCCCAGGCCATTCACAAATGAATAATAAGGAACTATAACTTGTACTTGCTATTTTAGCGATGATATAATAAAATCGATAACCATTCATATGACCACTACATAGTGTACGACTGTCAGCTGTAAAATCCGACAAACATCAATTTCCTTGTGATGATTAATGTTATGAGAGTTGAATTTTCAAAATAAATGCGTTTTGAAAAATATCGAGGCATTACGCTCAGTTATTTTGCCGTAGTAGAATTGGCCGACATAGGCCGAAAAACTGAATTGGCAGTAGGCTGGGCACATCGAGGAGATCCTTGGGGGAGGCCTTTGACCGGCAGTGGATGTCTTACGGCTGACTTGTTGATAATGGGAAGAATATTTTATCTTTATTTATTATCCCAACTATTTATCTATAAAACATTGGTTTATATGAAACGATAATTCCAAAATACGGAGAATATTTCTTCAGTCCACTTGGCCCGGACACTTGGTTTGATCCCGAGACCTCCCGGTTACAACGGTAACAGACGACTTAACCCACTCACAGAAGAGGCCGTCAAATCTTGTATATCTCACTTCTCCTACCTAGCTGCAGATGAGAGTGAGCAAACCTCAATATGAAGATGAGCAATAGTTTGCAATATCATATGAATGACAAAAACATAACAATTCACGTTTCTGATGAGTCATAAGTTACAATTCAAAACATATTTTATAACTTCAGTGTTATTGGCAATGAGATGTCGGTATATAAAAATAAAAATGGTTGCTATGACTAATTACTCGAATAGTTATTATAATCCTGATATTTCACCATTCAAAAATATAAGTTTTATGCTGTGGTAAGTGCGACGAATAACACCATCCCATTTCGAGAGGATCGTAGAAGTCGTGCTGGTAGAATACTAAAAAGACCACGGGCAGGAACGTCTCTGTAAGTACTACGACCATCATACTGCGATCGCGAAATCTTCTACCAAGCGTGGCGTGGGGAAGGCTCTCATACAGTACCAGGCGGATTTCAGCAGTTTAAGTGATTCGGCATTATTGCAAGCGCTCATCAAAATATAGCAGAGAAATCCACAATCAATAACGCAAATAACACAATTATAATAACTATTTAAACGTAATGACCACAACAGTTTGAAACTTATGACATTATATTGGTGTTACAACTAACTTTTGTAAAGCACAAATTTCTACGCAATATGAAATGTTTAAACAGGCACTAATTTTTTAAATATAAGAACTCCGTTTGGAGCCAACATTAGGGCCATTAGAATTTGTACAAGTTTGTACTGAATATTATGGCGCCCATATCATTTTAGGAACATTTTTCGGAGCTAACCTGGCGCCCCGGGGGATTAAATGCAAAGCCAAAATGTGCGTGTTTCAACGCTTTTATTACGTTAACATAAGGTCGAAACTAGAAATTGACCATTTCATTAACCTAAAAAGAATATCAGTCTGAAAGTATCTATCATCAGAATAATAAAATAAATACTCGTAATAAATGGACCATTTAAAAACAAGAATTAACTTGCAAAATTAATAAAAATGTTTTTCTTATTTCATTATAAAAATATTATATAACACTAAAAATATCCATGTTTAACGGTGCAACATTGATCTATTTGTTACATTAAAAATACACTTATACAATTAATTCTAGTCGGCTGTAGAAATTGTTGGTAATCAATTGAAAAGCTAACTTAGAAATAATACATATTAAAATGTTTAAATATGCGTTTAGACTTTTGATAATAAAATATGTTAAATACGGACTTTTAGACATCAAAATAGAGTGGAGAGCCAGTGAATGCAACTGTTTAAGCGCACCTTTTCCCCCAACACTGTTATTAGAACCAAGAAAACTTTAAAGTTGATACTAAATTAGTAATAAAGTACGTATAGAAATAAAAATATAATTGTTTTATATTCCTCTTTAAAATACATTTATTTTTTGTCCATTAAATGGACTATCGATTATACATACTTCCTTCGAGTATTTACATTATAAGCATCTGTTCTTTATGTATGGTGAAGCAACAGAATGTATATTTCTTAAAACTTTTGGAACGAAGTTCCTTATCGCGCGTTGCGAAAGGGGGCTAGACGGAAAAAATTAAGACGAAAAGTTGTAACGACACTTTTTTGGCTATAGTAAGCCGTGCGGCGTGCGCATGTTTCTCTGTCTGTCTCTCTCTCTCTCTTATATAAAACAGGCCAGATATTTTCGTTTTGTTTTTCTATTTCGCATTGAACAGCGTAGTGTCACAAGTTTTTTTTTTCTCTTAGAGAATCTCTGCTACCAAGGTTGTATATAGCTCTTACAGCTCTTTTGCAAAACACATACATACATACATAGACTCACGCCTGTTTCCCAGAGGGGTAGGCAGAGACAACGGATTTCCATTTGTCACGATCTTTGCACACGTCTTTTGCCTCGATTACTGTCATTATATTCCTCATACATGCTCGCCGGTTTAGGGTAGGGTTTTTTGCAAAAATGGTCTCTATATCAGCTGTATTTTTCCAGAGAATAATCACAGAGGAGATAATGCTATAAAAATAACTGAATTAAACAATTCTAGCCTTTTTCACATGAGTTATTCTTTCTTTTTTTGTATTGGCTGCATATGCAGCAGAACACATTTGCCCATATAATTGTTCAATTTGTAGGCGTCATTGAAATTTTGAATCAATTGTGATATCTAAAAATACAGTCACGAGAGTCCACGAGAGTCAGTAACTGAGTCCAATCCGACACCATTAAGTTGCACATCTGTTTTGTATTGTTTTGCATGCAGAATTTAATCGCTTTAGTTTGTTTATCATACAGTAAAAACTATTAACATTAAAAAATAAGAACAACTTCAGAGAGTGCATCGTTAATTTCGGAACGGTAGATTAATTTTAAATGTCAAAAATGGCAATCATCGGGATTTATAAAATATTAAGGCTTAAAAACTTGGAATGTAAATTTATTTCATTTTATTGATATTAAATATTTATTTAATATCAATAAAAATAAACGCAATCTGTTAAAACCTTTTCATCAGCGAAGAATTTGGTAACGAGACGAAAAGTCTAATTTTGCCGTCAACCATTTTTTTTATTAGGTTACAGAAAGAAAGGAAAAAATTATCACGCAAAGCCAGAGGATTAGCATACTTTTTCGCGAAATCCACTTTTTATATACAAGGTTTTAAGTTACAATACTACTTATTGAACTGAATATCTTGATGGACACCAGCTCAATAAGTAGAAATATTGCAAAACGTATCATCCTCAATTTACACAAGTAATTAATAACACTTTCTACAGCCACCAAACACTTATAAAATATTTAAATATTGCTCGAGTATATTTGTCTTTATCATTCAAATATAATATCTTATATCTTCCCTAGAAAGGACGATACTAGACTTCCTCACAACCCACTATAAAAAAACGCATATCATACAAGTCAACAAAACCCAGTACCCTTACTCGCAGGATCTAGTGACCCGCCTGGCATGCCAGTCCCACATATAAGTGCTGTCGCAAGCAGCTTGTGGTTGGTCTGTGAGAACAAATGCCCGAAAGAACATGAAGTTGGATAGAACAAGGGCATTTACTTAGACCCTGTCTTTACTTACCACTAATGACAATACATTTCTAAAATGTATATTTAATTTCTGACTATTCATGTTAATAAAATCTAACAACTTGTCAACAATTACCGTTGTGGACCTTTTTAGTGTCCTCGGTAGCCTCGAGGAAATTGTCTATTAGAAAAAGAAATAACCAGTACTATCTACTTTTGGACCTAATTATCTGATGCATAAGAATCCATTTTTTATAGCCATAATGTCTATTCTCTTTATCACAAGGTGTAGTATAAATATGGGAGGAAAATTTAAAAAGCGCAATCTACCGTCAATAGCAATTATAATACCCATTATTGAATAGGTTTTTTTGGGTCCGTAAACATCAGGCGACAGCTAAACGTTGTTAAATTTCATAGACAAAAAAGAAGAAGGAGGTTCTTCTAAACGGAATAATTATTAAAAAGAGAAGATTATTATTAACCTATAGAGCCACGAATGTATAAAATACGGTATATTAATCCGTTAAAAACGACCGCGACTGAGACAAAACACAACTAAACAATATTTAAATACTTTGTAGGTAAACTAATATAGAACCGTTCATCACTGGACCGCTGTCATTATTGCCTATGAGATTACTGATCACTTTAATATAACACTTCGTACACTGTCGCCTTCTTGTCTCCCGAGCCTGTCGCTATGTATTTATCGTCCGCAGAGATATCACAACTAAGCACCGATGATGACTCCTTTGACTGGAATGAGAAAACAATCATTAATTGTCATATGGAATAAAAACGACGAGTATGATTAAGGCCTTAAACTACGTTACGCGGGCGCCCGGACGGATACCCGGTACGGGTTTACGCGCGGGGACCTGCGCGGAGGTCATCCGTCGCAAACCCGGATTATGCGGTGTTGCTAGTACTATTTTGGCTTTCTGCGCATACAGTTGTGTAGTTATGGAGAAATTAATATATTATTACATGGCAAAACGCCTCACTGGAACCGTCAAATTCAGGAAATAAATCCCGACAAATTTGCAGTCAAGCCGCTGTTCTGGCATCTCGATTTTGTATTGACGAAACGATCGATACAAAATCGATGTAATGTACATCTATAATGTAATGTACTTCTATAATCACTCTTTCGGTCTCAAGAGACATACTTTCTCTGTGCGAGCTCCCGTCGCGGGGCGACGGGCCCCGCGCCCGCGCTTCATGCCCGTCCGGGGTGCCTGCGCGGGGTCCCGCAACGGGGCACATTTGTATGGACCCGCGCTTGCGCCCGCGTAACGTAGTTTAAGGCCTTAGACCACACGACTAAAGTAAAACTTTAAACTAGCTAAAAAAGTATGAAAATATGTGCTCGCCCTTCTCTCTCTTGCCTCTTCTGTAATACATGAAACTGTCTTAACTTCCGTTCGCCTAGCCCGATCACATTTTTTGTAACGCTCTCGTCACGCATTCACCAGCTTACTCCCCAAGTCAAGTTTTACTTCATAAATTCCGCCTGTCTTACAAACTTGACTCGCAAGACTCGTGTAGCAACATCTGGTAGGTCCGGTTTATGTATGACCAGAGGTTGATCATACTAATATCATAAAGGCGAAAGTTTGTGAGTGTGTGTGTTTGTTACTTCTTCACGTCTAAACGGCTGAAGCGGTCTTAATAAAATTTGGTATCTAATAAGCTGGCACCCTGGATTAACACATAGGCTATAATTTATAAAGTTAACTCGGGTAAAACCACGGGGCACAGCTAGTATATAATATACAAACAATCACCTGGAATATACTAGCGCCATAGGGCGTGCGCCACGCGTTCAACAGGTTGTCCTTGCCCGTGGACACGAACCACTTGCCGCAGTACGCGAACTTGAGCGACAGCACGCAAGACTCGTGCAGCAACAGCTGGTAGCGGTCCGGCTTGTGTATGACCAGAGGTTGATATATAATATACAAACAATCACCTGGAATATACTAGCGCCATAGGGCGTGCGCCACGCGTTCAACAGGTTGTCCTTGCCCGTAGACACGAACCACTTGCCGCAGTACGCGAACTTGAGCGACAGCACGCAAGACTCGTGCAGCAACAGCTGGTAGCGGTCCGGCTTGTGTATGACCAGAGGTTGATATATAATATACAAACAATCACCTGGAATATACTAGCGCCATAGGGCGTGCGCCACGCGTTCAACAGGTTGTCCTTGCCCGTGGACACGAACCACTTGCCGCAGTACGCGAACTTGAGCGACAGCACGCAAGACTCGTGCAGCAACAGCTGGTAGCGGTCCGGCTTGTGTATGACCAGAGGTTGATATATAATATACAAACAATCACCTGGAATATACTAGCGCCATAGGGCGTGCGCCACGCGTTCAACAGGTTGTCCTTGCCCGTGGACACGAACCACTTGCCGCAGTACGCGAACTTGAGCGACAGCACGCAAGACTCGTGCAGCAACAGCTGGTAGCGGTCCGGCTTGTGTATGACCAGAGGTTGATATATAATATACAAACAATCACCTGGAATATACTAGCGCCATAGGGCGTGCGCCACGCGTTCAACAGGTTGTCCTTGCCCGTGGACACGAACCACTTGCCGCAGTACGCGAACTTGAGCGACAGCACGCAAGACTCGTGCAGCAACAGCTGGTAGCGGTCCGGCTTGTGTATGACCAGAGGTTGATATATAATATACAAACAATCACCTGGAATATACTAGCGCCATAGGGCGTGCGCCACGCGTTCAACAGGTTGTCCTTGCCCGTGGACACGAACCACTTGCCGCAGTACGCGAACTTGAGCGACAGCACGCAAGACTCGTGCAGCAACAGCTGGTAGCGGTCCGGCTTGTGTATGACCAGAGGTTGATATATAATATACAAACAATCACCTGGAATATACTAGCGCCATAGGGCGTGCGCCACGCGTTCAACAGGTTGTCCTTGCCCGTGGACACGAACCACTTGCCGCAGTACGCGAACTTGAGCGACAGCACGCAAGACTCGTGCAGCAACAGCTGGTAGCGGTCCGGCTTGTGTATGACCAGAGGTTGATATATAATATACAAACAATCACCTGGAATATACTAGCGCCATAGGGCGTGCGCCACGCGTTCAACAGGTTGTCCTTGCCCGTGGACACGAACCACTTGCCGCAGTACGCGAACTTGAGCGACAGCACGCAAGACTCGTGCAGCAACAGCTGGTAGCGGTCCGGCTTGTGTATGACCAGAGGTTGATATATAATATACTAACAATCACCTGGAATATACTAGCGCCATAGGGCGTGCGCCACGCGTTCAACAGGTTGTCCTTGCCCGTGGACACGAACCACTTGCCGCAGTACGCGAACTTGAGCGACAGCACGCAAGACTCGTGCAGCAACAGCTGGTAGCGGTCCGGCTTGTGTATGACCAGAGGTTGATATATAATATACAAACAATCACCTGGAATATACTAGCGCCATAGGGCGTGCGCCACGCGTTCAACAGGTTGTCCTTGCCCGTGGACACGAACCACTTGCCGCAGTACGCGAACTTGAGCGACAGCACGCAAGACTCGTGCTGCAACAGCTGGTAGCGGTCCGGCTTGTGTATGACCAGAGGTTGATATATAATATACAAACAATCACCTGGAATATACTAGCGCCATAGGGCGTGCGCCACGCGTTCAACAGGTTGTCCTTGCCCGTGGACACGAACCACTTGCCGCAGTACGCGAACTTGAGCGACAGCACGCAAGACTCGTGCAGCAACAGCTGGTAGCGGTCCGGCTTGTGTATGACCAGAGGTTGATATATAATATACAAACAATCACCTGGAATATACTAGCGCCATAGGGCGTGCGCCACGCGTTCAACAGGTTGTCCTTGCCCGTGGACACGAACCACTTGCCGCAGTACGCGAACTTGAGCGACAGCACGCAAGACTCGTGCAGCAACAGCTGGTAGCGGTCCGGCTTGTGTATGACCAGAGGTTGATATATAATATACAAACAATCACCTGGAATATACTAGCGCCATAGGGCGTGCGCCACGCGTTCAACAGGTTGTCCTTGCCCGTGGACACGAACCACTTGCCGCAGTACGCGAACTTGAGCGACAGCACGCAAGACTCGTGCAGCAACAGCTGGTAGCGGTCCGGCTTGCCCGCGTGTAACACTTCTACGTGGGAGTTTTCCATGCCCACTGCAAGCCATGAACCTGAAGAAAAATAATTCGATAACTCATATAAAAAGACCACACGACTGAAGTAAAACTTACATATATATACGAAACGTAACTATATGGCTTTTGGACAAAGAGAGAAAGAAAATTTACTCTCTCTATTGCCCCTACTTCTCTATCTTCTACAACTCTATCTTGATCAATTAAGGGTATAAGTACGAGATTTAGAAGAGAGATTTAGAATATGCTCATGAATTAAAGCCTGTGATGCGCGATATCACTGACGAGATAGCTACTTAATAGTAGTAATCAACTACATATTCTACTTAAATATTTACATATACAAATAATAATAAATAAATAAGTGTGATAGTTCTTTATCACACTACATCTTCTTAATGTCTACACCAATTTAGTTATCCTCAACTATAATTAATCACCATAATTATTATTCTTATATTATAATTGACACGATTTGTATTATGCAAGATTATTTCGTAATATTACCAGTTGGACAATATCCCAGCGAGAATATCTGGCTGGAGAAGTCGTGCTGGTGTAACTGGCGGCCTTCCCGCAAGTCCCACGAGCGCACCGTGTTGTCTAGTCCGCCCGTCCATAGCCTAGTGCCGTCACCGCTTATATCGATACAGGACGCACCGTCCGTGTGCCCTGGAGATGAAAAATAAACACAATTCGTCCATGAATAACGTTCGTTAGTAGTTTTTACAGGAAAGTCATAAATGGATACTGCAATAAAAAGTCAGATTCAATGATCTCGGTCGATTTTCATTGATCAGTTTTTCCCATCTCATAACATTTTTTTCAACATGACGTAACCTTATACGGACATCTTAGATACGTACATACATAGGCTCACGCCTGTTTCCTAGAGGGGAAGGCAGAGACAACGCATTTCCATTTGTCACGTACTTTGCACTACTCTTTTGCGTCATTTACTGTCATTATATTATTTATTCATGCTCACCGGTTTAGGGTACTTCTGACCTGGCCTTTCTTGAGAATGTCTCTGATTTGGTCAGAGAATGTTCTACGGGGTCATACATAAATTAAGATTTATTTTAATGACTAATTTATTTTAATGATTATTAGTCTTTTTTTTGTTTTAAAGCCGATTGTATAAAATATATTTATTAATTTGTGAAACTTTGTATAGATTAAATATTAACAACCAGATTTACATGATTTTCTGTGCCTATACATATTTACTATGTTACTACAAAGTTATGTAATTGCTATTGGTGTCAACTGTCATTTTAATCAAGCTATATTATAAAGACCATAGTGATGAATATTTACCTTGGAATTGCCTAACTAATGTTTGGTTTTGTAGATCCCATACAGCTATGTTGCCATCCGAACAGCAACTAAAGCATACCTGTAAAATATAATATTATGTTTAGCAAAAGCGGCCAAGTGCGAGTCGGACTCGCCCATGAAGGGTTCCATAGCAGCAAGTAACATAATATAAAAGTGTGATTGTGGTTAGTGTTGTAGTAGTTGATTGAATGAAAGGTAAATTGCGGTGTACGATTTATGATTAATAAAATAAAACTTTATTGAAAAAACTCCAACATTTAATTTTTTTTCTATCTTTGTGTGAAAATCTTAATGCAGTTCACAGAATACATCTAGTTACCAAGTTTCAACAGTGTAGTTATAATAGTTTCGGAAAAAAGTGGCTGTGACATACGTACGGACAAACAGACGTGACGAGTCCATAAGCTTTTTGCAATTTGGCTACGGAATCTCAAAAAAATATTAGTAATAGCTTGTCGCGAGCTCTCATGTGGACAGGTCAAACCAACTTTATCGTTACTTTATTTACGTTGTACCTACGGTTAGCAAAAAGAAGAATTCTTATAATTCAAATTATATATTCTTTTATATTTTCACTTATAAATTCTTATAGTTTATTTCTTTCTTAACATTAGTAATTTTTATTTTTTTGTTCTACTTAAATATATTTCATAGCCGTGTGTATCTACCACCTAAATGGTAAATAAATTGTAAGTGGTAAGCGTGAATCGTTTAATTGTTTTTCTTTAAACCACACCTCATACGCTTCACCTTAGAGTCGGGACTGATAGCTAGCGCGTAGCACGCGGGCGCAGACGTGAGCCCGGCGCGAGCTCTCATGTGGACAGGTCGAGACGGAACTAACCTTAGAGTCGGGACTGATAGCTAGCGCGTAGCACGCGGGCGCAGACGTGAGCCCGGCGCGAGCTCTCATGTGGACAGGTCGAGACGGAACTAACCTTAGAGTCGGGACTGATAGCTAGCGCGTAGCACGCGGGCGCAGACGTGAGCCCGGCGCGAGCTCTCATGTGGACAGGTCGAGACGGAACTAACCTTAGAGTCGGGACTGATAGCTAGCGCGTAGCACGCGGGCGCAGACGTGAGCCCGGCGCGAGCTCTCATGTGGACAGGTCGAGACGGAACTAACCTTAGAGTCGGGACTGATAGCTAGCGCGTAGCACGCGGGCGCAGACGTGAGCCCGGCGCGAGCTCTCATGTGGACAGGTCGAGACGGAACTAACCTTAGAGTCGGGACTGATAGCTAGCGCGTAGCACGCGGGCGCAGACGTGAGCCCGGCGCGAGCTCTCATGTGGACAGGTCGAGACGGAACTAACCTTAGAGTCGGGACTGATAGCTAGCGCGTAGCACGCGGGCGCAGACGTGAGCCCGGCGCGAGCTCTCATGTGGACAGGTCGAGACGGAACTAACCTTAGAGTCGGGACTGATAGCTAGCGCGTAGCACGCGGGCGCAGACGTGAGCCCGGCGCGAGCTCTCATGTGGACAGGTCGAGACGGAACTAACCTTAGAGTCGGGACTGATAGCTAGCGCGTAGCACGCGGGCGCAGACGTGAGCCCGGCGCGAGCTCTCATGTGGACAGGTCGAGACGGAACTAACCTTAGAGTCGGGACTGATAGCTAGCGCGTAGCACGCGGGCGCAGACGTGAGCCCGGCGCGAGCTCTCATGTGGACAGGTCGAGACGGAACTAACCTTAGAGTCGGGACTGATAGCTAGCGCGTAGCACGCGGGCGCAGACGTGAGCCCGGCGCGAGCTCTCATGTGGACAGGTCGAGACGGAACTAACCTTAGAGTCGGGACTGATAGCTAGCGCGTAGCACGCGGGCGCAGACGTGAGCCCGGCGCGAGCTCTCATGTGGACAGGTCGAGACGGAACTAACCTTAGAGTCGGGACTGATAGCTAGCGCGTAGCACGCGGGCGCAGACGTGAGCCCGGCGCGAGCTCTCATGTGGACAGGTCGAGACGGAACTAACCTTAGAGTCGGGACTGATAGCTAGCGCGTAGCACGCGGGCGCAGACGTGAGCCCGGCGCGAGCTCTCATGTGGACAGGTCGAGACGGAACTAACCTTAGAGTCGGGACTGATAGCTAGCGCGTAGCACGCGGGCGCAGACGTGAGCCCGGCGCGAGCTCTCATGTGGACAGGTCGAGACGGAACTAACCTTAGAGTCGGCACTGATAGCTAGCGCGTAGCACGCGGGCGCAGACGTGAGCCCGGCGCGAGCTCTCATGTGGACAGGTCGAGACGGAACTAACCTTAGAGTCGGCACTGATAGCTAGCGCGTAGCACGCGGGCGCAGACGTGAGCCCGGCGCGAGCTCTCATGTGGACAGGTCGAGACGGAACTAACCTTAGAGTCGGCACTGATAGCTAGCGCGTAGCACGCGGGCGCAGACGTGAGCCCGGCGCGAGCTCTCATGTGGACAGGTCGAGACGGAACTAACCTTAGAGTCGGCACTGATAGCTAGCGCGTAGCACGCGGGCGCAGACGTGAGCCCGGCGCGAGCTCTCATGTGGACAGGTCGAGACGGAACTAACCTTAGAGTCGGGACTGATAGCTAGCGCGTAGCACGCGGGCGCAGACGTGAGCCCGGCGCGAGCTCTCATGTGGACAGGTCGAGACGGAACTAACCTTAGAGTCGGGACTGATAGCTAGCGCGTAGCACGCGGGCGCAGACGTGAGCCCAGCGCGAGCTCTCATGTGGACAGGTCGAGACGGAACTAACCTTAGAGTCGGGACTGATAGCTAGCGCGTAGCACGCGGGCGCAGACGTGAGCCCGGCGCGAGCTTTCATGTGGACAGGTCGAGACGGAACTAACCTTAGAGTCGGGACTGATAGCTAGCGCGTAGCACGCGGGCGCAGACGTGAGCCCGGCGCGAGCTCTCATGTGGACAGGTCGAGACGGAACTAACCTTAGAGTCGGGACTGATAGCTAGCGCGTAGCACGCGGGCGCAGACGTGAGCCCGGCGCGAGCTCTCATGTGGACAGGTCGAGACGGAACTAACCTTAGAGTCGGCACTGATAGCTAGCGCGTAGCACGCGGGCGCAGACGTGAGCCCGGCGCGAGCTCTCATGTGGACAGGTCGAGACGGAACTAACCTTAGAGTCGGGACTGATAGCTAGCGCGTAGCACGCGGGCGCAGACGTGAGCCCGGCGCGAGCTCTCATGTGGACAGGTCGAGACGGAACTAACCTTAGAGTCGGGACTGATAGCTAGCGCGTAGCACGCGGGCGCAGACGTGAGCCCGGCGCGAGCTCTCATGTGGACAGGTCGAGACGGAACTAACCTTAGAGTCGGGACTGATAGCTAGCGCGTAGCACGCGGGCGCAGACGTGAGCCCGGCGCGAGCTCTCATGTGGACAGGTCGAGACGGAACTAACCTTAGAGTCGGGACTGATAGCTAGCGCGTAGCACGCGGGCGCAGACGTGAGCCCGGCGCGAGCTCTCATGTGGACAGGTCGAGACGGAACTAACCTTAGAGTCGGGACTGATAGCTAGCGCGTAGCACGCGGGCGCAGACGTGAGCCCGGCGTGAGCTCTCATGTGGACAGGTCGAGACGGAACTAACCTTAGAGTCGGGACTGATAGCTAGCGCGTAGCACGCGGGCGCAGACGTGAGCCCGGCGTGAGCTCTCATGTGGACAGGTCGAGACGGAACTAACCTTAGAGTCGGGACTGATAGCTAGCGCGTAGCACGCGGGCGCAGACGTGAGCCCGGCGCGAGCTCTCATGTGGACAGGTCGAGACGGAACTAACCTTAGAGTCGGGACTGATAGCTAGCGCGTAGCACGCGGGCGCAGACGTGAGCCCGGCGTGAGCTCTCATGTGGACAGGTCGAGACGGAACTAACCTTAGAGTCGGGACTGATAGCTAGCGCGTAGCACGCGGGCGCAGACGTGAGCCCGGCGCGAGCTCTCATGTGGACAGGTCGAGACGGAACTAACCTTAGAGTCGGGACTGATAGCTAGCGCGTAGCACGCGGGCGCAGACGTGAGCCCGGCGCGAGCTCTCATGTGGACAGGTCGAGACAGAAATAACCTTAGAGTCGGGACTGATAGCTAGCGCGTAGCACGCGGGCGCAGACGTGAGCCCGGCGCGAGCTCTCATGTGGACAGGTCCAGACGGAACTAACCTTAGAGTCGGGACTGATAGCTAGCGCGTAGCACGCGGGCGCAGACGTGAGCCCGGCGCGAGCTCTCATGTGGACAGGTCGAGACGGAACTAACCTTAGAGTCGGGACTGATAGCTAGCGCGTAGCACGCGGGCGCAGACGTGAGCCCGGCGCGAGCTCTCATGTGGACAGGTCGAGACGGAACTAACCTTAGAGTCGGGACTGATAGCTAGCGCGTAGCACGCGGGCGCAGACGTGAGCCCGGCGCGAGCTCTCATGTGGACAGGTCGAGACGGAACTAACCTTAGAGTCGGGACTGATAGCTAGCGCGTAGCACGCGGGCGCAGACGTGAGCCCGGCGCGAGCTCTCATGTGGACAGGTCGAGACGGAACTAACCTTAGAGTCGGGACTGATAGCTAGCGCGTAGCACGCGGGCGCAGACGTGAGCCCGGCGCGAGCTCTCATGTGGACAGGTCGAGACGGAACTAACCTTAGAGTCGGCACTGATAGCTAGCGCGTAGCACGCGGGCGCAGACGTGAGCCCGGCGCGAGCTCTCATGTGGACAGGTCGAGACGGAACTAACCTTAGAGTCGGCACTGATAGCTAGCGCGTAGCACGCGGGCGCAGACGTGAGCCCGGCGCGAGCTCTCATGTGGACAGGTCGAGACGGAACTAACCTTAGAGTCGGGACTGATAGCTAGCGCGTAGCACGCGGGCGCAGACGTGAGCCCGGCGCGAGCTCTCATGTGGACAGGTCGAGACGGAACTAACCTTAGAGTCGGGACTGATAGCTAGCGCGTAGCACGCGGGCGCAGACGTGAGCCCGGCGCGAGCTCTCATGTGGACAGGTCGAGACGGAACTAACCTTAGAGTCGGGACTGATAGCTAGCGCGTAGCACGCGGGCGCAGACGTGAGCCCGGCGCGAGCTCTCATGTGGACAGGTCGAGACGGAACTAACCTTAGAGTCGGCACTGATAGCTAGCGCGTAGCACGCGGGCGCAGACGTGAGCCCGGCGCGAGCTCTCATGTGGACAGGTCGAGACGGAACTAACCTTAGAGTCGGCACTGATAGCTAGCGCGTAGCACGCGGGCGCAGACGTGAGCCCGGCGCGAGCTCTCATGTGGACAGGTCGAGACGGAACTAACCTTAGAGTCGGCACTGATAGCTAGCGCGTAGCACGCGGGCGCAGACGTGAGCCCGGCGCGAGCTCTCATGTGGACAGGTCGAGACGGAACTAACCTTAGAGTCGGCACTGATAGCTAGCGCGTAGCACGCGGGCGCAGACGTGAGCCCGGCGCGAGCTCTCATGTGGACAGGTCGAGACGGAACTAACCTTAGAGTCGGGACTGATAGCTAGCGCGTAGCACGCGGGCGCAGACGTGAGCCCGGCGCGAGCTCTCATGTGGACAGGTCGAGACGGAACTAACCTTAGAGTCGGGACTGATAGCTAGCGCGTAGCACGCGGGCGCAGACGACGTGAGCTCGGCCCGCATGCGCGGCGTGGGAGACGCGAGGTCCCATATCGACAAGTTGGACGCTTCGCCCCCCACTATCAGCGTCCGACCGTCTGGTAGTAGCTTCACTGAACGAATGTAGTTGTCCCGTTGCTGGAAATAACAATATTTTAAGTTATTATTGGGTGACTGAACACTGCTTCACAATGAGGTGAGGTGACTATCTTATATTTTTAAAACAAGCCAAAGGGTTGCTTATTTAACGCTGGATCGATTCTTGGTCAGCGAACGAGCCGAGGTTGGGTATATCCCGCAGCTTTACACAACAGTTACCGCTAGCGTACCTGTAACTACCCTACAGCGATAAGGCGACTTCACATACTACTTCATTGTGGGGTAAAAGGGCTATCTCAGGTACTAACAACTACCAATGGTGGCGTTAAGTTAATGGAACTTCGAATGGATTGTATAAATTCGAGCCCGAACACCAAAGTGCGGTGGCGGAGCAGTTACACCACATGGAGCCGGATACCGTGGTTTTTGTATTCGATTACCACCCATTTTAAAGATGTCTGAGTCTTATTTTCAGTATAGCATATTTAAAATGATGAGCATATAAAAACTCTGATTTATGAATTATTCAAAAAAGACTAATAATCTTGTTTCTCTTATTTTTGTAAATACTCATCAAACAGTCGACCGGGAATCGATATTTCTCATTGTTTTACTCAGCCTAGACGCGCATATTTAACGGCCCGACGGCAACATGGCGACTGCGCATAGCGTAAATACGCATAGCTTAAATCGACTATCTCAAGCATTAATATTCTTTTTCACTTAAATGTTATCTCCTTACCAAACAGTCGAGCTGCGACAACGGTTCCAATGTAGCCGGCGAGACGGGGTTGGAGATGTCCCACAGCTTGACGCAGCCCTTGCCGCCCGTGTAGGCGTGGCGCGCGCTGCCCGCCTGCGACAGCGCCACGGCGCACACCACCTCGCCGTGCGGCAGCGCCGCCACGGCCCGCGCGCCGCGCGCCACGCCCGCGCCGCCCAGCGCGTCGGCCGGGAACCCCACCGGCTGCAGGGGGCCCCCGCACGACGAGTGGTAAGAGTACGCTCTGGAATAGAAGGCTACATATATCATGCTGAACCATTGACCTATATGTATTCTACCAGACGCGCAATCCCATATTGAGAATTTGCTCACTGAGTTGCAGCGCCCCCGCAACTCAGTGAGCAAAATTCATCAAAAACATCAAAATTTTGGCCGCCGCGCCCGCGCGCCTCACGTCGCGCTCAGCCGGACTGAGACAGAGTTTTTATTCGAAACAGCATGACTAGTTATACATATAAGTCAATGTGTTGAACTAAACGAAAGCCAGGATATTTTTATTGACCAAATGTGGTCAAAATGAGCGGGGGACCATGGGAAAAAGTACCAGGAATAGGGTACTGATCTTGCTTGACCTTGAGGCCCAGAAAGGAAGACCTCCTGTCTTCCTTTCTGGACCGATGAGATGAGCTTTATAAGGATGAGATGTGAGATTGTCTTGTATACTATACACTACTCGATTTGGATCGTTGTTGTCGAACAATATATTACGAATGTCAACGGAGTACTGACTGTAATATGTAACAATGACTATCACCACCCATCTCATCCCGCAGTAGAACTAGTCCCGAGGCAATTTCTATAACCGCCATAATGCCATTACCAACCGGTGTGACAAGCATGGCAATTAGTGCATGAGGTATGCACTAACCTAACCTAACGAACGAACATTTTGGGAGGCATTTGTGGAGCAGTGGACACCTTTCGGCTGATATGACGATATAGATCGACTGAGGGGTGAAATCCAGTGCTCTTCACATTGTTAAACAGTTTGTATGCCATTATGTAAAATGGTTTGTGTGTAAGACTTCAAATGATTACTCTAAGACCTGTATTTTTGACCACATTTTGACAAATAAATATTTGAATTTGAACTGTTAAACTTCTGATTATTTAAATGACAAAACAGCTTGGGATTGAGTCGCTCTAAATTAACACATTTAAATACAATGTAATTTTATGTAAGAAATAAATATTAAAAAAAAGGATTCCTACTGAGTTTGCTAGCAGTGTTTCTCAGTAGCTGCGACGTCATGCACTGCACGGTAGGGTAAAAAAATAATGACGATTCCACACAAATGTAACATTTTTATGGAATAGATCAGTTTTAATTTTGAATGCTAATTGTACTATCTTATTATCATAATTAGATAAAAACATGTCTGGATACTGACGGTTTCGCAGGCGCGATGCCGTTAGTCCTGTGGTGCGAGTCGTAGTGCATGGGCGGTGCGGACGGCCGGTAGCCGCCGTACGCGGGGAAGGGGTATGAGCCACGTGCACTCGTGGGAGTTGACGCTCGGCCTAGTTTCCCACCTGGAGTGCCTGGTTTTTCCTAGAAAAATAAGAGAAGGAATTAATCCACCACTATAACTAGTCAGTTAACGCCTTGATTTATAATATATGTATATTCTATGAGCAGTTTGAATGATTTTTCTTTATAAACTTTAGCTTGTATCAAACGGTTATTCGTTTGATACAAGCTTAATTTTCAAAATTCGTTCCATGTTCTAATTCAATACTGAAATCTTGTTCACCTTATACGCCTTACATTACATAACTCCCATGTTTTAAATTAAAAATAAATATACAGGGCGATAGAATATTAGTACCTCTTCAAAATGCATAGTGTTTTATTTATATATGGCCTGGATTGGAATCCAGACCATGTTTCTATGGGCCGGTTGCCGATCTCCTTTAGGACTTTTAAGTGGCTAGGAAGGCCCGCAGGGGAAATCGCATGTTTCTCAGAAGGGCTGAACAAGATCGGAGAAAGATACTCTGTTAAAAATCCCCAGCATCAGGGCAACTTATTCTTCTTCTAAAAATTCCAAAAAAGGTTGCTGGTGTGCTGCACTGCACACCAACCTTTCGACGAAGAAGGTAGAAGGTTGGGGGTTCAGATGTCCGGCGTTTAGGAGCTTGCAGAAAGACTAATCTTTTTTTAGCTTGTAAGTATGATAATGTGAATTCGTCTGGTATCACGCTTCCAGTACCTACTGGCCCTATCGGAAGATCAGCACTGCAGAAATGCAGTACTAGCTGAGATAGGGCCATTTTTCATACCAGTACGGATAAATTAATAATGTTTAAAATTGAATTGTTGGTTTTTAAAATTGAATGTATTTTCCGGATGTTATGAAAATAAAATTATTTCTTTCTTTATTTCTTGATGTTAAATGACGGGCGGATAAGAAGATTAGAAGAGCCGACGAGAAAGACACTGAAGAAGAAGAAACTTTGATTAACATACTCACATCTTTTGAACTTTTAGGCGTGGAGCGACTGGACGAGGACCCCGACCGTGACGGTGGTCGGGGTCCATTCTCTGTCCGTTCGCCTACTTCTGTTCGTATACTAGGTGACCCTCGTTCTTCCTATAAAAGATATACATGTAATTATTTTAAATGGCAAGTTTTTAACACGACGTCTACAGTTAGCCCAGAGGCCTTTCACTGCTGCACCAGATTTTTAAAGTCCACTTGAATGGTACTAGTTTTTGTATTGGAGTATGCGAATTCAAGTCAATAATAGGCTTTTTAAACTTTTACTGGCAATTGTCACGTTATTAAACAAAGATATGGGTTATGGAGAGCGATGGTGGTCTCTCTCAGCAGGCGAGTAGTAACGGATTTTGTGAAGTGTCACGAGAGTTTCTAATAACCTTGACATATTTTAAGAAGTCGTGATTTCTAACAGAATCGTCTAAAACTTCCTAGAACACCGGTGCTTACAGATAGTGAGGTTACAAAATCTGGACGTACTTTGAACCTAAAAATTAAATGGTGGCAAGGCTGCATCTATGTTGTTGATAAAACTAATACTTTCCCTAAACATTTTCCTACTTATATCAATGGCTCATACAACAATAATTGCGTCCATATTAACCTCAAATTGCTGACGTAATACCACGTATTATTATAACACTAATTACCGATACACAGCACAAAATCTAGGAAATAAAACAGAAGATTTTCTTCTGGAAACTACATAGAAATTACAAATTGTTACCATCTCACCTCATTTGCTACATCAACTACTAGATCTTGATCACTTTTTTCCGCATCGCTGTCCTAAAAGTATATAAGAAAATGAATTAAAATTTAATCAACTAATTTTGTTGATTAAATCAGCAATTATATTACAATTTATTATAGAGCCATGTTATCAGCAATTATTAAGAAATAAGCTTTGGAGAAACGGTTCCTGATGACTAAGTTTATTTTAAAATTGTTTTTGTATGTTATTCACAATATCGGGACTAGTCTGACTATCTCTTACCCACCACTGCAACTTCTATAGGCCACACAATGAAACGACACTGAGCGGTGAGGCTTACGCATGTCCCGGGGAATCGCTTTTAACTGTCTTGGATCCCGCAACAAGGAGGAGTAAGAAAATGAATAGTTCCACTTCCCTCCAGAGCAAAGCGGGGGACGGAATAATACAACGAGGCTATAGCCTCACAAAATGAGAGAATTGCAAACAGGGAAGCCAGCTGATGTTATTTCATTAGCATGTCCCAAGTTTAATTTATAGTTACACCAAAGCGTACGTGTACGCACGCGGTCAGCCAACTAAATAAGTGATAGCCAAAGTAGGAACTGAAGAGGCCATCAGTTTCAGTTTTGTTTTCTTTTTATTTGCTTAATGCAGGTTAAATAACAAGGGATATTATAGTTTAATTTATTTTATATACTAACAATTATTATGTAATAACGAATCCATTATGAACTTAGCTAGCTTACGGCATTACGGCTTCGTTGGGAAATATTAGTTCGCTGCTTTTTTAACAATAATACTCGCATAATAATATTTAACTGGATGTTAGGGTATCTACATACGCAGACATTATGCAGAATATATGTTTAGATATAGGTATTAATATATAGATGTAAATTTTCGAGCTAACTTTCAAAGCTAACTAGCTTACTTTCACTTTCTAATAATAAAAGTTAACTAAAAAACCATATGGGATTTCTTCAAATAATGTCACAATCCGTAATCAGGAACCATTCCTCATCAAACAGGGGAAATAGAACACAAAAAGCAACATGTAATAATAAAAGCGACACATACACTACATAGACTCACATGGCCAAGTACCTTCTCCTCTTTCCTACGTTTCACGTCTAAAGCCTCGGGCTCCACTGGGGACCGAGGGCGGTACTTCTGCTCACGCTCGTGGGGGGAAACTGATCGCCTCTGTAAATAAAGATAAGATAAAGAATTATTTATTGCGTAACTGTGTACAATAAGGTCTTATCATAACGTAACAGTTTTTAGGATCAACAGTCTACCCATATCGGATATGCAATACAAACAAGTCTATTTAATTTATTCTTAGTAATAATAACACATTATTTTTTGGCAAAGAACTCATGCAAACTATAATAAACATTCTCTATTAACATATTCTTTAATTTCAATTTAAACAATGTTCCATTTGATTGCTTTATATCAGATGGTAAGCAGTTATATACACGAATAGCAAATATATAAGTACTTTTATAATAAATCATGTTTTGTATTCTGGGCAAATTTATGTCATATTTATATTGTCTACGAATGTTCCTCTTTTAGTCTGATTTAAAACTAAAATATTGCATATTATTTTTAACAAATAGACTTAGTTCCAGATTATAGATCCCTGTCAGTGTAAGGTAGCCCTTCGTTCTGAAAACATCTCCCAAAGACTCATCACTATACATTTTATATATTGTCCTAAGGCACTTTTTCTGGAGAATAAAGGTGGATTGTATATTTGTTGAGTTTCCCCAGTAAATAATACCATAAGTTAATCATGGATACACATAAAATATTACATAAGTTAACTTAACCTGGTCCCTGCACATAGACACCCGCGGTCTGTCCATAGATGGGTAAGCATTAAAGTGGTTTAATTTCTGACACTAAACGTCTTCGTGCTTTGGAGGGCACGTTAAGCTGTCGACCCCAGTTGTAGTCATTACACAACAGTTGATAGCCATGTCAGAGGCCCACAGGGCGCTTAGAACAAGTCTGACACCAGGCTAACCATTGCGCATACGATAAAGAATGAAGAAAAACCACTATCTATAATAAAGTTAATGCAGTGTCTGTATGTTACTAATGGTTAGCTAGATTCCAGGAAAAGTTGTTTATATTTAAATAACTAGTTATCCCTCTCGCCTTCGAAAGGATAGTTAAATAGAAACATAAATTGATATTTCACATACTATGCATGCACCTAATAATCTATTTTATAGGCATATTTTTGATACCTTTGGTAACAAAAATAATTCATAGTATTCATACCTTTTTTAATATACATAGCATGTTACTCGTTGATACTGCATTAGGCATAGGAATAAAATATGAAATTTTCCGCAATTTAAACGATATACAAAGTGTTAAATTAAATGAACAGCATACGTAATTTAAAGAGCGTCTCTACCCAAGAAACTGAACTAATTAAACTAAACCAACTTGTGATATATTAAAAAAATGGCGCTCCATAATAAATTAATACTGATCGTTATTTTTGCATGGGGATTTGATTTTTTTTGTGCATATTGCATGTCTATGTGTGGTTGTTCAGTTTCATAGACAAACGAAGCCCCTTAACTCTCCACTATTCAACCTTGTATAACGCTTCGTGTCGCGGGTTCAAGTCCCACGCCGGACAACTACATATTTGTGTGGCCCATTAATAGTTGTTCTGAGCCTGGATGTAATTAGTGCCCGTCTATTATATGTTTGTAAAGTACCCCGAATTAGATTCCCTAGTGCGGGCCTAGATATGGCGCCTAAAATATATAATCTCCCAATCCATATTGTTCTACAATTTGTTTTAAAAATTGTCATCGACTTATTATTTAAATAATAAAAATATATCGTATAAAGTTAACAAGTATTTAGTAGACAACAATCAATAAATAAGTATTTCCAAAGCATACTACCAACTATTTGTATCAATTAAATCCAATTTTTATATAACCTATTTTATATTTTTAATTGTATCATATACAAATAACAGTTATAACTGTGCGAATTTGTATAAATATGTAATTATAATAGTTTATGTACGTCTATTTTTTTGACCAAGACATGAATTTTATTATAATTAGTAACCAAACATGGGAATATTAAATAAGTCGTTAGTTATCGTAATAATTGGGTGCAGTTTTAAGTTAAATTTTAATTTTGAATACTATAAATGGAAAATTTAAAAATTATCTTACGCATGCTTTACTAGTAAGAAAAAACCTAAAATAAATAAATTAGTTTTATATTATATTGTTAAATGAGTGTTTTAAAAAACGAGCTCGAATCCGTTAAAAGCACGTACGTTACGCAAATTCAATTAGAAGAATACAAAAATGAGGTATCAAATAAGATTAGTAATCCAGAAGTACTAAGTTTGTCGCCACAAATAAAAACGAATGATACAAAAAATAAACAGATTGCATTGTCGCCATGCATCGTGTCCACTAAGGAGCCACTTATCACAAAAAAATATCACGAAAATAAACCGATTTCCAGTGAAATACATGGGAGTGATAGTATTTTGCAAAGTGGGTACGTTAGCGTCGACGAAAGAACAAACCGGGCGAGCGCCAATGCATCTAGCGCATCACCGCCAGCTGTTTGCCGGGTCGGTGTGACTCATAATGATACTCGACTGTCGTCGCCTCCTCCGTTGTGCGCGGCGAACGAGAATATTGTAAATAAAGATAGGATTGAACCTACTACATCAGATTCAGAATACGTGGATGGATGGAAAATAGCGGGAAAACGTAGACTTAAGAATAATTACAGATATATGGGTAAAAGAGGAATAGCTCGCGATTTGGAAGGGAGTTTCAAAGCGGCGGAAATAAAAGTTCCCGTATTCATTTCAAACGTTCACAAAGCTACTGACGAAAGTGATATAATAAAATACGTGCTCTCAAAAACGAATGAAAGTATTACATTACAAAAAATTCATTTTAAAAAACAAAGTGAATATAATGCATATAAGTTTTTCGTCTGTGAGAGCAAGTTGTCTGTATTTCTTAACGAGAATATATGGCCCGAAGGTATCATATTTAGAAGGTTTGTACCATTCAAAGCGAGCCGGTATACGGCCGTAGCGACTTGTAATAAATAATTATAAAATGGACAGAATAATAACTTTAACAAGTTACAACTGTAAAAACGTGAAACGCTCGATTGACGTCATAAGAAAGATGTGTAATTACTCGGATATAATTGCACTACAAGAGACTTGGCTGCTGCCGGATGAGATATCGTACCTAGACTCCATAGACGACAGATTTGTTTCAACTGGGATATCAGCCATTAATACATCAGCAGGCATGTTAAGAGGACGACCATATGGAGGTGTTGCACTTCTGTGGAGAAAGGGGGTGTTCCAGAATGTGTCTGTTTTACAGTGTAATAATCCGCGTGTATGTGCAATTAAAATAGTGACAAACAATCGGTCTATGGTGGTGTTTAGTGTGTATATGCCAACGGACATGCTGGATAATCTGTCGGACTTCACGGATTGCCTCGGCTTGGTGAGTGCTTTAATCGAAGATACGATGATAGAATCAGTATACGTATTGGGGGACTTTAATGCCCACCCGGGTGAAATGTTTTTCAGAGATCTAAGTGATTTCTGTATAGATCAACAGTGGACTTGTATTGATGTAGAAAAACTGGGCTTGGACAGTAATACATATACATTTATTAGTGAAGCTCACGGTTCTAGAAGATGGCTGGATCATTGTCTAATTACTAACTCGACTCTGACCTCTGTAAAAAAATATTCTCGTTAAATACGATGTTTTCTGGTCGGACCACTTTCCCCTTGTACTGGAGTGTAATTTCAGTGTATTAACACCATCAATACAACAAATTAAAATTCATGAAAACAAAGCAGTGTGGGGGGAGAGAGGTGACGAACAGATACATTGTTACCGAGAGGAATGCAGTGAAAGACTAAAAGTGATCGACTTGCCGTCCGAGTTGATTTCATGTTGTGACCATTATTGTAATGATTCAATGCATACGCATGTTATTACTAAATTGTATACAGATATTGTGACTGCTCTCACGGAGTCAGCTATTTGTTCTAAATCTGGATTTGATAAAAAAGCTCGTAAAGGGAAACCTATCACGGGGTGGAATAAACACGTAAGCCAGGCTCACAGGGAAGCTAGGCTGAAATACCAGTCATGGGTTTTATGTGGAAAACCTGTAGCGGGTCTTGAGTATGAACAAATGTGCTTAAGTAGAAAACAATTTAAATCCCGTTTAAAGTGGTGTCAGGACAACGCAAACCAAATTAAAATGGATATTATTGCAACTAATCGTTCAGTTAACGATTTTCGTAGTTTTTGGAAATCTACGAGCAAGTTGAGTACTAAGCCTAGCTTGCCTGTGAGTATCAATGGAATTAATGAGGCAAAAAACATAGCCAACTCGTTTAAAGACCAATTTTATGTACGGTCTACATTGGGGCCGTCGCTGGGATTGCTCAGTGCTAAAATACCGGAAGGAAAGGTGAGCCTGCGTTTTACTGCCAAAGAAATAGACAACGTAATCAAATCTATGTCACGTGGCAAGTCTCCCGGTCACGACGGTCTTAGCATAGAGCATCTACAGTATGCCGGTATACACATGTCAAGAGTATTAGCTCTATTATATAATTTATGTATTAGTCACAGTTACTTGCCGACCGACTTGATGAGAACTATAGTAGTGCCTGTGGTTAAAAATAAAACGGGAGATAGGTCAGATCGAAGTAACTATAGACCGATATCACTGGCCACCATAATTGCCAAGGTGCTTGACAGGTTGCTTGAGACTCAGTTGAGTCAGCATATTAAGTTGCACGATAATCAATTCGGATTCAGACCTAAACTTTCGACTGAAAGTGCAATTCTGTGCCTTAAGCAAACTGTAAGGTATTACACGAGTCGGGAAACACCGGTGTACGCGTGTTTTCTCGACCTTTCAAAGGCTTTTGACCTGGTTTCCTACGATATACTCTGGAAAAAGTTAGCTAAAGAAAATATACCTCCAGAAATAATAAAAATCTTTCAATATTGGTATGGAAACCAGGTCAATAACGTAAAGTGGTCAGGGTGGCTATCTGACCCCTATAAAATGGAATGCGGAGTTAGACAGGGTGGGCTCACATCCCCAATACTTTTTAATTTATACATCAACGAACTGATTGTTGCACTCAGCAGTGAGCGAGTTGGATGTTACATAGACAATGTATGTGTAAATAATATTTCATACGCTGATGACTGTACCTTGCTCAGTGCATCTATATGTGGTTTGAGGAGACTCCTTAATATTTGCGAAGGGTATGCTCTCTCCCATGGGCTAATTTTTAACGCAAAAAAGAGCCGTTACATGGTTTTTAAGGCGGGTTCCAAACGCCCATCCAGTGTGCCTCCAATTAAAATTAATGGAATACCCCTTGAACGAGTCGAAACTTTTAAATATCTCGGTCATGTGGTCACTAGTGATCTGCATGACAGCTTAGATATAGAACGAGAACGGAGGGCTTTGTCAGTAAGGGCGAATATGATATCCCGTAGGTTTGCTCGTTGTTCCATAGAAGCTAAAGTGACACTATTTAGAGCGTATTGCACATCTTTCTACACGTGCGGCCTATGGGAGACATACACTCAAAGGTCTTGCGAAGCCCTCAGAGTTCAGTATAATGACGCATTTAGGATGCTGGTGGGGCTGCCGCGATACTGTAGCGCATCCGGCATGTTCGCGGAAGCACAAGTGGATGGATTTAGTGCTATAATGCGAAAACGAGTAGCCTCTATGATAGCTAGGGTTCGCGGCAGTGCCAACAGCGTCCTAAATATGATAGCCAATAAGGTTGATTGTCCTTATATAAATAATAAAATACTAACACAATATAAAGGACAGTCAATCTAAATTGGTATATATTGTTGTAATTTTATAAGATTTACTATGTTTATTTATTTTATAAGATTTATTATGTTCATTTATTTTATTATAATTTATTATGTTCATTTATTTTATTAAATTTTATTTTAATTAGTTTAGTAAATTATAATTATTGTAAAATTAGTTAAGTTAATATAAGTTATGGGTCTTTGTAACCTTGAAATAAAATAAATTATTAATATATATATATATTAACTTTGTTTATAGAATTTTAGTTTTGTAATAGATGTAAATAAGAAATCATGTCCGTTTCGTTTTATATATATTGAGGTGGATCTTCCAGAAGTTATAATTAGAGCGGACTGTATGTATGAAGACGGTCGCACTTCTAATTTTATTTGAACACAGATTTTGGTCCAATTAGAGTACTTATTTATTTAGAACTCCATACAAATTATCATACTAAAGATAGATAAAATTTCAACGAAATGCTTCCTAAGACATGAAGCTATAAGCCGCCACAGAAATTTTGTAGAGAAGGTACCGAGTGCCATACGTCTCTATCGTTAATATACTGTTTAATGTTTTTGTAACCGCAAGCCGTCAGCTAACTTGGAATTCTGCATCAGACAAGTCAGTAATATATTCTTGGCCATAATATATAGCAACACCACATTATATGGATATATAATAAAAATTGACTATAATATTAATAATAAGTAAACTATAAATTAAATGGTGAATCATTGTAATTGTAAAATAAATCCATCTGTTTACAATGTACATTATTACAACACAAATGATATTTGATAGCCTTATAAAATTGTAATAAGGACAGGTTGTTGTAATATATTGACTTTATTTATATTGCACATCGGATATACAACATGTAACTTAATTAACGCACATCCTGAAAATAATTTCGATTTATATCATTTTTAATATAGGTAATTTTTAATTCCAAAAATAATTAAAACTACGGAAATTATTGTCATATTAACCCTGTACAGTCAAAACAAATTGAAATGGACCGTAACTCAAAATAATAAGACTTTTAAATCGCAGTTTTATTATTATTTATACAAATTCCATCGTTCAATGCAAAATAAAGAAAAATAAAGTTTATCCCAAGAAACTTATTTAGTAAATAACAATGCATATATACATGTTAAATAAAAAATTCAGTGTATGTATTATGACTACAACATAATATTCAAATTGGGGTGTTTGAGGGTGTGCGTTAATTACGTTACATGTTGTTTATGAATGAGTAATACGAATTGATTAACTGTGTAGAATCCAGGAATAGTCTCAGGAACTCACTAGTTACTGACGCATTTTGTAAGGGGAAGGAGATGAGCTACAGCACAGATCTAAATGTTTCTTATGTCTGATATACGTGTCTGCGGCAGACATTAGGGACACTAAGAGCTGTGGTGTATTCTTCACAGCAATTTATTTCGTATTACTTATTTATATATAATAATACCCTGGGACATTACTAACACACGCCCATCTAATCCCAAATTAAGCAGAGCTTGTACTATGGAAACCAGATAACTGATTTACTACATATACTACTTTTTTGTAAATACATACTTATAGAGATAATTACACCCAGACTCAGGACAAACAGACATGTCCATGCACACAAATATCTGTTTTAGGTGGGAATCCAATGAAAAACCCACAAAGCAAAGAAAGCAAGCCTTTATCAGCCACGCCCACAAACCTGCCTATGTATATATATCTGATTTGCAATACAAATAAAGTCGATATATGTCTATGGAAACAACTAGGCAGAGCCCGTACTATGGCAACCAGACAACCGATAAATATATCTATTTATATATATCTACATATATAAGTATATTTATCACATTGTACATAAATTACACACAAAAACAAAACAAATAATCGTGCTCTTCTCACAAAGATTTGTCCTGGGTCGCGATCGAACCCACGATAATAGCAATAATTATTATTATTAATAACCACTATAACCACACAATAACCACTTATTAATAACCACTAGACCAGATTCCTTAAAAGTCGATTATTTAGTGTACCAATCAGATGCTCTGAGTTCGACATTTTTAGTGACTTTACACCCATGCGATAAAAAGCAATGGAATCTTTGAGGTTTCTGACACTTAGATGAACGTAAAATTCAGAACTGGGAGATCTTAAAACATACTGATCCCCTGCGTGTATAATAGCAGGTACTTTTAACACTTTATAAGAGATGGGTTTTTGTGACAGCGGTGGGATCAAATGAACATTTTTACCTGTTGTAAACTTCTAGAACTGACGTGTCTGTCATCGTCTCGCTGCGGTTGTCCCGGAAGATGAGGCGGAGGTGCCGGTCCGCCAGGTAATACCGGCGGCTTTATATCAGCTGGAGGAGGTAGTTCCACCTGGGTAACAAAGGAAGTCTCATAAGTTAGCAATATAAGATATATTTACTACATATAACATCAAACATGATACGATCATAGTATAAGGAGTCGCAAGCCAACAACCCTAACGCCACAGCTAGCGCGCCAGACTGCGACAGTACTTTTAGAAGAGAGGGGCAACGTTTAAATGAAAATCGGGTTAGGCACTGAACGCTTATGCGAGCTGAATTGCACTTTATTGCTAAGTAGCAAGAGTCGCTATTTCTATAAATTGTTGCGCGTATTGCTGCTTCTGTACGTAAGTACTTTTTATTCTATGCCCGAATGCTGTTAAGTGATAACACAAATCAGGAGAAGAACGTTATTTGAGTAAAAATATTTTATTATAAGACAATAGAAATGCTATATGATGAGCATCATTAAAGTTTTTCTACGTTATAATAGGTCTTTACCTATGAAATTGCCGTTTTGTATGAAAAAATTTAAACGAATTTTTTTCATGAATTTTTTTATTTGTATTAATCGAAGTAATCACCCATGCAATCAATGCATCTTTGCCATCGCAGTGGCAGTTTATTGATGCCCTTCTTAAAGAAATCAGCTGGACGGGAGGCAACAAATTCTTCAAAGGCATTTTGTACTGCCTCTCGGGTATTGAATTTTTTTCCCGCCAAGAAGTTATCCAAATTCTGGAAAAAGTAGTAGTCTGTAGGCGCAAGGTCTGGTGAGTAGGGCGGATGACGGAGAGCTTCCAACCCCAGTTCTTGCAACTTGGAGACCGTCTGCTGTGCAGTATGAGGTCGCGCGTTGTCGTGCAGGAGCAGCGGAGACGAGCGATTGACCAATGCTGGTTGGAGATGCGCCAGCTTCTCCATCATTGTGCTCAGTTCTTCACAGTACACATCTGCAGTAATGCTCACCCCGTTTGGTAAGAAGCTGTGATGAATCACACCGGCGCTAGACCACCAAACAGTGACCATCACTTTTCTAGGGGTAAGTTTTCGTTTAGGGCATTGTTTAGGTGCTGAACCAGGATCCAACCAACTTGCTGAGCGCTTGCGGTTATCAAACAGAATCCATTTTTCATCGCAGGTAACAATGCGGTTCAAAATTCCTTCATTTGTGTGTCTGTTGAGCAGTGCAAGGCACGTCTCGACGCGTACTTCGCGCTGGCGATCATTGAGTTCGTGGGGCACCCATTTGTCAAGCTTTTTTACCTTGCCAATTTGACGCAAATGGACCAATATTGTTTTGACGCTAACGTCGAAAGCTGCTGCTAATTCAGCCGTAGATTGTGTATCATCAGCTTCCACAACCGCCTTTAATTCGTCATTGTCGACCAAAGTCTTCGGACGACCGCGAGGTTCATTTTTCAGGTCGAAATTTCCAGAACGGAAGCGAGCAAACCAATAACAGGTGGTGCGTTGGTTTGTAGTGTTAGCTCCGTAAACGTCGTTGATGTTGCGTGCCGCTTGTGCCGCGTTGCTGCCACGACGGTACTCATATTCCATAATTACTCGAATTTTTAACGTATCCATGATGACGAAAAAGATTGAAATGCGATGAAAATGTAACACTAATCAATAAAGAAATGACTACTTTTGGAAAAAAGAATCCATGTTTTTAAAATAAAATTAATTTGAAATTAGAATTCTTAGCCAAACAAAAATTATTTTGATTTGAAATGGCCAGTACTGCAGAACGGCAATTTCATAGGTAAAGACCTAATATCTACATATGATATGGCTTAATCAGTTTACCTACCATGTACAATATATCCGGATTTATATAGTTTATTCCGTATTAGCCACCTCATTACTTGATTCCCGATAAAAGTAGTGTTAACTTGAACATTGTTTAGTAATAAGATTGTAGTTTGCGAATCGTACCAAAAATAATTTATCCTTAATAAGAATCATAAGATGGAATTATGCGTATATGCGCTTAAGACACATATCTGTACCACGATTTGACAAATAAACTGCCTGAGCTCGATATTAATTTTCAAAGCCTTCATAAGTTTATGAAACTCATTAAAGGTTGTGACTTACTTTAGGTCAATGATATTGTTTCTTTTTATTTTATTATTTTCCTGTATTGTTATTATTATTTTTTCATTTTTTACTTGTAATTCATAATATTAAAAAATATTACACTAATTTAAAATGTTTAACACCTGCTGTGGTAACCTGTAATTTGTAAGTGCAGTTAGCCTAGAATAATTTCAGTTTAATTTTTTTTATGTGTCAAGTTATGCTGTACTTATGTTGGTAACCCTATTAATAAATAAATAAATATCTGTGTAACTGTGTGTCTGTATGCTTCATGCATACTTATTGTCAAACAGATGAACCGCTTTTAATCGGGTTTAACATCGGAAAGATAGTTTTTTAGGGTTAATTTTTGATATAGTCTATGAGATTACGTTCTAATTCCAAAATTTAATTAAGTGAGGGTATATTTACCTTATGTGCAGGTGGCGGTAAATGGGGCGGGGGTGGAGGCCCCCCTCCAGGGGCAAACAACAGTCCTCCAGCTCCCAACAAACCCCCTGCACCTCCAACCCCATGGGAAAGCCCTGCGCTCGCGTGTATCTGTTGCTATAAGAAACAAATGGATATTATGAACATGTGTACCCAAGTTTTTTAGGATAAGGTTATGAATAGGGTTAACATGTTGACAATAAAATCATTCCATCTAATATTCAACACCGAATTAAGCAATAGGTAAGTAATTATACAAAAAAAATACAGATTGATTACGCTACTGGGTTAAACTAAATTAGCAAGATGATCTATTTTTGTAAATATTAATAATAAACCCTTACTTTATTTATATATTGGTTGTTTAGAATCACGGAAGACATTTAAAAATCCAACTTGATTTACTAAATTAATTTTCTACATCTTTTTTTATTCATTGAGATCTAAATGCTATTCTGAACAACCAATAATATATAAAAATTATTAAAACAACAAATAGTGAATATTAATTAAATGAACCCCTGAATATAAGTCAGTAAGTACATATATATCAGATTGATCAGATTGATCCATTTACAGCTGTCAGTTCAGATAATTTTATAAACAGCACAAATAACATTTCGTGTGGACTTGATTTAATAAAAAATAAAAGGTGTATAATAAATAGTGAAAGCAATTACGAGCTTTATTTGCATATCTTTTTTTTTTTTTTAAAAGAATATAAACAATCAACTTGCATAATATCCACAAAAGAGCATTAAATAACTACACAGAAATGTCTGTCAGCTAACGCATTTCGTACAACCATTTATAAAATATATTTATCCATATCACAGAAACAAGTTTCCTTTAAATTTCATAGACATATTGTGTCTTAAATTTCTTCCAGTGTTGTATTTGTGATACACCTTGCATAAAATGAGACACCCCAAACCGAACAATTCAGATATTATGGACAACAAAAGCTGTGTTTTAGGTATTCTACCGTCCGTTTTAGGTATTCTGGTAAACAGGGGGTTAGGTTAAATGTGTATAGTAATAAAATATAACCTGGGACATTCACACACGGCCATCTGATCCCAAACTAAGCAGAGCATGTACACATGACTACATTTCAAGCTATACATTTCCAATATAAGCTGACCTGCCTTTGTATGGAAATCCTATACAACGCGAGATCGATCAATACTGGAAATTTATAGCTTGATGTGTAGCCGTGTGTACTATGGAACCCAGATAACTGATATGCAACAAATACTACTTTTTTATATAAATATTCTATAGATAATTACACCCACTCTCAGGACGAACAGACATGTTCAGGCACAAAAAAATCTATCCTGGGTGGGAATCGAACCCACTCCAACTGACCCGTCGAATAATAAGCGATAGCCTATTGTCATTATTAGCTCGCTCCATGTAGCCATCAAGAGGAATGCTTAAGCCAGTTCCATTTATAAAATTATCTAGTAATAGGCGTGTTAAAAATTGCTACTATTAACTATAATAAGACTTTATAAACCGCATGGTAAATTGCTCAATTTAGCATTGTGGTGAAACCGCAGTGAGGTATCATACTACGGTGATTAATTTCAATTACGTAGAATTATGTAAATTCTAATCAAGCATTACTCACTAATGTACTTATGTAATTCTAGTGGAGTGAGAATAGCTTAGTAGGATTATGTCCTGAAGTTAATTAGTGAAAATTTGTGACATTGTTAGATGCTCTCACCGGTCGGTAAGCGATCGGCAAGGTTAAGTCACTAGGCTTGCGGTCAGTCCATAGATGGGTGACCGCCAAAGTGGTTTAATTTCTAAGCGTCTCCGTACTTCGGCGGGCACGTTAAGCTGTCGGTCCTAGTTGTAGTCATTAGATATCATTCGTTAAGCCATGTAACAGGCCTACTGGCTTGAACAACTCTGACACTAGGGAACCACTAGCGATACGATAAGTAAGTAAGTATTGTGCTGTAACTTATGTGAAGTAATTTAAGGACAATCTTTCTAAGAAACTTTTCCAATGAAAGAAAACCATTTTTTATAGCATACCAGGGGGAATACCGCCTAAATCGCCTATCATTGTGATCGTGATCAGCGTTCAAATGGATGGAAGGTTAAAAATGACGAAATCATTCATTCAATCGGTTTCAACGTTGACAATCGATACCTGACCATTTATGATGTCACATGTACTCGGTATTTTTGGTGCGACTCAACAACATGCATGTACAGACGCCAGCACATCAAGCTACTACAATCTGTAAAAAATTTCCAATAGAAAGTGAACCTTATGCTTATGTGATAAAGTTGAAAATCTATAAAAGAAATGTGACAGATTGGGATAGCTGGATGTGCTGGCGTCTGTACATCCAGGCACGCGGTCCTATCAATTTTATTTTAGGCATCGACTGAGAGACATAACGTTTTTGTGTCAGTCAGCGCAAAGTCAATAAAAGTCCGCGCGCGTACAATAAGTCCAGACGCCAGCACATCCAGCTACCAAATTCTCAAATCAAAGTCAAATTTCTTTTATAGATTTTCAACTTTATCACAAAATCATAAGGTTCATTTTCAATTGGGGAAATTTGACAGATTGGGGTAGCTTGATGTGCTGGTGTTTGTTACCTACTGCTCGTTTGACTGGAGTGGTTAAAGCCTCGCAACTGTCACGCGTGTTCCCCATACAAATACAACCATATTGTATACCATATGTATATTCTGTCCCATATGTAGTTGTTTAGAGTCTGGGTGTTTTTTGTGCCCATGAATTGCATGTATGTTAAGTCGCCAGGAATTTATTCGCTAGTACCCGCACTAGCGAATAAATCCCTGTTGTCTTTTTTACCAAATAACCTGCCCCACAATTGTGGCGCAGTGACATTCAAGTCACTGTGCCACGATTGTGGGGCAGGTTCATTATTGATTTTATAAAGAATACCATTAAAAAAACAGTCAGATTATCAATCTTATTCAAGGGAACATTTGAATTTTAAAGTAAACAGGATTAGAGAGAAAGATATTTAGATGGATTAACTACGAAACACGAAATCTTTTCTAAATATAAACAATACGAGTACCAATATCACTATGAGCCATCGTGCGGACTTAAGTCCAGCAGAGCACGATGGCTGATTTAAACCCCCCAAAGGTTTCTATGATGTTGCCATTTGGAGGGATTTGCCTTAGTCACCGTGTTTGTCATGCGAGTTAGGTCCTAGCGAGTACACTGGTGACACTGCTGCCCGACTATCCCTTACCCACCTTTTACGACACCCACGGGAATTTATTCTTTTCTAGGCCCGAAACCACACGGCGGAATATCAATATCATGTCACCTTATTCGCACACACTACGAGATGATCATCGTGAGAGTGAAATTGCACAAAATTGGATGTTCAAATTCTATTTATTATGAGCAAAGCTTATATTATACAGATTGAAAAAAAAAAGAGTCCCTAAAGACATCTTCATTCGTTAAATATTGCTTATAAAATAAACTACACATAGAAGAGGCATTAAGTAAGTTTGCCACACATGTGTGAAACATGTAGCCAGTTAAACAAGCTACTTACACGTCATCACATAAGATTACATACAATTAGTGAGCGAAATTCCAAGGAAAACTACCTATTTATACTTAATTAAATTAAAATATAAAACAAATATATATTTGCAACCCAGCAAAACTTATGTTAATCATTGTTTTAAAGACAATAACATAAACTTAAACTTTGCCTTTCGATTTTTCGATCTTTATTATTGTTATTTTTTTCTTTTTTAAAAAAGGCAACGCCTGCACTAGTGAAATTAATCCCTGTAGCGTGGGATATTTACAAATATAATTGACGGACACTAATCCCATTCAGACTCAGAATAACTATTTATGGGCCACACAAATAGTTGTCTTGCTCGGGAATCGAACTTGGGACGGGAAGTTTCCAGGCGACTGTCTTAACTGCTGCACCACACGTTAAGCATCCCCTATCACCAAAACATATACAATATATGTACATAAAAAACAAACAATAAAAAATCCATCATATTTTACATTTTTAGTATTATTTATGCAATCAAATATCGATACTTCCACCAGTAATTCAATTTAACTTAGCATAATATATTCTAAAAAAAAAATCTATAATCTAGACATGTAGGAATCGAATATATAATTAATGTTATACACAGCTAAACACTATTGTGCTCATACAATGAAACAGTGAAGTACAAAGATGTGATTATTAACACGTATTAGTTCTCTAATTACTGTGAACTTATATTAAAATGTTTTATTGTGTTAGCTTGTGCATTCTCATAATTAGTTTTACTGCTATTACTTTTTATGTTCAATGTACCTAGTTACAGAAATTAAATTTACAGTAGGTATGTATGTTGAATTGATTAGATGACTGTAGGCAAAAAGAAAAATAACAGGGTTTTAAATTAATGGCCCATATAGAGTCTGGAAGCACATTTTGAAGTGAAATTTTTTTTTGGAAGAATAAGAATATATTAATTGCGCCATAATATAGACCATTTGTTAGTTACGAGAAGAAGAGAGGGAGAAGGCATACTATTAAATGGCATTTTTATACAAAATTCAATTTTTATAAAAATGATTTAATCGTACACAATCTACACTAAATGTCAATTTAATCTTAACTTTTGTGTTTGTGATTTTTGTTTGTTATGGATTAACTTTTGGGTCTAATAAAAAAATATTTCACCAAACACTATCAGTGAGTAATATTTAATTACATTTTTAAATAGGTTTTCCTAATAAAATTCCAATGTAGCCCAAACTATCAAAAAAATGCATACAAATGTCATTCACCAGCAAAACTATTATAGATAGGACCTCAAAATGTTCTATGGAATTGAGAACGTACTTAAACATCTGTACACAAAGTCGACCATACAACAATTGCTTTTACGATTTGATCATTAATAAAAATTAATAACTTAATTCTAAGCTACTAATTCCTATTAAAATATAAATAAATTTAATGTCCCCGAGCGAAGTGGGCCGCTAGTGTCAAATTAAGTACAGAGGCCAGCACATCAAGCTACCCCAATCTGTCAAATTTCCCCAATTGAAAGTGAACCTTATGCTGTTGTGATAAAGTTGAAAATCTATAAAACAAATTTGACATATTGGGGCAGCTGGATGTACTGGCGTCTGTACATAATCGTTTTGGACGCAAAATCTCCCACGGACATGTATTAAATAGAATGTTAATGTATTATAATTAGACTGAGATATAGATATCATATAAACATACAAAAACTACAACCTGCCATTCAGATACAGTGTCGAGGAGTACGTGCAGTGTTCACACCCACTGCACCAAAATTTTGCTTACAAACACTTATACTAGGGCGAAATTACCTAAGTTGATATCTATACATATAATAAAATCGTAGGAAAGTCAAAACTGTACATTGAATATTTTTTAAAAGCGATACTTGGTGCGTGATCTACAATCGACACCGAAGCCAAAAATATAGCATTACAATTTTTGTCTGTTTTTCTGTATGTATGTTCGGGTTAAACTCAAAAAGTACTGCATGGATTTACTTAAAATTTTGCATGAATACTACTAAGAGGTCGGGTCAACATATAGGTTACATAATATCACGCTATCACCTACGGGAGAGGAGCTGTGAGCTGTGAAGCCGAGCGGGTAAAACCGCGGAGCACAGCTAGTTTATATAAAGAAAAACAACAACTTCTGATATTACTAGGAAACTGCATTGAACTTTGATAATAGATCCACAAATTCTACGTTAGTAGTTTACGTAAAAGAAGGATTTAAGTGCAAGCACAATATTATTAACAAATACCACAGGTGCATTAGCAAAACTTATCCCAACTACAATATATGCATAGAATGATTTTTGTGCACAATTAACATTGAAACACTAAATAAATTAAGTTAAAATCATACTACCAGTGCTTTCATAGCCAATCTAGCAGTGGTATAAACTATTAGTGTCAAGACTACGTACACATTTGTATAAGGCTGACTACATCGCGAGCCACTCGATGCCGTCACATATATAAAAGATAACAAGTGTAAACGACATTAAATATAAATATTACTTACTCATTTTACCGCAGCTGGAAAATATTCTTTTCAGAACACACCTTCCAACACAATACACGATTCCATGCAATACCGACTAAACTAATTTTAAAATCATTGCATTCCTTTATAACTTAGTCCTTATGAAAAGGACAGGAAATCCTTAGATTTGGCGCGAAATACTGAACAAAAATAGGCGGCATTTTATGACCTGTTGTCTAATTATACAACGGAGAATAAGTATAAAGGGTTATTTGTAAAGCACCAACAACCTCGCAGGATAACATATCTGACACCATAAGCAACAACTTTTGTTCTACGAGTTCGGACATAATAAAATGATTTTACATGGACAACTGGCGACTAGAGAAATAGATCAAGTTCAAAGGCGCTATTGCTGCACCCCTTCCACGCGCCCTCCCAAGGGTATATTTACGTAATCTTTATGATGCGTAAAGTTGCATAAACAATCAAGCGGAAAATTAAATTGATACTTATTTTTGTACGAAAATAAAATCTAACAGACTATCAAAAGTTGTAGAAGAAAAGTCGTTGGTTATGGTGTTAGCTATCTAGTCTTGCGAGGTTGTTGGTGTTTTATAAGTAACCATTTCTATGTGTACCGTGTTCGCTTCATTCGAGCGATATTACAGAGAGAGGGAGAGAGAGAGAAATAGAGAGAGAGAAAGAGAGAGAAAGAGAGAGAGAGGGAAAGAGAGAGAGAAAAAGAGAGAGAGAGAGAAAGAGAGAGAGAGAGAGAGAGAAAGAGAGAGAGAAAGAGAGAGAGAGAGAGAGAGAAAGAGAGAGAAGGAGAGTGAGAGAATGAGATGTAATAACGTTTAAATTAGTTTAGTGATGTATAAGATAGAATCGCCAGCAATGTATACCAACCACTATATGCCACATTTCTACTACGATTGATATGACGAAGCGAGTGGCTTTATTTGAAATCACTAAGAACACAGATGAGAATGCAAAAGCCAACACAGTGTAGACTGATGGTGAAATTCAAAAAGAAACCAACAATGTCAACATAAAATAATGCAAAAATGTTAACCACAACATATAATCAATGTACCAAGCACAGTATTTAACTTACAAGCAGTTGCTGCAGACCCTGTTGTTGCTGTTGCTGCGAACAACATTAAGATTGTATTGCTGTTTTATAAGTGTATTTCAGTCTTCACACTATCAAACCCCTTACACTGAATTGCAACTAACGTAACTTCTATATCGCTCTATTGTTAACTATGCATTACACTTTTTTTTAAACTTTATAATTATTTGAATTTACAAAATATCTTAGTCCCCCGCCTTACCTGCGTTTTCTATTCTTTTGAACTGTCCACTGGCAAAACGGGACACGCTAGACTACTTTAGTTTATATATACAGGGGGTAGCATCATTTAACAATAGATTACATATCACTAAGGTAAGCAGTGCCCGTTCTCTGGCCACATTACTCATGTGTAGGAAGACAACTTGTTACTTTGCTGCTGTCTCCCGTAAGGTGATGGTAATTCCCCAGACGTTATTACACTCTTGGATAATTATAATGAATTTCAGGTTAATGAATACTGCCGTTAAACATTATTAAATAGCTAATATTGGTATCTATAGTGATATAACGAGTTACTGGTGAACTCTGACAACGCTACTCACGGGTAGCAAGACATTATAGTTACTCGGCTGCCAGCCGCCTGTCTCCTGTAAGGTGATGGTAATTCCCCAGGCGTAATTACACTCTTGGATAATTATACTGAATTTCAGGGTTAATGAATAGTGGTGTTAATCATTATTAAATAGCTAATATTGGTATCTATAGTGTTATAACGAGTTACTGGTGAACTCTGACAACGCTACTCACGGGTAGCAAGACATTATAGTTACTCGGCTGCCAGCCGCCTGTAACCTGTAAGGTGATGGTAATTCCCCAGGCGTAATTACACTCTTGGATAATTATACTGAATTTCAGGGTTAATGAATACTGCCGTTAAATATTATTAAATAGCTAATATTGGTATTTATAGTGTTATAACGAGCTACTGATGAACTCTTGACAACGCTACTCACGGGTAGCAAGACATTATAGTTACTCGGCTGCCAGCCGCCTGTCTCCTGTAAGGTGATGGTAATTCCCCAGGCGTAATTACACTCTTGGATAATTATACTGAATTTCAGGGTTAATGAATAGTGGTGTTAATCATTATTAAATAGCTAATATTGGTATCTATAGTGTTATAACGAGCTAATGATGAACTCTGACACCGCTACTCACGGGTATCAAGACATTATAGTTACTGGGCTGCCTGCCGCCTGTCTCCCGTGGTGGTACTTCCCCAGGCGTTATTACACTCTTGGATAATTATAATGAATTTCAGGGTTAATGAATACTGTCGTTAAACATTATGAAATGGCTATAATTTATGTGCTTCCCCGCATTTTTATATGACATATAAACATTCCGCCCGCGGCTCCTGCCAAGTGGACTACGTTTTTTATCATGACCAGCAGTGGGATAAAAATAAAATATAAAAATAATAATACATGGAATTGTCGTGGCAAAGAGTAAGATGTTTTAATTTGACTTAAAATTTTGATTTCGCTGTTGAGTCGTGAAAATGTCAGATCAGAGAGGCAGATGAATGAGTGGTGAGCGTTACTTTTTCATTTATAAAATTGGCATGAATACCAAATTCACCAATTAGGTGTCCCGCCTCCCAACTGGTTGTTCAGAATCGTTATAAATAATAAATGTTGATTTTAACCTATACCTAATTATTAAATGCGACTTTACTAACGCAAACAAACTACATATTTGACGTTTTCTAATTGTTTCTTCCAGTTCTTACTTAACCTTACTTCTGCTTTTGGGACACCGAAAAGTAAAGCTATGGTCGGTCGATATATAGTAAATTTTAGAATGGACTAATTACCATCATCATATCAGCCGAAAAACACTCACTGCTGGACAAAGGTCACAGCGCAGGTCGTGGGATCATTTCCCATCCAAGACAGATATTTATGTGAATGAACATGTCTCTTTTTTCTGAGTCTTGGTGTAATTATCTATATAAGTACATACATATTTACAAAATAAAAGAAGTATATCAATACTCTGGTTTCCATAGTACAAGCTCTGCTTAGTTTGGAATCAGACGGCCGTGTGAGAATAATGTTTTATTTTATCATCCCAGGATAATATTTTCATCATTAGGGGCGATATGCCATAATCGCCATGCTTGACAGACGGCTTGGAAATCGCAATATGGTGCACTTTATACAGATAGAGACGGTACTACCCGTTCTCTGGCAGATTATAATAGTAAATATCAAGGACATAACACACAGCGCCATCTAGTCCAAAATAAGCAAGCTTGCGCAATGGATAGAGATTCCTTATTTCTTCTAAACATACACATATCAAAAGACCCAAACCAAGACATCAAATATTTGTCATATGCGAGGATCGAACCCGCAACCTTTTCATGGCGCTGGTCGGTTTTGTCACCACATAGTAAAAATGCCGACCTAAATAGATTTTATTTGTATTATATATTGCATTGTTATAAAATATGCGGTCAGTAAAGTATAATACTAATAATGGGTAATTAGCAATTTTTCCTCATAGGAAAATTGGACTATAAGGCTGAAATAACTTTGTAGGAAAACCATGTTGCATCCAAATTATCGTTTTAATATTGTACTTAATGACAACTTTAGGCAACACACAGATTTCGGGAAAAAGTCGGGGCGCACTAAGAACAAATAAAGTGGGTCAAATCAAAATAAGGTCGTATTAAGAAATCACAGTGCATGCCGAAGATAAGGAGGAATGGTGAAAGATCCGATACAGTGAGTCCGTAGACACTTCCAGATCGGCCACGGCAATTGATGTCTAGGCGGGAGGCTTTCAGAAGGCCAATCCCTCAATAGCGAGATGCAGCACCTGGTGTGCACAAAAATGCTTGAAATCTATTGCTGTGGCCGATCTGCTAGTCCCTAAATAGACCCCGGACTCAGGTGGACTGAAGCTAAGATAGGTGGGGACTATCAAACAACCCTAAAAAAAGTATTTGTGGAACATCGGTCCAATCCATGGCCGACCTAACTTCAGGCCCGGCATTCCCTACCACATGTTCATGGCAGGATCTTAAGAATGGCACAAGCAGGGCAATCAGTGTGGCCACGTTCTAGGCCCCAAATATTTAATATGCTGGGACACTATTAACACACGGCCGTCTGATCCCAAACTAAGCAGAGCTTGTACTATGGAAACCAGCTAACTGATATAATACATATACTACTTTTCTTTTGTAAATACATACTTATAGATAATTACACCCAGACTCATGATGACAAACAGACATGATAATGTACACAAATATCTGTCCTGGATGCTAATTGAACCCACGACCTGCGGCGTGAAAAGCAAGCATTTGCCAACGACGCCAACAGGCCCGTCAATTTAAATAGTTTGCCATCGACATGTTAAGAAGAACAGCTCTTAAATTGGATAAATATCATAAAGAAGTATAGGGAAGAAATCTGGGCCAATAAGAACTAAACTGGATCAAAACAAAGAGAATGTAGAACTAGGTTCAGATTAAGTGCATACCGAAGACTGGAAGAAATGGAGGAAGATCTACTTTATTTCATAGTACGGGCAGTGGTAATCCTAGTTTCAGAATTGTTCAAGCTGCCCAGTAAGACTCTCTTACCTACTCCAAAAGCTATTATCAATTACTACAATTGGGACAGACAGTTTAACCGAGCCCTAGGAAGCACGGGAACGCGAAGAAATTAAAGCACTTGGGCGGACAGGCAACTATAGAATGACCGCCTGCCTAGGTGTTTAACCTCCCCGATCGCTTACAGATGGGTGAGCAACTGGCGTCTCATCGTGAGCTAATGATGATTCTGAACAACCAATTTGGACGGTGAACACCTCATCGCCTATAATGCAATATTGAATAATGTACAGACGCCAGTACATCCAGCTACCCCAATCTGTCAAATTTCTTTTATAGATTTTCAACTTTATTACAAAAGTATAAGGTTCACTTTCAATTGCAGAAATTTCACAGATTGGCGTAGCTTGATGTGCTGGCGTCTGTACAGTTCATCCACAACTCCTGACTGGGTTCTTTGGGGTTTGATTTGCTTAAACAGAAGAATTTAATTAATGTCTGGGAACTTATAATAATAATCAATTTAAATTTCGCATTGTGCAAAATGATTGCACCAAAGTTAATTTGATTGTATTTCTTTTGAATTTAACTGTTTGCAAATATTGAACTACTAAAGCGTTAAGAGCTTGATCGAAATGTTTTTCGGATTCTATCATTACTGCGTAATGCAGTCGTCAAATCTCATACAAAATCACGCGAGTCTTCTTCTCTTAAGTGATATAATAGTAATAATATTTAATGTTTCCTTCGGCATTATATCTTAAATTAAAACGGATTCGAATGATGAGATTAGCGGCGAATCGTTCTAAATTTTAATATAAGCTATTTATAGACTGTCACTAATCCTTAATAAGGAAAACCTTTTCTTATCTTATTTATATTCTTGACAAAACCAAGAAAGTACAGTGTATCCTTTGTATCATGTTTCTCATGGTACCAACTAAACACTATTTCAGCTTACGAAACACTGAATTCAAAATATGATTGATAAAAGTATGTTTGGCATTTTACAAAAGTGGGAAAATAGGATAGGAAAATATTTTTCTTTTTTAATAAGCCAACCGTTTAATAAACCCTGCTGGCTGTTTTAGAAATACATGGATTTTTGGACGGATTTTTTTTTATTAGTTTATTATGTTACTTGTTTGAAAACATAAAAACATGTGATCCACTTCTGATATAGACTAAGGATGGTCTATATCAGAAGTGGATCATATACTAAATATAACGGTGGATCCGACATTGTATTGATTTAAAGATACAAGAGTAATGATTGTGTTATAGGGGCATATTTTGTTGAACCTAGAGTCATTACATAGAGTTTACACTGTACTAAAAACTGCATGTAAGTTATAATATGAATGATATTAGTTCAAATATACATTAACATGTGCGTAACTTTTGTATTCTTATATAAATAAAAATCTTTCTTAACTTCAAGATATAGACTTAAGAATAGTAATTGTTATAAATCAAATTAAATTAATAAGCAAAAAATGATGGACTAGGATAATGAAAATCTGCAACAAGCCTTCCAGTTTTGTAATAAGCTGTTAATATCATCTATATGTTATAGAACTTGAAATTATAGCCTAAGATAGCATAATATCAGGAATTGTAAGGTAACTTACCCCAATTATGGCATTTAGTTCTGACATAGTGACTTGCTTAGCTCTTTCTACTGCAGATGCTACTGATTGTTGATGTTCTTGTGCTAAGAATGGCAACACTTGTCCTATTATACCACTCAACCTCTTTGCTATTTCTGTCTGTAAAACATAAAGAAAACATTGGAAAAATAATTCTGAATATACAGACAATACAGAAATCAAAAAGAAAATATTTAGGGTTACTTTTAAACTAGGTTTTACTAGTAAGCCTAATTTTAAATAATTAAAAAAAAATCAAATTCTAAGGGCAAAATATTTAGTAAACAAACTTTAAAGCTTACAAAGAACAATTTAAAACATATTCTTATTTATTTAATATACAATATTACAAAATTATAAAGTTTATGATTGCATTTAAAATGATACAAGTATGAATAAATTAAAACATGTCTAATGTTTTAAAAATGCTAAATTAATTATAACTAGTCTAGTCTACGTCTCAAATTGAATGTAATAATAACCAGTCAGCAACATGATACAAAAATATCTACAGCTTCGTCTTAAGTTTTACTGGAATTACTGTAGTATAGATTTCAGTTTATAGATTTTGAACTTCTTCACATAAGCATAAGGTTCACTTCCAATTTGGGAAATTTTACAGATTGGGATAGCTTGATGTGCTGGCGTCTGTACATCATCACCTAATTTGATGAAATTTGTTGAAAGTAAATAATGTTCAAGCCACAAAAACTAAGGTACAAATACAAAAATACTCATGGCTAGATACTCTCACCGGTCCATAAGTGATCGGCGAGGTTAACCAACTAGGCTCACGGTCAGTCCGTAGATGGATGGCCAAAGTGGTTTAATTTCTGAGCGTCTCCGTGCTTTGGATGGCACGTTAAGCTGTCGGTCCCAGTTGTTGCCATTAGGCAACAGTCGTTAAGCCATGTCAAAGACCTGCTGGGGTGGCTTGGACAACTCTGACACCAGGATTACTACTACCCATAAGATAAGTAAGTAATACAAAATTTATTTTAGATGACTTGTCCACATACCTGAATTTTTATTTAAGACAAAATTTGTTTGTGACATTAATAGTTTCAAATAAAAAATCCAACACACTGTCAAACATCTACACATCTAAATAGTGCGTAAAATTGTTTTATTGTGTATTTTTATATTAATTGCATACACTTGTATCCTCACATCAAGGCAAGCTATACACTTGTTGTTTATTGTAATAACTAGTAAGGCCACAGCCCAATTACACCAATGATTATATGTAAATGTAATTATGGACACTACTAGCACACAGATAGTCCATACAAATTGGTATGACTGCATTAAAACCATCAGCAAATATATCAGAATCTGGATTTGTTTCAAAAGTGTGTCAATATGCATGAGACTGAGCAACTAGTGAATTTACGTGCACTATGGTATGGTAGATAGATAGGCTACATGCAGAGTAAACTTAAATAAGTTTATTGTCTTTCGGATTTCAGTCTTATTCAAACTTAGGTTAAGTTCCGTAAAGACACCTTGGGTGAAAATTAAGTGTCTAACCTATTAGCCAATTTTTTTAGGCAGAGTATACAGGATCCAATTAAACTCAACCAAAGCAAAAGTGTAAAGGAAAAGTCCTAGGGTTGTACAGTCAAAGGCAAAAGTAGATCAAAATAGGACGAGTTTGGATTTATGAACAACTTTCTGTGCCCTGTGGTTTCAACCATGTTAATCTTTATAAATGATAGCCTATGAGTTATTATGATATGTAAGCTATCTTACTACAATGTTTCATCCCCGTTCTGTAGTATTTGTGTGAAAGAGTAACAAACTTTGATACATCCATATTCACAAACTTTCGAATTCATATTATTAGAAGGAAGTAGGGTTTTGTAATGGGGTGGGAGTATCATTAGCTAATATTTTTTACACTTAACAATCATGCCACAAGAACACTTCACCGCCACACTAATATGACCCAATTTACAATAATTTGCATAAAATATGGTATTCTGATAATCTCCTTTTACCATTGACTGTACTATTTGCAATGCAGTTGATTCACATGCTGGTCGATCAATCTTTTGCCTGGGTTTTGCTAGCATACATTGTTTTTATAGAGCACCCTGGTGATGTATAAGCATTAATTATATTAATTATCAGTATTATCCCATCTTGGTAACATGCTATTAATACCACTTTGTATGTAAGTCTTTGGCAATATGAACAGGGGCTCTGCTGGCTAAGTCGCCGAACTACGATTTCTTAAATGGCGTTCAAATAAACAATAGTTAAAAATGACTTAATCAAGCATTAAATCGGCTTTAACGTTGACAATCGATTCCGACCATCTATGACGTTACATTTGCTCATGGAAGCAGATTTAACAAGTGATTAAATCATTTTTAACCTTTATTTATTTGAAAGCCATTTAAGAAATCGATGTTCGGCGGCTAGCCAGTAGAGCCCCAGGTTCCATATTCATCCTTTCATTGTCATTACTCACACTTTACAATATAAAAAATTAAAATTAATAAATGCTAAGAATAATTACCTGTTTATGCATCTCCACATTGAGACCATAAGACATTTCATAATACTGTAAAGAAATAACTTGTATTAATAAATTCCTTGTCTTTTTGAAAAAAAAAACATTCTACCTAAAACAGAGCCTGTAGTGATAGATGTTAGCTATAAAAAAATAGAAACTAATCTCTGACATAGCAAGTTAAGTATTTTGACAGATCAAACTTTAGGCTTTTCTTTTTGGTTATGCCATAACAGCCTGTGCACTTGACTAATGTTGTTGTATTATAGATAAACTAGCTATGCCCAGCGGTTTCACCCGCATTAAAGTAGTTTCAGCATAAAAAAAGTAACAAACATACATCTATACTCACAAACTTTTGTATTTAAATATTAGAAGGATATGTACCTCTAGCGGTTTTGGCAGTGCTCACCGGAATAACTCACAAATGGTAGATTTTTTCCTACTTACTTGACACTTATCATCATATTTTGGACAATTCACACAATATCTTTATAAATTGTAGACTTTGAGTTATTCTGATGTATAAGCTATATTATTGTAAAGTTTCATTAAAATCCATGCAGTAGTTTTTACATGAAAGAGTAACAAACATCCGTCCATCCATACTTACAAACTTTCACGTTTATAATATTAGTAGGATTACACCCAGACAAGGAACAAATAATTGTGCTCATCACACAGAGATTTGTCCTGCATGGGGATTAAACCCACAACCTCAGGCTAAGCAGTCAGGTTCACTAACCGCTAGACTACTAACCAGGTCATTCAAAGTATGTTTACCATTCTCTCTAGTTCAGAATCAGATGGCAGTGTGTTTGTTATCCCAAGATATTTATAACAGGTCTAATTGTTTGATCAATAAGCAGAAAAATCTTTCACTTATTACTGCTGAACATATAAAACATTTTGGTCAATTATGACCAAAATGTTATTTACTTCAAGTATCTTCATTTAACCTAGATATTAAAGACGGCATAAGCTCTGCTTCAAACATAGAGTGCTTTTAAATGTTTATCCGCAACTTAGTTGAGTACTGAACTAAACTTACATTGCTATTAAGCAAATACACTATCTATATGAAAATTTTATATTGCCATGTTGTTACATGATAACATTAAGAACTAATCAAATACAACTAAGCAATGCTGTTATATTCTTCATCAAATATTTGATATTTGAATAATTATAATCTCAGGTTTTCATACAACATCATTATCAATAGATTAAACACTAATGTTTGTTTGCAAATCTTATTTGACATCACTACATAAACAATATTTGTCCATAGCTATGATAAATTACCATCACATAATGCCTCTGCATTTCTGTCTTCTCACTGGCTAGTTTCTCACATTCCAATTTCAAACTGTAAATAAAGAAAGAAGCACATATTGAAATTATCAGAATATCTTTATGGATGTCTCCGTTAAACTACATACTGGCAATGTTAATGATATTAAATGTACTTACGAATGATACTGAGCTTGTAGGAAACTGAATTCCTCTTTGATGCGCTCTAGGGTATCTGCTATTGTGAATTTTATGGGTCCTGCTGGCGGTTGAGGTCCCTAAACAAAAAATAAATAACTATAATCGGACAAATCTAAGTAGATTCCACAACAGGAGAAAAGTACGAAGGAGTTATGTTGTTAATATATCAGCAACTTAGTTAATCACAGTTTGTGATATAAATAAAAACAATACAAACCCGCACAGCGGCAGCCGGGTGCCGCGCTGCCGTTGGATACATTTTTAACAAATATCTATTCCACTAAAACCAATATACACAATCAAATATAGTTTTCTTTTGATCCGTTTGCTAATACTATCGGCACCATCTCATATAACACCCTCGACCGCTGCTATAATACACCAAACACCACAGAGACCGACTTACGCGCTATCGACAATGATATGCACAAACTTTGCCTCAAAACTTTTGAATTATCGGTCATTATATTGACATAAACAACTTTTAATTAATATTATCAATCACCATGCAAATAACGCAGTGAGTTGTAATTTAACAAGTATTTCTAGAAACAGTCAACAGATTTACGCAAAAATTTAACCATAAATCCACGCCGTATTTTTTGTTCAGCTGTCATGTCATCCATCATCATTCATCACGAAGTGACATTTTGGATTTGGAGCATGTATAGCTTGCTTTATATTGAAGCATAGAGTAACAAAATAAAACGGGGTGAACCAAAACAACATTATACAATCAGTATAGAAGATAACCTTTGAAGATAACTTAAAACATGATAATGGCTAGTCTACAATATCTTTAAGTCGATTGAAAAGTTACATTTGGGATAACATTTGTTGGAGGATGCAATTTTATTTATTAGATGCCAAGAGGGAGTCAGTTTAAAGTGATATCCATAAAATTATTATACCTATACCAAAGATATTATAATATCTTTGACCTATTCTAACTTAATGGTTAAATCCAAGTTTGTAAGGTTGCAACCCTTGTCCCACGGCTGTCATTTTGGAAAAAGCAAAGATATTATAATATAACAAGATTGCGCACTCCAAGATTTAGTTCAAAGTAAAATGAACTCAAAGTCTTTAAGTTACAGTCCATTTCTCTTTGTAGTGCACCAATAGGAAAAAACGGACCACTTGAGAGGCTCTAGTGCTGGAATCTGTCCCTGTCTAACAGATGGCCAGCCTAAAAATAACTTACTTGACGTATAAAATAGTAGAATTTTTGGTCAAACACCTAGGATTATGTTTTCATATAACTATAATTAAATAATTTTTATTTATATAAGACGTACACAACGTTTTTTTAAACTATGTCTTATTCTTTGATAGCTTTTTAAATACATTTAATTTGGGTTTAGTAAATTCAATAGCAGTATTTATAAGAAATGACGTTTACCACACTCAATTTGTAAACAAATATGGCGAATGTTTGTTTTGAAATTATTTATCGTATTGTGCTGCAATCCAGTTCCAATTTGCTTAAAAATGGTTTTAACTTGTTGCATGAAAGGGTGTTAAAGTGAGGGTCATCTGGGGAGTGGTATATCTTTTCACAAGTAAGTGTTATCTTGTAATGTTTCTATATTTAGGCTAAGTTCAGCAACAGGGTAACCATTCGTTACGTATTTAATGGATCGTTTTTCTAGATTACCCAAAAACGAAGAAATGAAAAAAAAATGGATGAATATTGTTCCCGGTAAATTTACAAAATACGTGGTAGTTTGTGGATTACATTTTAAACAAGAAGGTTTCATTACATTATCTATGTTTATCTTCAAAGAAATCGTTAATTTTTTTTAATTTAAAATATTTGATTTAGTTTTTTTTTTATAAATAGAAGTGTTCAGAATATACTATATTGTTTAGAGTTTACTTTATATTTATTAAACATAATCTGATATAGCAATTAACTGTTGTATTACAAATAACATTCACATTTGTTTCAGAGTTTTTGCACATTGACACAAAATACTATTGCCACTAAGCATACCTACTCGAGATTGTTGCCTCTTACAACAAACGATTTTTCCAACCTGTCGTAATGTATATTAGGTATTTTATTCCTACGTAATAATTGTCTGCTGTGTGGTGACGGCGACAAATATCAGAATCAGAATATCATCACCCCATCTCATCCCGTGGGGGGCGTAAAAGTCGACCCGAGGGAATATCTACCAGAGGACGGGAAGCAGCTTCCTTCTGAGTACTACGACCATCATACTGCGATCGCCAACCCAAGATGATTCTTGAGGGAGGCTTGTCCAGCAGTGGACTTATTTTAGCTGTAATGATGATGATGATGATGGATAATTGTCTATTTCACTATATCTAACACTAAAACGAGGCTACTGTTTCCTCGTGTCAGTGTTTGTTATGAGTAAGTAGGTAAGAAATAGACAATTGCTACACTCTTATTAATAATAAAAGATATAAAGTTATCTCAGTTGTTTAGACTAAGCCACTTAGAAGATATTTTCAATTAAGGTAGTGAGTATAGTACTATCCGTGGAATAAATTTAAACATCGGGCCTGTAGTCTATTAGTGTTACCTGATTTTCACAATCTAATCTATATTGAATATATGTATTACAATAATTATCCTAGAATACTATAGCCGACTGACACAAAACACTTGTTGCGAAAAAGAATATTAGTAAATAAAACATATAATATACTTGAAAACTGTTTGGATACATAACGAATATATAATATTTGGAAAGTCTACTGCCTTTGTCCAAAATATCTACCACTACTCACACTTATATTAGGCGGGAATTGTTCTATAAATAATTATAGAATTTCCTAAACGTTTAAAAAATCTACAAATAATCTTGGTATAATTTAATTTATATTGCTTGCAGAGAGGCATACAAAATAAAGAAAGTATAAGTAACGAAAACATCTCGAATACGTATACCTAGGTATGCAGTGGGCGAACAGTAACTTTGAAAGCACTGCACAGGTAGTATGATTATACTTCAAAAGTAAGTTTATTCATTCTCATAAAAACAAAATTTTAAATTTTGCGCGTTAAAATATTCGCATAATTCCACGACGCATGGTCACTCTATTAGAAGGAGATGCCATCCAAAACAGCGACTTCTTGCTCGGGCCGTTTTTGCTCCCTCAGTGCGCAATCTTGTTATATTATAATGTCTTTGGGAAAAAGGGGTTCAAATAGTGTTTATGGTTAATATGACGAACTTAAGGTCTCACAAAAAAAATAATTTAGGTACATTCGTTGAATTGAAAATAAAAGCTTTCTATAATCAATAAATTATTTTCTTAATAAATTGAATATTGGTTGTGCCACACGTGTCCGTTAAAATATGACCTAACTGACCTAAGTGTGTTAACTGATTAGTTTACGCACGAGTTGATAATACCTATTTGAACCTTAGATATTGGTGGTTTCTATTTCTAAAAGAGATACATAATTTAAGGCAATTTAAAACTTAATAAGAGATTTTTTACCCCCCTTTTATCTTATTTTATCTGTACGAGGACGTTTAATTTTGAAAAAATTACAAAAATAATGATTATTAAACCAATTAGAATTAACCACGGCTTTGTGGTAAATTTATAAAACGTGAAGGTGGGTGCTAGGAGTAAACCAACAAAATCCCTCTACAACCTATTAAAATACTTAGGATTGCCAAGAACTTCCGTAAGTTCTGTATTATAACGCGTATCAAAGGCGGCATTATATATCATACCAAATTTGGCTAGAAAGAGGGGGGAACACAGAGACAAAGAAGGTGAGCGTTGATGCATCACAGGGAGGCCCTTTAAACCTACATCTGAGTCGAACGGCTCAGACTCTGTCGAGTGTTCCCCCCTCTTCTACCTTGCGATGGACCTGGTTTCCGCATATTGAATCCATGGAATGCTAAGAATTAGGCCTTCTTTTACTTCCCACTAAAAATACGAGCTATGCCTATAAACATTATTGCACCTTCATCATCATATCAGGCGAAAGACTGCTGGACAAAGGCCTCCTCCAAGGATCTCCACAATAGCTGGTCCTGCGCTGCCCGCATCCAGCGGCTTCTCTCGAACCCGCACAAGATCGTCGGTACACCGATATTATTGCACCTTAGGTGCATAATTTTCAAAAATGCCCATATACAAAATGTGTTGCATAAATCTCTAAAATCCTTACTAAGTAGAGTCTCAATATATAGTTTTTTACTTAATTCTTTTTATTCTCTCTTTTATTCTAAGTCTTACTCACTTATAGAATTATATTAAAAAAACCGGCCAAGTGCGAGTCGGAATCGCCCATGAAGGGTCAAGGGTCCGTAGCAGCAAGTAACATAATATGTTATTTTTTATTTGTTATTATATTTGAGTTAATTGAACGAAAGGTAAATTGCGGTTTACAATTAATGACGTTTAAAAAAAATCTACTTACTAGATCTTGTTCAAACCATTATAGTCCTAATAGTTTCGGAAAAAAGTGACTGTGACATACGGACGAACAGACAGACATGACGAATCTATAAGGGTTCTTCTTATCTTCTCATATTTAGCAACTAGATTTTGTCTAGCTGCAGAATCATTCGCCGTTTAAGTCGTATTACCCGTGCATCTTTCAGCAGCTGGCATGCCAGCGCATTTGGATGGTGCCCATGCCTTATCTTGTACGTCTCAGCTTAGTTACGGATTTCCTCCCTTACAGTATTCATTTTTAAGTGCCCATGAATCTCATTATTTGATATGTACCATGGGACATTTGCTATAGTTCTAAGAATTATGTTTTGAAGGCGCTGTAATATGTTTACATTTGAGTCACTAGCACTTCCCCACAGCTGAATACCGTACATCCAACATGGTTTTAATATGCTTTTATAAATCAAGAAATTATTATCTATAGAGAGCTTGGAGTTTCGTCCCATTAGCCAATATAGGTTTCTGTATTTGATGTTAAGTTCGTCTGTTTTTGTTTTAATGTGTGTTTTCCAGTCAGACAGTGTTACTGTTTCTTGCCAAAATAGCTGTATCGTCAGCATATGTGGACATTGTAGTACCTGCTACCTTAGGCAAGTCTGCTGTTTAAATAGTGAAGAGCAACGGACCAAGAATGGATCTCTGAGGAACACCTGGCCTTATCTCATAGAATGGGGATGTGAAATTAATTACCTTCTTCTACCTGAAAAAAGGCGATCTGATAGGTACGACGACATAAGTACATAGTAACTGTTGTATTTAATCTTATATACCTAGTAATCCCTCGTGCCAATCTTTATCGAAAGCTGGCTGAATATCTAGGAACGCCGATGAACAATATTCTTTTTCTTCTAGAGTTTGTCTTATCACATTACATACTCTGTGAACCTGTTCTATAGTAGAATGGTATTGTCTAAATCCAAATTGATGGTCGGGAATCGTATTATTAGCAGCAAGCATTGGCAGAAATTTCTCTAGTATCTTTGAAAGAGTAGATAATAGGCTAATTGGTATATATGACGTGATTTCATGAGCTGGTTTTCCCAATTTCCTCTTTTTATGTTAAAAAAACCTCTATTTTTATCAGTATACTAAGTACATACTTAACGAAATATAAATATTAACAACCCCTACTTTACCCTCTATTTTCAAGATTAGGTTAGTATACGTAGGTATACTAACTTTATCATTGTTAACCAACGGTTTTCATGCTACTTAATTCAAAAATTCTTACCATCACACGATAATAAATTAAAAATATGTTGTTTTAATTTACAATATTACTAATTATTCGGATATTCAATGGCATAGTCTTATTGAAAAATCAATACAAACACATTGTCGAGAAAATACCTATAATATTATGTTTTTTAGAAATCGAAGTTAACGATATCTTAAGTGATTGTCTTATCTACCTTGAGAAGGTGAGTGGTTGGCTTAATGGTTTGGCTAAAAGACTACTTTTTACTTACCAGTGTAGAAAAAACAAGAGTAATTTAATTTTGTTTATGATTATTTTGGTTACAGTGTTTCCGAACTTAATGTCTATTTTGTTGACATCCCACTTTAGAATAGATGTACTAATTCAACTTAATTCAATTAAATTTCAAATAGAGTAAATGTTATGAAGCGAAATAATAAATTACTTTTTTAATTAGGTTCTAGAATTGCCAGGAATGGTACTACAGTTCAAAACGTACGAGTTGTATCGTATTGTAGTACATATCCAATAGTCTTATTATATATAGTCAGTATTTCTTTCTCGTTTGTTATAGAACGATTTGTTTATTTGGATTAATTCAGAATTCATTTTGTATCCCCAGATGAAAGTTAGTAAGGTACACAGGTAATTTAATGTATTCCAATTGTAATTTCTTACATTAGCCTATAAAAAATCTACAACATATACACAAATAATAAATGGGCTTAGACTTGCCCATTTTTTATTTCATGCCTTCACAATGCAGTGCCAGTCAATAGAGACAAGCGATACGATTGCTCTAACCATAGTCTATTAAAAATATTTTATATGCTTCTGGATGGTAAGGTCTGGCAACATTTTATGTTGCGGCGAACAGAAGCAAAAGTGGCAGATCGTCGTCGCGCTGCAGCTGTTTGATGAGCGAAGGAGGTTGCTGCTCGAAGTGTTTTGAAGTTATTGACTGGTTGCTTTGTTTTAACGTGATATAGTGCATTTTCAATGATTATTTTCAGAAGAAAGTGCTGTTCTTAAAGTGATATTCAGTTTTTTTGTGAAGTTATTTGCGTAGCAAGGAGAACCGTCATGGATTTCAAAACAGTCGTTTTCAACGCTGCACGAGATGGGAATCTTACGCGACTGAAAGTAAGTATTTAGCGTATACCAACACACCTTAATGACTTCAGCATTCTTTCAACGTAATTAGTAATTAATTAATAAAATTAGTGATTTTTATTCAATTAAGTAACGTTTTAGCTTCTCCGTTTGTAACTGTAGAAATTACAGTTACTTATATCCACGTTTATTATTATAATTGCTCGTTCATTACAACGTGATTACATTGAATAACAGTTTACACGGGAAATTTATGACTTGCTTCCTACTTATTGCTTTTATTTTTATGATTAGTTTTCATGAATTCATCATATTGTATACAATGAGTGCAGTTATTTATAAAATAAACGGAATTTATGAAAATGATGGCATACCTGCATTATATATAAGGATACCTTTAGAGTTTAATAGGATAAAGGAATCTTCATCTGCATGAATAAAAGATTTTTTATGAGCTATCTTACTAGTCATTTATTTATTTATTATATTTAAAGGTTTAGGAACGGTTGCAACAGTGTTGCTCACTTATACATTTTATATTATTGCAAAAATATAATACTTAAGTAATTATTCACCTATTTATAGGTAAATTGTAGTAGATCCAATTGTTTCTATAGAGCCATGGCTATCTTGCCCGCTCCTCTACATTAAAACTCTTTAGAACAGAGCATAGAATAGTTAAATATTGTCACATACATTTGATGTAACAAATTATATGACAATTAAGAGTACTAGAAATAGTTATAGTAGATTTGGCTTTTATAAACCTAGAATAATTAGCTTTTGATCTATTTTATTTATGGTGATCGAGTTAAACTTGATTCTTCATGTGGTTACAGTGCAGCATGCCATATTGTTATGGGAGTGTAGTGTCTGGGTCATATCATTCAAATGTACATTTTTGCGGCCCTATTGGCTAACAATACATGGCTGATTCCTGTGCCTTAATATCACTACCTATCAGGGTTGTGGGCAATATTATTGTAAGATGAGATTTATAAGATGATAAATACCACTAAAGATGTTTGTTTCTATCAAAGAATTTAAAGTTCTTGACAATTCCACATCTGTTAGTCTATACTAATATTATAAAGAGGTAATGTTTGTGAGGTTGTGACTTTGTAAGGGGTAATCTCTGGATCTACTGAACCAATTTTCAAAATTAGCTACGTTTTTGTGGACTGTCATAGGCTATGAAAAATCCATCTTTACTTAAACTTGAACAATGTAATACAAGTTGTGGGACAAACGGGCAGGGACAAAAATATTTATAATGTGGAACGAAGTCCACGGGCACTGCTAGTAAGTTATAAAAGGATTACCCCTTAGTAAAGGAGTCCTGTCTTCAACAGCATCACATGTTTGGAATGTTTATTCTTATTAGTTTTAAAGATTCAATAATGAATTAAGCTAGCATATGTACATGCCTTTTCTTTTTGTAACTTCTAACTTATGTATTTATTTTCTGTGTGAAAGAATAAGAAAGATTAGGAAAACATACCACAGATTGACTATACAAACTGGAATGAACATATAAAGTTGATTTAGTGGGATTTGGTTACATCATGATTCAATAAGGTGTTTAAAAACCAGTTGATATGTTTGAGAAGTAGGTGGTGATCTGAGGTGTTGCAGAGGATGTCAGTCTCCAACTCCTCTTAGAAATGCGTGGTTTTTATTAGAATCCACTATGAGAAGGTCAATTGAGAGATGGTAAGACATCTCTATCACCAATAGTTATACCATGGCTTAGTCTCTTGAACTCCACCGAATTAAAGGGGTGTGACTTCCCCTCTTACCTCTGTGCCTATCAAGTCATAATGTTTCTTAATTCTTAATCAATGGTGTCTAAACTACAATGATATTCTGCAAATTTTATTTCTCAGCAATAGTATAAACTAACCATATCTAGAATATAGAAACCAGAGACAATAATACTTACTGTAACTATTGTAAGTGTTACATCAAATAAAGACTGTCCCTGATAAACTATCAGTGCTATTAACATTGCATGACCTAAGTCCCTCCTGCATTTTAATTGCTTCAATTGCATTGTGATAAGTTGGACTATTCATCACATGATCTATTTTGCAGTAAGACTCGAGTCTGCCCTGATGTTGCTATGTGGGAGTTAAACTGGGAAGTGCGTTACAATTTTGACATACTTTCTGTTGTTTGAAAAATATACCCCTTATACTAAATATTTGTAGTGAGCCTCTAGGTTCTGAAAGACATGAAGTTACAATGTAAGTTGCTTAAAATTATTGTGTTAAATAGAAATAATGGTGCTAATTGATACAGTATATTCAGTGTTAACTGATTCCATGCGAATGGCACCGCAGAGGCGTCAACAAAAGTTATCTGTGGCGCCTCTGCGGTGCCATCCGCACGGAATCCACTGATACACTGTGCTTAATAAAAAATACAGTACTTTGAATACAAACAAAGGTTAGTGTAACTTGCTTATAATTATGTTGTACTTAATAATTATGGTGCAAATTGATCGAATTTTATGTTTAACACATTCATTGCTAGATTAGGCCAGTGCCCCATTGAATCACTACACTGATTAGTAAAAATACAATACTTTGAATGTAGACTTGAAGATTCAGTGTAATTTGCATAAAAATATTGTATTAGGAATAATGTTGATGCCAATTGACATAGTTGTATATTTAACACATTCAATACCAGTTAAGGCCACTGACCCATTAAAGAATATGCATATTTTTTACTTAATTCATCATCATCATGACAGCTGAATGATGTCCACTACTGGGCAAATCTCTCTTCCAAAGATCTCCACCGTGCAGTTGTGTTGATCATTCAGAGAGATATGCCATACTCGCCATTCTTGTTGCCACAAGTTCGCAGTATGATAGTCATAGTACTCAGAAACACTTACTAAATTAACCCCAAGAAAAATGTAACAAGTTAGAGAATAGAAGTTCTCTCCTTGTATTTTCTATATCATTTCAAATTAATCCCTTTATCACCATGCCAATTGTGTCCTAGATGCTGGTGAACATGCTCCGATGAGAGTGTGGAAATGCATATACTAATATATTGTAGCTAATAATTTACCTATTAGTGAAGACCTGTTATTGGCTTTTTGTCACTTATTATATTGTTAACATTGTAAATAAATATCATCATCATATCAGCCGAAAGACGTACACTGCTGGATAAAGGCCTCCCACAAAGATCTCCTCAATGGCTAGTCTTGCGCTATTCAGATCCAGTAGTTTCTATAATAATATATATGTATATACTAATGATAAATGCCATCTTAAAAAAGTTTAAATGCTATTGTTACATCACTAAGGGCATTGTAAATCGGATACTGTTCATAAAAATACATGCTACTTCAAATAATTTATTTAAAAATATGTAAAACATCAAAAAATCTAAATGCCACTAGTAGTAATAAATTGGACATTGATTAAGTTGACTTGTAATGACCAAATATTTTTGCTATCATAGTGAAGGTTAGGATAAATTTAATTTGAATGTAACCTAATGCTATTGTATGTAAGAGAGACTTATTGCTAGTTGCTCTCATGGATTTCATTAAGCAACCAGGGGCTCTACCTGCTAACCACACCGAACATTGATTTCTTAAATGGCGTTCAAAATAAATAAAGGTTAAAAATGGCTTAATCAATCGTTAAATCTGCTTCAACGTTGACAATCCATTCCGGACCATCTATGACGTCACATGTGCTCATGGAAGCCGATTTAATGATTGATTAACTTGTTTTTAACCTTTATTTATTTGAACGCCATTTAAGAAATCGATGTTCAGCGACTAAGCCGGTAGAGCCCAAGTCATGTGATTGGCCTTTTGATAATTGACCAAAAGAATTGGTTAAGTTTCTGAATGTGTCCATGTTTATGAGGGTATGTTAAGCTGCCCGTCCATCTGTTGTCATTAGATCACAGTTGATAAGCCATTTCCGATGCCTACTGGTGGTGGTCTGAAGAACTATGTTGCCAGGATAAAATTATGGCATGTCTCCTATTTTTTGCGGAACCATGTGTCTAGTTGTGGACTTAATTTCATTAGTTTAGTGATAATTGTATAGCTATGTAAGTCTTCATTATCAAGATGAAGACTTGCAAAGCTATAAAATAATCACTAAACTTTAATAGAATTTAATGCCATTATATTAATTGTTTGATAAGTTATTACAGTCTACACAGTAGCTGTACAGCAGATTCAAAAGGAGCGGGTTGTTTTCTGTGTAATAAAATTACTGCAACACTAACTTATCTGATCTATAGATCTGAATTGCTTTTCTTTAATAATATCTTCTATTGTCTCTTTTATCTAACAATGTCATCTATTTACTTATAAATTTGTACTAGAATGTAGTTTTTATTATTCACACAATTACATTGTGATCTAATTTTCATGTTCTTATTTCTTTAATGTAAACAAGTTTAATTCCGCTATCCTACTAATATTATAAATGGGGAAATTTGTGTGTGTGGGATGTATGGATGTCTTATATAATGTATTCAACTATATTACTACAAACATGTTCTGACTATTTACAAGCGCTTTTTTAAAGTGTACGTGAATAAATACCTTTTTTATTTATTATTTTATTTATTATACTTTTTCACGAAAAATCTAGGAACGGATTTTGATGAAACTTTGTAGTAATATAGCTTATATATCCGAATAACACATATGCTATCATTTATACCGTTTAATGTGGGTGAAACCGCGAGTTTTTTTACACATATCCATTTCTTACTTTCTCATATGTAGTAACTATTGAAGTCTTAAATACCTAAATTTGTGTTATGACTGTCCGTCTCCATCCCTCTAATATGACTAAGGAGGCGATGGATGTGTCGGCGGCACACATCCATCGCCTTCTCCGCACACGTCGAATTTGTGCATAATGTGGTATATTTTATCGTGGTTGACACAAGTGGCTTTCTTTGTAAATGGATTCAGTTGAAATCCTGTTTGTTTGAGTGAAATTAAAAGCTGTTCTTTTGCAGTTAACATACATATCCGTTAGTAGATGACTTCTGTCATGAATATAATATTAATGCAATTTGATGAGTAAGAAAATAAATGCCAGTGCCACTTCCCTCTAGAGCAAAGCGAGAGACAGAAAGATATATTTAGAACGTCCTTCTTCTTTAAGTCTGTTAGTAATAATATTATTAGGCTAACTAGGTCTAGGAATAGAAAGTGCTCCTGTGTTTGCGTACACACTTGTGCACTATAATATGTCCCGCAAAGATGGCTAGTGTCCATTAAGATTGGCCGCTGTGGCCGAAATTCAGCTAGGAGGATATTATCATTATTAGCCGCTATCTGTAACACACAATACAATAGCGACATTTCTCTAATAAATAGACTTAAATGAACTGAGCAACCAATTCCTCTCCCCGTAATTAAGTCCACCTTCTCGTTTAAATCTAACAAATTGAAAAGATCCATTGAATTTGCATATAATTAAGAATACCAGACGTCGTGCTCAAAATAATAATGACGCTTTAGCTAACGAATGACAATCGATAGGTTAGTATAGTTAGCAACATAAGTAGCTCACCACACCTTATACTCGTCTTTTTGTAATAATAATATAATAATATCTGGGGACAATGTCACACAGATCATCCTAGCCCCAAACTAAGCAAAGCTTGTACTATGGGTGCCAGGTGACGATATACATACTTATATAGATAGATAAATACTTAAATACATAGAAAACATCCATGACTCAGAAACAAATGTTCGTGCTCATCACACAAATATTTGCACTTACTGGGATTCGAACCCAGGACCACCAGCTTCGTAGGCAGGAGCACTACCAACTAGGCTACGGTGACCGTCAAATTCATTTGGACTTGCGATATCTTTACGCATTTGTCAGAGCAGTGTAAAAAGTGCAGTGTTATTAAATTATATTTTGGGCCAACTAGCACACTGCCATCTGATCCCAAACTAGGCAGAGCCTGTACTTTGGCAACCAGAAAATTGACAAACAATATGTTAATTTACATCAGTGGAAGCACTGCCAATTACCACTTTGTCTCCTTGCAGTGCTTTGGTTCATCCACGGTTGTCTGGAAGAGATTGCTACATTAGCGATAAGACCGCTGTTTGTACCTTATAGTTATAAGAAAATTCATGTTACGATGTGATATTTTGATTTGGTGCAGTAAAGTGTATCTATCTATCTTATATATTTCTAAATATAGATCATTATACCCAGACACAATACAAATAATCTTGCTCATCATACAAAGATTTGTCCTGGATGGGGATCGAACCCACGAGCTCTGGCTTAGCAGTCAGGGTCACTCAACTTTTTCTAAAGACCAGGGTCTGGTTGTTACTCCGATTTCTTGTCTTTACACAAAGATTTGACTGACTGTCCCGTTTGTATATAGTGTTAGTGACCCTGACTGCTAAAGCAGAGGTCGTAGGTTCGATCTCCACCCAGGACAAATCTTTAGGCGATAAAGATTAGTCCTAGGTGGGAATAACTCCGTGCCTCTGTGAAAATTACGGTTCGATTACTCTTGGGGCGCAGTGGTTAAGGTATTCGTCTTGCCACTATCTCTTTACTCCACGTACTTTGCATAGGACAAATATTTGTGTGGTGTAAAAGGTTGTTCTGAGTCTGGGTGTGCTTTGCCTTAGTTAAAAGACGAGACTTTTTTCATTAATCTTTAAAAAGAAGTCACGCACCGGTTTATTGGTTAGTTGGTCATTACAGTAGGTGGTCAGAAGTCTAATAGAATTTGACACCAGGTCTAACCGCTTTGACTAACCTAATCTATGGAATTCGAGGTCAGACGGCTGTCGCGCACTTAATAGCTTGCTAGGTTTCACTGAGACTCAATATAATAGAAAGCGAAAAAATCTTAGAGGTTTGCAACACTGCAGTCTTTGACGCGCACAAAACGGCATTTTTTAAACAACGCGTTATTTAATCCGAACTGAATACTAGTAATTAAGGGATGTTTTTTTGTCCAAGCTTATATAAGGTTTATTTCTGATAGCTAGCAGTATTATCCACGAATGGAAGCAGGCTCCAATAAAATCCACTAGAAAAACGAAGAATACACCCGATTCAATGCAACCCGAATTAAACTAATTTGCATTTAATTCTAACATAGGGCTTACGTTCTCACGTCTTGGACGACCCGGTCGACGAAATCATCACTTACAAGCATGTCAAGACAATTAGATACTCTCGTGACATACATATCGTACTTAGCGGTTGAGAGTATCACCGCAAACGCGCCGCGCCCACCAGCGTCTTCCAAGACCCTTTGTTCGTATCGAAGAAATGCTCTCTCCGATCCTAAATCGAACGAAGCGCCCGCATGTTCGCGTATTAACGTAGAGCAACAGTTGCAAAAAATGTTCCTAAAATCAATGACCCTCTCATACATATACCCGTCAGTAGCCGCCCAGAGTCGAGGTTCGAACTCCAAAGAGGGTGCCTTCTGGCGCGGGTACTTAGTTGGTAGTTTTATTTGCTGGACGGATTGACCACACGCTCGCCTCTATTATGCGGTGAAGCAGTGAAAGTCTCCCTAAGCGAACTGTAAACGTCATTAAAAAAAAAAGTAGTTCTTATGAAAGGACAGGAAATCTTTAGTTGTGTCAATTTAGTTTTGGAGCGAAATACTGAAATAAAATGAGCGACACGTTTGAACCTGTGGACTAATAATGCGCCCGGTGCGCATATTAAATGCGCGTATAATAAGCAGTTTTAGTCGTTTGACAATTCTATGTATCATCATCATCATATCAGCCGTAAGCCGCCTACTGCTGGACAAAGGCTTCCCCCAAAGATATCCACAATCGCCGGTTTTGCGTTATTCGTATCCAGTTCTATATATGCCCAGTGCCTCTAGCACGAGTTCCGCAGTTTACTTACTCGATCACACGTACAGTTTCCTCCCATACATTGAGCACCAGCGCCTCTCGCGGAAACTATTAAGAACGAAAACTCTGGTGCTCAATGTATGGGACGTAACTGTACGTGTGATTGAGTAAGTAAACTGCAGGAACTCGTGCTAGAGGCACTGTTCTTTTATACGATCTAGGTATATTTCAGAGGAATTTAATGACAGGTGTTTTAGAAATGAATGCCAGTCTTTACCAATTAGCCCAATTTTCAGCCCAAAATGTGAATCAATTCAAAAATAGGCTCGAAGAATATATCAGCTGCAATAGAATCTAGTGGAGAAGAGCTACAGGCACTTACCAGTTGAATCAACTGCTTGCCTGTTCACTAATAATTATAATTATTATAATATAGCACTGGACCTATGTTTAGTTATTTCTGTTGCTGACTGTACGTACATTATTTAAGTTTGAATCATTTGTTATCCCGTAATGAAGCAGTGCCGGTGTCAGCTTCCTTCATTATACGATGAGGAAGTGAAACCACTTCCTTTATGTAACGAAAGGTAGTTGATGCTAGAACAGACTTGATTGTGACTGCGTAAGTCGTCTATATCTTAGGGTCCAATAGTAGAAAGATTAAAAGAACCCTTTTGATGCGACGCCTCCCATTCCTCTGTGACACAGCGGTATATTTTAATTACTTAATAATTAAAATACAACTTAAATATATTTTAATGTAGTTCAACGAAAATATATAGCACGTAAAAATCTAAAGAGGCCGAACCATTGAGTCGAAATTTCATTTAAATGGCGTCATCGGAAGGTAGTTTTGTAGTAGTTTTGAGTTTTACATTCTGATGTGTTAAAAGAAAATATCATTCCTTCTCCTCTTTGTAGTTTGCGAATATTTCTAAAATGGAACGGTGTTTTATACTTCCACAGCTCTCTAGAATACATAAAAAATCCCTCTAAAGTCAAGTTAGTAATGCGGTCTGACTTATTGTTGGTATCTAAGTAAAGATCTTTAAATATTTATATTAAAAACAGGGTCGTACGGAACACTCATTGCTCGAAACGAGTTGCGGCTGGACAATTTTACGCTCCAAGAGCAGGTCGACCGAAGAAGAACTTTACCGAATACCGTAGCCAGATAATGTCCAGTTACTACAGTGGGTTAGGTCGCCAGATCTTATCAGGGCGGGCAGATAACGTGTGGTTATGGATGCTCTGGATGTAGCAGGCGTCACACTTTGTCTACAATTATATGCGGGATCTATTTGTGGCGCAGTCGATGTGCAGTCAGGCCTCGACTGCGCCACAAATAGATCAGGAGTCTGCAATCCAGAGAAGTCCCAGGGTACATGTCCCAACCATCTGGGGCATGGCTCCGCATACCCGCGTTCCCGGGGCTCTCGCCACCAGGCGCCAAGAGAAGTTTACGGTTAGGTTTAGTCGGTGGGAGTCCGACATACCCAGCTGCAAATACTATTCGGGTGGCATACGTAGGCATTCCCCCACCGATAACAAAAAAAGTTGCTGTACCTAACAGACTACTAGTCATTCGAATTCTTCTGTAAGATCAAATCACGTAAAAAGACCTTTTTTAATTAAACAGTATTGCTATAGTTAATACATATGTATATTCAAATTACATTTAAGTAATGTCAATTAAATAACCTTCCCATTAATTAGTGGATTTAATTTTAGTTGGGCCACACTTGAGTTTGCCGGGTCACCAACCTGACAGAGCACATGAAAATTGATATTCTTGTAGACTGTTCAAATTGCAGCGCGCAATAAAAATACGTTTCACAATAATGCGCTCGCTAAAAATATAAATGCGTTCTTTGATACGGTTCGTAATGATGATGGTGGCGAGATACGAGAGGTAGATAGCGCTTTTCACTATTGTAATAAATACGGTAGGGTACGTATATATATGTCGTTCCAAAGATATAGAAAATAATGTTGAATACCCCACCTAATAGTAGGTGTGTAAAGGAGGAGATGGCACTTAACGGGGGTAGAGAGCACATCATTTGGTTGTATTAGACTTAGTCGGCGAATATCACTACACCATCTTATCATCATCCCTAAAGGTGGACAGAATTACATTGGGAGGGCCTTGGCGAGACCTTTGTCAAGCAGTCGACGTTTTTCGGCTGAAAAAGAAATCGTGGGTTCGATTCCCAGCCAGGACATATCTTTGTATGATGACTGATGAGCTATTCTTTGTCTGGGGCTAATCTAGCTAAAACACGTATGTATTATAGATAGTTATTAATATATAAGTATATTTATCGGTTGTATGGTTGGCTTTGCCTAGTTTAGGATCAGATGGAAATGTGTTTAAACTTATTTTTATGTAATTTTAATTAATTAATTATTAATTATTTAGGGACCATGTTTGTTTTTGAATTGTTGAAGAACTTCGTTAAAAAAACTAATAGTTTATAACTGATCTGTCTTGAACCTACATTCTGGTTATCGTCATATTGTGCGATTATTTCGCTGTCAGATGGACAATAATAATTCTCCGTAGGGAAAGTAGGTAACAGATCGTCGACCCCATTCAAGCTTATTTACACACAGGCACCAAGTGGGCGTAGTACATACCTTGTACGTAGGTTACTACCTACTAAATTAGTGATTCAGCGAAGAAAATTCAGCTTAGATTATTCTAAAAGTGAATGGCTCAAGAGAAATCTTAATCTGTTTGCTCCCAAGTTTCTATTTTCGGATGATTGAGTGTCTTGCAGCGGCGTTGCTTTTTTAGTAGATTGCATGAAGGAGTTCTATAATTTTATGTAAACTTTTTAGCTGTAGTTTTCAGTTTTATGTTGTGTTGAATTCTTGGTTTGTTTTGTAGGAATGCTTCACCTGTCTATTTGGCTGAGGTAACGCAGAATCATGAATTTTGTTGCCTGCCAAGCATCAATCAGCGGAATGAAATGAGACGGTGACCGATCGTCTATAAATACGCACTTCAACCTGGTGAAATAATGTAAACAATAATTTTGAATATCTTACAGAGATGAAATTAGCTAAACATTGGGAGCAAACATTTGCATTTCTCGGTTCAGTTGACTGTCAACCGCAGATAGTTACGCCCTTGTTTCAAAAACCCAGTCACTCCATAAAGTGTTTTGTTTATAATAGTAATAACATAATCTCCGTATCAGCCCTGAGTCTGGAACATATTCAGGTCATCCCTATGCCTGGGAAAGCACATACAGCCTGCACCTGACCTCTTTTCGGTCGATTCGGTTAGCCCCTCCTTTTGAATTATGACTTGGAGGAATATGGAGTGCATATTTGTTTGTGCCCTATAAAATACCCCGCTTTCATAGCTAGTCTCCACTAACGAAATTCAACAGAAGGAGATAAAACTACCGGGTTAATAATTTTTAATACATTTTGAATTTATTTAAACTTCTCTTTGTACTTAACAATGGTAATGGCAAGAAAACTGCATTAAATAAAGTAAATAAAATTGGTTTTGCGACTATCGATTTATTAAACGCATTAATTCGTATTCTTTCAATGACACGATTTTCATTAGTATTTAATTAATCATTTATTAACTGAGTGGAATTAAAATAATAAAAAAAATCCTTCATCAGAATCATGTCAGCCAAAAGTCGTTGCCTCTAGGAACAAGTAGCTCCACTATGCCTGGTCTTCCGCTACCCGCATCCAGCGACTTCCCTCGACCCTCATAAGATTGTCCTACCACCTTGCCTAGCAGCTGTCGTTTCTACGAGCGATTTGCCCTGCTAGCTGCCACAGTTTGGCTAACATGTAAACATTAAAAACAGTATCTGTTTACATTTATATATATTAATATATATGAATAAAATTCACAACACCCGCATTTTGAAAATGAATTTCCGTATTGCAGGGGTCTTTTTTACACAAACATGTCATTCACGGATACGAAGTACACCCAGACTCGGAAAAACTACCCATGGGTCACACAAATAGTTGTTCGGTGCGGGGACTGAACTGACTGCTTGTGTGGTGCAACGATTAAGACAGTCGCCTAGCTAATTCGTGGCCCGTGTTCTATTCCCGTGTAGGACAAATGTTTGTGTTACCCATAAAAAGTGATCCTGAGTCTGGATGTCTGTCAATTATATGTTTGTAAAGTAACCCGCGAAACAAAGATTAATTTCCCTAGTGCAGGCGTTGTCTTATAATAATAATATAAAAACTCCAAACACGAGGGCGAGTAGCGAGACGACTTTGTTAACCACCGCGCCGCAAGTGCATTCTTATAATTGTTTTTTATTTAGAGAATCTTAATTTGATAGACGCGTACTGAGAATGCCCACTAGTTTACTAATTAGTTTCAAATTAAAAATTAGGGTTCAGCTGAAGTAATTGCTTCTTTCTTTCTCGTGCCTCTTTTAGATTCCTATTACAGATCCCAGTTTCATCAAGTTGGTGCCCAGACTAGGGTTACCATATCTCAGGATTTGTCCTGAGTTTTCACCATTTTTAATTCTTCTCAGGATTGCGGCTGGATTTGCAAATCTCATGAAATATAAGTATTTTCAAAAAAATACAGCCGCGATCGTCCCTCCTTCCCTACTATTTAAGTGCGATGTACACGTGAGCGAGATCCGCAGTGTATAAAAACAATAAAATTACGACTTTTTAAAATTGTTAAGTAGGTACTTTTGAGAGAAAATTCTCAAACTAATAAATATCAGAATTATTAAATGGAAATCAGGACTTATCGGGACTTTTGATTTTTTCATTTGGTTACCCTAACCCTGACTGATGATTAAAATCGCTTGGTCGATCAATTAGTGATTGTAGTGACGTCGGTTCTCCGAAATTATGAGTTTATTGTTCTTGCTCAAATAATTATTGTTTTGAAAGACGTTCAGTTTCTTTATAATATAAATTTTAATAAAATGTTTGTATCGCATTGTTATAGGTGACTTTACCTGCGGTGGGATAGTAATAGGCTACCTTAATCACAATCAAACAAAAAATCTAGTTAGGTTGATAGCAGTTTTGGAGTTCATTACCAAGGGAACAACGATGACGATGCACTTCAATGACAGGTTACTGCTTATCCTCGACGCAGGTACTCCGTCCACGTCGTTTCCTCCTTCCTCCTTCCTAACCCGGCTCGAAGGACCAAGCAATATAGGTGCGATGGTCTCCCCGCAAATAAAAGAGCTAAAAGCGTCTAAGCGTTATTGGCTCTATCTGAAAAAACGCCCCTATGATAATTTGTACCTAAACCGATGTAGTGTATATAAAATATTTGTTTCTCACTGACTACTGCATAAAATAAAACATTTCTTTTTCTACATTCTTATGGGATCACTATTAGATTTTTAGTGTCTCTGTAAACTGCGGCTCATTGATTTGGTTTCACCAATCTTAGAGTACCGCAATTCCCTGCGACATAATGCAACGAAAAGCATCTGCGCCCGCACATCTGTTGGCCGATACATTCGCCACGTGTTCTCTTTACGAGATTTAAATATGTGAACGTATTTAGAGCGTTGCTTACTCATCCTCCAGTGCGAATGCAAGTTTCGAGACCTGACATGCATCGGAGTTTATTTCCAAAGTGACTTAGTTTATTAAGAAACGGTCCAATTTGAAAGCGAGCCGTTTGATGTGATAACCAGGTCACTCACGGTTTATGAAATGACGAAGTGATTAATCGTTTTTAGAAGCTATCATATAAAAAGAAAAAGATAATTATGAATACTTATACTGACTATCACTTCATTAGGTCCTTCTTCAGTTAGCTCTGAGCTTAAGTGGCTAGCTAGCAGAATTTAATGAGTGATTGCCATCTGACCCAGTTACCTATGGGCAACCAGTAACCTAGAAGGCTTCTGAATACCTGTATCAATTGTCATAAATAATAATGTTCTCATAACACACGGAACTGATGGCTTGACATGCTCTCCATGTTTGGTACGGGAATGGAATGCGCGAGTTCTGTGGCGCATTGGCAATATCATTTGGTTATCTATACAAATAAATAAAATTGTAGTGTCTGTTTGTAATATTGAAATAACCGGTTTTTACTACATAAATATTAATATATATACGGTACATACACCAAAATAACATTTTTTACAATTTTTGTCTGTCTGTCTGTCTGTTTGTTCCGGCTAATCTCTGAAACGGCTGAACCTATTTTGACGGGACTTTTATTGGCAGGTAGCTGATGTAATAAGGAGTAACTTAGGCTACTTTTATTTTAGAAAAAGTCTTTTATTTTACTAAAAACCAAAAAAAACGAAATAAACTAATTAACACGCGGACGAAGTCGCGGGCACAGCTAGTTTATAATAAATCGCAACTGGCAAAAAGATACAAATATATAATGAGAATACAAACATTACGTGATACCGTGTTTTTAACTAATTATCAAATTCGGCAATTAATTAGATTTTCGCGTGAGAGAGCGACAAAATACCAGCCTTTGTGCTGATAAAAGGGATAACAAGATTAAAGCCATTATCATTAATTTATATTAAGTATACGTACCTAAATTGTATTCTAGAATATTTCTGTTTAGAGTTCAATAAGAAGAATAATATCAATACCTACCATTCTACGTAGTTTATTTATAAATCGTATTTAACTTGGTTTTGCTTCAACGTGAAAAGGGAAACGAAAATGTACGCCAAATAATGTTTTTCTTTCTTTTGACGACAACTCCGTATAGATTTTCCTTTGTCGCCGGGCACAATTCAGGAACAAAAAGCACGCCCTGACTCGCTACAACTATATATGTGCACAGAAATAATTGTCCTGTGCTGGGATCGAGTAACGAGGCAACTAGTTTAACCACTGCACTTTATAAAAATTTTACTTCTCGGTAATTGTACCGATTCTACTCGACTGTCAGCATCGGCTTGGCAATGAAATGAAGGAAATTAATATTAATAAACTGCAAAATAAATTTGAGTCTCTAGATAATGCCCGATCAATGAGATCATGTAATCAAATAAGCTAATTTCTCCGATTTTATTAGTTCGATACGGTAGATCGATTTTTCACCATTCAAAAGTTTGGAGACAAGGTCTGATTTCTGTTGAAAAGTCCTGAGATTTGTTACAGTTTGAGTAATTACTCTTAAATAAGTACGTTTAAGAGTAATTACTCAAACTGTAACAAATCTCAGGACTTTTCAACAGAAATCAGACCTTGTCTCCAAACTTTTGAGTGGTGGAACAATTTAAAAATCTGATCGAATACGGCTGAATTTTATTGAAAATTCTGTAATCCTGATATTTTATGAGATTAGCAAAATCCAGCCGTAATCCTGAGAAGAGTTCAAAAATCCTGAGATATGATAATCCTAGGTTACTAGTTACATATCCCCTGCTCACAGTGAACGCAAATATTCAAAACTGACGATGCAAGAACAAATAACAAAATACCTATTTGTGTTGCGATAAGGCTACATAACTAAATGTAATTAAATTATAAGTAAGATTACGTTACATAATCGTACTGAACTAATAACACTGTATTATTTATTTGCCTCATACACACCTATTGAGCTTCATTTTAATACTATTGCGGCTTTGTTAGCGTTAGAGTGTTTGACTGCAGATAATTACGACCTAGTTCGGAACAAGAGACGGTTGCAATGCAAAAAAGGCCAGTCGGCGGTCTCCAGAATCCGCCCCAAAATTAATGTTTTACGCAAGGATTCTGGTGGTATAAAATTGTACCTTTAAGGCCCTTAAAGTAATATAATAAATCATTTACCTCAGTCGTGCGCCTTATGCCTTTTTGGTCTTGTAATACTTTGCCTGTCCTATGTGATAATGAGAGTAGAGAAAAGACAATACAATAGTTGGTTAGTCTACTCATGTCAAACTTAAACCAAATAAAAAAAAATATTAGCCAAATTAGAATTGTCACAAATGACACTATAGAATACTCTATAGGTCGTGTGAAAATTAATGAGTATCAACAAAAATGATACGGCGTTGGAATTGAATTTCAATAAGAAAAGCTTCGCCCATTCCTAGCATCTTAATACTATTGTGCTACAACCTGTTGTCGTGGTCGTATAAATCTTCTATACAATATCAGAACCAAATTTAAGTAAAGCGAATTCAAACAGTAGCAATATAAAAACGTGGTAGAAACGACATTTATCTTAACTGTCTTGAATGCTGTAGTGCTTCTGTCATGTAGGTATTCGGTGTGCCATATATATATATTTCATAATATTGGACCGCAATTCTGAAAACCATAAATTCTATCTAATATGACCAACGATCCAACTAGAAAGTAGAGAATATTTTTCACGGCACATACTGCAACTACCCTGATTAAACGGTTATGTAATGGATCGAAATCGGCTCTATATGATCTCTTGAGGTCACTGAAAATTTAAATCCAAGTTATTATCAGCCCAGATCAGGGATCTCATATGATCTGCTGCTATTTCCGCTACCGATAAACCGGAAAGACATACCACACACAATATATAAACAATCAAACCAACATTTCTACACCGGGGTATAAAAATACAAACTCTCAGGCTTTAAACCCGAAGATTCCTTTGTCATTTCTTGAGTCATTTTCATATTTCGTAGACTGTTGTTTTTATCAGGCTTTGTTCACTTCACAGAAATGCAAATGTTGTTGTTATAAAATTGGACCACGTTCCCATATCGTTGCTTTTCCTCTATTTCGTTTTGTCAGCGGTCATTGCCGGTTCTTTGTCCTGCTGTGAGTCAGTCGCCAACCTCCTAAGCCCGCGGAAGATGGAACGAGGAAATCATGTTTTTGTTGCTCTTTAATATGTTTTCCTATTAGGCTTTTGTGCGACAACATTGAGATACGTTTTTCACGTTTTGTCTTGGACAGATGCCAAAAGAACGCAAAGACTACCGGGACATCAAAACAGTTTAGACTCGAATTAGTTTATTAGGTTAAGCATTGTACCAAGTGTATATTTATTGACGTAAATAAAATACGCTAGTGGGTAGTTACATTTATTTACATTGCGTGTTATTCAGCCAATAACATAAAGAGTTTACATAGATATGGAGATGTGGATTCGACGTGTTTTATTTGTAGTATTTCTTGTTTTCATAATAAAGGGTATTTCTGAGCAAAATTGCATCTTTCGTCTTTACGCGAGTGCGTAGTTATATTTATTTACATTGTGTGTTATTCAGCCAGTAACATAAACAGTCTTATTTAAAAACGCTACTTAAATTTAAGCCGGCCGCTCAACCATGGTTTATCAAATTTTTCATTTAAAAACACGATTTAACTTTGACCCGCGGTTGAGCCATGTCAAAATTTAAACCACGTCGGCCCCTGGTTTAAAGCTTGCTCAAATATGGCGGATTTTATTTGCATCAGCTGACGTTTTGTTTGACGTTTGTTTGTGAATGGAGGTTTTATTGAAGTTACTAACCGTTTTAATTTTTAAATAAATACTGAATTCCAGTGGGAATCTTATCACAAACTTCAAAATCCACCGAAGAAAATCAATAGTCCTTGAAAATGCACTGTTACGATCATAAATCTATCATTCCATGTCTACCATAGAGCAAAAATCATAAAGTTTTGATAAATAATTCGATTTAGGCGATTAATTTTGGTCAAGCTCTATACCAGTCTCAGAAATGTTGACAGTGTAAAATAAAATGACGTTACTTAGCTGAGAAACCTTTAAGTAGGGTTTTTAAATAAAGAAATAGTTGAGCGGGGTTTAAGTGGTTGAGCAGGGTTTAGCTGAGACATGGTTAAGCGGCGGATCAAGGAATTATTTTAAATAAGAGTGAAAGAGTTTACACAGATATGGAGATGTGGATTCGACGTGTTTTATTTGCTATTATTTCTTGTTTTCATAATAAAGGGAAGTTCATCTTTCATCATTCTAAATCCCAAGCTTTGCAAAGGTAACGTAAATAGTAGATGGGAACTAAATATCCCTATGAAACTGAACATGTAGCACATAAACAAACATGCAAAATACCCTAATAGAAATTAACTCCTCATACAAGAATAAAAATAAGCTGATGAATTTTGTTAACGCCCAAAAAAATGGCATACTTTCACAAACTGGTTTTGTTTATTAGTTTACTTTCATGGGTTACGTCCACTATTTATGTTACACGTTGTATAAAATAAATCATAGCTGTTAGTCGCTTTCTTGTGTACTTGTAGTTACTTCATTAAGAAGGAAGTACTTTCCTACATTTCACAATTGTCTCTCGTTTCCTGCTTCGGTGTTGTGTAACCTTGATTATGGTTCAAGAATCGACCTTTTGTTGTCAACCGTGATCTTCTTCATTTTCCTACGGTTCGATTGGAACCAGTGTCGTTTAAATAATCACAAACGGCCATCTGATCCCAAACTTGGCAGATTTTGTACTATGGTAACCAGATAACGGATAAACTACATGTACATATTATTTTGGAAATATATACTTGTATAGATAATTACACCCAAACTCAGGATAAACAGCCATGTTTATGCACACAAATATCTATCCTGCGTGGGAATAGAACCCACGACCAGTTGCGTGAAAAGCAAGTATCTATCTACCAAATACGCCAACCGGTCCGTGTGTGTATGTGTCATGCAGTTTATTTATTTAATTAAAATTTATGTATTGCTTTAATCGGTTTACATTGGTCTTTTAGAAAGTTATGTACCTGAATCCTGTTTCTCCACCAAAACGAAATTGGCGTACTTAATGAGAAAAAAAATAATGGTAATAATAATAATATCTAGGGATAATGTCACTCAGATCGTCCTAGCCTCAAACTAAGCAAAGCTTGTACTATGGGTAGGTACCAGGCGACGATATACATACTTATATAGATACATAAATACTTAAATACATAGAAAACATCCATGACTCAGAAACGAAAGCACTTACCGGGATTCGAACCCAGGGCCACCAGCTTCGTAGGCAGGAGCACTACCGACTAGGCTACGGTGACCGTCAATTGGGGAAGTATTCTTAAAATCCTGGCTACAAAATGTCAGGTACTATTAAAACTCTTCAGCTTGATTTTGACCTCAACCCTTAGTAAACATTAAGTTCTTAATCCTCAGCCATTCTTATATATATTCAGCGTATTCAGTTCAGTTTTATCACTGCGCAATTAACCCGATTTAAAGTGTCAGTCGATATCCTCTGCCCAGCTCTATACTTGATATTTTATCGATTTATCTAAAAAGAATAATGATCAAAAATAATCCCATCTGCTGTTATTTATTTCCCCTTTCTCTCAAAGAAAGTATCACCTGTTTACTATTCTCCGTTAGCTGTAAATGTCAACGCGAGAAAACTGATTACTATGATTATGTTGGCAGTAGGCCAGAATTGTCTACTGTCGTTGACTGCATGTGATTTTAGGATGGTAACGAACTAAGTGCCACATACAACTAGCTTTCATATGAAGATGTGATTACCCCGGAAACTGGGAGTTATTGTTTCTTGCAACCTTGTCTCTGTAACCGAAGCTATTGTTGGAAAGTTTTCTTGGTCGTCGAGAACGTGACTCAGTTTTGCTAAAAGTAAAATTACTGAAATGACGACTATTCCAGTGCAGAGAGAGACCGCGTTTTCGAAACGTCGTAATTCCCTTAGGAAAACTTCCACATGGCCTTTGTTTTAAATGACCTAAGTGACTGACTGAAATTTAAGTGGATGTCTTTGTATAGTATGGTGCCAATTATGTTTTGACTGAATATGTGGGGTGGCCACTGTCCTTTTTTATATTACTAAACCAGCAAACAAGCCTACAGCCTACCTGATTGTAAGTGGTGATCGTAGACTAATAATGTCCTCCTAGCCGAATTTCGGCCACGTCAGCCAGTCTCAACAGAGATTAACCATCTGCGCGGGACATATTATAGTGCTCAAGTGTGTGCGCAAACACAGGAGCACTTTCTATTCCATCACTCTCATGATCCGATGGGACGCCTAGCAAGACGACCGGAAAGAGGTCAGGTACAAGACCGACGGCTTTACGTGCTCTCCGAGGCACGGGGGTATAATAGCGCCAACTCCCAGACTTCGGGCTGATGCTGACATTTTTTTCTTATTACCGAAAATTCCTAAAATCACTTTTGGCCCGACCCGGGATTTGAACCCAGGACCTCGTTCTCTGCGGGTGAACACGCTACCGCTAGAATAACGAGGCAGTCAGATCGTAGACTATAATGCTATCGACACACATGGCATTACTTACGTGATCACCTACCATTCCTACCTCCCAGATAAACTCTTGTGACCTTATACCGAAACACAACATCAACAGCATATAACTACTGTTATTTGGAATTAATTTCGTAAGGTAGTAACTTGTTCAGTTTAGCTGTTCACTGAGCGGAAAAGCACTATTCTCAAGCCGTTCTACAATGTAGCTACTGTTGAGCGCTAATCACCAGTTCGTAAGTGATAAGACCTAGGCAAGCGATCAGTATATAGATGGGTGACTGCCAAAATGGTTAATGTCAGAGCCTCTACGTGCTTCAATACAACAATAAAAGGCTTAAAGATCATGGGGTACAGTTGAAATAGAACTATGATCTGCGTCAAAAAGTGTAGTGTACAGACGCCAGCACATCAAGCTACCCCAATCTGTCAAATTTCCCCATTTGAAAGTGGTTTACTTTATGCTTTGATTTTTTTGCTACTGTATGCTTTATGCTTATATAATACAGTTGAATATCTATAAAAGAAATTTGCCAGATTGGGGTAGCTGGATGTGCTGGAGTCTGTAAATTACAGATCTTCACATACATACATATATCCAGTGCAGTACGCTTGGACATAAACATAACTAACATAGACGTGACTCGTACAAAAATATTAATCAACACCCAAAGTGCCTTTTTTTTTTTTTTTTTTTTTTTGATAAGGCAGGGGGAATGCCTACGCATGCCACCCGCAAAAAGTGTCTGCGGGTGGGTATGTCGGACTCGCACCGACTAAACCTAACCTGCCGTGGACTTCTTCTGGCGCCTGATAGGGGGAGCTCCAGGAACGCGGGTATGCTGCTCCGGTGACCCTAAGTGCCTATACGCATTAGTATTATGCTATGTCTTATGTCTCCAGTGCCACTGCACAGCCGCGCCACCAAGTCGGGGAAATACTTGCGAAATCACCGAAAGAATAAAGGCAAGTGTGTAAAAGCCCTAACAGTTTGCTCCTTTATTCAAACAATGACCGAATTAACATAAATTGTCGCTACATCCGTATGTGTCAGTACTAACTCTTTTTCTTATTACATAACCGCTCGTTACTTTATGATTGTCAATTGGGTAAGGAGATAGGTTTGCGCAAACAAACTAGCAGGAATGGGTTACTTCTGTTTAGCATTAGGCTCATTATGTAAAAACATCACGATGAATACTTCACGTTTTATAGTTGATGCCACGACATATACGCCATAGTCTTTATTGTGTTAGCGGTAAAGGTGGTTTTTGCAGTACAAGTGTATCCACGGATACTGAGTCTACGTACAAATAGAGAGATAAATTTAATGGGCCTTGTTATTGGATCCTAGTAGAATGATCAGCAATCATTCCGCTAATACTTTGTATTAGCTACCTCACGAACAAACTAATATGTATATAGAATAAATAATTAAGTTAAGAACTTGTAAATATTCGTTCTATATTTAGATTAATGCCGTGATCCGCCGTTTAACCGTATCTTAGGTAAACTCCGCTCAACTATTTCTTTACCTCTATAAAAACCATTTCTGAGATTGGTATATAGGTTGACCAAAAATTAATCAACTTAATCGGATGAGTTTTTCTTTATGGCAGAGATGGAATAATAGATCTATGATCGTGATAATGTATTTTCAAGGACATAATGTTTAAGTTAAATAATATTGTATAGAAAATATTGAAGAATCTGTATAGGGATAAAAACTTTAATTTTATAAAATTGAGAATTTCAGCTACATTGTTAAATCTCAATAGGTACCACTCGCAAGTAGTAACTGATTGCACCCTAGAGATTAATATAAAAATAGGAACTTTATTTTTACTTGGTATAGACCTTTTTCTTTGCCTATTATTGGTCCATTTCGCCAAGTTCCCGATTGTAATTTTCTCAATAAAATATCATAATCCTTAAAAGCAATTCAGGTCATTGATTTCTACGTCCAATAAACTTTTAACCTTTGTTCTATTAAGCACAATAAAAGAAAAAACTCACTTCTATCGAGTTCAATATCATCTCGTTCGTCAAGCATTTCCCGTAATAATTAATCAAGATATTACCTAACACTAATTGCAGTGAAGAGATTACAAATCGACTCGCCATTTCAGAAGACTCAATTTGTAGAGAATAAATAATGATTGCGATATCATTATAATAGTTTCGCAAGGCACTGTATCCGAGCGGTAAGCCGTGTTGTGTGGTGATGGCGAAGAGTCGATATTTGTCGCCAAGGGGTGGGTGGAAAGGTTAGCAACACTTGTTTGCGGACTCTTAAAGGCCGGCAACACATCCGTGACTCCTCTGGTGTTGCGAGTGTCCATGGGCGGCAGTGATCACTTACCATCAGGTGACCCAGTTGCTTTTCTGTCGCCATCAAATATAAAATAAAATACACCACACAACACGGCTCCCACGCTATAAGATGGGATGGTGGTCACCGTGGAGGGCGTAAAAGAAGTAAACCTACTATAAAACTTAGAACGGGCAGTTTCTCTAAGTAAGTACTATAACCATCATACTGCGATTGCCAACCCTATTATGACATAACCCCTAATTGATGCGATCTTTTGGATGCCTGTTGCCAACCGTGGATATGATGTTGATCTTACCGTGGGGTACCTAGAAGCCGCCCCAAAACTTCTATCGAGCACACGTTTCGATTTGTAGGGAATATAAACGGTTGCGAAAACATCATTATAGATTCTGTGTCCGACAGGTGAGCCAAACTAACTTCCCTCGAGCCTTAGCGCCTAGGAGATTGTGGGTCTTCTCTTTCTTTACGCACATGTTCGCTGTGAAAATCGATTTCACAGCGAACATGTGCATAAAGAATATATAGAAGCTAAAAGATTTGGTTCTGGGGCTGGTTGGTTGAGCAAGTACAATTCGTGCCTAGAGCATGTTATGCCGTTGATACCAGTTTTCAGCTACCTCGTACTTCATATATCTTTAAGAATCTTACAGCAAGAAGCAAAATAGAATCGGACTCCAGGTCTAAGCTTCTTAGTTATTGATTCCCTATGGGCTTCGATATGAAATGGCAGTCACATGAATACTTCTGTATTATGCGGAGCCGCTCCCATTCAACATTAGAAATGGATATAATTACTTCTTAAAATATACAACAGACTTCAACTATCTTTTACAAAAACCAAATGGATTAAATTACCAAAATCGATTCACTAACAAAGGAGAAATCTCGTAACATGCAGAAAAAGAACATAACAGCCGAATTGATAAGCTTCTTCTTTTCAAGTGTGTTAAAAATGCAAGGCAGAAGTTCCGCAAGATGGATAGTTAATGACCGCACGTAATCGTTGCGTACAGTTTTTGGCACTGCACAGATACACACTATTAAGAGCCAAGCATTCATGAAAAACAGTATAAATCACGGACATTAAGAGCCATTCTTACGTACCATGATTTGGATCCGGCGGTAGCATTAAAGCGCAACCGTCGTTATAAACACAAGGTCCGCCGTAATAATAATATTGAATCTTTACCATAATATAGACAGGACAATTAAGACACGATGTAGCACAATCTATAAAAAACTATGAATAATTGAATAATTAAGCCAGTTAAGTAAGTAAATCATTACTGACGAGTCGGTTCCATTGGTTGGTACATGCCTTTCAGGCCGTAGGTCGTGGGTTCGATTCTCACCCAGGACAGATATTTGTGTGCATAAACATGTCTGTTTGTCCTGAGTCTGGGTGTAATTGTCTTTATAAGTATGTATTCATAAAAGGAAAAGTAGTGTTTGTAGTATATCAGTTATCTTGTTTCCATAGTACAAGCTCTGCTTAGTTTGGGATCAGGTTTCAGTGTGTATATATATATGTATAATGTCCCAGGATTTTATATTATGATTATATATTTTATATTATAACTATTAAAAAGATTCCATACAAGCCGCATATCAAAATATGTGCGTATAAATATATTTCTACAAACATGTTCTGACTATTTATAAGCGCTTTTTTAAACTCTGCGTGAATAAAATATTTTTTTTAATATATAAGACTCTCAACCACGCACAAAGTGCTCAACAGATGTGGATGACATTTGCATTGGAGATAGCTTATAATTTACCCTGACTTATAATAAAAACGTCACAAGTGCCACCAAAAGAGCCCAGTAAACTTATACTTGTTTTTATAGGTTTTCAAGTATTTCGGTCTTCTTTTCTATGGAAGGTTTGGGCTTGGGATGCCATTCCTTACTCCATTGATATAGTATATGGTATAAATATATACAGGTACAACAGTTAAGCCCATAGAAATTGCAACATAAAGCTAGAACGCTGAACATAGAAACAACGGTACATTTCGTAACGGAATTTTAATAGTTCCACATACAAATGATCTCGCTTGTCGTCATGTTAGTGCACTTTATCACAATGAAAAGTACTTCATACTGCTGTATGGCATTTTATATTGCAAAATGATGACTAATATCTAGGGCACACAGTGGAACGAATGTATGGGAGCGGTTGGACGTAGACATGTCCGAAAAATAAGAGTAAAATTATGACAAACTAATGATGCCATCTTATTCGATTACTTAATGCCTTCATAAATTGTGGTGATGAATTTCTTCATAACTCCCATATTTCGGGAGTAATTTGAGAAAATGTGAAATTTTACTATGAAAATGAGTGTATCGAGCTCTCTCCCTCCTGATTCCGGGCTTGTTTCAAGTAGCGGTCTCTAATATCGTAATGCTATTACTAAGAGCTATATTTAATACTAAGACACATAGTGCGCCAAATGTGCACTTTCTGGGATAAAAGGAAATGAAAATTAAAAAAAAAAAACGTTTTTTCCCCATTTGTATTTACTTTAAACCGCAGACAGACTTATTAAGAGGTCTATAAATATATTATATATATACAGAAATATATATTAACAAAAATATTCACAAGAACTGATGAGAGTATGACTTTTAAGTAAGTTGATAATAAATTACCTAGTTTCATTAAAAGTACAATAAATAATTAAGATGTAAGCTCTAATTTACTAAGTTACACATTTTAAAACAATAACATCATTTAATTATCTTCGTCATCATCATCATCATCAATTAATTCAAATTCAGAATCGATGTCCGCTAAATCATTTATGTTAACAAATTCGATATCACTTTTCTCAGAATCCGTAAGCTCATAAAATTCCTTAAAAGAAGATTTTTTTACAAACTTATTTCCTTTTGGACGGATACTTGTAACAAGTGGATCAGAAGACAGTAAAAGATTGTGCATAATATCTTCATTGCATGAGATACTGCTATGCTTTCGAGAATGCCCCTCTCTATATTTTCTAAAATCTTTATTTCTAGCCTCAGATGCCTCTTCGGATAGAAAACCAATGGGCACAATTCACATGTTCTGAACTATGTCTGGCCCATGCATTAAAATTTTATGAAGTGAAGAAGGCATATAATACCATGGGTATAACTCCACGTAAAGCTTAGCAGTATCAAAGCAGAACTCTCGGAATTTAGTTACGTTGATCTTCTCTCCTGATGAAATACACTGCAAGATCACACAGATTTTTCTTAAAAGCATTGCATCTATTCCGGTCAGTTCAGCAGATTTAGTGTAGTTTTCAAAAAATCTCCTTGCCGAGTTGCCATTGTTGGTGGATCCACTGCCTTGTTTCACAACATCGAGAAGTAAGCCCGTTTCTCTTCTTACAGCCTCTTGAACTCTTTTCTTCCTGTCATCAACTTGCCTTTTTGCTATATCACCCCTTACTTGCCATGATTTTATGTCTAATTTGTAGGAAATGTGTAATAAGCATTCCATTGAGCGAATCCAAGCGTGAAGGGTGCTTAAGCTATATTTATACATGTCCTCGTTTGCGTGTTTATCTTTGATTAACTCTAAATTATTCATTTCTTTAGGACAAGCCTTGCATATGTCACACACTGAAGCTGCTGTATTGGATATAATGGAATGAATTTTACCATCAATCATTGTCAACAGCAGTTGGTGTTTGACACTAATTCCATCAGTGATGGTGGATGGAGTTAAGGCTTCAATCTCTGCTTCGATTTCAGCCATCTCTCTCTGCACATTTTCTTTGGTTTCCTTTATAAACTTAAACAATATTGGCCGGCAAAATGAAGTGGAAGATGGTCGCTCGTTTTCCCAAATTGTTACACCTTTTGAGACGAGCCGCAGTGGTACAAGACTAATCATAAAATTACTAGCAAGATCGATTTGCTCATCTTCACTCGTCCTTTGATGATAAATGCTTTGGCTAGATGATCCGTCAAAACCCCATTTGCTGGTCAATACGAGCTGTTGATTGGGATCAACAGGGGTTTCTAACGACCTAATAAGTCTTCTTGAGGTTAAATCCATCAAGGCTTGTAATTTGATTTTTGCAGAGCTCTCTGTAACTGTGAGATCTTCTTTGGCCGGATAGCACTTAATTTTTTCTTTAACCAACATGTAGTAACTCGGGTATTGAAGAGCTCCTTCTTGAGTGTTGAAATCCCGAAGAGTGTTATAGCGCCATTTCGATAAGTTCATCGATACATAAAGAGCCAATGCCTTCAAAGGGGATATTTCCCGTACCTGAATTGATTTACCTTCAATGAAGGCTTTGATTTTTGAGGCCTCTTCTGGATTCTCCGTCAAGTATTTCATAACATAAGCTGTATCGCTTTGTCCTGCCTTTTGAAGCGCCCTTTCGGCCGAAAACATAATTTCAGCGCTGCTACTGCTGCATGAAAGACTATCTTCAGTGCGTCTTCTTTTTTGCCGGTTACTAAGGTCCTCAAAAGATTTACGAGGACTAGGATGTGTACAAGTTGAAGCATCAGATTTAGCAGGAGAAATTATGGGCTCGATGACGTCACTTATATTTTCTGTAGAAGGTTCCATATTTTCATTCTGTAATTCCGGCCATTGAATTGCAGCCTGTAGCCAAATCTCATGTTTCTTCCGAAACTTATCTGTGCTTCTTCCAGACTGTGTCCATTTTGCATAAATGCGGTAGCAAAATCGACGACACCAGTCTTTTAAACTTGTTTCAGCACTTTCACATAACTGAACACAACTGTTATCTTTTAAAACACTGAACAAATAGTTAAAGTCGCGTAAATCTTTATGTGCGCGTGCGCATAAAGCAACGTGAATATCAAGATTTGTATTAAAATTTGGAATATACATTGCGAGATTAGCTTGGATACAACGAGGTGTAAATCAACACTGATTTTAAAGTTACTAATAGTGACCTATTTATATAAAATCCAGGTATCCCAGGTATCCTTTGTTAAATATTGCAAGGTAATTAGTTATTGTGATAATTAGTAAATGATGCATGCTAAATTAGTGTATTAAGAGCCATTTAGTAATTAAATAATAGCAATGTTCTTATCAGTAATCATTAGTGCATCAGTTTTATATGTAAACCTTAAGTCCCTAATTATATATCCTAATTAGCTTATATCTTCTCTAATTGGCTGCTCAGAAATGTTATTGTAATAAGGTAAACCTTTAGAAAAACGGTTTTAATCAACAAAATAAACAAAAAATAAAAAAATTGTGTTATAAAATAAACATCACTCTTTATCCCAGAAAGTGCACATTTGGCGCACTATGTGTCTTAGTATTAAATATAGCTCTTAGTATTAGCATTATGATATTAGAGACCGCTACTTGAAACAAGCCCGGAATCAGGAGGGAGAGAGCTCGATACACTCATTTTCATAGTAAAATTTCACATTTTCTCAAATTACTCCCGAAATATGGGAGTTATGAAGAAATTCATCACCACAAGTTATGAAGGCATTAAGTAATCGAATAAGATGGCATCATTAGTTTGGCATAATTTTACTCTTTTTTTTCGGACATGTCTACGTCCAACCGCTCCCATACATTCGTTCCACTGTGGGGCATTGGGATATTACCGTAAAGCTACCGTGTCCGTAGGCTCTAGGAACCCTTCTCGTGACTTCTGATGGTATGGGCAGTGATTACCCTAGTGTCAGAGATGTTCAAGCCGCCCAGTAGACCTGTGACATGGCTTATTGAATGTTATCTATTGAAAACATTCGGGTCCAACAACCTAACGTGCCCCAGGAAGCACGTAGAGGCTCTGAAATTACCCATTTTGGCAGTCACCCATCTATATACTGATCGCTTGCCTAGGTCTTATCACTTACGAACTGGTGATTAGCGCTCAACAGTAGCAACATTGTAGAACGGCTTGAGAATATATAGTGGTTGTTCTATGTTTTATTAATCAACTAGCTGTGCCCCGCGGTTTTACCCGCGTTAAATTTTATAAATTATCACAGCTCCTCCCCGTAGGTGATAGCGTGATAATATGTAGCCTAGGTATATGTTGACCCGACCTCTTAGTAATATTCATGCAATATTTGAAGTAAATCCATGCAGTACTTTTTGAGTTTAGCCCGGACATACATACAACAGACACACAGAAAAAAATTCTAAAAACTATATTTTTGGCTTCGATATCGATTGTAGATCACACACCAAGTATCCTTTAAAAAAATATTCAATGTACAGTTTCGACTTTCCTACGATTTTATTATATGTATAGATTCTGTCTCTCAGTACTTCGTCTATAACGTGGCTATTAGTCTATCTGAAATCTGAATTTAGTACTTGATTACACGTTTTTATTGCACGTGAAAATATTCCACTTTAGGATGTCTCGTGACGTGGTCAAGATAATAAATCTGAGCACGTTTTTTCGCTATATTGCGTGCACGAGATGAACAGTCCGTCTTGCGAAATAATTGCTACACGAAACTCTAATAAGCGATTTATTCGAAATTACGTCCTTACATACTGAAAATCTATACATATAATAAAATCGTAGGAATGTCAAAACTGTACATTGAATATTTTTTAAAAAGAATACTTGGGGCGAGATCTACAATCGGTATCGAAGCCAAAAATATAGTTTTTAGAATATTCGTCTGTATGTATGTCCGGGCGAAACTCAAAAAGTACTGCATGGATTTACTTCAAATTTTGCATCAATATTACTAAGGGGTCGGGTCAACATATTATTATATAGGCTACATATTATCACGCTATCACCTACGGGGGAGGAGCTGTGATAATTTATAAAATTAACGCGGGTAAAACCGCAGGGCACAGCTAGTATAGAATATTTTAGATGGGCAGACTAACAAATCTTGGCATAGGCCTTCAAAAGCATGTAAGACATTAATTCAAGAGATAGCGGTTACCTAAGCCAATATGGCGACGGTCGATGATTTCATACACGAAATAAACCCGCTTGTTATTATATCACTTTATATACTATTAAATATAAACTGATACACATAATAAAAAGTAAAGCAGGTACTGTGCCTGCTGTACTTTTGGAAATGCTGTTATTCGGATACGTTTTCGTTCTCAACAGAGACTGACATTGTAAATTTGTTACACCTTTATATTACCCATATTTCCCACTAGTTTGGTCCATCCCAAGGTTGTCTGGAAGAAATTTCAATTAGCGATAAGACCAACAATTTAAATGTGTGTATTGTATGGTTTAAATCTACTGTACATGGTGTTTTTCTTTTTCGAATAAGAGAGTGCTCCTAAGATCTTAAGTTCATTTGGGGGTCTTACCCAAATGAACTTAGGATCTTAGGAGCACTCTCTTATTCGAAAAAGAAAAACACCATGTACGTGTTCAGAAATACTTACTTACTAGCTAGAATATAATAACTGGAGCTGATGCTGAGGCAAATGGTTAAATATGGTAAACTCAGTAATGGATAATTTGTCACTTATATCAAGCCTGACGACGCACTCCGCACTTTAGTTGTAATTTAAATTGATGCGCAATGTGTATAGCCGAAAACTCTCTTTGCATGATACATTACTAGTGTATTTGTTTATTAATTATGAGCCTGAAAATATGCAGTAAGTCGACAGTCTTTATTTCTTTTTATTTAAAAAAATGAGAAATCGCTCACACTATCGAAATTAATCCCTGTGTCTCGAGGTACTTTACAAGCATAGGTATAATTGCCTGACACCAAGTAAATCCAAACTCAGGACAACTATATACGGGTCACACCAATAGTAGCCCTGCGCGGAATCGAACCTGGGACACGAAGTGGCGAGGCAAATATCTTAACCGCGCCACACGTGTAGTAAATCAAAATTATATACGTATCTAGTGAGTTAACATGTTACACGTGCGTCAAATTAAATGATTGTTCTGCTTGGATTCTACTCGTGTAGGAAATACTGTTGGACCGCGTCCGGTAGTAAAACAAAACGTAAGATTCGTTTTATGTTCGAATGCTGCCTCTTCCTTAGGCTTTACCATAGTAACGCTACACGTTGTAAAGATATATAAATATGAGGGACACGAAATGAGTAAACCGAGTGACACGCACAGCCTAATTTATGCATATACCCTAACTGCCTTCACTACATGTTCATAATAATATTCGGTATATATCCACAACCCCCTTCTTAAAATGAATAAAGATATATCCCCCTCAAATAACAATGTGAAAATCTTACTATCATACTCTCCCTTACCTTACTATCAGAACTCTGGGTGATATATATATATAAGTGTGGTAGAGTGAATTAATGTTGCCGCTTTGTTTAGAAAAGAAAAATGTGTTTTGGACATACTCTGGTTATCCTCAATGCCCTTAACCGTAGATGTATACGAAAACAGAATATGCAGACGGGCCGGTTGGGGTGGTTGGTAAATGCTTGCCTTTCCCGCCGGTTCGATTCCCGAGGACAGATATTTGTGTGCATGAACATCTCTGTTTGTCATGAACCTGGATGTAATTATCTATATAAGTATGTATTTACAAAAGTAAAAGTAGTACACTGGTTTCCATAGTATTACCTGTGCTTAGTTTGGCATCAGGTGACCGTGTGTCAATAATGTAACAGGATAAAAAACGTTGTTTAAGATAAACTTAGATTGTGTCACCTTACTGTCTATCCTCTATTATTTACATAGAAGATGCACTTAGAGAAGTGCTATCTAGATTTCTAAATGATCACATAAATTAAAAATGCATAGCGCTACCGTCAACTGTTATCCAACGAATTAAGACCTGATGTTTTATAATTAGAAAACACTATAACATATCATCATTGTTCAGACCGTCGAATAACCTATGAACAATATGTATATAAATTGAATTTTCTATGTCAGTGCTATCTTTAATGCATTTCTTATTTATAATACTAGTCTTAAAGTCAAAGTCAAAGTAACTTTATTCCGTAAAAAATTTACATTTATGTGGAATCGTCATATTTTTTTTACCCTACCGTGCAGTGCATGACGTGGCAGCTACTGAGAAACACTGCCAGAAAACTCAGTAGGAATCCTTTTTTAAAATAAAATATACTTAAGATTAATTACAATCATGTGTGTTGACTCAGAACAACTCCATCCCAAGCACTTTTATCACTTAAATAATCAGAAATTTTGTAATATGCCCTGCTACACAATTTGGCTTTAATAATTCTTTTAAACTTATTCGTAGACAATTCTCTAATATCATTGGGAAGTTTGTTATAGAATCTTATACATTGCCCCATAAAAGAGTTACTTATTTTGTGGAGACGGGTAGTATGCAGTATGAGATTATTCTTATATCTAGTATTTACATTATGTGTATCGCTCCTTTTACAGAAGGAATCGATATTTTTATGCACATATAGTAAGTTTTCATATATATACTGAGATGGTACAGTTAGAATGTTGACCTCTTTGAATTTTTCTCTTAGAGACACTCTCGGGCCAAGATTATAGATAGCTCTTACAGCTCTTTTTTGCAATATAAATATGGTGTCAATGTCAGCAGAGCTACCCCAGAGAAGAATTCCATAGGACATTACACTATGAAAATAACTGAAATAAACCATTCTAGCTGTGTCAACATCAGTCAGCCGTCTAATAGTTTTCACTGCATATGCTGCAGAACTTAATTTGCCGGACAGTTTTTCTATTTGTGGGCTCCATTGTAGCTTTGAGTCAATAGTGATACCCAAGAACACAGTTGATTCAACAGGGTCCAACCTAGCTCCATTAAGTTGTACATTGGTTGGCGCCTGTTTCACATTCGGTGTAGTGAATTTAATGACTTTAGTTTTCTTATCATTAAGCACAAGATTATTGGCATTAAACCAATGAACAACTTTAGAGATTGCATCATTAACATCGTCAAAATCGCTTAATTGTCGGTTTATTTTGAACGTCAGGGAAGTATCATCTGCAAACAACACAATCTCATGCTTATCCCTTACGTAGTAAGGTAAGTCATTTATATAAATTAAAAACAAAAATGGGCCCAGAATTGACCCCTGTGGGACGCCCATTACCACTGGAGATCCCGGAGATATTTTACCGTTTATTTCGACCTTCTGAATTCTATTGCCCAAGTAAGAAGTCAGAAGTTCGAGAGCCTTGTTCCTAATACCGTAGTGGTGTAATTTTCTGACCAGAGTATCATGATGAACGCAATCGAACGCTTTGGACAAATCGCAAAAGATACCTAATGCATCTTGCGAGTCTTCCCACGCCGCGAATATACTTTTTAATAAGTTGACCCCTGCATCTATGGTTGAACAACCCTTTGTGAATCCAAACTGTTTCCGGTGTAGTAAATTATGTTTATTAAAGTGTCTGAGCAGCTGGCTAAGCATAAGCTTTTCAAATATTTTACTAAGAGTGGGCAGCACGGAAACAGGTCGAAAATTTGAAGGGTCTGAAGTATCACCAGCTTTAAACAAAGGAATGATTTTACTATACTTCATCAAGTCAGGAAATACACCTGATGCAACACAGCAATTGAACACAGTAGCTAAGTGTGGGGCGATTATAGTAATAATTGATGAAACAGTCTTAACAGATAAACCCCACAGATCCTTTGTGTTTTTCATATTAATACTCTTGAAAGCATTTAAAATATCTTTAGGGCTAACCACCGAAAATTCAAAAACTGTGTCACACGACAGTAGTATATTATTGGGCATTCTATACCACTATCGGCAAGTTGCTCGGCGAGTGCGCCTCGCTACCGATAGTGGTATAGAATGCCCAATAATTGATAATCTACTCGCCTCTCCACTCGACCGAGACAGTACATTGTACTGAGAACTTGATTTGGAACGATAATTCGAGCAAATCGATACTCGACTCGCCACTCAACTCGACCGATACACTCGAACGAGACAGTTCATTTTGTCGCGTACTGGATGAGCTTTACTCGACCATTGACTAGTAACTTACTCCTTACCACTATATTCCATACGTCTGACCAGTATGCGGCGTTTCGGAGAACGATGAACTGTCAACTATCAACTCGACTCTCCGTTTACTTACTGCACTCGACCGATCACTCGAGTTTGTATTCGCTGTTAACAGAATGTCGAGCGAGAGTGATGGTGACCGATGATTGTAACAAACCAAAGCTTGTGACTAAAGCGTTAACGGGTTGTTACTGTAAATAATAAACAACTGTAACTTAGGTACTTGGTTTAATTATCATAAAATGTTGGTTTGTCTGGAAACAAAATATCAGCCGCACGCACGAGCTCTTGTAGTTTTCGCCACTGAGGAGAGTCCGCGTCGGTCTGGAACTTGATTCGGACGAGCGCTTTCTTCCACAGCTCGGCGGAGTCGGTGAGGCGAGCGTCGTCAGCCTTGTACACCTTGCAGTCGATGTAGTACTCTCCGTCGGTGCTCGTTGCTCGGCGCTCACAGCCGCTGGCTACGCGGTTCACAAAGAATGAAGTTAGGTGATCCGATGAATGTTCTTTGTGTGGGATGTCGCGGTTTTTACTGATGCCGAATATGTCCATGTCAGTGTTGGTTTTTTTACTGAAATAATAACGAAAACTGTTATTAGTTAATGTTTACAACGAGAGATGCAGGGGGCAAACAAAAAATAACAACGGTGTGTAAGCAGCGCACACAATCGCATAATATTTTATGAACGGCACCACGGATATTTCTGTAGAAAATATTACAAGTAACTAATCAGCGAATGGAATACTTATGCAAATTGCACTATTATAATTCAATTAGTGGAAACGTACTACTTTACTATTTTAATTTAATCAGAACTAGGAGATAATAAATTCAAAATATTATTCACCTGCTACGAGTTACGGTTGTTGTTTGTGACTGCATCTTGCGTTTCCCATTGCTGTCTGCAGACGGATTGCGTCTGGCCTTCACTTTGTGTCCAGTGATCGATGCTTGCGAGTAATCACACTCAGAGTCTGACCTGAAATAAAGATAGAGGAAATGTAGTCACACAATTATTATTAATTAATCCAATGGAGTAATGTCCATTGCGCTGGACATACTATAGGACACAAGTGTTCGGGCAAACACTGGTTCTCTAATATTTAAATGGGATAGCACTGAGACTGAGCTAACTATGTACAGATCGGGTGATCTGTGAAGTAACGCGCTCACAAACAAATATATGTAGTTATAAATGACAGGCTAATCACAAGTGTGATCCATGAAAACGAACCGACTATTTTATCAGACTTACATTATTTTCCGATCAGAAGTTCCACTCGGTTTGATGACTTGGCTGGTGGTGACAGCAGCGGATGGCTATCGACAATGCCGTCACTGATATTGTAGGCGACACGGAGTGTTTGTAGACCGATTATACAAGAGCACTTCGTTGCACTTGCAGACTGCGAAAACTTTGTACCGAACAGAAAAACTTGTGGCTTATAAGTTAAAATCGAATTATAAGTTAGGAATGTTAAATCCACTACAATCAATCCGGTATTGCTTTGTTAAAGTAACTTTTTTTCTATAGTCGTATTATACGCGTTGGAAAATTTTATACTGTATCGAATGTCGATGCAGCGAAATAAGCTAGGGCTGACCAAACGATAGCGTGAACGGAATCGCCACAAACCAGATAGATTTTATTATTTTAAAGAAGTAAATAAATGTTTCCAAGGTAATTATTTCATCATCTACATTTAGGTTTCGTGTAGAAAAAATGAACTTACTGCCGTCTACCGCGTACTTCTCTAGATTTCCTAAAATAAATAGATAATATAATTCCTGTAACTACGGTAACGGGCATGACGAAACCATGAACGTTATATGATATCGTCATCGTCATGTCGTCTATCGACATACTATGATATATTTTAATCGATTAAGTGCATTGTGTGAAATTTGTATATTTGAATGCCTACCAAGTTGTTACCAACCCTAACCAAAATAGCTGATTATTGTGATTGCGAAATAAATAATTATGTTTAGCACACGTGTAACAATTAGACAATAACAACTTTTATGATGAAATATTTTTCTGCTTTGTAGACAAAAAAGAAAACAAAAAAAATCCCTAAAATATTATTTATTACCTCAAAGTCTCTCGGAGCGAGCACCTTTCTAAACTGTTACAGTACAATCAAGTTAATTATTATAAATAAATATTTAATTGATCTCACACCAGAAACAACAACAATTTCAGCTACTGGAGCAACTGTGTTCGTTATATCGGGGTGCTGAAATATACATACATATTTGGATCACGCAAATACATAATCTTATGTATGAACCATTTCATATTGTGCAGGTAATTATCAAATATAACACAACAATAATACGATAACTATTTAGAACATTACAATAATTATGACTATTTTTCATTCTAGAATTTACAGCTTTTTACCTAATTCTTCATCGGTACCAATAAACCATTTTTTTAGTTTCAGATACATTCTGCCTAAACATAATATTAATTACTGACTTGCCTGTGAAGAATTATTAAATTACTTGAAGTATATCTACATATTTGGACCACGCAGATACACGTACTCTTATGTATACATAGTTTCATATTTTGCAGGTAATTATGAAATATATTTTTCTTCCCAGAATATACCATTAATCTCACCTAATCAGATTATGTACCTAATGCATCCATTTTTTTTTTTTTTTTTTTTATTATTTCAGATACATCCTGCCTAAACATAATTACCGACTTGCCTGTGAAAAATTACACAAGGATCTTGAAATCAGCGTAAAATTGTCCTGACCAAGTTGTACTAATTATATAAAATATTTTGTCTGGTATACCTAAGACGGTGAATATTAGTTGTAAGTATTATCTAATCCAAATTTATTGAACTAATAATTTCAAGTGTTCTTTGATTTCAAACAATAATATAATGCCTCACTGCTCTGATTGTAAAGTATTTGTAGACAATCGTCGATGGTCTGGTCATTTACGTAGCAATGTACATAAAAACAATAGTTCTAACCCTATGTATGATAATGTTGTAATTATTAATTCTTCTTTTAAAGAACGAATCAAAAGTTACAAAATCATAGCGACAGGTGAACAAATACATAGTTTTCCTGAGGTGTTTCTCAAAAGTATTAGTACACAAGTCAAACATTTAATAGACAATTCAATAGAGAAACACACCTCTGTCAAAATAAATTTTGAACTGTTTGCTTCGTTTCTTATGTATAAAAATGATCAACAAGAAATAAAATCATTCCGTACAAACAACATTATTACACATTTTAATTACGATTTTGATTCTATTTATAAACTAACTATTGATTTACTACTAAAAAAAATTGAAGAATTTGAGGAAAGGGATAGTGGTTGGACTTTTTTATGCAATTCACATTTAGAATTAAATATTAATAAATATCAACCTCTCAGCGGATCTAAATTTTTAACTTTGCCGAAATTCATAAAAAGTAAAAGAGCTTGTTTGAATATTCGGAACAATGATGAGTATTGCTTTTTGTGGTGTGTTGTGGCGGCATTGTACCCCACAAATAGACATCCCGATAGGATTTCGTCTTATCCCCGCTTTCAGGATGTTTTGAATGTTAATAATTTGACATTTCCAATCACATTTTCGGACATAGCTATCTTTGAGAAAAATAATCCTTCTGTTAATATATATGTGTATGGTTTAAAAAACGAGAAGACAATTATTGGACCGCTTTATAAAACGTTGAATAATAAGTCTAATAAAAGTATCCATCTACTGTTTATAGAAAACAATAATAATTCTCATTACTGTCTTATCAAAGATTTATCTCGTTTAGTTAGAAATCAGATGACCAAACATCATGGTAAACTATATTTCTGTGAAACTTGTTTATTGTTTTTTCCAACGCTTAGTCAAATTGAATCCCACTTGTGTGAGGGGATCGTCACAGTTTTACCAGAACAAGGTTCATTTTTAAAATTTAAAAATTATGATAGGAAACAAAACATTCCATTCGTCATATACGCTGATTTCGAAACGTTACTTGAACCCATTTCCGACGATGATTTCAACACCGCTAATACGTCATACTCTAAACGCCACGTGCCGGCTGCATTCGCTTACAATGTCGTGTCATCAAATAAAAATGATAGCGTTGAAGGCTATAGAAGTTATCGCGGCAATGATTGTGTTTCAAAATTTATAAATTTTCTTACTGAGGATGTAAAACAAATACATCAGATTATATCCAAAAGCGAGCCTATGATATTCACTGATGACAATTCTCTAGAGTTCAAACGTGCCGTTAGGTGTCATATTTGCGACAATTTACTCTTGACCGATAAAGTAAGAGATCATTGTCATATTACAGGCCTGTATCGAGGTGCAGCACATCGACACTGTAATTTGCAACATAAAGTACCAAAATTTATACCAATATTTTTTCACAATTTATCCGGGTACGATTGTCATTTATTTATAAAAAAGTTAGGCGAAATTCCAGGTCCAATTAAAATAATCCCTAAGACTAAAGAAAAATACGTCGCATTCACCAAATTTATTCCTATTGCTGATAATGAGTTTATTTGTATAAGATTTTTAGATTCATTCAACTTTTTAGGGACAAGTTTAGACAAGCTCGCTAAAACATTGCAGGTGGAAGATTTTGTTAATCTTCGATTTCATTTTTCTAAAGACAGACAGTTTAATTTATTGACAAGAAAAGGTATATATCCTTATGATTACATGACCAATTGGAAATGTTACGATCAAAAATCATTGCCGTCTAAGGGTAATTTTTATAATTATTTGACTAACGAAGACATTACAGATGAGGATTATAATCACGCACAGGCTGTTTGGGCTGAATTCAATATTAATAACCTCGGCGAGTATACGGATCTATACTTAAAAACGGATGTGCTTTTGTTAACAGACATATTTCAAAATTTTCGGAAAACCTGTAAACAATATTACAGTCTTGACCCGGCGTTTTACATTACTGCACCTAGTTTATCTTTCGATGCAATGTTGCTAAAAACGGGCGTTCAGTTAGAACTCGTGTCGGACTTAGCTATCATCAGAATGATACAAAGCGGTATACGCGGCGGTTTGTGCATGTGTTCCCATCGGCATGCTAGAGCCAATCACAAATACATGCCTGAATATAATCCATCACAACCTGAGAGTTTCATAGTATATTTAGATTGTAATAATCTTTACGGTTTTAGCATGTGTCAGTATTTACCATACTCTAGTTTCAGATTTTTAAGTGATAACGAATTAGCAAATTTTAATGTTACCACTATAGAGGATAACGCAAACTGGGGCTTCATATTAGAAGTCGATCTATTGTATCCCGAGCATTTACATAATGACCATAATGACTTACCATTTTGTCCCGAAAAATGTGTACCCCCGGGAGGTAAAACAAAGAAATTAATAGCAAATTTGTATAATAAGTACAACTATGTGATTCACTACGTTCATTTAAAAAAATGTTTAGAACATGGTTTAATATTACGTAAAATTCATAGAGCAATTACTTTTAGACAGAGTCCATATTTAAAACAGTACATAGAGTTAAATACTCAATTAAGACAGAAAGCAAAAAGTTCCTTCGAACAAGACTTTTTTAAGTTATTAAATAACAGTGTTTTTGGAAAAACATTAGAAAATACTGAAAATAGAGTAACCGTACATTTAGTTAATCAATGGTGCGATCAGTCCAATCGAACTAAGAAATTTATATCCGCTGAGAAACTTATAGCCAACCCCTATTTCCACAGTGCATCTATTTTATCAGAAAATTTAGTTGCAATACAAATGAAACCTGATCAAATTATTTTAGATAAACCTATATACATAGGTTTCGCTGTATTAGAACTTTCAAAAGCACACATGTATTACTTTCATTACAATATTGTAAAGCCTTTTTATAAAGATCGAGTGCAGCTATGTTACACAGATACCGATTCCTTTGTCTATAAAATATACACCAACGATTTTTACAATGATTTGAAATATAATTTTTTACAATATTTTGACAGCAGTAACTATGAAATCACAAATGATTTACAGATACCGCTAAAAAATAAAAAGGTTCCCGGTCTCTTTAAAGATGAAATGGGAGGAAAATATATTACTGATTTTGTTGGTTTGAGATCGAAACTTTACTCTATAAGAACCCCTAATAGTATCATTAAAAAAGCAAAAGGAGTAAAATCATGCGTGGTCAGGGATTTAAACTTATCAGACTATGAAACCATTTTATTTAATGGTGGACTAATCCGGAGAAAAAATAATATGTTTAAATCAATAAAGCACGAAATATTTACTCGGACTGTCAACAAAGTTGCTTTATCTAGAAATGATGACAAACGATCGATATCTGTGGATCAAATATCAACCCGAGCCTGGGGGCATGCATTTATTTTTAAGAATGAATTACTTTGATCATAATTTTAAGTTAAGTGTTACCTACTCATAGTTTAGTTTTAGGAAATAATAAATGTTAATATTATACAAAAAATGAAATAAAGTGTGAATTATTATAATTATTGACTTGTTTTATTTCTGAAATCCTGTTTATTTCAAAATATCATTACACTTTTAAAATCGGTAAACAAAGTTAACACTGATTGCAGTTATCTCACTATGCACCTAAAATACCATGCATCATAAGGTTGATTTTCGAATAACTAACGTTTTACGATTAAGTAACATGCTTACAAGGCGTTGTTTGTCATTGTATAAGTGTTACCTACGTTGCAGTTCATTGGCCTTAGTCTTGAGACACAAACGCTTAGTTGACAATATTAGTATGACTTGTAATTATTTAGTTATTTTGTCATCATTTACGAAATATTATTCGGCGCGAACACCTGTTTAATATTTTTTTAACTTCCATCAAAAGTTATCATGTCGGTGAGTAAAATATTTTTAATTCGTTTTTTATGATTGTTTTATAATTAGAGATTGTGTTCGCAGCTGTGTTGTGTTGCATTTTTCCAGAGCCTTTTGTCACTAATCTAAAGTAAATCTAGACTTTCTCGATTGAAAACCCAATTAAAACGCTATACTAGCGGAATAGTGGTATAAATTGTGTTTATATTTTGTTCCAGAATTCTGACACCGAGATTGTATTCAGCCAGTATGCTCAGAATCCTTACGAGGGATTCTCCGAGATGTTTCGCAGTGAACCCGGGCAAAGCAAACAAGTCACGAAAGATAAAAAACCAAAACAACGGTGCAGGGAAAAATCGATAAAGCAAAATCCTACAAAATCCTTCGTTATGAGTCGACTACATCGAAAAGGGATTAAGTTAATAAAAATTTCAGTGGTAGATCTGTGTAACAACAATCCTCAAACCATAGACAGTGATAGTGACAGTGAAAACGTTATTATAAACGCTCAATATATTGTTCAAGATCCCATCGACAGTGTTATGGACGAAACTGAGTCTTTAGTTAAGAAAATATCAAAATCTTTAATAGGTACTGACTTTTATTAACCATTTTTGTAAAGTAGTTAATATTTGTATTTTCATTATGATGTTTTTATTTAATTTTGTATTAGGTTGTGTTATTTGTGGAGTAGCGTGGGGGTGTTTAACAAAATAAAAGCAAATTTACATTATTTTGATTTTTATTTAAAAACCTTAAAACCAATAATCTAAATACATTACACATATGAGTACATACATTTATACCCATTCTAAATATTTCCTTAAACAAAGCACATTTTTAAGAGCACATTGCTTTAGATGTTTATTACAATTAAAATTAGATCTTCCTTCACAGTATTTTTTATGCAAAACAGAGAAACTAAGACATTGTTCTGTACCAAGGTCTGATACTTTACAATTCACACACAGTTCCTTTATCCAATTCACCTTCTCCAAACCATTTACAATAATTTCCTTATTTTCTAGATATGGAACGATTATACGCCGAAATTCTCTATAGTCAATATATCCTTCATTCCAATAAATACCTCTATTTCTTTCCAACCATTTAACTTGTCTCTTTTCGTCACTTGTTAAGTATTTAAACAAGTATGGCGGTTTTATTAAAAATGTTTGCGTATAATCACGACTTGCAAAAGCTAATTCTTTTATTATAAAATTATTGTTCAGGTCTTTAAACCCTTGAACATCTAAAATAATAGTATTCGGATTCATGATATTTTTCTCACAGTATTACTCAATGGCTTGTACTCAATTATGCAGTCGTTCAATATAAGACAGTATGCAGAAGTTTGATCTGGTATATCGGAATCACTCTCAATTTCCACTCTTACATCCACAATAGGACCTGTCTTTACATTATCAGCTTGTCTAGAGCAATCTATGACAAATAGCGGCGCCAAATCTTTGAATTGTTTCTCACTTAATAAGGGTTCCGAGCGACGTCCGTAATAAGACTGTTGAAATCTGATGTATTGCTCGTATAATAAAGCGATTCTGTTATTCGCGAAGCTGACATTTAGGTTTTCATACGGGAAGTAAGTTGAGTTTAAGTATACTCTAACGTCACGAACATGACAGTGATCGAACTGGGACATATCAGAACTTGAATTGTTTTTTCTATTTGTTTGTAGACCTATAATTATGTATCTTGGTTTCTCTATTTGTGAGGAAGTTTTGATAGACCAGGTATGTTTTGTAGTTTTAGGTAAAGCTGGATATTCGTACAGATCCCAATTTCTGAATATCATCTGGAGTGGTCGATCTTTTTCTAACAGTTTTAGCAAACTTATTTTTTCTTTGTCGGATACTTTAACATGCGGTACACGCCAGATGATTTTATTTATCTGAACGTCGTCTACAAATTCCCCGGTGTTAAGTTTCACAGCATTCAGATTAGTGTTACTTCGTAGCAATATCAGTTCGTGCCTACTATTTATCACGACTTTCTTGAAATCTTCTGCAAAACCGATAATGTTACAGAGGGGTATAGAAGCAGAAAAACTACCCCCATTAATATTTTTTATTCCATCGATATTCCAGCCCCATGCATTGGCTATCTTTGATTCACCTTCACTCATTGATATTAACGATTTCATGGTGGTAGTTATGCCAGCGTTTTTTATTCTATCAATTTCCACTCCATTCAGCTCATATCTTATATCTTGGAATAAGTAGAGTAGAGCATTATTCGTAAAATTAACACTAGTGGCTTTCTCTTTCATATCCTTTTTACTTACGACAACAGTTCCTTCCAAATACAAGGTACTAGCTGAGGGAAGTATATACAAGTCCTGTTGGTTAATAGGTATGCGGATTTCATCGTTTCTATTGAAACTAGTTACGTAGGGCTTGTAAGAATGAAATTCGATTCCTTCAACAGTGTTGTCATAAGTCGGAGCAGATAAAACGTCTAAGATATTCATTTTAGCAAACCGATCGCTTTGAGAAATGCCTTGTTTTCTTTAGTTAATTTAATTTTCTTCTTAGAGCGAGCTCTTATTTGGTTGAAAGCTTGAGCGGGACTGATATTTTTGATTTGTTGATGCATATATTTATTGTAGTCAATCATTTTTTTCTTCTGAGATGCAAATACAGCTGCACTTCTTCACCGCGCAAATTGATTAAGCGGTTATTTATATCTAACAGCCTGATATGTATACAGCTAATGTTGTTTTGGTTAATTGGAAAGTATATCGCGTTTTTCGGGATTTCTATAATTCTATATCCGGGAGGCACGTTGAGAGCAAATTCGTGGATAATGTGACTGGGTTCTCCGTTTGTGTACGAGCCGCTTACAATATCACATTCGATCCTGATCACTGTTGTAGGTAAAATGTTGACTGGAAAGTGCGATACATGCCATTTATTTGCTTTTAAGATCTGCTTATTAAACCCTAACAAATTCCTAAACGTACCTTCTTTATTAAAATTTATGTCTTTTGTACAATATACAGCAGCTTTTAAAGTATTGTTATTGCACTGTAGTTTGATTGATGCATCTTTCATTTCAGATTTTAAATAATCATTAATATCTTGCAATTCATAGGTGCCGTCAGGTATTTCAATAACTTCGTTAGAACCATAATAGAACTTATTATTCGTTTTGTCAATGTTTGGAATAGAATTAAATGTTGCGAAATGCAATAAGGCACACTCATACTGTTCATATAGTTGCAACGTGTTAGGATAGTAAGTAGATAAAGTTGACGAGTTTCCAGTTATCGATAATGTGAGTGACATCTTGCAAATGATTCAAATAAAAGAAAAGCATAAGTTTTATACGTTTTATTTCCAAAAATTCCTTAGATATTCTAAACATAAGTGTCCACAATTTACAGTGTTGAATTTCTGATATCTTGTATAATTATAAAAAACATTACAATTCTTAAAATATCGCATTAATTCCATTGGAGGTTTTAAATCTCCAAAGCTATCAAAATATTCACAATAATTGCATACTTTTACATAAGCTACCCAATGCGTGCCTTCGTTCTTAGAGTCGGCCAAGTTAACAACACCACATTCAACCCGTTTTGGCGTCCTTGGTAACTGATCCTTCATGTATACTCCTCGAAAGTGAGGGATGTTGCGTGCATACCTTTGGATGTCTATATTAGTGAGAGGACGATTAGGTAGCTTATTTTTCAGTTTTTTGAAGACTTAATGAATAAACCATTACCATTTTTATGTGACTTAATGTACAAGCCCTGACCTAACTTTAAAGACTCCATAGCCTTATTATGTCGTTGTGTTTCTCGCAAATTTTGCTGACCTGCTTTGTAATCGTTAACAGTTTTTGCAATACCAGCCGCACCACCAGCTAAAGTTCCTAAAGCTGATAAACCCGCAAAAATTGGGATTAAAGGTAGAATACCTCCAGTCTTTGGTAAGGGTATCACTCGCGGCACTCGAATTTTCTGAATGCATGGGATTATTTTTTTTGCTGCTGAGTAAGCAGCGTTAATTAAAGCTTTACTGTCCTTTGGATTCAGTTTCTTTATTTTTGCTTTTATTTTTGACACGAAACTTTTAAACGTTTTAATGCCAGAACCAGATTTCAGTTTGGCTTTCATAACTTTGCTCACTAACCATGAACTAAGTTTTTCACCTTTCCCAGCATCGCTCGATTTAAGTCTTTGTTTAGCCATATTTAGTAGTTGCAAATCAGCTTTGTGGCGATTGGGTAAGTCTGTATGGTCTGCATATGCAATGTCGTGATGCATACAAGCTTCGTCTAGCTTATTTACACCTCGGTCACCTCGTAATAAACGTTTCTGCAATTTAGTTCCGGGACCGCAATAATTGTAGCCGGGTAAATGAAGTTCGAACGGTAGATTATTAATTAAGGTATTAACAAGTTCACCTCCTTGCATTGTCTAATGTGTAATGAGAGAAATGATGCAAAAGTAATCGTTATATAATTATTTTAATCCACTATTGCAGTTTTCTCGATCCAACTATTTTCTTCGTTGTTTAGACCCAACCATTTCACAAACATTTTTGATCCTTTTCTTTTTAAAACCCTTTCTATCAAATAAATACCAGGATAGTAAGATTTCTGAAGTTCTTGCTCGTAAAATGTTCCCATTATGGCTTGCTTTCGCTGATCTTGTATATGATATGTTACTGGTATGGTATGATTAATTTTTTTTATAGTAAATATTTCAGTTGACCAATTAGGTGTATAACCTTTTTCAAAATGGTGTTTGTATTTACTGATACGAACAAAGTCACCTACTTTGAACTTAGGTTTTCTACGGACGGTTACATGATTTAAGGCTTTTTTAATATTTTCTTTTATAACAGACTCGCAAGATTTATTTACTTCAATTGGTTTAAATTTAATGGTACGATGTTTTGTGTTGTTATATATCTTTAACGTAACCTCTAACGGTATACCTAACCACATATAGTTTCCGTTCAGACTAAAATATTTATATATTTTATTTTTAAGAGTTTTAATCAGTCGCTCTACGATCGAAGCTTTTTTAGTAGAAAACGTTGAGTAATGGTTAACATTGTAAGTCTTCATAAGCGTTTGAAATGAGTTGTTATAAAATTCTGTTCCCATATCAGTTTGTAAATTAACCGGTTTGCGATTGCTGTTAATCAGTATTCGTTTAAATGCATGAGTAACATCAAGTTTATTTTTTGATTTTAATGGCTCTGCCCAAGCGTACTTTGAGAAGCAGTCAATCACCACTAAAATGTAATTATGACCTTTATTATATTTTCTTAGATTTTGCATGTCCATCAGATCAGCTTGCCACAAGTCATCGATCCCCTTTAGAATGACAGGACGTCTAACGAAATTTCTTCGTGCTGCTTTATGTATTTCATTAACAATTTGCTGTTTTGCCATTACGGAGTTTTTTGTAGTAATTTATCTACGTCTGCTTGGGTATAAAACTTATCTTCCAAATGAGTTGAAATCTCAGGTATCTTTGCTTTTAAAGTAGCCTGAACTGTGTCCTTTGTGTCTTTTATGATTTGAGAGCGCAATGAACCAATCATGTTATTAAATTCTTTTAACATATTAGCATTCAATCGATCTACGTAATCCTTGTTCACGGTCAGGTTATTTAATTCTTTTAACATGTTAGCATTCAATCGATCTACATAATCCTTGTTCACAGCATCGCCTGCTTCTACTGGAGATCGGACTCCTCTTAATCTTGATGTTTTTAAATCAAAATCTCCGTTTTCTAATTTTAACAATGCGTTCTCATTAAACTCAAATAACTCTGATAAACGCATTCTTTTGTGAATGTAGTGTCCGAATTTGTCTACGTTCATATTTAAGGTGTATTGTATCGAGAAGCTGATAATAAAATAAACACATTTTAAAATATTTATTTATTTATAACTTTACTTTCACGCAATTCTTCAATGATAGATATAATTTCATTATCTAATCCTGTGTTACCAGCATCTCGAGATGCAATTAGTAATTTTAACCTATCTACCAATTCATTTGGATCGTCCCAATAAACAAAATCAACATTTTTCTTCCACATTTTTGTAAAGGGTAGTCCTTTTCCTTTCGTTTGGTGGTCCTGAATTGTACTTCGTAGTTGGAATAGAGGCTTAATAATTTGCAAATATTTTTGTCCTTTATTACTTTTGATTGGTTTACTGGGCTCATAGTCCCGTCGATGTGCGTTTGTGTCAAGTAGCATCGACTTATAATGTTTCATATCACTCTCTGTAACCAAGCTTAAATCGACATTCTTTTTCAACAGCAACTGTTTTAAACCAGGCGTATTTCGGTATTTGCGTCCAGCTACGATGATATACTCATCACTGATCGTTATACGAGCAGAACCTAACATCAATTTTCCGCCCTCTTTTCTGACACCAAACGGAATATCGGTCAGAGCTTCTGAGGACAGTGACCAGGATGATGAATCAATACCTTGGTTGTTTTCAACTAATGATTTGTACGAAGAGTCACTTTCGATATCAGATTCATATTCGTCTTCATTGTCGTTATTATCATTGGTTCCTTTACTAATTGTGGGTTCTTTTTGCAAAGTTTTATCGATAAACGGAACTTCGGTTTCTTCATTTTCTATATTATGCGGAACACAAGCCTGCTTACTGACATTAGCAATTTGGTTGAGTGGTTCTGTTACCGGCTTGAAAACTGATTCCAGTACTTGCTGATTGTTAAGCTCAGCATCTCTCATCTTTCGCACCTTCTTCTTAACAGCATCTGCAGCCTCAACAATTTGTCTTTTCAGTGATTTTTCCATAGTAACAAAAAGTTCGTGATTGATTAAGCGATGTCTGAAGAATAATAATATCGCGAGGGTAACACTCTTAAATATAAATATTTTTAATCAAAGACAACAAAAGTGTCAAATTTATTTCTATAACATCCTTTATTTTTGGAGCAATCCTTATTAATCACTACATAATTGAAAGGTTCACTCCATATTTTCGAACACATTTCACGAAATTCAATCCATGTCATATCAGTGTTGACATGTTCTTCATAAATATGCCGTAAATTAATTTCATCTTGTTTAAAAAGTATGATTAAGTTCGCATTATCTCTTACTAACTGCTTGGGGATTTTACTATATGTTTGGTTCAGATAAAAACAATCTATGCATTTGTGTCTTCCCATTGCAAAATAATCACGCATGTTATTTTGATTTTCACAAGCAACATCATCAAAAATAATCACGGAGTTGGGTTTTGCGTCCTGAACGCTTAGTACTTCCTCATTTCCCTGATATTTCTGGAGGGAAATACCGGGAACCCGTTGCAAAACTCTTTCTAAGAAAATGTACTTAGGTTGGTGCAGAGTTTTTGAATAAACATAAACATTTTCAAATCTTAATCCATTTTCGTGTATAAGAAGGCCAATTAATAAATTGGTTTTTCCACAATTAGATGGACCACAAATGATACATCGTACTGAGTTAGGTAATAATTCCCCATGACGAAAACTAGTCTTACAAATATCATCGCAGACTGTATCAACATGCAGCGATTGCGGTTGTTTTACAAATTTCATGATTACTGTTGGAAATGAACCGATTAAAAATGAGTGAATGTATATAGTACGTTAACATTTATAAACTTACCACAACCTCTTTTGCGTTACTGGTCATTGATCGAGTGGATTGTTCATTACTAAGCATTCTGTACCACCCTTCAGAGCGATAGCAAACTCGCATGATCATTGGTTGTATACAGTTATACACTAGAGAGTAAGTAAACGGAGAGTTGATGGATGATCATCGTTGCTCATCAAGTACGCAGCAAAATGTACTGTCTCGGTTGAGTTTATCGGTCGAGTGGAAAGGCGAGTCGATTATCAATTATTGGGCATTCTATACCACTATCGGCAGCGAGGCGCACTCGCCGAGCAACTTGCCGATAGTGGTATAGAATGCCCAATAATATACTACTCACGACCCTACGCTTTGCTTGAGTATCTGCTCAGCTAAGATTAATGTACACGAGATTTTTTCTTTACACTATCTATATATACGAACTAAAAGTCTGTCACAGTTGAATAAAATAATGATAGTACATTCTATATTATTTTCTAAGCGGTATGAAAATAACCGGTTTTCCTTGGTTTTTGTCTTCATAGCACATTATTTTTATAGACGTCGAAATTAGTTTTTCAACTTGAACTGGAAATAATGCGATGTTAGGTATTGTTCCTAAGCCTAAGGGTGCCGTTCCACCAGAGATGTGTTATGCAGCTATGCTGCCAGAATGTGGAAGCGAAGCTACGAAACTATGTTATCTTTTCCACTGTACTAAGCTATGTAGCGGTGCGAGTAAGATGTGATACGAAGACGCGCCGCCGCTCCGCAAAGTATGTGCGCGAGACAGATGCGAAGCTCGAGCTATGTGATGTATCGATAGTAGGGAAGAACTCTGCTATGCACATAGCTACCACTCGCAACGACACATAGCAGGCATCCATAGCACGCATCCATAGCACGCATCCATAGCATACATCCATAGCAAGCATCCGTAGCACACATCCATAGCATACATCCATAGCAAGCATCCGTAGCACACATCCATAGCACGCATCCTTCCTTATACGAAACATACCTTATTTGAATCCGTTTCCACCAGTGCTAAGCTATGTGCACCAATGAATATGATTGGTGGATATCTAACACATCCATAGCAACGTAGCACAGCAAATCTCGGGTGGAAAAGCAGCCTTATTTCTGTCGTATTTCATAATGTTATGTCTGTTTAGCTACGAGTCGATTACAGAGTCATATCTTGCGCTTGCTTACTTTCAATCTGGCATACAACCAGCTGTCATGTATTGCACAAATTATATATATATTACTCTTCGTTTTATAGTTGCATCATCAGTGGAGCGACGTAATTTTAGTGAAGAATAAGGACAGCTATAAAATATGTACGTTATTTTTGTGCTATACCGCAAGTTCGCCGATTGCGTCTTATAATACGAGATACGGCGACAATATATCTACGTTAATGTGTTTCTTTAGATATAGGTTAATCTAGTTGTTGTTTTAAAAAATACAACGCCTGTGCTAGGGAAATAAATCACAGTGACGCGGCAGACTTTGTTTACTACGAATAGCAATTACTGTATATAGGTCATAGAATTGTGTATGTGTGTACTGAGAGCCCCCTTTTATTTTTACGGATATTTGTAGTTTAACTTTTACTAAGCACTATGCTTAGTTAGTTGTGGAAATATTTGTCGAACGAATATTAGATAGAGTTTGTAAAGAAATAATGCAAATGATATATCGCCTTAAGTGGGTACCTCAGTTCACACACATAAGCTCCCAAAAAATCTAGATATACAATAAGTTCACCGACAAATTTTGGTTATAGACCTTTAGTAAAACATGAATATACATCTACTAAACATTAGAAAACCTAATGTTAATAGATAATAAAAAATAACAGAGTATTTCTGTGGTCCTGGGGGACCACATAAATTTATGCTATAATTAATAGATTATAACATGAACATTAAATAGTCATAAGCCAATCTTTAGAAAAAATTACAAGGAAAATTTTAAAACTAAAGAAAGATCATCAAAATCTGGTAAATAATCTGGAAGTAAAAATTCATAAACCTTTTATAAGCCCTGTACCCTTTAACTACCGTTTACGTTACTACATAGCCATAAAACTTATATGCAATGAAATTTCTTAGAACGTTTTTAGACATGTTAAAATCCAGCTTAGTAACTTGCAGCGATGTTATAACTTGCAACCCGGAACTATCGTAATTATATATCTAGTAATAGTAATTGTATAGAAACAGATAAGATAAATGCCCTTATCACACACCGATTACAGAGCATAGTATAATAATAGCAAACACATATAAATTATTTTAAAAAATACAATAAATATGTGGTGTTATCGGTGACTGCAATCTCTTACTGGAGAAATCGTTTACAGCAATCCGCGAGCAATTACAAGAATTTGCGGGAAATTTTGACTTTCTGCGATCATACCTGAATAAGTAGACGCCATTGTTATAGGAATTGTGTCTGGAATATGTGCTTCTTGACGGATTAACTCTTAACTAGGCTTTGCGGTATTTCTTTGTAACTGTATCGGTTTAAAGAATTTATTTCTCAGAAAGAACATTACAGTAGTTCACTTAACTATGAGAAACATTAAAACTAAATCTTATGCACTACTTAACAATATTAGTCGTCGTTCGATACCGGAATTTAATCGGGTTTTTATTTTTATTATTATTTATGTATGTAGGTGCTTATATTTTTGTTATTTTATGTATTTAGACCTTATTCCCAAAGTGGTAAGATTGAAATTGAAGTAGTCTCGTATAGAACGCAGACTGTTGAAGGGTTAAAGTAGGGGTAGTGTTATAAGGTGATGAGTAATGTATTTTAATAAAAAAAATCATAAATTGGAGTCATTGACCTATAATATGAGTGCAGAAATTGTGTCGTCGGATCTAGTACTATACTGTTACGTTAGTAATGTTGTAAATAAGGTGATATTTTGTAATATTTAACGCTAACAATCACTTTATATAATCACTTGTGTCGTTAAATGTAACCAATTTTTTTTCGTATACCTTTTTCAATAATGATTCACGCTTTGTGGAGTTTTGTTAACGTTACTTGGAAAATGTTATTTTGGTTACGAGTGAATCATTCTATCTCTGGTTCAAAGCACGAAGAAGCAATCCACGTTCACAAACGTGTTTGCCTTTTTATACCGGCCGGATTCAAAACAGGTTGACATTTGAAGAGTTGAAGTAATGTGGCATATTTTATAGATCAGCAATGTTAACTACATTGCTGCCTTTGTTTTAATGAGTATATTGTTAATACTGGTTTAGGAGGAGTACTCATCAAGGTCAAATTATATAGACATCGTTTTGTAAACGAGTCGGTCAAAAGTAGTATGGGCATAAACGACTTCAAAATCCTACTACCTATTGATAATACCGTAATACTATGGATGTGCTTTCCAGTGCCAGAATATGACCACTGCGCCAGTGCCTTCGTGGTTCAATCCCAGTATAGTATAAACATTCCTGTAGCTCTTAAATGGTTGTTCCGAGTCTGGTTGTCCGTCGTGTCTATGAGTTGCATGTTTGTAAAGTCCCTCAAGGATCTCCACAATGGCCGGTCTTGAGTCCTGTGCTGCCCGCATCTAGGGGCTTTCCGCAACCCTTGCAAGATCGTCGGTCCACCTTGTAGGGGGCCTGCCTGTCTTCTGGTTCGTGGTCGCCACTCGAGAACCTTTCTGTCACAGCGGGCGACGGTTCTACGAGCTATGTGCCCACCCATTGCCACTTGAGTTTGGCAATTTTTTGGGTTATATTAGCCACTTTGGTTCGCCTGCGGTTTTCGACATTTCTAATTCGATCGCACAGGGATAGCCGAGCATAGCCTTTTCCATTTCTCTTTGGGTGACCTTGAGGATTCTTATGAGGCTCCTAGTAAGTGACGACGTCTCTGTTCCATTACTGACAATACACGCAGGACGAAGTCTTTCGACTTTAGACACTTAAGTCGTTTATATCTATCAAGTTAATCAGTCGATTTTTACTATATTTTGTTATATGAATAATAATATTTGTGGATATTTTTTTATTAATACCTTATATTATATTATTATAACCTGTAATTAATTCAACATCAATCTGATCCCCTATCTATAGTAACCAGTAGGTGGTTTTTGTAATGTCGACGCTACATTAGCGTCGACATTACAAAAACCACCTAAACTTAATAATCGTTACTATTGTGTATACAATTTTGGAACGGCCATCGATGTTGACCTTAGTTTACAACTTAGAACTTCATGTGCAATCGCCTCAAAAACTTCATATTAAATCAAACCAAGAAATGAAGGGGTGAGAAAAATTATTAATAGAATAGAATATTTATTTATTTAACTATGACTCATATAGGTTAGTAGAACTTACAGTTATATTAGTATTTATATGTAACCCTAAAAATAAGTAATGTAATTGTTTCTATGTTAATTAATATAATTGGTTATTAACCGTTTTATTTAACTATAAATAAATAAATAAATTAGTAACAGTACAATATTACACTGCAACCGTCATCCGACAAGCCATGGAAGACGGCACAGCAACAGCTTACCTATGTAGGTGCAGACAACCTACTTGCCATCATGTTTAGGATATTCTTAACATATTTCTGCCTTGAATTCACTAAAACACCGTATCCGAAGCATCTGGTAAACCACCGGCCTGACTTTAAAGATCGGAATCGATCTAGCTCTGATATGGAAGACCGTTCCTGTAAGGCGGTTCTGTCAACTTTTTTATTTTCACTGTATTCGGCACGTATCGTCCTTTCGTCACAGACATTTTTAACTGTATGTATTTTCTTATCGGTGTGGAAATCGGGTGTTATTATGACGTACTCTAATTACGTGAACCTGTTCATACAGTTTATTTCGAAGGTAGAAACTTAGTGCCTAGTTGCTCTTTGGTTCTATCAAGTTAAGTCAATTTGCACTAAACGCTTGCCCATAGGGAAGAGATAATGCTGGTTTTATCTATTGCCGCCAGACTTATAATCTACTTCAATACCTGTTTTGATAGTAAAATTAGTATATCTGTCTGTCCTGTGCACTGTAGATAACTACCAGACATCAAGAGAAAGCTGATTACTTGGATATAGTTTATCTGTAACAGCTGTTTTAACTTCGCCTTGATTATCATAATTACGTTTCATGGTATAAGGTTGATTATCGTTTGGCACAAAATGGATACCTATCTCAAGTACCTTCAAAAGCCATTGCATAAGTAGGATATTCCAAAGGAGTTTATTAAATCTCTTGAAATTTCGTTAATTTTTACACAATGAATACTGAAAAAAGAAGCCAATTCCTCTTAACCGTTTAGTAGACAATAATTTTTATTGATATCTAGCCAATATCATATTCGATCTCCTTATTATAATGTTCATATTATTATGCATGAAAGTGCACGCTGTGCGTGCGTGCGTGCGCAATGCGTGCATTGCCTCACTACGCATCGCCTACATATCTGATTATCCTGAAGTTTGGTACTGACAGTCTAAGTCATTCAAAAACACTCCATATTTGCGACATTCCTTCGTCGAAACTATAGGAAACTCTACAGCATGTTAATGGAAATATTCTGCCACTAGTGTGTAGTAACTAGATACACATTTATGACCTCTTGGTTGAATAACGCCTATGGCATTCAGTCTTAATGTACAACAGCCAACAAGACATATTATAGTGTACAAGTGTGTGCGCAAACACAGGTACACTTACTAATCCACTGACTCTCATCATCGGATAGGAGAGCTGACACGACCGAAAAGAATTCGGATACAGGACCGACGGCTTTACGCGCTTTGTCTGAGTCACGGGGGTATAACACCCGCTTAATATTGAGATTTTTAGCAGAAAAATCCCAAAATTATTTGTTGGCCCGTGCCGTTGAAAGCCCCGGACTTCGATAGCTACGAATGACGTTACCACTACTCCAGCGTGTGGTACTAAGAATATTTACAGTTCATGTATAAATTACGGTTCTTATTCAAGAAAGTTGTTATTGGCCAGCGAACAAGGGTTATCACTGTTTTATCAGTACTTTACTAGTATATATGTAGGTGAATGGAAAGTTGTGCACAAGATAGTTACAATGTAACTTCGAAAACATACTTTGTAAATAAATTAACTGTAAATCTTTGTTATCGAGAGGAGAACGTCCTCATTTAAATAAGATACTTTGATTCGATATTGGACTGCAAAATTGGTACTATTTAAATTGACTGTAAAGGCATACGGACCACATTCATAATCGGGGGTTCCAGGTCCATTGAAATAATTAAATTTATTCGTCATTGACGTACACTTGTACCTGTTGGCCGTGTAGTTTCCGGCCCAGAATGAATAACAGCTCTCCTATACCATCCCAAAGGTTTCGTAAAGGCGACTAAAGGATACACCAAGTAGTCGGGCAGCGGCGCTTACTTAACTGGGACACATTAATTTGAAGATCATAGGTGAACTTATCAGATAATAGTAAAATAGAGACGCTGAAGAAAAGACGGGTGTTGCAACGCCCGCACTAGGTAAATTAATCCCTGTGTCGCGGAGTACTTTACACACATATAATCGACGAACACTAAGACGTCACTCGTAGGGGAGCCATAAAAGCTACTTACAAATTAAGGGCTACCTACCAGCAGAAAACCTTTTAAAATCTAAAAGAAATATCTATGTTAGTACTTAAAAGTGTTTTCTTTTTCTAACGTGATATATAAATGCTGATACTGATTCTGATAAAGTGAGTCCGCACCGTTTTTGCACTATGAAAACCGCCCTTAATACGTGTTTGAAAATTAATGTATCCTAGATATTGAGGTATTTCGCGAATCTTGACGCAAAGAAGAAAATCATCATCATCATCATATCAGCCGAAAGACGTCCACTGCTGGACAAAGGCCTCCCCCAAGGATCTCCACAATAGCCGGTCCTGCGCTGCCCGCATCCAGCGGCTTCCCGCGACCCGCACAAGATCGTCGGTCCACCGTGTAGGAGGCCTGCCCACGCTGCGTCTTCCGGTTCGTGGTCGCCACTCGAGAACCTTTCTGCCCCATCGGCCGTCAGTTCTACGAGCTATGTGCCCTGCCCACTACCACTTCAGTTTGGCAATTCTTTGGGCTATGTCTGTTACTTTGGTTCGCCTGCGGATCTCAGCATTTCTGATTCGATCTCGCAGGGAAACTCCAACTCCTTTCCATTGCTCTTTGGGTGATCTTGAGCCACCTGATAAGGCCCATAGTGAGCGACCACGTCTCTGTTCCATAAGTCATCACTGGCAACACACACTGGTCGAAGACTTTCGACATGTGACACTGCGGTATTTGGGACGAGAAGAATTTACGTAGCTTCCCGAAAGCTGCCCAGCCGAGTTGGATTCTACGATTGACCTCCTTTTCGAAGTTGGACCTACCTAGTTGGATGGTCTGTCCTAGGTAAATATAGTTCTCTACAACTTCGAGTGCAGAGTCTCCAACCTTAACTAGAGTGGGTGCAACATGGATGTTCGACACGATTTTCGTCTTATCCATGTTCATTTTCAGACCCACTTGTTGAGAGACTCTACTAGGAAGAAAATAGTAAGTTATAACTTTAAATCTTATCATAAAATTATGAGCCCCTATCTCAGTTCAAATATTTGATCTGAGGCCCCTATATTAATTGATTTCATAAGTTTATATACTAAAAACTATTTTACGGCAACTTTAGATGTACTACTGTACTTACTGTAGTTAACCTTTAAATACTACTTGCTTGATTTGATGTAATGACCTGTGTTTGAGTGTTACTCTCAGGCCTATAAAAATCTCAATTCTTGCATATAAATTAAGCAATTTACGATCGATTACGAAATATTATGTATGATGATTGTAACTTAATGTGTAATTTATATTCAAACCAGTCTTAAAATAATTATGATTCTTCTAATGGAACATGTTATTACTTTGTTTATTCTGAATCGTTTTATTTGATGCGTATAGTAAAAAGTGCTGTCCACAGTAAGTAGAAAAAAGTTCTTAAAAAATTTGACTTTCGTAAAGATAATGCTTTGAAAATGTCAAATAACTTACGTGGCTGAGACCACAGGCGGAACCTTGTTTATTATGTGTTACTCTTTACAACATGAGCTATCTCACACTTAAAGTCCCATTAGAATCGGTCCAACCGTTACTTAGATTAGTCGAAACATACAGAGAAAAGAAACGAACTATAGTCATACTTGAAAATATGGTTTTAACAAAGTGTAATTAGTAATATTGCCAAAAAGATTCAGGAAAATTACTTATTTAATTGAATGAAACTATTTTGTGTTTGAAAATAATTTTCCTAGTGTGGGCGTTGTCATTTTTTTTTTATAAATCTTATTTTTATTAAACAAAAAGCATAAAAATAAAAAAAACCTTGGCCCTTAAAAGCACAGAGGCAGAGCTCTTCACGAAAGAGAATATTGTTTTATGACAAATTTCTATACTAGAAGGTTAGGTTTAGTTGGTGCGACTCCGACATACCAACCCGTAAACACTTTTTGCGGGTGGCATTCCCCCTGCAATAAAAAAAGTATCTGCTTAAAATGTAGACAGTTATTTTAATTTGAAGACTTGCGTTGTAATAAACATGTTCGATGTAGATAATAATAAATAATAATATCCTGGGACACAATTCGCACACGGCCGTCTGATCCCAAACTAATCAGAGCTTGTACTATGGAAACCACATAACTGAGATACTACTTTCGTCGTATCCAGAAAGCATTTCCAAATTACATATATGTACAGACGCCAGCATATCAAGCTACCCCAATCCGTCAAATATCATCAATTGAAAGTGAACCTTATGTATTTGTGATAAAGTTGAAAATCTATAAAAGAAATTTGACACATAGGGGTAGCTGGATGTGCTGGCGTCTGTACATACAACGGGGAAATCCCGTATCACACCTACAACGCTACATAAAAAATATATAATTGAAAACATCTTTAAAAAAGAAATTTCCTTGGTTTACCGATAAAAACAGTAGGCGTTTAAGACATAAAAATGCTATAAAAATGTAATAATTTATTGAGACAGAATAAAGCGACTCTGAGACAATGGCAGAGGTCGACCGCGTTTCAATGCCAAGGACTCGATCGATACCTCCGTACGTCCACAGAGTATCGCGTGGCGCTACTGGTCGTACGAATTTATTACCAAAAAGAAATCGCGTGCTCTCGTTTTTTTTTTTCTATAAATATTTTTAACGAGTAGTGATATTATTAGAGAACAACGTTTATTTTAAACAAAGGGAGAACTACTACTTTACTACTTTTTTAACTTGACGTTTACAATTAGCCTGGGACTCACCTAGGAGGCTTCCCTTCACCGGATAATAGAGGAAAGCGTGGGCTTAAGCCATCTAGCAAATAAAACTACAAATTAAATACGCGCGCCGGAGGGCACCCCCTTTGGGGTTCGGATCTAGCCTCTGGGCGGTTAATACGCGAAGTCGCGAACCTCACGGCAGATTTAGGATTGGAGAGAGCATTTCATCGATACGAATGCTAATAAAGGGTCATGGGGGGGGGGGGGGGGGGGCTGGTGGTCACGACGCGTTTGCGGTACTCTTGGCCGGCGAATGTGTAGTGTCACGAGAGTCTCTAACCTTGTGAGGCCTTTTGCATTGCTAACTGCTTTTATACTGAATATGGGCTTTACATTTCAAGTAAGGAAATCACAATAATAATAAAAATTCATTTACGGAAAATAATCGCTTAAATTAAACTACTGGTGAGAGCCTTCTGCGCTAGCCAACTGCTCGTTGTCTTCAATTCTTTAATTTTAATATAGTACTACAAAATTTAAAAATATTGGCATAGTAACTTGTTATTTATTGAATGATTTAAAAATAATATGTGATAAGACAGACCGCACGGACAGACTAATATATTTTCTTTTGTTTATTACTTTCTTACTGTTTTTACTATGTTTATGTACTGCATTGTGAGCTTGACAAGTACAAGTGTATGTTAATACCCAAGTGCTGAGTAAATTTCATTATTTCAATGAAATACAAATTATTATTAGTTATTTTTTATTCCCGACAATAACATGATGGAGGCGGCGTTATTTTATTGTCAAGAACTTCGGCAAAATTATAGACAATTCCACTGTGGAGATCCTTATCCAGCGGTGGACGGACTCTTCCGGTTTATATGATGAATATACTTAGGCTGGCTCCGAACTATCAATTAGGAGCGTGGCGACTAATTACCTAAAACGCCGTATACAATTTTTTGTATCGTACATAAGGAAACTGCGGTAGGCACATAAACATATGTAGGTTGCGGCTGTTTGCAGCCTTGTTAAAGATGTTAAGGTTTTTGAGGTCATCGATACAAGAATGAGGAAGATATGCTTGTTCAGACGACGTCACGCCAATGGCAACAGTTAACAGAAACAGTCACTAGTAACCATCTTTATTAAGGAAGCTCTAAGAATGGTTTTCGTAGTGCAATTACGTCTACTCATATACAGAAAAATTATACTATAATAGTCCACGCGACTGGAGTAACCATTTTTATTCCCTATTAAATTGGCATTACCAATTGGTGGGCAAGATTGAAAATAAGCAGCTACTCATAGCCCATTACTCTCTCTAATCTATGAACGATCGGCTAGGTTAAGCCGTCCGCTTGTGCACTTACGTGTAATATTTTCGGGCGTCTCTGTTCCTTCTGCACGTTAAGCACGCATGCAATATTTTCGAGACGGTCATTGAATATATCTTCAATGAGCAATGTATAAAGTATTCGTTACGGATATTTATGTATTTTATTTTCCAGGTCTAATATACTTCTGGCTATAGGTTTACATAATTAGTTTAGAGCAAGGAAAAAATACCGAACGATTTTTTTTTAATTTACAAGGTAACGAGAACTTATTAAGTCTCCCAAATGTGTCTTGAAATATTTCAATCTACACTCCATTTTCCATTAGAAGATTACAGAACCCAACCTTAATATTTTTATCCCCTTTGAAATTTTAGTTTTGAAGTAAAAGAAAGATAATAACACATGTTGTAATCATAATCATAATCATTTATTTTGGTAAAGTTATTTTACATGTCAAATATTAAATTTAAAATTTGCCTATTATAATTAGTGTTACTTTATATATAAATGTTTTAAGTTCAATTTAATTGTGTAAACAAATGTTGCCAAGTCAAAAAATAATAAATAATTTTTTTAAGAGCAGAACTATTTTGGCGGTAACGATCCTAGCCTAGGACACACACAAGCTATGTAGATCACGTGCGTATTTGTAAGCTGCCTAGCGGCTCCCACTAACTCTCAGTGCAGTACAAGTTGTAGCCGTTAGACAACAGTCGATAAGTCTTGCCAAAACGGGTGGCATCAACGACTCTGACACTCGCGTAACTACCGATAGTTATCTCGTCGGTTATAGTACGGACCGGTGAATCCTTCTGGCTATGAGCGCCATAGATACTTATACCACATTTTGAGTGTACTAAATTATTAACTATATAGGGTCACTAACGAGAGAGTTCTAGAAATAGCACAGCTACCTAGCCTGACAGCGTTTTTTACAGAAGCGTTTACGTTGGTTGGGGCATGTTCACAGAATGGAACCCACTCTAATACCACGATGTGTTCTGTTGGGTGCGGTAGCTAATGCGAAGCGAGATGTCGGTAGACCTCTGCTTCGCTTTAAAGACTGCACCAAGCGGGATATGGCCGCTTTTCAAATTGACCACTGTCGCTGGGAAAAGCTCGCTGAAAATAGAGTTGTATGGTGCAAACGTGTAGTGGAGGGTCGTAAGATCTGTGATGAAGCCTGGTTCGGAGTACTTGCTGATAAGAGACAGAAGCGACATAAGCGGCTCGGCACCAACCACCGCAAACTTCTCTTCTCAGGCCTGCGGCAGGCTATGTCGCTTTCGCATCGGTTTGTTTAACCACCAAAAGAAATGTCTCTCAGACAATGCGCCGTAAATCGTCTGTAACAGACGCAAAGGCCATACCTATAAATTGTTAACTGCACGTGTGACGTACTTAAGTCATTCATCTCGCTACTACCTCGATACACAGGTCCACTATTTATGTGACCCATTTCTAGTTATTTGAATCAGTCTCTGCTTTGTGTCACTAAATTGCATGTTTCGCGATTGTGACTAGTAGGTATTGATTTACCTCGTGGGGACGTTACGTTTTGAAATAATAATTTATTAGTTGCTATAATAATTTATTCTCTGTGAAGCCACTTGAATTGGTGGCGTATATACTAGAAATATCATTGTTTTGTATGTACTGTAGACGAGGGCTTTGTGTTAATATAGGGCCTAGTCATCACCATTACACCGTAAATGTACGCTGTAAATAGGCCAAGTACTGCGGTCCTCTCGCTGTGAGGCACTAAAATAGGTCGTTTGCTACTTTATATAGTTACGACTTACTTCAATGTGGAACATAAATAGTGGATGAAATGTAAGGAGCGCTATCATCTACCCATGAAATTTTTATTCGTGAAATACGGAGTGTATTTCTGACTACCCGTACAAAATACATTCACTGGTCTACAATCTTGTTTGAGAAGTAAATCTGATATGAAGGGCCTGTTGGCGTGGTTGGCAAATGCTTGATTTTCACGCCGGAGGTCGTGGGTTCGATTCCCACTCAGGACAGATATTTGTGTGCATGCAAATGTGTGTTTGTCCCGAGTCTGGGTGTATCTAGCTATATAAGTATGTAATTACAAAAGGAAAGTAGTATAATATAGCATCAGTTACCTGGTTTCCATAGTACGAACCCTACTTAGTTTGGGATTAGATGGCCGTGTGTAAATCATGTCCAAGGATATTATTATATGCCAAAATTAATTAAACTTAGGCCTTATTTTCAACAGTACTACTTACTAGCACATTTTTGTTAAATATCAACATCAAATGGTATACACATTATTTGAACCTACGTCGACATTATCATTAGCACTCATCGTCGTACTCGTACAGTTGCATCGAAAATGCCGAGTGACACAAACTGAACAAGGTTACATTTAACGTTAAATACATGAATAAGTAGAACGACCTTACCCTGGCATTAAGCCAAAGTTATAGGATTAGTCGGCATCAAATGAGATTACCTAATTCTAATTTAGTATAGTTAAGTATAAGTAGAAATTATCCTACCATTAAATAACAACCTTAATCACTTTGTTTACAAAAATATTCATCAAGAACAGGATGCCAATACCGGTTTATACTATATTTTTGGCATGTTTGTGTGTTAAAAAGTTAATAAAACCTGTATACTATTCAACATGGTTATTTTTGTGTCATCTGGTTGCGAACATCAAGTTTCTGGCCTTGGAGATGGCGGGCAGAACAAAAAATGCAAAATTTATGGCGCTGATTAAGTTTTTGCAAATATTTGTATTCTTAATTTTGAGTAGAAGAAACCTTGTTCAGTTGCAACGTTAATTTTAAGCAGAACACTTGCTAGGATAACTTAGAATTACTTTAGAAAAGTGGGTTAAGTAAAAAGTCGAAGTTATTTTAACCAAGAAGACGAATATTCGGTCAACGTGGTGGGATCTGGTAATAGACAAGTGTTAAAATCGTAATAAGAACGGGGTGTGCCCGGCATACGTTAATACATTGAAGTACTGCACTGACGATAGCCATCGTCAGTGCAGTACTTCAATGTATTAACGGTTCAACAATCTTCACGGTATCAAGGATAGTGAGATAGAGGTGTATGTTTGTTACTTCTTCCCGTCTAAACGGCTAGAGCGATTTTAATAAAATTTGGTGTGGAGTTAACTGACACCCTGGATTAACATATAGGCTATAATTTATAAAGTTTAACGTGGGTATAACCGCAGCACAGCTAGTAGTTAATAAAGTTAAGATTCGATCTTGGGTCGTCAACGTCTTTGCGTCGTCTTCAGTATGAATAAAAATAGCACTATTTGAAAATTAGTTCTATTGATCAATGAAATCAAGGGATATTGGTTATTTGGTCACATGATTTAACGACACCTTGATTTTAATGGTCGAACGAAGTTGTTATAATTACGTATACAATGCCATGTTTTGAATATTAACATTTTAACCGTAGCTCTCATATACATGATTGTGGCGGTCAAAAGGGTAATATCATAAGATGAATAAGCACTATTTTACACTATAAATCATCTAATGTGCGAAGGAGAAAGGTGCAGCTGAATTGTGATTCATGAGGGTTCTTTCTTAAGCTTGTGTTCCATATACCTTTAGATTAAAACAGAAATTATCAGCTAGTAGCTAATTTAAGGAACTTCTAAGATTTTTATGATATGAAATTTTATTTGTTTATTCACATTGTTGCAGGTAAGTTTGAGTTCATCAGACCAGTTTATTTTTAGCAGGTATTGTAAAACTATTTTTACATAAAATTTTCATATTAAATTTATACCTTCGACCCACTTTTGTAGTACAGCCGCCAGCACATCCAGCTACCTCAATCTGTCAAATTTCTTTTATAGATTTTCAACTTTAGCACAAAAGCATATTTCACACTTTCAATTGGGGAAATTTGACAGATTGGGGTAGCTTGATGTGCTGGCGTCTGTACGTATATTTCAATATTTTAATTTTTGAATACTGCCTCTTTGGTCTAGCGGTAGCGTATTCAACCGCAGACAATCGCCAGTTCTTCGGGGCAAATGTGATTTTGGGACTTCCGTAAAGAAAAAGCTCTGTATCAGCCTGAAGTCCGGGACTTGGCGGTATTCACAGCCGCAGCGCCGTTTAGATTAATTAGAAGAAAACAAAATACAAATGACAACATGAAGCTTGTCTGATGGTAGGATTCCAAAAATCCTTTGCTGTTGGGTCAGCAAGTGCCAGAATTACTATTACTAATATAGAATTACTATTACTAATATAGAATTACTATTACTAATAACTTTGGCTTGTTTGAGCTTGTGCCACCGTCATCCCTTTTTATCATCGCACCACGCGCACTCTTAGTAAGGTTCATCCGTACCACCTAGAAGCGATCTCGTCAAGCACGGTTCGCTTTCAGCGTTCATACGTCCCACGTACGTGCCGGCTCTGGAATGAATTACCTGCTGCGGTGTTTCCCCAGCGCTACGGCATGTCCTTCTTCAAACGAGGTTTAAAAAGAGTATTAATATCACGGTAGGCAGCGGTTTGCTGTGCCCCCTGGCAATGCGAATGTCCATGAGCAGCGGTTACCACTTACCAGCAGGTGGGCCATTAGATCGTCTGCTTCCTAAAGCAATAAAATATATTAATTTAAAATATTTTTTAAAGAAGTCTTAGAGAAATAGTTACGATACTACCCTTAGCAATCGATGCATGTTTACAGCTGCCTACGCGCATAATACTATAAGGAGAAGGGTATAGTTGTGGAAGAAATTCCATTCCAGGATGGAAAATGAGGATAATATATAATGTGTGTGAGGAATAGTACTAAATGAAAGCAATTGTTCTCATTGGCTGCCTGATTACTCTTTATACACTGTGTCACGATTTCACGAAGCACTGAGGACGTAGCGTAGGTGTTATGTGATCAGTATTTCGTTAGGTAATGGCAGGTTTACTAATTCACAGTCGTCTATGAAAGTAAAAACAGCTTCTTTCATAATATTGGACGGATCTTACTTTATGCCCTATTTTATTTTTATCTGTATTAGATTGAATTACCTAATTGAAATTACTTAACTAGCGGATGAGTACGTTGTTTGTTGTTGCCACGTTGATGTGCGTTTTGAATATGTAGGCAATAAGGGGCTTTTGTAGTTTTTTTAAAGACACCTCCCGCACTGTTGTATTTAATCCCTTTTATTTGGCGGGGTACTTTACAAACAAATAATTAAAGGATACAAAGTACAGACGCCAGCACATCAGTCTACCACAATCTGTAAAAAAGTCCCAATTAAAAGTGAACCTTATGCATAATGTGATACAGTTGAAAATCGATAAAAGAAATTTGACAGGTGGATGTGGTGTACATCCAGACTGTATGTGTCAGATTGTTGCATTACAGAGAAATAAATGCATTAAAAAAATAACTTAGCCAAGCTGGAATATATTGCAATATTTCTTACACAGGATACTAGAAAAATAAACAAAAACTATCAAATTTAAAGGCGGAAACTAATGGTCCACCTTACTTGTTACCCTTCTATTGTATGTTGGGTTGCAAATCAGGCACTCGCTCTCAATAGAACCAGTGAATGTGGGGATTACCCCTCTGTTGATTATTACCATTAAGTTATAAAAGTGTATATAATATGCGTTAATCTCTTCTCATATTAAAGCCACTATGTGACGTAACCTAGTAGTGTTAAGAGCAACATGAGCTCTGCCTTGACTAGTCTTCTGTCCCTTATAAAGTACTCTAGCAACAAGTAGGGCGCAATGTTTATAATGTGCGGTGGCCGGCGTAGGTAGTATAATTTAGGGTGAATGACCTGGAATGTATATGTTAACGTGGACATACCCCGGGACTCTGCGGTTTTATAAGTATCGAGTTTGCTTTTTTAATAAATAGTGGTATTTCTCTATAATCATTTATTGTTGTTAACGTATATAGCCTGCTGTGTGGTGACGGCATAGAATTCCATCATTCCATCTCATCCCGTGGGCGGCGTAGAAATCGACTGAAGGAATACCTACCAGAGAACGGTTAGGAGCGTTTTTCTGTGAACTATGACCATCGAACTGCGATCGCCAACCTTTCTGCCAAGCGTAGCGATTATGGCATATCCCCCCATTCTTTGGGCAGGCTTTGTCCAGCAGTAGACGTACTTTGGCTGAGATGATGATATTGCCTAAAACCCTTCGAAAATAGTCTTGTATGAGATATTATGTAACTCGGAATGTCTCTAAATCCTGGGATTTTGGGATGAGAGGTTGCTTATCGAATCCCACGTCATGGCACTACCTATGACTAACATGGATAATGAGTACCTATCCACACATTTAACTCGCTCAATGTTAAACAACCTGGGTATTAAGATTAAATATTAACTATTCGTCTATAGAGTAGAGTACCATATAAGGGATATGGTACTCTTAGTAATAAGCGGCTTAAGCAACACTAGTGTCGGTCAAAAACTTTCTTTCTTGCGCCGGTAAGAGACCAGGTATATTCGGCAGCCCGTCAGTGAACACACTTGTATTACTAAAATAGCTCTTACTGTGTGCGTGATAAAAAAATATTTCTAACTACCTTCAACCGGTTGTACTACAACTAAAGAAATATCAAGTATGAATTTATTTGCTAATTATAATAGTGATCCAGGCCGAAATAAATGTGTGTGTAAATATATTATGTGCACTTTCTATTCCCTTACACTCTGACCGATGAGTTGGTGATCCGACACGGCTGCAGGACGGGCACACATACCTACGTGCTCTCTGAGGCAAGGGTGTCTAATACCGCTTACTTTTAGACTCGGGGCTGCTACCGAGCGGAATAATCCTGGACCTCATTAAGTTCTATAACAAACTTCCCAATGATATTAGAGAATTGTCTACGAATAAGTTTAAAAGAATTATTAAAGCCAAATTGTGTAGCAGGGCATATTACAAAATTTCTGATTATTTAAGTGATAAAAGTGCTTGGGATTGAGTTGTTCTGAGTCAACACACATGATTGTAATTAATCTTAAGTATATTTTATTTAAAAAAAGGATTCCTATTGAGTTTTCTGGCAGTGTTTCTCAGTAGCTGCCACGTCATGCACTGCACGGTAGGGTAAAAAAATATGACGATTCCACATAAATATAAAAATTTTACGGAATAAATGATTTTTGACTTTGACTATGATATATATTTGACGGTCACCGTAGCCCAGTTGGTAGTGCTCCTGCCTACGAAGCTGGTGGTCCTGGGTTCGAATCCCGGTAACTGCAAATATTTGTGTGATGAGCACAAATGTTTGTTTCTGAGTCATGGATGTTTTCTATGTATTTAATATTTATGTATCTATATAAGTATGTATATCGTCGCCTGGTATCCATAGTACAAGCTTTGCTTAGTTTGGGGCTAGGATGATCTGTGTGACATTGTCCCTAGATATTATTATTATATTGATAACTACTGCTATACCAAGGAGGCAGTTAATATGTTACTTTCTCCTTTAAACGTAGACAAGTCTGTATACCCAAATGTTGTTGTAAAAATAAAACTATCGAACTTAAAAATATACGGTGTGTCAACAAAACGGGTAGTGCAACCGGCTAGCTCGGTCATGGAGGTCAGCGTGCTATGTGTGGGCCGCGGAAGCACCTGTGCGCGTGCCATGAACGAAACGGGTGATGTGGTTTACAAAGTCACTCGCTCTCAGCACGTACCATGTATGTGGAGACGCTATTATTTGTTGACAGACCATTTTTGTTGTACAGCTAGATTTAAAACTTGTTAGTTGTTATTATATTCCATATAGAGCGTCATCTGCGATTTCATGTGCGTAAATAAATAATGATAAATAAAATACACTTTATTGTACACAAAAAAGGACATTTTACGTTGAAACAATGAGTATATTCTTCGACTTATCGTGTTAAGCGATTTTTTGCAGACTACCTTTAATAATAATATAATATTCTGGGACACTATTAATACATGGCCATCTGATCCCAAACTAAGCAGAGCTTTTACTATGGAAACCAGATAACTGATATAATACATATACTACTTTTCTTTTGTAAATACATACTTATATCTCGCACGGATGGCTTTCACGCTATCATGCGTAAGAAAGCAGCTTCTCTACTGCAGCGCCTACATGGCACTCAGAACAGCATCCTGAAAATGATTGCTGATAGACCCGACCGTCCCATCCAGAGACACTGGGTGGACACGGTTATAGGTGCTAGTTAGTTTAATAATTAGTAAATTTAATACTAATATAGCATGTAAACTAACGAATTATGGGTTATGCCTGAAATAAAGATTTATTATCATTATTATTATTATTTATATAGATAATTACACCCAGACTCAGGACAAACTTTGAATGGATATGAACTGAAATGATCTAATGCCGGTAACGGTGCAAGTATACAAAATAAGACAAACGTAACAAACATTACATATATGTAAATAAGATACTACGAGTATAAAATGGAATGTAAATTTAGTTTTGTTCGTGTGAATTTCGTCTACGGCGACCGGGAATCGGCCAACTACGCTGGATATATTTGTATTTAAAAAAAATTGGAAGCCATGTTTTGAAGAGTTATAAGTAAAATACTTTAAAAAACAGGATTCTCTGTTATCGTATAAAATTTTATACAACTTTAAGGTTGTCTAATCGTGAAACTAGACAACTAGAGAATGTAATGGAGGAATCTTTGCGGAAATCAATGACAAGCAAATTATAGTATGACACCCCATCATTCCGTATAATTTGCTTATTAATGTTCTTGTTGCATATACATTGGTTTTACTTCGTCATCATCATATCAGCCGAAAGACGTCCACTGCTAGACAAAGGCCTCCCCCAAAAATCTCCACACTTGCCGGTCTTGCGCTCCGCATTCAGCGATTTCCAGCGACCTGCACAAGATCATCGGTCCATCTTGTAGGGAGCCTGCCCACGCTGCGTCTTCCGGTTTGGTTTTACTTAATTAGATTTAAATGTAGCGAATTAAAGTTAAATATTAATTATGTAGTGGTATGGCTGTGTGGTGACGGCCTCAAAGAATATCGCCACCCCCTCTCATGCCGTGGGGGGTCGTAGAAGTCGTCCCGAGGAAATATTATATACCAGAGAACGGGCAGCATCGTTCTCCTGAGTACCATGTCTATCCTACTGCGATCGCCAACCCGTCTGCCAAGCGTGGCGATTATGGCATATCCTCCCAAATGATGGACACAAATAAACCGCGGCCCCCAGTCCCTGGCAGCCCTGCTATTCCCAGCCAGTGGTTACGGCAGGGCAGGGGGTGCTAAGAATCCCCGGCAGATTCCGCGTTACCACAACCGATGACCTCTGGCTCTGGCAACGTATAACACGAAATCAGTAGGTCCATAAAATAATAGGTATTTTTTTTAAATATACATCCCCATACAATCATCAAAAATAATTTGCACAGAACGCGTTAACAGCCTATCTGTTGAAGCGTTTAAATGCGAAAGGAAATTCTATTTTAGTTTCCGCACCTCAAAAGGATAAAAATGGTGTGTCGCAGTTAATTTGCCCCCTAACTACTTTCCCTTTACCATGATTCTCTCTATACATTTTAAGTTCATTAAAGTTTCCGCTTGAGGCTGTGAAAAAAACTGTAAGTATCATCGAGGTCGTAAACTACATTTACTCGTGGTAGCAGCCACGCTGGACTGATTGAGTTGAAATTTCGAACTTATATGTAAGTTGGTGATGATGATACATGAAGACAGATGTAACGTAAATGAATGATTTTTAGTGGGTAAATATAAAAAAATCATAAGACATGTTTGTTTGTTTCATTTATATTGGTCATTTCTCAATTGAATAGAATAGATTTCCAGTTGCCTATCATCAACCATTTGATGAAGCTAGCAAGTCTAAACACTTTCGACACAGTCTTGCACCAAGAACGTCTTTCTTAGACGATCCAGACGACGATATCACTTACCTAGAAGTCAAGATTATTAGAAACTCTCGTGACACTACCGAATCCATTAAATCCTACTTTACGTACGTAAGAAATGCCGCCTCCAATTTACAATCGCATGATAGGTCCGCGTCTTTGCTTATTAACGTCGAGGACAGTTCACTGATCGTTCTATAAGATGTATATAAAGTAATATGAACTTGCAAAATCCATAGTGTAAGTCTTAATTATATATCTAATCTAGTATAAATATATGGACTCCTTACATTCATAAGGAGTCCAAACCACCAATGTAACTGAATGACTTGTACAACATCGGTGAGGTTATACGCGAAGTAATTGATCGAAGTGCGTCAGCTGATCGGTGTCTTTGTATGGAAAACATATATACCGTTGTATATTAAGCGGTTCTACTAGTTGTTTGATTAGATTCATCTACGTTAGGAGGGAAACATGCAAATTACGCAAAAATAAAATGACTTCCCATATAAGAATTACAATTAGCTGAACGATTTTGTATGGGGAGCTAAAAACTAGTTTTCTGTTATTTGTTTATGAGTAGATAGCGCTCCTTAAGTTTCTTCACTATTTATGATTCACCTTGTACTCGTATATACACAAATGCACTAAATATAATTTCTAACTGTTTATTATCTCAGAACGTGAAGCAAGTGAAACCGTTGCTTAACAACAAACCGTTTTACGTACAGACGCCATCACATCAAGCTACCCCAATCTTTCAAATTTCCCCAATTGAAAGTGAACCTTATGCATATGTGATAAAGTTGAAAATATATAAAAGATATTTGACAGATTGGGGGAGCTGTATGTGCTGGCGTCTGTACCTACAAATGCGTTTCCTAATCGAATGCCGCATGCCGCGCGATGCACAATAACTCACTGACATAAATGGTGGACGATGTAATTACATTTTCCTTTAAAGGCGTGCAAATAATATCTAGTTTTCTAAAGTTCTCACACACTATAGCCCTTTCATTCACACTTGTATGAATATATAGAGCGCGAGAGAGATAAAAGCATCATCACGGAAGAGTGGGCTTATCGATTGGACCTTGACAATGTTGATTAATGATCATGTGTCTTAATAGTAATTTCCTATGGAGCTATGTCTTGGTAGATCTGATTTCTTGCCTCTTTAATGGAGGTTCCTTTTTTAATTCCTGATTTTACCTAGATACTGTGTTCATCCGAGACCTGGCACTGGTCGGGTGTCCTTTATAACATGCAGTAGTAGCAAACCGGTCAAAGTGTCTTTGATGAGCGTCCACCTATCCTCCTAATGACCTTGCTGTCTCCTACATAATACCTGCTGTCCTTTAGCTTTCCAGCAGTTGTAGCAAGCGGGTTATAAAGATAAGTCTTATGAATTTGAAATACTGTTGTTGTCAGGTACCAGTTTGTGAAATAGCAGCTCCATTTTTTTATTCTGCTTTTTAACATGACTTAAACACCTAGACTACGAAGCTTTTGCTGCTTCGCCGGACAGTAGGTACATTACGGTTGGAAATAACAAGGGGGAATTTTCCATTACAAAGCTTGTTTAATCCGGTTATTTCTTACCTATAATAGAAGTCCGCTATTAGTTGTACTTTACTTTATCGTATGGGCAGTGGTTACCCTAGTGTCAGAGTGGTTCAAGTCGCCCAGTAGGCCTCTGAAATGGGTTAACGACTACAACCGGGACCGACAGCTTAACGTGCCCTCCGAAGCACAGAGACGTTCTGAAATTAAACCACTTTGGCGGTCACCCATCTAAAGACTGACCGCGTGCCTAGGTGCTTAACCTCGCCGATCACTTACGGGCTGGTGAGAGCTACTGGCTGGGAGTGCCTCGATTAATTTTATGAACATCCGCTCAACAATTTTACTTGGTACAGACGCCAGCACATTCAGCTACCCCAATCTGTCAAATTTCCTTTATTTATAGATTTTTAACTTTATCTCAAAAGCATAAGGTTTACTTTCAAATGCGGAAATTTGACAGATTGGGGTAGCTTAATGTGCTGGCGTCTGTACATCAACTCGATCAATCAAACAATCAATATTGTTTAGTTTACAGTCTTTTCATTACTAGTTAGACAGTACAACTATTAGTATACAGAATTATTTACGCCGTGATGTCTTTCCCTTCATGAACCAAGTAAGAAAAAAATAAAATAATTGGGCTTATGGCTTCCGAAATATATCGGTGCCGCACACAATCATAAAAACATCGTCAACTTAAACATTCATATTACTATAAAGTGCGCTCCTTTTAATATTACATTAAATTAAAAACCTATAAATATTCTTTTTGACAATAACTTGATATAAGCTAGCTAAATAACTAAATCAAAAATATTACAAATTAAATATTACTTCGCGATTAATTATGTATTATATATTCATAAAATTTTGTTTTAAATTTGATTATAATTAAGCCAGTTCAATGGGCAATGCAACGTGATCGTCGTGACGTGCATCAATGATGTACACCGCTTGAATGAATCGTGTCGATATCATAAAATTCATAGTCTTGCTATAAGGTTAACGAACGCCTTTGAAGTAAAACCTTGCCGGCTCATCATGCTGAGACTTTGTTTAAATAGCAAGCTTAAGTACTGAAAAGGAATAATTTTCTGTGTGACACGAATACAACGATTACTCATCGCACGCGGGCTTTAAACGAATTGCGTAAAAGTCAACAAATACTGCTTCCTTAGTATTTATTCGTATTTCAACTTCTTCTTACTGACCTCCCTCATAGTTTAAGCTCAGTTCGACTGTCGTGTATTAGAATTTACATTTATGGCATTAGAAAGAAAAGATTTTGACAGTAACTTGGGCTATTACATCATCCCTCCGCAGGATATGCACTGGCATCCGATCCCAAACTAGGCAGAGCCTGTATTATGACAACCAGACAACTGATAAACTAAGTTATATATTTCTAAATATATACATATTATAGATAAACCACTAGACCATCAGGCTAACCAATGAATCGTATGAGATGGTTTGGTGGGCCTGCCCACATAGCTTGTAGAACCGTCGTGACGGCGGCTAGGACAGAAAGGTTCTCGAGTGGCTACCACGAACCTCAACACATCGTGGGCAGCCGGTGTTCTATACCAAATTGAATGTCAAATAATAATAATAATAAATAATAATATCTCGGGACAATGTCACACAGATCATCCTAGCCCCAAACTAAGCAAAGCTTGTACTATGGGTACCAGGCGACGATATACATACTTATATAGATAGATAAATACTTATATACATAGAAAACATCCATGACTCAGAAACAAATATTCGTGCTCATCACACAAATATTTGCACTTACCGGGATTAGAACCCAGGACCACCAGCTTCGTAGGCAGGAGCACTACAAACTAGGCTACGGTGACCGTCGATAATCGGATATCAATTGATCGACTATTATAAATGTAAAAACTAAATACTCGACCATAATATCTTTCATACTATCGAATAATAAATCGAACATAAAAACGAATGTATCCTTCAGCGATAGACGAATGATTTGTTTCAGACCAATAACAAATCAATCGTTTATCGGATTCGGCATTCAATTTGGCATAGAGCACCGGTGGGCAGGGCCCCTGCACGATGAAGAATGAGATGAAGAATACATGTAAGTGAGGGAAGGCCCTTGTCCAACTGTGGACGTCTTTTAGCTGTCATGAAATCGATTGCTCCTGGTTTGGCCTTATTCAAAAGACAGACAGGGTCGCAGATTAAGCAAGTAAATTGAAATTTTCTCAATGGGCACTAATTACGCTTAAAATAGCTCCTTTTTGTTGTCAAAATCGTAACTTTCTAACGCCATTTATATAAATCGTTTGCGATGAAAAATTGTAGTTAATAAACCTTATTTTCCTCTTGTGTCTAAAGATTATTTGTCGTTGATAAAGCTTACTTCAGTTTGTTCTCTTGTATCCATTAATTTTGTTTCTACGTCCCTCATTTTATTTTCATCGTACAAATCCTTGACATAAGTAATTACTGTAAATTTATTTGGTGATTTATTATTATCGTTCGTATTTGAGTTAGTAGATAAATCTAGCATTTAATTTACAATTTATTATTATATTTTTAGGTCACTTTTTTATTTCCACCGTTTCTTTTGCAGTTCCTTTTTAAGCTGGCACTGCAGACATCTTTGCTTGATTTTATTCATTACTTCAATGCACAGTAGATTTTTAATATATCATTTTAGAAGACCGTATTAGTTTGGAATTAAGAGCATTGTATCATTATTATTGATTTTGTTCGGTATGTAATGGTAATATATAAGTTTTCATTACTTTTATTGAATGATAGAGTGATTTATTCAGCAAGTGGAGGTGTCCACTTGCTGAATAAATCACTGTTACTATACAAACATTGAATTCACGAACACAAAACACACCCAAACTCACCACAACTACGAGTATATAGTTGCGCTGACTGGGTATGTTTTGTGTCCGTGAATTTTTGTTCGGTCTATATACCTATACATGGTGTAACACGATTTGAGGTTGTAAGTTAAGGAGTGTAATTTGCCTGTGAAAATCCACAACGTGTAGCACTAAAGAATTGAATTATAACATTGTAGGATGTTCTATTATTATCCATAACCGTTTCCTATTCTTGTGCCAACCAAGTCCAAATGTTATAATTTACTGTACAACTGACAATATTTGATTTGTTTCGTTTATTCTTTTTAAATAAAACAATTTTTATTTTGTTTGGTGTTATTAATTCTCGGTCACCGGACGAAATGACAACCCAATTGTCACTACAGTTTGTATTCTATTTGACCCCGTTGATATGCTGCTCTGCTTCACGTCCACTGAACATCTTTTCATTGTAACAAAAAGCTTTTCTATAGATTCTTAGTACCACATTTAGTATCAGTTCAACGGTTTTTATTGTAAGGTACATTTACTTACGATTAAAGAGAGTCATCGAGACGTGAAATGAAACTTTAACGAGCACAAAATAAATCGATTGGTCTCGGCTCCAGCGTTTCCGCAGTTCTCAATAGGTGAAAGTAGTCTAGAGCGATATGATTAGGTTTGCTGTGACGGTCTTTCGAAAGAGGACGATTGGGTATCTATGAAGATTAAAAAAATATTAATCATCTATCAATGAACTTACTAAAGTATTTGCGAAAGTTAATGTTAGGTACGTATATTGGAATTATGACTATGGGGTGACAGTGATGAATATGACCACCGCATCTCATGATGGGTACAAGCCTTCCCGATAGAATACCTATCAGAAAACGGACTACAGCGTCTCTATGCGTACGGTGAGCATCATTTTGCGACCGCTAGCTATAAATGACACATCCCCCCAAATAATGGACACAATTCCATGGTGAAGATTTTTGGGCAGGCCATGTTTCAGCAGTAGACATCTCGGTTGATATGGCAGCTTTCAATAGACTTCGGTAGGTAATTCAATAAAATCAGGCATTACAATTGCAGTGGTTCTAAAATTATATAAATTAGTGACTAATTGGATCTAGACTAAAAATGTGAAGCATCTTTCAAATAAACTCGGCCATTAATAATATTTACTTGCCTGAATTCAGAAACTAGTGCGATAAGCTAAAGGTATGATTTATAAATACAAACCTAAATTTGAAGGTTCTAGTCTTAGCCGTCTAGGATTTATTCTCAAAAACCTTTCACGGTTAATTGAATATTCAGCACTAAATTGCCATATTTATAGAAACGTCTTATTTTGAGTTAGAGCGCTGATTTAAATCTGAGGCTAGTCAATATATCACATTTTAACGTGAGCACATCCGGTACGGTTTATAAATACAAATCTAAATTGGAAGGTTCTAGCTTTAGCCGTCTAGCCTATTCTTGTTTATTTACTACGTAACATTAACAAAAAGATATACCCATGTATTTATTGAACGCATCCTACTTATATTATAAAGGTGAAAGTTTGTGAGTGTGTGAGTGTGTATGTTTGTTACTTCTTCACGTCTAAACGGCTGAAGCGTTTTTAATAAAATTTTGGTATGGAGTTAGCTGCCACCCTAGATTAACACATAGGTTACAAAATTTAATGCGAGTAAAATCGCGAAGCACAGCTAGTATGAAATAAATTACAATTCCACTACAAATGCACTATGGCCGTACAAGTTTTAACATGAAAATGTAATCCATGAAATTATAAATGTGGACGAGTACATTCGACCCAGGTGTCGTTTTCAAAGGTCTAGGAAATATCAAGTTTTAATATATTTTACAAGACGTGTAAATGTCGCATAGATGGCATTTATGCTTGCGGTCTGAGCGAACGTGATCTTCACACATTTTAATAATCCGAATGTCCGTCTTGTCTGACTGCACTGTTCGGCTCTCACGCCCAAACAACCTATTATTTCACGGAGATAGTTTTGACAGTAAAGGCCACAGACTCTTTTTTACGGGCTCCAAAAACGGGTAAGGATCAGAATTCGCTTATATCGTTTTTAGATTTAGTTTAGTAGTAGTATATATTTTTAGAATCGGTTAAGAATCTTTTAACTGTCTGTATCTTCTTAAAATATTCGATAGTTTCTAAAATAAAAAGCTTGAGAGGTGTCAAGGGACACCCGGATGGAACGAAGTTCCTTTCGATTAATTAGTGAAGGAATTGACTGGCCGCCGTGGCCTAAATTCGGCTAGGAGGACATTATTATTATTTCATGTTTGGTTTCAAGAGGGTCAACAAGATACCGTGACCAATTAACATCAAGTGGTCTATATACTTATTTCATGTCGAGAGCGGCCATAGGCTACGGTGACCTCTTAACTTTGTATACTTGGTTGGTGTTAAGAGCGTCCATAGACTACGGTGACCGCTTAACACTGATTCTTGATTCGTGTTGAGTACGACCATAGGCTACGGTGACCTCTTAACATTGTATAGGTACTTGTTTGGTGTTGAGAGCACCCATATACTACGGTGACCGCTTAACATTGTAAACTTGATTCGTGTTGAAAACGACCATAGGCTCTGGTGACCTCTTAACATCGTATACTTGTTTGGTGTTGAGAGCGACCATAGGCTACTGTGACCACTTAGCATCACGTGGTCCAAACACTTGTTTGTTAGAAGCGTCTATAGGCTACGGTGACCGCTTAGCATCACGTGGTCCATATTGTTTGATAGAACCGACCATAGGCTACGGTGACCGCTTTACATCACGTGGTCCGTATACTTGTTTGTTGGAAGCGACCATAGGCTACGGTGACCGCTAAGCATCACGTCGTCCATATACTTGTTTGTTAGAAGCGACCAAAGGCTACGGTGACCGCTTAGCATCACGTGGTCCGTATACTTGTTTGTTAGAAGCGACCATAGGCTACGGTGACCGCTTAGCATCACGTGGTCGGTATACTTGTTTGTTAGAAGCAACCTAAGGCTACGGTGACCGCTTAGCATCACGTTGTCCATATACTTGTTTGTTAGAAGCAACCATAGGCTACGGTGACCGCTTAGCATCACGTGGTCCGTATACTTGTTTGTTAGAAGCGTCCATAGGCTACGGTGACCGCTTAGCATCACGTGGTCCGTATACTTGTTTGTTAGAAGCGTCCATAGGCTACGGTGACCGCTTAGCATCACGTGGTCCATATTGTTTGATAGAACCGACCAAAGGCTACGGTGACCGCTTAGCATCACGTGGCCCGTATACTTGTTTGTTAGGAGCGTCCATAGGCTACGGTGACCGCTTAGCATCACGTGGTACGTATACTTGTTAGAAGCAACCATAGGCTACGGTGACAGCTTAGCATCACGTGGTCAGAGAAACATGCGCACGCCGCACAGCTGCAAAATATCTCGTGAACAATTTTTCGTGAGAATTTTTTCCGTCTAGAACGCGCGATAAGGAACTTCGTTCCAAAACTGTTTCGAAAAACAAAATACCAATTTCCAAACCAAGTGAAAGTATAAAAATTACTAAATTATAACATCTGAGGTTGATACCAAGCTTTGTGTTATTAAGTAATTAGTCACTAATTGCGTTCCCTTTTATTGTTGGCACTTTAATCGTAATAATTTAAAATGTTTTATACTTTTCAGGTGGTTTTGAAGGCGGTGATTTGTTTCGTAAAACATTGTTTTTATAAACAATTTTATCGTAAGTGTATGAAAATTTATTGCTAAAATGCCAAATTGATTTAATAGTATGTACCCGGCGACAGACGTAGCCTTTTTGTCTTGAAATTTTATCTCAAGGGGAGAAAACAGATAAAACATTTATTTTTATATGAAACAGTTAAAAGGGAAAGTTTACTTATTTCAGCTTCATGCAGCAGTCATGACTATAAGTAAACATGAAATTTAAAACTCAATTGTAACGAACTCGATCTTTATTTATGACGTCCCGTAGATTTTCGATCATGGTGAGGTTGTATTTATTTAAGGAAGTCTAAAGCTATGTTAACAAATGACACCTAAAAGTTTTTACAGCACAAGTTCACACAGCATATTACACAGTTCCAAATCAATGTACAGACGCCCGCACATCCAGCTACCCCAAACTGTCAAATTTCTTTTATAGTGTTTCAACTTTATCAAATAAGCATAAGGTTCACTTTCTATTGGGGAAATTGGACACATTGGGGTTGCTTGATGTTCTGATACGACCAATTTTGTTTGTTATTAAAAAGTTAAACCGCTCACCTATGTATTGGTATTTTATTTTATTTTTATTTGGAAAACTTACAGCTAATACAATCAATAATCAAATAGTAATATTAAAATAAGGCCAATTACAAGTTTCCACTATTATACAGTTTCTATACATAAGATACAGTTGAGCATTGAAAAGACAGCATTGAGCCGCGTTGGAAAACAAAATTATACATAAAAAGGGACATTAATACAATTAAATTTAAGTAAAGAGAATATTATACATTTAAGCTTTTTAAGCATCAAAAAAGAATATATAAGTATGTGTATTGAAGCAGTTTTAGAGTAAGATTTACGTATGCTCTGCCCTTTCAATTGCGAGCTATATTAGAGGGAGATGTAATGACATTTAAATAACTTTTAAAATACTGAATCGGCAGCATCATCTGTATAATTAAATTATTTGTTGTATGTACGAAGCAATCGTACAGCAGAGTGACTACCATACATTTTTTCAAGTGTTAGTCTCTCAGAGAGCTTAGCAGGCCTTGATCTAGATGCTAAATTGAAATCAATATAGTTCGGTAACTTTAATCTCCGGATTGACCTATTAATCGATGAGGTCAATTCCTTGTCTTGTTTGTCATTGAAGACTAGAATGTGCTGGTTTCTATAACACGTATGACGTTCTTTTTGTGCATTGTTTTGTACCTATAATTAATTATTTATTTTTCGTATACATTCTCATTGGTCTAGCGGTAGGTTCCAATAAAGATATTAGAATGAAGTCCTGGTTTAAAACACTGGATGTAGTGTAACATATAATGTGTGTCCCTACTAAGACAGCATTAATTTTATTTAATGGATGATTTATAGGTAACATCATACTAATAAAATAAGAATTGTATAATATAAGTATGTTATGTTTGAAAAGATGCCCTAGCCTAATCAAACGAAATTAATAATTGTCATATTTACATCTAGAATAAGATCATTTGTAAATATTTTGTTATGTACAATGTTATAAATAAAGACTTTTAAAAATCATAAATCAGTGTAACTGCCATGAAAGCAATAAATTAATGAGTGATTTATTTGACCAATGTTCATGGCGACCACATCAACTCCTAGTCAGCACGACGCCCGAACATGGCTGACATATTCAATCTTCTTAGTAAATTGTCAATTGTGAAAACAATACAGATAAATTAAAACGCGGGTAGATATTTTCACACATATGCAAAGTATAATAATAATTGTGTAAAATATTTAAGGCGACATTGAAGATATAGTAGATATTGGCGTTAAGGAATTCAATGTTTCTTTCTCAGCAATTATAAAAATTCGGAACTAATATTTATGTATTTTATTGTCAAGTGTTTTAAATCACTTTTAGTCATAGATTTACATGATTGGTTAATTTTTAGAACATAGAAAAACATAAATGATTGCTTTAAAAAAAGATTTAATTTAATTTACATGCCAACAAATTAATACATTTTCCAAACGTTATAATATTTGTTATAGTATTTACTTACAAAGCAAAACTGTTTTGGCCAAACAACCCTTCAACATAAGATAGACCGCGCACGCATTTGCTTGCACTCTAACGACGCTCACTGGCCACATCAACTTTTGGTTTATCAGTGCATCGCCTTAAAGAGCTTAACAACCGATTCAAGGGTATTGGTTTGATGTATGTTTAGTACCTCACAAATTGAATCAGCTGTGGACCTGTCTCTATTTGTGTGTGGAGACAAACTTTGTTTTGTGTATTTCGCTAGCTAATGTTATATGGGCCTGGCCAGTGAACGCAAATAAACATGGAAGCATTACTTCAAGGAAACTAAGCTCAAATCTTGACCCAATATCCCAATCAAACTGACACAACGGAATACCGTCTCTGATTGGCCAAAAATATTGCCGCTCAGGTTCACCTTTTAAAAGTAGACATTATGACGTGAAGTTTGGGTCTAAATTGCCATGTTCATGTCATTCGCCGAGGGATGTTTTATGCTATAAAGTGCAACGAAAATAATTCACCGTGAAATTGATGTTATTAAAATAATATATAATTACGATAAAATATACAGTTTCTTGAACTTTACGGCAAGAGCTTTTCTTAGATATTTGGCAAGTAATGGATGGGTTTGTTTGCTATGATAATAAGGTAAATAAAACAAATTTGTGGTCACTTATTTATTATAATTATTATTTACAATTTCCGTATACGTAACACTACTAGTGTTACGTATACGGTAACGTGCTGCATACGTTGTAGTAGTAGGTAGTGACCTTTTAGGATTCCGTACCTTCAAAGGAAAAAACGGAACCCTTATAGTATCACTTTGTTATCCGTCCGTCCCTCTGTCTATCAATACCCTTGATCTTGAAAACGCGTGGAGGACTCGACTTGAAATTATAGGTGATCTAGTATATATACAGGGTTACTTGTTAAACACCAACAACCTCGCAGGACTAGGAAGTTAACACCATAAGCAACAAATAACTCTACGCGCATCGCAAAGATTACGTAACCCGCCTGGTTACGTTGTCTTTGCGATACGCGTAGAGTTATAAACATTCAAGTGTGAAATTAAATTAATATTGACTTTTTACAAAAAAAAAAAAAATATAGATATAGATAAAAATACAAATTATCAAAATTTGTAAAATAAATGTTATTGCTTATGGTTTTAGCTATCTAGTCCTGCGAGGTTGTTGGTGTTTTACAAGTTACCCTGTATATATATAAATAAAATAGAATTGCCTGTTTATAATGCATTAAACGAATAATTGTACCGTACCTATCGTAGCGTTTGTTTTAGCTTCCTGTATCCCTTTTTTGAAACAGAAAAATCGTCACTGCTGAAATGAACCGAACATACCCTTGTCGTTTTATTTGGGCTCCATTCAATTGCATTCCTTTCAAAAGGAACGGCTTTCGTCTATAGTTCTCTTCACTTTAGATCTAGTAGAACTCTGAAGAAACCAAGTAATTTTAATAGGTACCACCATTACCATTCTTTTGAACAAACTCTAAAGATGCTGAGTATTTTATCTAAGATTGTTATAAAATGAATAATTATAAAAAATAAAAATATTTATCATAATTTTTGTGTCGAGAAATAAATTGTTTCGTTTGCATAACAACATCACCATATATTTTATGTGAATTAGATTGACTTCATATTAAATAAATTAAAATATATAGCGATGTACTTACCCGTAATAACTAATTTCAACACTCTTGTTATGCAAATGAGATTTGCAGTTTTGTAAATTAAACACGCTGAAACCAATAACTGACAGACGACCGTCATTGATGCCTGTAGTGCGCAAACTCCGCGTCACAATTTTTAAGCCCGTGTCACAATCTGCGTTGGGTCATTTTGGCGAGCTAGGAATGCTTCCATGTTTATTTGCGTTCACTGGGCCTGGCACATCATCCAGGGGGGAAAATGAGAAATATGTTTGTAAAGGAAAATTTATATCAAGGAATTATGTCAGCTACAAATAGGTACTAGCAGCCTAATGGATTAGTCTCATCCTCATGGTTGTCGATTGTAGTGACGACGTGTCATGTTCCATAAGTGGGGTTTATTATCAATGAGTAACAGTGAGCTAGAAATATATGTATAATAATATAATATTCTGGTGTATACCATCGTGGTAGGAGAATGTGTCTTGTTATACTAATCTGTGCTTTTTAGTACTGTAAATGTTGTAGTACCTAGTTCTTCTAAACTAAATCAATGCACGTTATAACGAAGACATATTCGATGTACAGACACCAGCACATATAGATTTTCAACTTTATCACAAAAGCATAAGGTTCACTTTCAATTGGGGAAATTTGACAGATTGGGGTAGCTTGATGTGCTGGCGTCTATACGTCTGTACCACCACTGGGTTCGTTGGGAGTCGGCACCGGAGCTCTTATAGATTATGACATCTTGTTTATTTAAATATATATTCTTAGGCATATATATAATATATATTCTGCTTATTTAAGGGTTAAGTAGACTTCTGTTTAAATAGGCAGAGTACCATACGAGACTACATCAATTTCAACCTTAACACTTTGGGATAAGGTCCATGAACAATAAAATTAGCCAAGCATGGTAAAGGGTTAAGCTAGTGTCCCAAAGACATTTCACTATAATATCCCCAAACATATGCATAAACTAAAGCAAGAAAACCGCAGTTTTTAAATGCCAGCGCATTCTATTAATTTCCTTAACCTATCGTTTACGGTACAGAGTTCGACTGTGGATTGCGATTGAAATTAAATTGAGACCAATTCCAAAGGTTTGTTAGGAATAACTATTATCTGTCTACTATCTATTACGAGAATCGCAGCAAGGAATGGAATTAATTGCTTAGTACGTATTTGAAATATTTTGTAATTTAAAAAATACAACGCCTCTTTTTGTGTTATACAGCCGGTGCGGAAGTTTGACGGGTTATTATTTTTCTTATGTAGCACTCGCGGGCTTAAACAACCAGCGAGTGTAACACGTTTATATGTACAGACGCCAGCACATCCAGCTACCCTAATCTGTCAAATTTCTTTAATAGATTTTCAGCTTTATCACATAAGCATAAGGTTTACTTGCATTTGGGAAAATTTGACATATTGGGGTAGGTTGATGTGCTGGCGTCTGTACATAGGGTTACCATATATTAATAGAGGGATGCCTGTCTGTCTATGGTACCTAAAATGCCTGAATTTTCAGAAAAATGCCTGTCTGAACGGTGTAGGTTATAAGTTAAAGCCAACAGATAATAATGAAGAAAGATATTATTATTACTGATATTTGTCAGAGGACATTATTTTTTAATATTTCTTTCTTTTCTAATATCAAAACGTAAAAATCTTGACAAGATACAGTTTTGTAATTTTCTTGTGTAATCAATATTGCTTTTACTGATTCAATTGTCAGCCGATTTCTGTCTCTACTCCACTGGGCGTTGACGAGAGCCTGCGAAAATGCCTGTCTCAGAAACATTCAGACAATATGTAGTAAAATATAAATTTCAATCATTAAACCTAAACATAATCTCCTTGACAATAACTTAATACAAGCTAGCTAAATATCACTACTATTATAAAATAAAATGTATAAATGTTTTAACATTCCGTGTAATTAAATATCTGTAATATGCAACTAGAAATAATAACTGTATTACTACAAACATGTTCTGACTATTTACAAGCGCTTTTTTAAAGTGTACGTGAATAAAAACCTTTTTATTTTATTTTAATGCCGGCCGCACGCCTGTCTAAACCTAAAAATGCGGCTTAAGCCTGGCATATGGTAACTCTGTATGTACATATGTTTTATGGTGCTCTGTACTGTGTATCTTCACGTACTTTCCACAGTGTATATGTACACATTGAACACAGACAACTGGCACTCTCAATTACTCCATTATCTAGTCGCTACTTTCCTTGTCTGCAATATAACGCATTTTGTGATAAGACCGCCTATTGTATACTTTTTACGCTTCATTACTATTGATAGTTTATTTATCTACCTATCTGATGTCTGTTTCTTAAAGTGGTAGGCAGAGATGCCGCATTTCCACTGCACAATATTTTGCTTCGATCACTCCTATACCTAACAGACTTCCATTTATTTAGCACACTCTTTCTAAGAACTGCCTAGTTGGTCTAGCGGTAGCGTGTTCAAGCGCAGAGAGGGAAGTCCTGGGTTCAAATCCCGGGTCGGTCCTAAAGTGGATTTAAGGTTTTTCTATATAAAGAAATGCCTTGGGCATTACGTCCGACTTTGTACTATGTGATGTGCATAAAGTTATAAATAAAAAAACAAAAATATTATAGTGCACAAGTGCGCAAACACAGAGGCACTTTCTATTCCATCACTCTCGTGATCCGATGGGACGACTAGCGACACGACCGGAAAGAGGTCAGGTACAGGGCCGACGGCTTTACGTGCTCTCCGAGGCACGGGGGTATAATACCGCCAACTCCCAGACTTCGGGCTGATACACATAAAGTATCAGCCAGCCTTAGGGTAGCGCATATATAGCATGGTAGGTGCTCGGTTGCAACGGTAACAATTTGAAAGTAAATGCTCACGAACTTTTCTTTTAAATGAGAGACTCTTGGCCATCCTGATTTCGAGAGGTAATGCATTCCACTGAATAATTGACTGTACAAAGAAAGAAGGGTGAAGGAAGTCAGAGCAGTAATATGTCTTGCGTAGTTGGCTAGTCTCCATTGAGAGTGGCTGGCGTGGTCGAGATTTGGCCTGGAGGTCATTATTATTACTAAGGTGTCAATAGGAGCTTTACGGTAATAATGAATATCATAATAGTTTCATGTTATTACCGCTTTAATTGGACCGTAAACCGTTAGTAAATTGTTAAAGTTCCTTCAAGCCGTTGATATTGGCATTTATAATACCCGTCCCATAAATATGATTAACGGTACGTTGATATGAATAATATGATAAATAATAAATCGACGATTATCGTACTGGTATGGAATATTTTTATCACTTTTATCTGCGCAATTTCCTGTATACGAAAACAACGTTACCTCGAATTTTCCTTTGTCGAAATTAGTCCAGAATTTTTCGCACGTCTGCCAAACATATCTGACGTCACGGGTAATTTAAAATAGGTAGGTAAACGAAATAGTTCAGGGTCATGTTCATTGAATACGTATACGTGTAGTACAGTCTTTAACGAGGTGTTTTACTAATACTGCGATCAGACTGATTGGAAACCTGTCAACTGTATGCAGTCGTGACTTGAGAAATAGATCAAGCCTCTAGGCTTGCTATCGTTGAAGTGGACCTCCCTCAGTACAGTGTGAGATATCACTAGGTATGATAAAAAAATGTCTTTCTAACAAGGTGAAAGTTTACGCGATGCGCATTCGACCCAATATAATCTACGCGTCCTGTGTTCGCACAGGCCGCTACTACGTTTCTTTTTTTTTCTTTTTATATAATAGGATGGCAAACGAGCAAGTGGGTCACCTGATGGTAAGTGATCACCGCCGCTCATGCACACACACCAGAGGAGCCGCAAGTGCGTTGCCGGCCTTTAAGAAAAGAATAGGCTCGCTTCTTGAAGGTTGTCATACCGGATCGGTAATACCTCCGCAGCTAATTGCTTCCACAAAGCGGTAGTGCGCGGCAAAAAGTCTCTATTCACTTCCATCGTCCTCTCCCGTATACACGCTATGTCGACCACCAAGCATAGGATGAAACAAGCGTCTTTTAGTATACTCAGCATTCAAGTAGCTGATCACTTGGGCACAAACACAGGACCTTCGTGGTCAGTTACACCCCTATTTTCATTTTCGTTAGCATCATTGTTACAGGAACGTCTTAGACGATCCGAACGACGATATCACGGCTGAGCTAGAACAATATAAGGTTGTTATGAACTCGGATCCTCCGATCTTCATCGGACGAGCGGCCCTTAGAGGGACAGTTGCAAACAACAAACCGACACTCTCATGCAACCGCAAGCCAGCAACTGCCGTGAACCGAGTTTCCAACCCAAAGCGGGTGCCCTTTGGCGAGGGTTACTTAGTTTTTAGTATTATTTGTTCGATGGATTGAGGTCTCATTGATCCGATGAAGAAGTGAAAAGCTTTCTTCGCTAACTGTGAACGTCAGCTAAAAACTTGTGAACTACAATGTCTCCTTTGCAGGTAAGCATTACGCCATAAATCGTTTGCAATAAACTTAAAGGCCAATGGATGTTGTTGTGCTATAAATACAATAATTACCTCTGATTATTCTAATTGATATTAGCTGTACAAAACAATCTCCGCGCTGCTGACTGGTGGCTGTCCCATTTATTTTTTAGAACGGAAATGTTATTCTGAAATACAAACGAGATAATAAATCATAATTTAAGGAAGTTTGAAAACTCTGCCAGCATTAAAATTGCCCACGAAAATAAGCAGATATATTGAAGTTAAATTTTAATGAAGATATTCTGCGCTTTACGATATAATGTGATAGTTATATTAAATCTAAAAATTCCTAGATACTTTTTGTGAAATGAATAGACATCGTTGATACGAATTTAATGGACCCAAATTGGGTTTATAGCTAGTAGTTTCTTGCCTTTTACTATATTGCTTATAGCAGTCTATATAAAGATATTAAATATGATTGGGGAAAATAGGTACCCTGCGCCACGCCTAGTACGATCGCTGCGCTTCGCCCTTCTCTTTCCGCATTTTGAGTACATATTTGCTCTAGTTCGTTGTAGCATACGAAGGTTATCCTTCTGTTACTCTTATCTAAACGAGCATTTTTTTAAACTTTCATCACCATAACTTACCAGTAGCTCGCATGAAGCAGTCCCTTTTCAGAACACCTCCAGAAAACCCTACAATGTATAACACCAGAAAACCCTACAATGTATAACACTACCTATTTAAGTATTATAATAGCCTTTGGGGCCGAATGGTAGCCATCCGATTGAGGTTTTATGCGTAGGTTCAGCGGGTCCGATTCCCCATACCAAATATTTTGTGTGTAAACTAAGATTCGGTAATTCATACAACTATATATATTTGCAATCTATTTCCCAGGCTGAGATAAAGGGAACGCAAAAATGCTTTTCTCTAATAGGTATACATTAAATTAAGTAGGTGGATGGATGGTTTTGTGAAGATTGCTGGAAGCCGCTCTTTGTGGTCAGTGCAATGCATTGTGAGGACGCCTTTAACTACCAGTGGACGTCTTACGGTTGATATGATCACTTCCTTATGTTCACAAGAAGAGATAATACTAGCCTTTTAATTTGATATGATACGTTTGCTATGATAGACTTAGTATTTTTTATTTTCTGAATTCCATTTAAAACAAACACCTAAACGACTTAATCTTAATGCTTTTGTTTACACTGTATTTCAGTTTGGGACCCAGTTCATTACCTTACTTTACTAATAGATTTAGAAGAAATGACACATGAACAGACGCAAGACTGATCCTGTAAGGGTTCAGGGTTTTCTTGGGATATACTGTCCCTAAAAGGCAAGGTAGACGACTCATGGTGAACGGTGAAACTTTTAACAGTAAGATAATCGACAGCTTAATAAAAAAACTGTACTGATTAACGTATTCTGATTCACAATGGCAAAGGTCGATTGTTAATGATCTTCCGCGAACCGTATACGGTGAAAACATGTTTTGTGAGAACATCAGGACATATCGACCATCAATTGGTACATCCGGGTTGGGCGTTAAGGGGATACGTGAAATATGTAGGAGGTATTCCGTTCACGTTTTTGACTGACCTGTTAGTCTAGTGGTTAGTTAACCTGCCAGACGTCGTAAGTTCGAACCCCCACCTTTTTAGAAATATATAAGTATGTTTATCAGTTATCTGTTTGCCATAGTATAGGCACTACTTAGTTTGGGTTCATATGGCAGTGTGTTAGTTGGCCCAAGATTACTTTTTATTACATGTTTATACTGTTGATCTTTGGCTTTTGTTTGATGCGGCGCCGCGCCGGTGCTACGAGCATTATTATCAAGTTTAACTGCACGTTTGGCGCAGTGCTTAATACAACAACCTAGTTACTATCTCTGCGCCGTCGTGTTTCGGATTTGATTCCTGCACAGGATAACTATTAGTGTGGCCCATAAATGACTGTTCTCAGTCTGGGTGGCCTTTGTGTCGGTTAATCAGATGTTTATAAAGTCCACCTTTAGCTCCTTCTTTTCTTAAGAAGATTTTATAAGAAAGGCGGACGTAATTACCCAGTCAGGATACTTTATTGGCGCTCTCCCTAGCTCTCTAAAATCCGATTTCACCGTTAAAAATAAACGCGATCAATGGACGCTAAACTCAGCTACAGGACGCTGAACTGAATTTAGTGTCAATTGATCGCGTTTAATTTTAACGGTGAAATCGGCTTTAAGACACACAATATTTTGTTTTGTTTTTTCAGTGAACATGCAAAATGATCAAAAATCGATCAAAAAATAATGATAGAGAATCATTGTCATCTACTGCTCACGACGCAGTCGCGACATTGCCCTAATGAAAATGACTTTAGTGATCACGAATATCGCCAAAGTGATCTGTTGTACATTTATTAGAAACTTCGAGAAAGCGGTTTCTAGACGGCGTTTAGGCCTGCAATATTTTATTTATTATAATCATATTGTCGTGAAAGTCGACAATGGTTGTTTGTGAATTTATTACTTTATTAAAGCGCAAATTGTTTTCTATAATTTATAAAATTTGCATCAGTTTCTTAAAAGTGTCTGCAAAATCTGTACGATATTGTTCAGTCATTGCTTTGAGTTCGCTAGTGAAACTTATATAATAATTTAGGAATAAGTAGTTACTTATTCCTAGATTATAAGAGTATATGTATATAAGTATATAATATGTTATAAGAGAGCCTGTTGCTGCATTTCAGTATAGTTATACTGAAATGCAGCGACAGGCTCTTTATATTATATTGAATTGAATATATTATATTGAAAATAACAAAACCTAAAATAATTTCAATTGAATTGCGAAATCTTAATACTTGCCAGCTATACTCAATACCAATTTCAAATTGAGGAGCAAATATTGCACAAAGATCCCTGTCAGTTGGCTTCTGCAATATTTCCAATATTGAAAATATTGCAGAAGCCAACGGACAGTTGAAGCGAACCTACTCACTTAAAGTTGTCATTGATCAATAAGGAACTTGTTCAAATGGCAATAAATTCTTTACAAGCTAGGGGCCATTTATAAATGTACCAAAATATCATGTATCTAAATTAAATAGTTTACAAATTCTGAAGGGGTTAAAATTTGATCAACAGGATTCGTTTATTAATACACACGGCGCGTTGTCCGTTCATTTTCTTTTTATTTGGCTGGACAAAGGGTGGAAAAAATCCATCCTTGTGGTAGTCAATTCCCATTATTTAAGATGATTTTGAACCATATGGTTTCACTTACAGGTTGCCCAAACTTTTCGCTCTTCCCTGATGATTTCTGGTGATCTTACTCACTCACATCCCGAACAACATTTTTAACTAATAATGTATTTATTTGAAGTGTATTTTTATTTGATGCGACTTAGATAGAATACGAAGTACTGAGCTCACAGAGCGCAGTAGTGTGAAAGTGTGTTCACAAAAATTTTAAAAGGTTTATTCAGATGGTTTGGGCATTTAGAAAGGATGAATGAAAGAAGATTGCCAATTGAAGTATACTGTTCTCTGTGAATGGTACTACGGGAACGGGAAGACCTCATCGAACATACTTTGACCAAGTCAAGTTCTAAAGAAAGGCCAGGTCAGAAGTACCCTAAGCAGAGCATGTATGAAGAATATAAGAACTGCTACTGTTTAGCGCTACCCAATGACGCACTTGCCGGGCCGACGCACAGTGGTTCGTGTAGAACAAGCTAGCTGGACAATATTATTTGTTTCGATTTTTATTTATAAATGAGGTTATTAAGCAAAGATATAAGGGTCATAATACTATTTGAGGTCCATTGGTCGTTTGAGCAGGTATAGTGAAATAAAAACACAATATTTTTTTAAACAATTTTATAAATAAATTTAACTATAAATGTAACTATAAAATCTAATATCAGATACATAAAATACCTACTTAAAAACTAAATCGATCACTCATCATCACTATCATCAGATGAATCATCCATTGAATAGTCATGATCATGAGTGGCAGAACTATGAAAACTAGAAACTATATTAACATTTTGTTCCTTAAAGCTAGGTTGAACTAATAAATCTAGGACTTCGATAGGGAATGAACCTATTTTCTTCCGGGGAATTTCTCTCACGAAATCTTCTGCAGTCCTTATTCCGAGCTTCCTGTGCTTCCTCGGAAAGCTGGCCTATAGGCAGAAGTGACGATTTAATTACCTCGCCACTGTGCAGAAGTATTTTGTGAACAGTCGCGGGCATATAATACCATGGATAGAGATTTACGTAAAGTTGTCTGGTTTCTTGAGCTAAGGTTACAAATTTTTCAATATTTATTTCATATCCTGATGATAAAGTACGAAGTAGTATGCTAAATTTTTGTATAAGTGAAACATCTAACCCTGTAATATCGGCACTTGCCTCGGGATTTTCAAAAAATCTTCGCGCGGTATTTCCGTCATTAGTGTTACCGAACCCTGGTTTTGGTTTGTCTACAATCAAGCCCATCTCGCTTTTAAAACGCTTTTTAATGTCATCTGAACGTTGCTTCACACTAGCTTTGTCTTCGGCTGATCTAAGTTGCCATTTTTTTACATTAAGTCGATAGCTAATGTGAAGCAAGCATTCAAAGCACCTAATCCAAGCGTGCAACGTAGACAAACCAAAACCAAGATTATCTTTATTCGCCGTAAACTCTTTTGACAAATCATTCATCATTGATGGAGTTGCCCCACAAATAAAACATTTCTGTGAAGAAGAAGTTTCGGTCAAAGTATTGCAAACCTTCCCGTCAATCATTGTCAAAAGCATAACATGTGTGACAGATACTTCGGTCTCCATCACCTTGCAAGTTGTCGGCAATAAAGCATTTATCTCTTCTAAAACCTTATTGGTTTCGGTTATCGTTAAATCTTTGGTTTCCTTAGAAAAGATAAATTTTATTGGGCGACAATGCATTATAGAAGAGGGCCGAGGATTCTGCCACACAATATTACCTTTTTCGTCTCCCAATTGAAGGGGAACGAATGAAAATACAAACAAAAACTCATCACTGTTATCACAGTTGGTGAATTTTTGTTTGTACAAACTGTGACCGGAACTTCCGTCACAACCCCACTTACTGGTTAATGTGAATGATGTGCAAGGTAACAGACTACTGACAACTTCTTGTTGCGCTGAAACTAAACGTTCCGCAGTTTTATCAAGAACTGCCTGAACTTTGATTTCAGCACGCGTTTCGTTAACAGTAATCTGTTCATCTGGAGGATAGCAAGCTACTTTTGCCCTTCTAACACTGTATAATGACGGAAATACCTTATGTCCGGCTTTGATGCTCCACTTCCGAGTCTGCTTATAGCTATGGCTACTTGATTTACTATCAACATAGTATGCTAAAGCTTCCTCGCTTGTCAGACACCTGGAGGCACTTGTTGCACTCTCTTTATGGGCTATTGAAGGGTCACCAGTTACATCTTTAATTTGACGTGCTACACTTCTCTGACCCGACAAACGCGCTGACACCTCAGCAGCGTATATTAATTCACTAGCACTCCTGGACTGTAAGAGGTCATCTATGCGTCGTCTTTTCGTTTTGAGACTAGAATCATCAAACTCTTTAGAGGGTCTTCCAGGTCCCGGTTCAGTAGATGTACTTGGCATACATAAATAAACGGACACAGCGAAAGATATGTCAACTCCCTTCAGCCACGTTGAATTCTTCTCTAGGAACCGCTCTCGGTTTCTTGCACAGCTGCTCCACTTTTCAGCCAATTTTGAAGAATATTTTGAGATGATGACCTTGACGTCTCTCAGGGACTGCTCCGTAACACCATCAAAGTCATGTCTCAAAGATATAAACCGAAAGAGCTCCACGTTTCGCGTTTCCTTCGGGTGTTTTAGCCATTCTTCAAAAAAGTCCATTTTTGAGACGGTGAAAACTGTTTAAAGAAAAAAAAAGAAAAAAATTAGTTGTGCAAATAATTCGCAATATTTTTTTCTACTAATTACTACTAGATACTTGTGAGAATCATATAAAATAGATTTTACAGAGTGGACATGAGTGGACATGTAATATTTTGACTATTGAATTCAAAAATATGGGTGAAAAAGTCCACTTTTATCGAAACATTTAATTTAATAAAATTAAATAATGAAGATCCTGTGATAAAAATTAACTAAAACAAAACTACTTACCCTTATGTACACAATCCATCACAAAAACACTATCACAAATTTCTTTTAGTGACTTAAAATAATGTTAACAATATGGTGTAAAAATGCAAATGAATGCACTTTGAATTATCAACACTTTATATACTTACCTTAATGACGGGCCTAATGAGGGTAATTACGAAAATTAATAGATGTATTCCTTAATGTATAGGGCTAATGAGTTCATCTTAATAATTAACTATTAGGAATTGAAGAGTTGTTTTTGTCCAGCTAGTTTGTTCTACGCGAATAACAGTGCGACGATCGCGATGCATTTGATCTCTGTGTCTCTGTAACCAGAAATATAAAAAAAACACTAAGTAAACTGCTAATGGACCATTGAACGCTAACTGTATATATTCCACTAATTTCGTCACACCTCCGTTTGCGAACGGTTTAACGTTTATGTTGACAAAAAGTATAGTAGTTACCTACTCGGTATTAAATTATCTCTATCTTTCGGTTAACCATTAAAAATAATATCCAAGCGATAAATCTGTACACAATAACAAACTACTGAGTAACAAAGTTGTTTGTATATAGTATAAAAATTGTTTCCTATTAATGGTTAAGAATTGCGTAATCTGTGTTTTACAATGGAGCTGTTTTGATTTTGGACAGACAAAATTGATGTTGTTTATGTATGATATGCGTTGGGATTTTTTCTCTTGGAATACTTAATCTTAGTATAAACCCGGAGTCTGTAAGTTGGAGGTGTGCACTCCCCTTGGAGTGCCATCGATCCTGTACCTCACCTCTTCCAGGTCGTGTCGGCGTGTGGTCCCATTGGATCATGATAGTGAGGGAATAGAAAGTAAACCCAGATCACTAATCTTAATTGTCCGCCATTTAAAAATACATATACATATATTGTGTAGGCATCCATGCGCGGTAGATTGAGCATCTACCGCGCATGTATGGCTATATATACACCATTTTTTTGTTCGAAAAATTTGTACGTTTCGGTGTGACAAATAAAGCAACCTGAGTCTCATGACTCCTGCTTTGGGATTCGAAACTCGGCTCAGGGTGGCTACTGCTGTTGTTACTGAGATGACTGGTTTTTGTGCAACTTTTACTAAGTTAATACGCGCAGAGGCAATAAATTATATGTATAGAGCTCGCAGTGATGATGCAATGAGAATCTTCAGTTAATTCCAGTCACTGAATCGTTATTATTATATTTTATTAATGCTCGTAAACAATTACTTCCGTTACTTGATGATGTTTCATAAAAAGACATTTTCGAATTCATTGTAAGAAATTCCACAAACCTTTAATCATATGGAGTGCATAGGATTAAAAGTTTGTGGCATTTCCTACATACATATATAGCCCGTTCTCGTTTCCCAGAGGGGTCGGCAGAAACAACTGATTTTCTTTTGTCATCTTTGCACACCTCTCTTGCGTCGTTTACTGTCATTATATCTCTTCATCATCTTGATACATGCTCTTATCTGGCTTTTCTTGAGAACATCTCCGATTATTCCTACATTAATTACGAAATAGCTGACAACCCTTCAGATAGTAAGATATTACCGTAGATATCTACGCATTGCTAACAGTTATCTCCTCGTCCATGAGTTCTGGCAAATTTACTCTCACCCAGAACCACAACATTACATCATCATCATTACAGCTGGAAGAAGTCCACTGCTGGACAAGCCTCCCCCAAAAATCATGTTTATGATCATGGATATGGAATAACTGCCATGGTTGGCATTTTATGATGGTCGAAATACACAGAAGGAAGATGCGCCCGTCCTCTGGTAGATATTCCCTCGGATCAGCATCTGCGCCCCCAACGAGATGATCTGGGGTGATGATATTCTGATATTCGCCGCCGTCACCACACAGCATTACATAATATAATAATTTATTTTATCAAATAGGTAACAAAATTATGCAGGCATATGGGATGCCTGCATAATTTTACCTGGTGTGTTCTTTGGCAGGCGGATGTCGGCATCTCAGCCGATGCGTTCATAGAACGAATGAACTCTAACTTGAATGTTGCAACCGTTTTGCTCTACCTAGGGCTCACATGTCGCGTCATTAATGCTCAAGCCTACGGACGCGGAACCATTCGATTCTCACAGATGTTAGCAAACCGTAGGTTGACAACTTCATGTTTTCAAATTCATAAGATCTTCAAAAGAACGCTCTTTTGTGCGATAAGGACAAGACTCCTCGTTAATAACATTATTCTGCCATCTCAATCCCAGTGGACTCCCAAACTCAGGATGTTCTTATTCCGAAATGCAATTACAATAATCGATTTGTATTTGAACGAACTCGAATTACATTTCGCCGTATTATTCTGGCTATAGGTCACTGTCCTTATAAAAAGTCTATTACACGGACCATCGACCGCAGCTGTTAAAAACGATGATAACATCTCAGTGATTCAAACTTTTAGTGCAAAGCCCTCGTATTTTTTTTTATCAAAGTATTGAGAACAAAACATGATACACACATTTTATTTGTTACATTCCGTAATTAAAGCTGCGTTTCCACTGGAGATGTGGGTGCCAGTGCGAAGATGCGTAGCATTACTGTAAATAGACTTGAGGCTTTCTTTTCATCTGAGAAGTGCGAGTACGCGAAGCTGTTTCTTTTCAAAAGTACGCATGCAGGGTGTAATATGGTGTGCAGCTTGTTAATCCCTTTCTCTTCACTATGTCCCTTCCACAAATCTTTTACTCTCTCTTTCGTAATGGCGCCGTATAAATTTGGTTCAACTGGATTGTTGTAAAGACAAGTTGAAGACGGTTTTTAAAACATTAATTATGCAATGAATTCTTGACTATCTCATGGCCAATATACGAGTATTCTCAGATTTTTATCATATTAGCCAAAAGATATCCATGGCGGACTAAGGCCGCCCCCAAAAATCTCCACAATTACCGTTTCTGTGCTACCCGAATCTACCAGAGAGGTCCACATACTTGGTGGATAGAAGAACGGCCACCAGATATAATGGATAGCGAATGTATTGACTAATCTTTCCCCGATCAAGCAGCGAGCTAACAGGGTGCGGTGAGCAGTCCGGTGGGATGGGTTGATTTACGCAATCCGCATACACAGCGGATGGCTCTATGACATGTCTACAAAACGCCCCTATTAAATAAGCGTCCCCTGATGTTGTGTAACAATGATACCAGCACTGACAGAGGGCCGAAAAATGGGATTGATAAAGGCCTTCTGAACAGGAATCTGGAGGTAGTAATCCGACCATAGAACTGTGGTGTGGAGATCCAACAGGCAAAAGCATGGCTCCTAAATTGGATGGATAGGTTTCATATCTTGCGATTTTTTTTTGCGTGGAAGCTTATTTTATTGTAATGGCCTTGTTATTGTAAATCAACTGGAATCAACACTTAACGAGCATCAAAAAAACACAAACACGTGCTCAATTCACGTGTGGTAGATATTATCACACGCCATATTATTTATTAGTCACTCACGACTCCTTGGCGTTTTGAAGAATTTCATTAGTACAACTGTTACGGTTAAATCGATTCATACCATCAGCGCGCAGCTATCCCACTATATTATGTTAGGTTAGGCACTGGCATGCATACCCTAGCATACGTGGGATAGCTGCGAACTGAGTTTAAATATAACTTATTAGCTGTGCCCAGCGGTTTTACCCGCGTTAAACTTTATAAATTATAGCCTATGTGTTAATCCAGGGTGTCAGCTAACTCCATACCTAATTTTATTAAAATCGCTCCAGCCATTTAGACGTGAAGAAGTAACAAACATGCATACTCACACACTCACAAATCATTCGCCTTTATTATATTAGTGTGATGGCGTATTTATTTTTATTTAACTACGATAGGGCTTGCGTTCTAAACGTATAACACAAACGCACACCACTGAAGTTATGTTAAAACTGTGATAAACAAAACAAGATTCATAGTTTCCTTTCAAATTCGTTCTAAACCATCTTCAGAGCCTTTGTATTGATTATAGACAGTAAGGATGGTTTTCCTAGTGCCTAGCTCCTTAGAAAATATCATTTATAAGTAGTTACTATTTATAATACCGAATTTATAACATTGACTGTGACATAACTGCAATTATACATTAAAAAATATATGTATATAACAAAAAATCATATATGTATAGTCATGAGTTACGGTGAATCATCATTAAATTGACGTAATTTTCATTCGACGTAAATTCCTAGGCAACTTTTTTGCATAGTAACTATTAAGTAAAAAACCTCTGTAATAAATTCTCTGAAATAACCTTCGGCCGCTAATCCTCTAGAGGTCCTTCGTGAAAGTTTTACGTGTCCCCAGCTAAAACTATACAAGTATAAGGCTTCGTGTTTAGCAAAATCTAATTTATGTTCTAATGAATATGGCTGGAGATTTTGGGTCGTATTTAAGTTATATCGACTTTAAAAAAAATAGAAGTGGCTACATTCCAACTGTTATACGAGTATATGCAGTTAGGAGATTACAATATTTACGTATATTATTTAACTTTATACTAACTATAATATAAAAAGCATTTTAGGCGTATGCGTTCTTTAGGGGCACGGTAGCTCAAATTCCTAGACATTATGCCGATTTTATTGAACAAAAATGTTTTCATAGTCAGTCCACTTGTTACTATTAGAAGAAAGGACAGACTAGTTAGAGGAGAGCACAAGTTACAGATCACAATTTGCTAACCAATACCTAAGTAGTTTTATAGAAAATAGTAGCGAAATACTTTAGATTAAAAAATGCTAAAATTATATAAAATCGTGCAAGTTTATAGCACAACTGTTCAATTGCTTACATTTTTTAATTAATATTGCCGGTGTTGGTACATGAACAGTGTGTTTCTCGCCCATTCTCCAACTTTTCTATTATATGCAAAGACTTTATGGATTCGTTCTTGACTGTAGTCATAGACCACAAGTCAGTCAGTAAGTCATCATTTAAGTTTTGGATGGAACTTGGTTGGAATTAAACGACGAAAAACATACAATTAGCTACAATGTAATTTAACGCACTTACGCAACTAACTTTGTTTCATAGTGAGCTGCCATATAAAATTATAATCACTCGGAATATAGTTCTGATACTTGCTTCCAATTTAATACAAATATTTAATACCTAATTGATTGAAACGAGAAGACAATTATTATTCGTATGATAAACTATAATTAATTGTTATATTTTAATTCATAATAATGGGCATGATAAGTTATTGACATTGAGTAGTAAGTTATGAACATTGACAGTTATTATTATAATCAAATAATTTATGGCTATTACAAGCAAATAAAATTATTTTCATCAGATATTTATCTGTTATTTATGCCCGTCTGCTGTGTGGTGACGGCGACAAATATCAGAATCAGAATATCATCACCCCATCTCATCCCGTGGGGGGCGTAGAAGTCGACCCGAGGGAATATCTACCAGAGGACGGGAAGCAGCTTCCTTCTGAGTATTACGACCATCATACTGCGATCGCCAACCCGCCTGCCAAGCGTGGCGATTATGGCATATCCCCTCAAGATGATTCTTGAGGGAGGCTTGTCCAACAGTGGACTTATTTAAGCTGTAATGATGATTTATGCCCTGCGATGCTCCCCGTGTTTTAGTATTATATTTAATTAAGGGTATATCAGCCGTTATTGAGTGACTAGCATCCAAAGTTCACACACACGTTTATAATGTTTGTAGGATATTAATACCAAACTAACTATATACAATATTAATTTATGGATTAAAAATACATCTTTATTTTTTTAAAACAGTACGAAGATTTTTTAATATACTTATAAATTACTTATTATAGAACATACCTCCTGTAATTTATTCAGCTATATTTGTTACGTAGGTATCGCTGTGAGGGAAGCAAGTATATTGTATTGCTGCTTATAAGATCAGCTGTCTGTCAGTTGAATTCCCGTTAAAATAGGTTTAGATGTATCGGAAAATAGACGGAAAATCAGACAAATGTAATATTTTTTTATAAGTAGCGTTATATACATGCTTTCATATGGATTTAGTCAAAAAGTGTTATGTTGACATTACAAACAGTCACACGGTTATAAGAATATATAATCACCCTCAAAATTATAAGATCTTTTTTGGACTAGGTACATTCACGGCCATTTTTTTGAACTATATTAATTGACTAATATTGCTTATTAATGTATGTTTTTATCTTTGTTGCAGGTAAGTTTGTGAAGAACGTGCTTCAATCGAAGTATCGGTAACCACGTCACGAACACGTAGTGAAATTTATTCGCTTTAGGAAGCGAGAAAATTTCACAAATAGCAAAACAATACATCATAAAGTCCAAAATTATGAACATTTTAACCTTTCGATTGGGTGAAAATTTGTGTCCTCCCGTAAAATGTTGCTCTGAATCATAAATGCACTATGTAAGCTCAATACATGGATGTGCGATTAGCGTTTCCGTGATAAAACAGTTCTGCGACTCAGCGTGACGCGTTATAGGTGTCAGGCTTGTGGGCCCCACTGGAGCTCATCATCACGCTTGCTGTGGTGATGAGCTATGCCGGGGGTACTTCACAAACATACACAAAGTATATCCAGAATCAGTACGACTATTTATGGGTCATACCAATAGTTGTCTTGCACGGGAATCGAACCTGGGATATGAAGTGACGAGGCGACTGTCTTAACCGCTGCGTCACACGTGCAGTCATCTAGTGCATGCTTGTCACACATAGCATCAATCGCACATCCATTCATCGTAAAAAAAAAGTAGAGAAAAAGGGCTCCAAATTATTTGTAAACAGGTAGACCGTAATAGCCTTATATCCACTTGTGTACAAGACTAGTTTTAACCACCTAGTTATTGCCAACAAAAAATAATATGAAGTGTTGATGTAACGGTTAGATACGACCGTTTATTAACGGTCTCAATTTGTTCGACAACCGCTGTACAAGTTGATAAAGTAGCGGCCATATTATATTTGTAATGTTGGCACTTCTAAATCACAAAGAACTTCCCTCTAGAAACAAATTATTAATTGCTGTAACCGCTTTATCATAACCGTTTTATTGTAATAGGGCCATATGTGATAATTATATTTGTATTATTGATTGTGCTTTGTAAGCAAAGCATGTTATTATTCTGTTATCGTGTTTTGTCCATGACATGAATAATGAGGTTTTAAATGTATGGAAACGTCTACGAATATCACCTCCCTGTATTATCCCGTGGGGGGCGTAGAAGTCGTCCTAAAGGAATATATACCAGAGAGCGGACAGCAGTATCTCTCTGAGTACTATGACCGCTGCAGCCGCCAATCTGTCTGCCAGCCATAGTGATTCTGACAACGCCCCAAAATTATGGGGACTCTTCAATTGTGGAAGTTCTTGAAGGAGGCCATTTTCCAGCAGCGGAGGTCTTCCAGTTGATACGATGATAATGTTAATGAAAAATTGGCTTGTAGTTTATAAGGCTCTATAGAGCTAATGTTAACTTGACAAATCGATGGTTAAGCTCAATGTAGACTGGGTGCCTACTGTTCCTAGTTGTAGAAATGTAACCAGGAGGAAATGAATATTATAATATTCATTTCCTCCTGGTTAAATTTCCATAACCGGGCACCCAATCTACATTGAGCCTAACCATCGATGTGTTACATATTTTAGTGAATATGTATGTCAACAAACACTGGCTTTCTATTCCCTCTCTATTATATGGGACGGACTAGTTAGACCGTACCCAAAGGGTAAAACTATTACTAAGACTCCGCTGCCTGTCTGTCTGTCCGTCTGTCACCAGGCTGTATCTCATGAACCGTGATATTAGACAGTAGAAATCTTCACAGATGATGTATTTCTGTTGCCGCTATAACAACAAATACTAAAAAACTAAATAAAATAAATATTTAAGGGGGCTCCCATACAACAAACGTGAATTTTGATAGATAATGGTAACGGAACCCTTCGTGCTTCCAACTCGCACTTGGCCTGTTTTTATTATGTTCTACGAGGCACGGGGGTGTAGCATCATCTACTTGCCGTCTCTGCCAGTGATTTTTCCTTTCTGAATAATTCCAGTAACACTCTTTGGCCGACCCTGGATTTGACCGCAGAGCCGGCAGTATAATCAACTTTGGCTTGTTAATACATAGTAATTATTATAAAAACACCAAAAGTATGATCAAGATCTGTATTTGTGATTGGCAATAATGTAGGACGGCATACACAACGCTGAATTTTAATCAAACTCCCGATTAAAATTTTCATTTTTATTAGCAAACTACTACAAAACCATCAGAATAATAAACTTGCTTGTTTATTCGTTTACTTGTAATGGCAGGCACTTCTTTTGACTGACTTTTTTGACCTCGGTCTAAACGCGAACAGTTGCGGTTCGTTCTAGTTTACATAATAGCATATATATATATAATAGCAGCATTAATGATATGCTCAAAATGTTCAAAGTAAGTATTAAACCCGAAGTCCAGAAAAGCAAAAACAATATTTTTCAAACGGGTATACATTCATCCCTCGTCTGGAAATTCAAGAGAGTTCTTCAAAAATTGCGTGCGTAAGAAGGAATAATGTTTCTATATGGAATCTTTACATATTTGAATGATAAGGATAATTAACGTAAGATTTCAAACGAAAGAAATCGTCTAGGTTTTAATGGAATTTCAGCGCGTTCAGTACTGAGTATATTATGTATATAACTACGTAAAATAGATGTGCTCGTTTTCTGCTCAAACTCACATATACACGCATACACAATCGTATCAAAATTTACGCCAGAAATGATTATCTATTACCTATAAACTTTGATATTCCTTTAATAAGGTCGAGTTGAGAGTTGATTGAGACAATTAAAACGATGGAGGAGCGCCAATTAGCATGCAATCCGAGTAGGTTTCCGAGCGACTCCCTGATTCTGATTACATTACATTTACTAACAGTTTCTCTCAGACATTCTAATCAAATGTTTCACAGATACAGTTACTGCCTATTGTTATGATTTTCAAATAATCGGTAACATTTTTTGTGATTGTTTACTTAAAAAGGTGCGATTCGGCTTTGTATTTAATTTTAATCTATATTAAAAGGATACAATTTGACGAGAGGTGAATGAGTGGAATGGCCAATGCGTTCAGTTCATTCCCGTTCATAACATTCGGAATAACGGCCTAGTTAAGCAGTTCTTTCCGAGCGCTCGAGCTGAAAGTATGTTAACAAATAGTGTTGTATGATGTGAATTAATTTTGCTAAGTGTTGTAATGGTGCAATCCTGAAGATTTAAATATACGTCTATTGCTGCTGAAAAACGTGTTTTCTTAATACTATCATCTCATTGCCGGTACTAATAAGAAATATACATTTTCACTACTTTCTAGACATATATGTCCAATAAGAAACTTCCTAACTGATATAGTCACAAGTGTAGATAAAGCTAGAATTAAACCTGATCTTAACGGAAAAGGACAAGTTCGCCTACATTTCCTTTACGATGTGCCTTGGAGTGCAATTAAAAAACAGGTCGGACAACTTGCTGTTCTATCGTAGCAGTAATTAGTGTTGAAGATAAAATGCGAGTGATGTGTAAATGAACGTGTTTGGTGGTCTAGTCTTCAATGGTTGGATGTTCGGTAACATTTGTAGGGTATCATCTTTGGAGTTTTATATGTAATCAATATACGCTCAGAAACATAACAATAGAATACGCTTTATTGTACACACTCGGACATTATTCGCACACGGCCATCTGATCCCAAACTAAGCAGAGCTTGCACTATAATAATAATAATAATAAAACGTTTATTTCAAGTTTATAAAAACTCATAATTGTTAGTAAAACTTAGCCTAGGTGTTAGTAATAAAATATAATATTATTTACATTTCGCCGCTACGATATGCATGTCGCAGCACCTTCTTATAAACGGACAGTCAATCCTGTCCGCTATCATTTTCAGCACTATGTTGGAACTAGCTCGCACCCTGCGCACCAGCGATGTGCCGCGCTTGCGTATTGTTGTATAAAAACAATCAGTTCGCGCTTCGGCGCACATAGCTGAGGCACTGCAGTAGCGAGGTAGTCCCAACATAGCCCTGAATGCATTGTTGAACTGTACGCGGAGGGCACTGTAGGATTTTAGAGTGAACTTGATCCATAGACTGCAGGTGTAAAGCGAAGTACAATAAGCCTTGAATAAAGCAATTTTAGCTTCAGTAGAGCAGCGCGCAAATCTATGTGCTATCATGTTCGCCCGCACTGACAGTGCCCTCCGCTCCCGTTCAATGTCAGTATCGTCCTTAAGGTCGGCTGTAACTATGTGCCCTAAATATTTAAAATGCATTACCTTTGCTAGAGGAGTACCATTCAGTCGAATAGGGGGCACATGAGACGGGTGTTCATTGCCAGCCTTAAAAACCATATACTGGCTCTTTTCCACATTATATATTAAGCCATGTGTTTCGGCATAGGTCTCACACAAGTTTAGGAGTTTTCTTAATCCACAGAAATATGGAAACCAGATAAACTGTTATATAACCTATATAAATTTTAACTTATATAGATAATTACACCTAGTCTCAGGACAAACAGACATGTACAATGTACATGCACACAAATATCTGTCCTGGGTGGGAATCGTCCCACGACCGGTGGCGTGAAAGGCAAGCATCTACCAACCACGCCGCCTATAACTGCTAAATCTCTATGAATCTAGTTAGTATTCGTATCGATAAATTGCATTCTCCGGTCTTTAATCGAATTCCGTAACCGAATTGGCGTGTGAAAGTAGAACGACAGTTGCACACAAGTCCGGAAAACCCGATCTTCTTATGCATCTTCTCGTCAGTAAGCAGCCTTTAGTCGAGGTTCGATACCTCCGATAGTTAAAAAAGCAATTATATAAAATAATACGTTTCGGCCGAGTTCTACTACTTTAACCGTTGGCGCATTGTATGTCCTAGATAATAAGGTCAATTATATTTTAGTTTCTGTGAGAGACCCATAATAAAAACTAAAACCTACTCTAAAATCTATGCACTAATGACAATATTTCCTACTAGTTCTAATTTTAAAAATATATTGTATGTTATTATTACTACTATTGGTCAGACAATACAACTTAGTGAATCAGAGGAAAAGGGTTTACATTCTGATATCACACATTTGCAGTTACAAACTGCACCACACGTTATGACTTGTAAAGTGATATGCGTTGTGGGAATGCAATATAAAATTCTACCGATGGCTTTTTGTGAGGCTGCATAATGCATAGTCTCACGTACAATACAGTGTTCAGTGAAAAATAAACCTTCACCTTATATGCGTAGGGAATAAAACGGCTTATCTTTTTTATCGCAACAAAACTTCTCGGCATAATTGAGAACTCACAAAATTTCTCGATGTTTCTGTAAATGACGGTCATGTTACTTCCGTAGCTAATATTGTACTTATATATTAGCTGACCTTGCCTTGACCTGGAGTAAACGTTAATCAGTGGGTCCCAATTTCAGGAAAATATCTATAACAGCCGTCCGTCAAACAGAAATCTAATATAATCTGACCCCTGGTTTAGCCATCTCCGTTACTAGTTTCTTGTTGATTTCGAGATTCAGATTTCAAATGGCATTCGCTATTTTATATCGCTAGTCGCAAGAATAAAAGACTCGAACCCAACCCTCATAGAAACGGGCATAATCTAAAGTTGTTTTTATCTGACATAAAATGTTATATCTAAGCTCCAAGAACAGCGGGCGGGAGTCCGCGCGGGATATCTCAGAACTTCTATGGGTATGGTAGGATTAGTGCGTTTCACGATTTACCCAAGTGTTCACCTACCCTGCTCCATTGTGGCCGATAATTTATAATATAAATGATCATTTGTATCTTACATATGAATGTATGCGAGCACACGCCACCATATACTTGGAAAGCGAGTTCGATAGTACAGTCCTCTCTATGTTTTCTGTCCGTTGATTACCTAGCAGGTATTTCTGACTATATTGATGATTTAGTATAAAATATATTTTCGATATACTTATTACTCTCCGCCTACGCATTGTGTCCAGCTGTGGGTGCAAATCAATCTCCCTGACAGGTTTATTCTTGAAACGGTAACAGAGTAAATAGATTTTAGATCTAGTTAATCCGCGATACAAATGAAAAATGAGATAGGAAAGAAACTCATACCATGCACAGAAAATATTGGCTAAAAGAAAAACAAAGTTTAGTCGAGAGTCAAAAAAGTTCTCTGTCAACGCATTAGATACGACAACATTCTGCAGCGCTGATCTTCCGATAGATGAAGTGAGTGGATTTATAAGATACAAGTCAATTATTGTGTGTCCGTTAATTAGAAAAATTTCAATGCGGTGTTATATGTGCAAACTAGAGTAATCATATTACTGGTTCGTATCTACGAGTATGTCTCATGGTACCCGTTATTGTAGTTTAACCGTAAACTTTTTTTTTTCATTGGGGTCGCGGGGTGGTAGCTATGTTAATGTTCGTATTAATGTCTTTGCGTAATTAACGCTGAGCGGTTGCATATAACGCCCAAAACTGATCCATGTACGTCCAGTAAACTGTCAGCAGCTACGGTTCGATGCCCACTGGCGCAGTTTACTTAGTTTGTAGTTTTATTTGCTAGGTGGAATGCGTCTCCGCTGGCCACCATTGATGTCAACATCATGACGAAATAAAAAAAATACGAACATTCTCTTCAAGCTAGAAAAAAATTTAAATTGTTTATTTGCACTTCGTAAACCGCCCTTGCTGCCCATGTCATTAAACTACTATGAAGATGGCTTGAGCCACCGCCCGCCTCTATTGTCCTGTGAAGAAGTGAAAACATCCCAATCTGAAGTGTAAAATTTACTGTAGTGTATTAATAGCTACATAAATATTACATACAAAGAATGTGCACCAAGAGTTTATCCTCATACTTCTCTAATGTTAGAAGGTGATCGCTTTGTTTACTATGAGAATTATTCAACATCGCAATTAAAACAAAAGCGTGACTAACCGTTTATATAATACCTATACTATATTAGCAATTGTTGGTAGTATAGCTGTGGCGCTTACATTCCATCGTGCATATACCATTACATTAGAGATATCTGCAAAGCCTATGCATTTTCATTAGGATTTAAGAGCCATATCAAGCATTAATTTCTATTTTTCGATTCCGATACAGTGCTATTATACAACATTTTTCTCCACTGCTGCACAAAGCCATCAAAAATCTCCACGATTACCGGCTTCGCTTTGCTAAACTGGCTGCGATCGACAGTCAAAGCGCAATTCAATCTTACGAATTGATGATTACGATTGAATGAAATAAGCAATTATGATACAGCAATCAAACAGTCGAACCGCTTAGATCGATGCAGCCAAAATTCCTGATTGGTGATAATAGGTAGGTAGTTAAAATTATTGTTCAGAGGATCAGGATCAGGATCACTGGAAGCCAGAGGCTTAGTAGTTTTTTGCGGTCATTGTTATAGCCATCAGCTATGATAAAAGTTCATACCCGTTCTATAGTTAGATTATTTCTGTAACGTTCCAATATTTCTATCGATCTTTAATACTTCGGTCCTGTCCGCAACATTTACTATTAGCCTAGTGGTTAGGTTAAGTTAGTTAGTAGTTCGATAGTCTATTGGTTAGCTTAAGTTAGTTAATTCGATGATGGTTGACTCGTACTACCCATCGGTCACGTGTAAAGTTACTAAACCTAAAGTCTACAGCCACGTATACGCCTCCGTACCAACACATTCAGGTACGGATAAAGACATTGTCAGTAGGCATGCAGTTATGTCAATACCTGTGCAATCTTAATAAATATTTCTAATTAAAATATGCAATAGTGCGCATGATTGCAATGGAAATCGTTGCGGGTAAGTGAGCATTAAAACTGAAACTTGCATCAGTATGTTACACTTGCGTTCCGTAAGTTGCACGGGTGTTAATTAAAATTACAGAAGCATATTTTTTTTATAACAATGACGCTTGCAACGTATATGGCATCACTATGTTCGGCTGATCTTTTTCCCCTTCCCGATTAGTGTTGGAGACCTCACTCACACGCACGACCACACCATTAAACGTTATACAGTACATACAGAGCTGCTCTGAGAACAAAACTGCTATGCTAGCATGTCAGTATATACATACAGGCTTTGTCTAATCTAGCTACACATTTTTATTTTGACAAATGTAGCCTACCCAACATCTGATATAAGGTATTAGCCTTATTTCAGATGTTGGGTAGGCTAATGAAAAATAAAAGCTATTAAGAAATATATACAAAGTGTACGATGTAGAGATAGAAACTATTTTCATATATTAGTTTTCGTATCTTTTCGCCCTATTTTTCGGGGGTTTAATACTACTGCATTAATAGTAATACAGTCGTATAAAGAACCTTCACCTTTTATGATTTCAGTTAAAAATTTTACGACTTAGTTCCTATGTGATATTTGTTTTGATTTAATTGGTTGAAAAATTCCCTCTTTCTTAAACTTTTGTTTGCCAATTAAGCTGCTAGGTGGTGTCCAGGTACTACATTTGAATACATAAGTTCTGTCCTAACTGTTATGTTTTGCTACATTGCCATTTTTTTCTATAAAAATCTAACTTCATCATTGCAAGTCACGATATTTGTTTGGACTTGTTATTTGTTCATGAGTTCCGTGGTCTGATAATAGTACGAGATCTCTTTACCACTATTTTACCTTCATATGGTGTTATAATTTTTTTATAAGTAGGTATGTTCTTTCGCGCTACATATATTTGGGTACTTATTTATTTATTAAAGTACTGCCACATAACACATGTTTCAAGGGTATCAATGTCAAGGTACGATCCTAAAGAGAATACCTTAAAGAATTTTATTTTATAGGTCGTCTCTGTTATAGCACGTGACGTCTTGTGCCAAAACATGTATTGACCATAACATTATTGCCGTAGGGGCAATGAAAGAAATAATATTATTCGAGATGTTTTATGCGATTTATGAATGTAAAAAACTATTGCAGGCTAAGCTTCATAAATAAGCTTAAATTTTAAAAACAAGCTTAATAAGTTGATCGACACAGGATTAACATTGTAATTAAAAACTCATGAACATAGAAATGTTGTTGTCGTATCTCGGATATTATACTGTGATTGTAGTAGTGTTATGATTTTTTCTATTATAGGATTTACCGATTTTTCGCTTAGATACAATCGTCGAGATATTTAGACTTATGAAACGTGTATAATAAATAGTGTGGAATATTATATTATTTATTATTACAAAGCTGTGGTGGATATGCCCACCCCATCTCTTGGAGAAGTGCGTAGGTAATTCCGAAGGAATATCTACGAGAGAACGAGCAGGAGCGTCTCTCTGAGTATTATGTTCATCACGATGGGAACGCAGACCCATCTGCTTAACGCGGCGATTATGGCCATCGAGATATAATGTACCTACTATATCTCAATGATTATGGCATATCCTCCCAATTTAGTGTATAATCATTGGGTGAATGAAGCCTTTATCCTGCAGTAGTCTTCTTTTGGCTTGATGATGGTGATTATTATTAGTTATTATAATTTTGTTGATTTTAATGCATTCGGGCAAAGTATATCCATCTGAAACACGAGTTCAATAGGTAATTACATCAAGCTCCTCAGATTGCACGTGGGGACATCCCCTTCATTTTTGAGGTAGCCTAAAAGTACCTAAATAAATCTAGGTCACCTAAATAAAAGAAAACTTACAGAGTGCGGTAGTATATATAGACATGTTTGTGTGGGAAGGATTATTTTTGCTTATGTACGCTACGAGTTGAATTTTGGTTCATGAATAGATTTACGAAGGGTCTTGTTGAACGTTGTATCTGAATAAGAAATATATTATAGTAGGCTATTTTATTTAAATACTTTATTGTTACAAGTAGGTATCTAGATAATAAATTACACGCCTACTCTTTTATCGACGTACGTGCGTATAAAAAAGGTTAAGATTGATTAATTAGGACAAGTTGTATTGTAGCGTGGTCATGACAGTTGATTAAACAACTTTATGTTGTATTGACACCTTTATTCTTTAATCATAAAAACAATTTAACAAGCCAGTGTTGTTTTTATTGTGTACCGAATATAGTTGACCCTAGTAATTAAGGCTCTAGACATACACATGACTGAAATCGGTATTATGTAGACTAATGTAGAGGTACACACGGCTATACATCGAGCTATACATCGAGCTATACATTTCCAGTATAAGCTGATCTCGCGTGGTATAGGATTTCCATATAAAGACATACCATAAAGGTCAGCTTATATTGGAAATGTATAGCTTGATATGTAGCCATGTGTACAGTGTACAGAAAGAAAAGTGAGGGTTTATAGCTATTTGTATTTATACTATACCAAAATGTTTTGTTTTATTCGAATCTTAAGGTAAATATTTTAGTAGTTTTTAAAAAGTTAAATGTACATATGTCTAAGTTACCTAAGATTATTATGTTCCGAAGATTATAAATATACATTTCAAGATTGTAATATATTGTTATTAAAAGATATTTACCATTTGAATTACCATACTAAGTACCTAGATGACATTTCGGTGTCTGTAGGTAGGCTAAATGCCCAACTAACTAGTTTTTTTTTCTACAACAGATTAATCAACACTTACTAACGAACTAGTCTATATTATTGTTTTATGAGCATAGATTGAACATATTATCAGTTGAAATAATGTTCATTAGTAAGTTTTGATTTCCGCACTTAGTAAGAAACTGGATAAATAAAGGTTATTCTAAGTTACCTTATTGGATTTAGTTTCTAATACCATTTTAGTTCCTTCCTGAAGTCCAGGAAACCTGAGAAGAGCTAATTACTAGCATCGCCTGTATTGACACTGTGACGTATGTGTATCTGATATAATATGTTTGCATCAACAAGTTTAGTATAAGGTTCACAACAATGATGTCAAGTAATTTAAACTAGATACATAACCTACCTACATACAACCAGTATCTTGTAAGTCAATAATTACATACAAAGCTTAGTTCGATCTATACATATTCTATCAGGGCACACAATATTGTTTACAGTGTTAAACTATATCTATCCTATGTCTACACGCTCAAAGTAACAAACAACTTAACTTGAAGCTTTGTGTGCAAATAACAGAATTATATTAGGCTCTATGTACTACGAATCCCTTTGTCATCCACACAAAGCTTCAGAATTTCTATTTCCAGTACCATTGTCCTTTCTTAAGTACTTCCCAAGTGAATTCGTCATTGTGAATCTTAATCGATTTTAATATTTCCACATAACTTAATCGATTTTTCACTGTTGCGATACTAGCTACATTTTTACATACTTAATAGGATGCGTCATTGCAAAATTAAATTAATTTAAGTAGTTCATGACGACTTTATCGATATGTCATTACATTGATACGAACAATATTTGATTAACATGAAAACACTCTGACTTTACTTTTCATATGAATAATCCCTATGGCAATAAAAAAATCAACTATGTAAATTATCATTTCCACCTTCTTTATGGAAGTTTAAAGTGGGATCAGGCAAAAAAAGAATGAAAGTAGAATAAATGCAGTGGAAAAGAGAGCTGTGGTGTGTGGTGATATGTATGTATATGTTGTATCTTTGAGAGACAGAATAGTCACGAAGTAATGACGTTAAGGAGCGTTGTGGTGGGAAAGAGGAATTAGTCACAAAGATGAAAAAGATATGCTTATGCAAGGATATGCTATTTGGGCTTTAAGAAAGGATTAATGAAAATTGACAGAAGAAATGTACCTGGCTTGTGTGAATGTTACAACCGGAAGAGGAAGACCTTGTAGAGCATTCCTTGCCAACCTCGGAGATGTTCCCAAGTAAGGCCAGGTCAGAAGTACCATGCGATGTATGACGATGGCAAGCATGTATGAAGAATATAATGACAGTAAACGAGGCAAAAGTCGTGTGCAAAGATCATGACAAATGTAAATTCGTTTTCTCTGCCTTCCCTTCTGGGAAACAGGCGTGAGTGAGAACAAACAAGCCGCAAGCCGCAATACTAAAATGTGGTGGGCACATGCTGCGATGCACGTAATGCGTCACCGACAAAAGCTTAACAACTCTCGCACTTTACAAACATATAATTGTCGAACACAAAGTACATCCAGACTCAGAACAGTGATTTATGGGTCGCACAAATAGTTGTCCTGTGTGTCTCGTCGTGTTGACTGTCTTACGCCACATGTACAGTACGTACGTACATTGCTGTCATTATATTTTTTATCTCTGTTTGTATCTTGTTATCTGTGCAAGTGCTTGTACACAAATGTTTTCTTTCATAGTTTCTATTTCCGCTACCAATGTCCTTTATAAGGTACTTCCCAAGCCGTTGCGTCATTATGCATGTTAATCTATTTGATATTTCACGACCACTTAATCGATTTTTCATTGGATCTATACTAGTAACATTTGTTTATTATTTCATCATATCTGTGTAATAGCTTGTTAACGAGATGCAGTTTACTAAGAATAATCTCAATCAGGTTAAGTACCCGTTTTACCGTCGTGAGTGGAATCGTGATGAATTAATTATTGTTGAATTATAGATAATGTCAATTAAATGTGGTTTTGTTTTTATTTCTTTCTTAGTTGTTATCGGGCTGGTAATTGTATACCCCCCGCGTGAAAACGGTAGGGGTCGAAATACAAATACTTCTTCATTGCATACAATATGTGGCTGTAGTTATTAATTAAAACACTTTCATACTACTATACTATATACATACGTGAAAATCCCTTGGTTTATTCAAAATTCTATTTTGATATTTGTATTTCGCATTTTCACTGTTCTTCCGTATTATATTGTTTATTATGTAGGTATTACTATGTTTATGTAAATAAGTATGTATTGTATGTTATTTATTAATGACATGATAGTATTACTTTTAAGTAAATGCCATTATTTGTATAAGTAAGTAAGGGTAGTGCAAGGTAATGGAATTTAAGTAGGAATTGAATCCTACTTAAATTCATTTATCTTGCACTACCCTTACTATAGTGTCTTTCAATATTTCTGTTCTTATCCATCCAAAGATTGTCTGGAAGAGATCACTGACCTAAATTTTTCTCTGTAATTGGTGTGCAATAAAGAGTATTTGTCTTATCTTATACCATATCTTTGACATTATAGGATTTCCCAGGATATATCTCAAAACAGCGCTACCCAAATTGACTGAGTTCTGAGTAAGAAATAGTGTTTGAAAATTACGTGAATTTTGGACCTTATTTGTATTAGTTCTTACTATTAGGCAATATTAGGCTCTATCTGAATATAGTCTCTCGTTATTCATTTTCATCTCGAAAGTTCTATGCATATTTGCTGTTAAGTCGACCCCACATTATTGCATTACAAAAATTGCTATTAAAACGAGCATATTTATAAACGTAATAAGCGAAAATGTGTCCACCGATGTATCGTCAATTTAAGTATAATGAGATGCTTGTTAGCATCTAATGGTTAAACCTATCACGAGTTTTATACCTAAGTAGATTATCAATGGAGTTGAGAATGGTAGTCGCGCCGTCGATACTAAAGGCTCGCTCACGTTTTCGTCATTTTAATGTGAATTAGAATGAGCTAATGTACGTGTCTTATTGTGATGTATCATCATCACCATCCCCATGATATCAGCCGAAAGACGTCCACTCTTGGACTAAGGCCTCCCCCTAAGATTCCCTCCACAATTGCCGGTCATGCACTATACGATTCCAGCGCCTTCCAGCGGCCCTCATAAGATCATCGGTACACATCTGTCTGTGATGTGTATAACTTAAGTTTATTTAAGATCAAAGAGAAAACATGTTGATGCGCTAAGGCGGTTGAGCCTAGACATCATCTTCGCCTCCTATCAGATAATAGGGTCAGGCGCAAAAACATATTACGTTAGAGAAGTTCTGAGCTTGACAAGTACAAGTGTATGTTAACCCTTACCAGGCTTTGCTTTATATTTTTTTTATTGTGTGTGTTTCACGTTATTCGAATGTGATAAGGTTGAAATTTATGTGTTCTCTTATAGTACACAGCTTGTTTAAGGGTTAATACCCAAGAGCTGAATAAATTTCATTATTTCATGGCACTCCGGCTTGACACAATAGTAATACAACCTAAAGACCGAACTTCTCTAGCGTCGTCACATCAGTGACCAGCCAAGCCGAGGTTTGTACCTCAAAGAGGTTTACTTATATTAGACGGCTTCAGCCTCCTCTAGTCTCTATTTCCCGGCGAAGCATTGAACGCCTCCTAGGCTAAATGCAAAGGAAATGTTAAAGTACAGGTAAAACAATGGCTTAGTGCCACGTATTGGAAAATGTATTTATTTTCACGACAACTGAGCTGATCTGCTAGAAATCTTTATAATTTAGTACAGACGCTTAACTAATATTGGCACGAATTAACATACATATATCATAGAAATTCGGGACTATTCCCTCCCTTTTACCCACCACTGAAACTTCTGTAAGCTAGGATCAATGCACACACACATTGAAATAACACTGAGCGGTGCGGCTCAAGCATGTCCAGGGGAATCGCTTTAACTGTCTTGGATCCCGCAACGAATTTAATCAGAAAGAAACAAGGAGGAGTTAGAAAATGAATAGTTCCACTTCCCACCAGAGCAAAGCGGGAGACAGAATATATCATAGAAAAGAACATAATTATGTATGTAACATGTATTAAACAAATTCGTCACTAACACAGTTGTGCACTGTCACAAACGGACTCTCACATAACCTAATTGTAACAAATCTATCACATTGAGTGCGTATTCATGTTGATTATAGTCGTATAGATATAGATTTGGCATATGACAAGTTGACACATAGCTTGGGATATTGATTTTTCAACAGGAAGCTCGTTGAAGTAGCAATAATAAATAATAAATTTTATTTTAAAATTTTTCAGTTTACAAAACAAATAACTTAAATCTTGAAAAATATTATCTAATTTACATCTAATTTTATTTTCTTACGTATTTGTATAATTATTGCTAATATAAAATAAGAACACTTAAATACATTTATCGTTAAAACAAGACAAAATTAAGATCATTCAAAATATAATAAATATTAGCGGCTTGTCTGAACTAGGTAGAACCTGTATTTCAGACAAAACTGAAGTGATCTGATATTGCATAATTAGTACGAGTAACTGTCTCATTTTAAAGTCCTTCCTCTGAATAGAATCAGGACAGACACATAGACAAAGGCAAACCGTCTGTTTTTTAAAACATGGGGTTCGCGAGGGCTTGTTATTGTACACTTTAAGGAAATCGAATGTTTAGATAAACATTCGATTTCCTTAAAGTTACAATAACAAGCCTTTGAAATATGTAATTAATTAGATTCCTTCAAAGATATTTCCAACTTGTAGCTATTAATCATATCATTCACGCCGTTAATCTCATTAATTCAAATTAATCTTAGTTTGCAAATCCAAATCAGTTTATTTTACCTCGATTGAGTTATATCTGACAGCATAATTACAAGTTGTCTTTGGTTTCACTTGTTACAAGAACATTAGCTTTGGTTAGTTATTATCAGTTCTCAAATATCAGTTGTCGCTGTGTTCAATGACTATATAAAACAAACTGTAATTATAAATAGAATTGTTTATAATATGTTAACTTTTCAATAATAAAAGCCGTAAAAAGTAAAGTGTCTAATTAAAATACTGCTTTAGTTTATTTTAAACGAGTTGCATGATGTCGTGTTGTTGATGTTAATTCAGGGTATTATAACTCCTTACTATTCCAAATGTCAACCATATTCATTCAGCCGTTTTTATCTTACCGCTCATAACCAGATGCTCTCACCGCACCGGTCTGTAAGTAATTGGCAAGTTTAAGCAGCTTGCGGTCAGTCGCTATGGTCAAAATCGGCCAGGAAAGACATCATCATATCCGAATGACACATAGGCTATAATTCATAAAGTAGGTAAAACCGCGGGGCACAGCTAGTATTCTATATTTGTAGTTGATCCCCAAGGTATCCTTTGAATAAGCCGACATAAACAGTATATCCATACCGCAGCTACATCGTCCCAACCACAATACAATTTACACTTGTCATGAACAATTCGTAAAGGGACTGCTTTTATTATTCTTAGTTATTCATAGCTTGACGAGAATGATAAACTAGATACTTGCAGACCATTGTAGTTTAGTCCAGCTTTTGAACAATTAATTACACTCGACTGCCCAACTAGCGCCAGTAAAGAATTAACGGCCCATTATGCCGTACGAAGCGTTTTGCTTGTTGCACGGCTAAGTTGGAACACCATCCCGGACGACGTGTTTCCAGGCTCATATAACATGGGTTTATTCAAGGCTAGAGTGAACAGGCATCTTATGGGTACCCGCGGTCCACCTTCCACCACATCTTCACTTACCATCAGGTGGGATCGTGATCAGGCGCAAACTTATCCATCATAAAAAAACAACGGAAAGAATAGAGCTGCAACAGAGAGCTGCGTGGATTTTTTTATTTATACTGATTTTTATATACAGTGTTGACCTTATCAATTAAACACAGTCTCACAAAACTTTACAAATATACATTCGACTTGTTCAGTTTGTTAGGATGCTTTTACTCTCTTCACGGAGCACTTGAGGTGATGAGGTGAAGTGATCATACCAACAAATAAAACGACGAATACAATCTCATGTTATAGAGCAACCCCTTTATGGTTTGACCTTGAGCTCAGAGTGGTTACTCACGTGGAGCGTATGATACATGAGAAAGGAATTGTATGTATACGTTAAAGGTATTAAGATACGCTGAATGTGTACCCAAGCACATTCTTCAAAATGTAAAATATACAAAAGTTATGTTTACCACTTAGTATTTTTATTATGTCTGTGCAATTGAAGTTTCCAGAATTTTAATATATTTTAGATTTATGTCAGTTTTGAACACAAAATGGCGAAACTATACCGATAGGTATATCAGAACACTGCATAAAACGGATTAATAGATACATCGGGCAATGATTAAACCGACTTGGCACTAGAAACAAAGGTCACAGTGTAACTGTAAGAATATTAAGATATTACGGGTGTTGTTATAGATGCCAGTATACTAGCTTTAGAATTTAGAATATTATTACTTACTATCGTATGGGCATGATTTGTTCAAGCCGCACAGTAGGCCTCTGACATGGCTTAACGACTGTTGCCTAATGACTACAACCGGGACCGACAGCTTAACGTGCCTTCTGAAGCACGGAGACGCTTAGAAATTTAACCACTTTGGAAGATCGCGAGCCTAATTGCTTAACCTCGCCGATCACTAACGGACCTAGCTATCTAGCTATGAGCGCCTCTCGTATATTATTATATTGAAGGCATACAACCGGCCGCCACTTTTCTTTGCCGATTTAGACAAAATGTACATTACACCATCGCAAAAGCATTCTCTATCCAATAAATAAATAATTATCAGTTTAATAATAATTACTGTTTTAAATATGTAAAAAAAACTAACATGACAGACAACTACTTTTTATTATAAGCGGTCCACATACATACAAGTTAGGAATCGCGTCAAGTACGTAAAAAACCTACCGTCGAAATGATAACCTCCTTCTTCCTTTGAAATCGGTTTACAATAAAAACCAATAATTTAAATGAATATCTTGGGAAATACACGGCGAATAGAAATTAGCGAAATGCTAAAATTAATAATAATGAGTCATGATGATGTCTCGCAGTGATGAATGATTCTTTCATTAGCTAACTGGTATTGCATCCTTTTAAATAAGTTACACGACATCAATTTCATTAAAACGGTACCTACTCGTAAAGCGTGTGAAGTGTGAACACTGAATCTTTATACAATTGCTCAAAACAATAGTGTTTATCATTTGGGCTTACACATTTTGGTTCACAAGATAATAATAATTAAATAGAGGTCAATGTTGACTCCCACGTGTCGGACGGAAATGGCCCGATCACGACAGAGATAACACAACACTGTAGTAAGCCGACGTTTAAAACTGGGTTAAAGATAGATAACGCGTTAAGCGTCTCTACGAAGCTATTTCAATGCTGGTGGCGATTGGCCTTAATTAACATAAGAATCACACGCCAATCCAGGGGGGTAACTCTATGCGTAACTTTTGAAAATAATCTCCCAAAACTTGAACCTTTAAGTATATAGCAAGTTTTCACTTGCAGCCTCCTTCCTCTAGCACCACTGAAGTCATGTGCGTCATTAATATTTGTAATAGGCCTCACGGAATTTTTTTATCAGGTATTAACAGTATATTTTCTGGTAAGAGGTCTGAGAGGTCTGTGAATATAGATGAAATTCATAAAGATCCTTATTGAGAGCGCGTTTGTTAGGAAACTCTTTGATGGTTGCTCATTATTCCTTTCTATCCCTATCCAATTTAAGAGCCTAAGACACTTGTACACCATGGTTTCCCATTTGCTCAACCGCAGTTCTGTAACCTCCATCGGATTCCTGTTCAAAAGCTCTTTCTGATCCCATTTCTTCGGAACTCAACTCAACGCATGGGCGTCCGAGGTAATAACTACCACTGTCTTGGATCCCCCAATGAGTTTAATCAGTCAGTTCTGGTACCGCTGACCGTGAGCGTTGTGCGCCTGGGACACGCTTTTTGATGGCGTTATATATTCAGACAGACGAAGACTAACACAGAGCCGTCCTAAAGGATTGGCGGTTTCTGTTAGTCAGCCACTCCCAACGGACTGTCTTCCGCAACCTGTTAGCTCTGGCTCGGTACCTACTGCTTCCTCTATCCGCCAACTGTAACCCGTTCGATAATCTCTGATTTACTATCTGGTGTTTAAGGGATCGAATTAAGCAAGACATAATGTATAAAAATTCTTCGGCTATTTTAGTATTTCTTGTACTGATATGCATCTTCCTATATAGGTAGAGAAGCCACTTTCAACTGTATTTATTTAGCTTTGAGTTTAGGTATGAATCATATTTTAGTAACAAAATAGGAATCACCAAACAACCGCACAAATTGATAGTACATTTATTTACCAAGGTCACTGTTGATGGCAAATATGATACACCGACACATTTGTTCTCGTTATCTGGCCTCCAAAAGATACCAACCGTATACTATCTTTTGGCATAACCATTTATTTATTTTGATTTTATCTGTAATGCACTCAATACTCAATATGTTACTGTCACTCTTAAAATTCTATTGACGTTAAATTTTAATTTTATGGCATTATTCGCAATGCAAAGCGTTTATCTAATCTCAAAAATGGGAAATAATAAATTTAATCGTCCGGCGGGTCTCGAACCTGCACCATCTACCAATCCGGGGTAGGCGATTAAATTTATTATTTCCCATTTTTGAGATTAGATAAACGCTTTGCATTGCGAATAATGCTATAAAATTAAAATTTAATAATTTGGAAGGTATTATCAAAGTGATATGACCTTTCACATGCAACTGTGAACATATCAGTCGGCCATGTTTCTAGAAAAACAAAACCGATAGATAATACCTACATCCTCCGGGAGGGTGTTAGCATGGGAATCCTAAATTTGATCTGCCAGCGTGTATCGTTCGTAGCTTAACGCAGAGCGCCTACCCCGGATTGGTAGATGGTGCAGGTTCGAGACCCGCCGGACAATTAAATTTATTATTTCCCATTTTTGAGATTCTATTGACGTATTTTCATTATACCACCAAGTAGGCAAACAAGCTTGCCACACACCTTACTGTGGTTAAAGTGTCCACTACAGTATGTGTCTTGTAACATACATAGTTACTTACGAGTTGCCACGTTTCGAGCGAGCTTGGCAAACTTATGTGACAACAACAGAACAAGAAACATTAACAGAATAATGCGATTACCTGCATCGTATTCAGTTGTGAAAATACTTCATTATGGATGGATATAGTAGTATTAGTACGTAGCCATTTTATAGATATGTGGACTGTACTAGAATTCCAATTGATTTCCATCGTAACCTCGCCTAAAGAAAATACGTGGTAAAAGTGACGTTTCTGTCAGCACTTAAAACGCAAATAATTTTCTCTAAGGTCAGTCGATGCGGGGTTATTTGTAGAAGCGGATTGTTGAGAAACTTTAAAAGGTCCCTTGAATAATATTTTGATGCGAAATTCGAATACTTTTACTGTACTTGACTTTTATATCTTAAAAATTAACGCGCACCTTACAGAATAGAAACCAGGGTAACCACTGCATCTACGATAAACAAAATAACTATATACATAGATACATGCTACAACACCTTAATCGGTTCATAGTATTTAGCGAAATAGAGGATCTTATATATCCGCAACGGGGTGTCCAGTGGACCTCGATTATGGCTTGACAAGTTTGACTTGCCATGACATGACTCCAGTTCAACGTGTACTCCGAAGCGCGGAGATGTACAAACAGAAGTTTAACCACTTTTTGTAGTCACCCATCTACTCGTATATCTTCGCGAATAGTTTGCGGTTCGATTAGGCAAACTGGATGTCATCACCTAATTTTCCAATATTTAATCATTTAATCTGAAAATCTGCATAATTCTCAACAAAAAAATTCTTTTAATAGTCGTCTAATAGAACATATTCAACAGATAAATAAGGAACAATACCCCATATAATAAGTATTTCAAATAGGTTCTCATAGATTATGATGATTTTGAAGTTATGTTGCGTTAATGATAGTAGATAGGTATTTTAGTCTAACTTTGCTCAACCTCTTTTTACGCTATACGTAAATAACTTAAAAGCCGTAATGTATATAAATACTTACTCAATTAGAGCATTGTTAATCAACTAACTCAATATGCCTCGAGATTCCGATATACTTTAAAAAGTTTTAATTAATTTTGAAGTAAGAGGATGTTCCTAGATACATCGGATCACGGACCTTAGTCACGTCAATGGTCTGCGTAATAAAGATGCTGTTAGGTCAAAATGTATCCATTGACGCTAAGTCTAAACATATTATAAAACTTCTTTCAAATTGAAACTCAGATTCAAGACTTGCAAAAAGCGTGTTGAAGCTGCCCGTTAGCGCACGAATATTCCATTAAATAGTGTTATAATAATGCCACATTTATGTTTGTGGTCTAGGTTACCATCATGCAAATGCTCGGAGGTTAAGAAACCTATTACGTTTTTAACCGTGTTTGTGTTATTAAATTCAATGATTCATCCAACCGCAATACTATTTGAATAATAAAATGTCTAAATTAATATTACAATCGTACAAAGACTCGCGCCTGTTTCCCGGATTTCCATTTATCACGATACTTGCCTCGTTTAAATTAATATTATAAAGAGAAAAATGATGATTTTGTTTGTTTGATGATGCAGCCCATTACTGTCCCACTGCAGAGGAAGAGCCATCTCTTTCAATGAGAGGGCATAGGATAGGATAGTTCACAAAGCTGGCCTAGTGCGGGTTGGCAGATTACACATGCCATCAAGAAAATTTTTGGAGAACTCATAGGCATCCAAGATTTTTGACGATGTTTTCCTTCACCGTTTTAAGTATGAGATATTATATGTAGAAAAGTCAGTGGTCGCGTCTTGGGAAAACGCGTCCAAACCACTGACTCCACAGTCCAACGGTCTAACCAGTAGGCTAACTGAACTGTTTGTTTCTAGAAGATAAATTCAATAACTACCTGATTAAAAACATTCTTTCACATATAGAAATGTACGTTATCAGCGAGTATATAATATATAATATATAATGTTTCAGAAATCTTTAAAATGAATTGTATAAGTTTAAGTGCGGGTGGGAATCGAACCCACGACCACGGGGATCCGGCCCATGTGCGTTAACCGCTCCGCCACCGCACCAGGTACTGAACACTTCAAATTTATACAACCCATTCGTTAGATATTTCTTAACGCATTTAAGTCGCTTTAACGCCATCTTACCGAAACCTACACGGCTAACAACGGCTGGAATGCCAATACTTAGATCGGACAATTCCAACAGATGGCGCTTTTTAAATTATTCATTTTTGAATATTTTTATTAAATCATAGTTTTTATTATTAACTATGATTTCTTATTACTTTTAGCATTTTAAACATGCTATACTGAAAACAATGTTTCAGAAATCTTTAAAATGAATTGTATAAGTTTAAGTGCGGGTGGGAATCGAACCCACGACCACGGGGATCCGGCCCATGTGCGTTAACCGCTCCGCCACCGCACCAGGTACTGAACACTTCAAATTTATACAACCCATTCGTTAGATATTTCTTAACGCATTTAAGTCGCTTTAACGCCATCTTACCGAAACCTACACGGCTAACAACGGCTGGAATGCCAATACTTAGATCGGACAATTCCAACAGATGGCGCTTTTTAAATTATTCATTTTTGAATATTTTTATTAAATCATAGTTTTTATTATTAACTATGATTTCTTATTACTTTTAGCATTTTAAACATGCTATACTGAAAACAATGTTTCAGAAATCTTTAAAATGAATTGTATAAGTTTAAGTGCGGGTGGGAATCGAACCCACGACCACGGGGATCCGGCCCATGTGCGTTAACCGCTCCGCCACCGCACCAGGTACTGAACACTTCAAATTTATACAACCCATTCGTTAGATATTTCTTAACGCATTTAAGTCGCTTTAACGCCATCTTACCGAAACCTACACGGCTAACAACGGCTGGAATGCCAATACTTAGATCGGACAATTCCAACAGATGGCGCTTTTTAAATTATTCATTTTTGAATATTTTTATTAAATCATAGTTTTTATTATTAACTATGATTTCTTATTACTTTTAGCATTTTAAACATGCTATACTGAAAACAATGTTTCAGAAATCTTTAAAATGAATTGTATAAGTTTAAGTGCGGGTGGGAATCGAACCCACGACCACGGGGATCCGGCCCATGTGCGTTAACCGCTCCGCCACCGCACCAGGTACTGAACACTTCAAATTTATACAACCCATTCGTTAGATATTTCTTAACGCATTTAAGTCGCTTTAACGCCATCTTACCGAAACCTACACGGCTAACAACGGCTGGAATGCCAATACTTAGATCGGACAATTCCAACAGATGGCGCTTTTTAAATTATTCATTTTTGAATATTTTTATTAAATCATAGTTTTTATTATTAACTATGATTTCTTATTACTTTTAGCATTTTAAACATGCTATACTGAAAACAATGTTTCAGAAATCTTTAAAATGAATTGTATAAGTTTAAGTGCGGGTGGGAATCGAACCCACGACCACGGGGATCCGGCCCATGTGCGTTAACCGCTCCGCCACCGCACCAGGTACTGAACACTTCAAATTTATACAACCCATTCGTTAGATATTTCTTAACGCATTTAAGTCGCTTTAACGCCATCTTACCGAAACCTACACGGCTAACAACGGCTGGAATGCCAATACTTAGATCGGACAATTCCAACAGATGGCGCTTTTTAAATTATTCATTTTTGAATATTTTTATTAAATCATAGTTTTTATTATTAACTATGATTTCTTATTACTTTTAGCATTTTAAACATGCTATACTGAAAACAATGTTTCAGAAATCTTTAAAATGAATTGTATAAGTTTAAGTGCGGGTGGGTATAGGATATATTTTATTTAAAAAAAAGAGATCTGTAAAAATAGACAGTTACCCAAGGTATAACAAAAATTGTCTTTATAAAACATACGCTATGCTATGACGCATGTTTATGGTATTCATCATTCCACACAAAAATCCGTGAGGTTATTTGTCTCTATATTATAGTTAAGTCACAAGAACTGTTTGTCGTTATTTTGGGAAGAGTATGTTATGCTAAAATACAAAATGATCAAGTCATTATTTGTTAATAAATTTCTTGACAAGAAAGAATTTGCCAACTAAAGAATTGTGATAAGTGGTTTTGACAAATGTTCAATGAACAAAGAAACTAACATATATCTGTTCTCTTTATATATTAGTATAGATTAAACTAGAATATTAACTAAATGGTTTTGAGATAAATAATGCCAGTTCTCTCCATGTTAGAAACTTATATTACATCACGCTCTTCCTTTGTTTATTCCTCAAGGAGTTTCGCTTTCATTTGGTCTATTACTTATTGGTATTAATCCTTTAGTATGCTTATTTATTCAAGACGGTTAATTACACCGGTATTGTTCAAAACATTAGCACTTTCACTGTGAATAACTCTGAGTGAAATCGTTTTACAATAGGTTGAGTTACTGTGTGGGTTGTACCAATATAACATGACCTCTATGACTCTTACATTACTAATGGTTAGTGTGGACATAATGTAGGTCTATTATATTGGTTTCTGTCTGGGTTATGTATAACAGTGTTATTGATTTCGGTCATGACACGACTTTAAAATCCATTAATCCCAATAGCTAGGCATAGCTACTTAGATGGTCTGTTGTGGTGTGACAACAATGGATATTACCAGCCCATCTCATCAGGAGAGCGTAAAAGTGATGATATTTTCTCGTCTGTTGAATTAACCCTGGAGTCCAAAACCATTTCATCAATCATTTTTAGACCTTGTTGGAGAGTTAAACATTATCTTGATTATATTGAGTAAATGTGACTTAAAATCATATAAACACTTATTTTCTGACATTTCCGTAAATCTGCGATCAATATGATGGTACCTTATTTTGGTCTAGATTACCTTTATTTTGATTAACAAGTATATTTAAAATACGTATTATGTGGAAACAGTAAATGTTTTTTGCTCCTATAATATTATAAAACACCAAAAAAATACAAGGCGAGAACATTTCTATTACTGCAAACATTTGAACTACTGTGTAAACAATTAATAGACTTAAAAAGTTAAAATGATCGACCTTATTAGAAAATGTGTCTCTTACAGACAACGAAGCTATGTACCACCGTTAAATTAATTATTTTAGATTACTTCATCAAAATTATTTAAATTGACAAGTGTCTAAAGCTAATAATTATCTACTAGCTATATTAAAATCTGGATTTCTCAGCGTTATTAACATAGAAAATATAGTTTTATCAGCATAACTTTTTAAATTAGAAAACGTTCGTTATCTGGAGCATTAGAGGCAGATCTATTTTGTCCTAACAAGTGATTCAATTATATGTTTAGTAGGTAAATAGGCAATCCGACTAAAAAAAGGAGTAAGATGTCAATTCGACTGTATGCATTACACCGTTTTAAGGTTCCGTGCCCAAAGGGTTAAACGGGACCCTATTACTAAGAATCCGCTCTCTGTCTGGCAGTCCGTCTGTCACCAGGCTGTATCCCAGGAATAGTGATAGTTAGGCAGTTGATATTTTCACAGATGATGTGAAATGAAGTATTTCTGTAGTCGCTATAACAACAAATACTAACGACAACTAATATTCGATCACGAGCACAATAACCGGTGAATGAGGCGGTCGCCCCCCCGGTGTGGGAGTAGTCTCTTTAACAAAGAATAAACAAATATACAATATTCGACCTATACCTACTTTAAAAAGAAGTCTAAATTATCAAATGCTATCAGATATTACAAATATACAAAATAAACAACGTTGACATAGATTTCTCCCAATATTTGGTCAAAATGCACATTTAAGTCAAGTCAAGGAAAACATTGCATTTATCTTTGTAACATTGAAATATTGTGTAACTTTGCCAATATTGGCGAGCCGTAATATTCCAAACTTTGTTCAAATATGGTCATAATTGCCAAGTATAAAGCAATCAAATAAATTGCTTTTATCTATCGTTGTCTGATTTAATTAGATATATTAAATTTAAATGTTTCAAATTAGGACGCCTGCAATTATAGTCTAAAAGCATCGATGGACTATGTGTAAAATAAATAGCTTGAAATATTAAGGAGCTCAATAGGCCAATGAAATTGAAAAAGAAAACAAAAAGCAATCGCTCTACTTCCAATGTACGACAGCTGATCAGCGAACTGCATGTTTGTACAGTTGCCAAATATAAACGTTCTGCTACAATAAAAAAAAAAACAAATTATTTCAAACAACATGCATATATATTTATAATATGACCTACTTATTTATTTAAAACACTTAATTATAGTCTCAGCGAATCTGCGATCGAGAATAGAAAGTGATTTTTTCTGCCAATCCAGGAAAGTTTTACGATAATAATTACTCAACTTTGTGTTCATGTCTTTGCATTATTATTACTGAAAAGCTCTTAACCTTAAATTAAATGTTATACACTAGTTTCTCAAACTACAAGACTCAAGGCAAAGGGGCGCGGGCGCACTTTTCGATTTGAATATTAAAATTCAGTGGCTATTTTCACGTAATTATCTATCAGAAACAATGGCTGTGATTCGAATCAATTCTTGAGCATGTGTTAGTCTCCCTATTTATGTTACACGAATGTTTTGTGTTCGTCTTACTCCACTTTCATCAAACTTACTCTCATTACTTTATTTTCATAGATCTGTTACTTCGAATTTTTTTTTTGTTTAATGTTAGTCGAGTGTTGTAATTTACAAGTTTGACTTTGTATAGTCATAACAATAAAAAAATAAGTTACCGGCCACTGACATTTGGGCACACAAAAAATCAGTAAAGTCATGATTAAGAGCGTTTTTTGTGCCCTGTATCGGTTACTCGTTTGAAAGACGAAGTCGTTTTATTGGAGGCAAAGGCGCTCATGGTAAAGAGCTCCCATACAGTCGGCGGTCTAACCACAGAATAAAAAGTACTAGTCTAACTACCGTGGCTTTTTATTCTGTGCTATGGCGCTAAGTCATTACGTGATGACGACTTAAGTGGTCCACATTTTGAACTAATACTAGTCACTAAGTCAGTAATCGTTTAACTCTCGTTGGTCTAGCGGCCGCGTAGCGTGTTCAACCGCAGAAAACGGGTCCTAGGTTCCAATCCCGAGTCGGGCCAAAGGTAACATGGGATTTTTCTATAAAAATAAATAATTCTCAATATCAGCCTGAAGTCTAGGAGTTGAAGGTATTATACCCTCCTGCTTCGGAGAGCACCTGACCTCTTTCCGGTCGTGTCGCTAGTCCTTCCATCGGATCATGAGAGTCATGTATTGTTTCTTTTGGTGCAATAAAGTGTACTCTATCTCTATCTATCTATCTATGAGAGTGGTGGAATATAATGTCCTGTGTTTGCGCAAACACCTGTGCACTATAATATGTCACGCGCAAGTGGCTAGCCTCCATTGAGACTGACCGCCGTCGCCGAAATTTGGCTAGGAGGATATTATTGATCGTTAAACTATGTCAGAGAAGTACTTGGCAACTTGAACAATTTTGATACAAAATTAATCAGTAATTCGCACACGTAAAAACAAAAAAATAGCAGCGAAGGCGAAGAGTTTATTTACCTTTTATTTATCAATAACCCGTGATCATGGCCCTTTGCGGAGATGTTGTTGAAGTTAAATTAACACCAGCAAATACTTCGCCATAGCGTGGAGTACAAACAGTAAAAGTAACTAAACGATAGGAAGTTGATACAGGAAGCAATCAATCACTTCCGAGGTCTTCTGGACTTCTGGGCGGAACTGATATAATTCGAGGAGCCAAATAAGATCAAGCGCAATCTCCCAAACAAGAGTTCTAAGGGAGGAAGCCAAAGGCTCAACTAATGATCCGTTGAAATCAAGGTCGTTCTTTTTACGCACTCTTGTTCACTTGCTACCTGTTACGGTTCCAAGTACATCTTCTTAAACACCCTTGTTCATTTGCTACCTGTTACGGTTACAAGTACATCTTATACACCCTTGTTCACTTGCTACCTGTTACGGTTACAAGTACCCTTGTTCACTTGCTACCTGTTACGGTTACAAGTACAACTTCTTACACACCCTTGTTCACTTGCTACCTGTTACGGTTACAAGTACATCTTCTTACACACCCTTGTTCACTTGCTACCTGTTACGGTTACAAGTACATCTTATACACCCTTGTTCACTTGCTACCTGTTACGGTTACAAGTACATCTTATACACCCTTGTTCACTTGCTACCTGTTACGGTTACAAGTACCCTTGTTCACTTGCTACCTGTTACGGTTACAAGTACATCTTCTTACACACCCTTGTTCACTTGCTACCTGTTACGGTTACAAGTACATCTTCTTACACACCCTTGTTCACTTGCTACCTGTTACGGTTACAAGTACATCTTCTTACACACCCTTGTTCACTTGCTACCTGTTACGGTTACAAGTACATCTTTTTACACACCCTTGTTCAATTATAACCTGTTACGGTTACAAGTACATCTTGTTACACACGCTTGTTCAATTGCTACCTCTTACGGTTAGAAGTACATCTTATACACCCTTGTTCACTTGCTACCTGTTACGGTTACAAGTACGTCTTCTTATACACCCTTGTTCACTTACTACTTGTTACGGTTACAAATACATCTTCTTACACACCCTTGTTCACTTGCTACCTGTTACGGTTACAAGTACATCTTCTTACACACCCTTGTTCAATTGCTACCTCTTACGGTTACAAATCCATCTTCTTACGCACCCTTGTTCACTTGCTACCTGTTACGGTTACAAGTACATCTTCTTACACACCCTTGTTAAATTATAACCTGTTACGGTTACAAGTTCATCTTCTTACACACCCTTGTTCAATTGCTACCTCTTACGGTTACAAATACATCTTGTTACACACCCTTGTTCACTTGCTACCTGTTACGGTTACAAGTACATCTTCTTACACACCCTTGTTAAATTATAACCTGTTACGGTTACAAGTACATCTTCTTACACACCCTTATTCACTTGCTACCTGTTACGGTTACAAGTATATCTTCTTACGCACCCTTGTTCACTTGCTACCTGTTACGGTTACAAGTACATCTTACGCACCCTTGTTCGTTTACTACCTGTTATTTTGTCAAAAGGCACATCGAATCGGCTGGTCTGTTTAACGGCTTTTCTTACGACATTCATTGCTTATTCTTACTGTATTCTATATTACGTATTTCTTATGCTTCCGTGTTATTAAGGGTTACTTTTATGTAACGTATAATATACAAGGAAATATTTATTCACTTTCTCCTCTCATCTTCTTCAGTTGATTGCTCAAGCGGCATAGTGACTTTCCCGGCAGATGCGCGTATTTATTCGATGAACCGGAGTATATTATGCTGTTCTATCTATAAATATATTGCTTTCGTTACTTACATATTTGAATGCCGTCGCGCCCTACATATAAATGTAAATAATAAATTTGGGTGACTCATTCGCGTAAACATATATTGCTATATTGCCTATATTAAATAAAATTCCTCTTTTGATGTGTTGTCGTTTGTAGTATTTTCTATCATTTTCCCTATACGTAAGTTCTTTTTATCGTGTAGATGTTAATATAGAGTATCTTCCCCGCTTAAACAGGGCCGAAGAAGGCGGCAATAGGAGCTCAACGATGAAGTCATAAATATAATAGATACAACAAGCAAAAAATACATTAAAATCAAAGGTTTTTAGATATAACTAGCTGTGCCCCGTGGTTTTACCCGCCTTAAACTTTGTAAATTATAGCCTATGTTTTAATCCAGAGTGTCAGCTAACTCCGTACCAAATTTTAATAAATTCGCTCCAGCCAGTGAAGAAGCAACAAACACACTCACAAACTTTCGCCTTTATAATATTAGTGTGATTGTTTTAAGTTCTAGGGGAGGATAAGTGAAGAGGATCTGTCCCTTTCACGATAAATGCCCAAGTATGAAGATGATATGTTTCCACGACAAGTGATGTCATATGTTAATATAGTGCGCTACTGAAGGCTCTTGGAGTGTAAGAAACGGCCGTACTGTGTGGGCATGTTCGGGTACACAAGGGTTTTCAGATGCGTATAGAAGAGATCTTCTATTATGCGTTTCGGTGGCTGAATATAGTTTTAATTGGTCAACCGCAGACAATGAGGTCCTGGGTTCAAATCCCGTGTCAGGCCAAAAAGTGATTTGGGATTTTTCTGTTAAGAAAATTTCTCAGTATCAGCCGGAAGTCTGGGAGTTGGTGGTATTACAGCCCCGTGCCTCGGAGAGCACGCAAAGCCGTCGTTCCTGTACCTAACCTCTTTTCGGTCTTGTCGCTAGTAGTGCCATCGGATCATGAAAGTGATGGAATAGAAAGTGCCCCTCACTTTGCGCAGACACTTGTGCACTATAATAAGTCCCGCACATATGGCTAGTCTCCATTAAGAGTGGCCGCCGTGGCCTAAATCAGCTAGGAGGACATTATTATTATTATATCTTAGAAGCCTAGTTAGTAAAAACATTTCCACTAAGAACTAACTACGTAATAAAAACGCTGAGTCAACGCGTATACACTGACATGACGTCAATTCTATAAACCGACGCTGTGCTGGTCAAGTGACGCCTCTCTAGCCAAATGTTATTTTAGATATATAACAAACAGATATATTCTTAATATGTTATCCATACAGACCTATCTTTCCCTCCGTAATTTAACCTTATATACTTATGTACATATTTATATGCGTGTGTGTAATGTGGGTGTCAAACAAATACTTGCGATTATCTCTTTTGAAAAATTTATAAAATTCATCGTCATGAGCACGCGTAAACGATGTAGCCCTTCCGAAATGGCTATTCTAATAATATCACTGCAATAAATCACTGTTAGGTAATATATTTGATATATGCATTACAGCCCTTCTGGCACAAAATGCAGTGAAATCGTAGCGAAAGCGTTTTACGCAACTGTTCTCAAGCAGGAACTCTAAAGCGTTTCAAGATCTAAGCCATTAAATCTAGCCATTTCTGCCAACATGACATATTTCTGGGTTAATTTCTATCCTGTTCTTACAGCGATAACGCTGAGCAATTGTAATAGCAAAGCCAGGTTGAACCGTTTATATTGAGTCTATTTTTTTTAACTGAAATCTGCTTATAATATGAATAGTATGTGAGTTGACCTTCCGAGCTATACATTTATATAGGTATTCAGTAGAACAATTAACGGTTCCTTAAATGTAAGATTTGTAAGTCCCATTATCGCTAGTCGCTAGTACTCGCTAGACAGACAGCTAGTCGTTTTTAGGGTTCCGTAGCCAAATGGCAAAAAACGGAACCCTTATAGATTCGTCATGTCTGTCTGTCTGTCCGTCCGTATGTCACAGCCACTTTTTTCCGAAACTATAAGAGCTGTACTGCTGAAACTTGGTAAGTAGGTGTATTCTGTGAACCGCATTAAGATTTTTACACAAAAATAGAAAAAGAACAATAATTTTGGGGGGTCGCCATACATCGAACTGAAACTCAAAAAAAAATTTTTTAATTGTACCCGTACATGTCTATGGATAGGTCTTCAAAAATCATATTGAGGTTCCTAATATCATTTTTGTCTAAACTGAATAGTTTGCGCGAGAGACACTTCCATAGTGGAGAAATGAGTGTCCCCCCCCTGTAACTTCTAAAATAAGAGAATGATATAACTAAAAAAAATATATGATGTACATTACCATAGAAACTAACAACCAAAATTGGTTTGAACGAGATCTGGCAAGTAGTTTTTTTTTTGAATACGTCATAAACAGCAATTTGCATTAATGTAATCAACTGAAATACTTGCTGTTACGGAACCCTTCATGTGCGAGTCCGACTCGCACTTGGCCGGTTTTTGATGATTATAATTTACAAAATTATTTTCGATAGTAGATACCTATTCTTCTCTTATCTTTCCATATATCATTCTTTATCATCATTAGCACGGCATTGCTGCCAGCAATCTGGGGACGTTTGACTAGGAACGGGTATACGTTCCTTCTTAGATTTATCTAATTTTATTTTATGTCGCCGTTAATAATTACGGCGACAAGTGTTTTAATAATTATTAGGTATGTAATATACACATTAATTTAAGTATTATAGAAATAATCATCTAGACAACTATATCTAGTATAGAAAAGGTAAGTTTCTCCAGCAGAAATTTACATGTTGACGACTAAACAATGTAATAAAACGGAAATAAATACTCAGTGCCTATAAAAACGTACTAGATGATTTGCACTATATTTAATTTCACTCGTGGTATTATTTTAATGCGTCATTTTTTCTATCTTATCCCTTTATTTTGGTGTTGTAAATTTTTCCGTTGTATGTATATCATGTTTTAATTTCATTGTTATCTTTTTAGTTAGTCACTGAGTGAGTCACCGACACGATGCTTTACTCAAGCACTTGGACCTAGAAAGATCTAATTTGTGGAGGAATTGAAATACAAAGCTGAAATCATAATTTGTTTATACTGATTTGGGGAATTGTTTATTTATGATAAAATGTTACAGAATTTTTTGCCAATATTATTTATAATCGCATCATTAATCTAATTCACATAGTACACAAATCAATTGTCATGTTTGGATTTTATTTCTTGTCGACTGATTTATCGCAATTAACTATGAGTGGATCGTGGTCATAGGCCTCATTAAATCCTTTCTTTTATATCTTATATACTTTACTCGTAATCGGCACCATTTAGTTACCAGTTGTATAAATTATTATTAAACATACAGCTTTTTAGTGTTCCGTAACACTTACATGAAAATTTACCCCTATGCACTGTTATTCGCGTAGAACAAACTAGCTGGACAAAAACAACTCTTCAATTCCTAATAGTTAATTATTAAGATGAACTCATTAGCCCTATACATTAAGGAATACATCTATTAATTTTCGTAATTACCCTCATTAGGCCCGTCATTAAGGTAAGTATATAAAGTGTTGATAATTCAAAGTGCATTCATTTGCATTTTTACACCATATTGTTAACATTATTTTAAGTCACTAAAAGAAATTTGTGATAGTGTTTTTGTGATGGATTGTGTACATAAGGGTAAGTAGTTTTGTTTTAGTTAATTTTTATCACAGGATCTTCATTATTTAATTTTATTAAATTAAATGTTTCGATAAAAGTGGACTTTTTCACCCATATTTTTGAATTCAATAGTCAAAATATTACATGTCCACTCATGTCCACTCTGTAAAATCTATTTTATATGATTCTCACAAGTATCTAGTAGTAATTAGTAGAAAAAAATATTGCGAATTATTTGCACAACTAATTTTTTTCTTTTTTTTTCTTTAAACGGCAAGTGCCGATATTACAGGGTTAGATGTTTCACTTATACAAAAATTTAGCATACTACTTCGTACTTTATCATCAGGATATGACATAAATATTGAAAAATTTGTAACCTTAGCTCAAGAAACCAGACAACTTTACGTAAATCTCTATCCATGGTATTATATGCCCGCGACTGTTCACAAAATACTTCTGCACAGTGGCGAGGTAATTAAATCGTCACTTCTGCCTATAGGCCAGCTTTCCGAGGAAGCACAGGAAGCTCGGAATAAGGACTGCAGAAGATTTCGTGAACACAACACACGAAAACGATCGCGAATAGCTACGAATAGAGATTTACTTAATATGTTATTGATAACATCTGACCCTGTAATAAATGGTTTAAGAGAAATTCCCCGGAAGAAAATAGGTTCATTCCCTATCGAAGTCCTAGATTTATTAGTTCAACCTAGCTTTAAGGAACAAAATGTTAATATAGTTTCTAGTTTTCATAGTTCTGCCACTCATGATCATGACTATTCAATGGATGATTCATCTGATGATAGTGATGATGAGTGATCGATTTAGTTTTTAAGTAGGTATTTTATGTATCTGATATTAGATTTTATAGTTACATTTATAGTTAAATTTATTTATAAAATTGTTTAAAAAAATATTGTGTTTTTATTTCACTATACCTGCTCAAACGACCAATGGACCTCAAATAGTATTATGACCCTTATATCTTTGCTTAATAACCTCATTTATAAATAAAAATCGAAACAAATAATATTGTCCAGCTAGCTTGTTCTACACGAACCACTGTGCTATGGTGCGATTCAATCCATGTGTCCGTCTGAGGTACTGGTATATCTCAGCGACTGCCTCGTTAGTCTAGCGGTAGCGTGTTCACCCGCAGATAACGAGTTCCTGGGTTCAAATCCCGGGTCGGGCCAAAAGTGATTTTGGGACTTTTCTGTAAAAAGAAATTCTCAGCATCATTCCGAAGTCTGGGAGTTGACGGTATTATACCCCCGTGCCTCGGAGAGCACGTAAAGCCGTCGGTCCTGTGCCTGACCTCTCTCCGGTCGTCTCGCTAGGCGTCCCATCGGATCATGAGAGTGATGGAATAGAAAGTGCTCCTGTGTTTGCGCACATACTTGAGCACTATAATATGTCCCGCGCAGATGGCTAATCTCTGTTGAGACTGGCCGCCGTGGCCGAAATCCGGTTAGGAGGACATTATTATATCTTAGCGTATACTATTGCTAGGGATTTGAAATCTACTATCGTTTAAGATAGTGCGAGGATCTATCCTAAAGAAAACAGTTACCATTAGGAAATATCCTTTTCTTTCTTAAAATAGGTTTTGAGGCGCTTTTGAATTCTCTTTCTTTTTGACATGCCTTGATACCAATATCTATTTTGAAATTTAGACGCTCTACGTCTAAATGTCAAAATAGATATTGGTATGACAAAATCAACAAATCTGGTTACAGTTCCTACGTTTGCAATAAAGGATATCGATTTTTTTCACGTTACTTGGTAAGTATTGAATTGAGACGAATTCTTATTCGTTCCGTTGATTTTAATAATGTTTATATATCCGTGAATAATATCCAATCAGTACACCGTAGCTTATGAAGGCTTGCAACACCAGGTGCATCATTAGCGCGTTGCCACATGCTGTAGTCTGTAGGAAAACCGTAACAAGGGGTTCATTCCGCAACCTCAACGTACGTGGGAGGTAGTTTCGCTGAAATTCGTGGCTCCCCCAGTAAGCGCGGTTTAGTCAGTGCGACTTCGACATACCCACCCGAAGACATCTTTTACGCATGGCATGGCTAGGCATGGCTCCTTCTAAACACAATACCTACTCTCATGCATTACTAGGGTCAATCGCATTAAATTCTTTTCAAAAGAGCAACACATTTTATTTTTTTTATAATTTAAACTGACGTGAGGAAGAAGAGGTAGGGGTGACTCTCTAAATTAATTTTATGTTGGTTGGTTTTCAACCCGTCCGGAGTCACACTTTATCACATTTTCGGTTCATGTATTCAGTAATTTTTTTTAGCTTTGTAGCATTTATTGCAATGAAAATTATAAATTGAATCGCCCAGGTAATCGTACGGGGTAGGCGTCCACAAAGACAGATCTAGTTTAGAATGCCTATGTTAACTAGCTAACATCCTTTCGGAGGATGTAGGTGTTAGCCATCGGCTATGTTTTCTAGAAACATATCATATCATATTGATAACACCCTCCAAACCTTTTTATTATATTGTTTCCGCAATCAAAATCTAATCTCAATATATTATTAGTATTCCATTTTACAGTTCACGGTGTTTCATGATGTTTATTGACTTTGAAACTCCCTATTCAAGTCTTTCCTGCAACATAAATATTCTATTTCTATTTATGTTGTTTTGTGTTAGTTGTGTTTATATTAGAAATGGCATTAACTTATATTTATGTGTTAGATCTTAAGGCCTATGCACACCACGTTTTTAAGAGGGCCGTTGACGCGCGTTTGTAGCGGTACACACACGCGTTAGCATCGCGTATGTATCGATTCAAATAAACACCAAATTGCTATGTATAAAATATATAAAATCGCGTCGCCGGCGCGTTTAAAAAACGTGGTGTGCATAGACCCTTAGACACAGCATTTACCAGGCATTACCAGGTTTTCACTGCCATAAATATATTTACAGTTCTCATTAATTGTTATTCAGTTCCACTGTGCTCCTAGGTGTTTATTTGGGAGCCATAGCTTAAATGGGCTTTGAATGAAATATGCTAGTTCGATCTGAGACGCAGCCTTTCGCATAAAAGTCTTCACTACAGTTAAAATTTATTTACATTTTTCGTTAGTCAGCTCACATACGAGTAAGTAACGTTACAACACCATTCTTTGCATGTGATCACAATACAAATAACTGCACGCTACAATTTGACTATTGTGTAAGAACTTACTAGGAACAAAACATTCGGCAACTTGAGCCTTTTCACACTGCTGTAACATTTTGATAAATATTTACTTGTACTTTCGCTTTGTAGTCAGTTCACTCTTTGTTAAGTTGCTACCGATTTCTTTATTTATGTATGTGTGTATGTGTATATCATGAGTATTTATTTAAACGCCAAATTTCAATCTTTATAACTATTGCGTGTAATTTGTGGTGCTTAATTAAGCGCCACAAATTACAATGTTTCTGTTAATTTGTAAATTGATAATTTCAAATTAACAAAAATCGCGTGAGGAAACCATTGTGAATCTTATAAATTTGGCGACATGGATCATGCTACGCGGGTATAAAATAATAGCTCGTTACTAACACATTTAATTGGCATTTATCACTTAACATGTAGGTATACAGAACACTTGCTCTAGCAACTTAGCAAAATGTAAACTATATAGCATAGTTCTCCGACCTACAGCAATCGTATGGAGTCTGTCATCTTTGTGAAAACTCGTAGGTATTTGCTTTACAGATCGTGATAATAACCTTTTTTGTATATATAAACGTAATGTTCTAGTTTCATTCCAACAATACCACGTCAATTTACAAACACGCATAGATATAACAATAGACTTTGGTTCTCATTACTTGACAGGTTAGGTCAGGGATCACCAATATAATAATGGGATCATTTGGGGTCCGTGTCTTTTAATAAAATAATCGTCGCGATCTTTTTCTAGATTTTTACATTGAACAAAACTAGGTTTGCCTTGAACTATCTGCGTTTCGTCGACGAACCGGAAGGTGCAGTGTGGCGTGTACAAGATTGACAAAGGTAGCTGAAAGCTGCTGGATGCGGGTAGCGCTCGACCGGTGGTAATTGTGGAGAGCTTTCGCGGAGCCCTTTGTCCCCCAGTTGACGTTTTACGGCTGTTATGATGCCGGTGATCTGCTTTACGCTCGTTCTACGCTTATCCGTTATCGAATAGACGCTGCGTAGTCTAGCATTGCCACTAAGACTCCTGCCTCTTTACAGCGATCGAAGCAGCAATAATAAATTGCGAAATACACTTTATTAAATTAGATACTCAGTAAGTAAGTAAGTTCCGTTTACTTAAAGATCACGTATGCATCCCCGGTCCGCAATTTCACTAGCCCGGGGTGAGCTCATAAAGAAATCAATGTCATTAATTAATGTCAGAAACAATAAATTTACACTCCTAAAAGAAAAAAAATATTTAAGAAAATATTAATAGACTAGAATTTAACCTCATAGTTTGAGGCTTAATTATAGCCCTTACTATCGTGTGATAGTAAGCACACTAAGCACGATCTGATATGTCCGCAAATTCAAGTAAATAACCACTATTGGCTCTCAGATACAACAGAACGACAGTATTAGCCAGTTGGACCAATAGATCGTGGGCGTCATTTTCACTTTTACAACTTGCGTTTCTTCCAGCATGCGGTATGGAAGTATAATATAATATCCTATCATCTCACGGAGAGGAGTGAATCATTTGTGAAATGCAATTGCGAAATAAACGATACGACGGTGTGGGCCAAGTCTTGGTCGAATGCGATCGGGAAAGTAGCGCACAGAACTTGGTAACTGGGCCACTAGGTAAGCGGAATGAGGTACAGTCGACACCACATTAGTGGGTACACTTTCAGATTGACAGCGTCTTTATTACGTAGGTAGTAAGAGCGGTTTTGGTAGTGACGTTAATCCACTGATGTGGCGTCTATAGTATGTTCGGGTAAAGAAAACAGTTTACCTAATTAAATGAGTAAGATTTTTTTATTAGTTGTTTTAATGTGAAAGGATAATCTTTGTAAGGTTCCGTTCGAAGCTCGCAGGTAACCCCATAGGTTTGTGACGGTCAGGCGGATATTTAATATGCAAGCGAACAGACAGTCCGTTTGCACATTGAAATGTGACAATGAAATTGTGCAAGATTGTATATAGATTTTAGTGTTGCACACAAAGTTATAGATAAGTTATTTTAACCTTCCACCCTACCTATATTTGATATTATTTTTTATTTTATTATTTATTTATTTATACAAATATATTTTCAAAAGTTTGTACATATGTCCCACAAAACCGTGATAAGCGGACAGGTTTATTGTATAACTATTTGGAAACAGTTTTAGTTATAATTATGGGTATTTAAGATACTCCCCACCCAGATCCACATGGCTTTACTGCAACTGTCAACGGTGACTTCGTTCTTTTGTTTTTTCCTTAACTACTCAACCGATCATTATGACAGTTTGGTTAAAGGATGTAGGTATCTTGTTACGTGTATAGAAGGGAATATTTACCCTTGAATCAGAAAAAAGGACTGTTCCCAAACGATATTAAAATTAATTAAGGCTGGCCAAATAAATTAATTTAATTAATTTAGTGTGGGTGGAAACTAATATTATGTAGATATTACTACTCCTTATAAGATAAAGACTCGTCGTAATGGAGGACTGGATAAAAGGGCTACTACTTTTCTGCTCCCCTGATAACGAGACTGCGATATTCCGTGATAATTGGTTTAGTAATTAACTTAATTAAGGCGTAAAACAAACAAAATCACATTTACCCAGACGAAGCTAGTTTATCGTACTTATATTATAGTTGCGAAAGTTGTGAGTATGAATGTATGGATGTTTGTTACTCTTGCACGAAAAGAACTACCGAAGGTATTTGATGGAACTTTGTAGAAATATAGGTTATATATCCGAATAACACAGGCTATCATTTATAAAGCTGCCGCTGGGCACAGTTAGTTATTTAATAATAATATACTAGACTCGCCAGCACAAGATTTGGCATAAGTATAAAGTCATAACGAATAACTTCCTTCAAGATTTGAATGCACAAACTAAAACCTTTGTTATACACCACAACATTTTGATACGAAATGCGTCACCTGAATCCATTATAATTATTTACCGTCGAGGGTACCTTATTTTCCATATTTTGTATATCAATAACTGACAATTTCAGAAATTCAATTTGAATGACGTCTGTCTCGATATAGGCCATGTAGCGGTACATTAATAAACTGTATGTTTTAGTATAGTATAGAGACGAGAGAGAGAGAGAGAGAGATAGTAGATAATTTTCGAACTAAGCGTATAACCGTCGCGCTGACGCGACGCATGATGACATGATGACTAATACCAACTATCTTTTGAGTTTTAGCTGATAAGGTTTTATTTATTAGTTTTTATTTATTGCTTTTTTATTCATAATAAGACAATTATTAAAACCGTTGTAAAATAAAATGAAAAAATATGCTTCAGTCATCTTGTGAGCTAACTACTCTACAATATCCAGAACTAGGTTCCATTTTTTTAATAATTAAAAATAAATATAAAAACATGTTTTTCTTATAAGTTAGTACAACAAAAAAAAAAAACGTAAACTACCTCCGATTTTGCGAAAACCAACCTCAAAGAACTAATGAATCTGCCTTCTGATCAAAAGGTTGCGGGTTAGATCCTCGCACAAGATAAATATTTTGTGTTGATGAACATGTTTCTTCGTCTTTGTCTGGGTGTCGCTCGGCTGTCCATAGAATGGACGCCAGCTCATCAAGCTACCCCAATCTGTCAAATTTCTTTTATAGATTTTCAACCTTATCACATAGACGTAAGGTTCACTTTCAATTGCGGAAATTTGACAGATTGGGGTAACTTGATGTGCTGGCGTCTGTATATTAGCTTTGCTTAATTTGGACTATGTAGCGCTGTGCTATATGGACCGGATATTTTTTGCTGGAAAGTGCATACAATAATTTTATATTTTAGAAAATAACTAAATACGAAACAAACTTTAAGGCGCAGTTATTTCAAACTGCGCCTCAAGGTTTGTAGGCGAATACTCGGTTTGATCAAAATGTTTTGCCACAATGCATCACGAGTAAGGGATCGGGCGGTAAATCGCGAATTTCTTTTATTTTTAATATGTTCTTCTCAGTTCGGGCGGTTACTGACGTTTCGATGCAAAAAAGAGGTCAGTTAGCAGGGTCGCGCTGTCGTTTTGTTCAACTGTCGCTCTAGGTTAACTGCGAAGACGTCAAGCCGCACATCGAGGGTTGGGGAGGGCATTAGATCGATACGTATGCAAAATAAGGGTGGATGTGGATATGTAGCTCAAATCGTATTAAATTTGTTCTCCATACAACTTTTGAAATGTCCCACTCCCCGCCACTGTAGCCGAGCACTTCAGTGTCATTGCCCTGATTACCAAAACAAATTCAAAACAACTCACAATACGACTAACAATTTTATTCATATTCTACTTGCGAAGTGTGTCGAGGCTCCCGGTTGATTAGAATTTTTATTCCCAATTTATAAACACTGGCTATATTTTTTTTTAATTTGTTACCAGGTTTTATAAATAAAGTAGTTTGGACAGTAGGAACTTATGGCATGAAGCTGGGTTACGTATATAATACGTAAACAAAAAAGAGTTCTAAGCCCCAAGCGTGTACCAGTGTCTTGCCTTGGTGTCATTATAATTAAGATTTCTGGTCCATGTCTCCCAATATCTTTGCATATTATTTTATCCTCTAATCTATTTAAAGTAATTGATTAATTTACAAAAGTAGCCACTATCCCAAACCTACCACCTCTCAGCATTTTTCTAGTAAAGTCGATAGATAGCACGACATCTTTAGTAAATGTGTTAAAAGGAACTCGTAAATGTTATCCTTCGGTGTATCGCTCTATTAGTGAATATTTATGGGCTACTCGTAATTTTATATTAGCTACTTTGATTCTTGCGTCATACCTTGCATACTTAAGTCTATAAATATGTATTTTATTATTACCATCTCTCGTTTGTCGTCCCTTCTTTTGAATCAGGATAAATGGCTGGATTAAATCCAACCGAGGTCTTCAAATAAAGGAAAGGTCTAATCCTCTATCAAATGTCTCTTCACCAGTATCTTGTTGAAAATGGTTCATTTCCTTAGAGACGTAATCTAATTAGCTTAATTGCGATGTTTTGGTTCGTGGCCCGATTGATGTTGGTTGGAGAACGGATATTATTTCACAGCGATTGGTACGTTGCGGCAATTCGGATTGCTTAAACGAATTTGGTACGTTTATTTGTGCCTAATACATATAGGGTTTAATTTATGAGTGGTCAGCGAATAGTCACATTCAAGTTATACCCCTTGCAATTTGCTCCATGGATTTTCATTATCAATCTTGTTGATTTTCTCCAGACTTATTGGTTGCATAATTTTATTTTTCGATATTTGTGCTAATTTTGGTGTGATCTTGATTTATTTACAACATTTCGTCATAATCAAGAGATATATCAGTGTCATTGTCACACGTAGTAGTATTTACTATGTATATTATCAAGCGATATAATTAGGAGCATTCAATTAACGTATTTAATCGATTTGGAAATTTCCTACCATTATTTAACTACTACTTCTACTTTATGTGCTATTTGTTATAGACATGTCACGCGTGCAAAGCTGTATCTTGCAGCTAATTCCAAAAGAATCTAAACATATACTTCTCCATTGCATAATTGCATATTAATTATTTAATTATTATTTAATAACAATGTGTTACAACAGTGTTCAGTTAGGAGTTACTTAAATTTATCGTATGCATAATATATTGTGCGCATTCACTCACGTGGGAAAAAGTACAGGGAATAATTAACTAACCTTGGCTGACCTCCTGTCTACCGTTCTGGTCTGATGAGCATGAGATATACAAGTAATAAAATCAACAAAATTGTAATATTCTCGATTAGTTTTAGTATGTCCACATTGCTCCAATCATTGAGCAGTTAGTTAAGTTAGGTCAGTTAGTAGTATAACTCTCAAATTTAATGATGAATTGATATGCATTGAAAGCTATAGAACAGTACGTAGCGCGGACGGTAGATAAAAAATGCACAAATGCTCAATTTACAACATTTCGCTTTAAGGCGACGTCGTAGTTGAAAACTCAGTAAGAAGCCCCTTTTTCTTCTTACGAATCTCACGTCTCGAAATAGATACCAAACTAAGAAAAATACAGAAAGAAGCGAAGAATATGAATAAAATAATGAACCGAGTAGATTTCCAAAACAACAAAGGTCTAAAGCAAAAAAAAAATGTGAAGTGACCTAAGATTAAAAAATTTCAGCTTCTATTTCTCCATATTTTAAGCGACAACAGCATATTTTTTTTTAAGAAGTGTGTACCTTAAATGGTGTCTAAAAGAATAGACCGTTTATTTTGTAATTTTGCTCTTTATTTTTTACATAATTAAATAAAATCCTTAAATATAAATTGACTTCAGCGTCTGCATTTACAGACGACCGCCCTTCGTTACGCAAAGTTCGACTTTATTAACCGAGTGACAAGAACAAATGTCGGAACGACTTGTACTTTCAGTTCGCGTTCAGACGCTGCCCCGGGACGTGGTTTCTGTGTCGCTCTGATCGCCGAACAACTCAATAAAAATTTCAAGAAATATAAGACAGAAATTACTTTATCCAAAGTAGCTATTATTTTTTTGTAGTATTAGGTAGGTTTTAAGATTTTTTGTGAACTGTTTTATACATTTTTAGAAGTAATTGTTTTTGTGAAAATGGTAAATAAACGTCATAGATTACTTAGTTAAATTGGGACAAGGAAACGTCAAACACGTCAACGAAATGACCGATAATATTTTTCTGTAATAGCACTTAAACTCTTTAGTAATAAAGTCCATAATAGTGAAGTCTGCGCTAGTAGGTGGCCGGCAGTACATAGTGTATAGGATTGAACAGTAGAACAATTGACGGAATCGTTGGTCTAGCTTGTTTGGTAACCATACATCGTGGATAAATAGAAAGTTTTTAGAAAATTTAGAAGGTCTTGTAGTAGACAGAAAGGCGGGGGAGAGACAAACAGTTTTACAGAGAGACAGCTGTGAATGGTTAGAGCTGAGGAAAAATTTACTCACCGCTTCAAATTTTGGAAGGGATGTTAAAAGTAAAAAGGTCCTGGAAATTTAGTAAAGATATTTTGTACAAAAAGAATATTTCTATCGTGGCTTCTGTATCACATGGAAAAATTGCTCTAGTGCAGTTGGCTAAAAAATTAATTATAAAAATTGAGCCTTGTGGCCTATTTATTCATAAAGTATATCCATTCCTTGGGGCAAGTCCAGATGGAATAGTAGGTGATGACACATTGATTGAAATAAAATGTCCAGTAGCTCCTTCCAAAGTTGGCATGGATGAAGCTATAAAAACAAACTAGCTGGTGCCCGCGACTTTGTCCGCGACAATTTTGAATGATAACCAATATAACTACTTATTTCTAGCTAAATCTAAAAAATATAACTTTCAAAAGAAATAAGCAATATAAATTAAAGAAAACCTAACCTATAAATAACCTAGCTATGAAATAAACTAAAGACTACTTTGCTACTGTTATTTAAAAAAATTACCCGATGTCACCAATTGTCCTTAACTAAAGTCAGTAAGTTAACTTAAGTAAAATAATAATCAACGATGCATTAATCACAAAGGTAACTCCCATTAGATTAGGTTGACCCGACCTCTAAGTAATATTAATGAAAATTTGAAGTTAAACCATGCAGTGCTTTTTGAGTTTAGCCCGGACAAACAGACGAAAATTCTAAAAACTATATTTTTGGTTTCGATATCGATTGTAGATCACGCCACAAGTATCCTTTTAAAAAAATATTCAATGTACAGTTTTGACTTTCCTACGATTTTATTATATGTATACTTAGATAATATAAATTTGTAAATACAATAAAAAATCTAAACAGTAATTGGTATTTTCAAACTCAAGTTCAGTTGAATATTAGTGGCAGAGAAAAGTGTAGTTTAGGTATATGGGAAAGTGAGAAAACACCATTAAAAGTCATTCAAATAAATAAAGACGAACAGTTTAGGAAAAATAAGATGGAGCAATAGCTGGTTATTTTTACAAAAATCAAATTCTTGTTGAGCTGGTTGACTCACGCTATAGTAGGGAATAACCGTTTAGGGACGATGAAACATACAAGGAGAACAACCAGTCTAATAATGTACTATGGATTACGGAAGACGTAAATAATATAGCATGCAATAAGGATGTCTCTTTCAGTGCAGGTATCAGAATACACGATGAAGAAGAGATAACGGTTCTTAATTTCGCAGATTTTTAAATAATTATGAATTTCAAACATATTTTTTTAATACTAACTTTTAAAAAAATCAGTTAAGGAGCTACGACGCCGCAGACATACACTCAGATACACACGTTAAACTTACCGCACCTATCTATTAGTTTCTGTTTTAAAAATTATTGATCGGTAAAACGATTGTATCACTTACTTATTTTCCACCTATTTTTTAACTCCTGACACAAAACAAGGTGTCATAAGTTTAACGTGTATTCTGTGTGCCTGTCTGGGGCATGGCAGCTTCTAAACTTCTAAAGGGATCTACCGTTTAAAATGCATTTATTTCATCTGATAGTTAGTTTAATTGGGAAGGACATTTCATGAAAATTGGTCTTGCCGTTCTAAAGTTGCAGCCCTTAGGTTATTTGTAATTGTTATTCTTAAATTTACATTACATATAAGATCAGTTGTATAATGTAAAAAAATTGCAAACATTGTAAATTAAATGAAGCGTATGCAAAACCTGAAAGAGGTTATACCATTTAATAGATATAAAATATATTGTGGGTGTGTACGTTGTGGGTCGGGTCGTTTCCTTCCCTCTAATTTGGTGAAGGAGGCGATGGCTGGCCCACACGTCATACTCGTGAACGGGTGCTGCTTGCGGTAACTGATCGAAATGCTGTTGGGGTACTCATATTTTTTTCGCCTCCGGTAGACTTCATGTGACTTGTTAATTTTATAAATGTTCGCGGATTCACTCACCGTTTTTTCGTCTAGCAAGTGGATATTCTAAGTGCTTGAGTGAAATTGAATGGTATTGCTTATTTATTTTATTATGACTCACTGGATGACAACGGTTCTGTGCGTGCATTAGCCTACATAACAACCAATCACAATGTAAGTAAAATAATAATGACATTAAAAAAATCGTAAACTGAAAGCAAAAGAAGACGAAAAAAGCAAGCCCGGAGTTTCTTTGTGGCTTTCTTCTCCGGGTCGTCCACCTAGGTAGCTAGAGAAAGCCGCAAGCTAGCTAGGGTAGGTTCCTCAGCGGCGAGGATCGCTTTGGCCCATTAACGCATGATCGGTAATCCCCTCATTTAGAATTTCGTCTTTTTGCTTTAGTCTTCCATTCTTTAATTTTAACATGGTAGAACTAAATTTCAAAATAAAAGATTAGTAACTTGTTATTTATTTAAGAATTTCAGAATATATATGTGATACAACAAACCGCACGGACGGACTAATTAATTTTTTTTTTTGTAACTTTTATACTATCCTGTTTATGTACTGCATTGTGAGCTTGACAAGTACAAGTGCATGTTAATACCCAAGTGTTGAATAAATTGCATTTCATTTCATAAGTTATTACTGTATTTATTTAACTTACCCATCAACCACTCCCTATGCCAAAAAAAAATTAATTACCATAAAATTTAAGTTGCACTACTACTATTTTTACACTGTGTGCACACCGAAACGAAAATAATAACAAGAATCTGCACGCGCATGGCATCAACGAGTGCCGTAGCATCCCTCCCGCCCCGCAGCAGCGGGGGGCTATGCGCGTGCTTCACCCCCTCGCATGATATTTTTACGTGAACTGGTGGCGCCTTAATAATTATGACAAACAAATCGTTTCCTCTTGTATTTCGAACCACACGCAGTACTATTAGTAGTAACTACCACACGTTGTAATTACATTGTGATATCCAACCGCTTTTAATAAGGCTATATTTTTTATATCATATTATTATATACGGCTGATACTATTTAGAAATAGCAGCACAGTCTAATAAATTTAATAAGGAGCGATATTACGCAAAATTTTACGGATAAAATGTTACCCGACCAATTTATTTAACTCAATATATGCTTAGGATAGAATTAGAGTGCCCAAGTACTTATTCTTGATTACCTACTCTATTTCTTAGCAAGGAATATTTTGCAAGATAACTCCGTTAACATGGTCACGAACACGAACTAAGAAGTATACGTAATCGATATCTAATGAGATAATCGAGTCTTGCAATCGTAATTATATCAGCTTTGTTTGTTATTTCGTAATCGATTCATTTTCGGGTTATTTGTTGTGCAAGATCAATTTTCTTGATGATTTTTATTTATCAACCGAAAGTTGAGCTGATGATATGGGTATATTATGAGGAACGAGATTTTGAGGTAATTTAGATTAAATTTTACACGTGAGGGTTGGAAAATACACGAACCAACGCACGGTGACATTAACTTCTTTTTGAATTATAATAAAATTGATTTATAATAATAAAGTTATTTACAATATCAAATATAATATTTATTAGTAGTGCGACGTTTTAATAACATATGTATATGTTTTACACAATTTTAAAGCGGCAGTCCATTTTGCCTCATAAATAAGGTACCGTCACTTTGTTAAATATTCTAAACTGTAAATAAAACTGCTTTGTAATCAAATTAAATGTTGATGGATCAGCGGCTTTATTTCAATGAATTAATATTTAACTTGATTATAGTGTTCAATGATCTATGATATGATGGGTTATAATATAAACCTGAAATGAAAATTAATAATAATTACCTGCCATTCATTTCGACATGCTTTAGTATTACATAAGTTATATATAAGGTAACTAATTACATGTGTGGCAGCCGTATTTGGTTTAATGGCTGAGTCAGCTTAGGAGAGCAAGTTAACCTCTCTTCTCCCTCCCTGCTGTAGTCCTTAGACAACGCTCATCAAGCGGCAGCCTGAAGTCTAAGTGGCTGTCACTAGATAGGTTAAGCGTTGCCATCCTTAAAATCAGGAAAGAATAATCTTAAATAAGAAAATACCCAGTACTTTGTAACACTGATATTTTTTTATAAGGTTTCTCGAGTTTTTATTTTTATTAGACCAACATTTTTTTATGTAAATCATGTCCACTTCCAAAATGCCCACACTCTACTTAATTGTGAACCTCCATTACAGCATTTACTCTGTATTTGATATAATAATAATAAATTAAGCCCGTGCTCTCGATAAACAGAGGTTTTAGTTTCATCAGCATATCAGCTGAAAGACGTTCCCACTGCTGGACGAAGGCTGTCTCAAGTATCTCCACAATGACTTGTCTTGCTTTGAGTTTGATTCATCTTAGTTAAATTTTATCTTCCTTCTATGTAGGTATATAGTAGGAAAATTGATTTACTTTGTCGTCGTAGAAAGAATTATGTAAAATAAATTAATGTCTTTCTTAATTTTTTGCTTAATTTAGCAATGTAGGCTTGATTCTAATGAAATCTCTTTGGGACTTCATTAAGATAATGAAATTTCTTTTCTTTTTGCTTTGTGAAATCTTACTATACAAAGTCTTGGACTATATAAATTCATACAAAATCCACATAAGAATATTATAATGAACTACCAAAACTAATCGTATAATAAAAAAAACATTAATTGCGGCCAATAGTGTTTCTTAATTAATGAAAAAATTGTTTAAATGTAATCAATTAATGGATGCGAACTGCTGGATGCGAATAGCACAAGACCGGCAATTGTGGAGATCTTTGGGGGAGGCCTTTGTCCAGCAGTGGACGTCTTTCGGCTGATATGATGATGATGATGATGATGAATCAATTAATGATTAGTTGTGCAATGGTTTTCCATTTATTACAAGTCTCACTTACGAATGAATTTATTTTGGAATTTTAAGCTCACCTTGTAGTGTTTCGGATTGTATAATTTATAAAGGTAATATCTGTTCGTGTCTCTATCACTATTTAACGGATAGTTTAAATCAGCCTAAATAGTTTTAAAATCAACTGGACTAGGATCGTAGATGTATTTTTTTGTACTACAGGTATATTACAGGTATATTTTGTACTTAAGGTATAGAGAGTGTCGCGGGTGAGCTAAATTAAATATTAACATAATTGCATTTCTTTCTAAGATAGTTCTTATAAAAGGGCAGGACATGTAGTGGAGTCAATCAGTAACAACCAATTAGGTATGCAGCCTGTGCACTTGTTTGACAATTCTATTTATGTCAGAGATGAGATGATGACGACATTTAAGTTAGTTTAGTGGTGTAAGAGACACACCCGCCAGAACTGAAGTTTGCAGTGACCATGGTAGGCTTTCATTGTTCTGTTTCACCGAACAATAAAGGCTCATGTCGTCTAGAACAAGAAATAATGCATATAAAGTATGAAGACTCTTTGATTTCTCTTTAAACTGACGGCAATTTTATTTCTTTAACCGTAAATAGTTTTTCGTTAATTAAAAAACCGTAAAACCGTAAATTGTCCTGCCGTAGTACGCCGCTGTCTTGCAGAAGAATTAATTTAAAACCACTTTAGTGTGTAATATTTTAATTTGCTAATAATTTTTATTAATATATGTTTTTATCTTTATTGCAGGTAAGTTTGAAAAAGTCTTGTCTAGACTAGACGTCGTTTGCTGCCCACAGTGATTGGTGATTGATTATGGTAAAGTCATTTTGTTGGGAATTCATATATAATATTTTATGTAACGATGTCCACTGTCATACGTATAGTAGGTAGTGGTAAACGTTTTTTCTAGATTTGTTTAACCTTTAAGTACGCGCTTGATATATATTGTATATAGACATCAGGTATTTTCGATCTCCGATTCTCAATCGGATGAGTGGATCGCGTCTTGGCGTAACGAAAAGCGACAGTGGTACCAATTATTCGGAGTAATTTTTCGAAATATGGAGCAGTTGTTTTAGACCGATCCCAAACAACTGCTCCATATTTCGGAAAATACCTAGTCTTCGTAATCGGGATTCAAGACAATAATATGTCTCAGGACTTGAGCTTTAGATCTTAGAGTATTTTTAATGTATGCTACGGTAGCTTCTAGCTCACAGGAATTACAGCGGCGGGCGGAAATTAATGATACGAATACAAAAATATACATGGCAAAAACATGTTTGTAATGTGTTTTGGTCAATATTATGAAGTTTGTTTTTAAGTTCATTGCCTGACTGTGGAGAGAATTGTGATTAGAAAACTATACCAACTCCAATATTACAACTGTTTCCTTCTTTCTAATATGAATAATGTATTTCCGAACAAGTCGTTACACTTCCAAGGAAGTAGATCAGGTTATTTAAGACCATTGTTCTATAAAAGGTTAGCTTTCCCGCAAAACATTTTATTACCGTAGTCAATTATAACTAGGTACTTTGTTGTTATTGTATGGTATACAAGGCTATTAAAACTATAAATCCCACTTGCTAGAAATAAGACCATTAAGGTTCTATCGTCAATGACTATAGATAATATTAATCTGTTCTAATTTTGACATTCAGTTTGTCATCTCTTTTCAGTTGTGTTGTCTCTGTGTTCTGTATGGCAAAAGCATGGTAGTGTGTGTAATGTTTATTTTAATTTTAAATAATTTACTTCTAATGCCTATTATATAAAAATATTAGCTTCTGCACTCCTCCGTGTGAACTTTAACTGTTCCAAATTTCATACTCCTCCGTCCGTCCGCGCAATTTTCGTAAAAAGAGGTATACTGTTTTACTTCACGTATTAATATTTAAAATAGTTAAATATTCATGACCACGTGGTTGCGGTGAATATATTGAATTCAATAGTACCTACCTACGGATTTACTGCAAACTTTTTGATGCTATAGGAAACTTATTACTAATAATAAGCCTCCGTTGTCCGTCTCTCCGTCTGACTGTCAGCGGTTTCTCAAGAAATTTAATAGGTATTTCACAGAATCTGATTTTCTATTGCTGGTATAACAACGAATATTAAAACGTGAAGTTAAGTTAAAATAAAACTTATCGGTGACCGTTCACGAAACTTGAGTTTTGCTCTATGTCCATGACAGACGAACCACGCACCTATCGTGTAGATTTTTAAAGACTACTAGATAACTGAAGAATAAAATCTCTGTATATCGGGAAATTTCTATTACCTTACTTTGAAAAAACAACGTCAGCGTTGTCTTTATAAAAAGGGAGTGACTAAACAAAAAGAAAATCCAGAGCGAATGCTCAAGTATTAGTTATAGGCCATTCGTCTAAGATATTTTCATCTGCTTTAAACATAAATAAAAACCATTAGAATTGGGTATCTTATTGTGTTTTCCCAGACCTTGTCCTGAAGATTGATTAATGGATACTGAAAGTTGCTATTAAGTGTTGAAAGTATTTTTTATTTGCCACAATATATAAAGGAGGTAATAATTGAACAAAATTTATTTGTAATTTCAAACGCCTCACGGATTAAGCATAGCTAAAAGCAAAGTTAGCGTTGCTTGATAACTTTGAAAGGCGTTGCAATTTAGATAAAATGAGAGAGCCATTAGCTTAGACGGATAATGTTTTATTTAAAATTTGAGTCTCTATTACATCTGATTGAAGATAAATCAGACATTTAGATTGGATTGTTCGACTAGTGGCTAGTTGCACTGGCTGTTAAGCCAGAGGTCGTAGATTCGATCCCCACCCAGGACCGATCTTTGTTTGATAAGCACGATTATTGGGCTATGTCTGGGTGTTATTTATCTATAGTATACAAGTAAGTTTGACTGCACGTGTGGCGCAGCGGCTAAGACAGTCGCCTCGCCGCTTCGTGTCGCGGGTTCGAGTCCCGCGCCGGACAACTATTTGTGTGACCCATAAATAGTTGTTCTGAGTCTGGATGTAATTTGTGTCTGTAAAGTTTGTAAAGTACCCCGCGACACAGGGATTATATTTCCTAATGCGGGCGTTGTCTTTTATAAACTAAGAAACTAAGTTTATCCGTAATCTGGATACAGGGTCTGCCTAGTTTGAGATTCCAATTTCAATTTATCAGATGAGATGGCAATATGTTAGTGGTCTTGAGATATTTATTTATTAATTACTTATATATCGATTTTGTACTAATCTTCTACATATTTTCTTGGTTTATGAGTGATACGTCATGTTAGTGCCCATTCGAGGTCAAGAAATCGAGACATATGATGATAATTACATGTCTGTGTCTTTGTTAAACTGTATTTGAAGATTAGTTACGATTTAATATATAATTAATGTTATTAGTCGAATTGGCGGTTTATCTCAACGGAGACTAACAACGAACAAGCAGGGCATATTGTGGTTCACGCGTCCGTGTGCTAATACGGGTGCACTCTTAAAATCTAATGAGGTGGCCTTCTAACACTTACCAATAATACTTTTAGCTTATTTAATGCGTTTGTTTATACTTCCGCTAGACCAACGATGAAGTCTTTTACTATACAATCTATATGTAATACAAATTCTACACGTGCAAAATGAAACTTGTAGAACATTAAACAGTAAATACGAGAATCCGAACATAAAACTTGACTACCCATACAAACATGCCAGTTACCTAACTCCGTTGGAGGTGTTCAGTTTCAGGTTTAAGTTAGGCTTAAGTTTAAGTTCTAACAATATATTATACTAACTGTGCCCCGCGGTTTTACCCGCGTTAAATTTTACCAATGATAGCCTATGAGTCAATCCAGAGTGTCAGCTAACTCCATACCCAATTTTATTTAAATCTGTTCAGCCGTTTAGACATGAAGAAGTAACAAACATACACACTCACGCACTCGCAAACTTTCATCTTTATAATATTAGTGTCATTTTGCACATTGTATGTATATCTAGTTATCGGATAGGGAAACGGGACTGGGTTTTTTAAGAATGAAGTCCGATAAGGTAAAAAGCTCCTGCAAACATTAATTATTCTTACTACAGAAATATATCTTATATCTGCTATTAGTGCACAGGTATAACCACTTACCTGCCATAAAGCAATTAAACGGAAACTAAATAATATGTAACTAAATAATGTATGTACATATATTATAATTTGCATGAGTATTATGGCAAAAAATAATGTATTATAATAGCCTATCATAAATTAAATTGCCTTGTTTCTTATAGCATATCCGACATGGGTAGACTGTTGATCCTTAATACTTGTATGTTATGATAAGACTTTATTGTACAGAGTTTGGCAATGAATAATACTTTATCTTAATTTTTAAAGTATACTACCAAGTCAGTATGTGAAATTCAGTAATTTCTAAACGACCATACGAACACTTTGACCAAACTGGCGCGGCCGGGAGAAACGAGATTTAACAATATAGCTATAGCGACGGTAAGAGTTAAAGAAGAACTGTTTGATTGTCTGCATGCGTGGTTTAAGTAAATCAAATCAAGAAAATACGTATTCGAAGACACGTACCCATTCATACAATTGAGGAACGGGGGACTTAGTTACATTAAGAGATTAGTTTTATATTTAAGTTTGGACAAAGAGAATTCTTCTCCGGAGTGCTGGCTTTGATTTTATGATATTACGTAGATATAATATAATAATATGGCTTAATACTTTAACCCACGATTTACGAGCAATATTTCGTCGTTAATAAGGCGCCTGTCGACCCACGTACGTACAACCCGTGGGCTTGTGAAAGTTTGACCGAGAATTGATCTAATGTCCGATGAAAATAGGCGCCATGATCAGATTTCTTAATTGTTTGTAAATTACGTTGAAGCTTAGAACCAGGTTAATGACTAGTTAGTAGAAATTATACGTCCAGTAGTTTTGCAACAGGATTCTATATCCATATAAATAGTCATCGTGAACATATTAAATATCTTGGGACAACTAACAGACTATCTGATCCCAAACTAGGCAGACCCTGTAGTATGACAACCAAACACCTGTTAAACAAACTTATATATTTGTAAACACTTTCATATTATAGACAAATTACACGCAGACGCAGAGTCAATGATCGTGCTCATTACACAAAGATTTGTCCTGGTTGGGGATCGAAGCCACGGCCTCTGGTTTAGTAATCAGGGTCACTAACCACGGGAACAACAATTTACTCTTGATTACGTTGAAACTAGGTTGTCTGAGGGTAGGCTTACGCTATCACCTGCTTGTCGTAAAAGGGGACTAAAGGAGGTTTGGGCGGTGTCTTTCATTTTTCCGGTGTCACCTATGGTTACGCACATTGCCGCCTAGCTAGGACAATTTTCTTTATTTCCTAATACCAATCATGTTGAAACTAGATATTACCCCTAGGTTAGCGTTTCTCTGTGATCGGGTTTTTTTCCAACGTTCTCCTATTTATTAAATCACAATATGGTTTCGATACAACTTTTCAAAATAAAATATGACGCTTTGCTGAAGATACTCGTTGGAAACAAGCAGCCCACCTGACGGTACGCGGTTCACCTAGACTATGGACAATTGCGCTACCGGAAGCATCACTTATTCAAAGCTGACTTATTACCAGAGCTCACCTATCTTGCAAAGGCTCTAAAAATATTATTCACACATAGTAATATTAAGCTTAATACTGTAAGAGGAATGAATGTACTTGCACAGTCTCCTAAATGAAAAATGTGTCATCTTTGCGATATAAATTATAGTGCACAAGTGTGAGACAGACACAGGTGCACTTTCTATTTTCCCACTCTGGCTGTTCCGACACGAGTGAAAAGAGGCCAGGTACAGACAGATCCGACGGTTTTACGTTGTCTTTGAGGCAATGAGGTGCAGCAAACACCGCCCCCTAGAAGATGGACCGATGTCGCTGGATGCGGATAGCGCAAGATCAGCAATTGTGGAGATCTTTGAGGGAGGCCTTTGTCCAGCATTGGGCGTCTTACGGCGGTGAAACACCACCAACTTCCAGAACCCAGGCCAATACTCAGATTTATCTTGACAGATCAATTATTGTCACAAGATCTCATTTTATGTAGTTGAACATACTACCGCTAAACCAAGGCAGTATGTTGTGCCTTGTATGAAGCTGAAGTAGGTATTATTTTTTAATTACATCAGTTCCACCTCCGCTTGGTCCGTAGGCGGCTTGACTGATTGTGTAACTAGCCAGCTTTTGTTAAGTATTTCGTAATGACATAAGTATGAAGGTTTAAACTTTACAATACTTTACATAAGCTGTACAAATGAGGTATTTATTGTCCTTGATGACTTGAAAAAACCTGGCAAATATCTTAAGAAACTATTTGAGTGAAAGGAATGTTTGCAGTATTAAAATATTTAAAGTGGTGAATGTCCTAAAATTCGAGTTTAAAGTCAAACTTAGTCTGAACGATACCTGAACGAGTGTTCGCAAATACAGGGATATTTTGCTAATGGCTTGGGAAATGGCTCATGATACCTATTAGTATGTATGACTGGGGTTTACCCAAAGCAGTATTTTAGTCTACGATGGCGGAAGGTAAACGAAAGCAAGGTGGTCAACATCTGCGTTATAAGGATTTACTCAATAGGCATCTGAACGTTTGCGCTATTGATCCTACAGGTTTCGAGCGGCTCGCTTTACACAGGCTGTTTTGGCGCTCTACTATTCACAAAAGCATATAATGTTTTAAAGAAAAGCGCCACCGCCACACGTTTAAAGAATAGCTATTACTGAGAAACGCCAAATACGTAAAGAGAGGCCTAAGCCCAACAACACGTATACGAATAACATAGCAGGCCAACTTTATTGTTCTAGTTGTGGCCGTGTGTTTAAAACTAAGTTCGGTCTAGCTAATCATCTAAGGGCACACGGAAGAACGTTATTTCGAACGGTCGCCGTTATCAAAATCTATAAGGAGGACTATATGTATATGACCAGGGTGGAACAATGGGTTATGTCGGCTTCTGACGAACGGAAACGTACCTTGCGCAATTATGGAGGGACATCGGTAACTCCTTGGGAATAAATCTTAATCCTCCCCCCTGTGAATAAAATGGCACAAGCATCTACCCGTCAGTAACCGGCCTTACTTGAGGTCCGGTTTTCCTCCACTTATGGATCGAAGAGGGCATTCATAGGTATGAATGGAAACAGAGTCACGACGGTCTTGCGGTCTTATTCGGCCGGCAGCATTATGAAAATGCTATTCATTTAACGAAAAGAAAACGATTACATATTATTATACTACGTTATAACACTATCTAAAACATAAATTACACTTGAATTGTAATTTTTATACAGACTTCAAAATTAATTCGAATATCAAGCAATATTTAAGAGAAAATGCTTTAGCCCTTTACCAGGCTTCGCTATATTGTTTTTGGACCTTATTCCAATCAGTTAAGGTTGAAATTGACATGGTCTCGTATATTCGCCTATAGTCCATAAGGGCCCAACCCCTATGGACTATATATACCACCACCCATATAGTTTTTTCTTCAAATCTGTTGTTCTGAAAAGATAAGTCGGTTGTGGTGTAAAGCAGTAGTACGTTCTTTATTGTACACCAAAGAACATAATATCATAATATTACATTATGGGTACTTTTTATATTCCAATAAACTTATTTGATACTAGCTGTGCCCGCGACTTCGTGCGCGTGTTAATTAGTTTTTTTTTGTTTTTTTAGTAAAATATAAGACTTTTCTAAAATAAAAGTAGCCTAAGTTACTCCTTATTATATCAGCTACCTGCCAATAAAAGTCCCGTCAAAATCGGTCCAGCCATTTCAGAGATTCACCGGAACAAACAGACAGACGGACAAAAATTGTAAAAAATGTTTTGGTGTATGTACCATATTCATATGTATGTAGTAAAAACCGGTTATTTCAATATTACAAACAGACACTCCAATTTTATTTATTTGTATAGATGTATAGACTATAGGATACGTAGACGTACTAAGGTATACAAAACCTTGTGAGCTTTTGAAACTGTTCAAGTGTGGATGCAAACTTACCTCAAGGAAACTTGCCCGTTTGTTTGTAATGTGCTGTTCAAATTGTGATGTAAACATAATTTTAGATATATTTTAACTGTTATTCTCGTTGCTTAATTCGTAATAGAATAAACAAAGGTAGAGCATAGCTAGCTTTCGCTAAAAGCGAAATCCGAATAAGACCTCCTACTTACAGAAAATATGCACTTATGATTATACTTTATACTCTACTCATTATACTAAGTTTTTGGATATAATTGCAGCCTTTTCCAAAATAAGCATCGGAGCATTCCAATCCTTTGTTCATTGAATACCAGGTTCATAGCATTTTTAAGTTTACAACTTAAAAATGCAATTTTGTTCATCCGATTGGGTTGACTAAGGTCAGACAAAGTCAACTGATGTTATTATCTCACGAAACTTTTACGAAAATCAATTTGACACTCGTGAAATAGTCACAGAAAGTGTATACGCAGTTGCACATATAGCCCTTCCACAGAGTTTCGAAGGAGAGGGCAACAAACAGCACTATTGTATTGTAATTTATATTAACAAAAAAAAAATCGGCCAATTGCGAACCGAAGTCACGCACCGAGGGTACCATTTGTGATTAGAATTATTTAGCTCTTTTATAACTCTAATCTAAAATGCAACCCCTGGTGCGCCAATCCGATTTCAAAAGCTCTTTCATATGACACCCCATTTGTTCATTGAACCCTCCTTAATATCACTTCTATTATAGAAAATAAGTAATTTACAAATTAATATGGGACCATTCCGAAAGAATTTTGTATCGATAAATAATATAATTATCAAAATCGGTTCACAAACAACGGGAGAATTTACGTATTATACAAACAAAAAAAAATACATACAGTCGAATCGATGATCTCCTTATTCGAAATAGTCGGTGCAAAACATATTTAATTTCAGTCCTCCATAAATGTAACTAATAAATGTAACAATAATGTCTCAAAGCAATCTTTTATATCATTATTTCATTTAAGTTGTTAAAAAAATTAAAGGCCAAAATGTAATTAATTACTGAACACTCACAGCTTCTATCAATTTTAATAGTAATTAAAATATAAATATATAATAATATAATATAAATATATAATAATATTTACTGTAAAGAATAAAGCTTGGCGCTCAAAGCCTTAAATATTATTTTAAATTGGCGAAAGTGATTTAATAATAATAATATCCTGAGACATTCTTTCCTGGACGGACGATACCAAGGCATCTTGTTCAATAGTGGCAATGGGAAAAAGTGGCTTGACAATTGATGCGTTACTCGCATCGTGAGTCTAAAAGTGGAAAAAATATCACGAATAATTAATACAATTACATTCACAGCGCGGTTTACTAACTTGTTAACAAACCTCCCCGAACAGTGCATATTACCATTCAGTTCAATAATTTAGTGACATAGCTACGAAGACAAGGCGTCGAAGTTGTATTGCTGGAACTGACTAAAATATAAAATTGATGAATTAGCAAGTGGCCAATTCATCAATTTGATTTTATTTTTATTGTGTCCATGTTGAAGTCAGCACAGACACAATAAAATTAGTGATAAGAACTCCGCCGTACCATTGTTATTACAATGCTTTTGAATTGATACGGGCTCAAGTCAAAAGATACAGTCAGAGCCACAATACCAAGCCACCGTCTCTCAATATTTTATCTCACATTTATGCTACGGATTTCTAAAAATACAAATATGTTTGTGCGTGCACATTATATTTGATCTTAATCAGTGTTAGTTTTGATTTATCTCACAGAATCACGCTAATATTTTTCATATCATTCATTTGGTGACCTTCTATTAAAGAGAAACTGCTATACAAGGTGTTAAGTAAATTGCATAAAATGCAAAGCGTAAATCTTTGCGAATAATGCTGTAAAACTAAAGTTTAATAGAATAGAAGGCTTTTTCAATATGATACGATCTTTCGCATGCAACATATCAGTCGACCATGTACACGAAGGGTATAAGCAAGGGAATACTTTATTAGATCTGCCAGTGTGTATCGTTCGTAGCTTAACGCAGAGCGCTTACCCTGGATTGCTAGAGGGTGCTGGTTCGAGACCCGCCGGACAACTAAATTGATAGTTTCCATTTTTTAGATTATAAAATTGCCTAAGATGTTATGACGATAAGGATGATGTTCTATGTATCATATAGTTTAGCATATATTCGTCCATTGCATTATGTAATTTAGATCTATGTTTAATAAGCTAGTGAAGACAGTTATACATACTCCCTCTCGACCATAAATTTCATAATTTTATTTCTAAGTTTTTAGCTTTATTACGCGGCTTTTTGGAATATAATACTTAAATGAAATGTGCCCTATGGCTTATCTGTACCCCTAACAACGTCGCAGCACAACATTTCATGAAATGAATGAAAGCTAACAAACATACTTACTGTCGACACATACATACATAGACTTACGCCTGTTTCCTGAAGGAGGGGTAGGCAGAGACAACGGATTTCCAATGTCATGATCTTTGCACACCTCTTTTGCCTCGTCTACTTATTATATTCTTCATTATTTTTTACTATCATAATCCCGATTATGATAGTTATAAATATTCTTAAATTATTTAATTTAATTCTTATTTTTTTTTTACTAAAAACATAGCTAATCGCAGCGAAATTTACAAGTTCGTTATCCTTCGTAACTACATATATTAAAGCGGATTTACGAAACTAGGTTGTAACACTGAGAATAGCAGTTATTAATTTGTAATGCGGGGAAGAACCTATAATAGCTTTTGTAAAGGCCATGCTAACACCAGAACGAGACTGTTTGTTAATTAAACAAATATTTGCGGTTTTCAATAGTCCTGCACGTAGCAATATTAAACAAATCTCATCATACTCGAGAGTCCTCTTTCCGAGAGACCGGCAAAGCGTTTGAAGTTGATTCTAATAATTAGAAATATTCTTACCCAACTTCAGATGTTATAATTCATGCGAATGTGTTTAGCTGAAATTTAATTTGTAGTTTTAGTTGATGGTCTCTCCTCTTTCCTAACGATATTCCGTGGTACAATTAACACACACACACACACACACAAACTGGGCAGATAGAGAACTGATAAAGAAACTTCTAAATACAGAGATACAGTCGCCAGCACAACTACAATCGGTCAAATTTCTTTTATAGATTTTCAACTTTATTACATAAGCATAAGGTTCACTTTCAATTGGGTAATTTTGACAGGTTCTGGTAGCTTGATGTCCTGGCGTCTGTACATACATATCCTACTAATATTATAAAGGCGAAAGTTTGTGAGTGTGAGACTGTGTATCTTTGTTACTTCTTCACGTCTAAACGGCTGGAGCGATTTTAATAAAATTTGGTATGGAGTTAGCTGACACCCTGGATGAACATAATATAGGCTATAATTTATAAAGTTTAACGCGGGTAAAACCGCGGGGCACAGCTAGTTATAAATCAATTACACCTACACACAGAACAAATAATAGTGCTCATCATACAAAGATATGTTCGGGTGGCGATCGAAACTACGACCTGGCTTAGTAGTCATCTCTAACCACTAGACCAGTCAATTATATACGGTTCTAAAATTCCAAAGTGCTATCGGGATACAGGACCACTCCATCATTAAAACTGAGGATCAATATTCGAACAAAGAGGAAGCGTAGTATAAAATTGCTATATACTTTATTACACAAAAACATCAACCGCTCGTTTATGTAATTTATACTAGCATTTTCGCCCTGGCAACTGGGCTAAAAGTAATTGAAGCCGTTTAAAACTTCATTATCGTGGCAGTTTTGTCCTTTGAAGTGAAAGTGGGGCGCCATTTTCCGTTGTCGCCATATTTTGTATCGTTATGTGTAAAGTTAAACTGGAAAAACAAAAGCTGGTTGCTATGCAATGTGTATAGTTGTCCACGTGCGTCATTTGATGTATTTTATTACTTAGTAAGGTTGTTTTCGTAGTATATATAGTATGTCTTGACATGGCTTCCAAGTGTGTCATAATCTCACTGCTATGATAATAAATAAATATCTTGCGACAACAAACTAGGCAGAGCCTATACTATGACAACTGAACAACATACTTATATATATCTAAACATATATATATATTCTACTAATATTATAAATACGAAAGTTTGTGACAGCGAATGTATGGATATTTGTTGCTCTTTTACGCAAAAACTACTGAGCGGATTTTGATGAAATTTTGTAGTAGTAAAGCTGATATATCCGAATAACTCATACGCTTTAATTTATAAAGTTTATCGCGGGTGAAACCGAGGGCTCATAGTATTTATAAACTACACCCATACACAGAAGCAATAATCGCGCAAATCCTACAACTGCATTTCTCTTAGGTAAGAATCGAACCCACATTCTCTAGCGTAGCAGCCAGGGTGAGTAACCACTATACCAACATACCAGTCGAAAAGAAAAGACGGTCATGTAATTTTCTGCGTGTATCAAATTGAAACTCATGGTTTATGAGCCATTCCTTTGCGATCCTGGATTTTAAGAAAAGTCTATATATTATTACGTAATTACTTACGTATGCCACTATAAGCCCGACCGTTTCGTTATTGGATATGCCTATTTTTACAGAATAACAAGCTGTGAAAATCAATACTGAGCCTTTTTTTAGACACCCGAAAGTAAACGTCTGGTAAACAAAGCGTGCGAACTGAAGCAAAAACTGAAACAGTCAGGCATAACCTATTATCTTATCGTTGTTGATTGAATAAGTAATTTGGTTCAATTTTGCAGGAGGAAATAGGATAATACACGGACCCTCGATTTTTTTTAATTTTTCTCACGGCTCACGTCTCGTCACTAGGGATTCCTCTTTAATTTTGTTGAGATCTTACTACATGGCTGACTGAACTGATCGAAAGACTTGGAAGTCTGTTACGTCAGGGGCATGAGTCATGAAAGTAATGTAGGACATTTATTGCGCGCTAAGTTTCGATGTGTATATAGGTATTTGTTCCTAGATTGCCTCGTAGGCAACTTGTTCAACTGCCGATAATAAGACCCTCAGTTCAAATAAAAAAATAGGAACATGCATCGCCTATTGACAAATGCTTAGCTTTTTTGATGTTTTTACTGCTTTCCGAGGCAGACGAACTAGTGGCCCACCACCAGATGGAAAGTGCAGACCGCTACTCGTGGATATTCGTAATGCCAGGGGATATAGCAAACCTGCCGTGTGTTCGGTACTCTTTTTAACACGATTTAATTAGCTTCACTTGTAACTATGTATGTAAGAAAATCTTGGAATCTTAATTTGACCCACTTACCGGTCTCCGATTAGGATAAAATTTTGCACACGCTCTGAGTTTTGATGACAATACATGACTAGCTAAGAAACGTCATTACAAATCCAATATGGCGGCCGCCCCAATATAGCGGACTGGCTGTTTGAAATCCACCCCCATGATATGGGTATCACATGAAAGGGTTTGCTGTCAGGAATACGAAAAAAATAGTCACGTGACTTAAATTTTGTAATTTTTTTGTGCGTGCTAAAAGCGAGTTTTTTAAACTATTATAAAACCTCGTTTTCTCTAAACTCTATTCAGGATGCCCAATTTCTTGCTTGACAGTTTGGCTTTGCTCTCCAAATGACCCCTAAATTGACAGGTGCTCGATATTACGACTCCTAGGATCGCAATACTTTCGATACACGGAGAGCAACCCCTTGGAATCGGGGTGCTACTACGAGGGTGCGTTTTTAAGTTCGCGGAATGGGGGGGAGGGGATAATAATAGGTCATTATCGGGATGGCCACGTCTTCAGCCACTCAATATTAGTATAAATACCAAGTTTTATCTTAATTGGATCATTAGTCTCAGAACTATAGTCAAGCAAAAAACTCAATCGGGAAGAAAGTGTGAATTATGGAAAAAATCGAGTACCGTGCCGTAATAAAGTTCCTTACCAAGCTAGGAAAGTCAGTTCAAAATATACTGGAAGAGATGGAATCCGTTTACGGGGACTCTTGCCCGGGAAAACCATGGTTTACAAGTGGCACAGTCTCTTTAAACAAGGCAGGACCTCACTTGAAGACGACCCTCGGCCCGGACGGTCGCCCGAGGTGACTACTCCGGAAATCATTAAAAAAGTCGAAAAAATTATATTGGAAGATGCCAGACTAAAGAAGAAACAGCTTGCAGAAATGGTTGGAGTATCGGATACGACAATTTTCAAAATTTTACATGATCATCTTGCATGACAAAGGTCAGTGCAAGATGGGTGCCAAGAATGCTCACGCCGCCTCAAAAACAACGCTGCGTGGAGTGTTCTCGCACGTTTTTGGACCTCTGTAACGAAGATAAGGATGGACTTTTAAGTCGAATTGTTACTGGAGATGAAACTTGGGTTCATCATTATGAACCTGAGTCGAAACAGGACTCTATGCAGTGGCACAAAAAAGGCACACCACCACCCAAGAAGTTTAAAGTGTCACAATCGGCTGGAAAAATCATGGCAACAGTGTTTTGGGATTCGGAAGGCCTTAATTTCAGCACGTTTCCCAAACCCATTAATATTTTTGTGAATGCTCTGGTTGATTGAGAGACTACCCTCGAAAAGCACGTTAGGTAGGGTCATAAGACATCCATTATAAGGTGTCAGGAAACTACAATCTGACGCTTGGTCTAACTATTTTAATTGCTGATTACCTATTGGTTTCGAGGTTAGTAAGTGGTAGTTAACCGCATTAGTTTAGACTGGCAGCCGGCCAAGCTCAATAGAAATGGGAAGCAAGGTAGACGAAAGACCTGAAATTTTAAAATTGTTAAAACATACACATTTGTTCTATAATAATTCATTAATATTAAATATTTTAAGAATTATTTATATAGATCAAGAGCTGTACCTACGCGTGGAGGGCTTGATTACACAAAGGCCTGTTAATGACTTTAATTACAGCCTTAATTGACGGAGATTACGCTGAAACCGCAGGTTTAGACCAATTTGGTGTTCCGTTGCAGAGAAAAGCAAAATTATTATATTAGGTATATATATTAACATAGCTTCTCTAAACTTATTGTACTATATAAAATATAAAAATTACATGCAAATAAAGAGTGAACTTTTGTTAGATTCACTCTCTATTTGCCTACTCTTATTATCCAATGGTACCAGCCATTATAATCCAATGGTATTAAAAATAAATTCAAATTCATTTGATCCGTTTAAATGTAATATTTATGTGGAAGCGTTAACTATTTATCCTACTGTGTCGTGCATACCCTGGCAGCCACTAAGAAATACTAAATACTACCAGTTACTCTGTAGGAATGCTTAAAATTATGAATATTATTTTTATATGTGTTTACTTAAAGTGACACAAGCCCAAGCACTTTTGTCACTTAAAAGATCAGCAACTTTTTAATACTACTACGCAATATGTTTTTTGGGTTCTGTAGCCAAATGGCAAAAAACGAAACCCTTATAGATTCGTCATGTCTGTCTGTCTGTCTGTCTGTCCGTCCGTATGTCACAGCCACTTTTTTCCGAAACTATAAGAGCTATACAGCTGAAACTTGGTACGTAGATGCATTCTGTGAACCGCATTAAGATTTTTACACAAAAATAGAAAAATAATAATAATTTTGGGGGGACTCCATACATAGAACTGAAACTCAAAAAAATTTTTTTCCTCATATCCATACATGTCCATACAAGACCTATCATAGACACCCCTATGATAGGTCTTCAAAAATGATACTGAGGTTCCTAATAACATTTTTTTCTAAACTGAATAGTTTGCGCGAGAGACACTTCCAAAGTGGTAAAATGAGTGAGGACACTCATTTTACCACTTTGGAAGTGTAAACTTGTTACTTCTAAAATTAGAGAATGATAAAACTAAAAAAAATATATGATGTACATTATCGTGGAAACTAACAACGAAAATTGGTTTGAACGAGATCTAGCAAGTAGTAATAAGTCATAAACCGCAATTTGCTTTCATTTAATCAACTGAAATACTTTTTGCCACGGAACCCTTCATGTGCGAGTCCGACTCGCACTTGGCCGATATTTAATCTTTAACTTATTTGTAGATAATTATCTCATATAAGTGGTAAGTTTTTTGTAGAACCTTATACATTGCATCATTGGCAATTATTTATTTCGGGGAGACGGTGAGAGATCATTCATTGTATATATATTTAACTGAAATACACCGCTTAGTAGCTCACAACAATATGCGGTCCTTTGTCAAACTAGTTGAGTATGCAGTACTTGTTAAAAAATAACTTTACGTGTATGAATTTGAGACCTGACACGCGAACTACAGTCATAAGTAACGTGGAATACTTACTCAAGATTATATTATTTAACATAAGTTAGTCATTTGATACTGTATCGGAAAGCGATTTTTAAAGTTATTCAGTTTCTTGCTTACCATAAGGAGATATTCACCTCCATAAGGGGATTGCAATCAAGTTGCTGTAAATAAAAAGTAAAACGCACTTTAGTAACATAGAGCGTGCTCAATATAAGTTTTCACTCATTCACTATAGAAAGATATCTGATTTGATACTAGTGCACTTCGTAAGGACAGGAAACTAGAAAGAGCAGGGCTCGTGCTGGCCGTAACTTCTGGGTTATGCCGTCATCATCTATACATCTCACCGTTTTCTTTGTACAATCCATTCTCGGAGACCACGATGGCAAAGAGTCGTTACTCATTTAATGTGAATTCACGCAAAAGTCTTAAAAGTAATGTTACTATCTTACAGTTACAATATATCATCAACATCATTTTACAGTAATTTAGAATATCAATTATATAATATACTTAATTGTGTAATGTAGCTTGTATATCTTCTCACGTACAATATTTTATATGTGTAGTGAACCTACCATCTGAAGCACCCCAAGGTTGACTGGTAGAAAATACCTCGGGCCTTAAGTTCGCCAGTGTGCAATTTTGTGCAAGTTTGTAAATAATAAATAATAATTTAAAATCATCATTTCAGCCGAAAAGCCGTCAAATGCCTCCCCAATGACCTGGAACTCCACAATGGTCGATCTTTCGCTACCCACATCCAGCAGCTTCCCTACGATTTCTATTACACGTTGTATTATAATAAATTTCATTGTTGCGTTGGGATTATTATACTTGGCAACAGTAAAGTAAAACGTCAGGCTTGATATTATTATATCTTCTACGGAAAAGTAATGATCTCGTTATATCAAAGCTTATATTAGGCTTTTATGAGTTTCGGTAAACAGAATTTTTTTTTGTTGGATATTTCCTATGTAACATATATATGATGTATACATAGAAACTGGTGTGTACATAAACGAGGGAATACGGAAATATTTCTCGCTATTTTATGGTCTGACTTTTGTCGGAATGGTTCTGTCTATATTGAGATGAGAATTCAATATTATTACCGTGTCAGACCTTATGTTTATAATGACGGTCAACCTTTATAAATACCACCGGATCCAATGCACCCTGACTGTGAAGACCCAGCGAAACAAACACAGCGGGTGTCTCTACTACTGGTTAAAACACTGCACGGCATAAAATTACAATTAAATTCACTGTACACACGGCTACATATCAAGCTATAAATTTTCAATATAAGCTGACCGCTCATTGTACGGAAATCCTATATAACGCGAGATCAGCTTATACTGGTACACTCTTATTTAAAATAATTCCGTGATCCGCCGCTTAACCATATCTCAGCTAAACCCTGCTCAACCATTTAAACCCCGCTCAACTAGTTCTTTATTCAAAAACCCTACTTAAAGGTTTCTCAGCTAAGTAACGCCATTTTATTTTACAGTTCCGCAAACTTATCTGGCCCGCTGGCAGCGTCGCTGTTATCGAATTTAGTGTTGCTAGTAACTATTTTTTGCCATAAAGTGGGTAAAAATAATATGCACATTGGAACGTAAATGTTACTTCACTAAAAAGCAAACAAATACTGTCATTACAAATCTTTATAATTTTATACAATAATTATGATCATGTACATAAAATGTATGCTGAGTGTTCTCTAACAGAGATACTCCATAAACGTCATAATGGCGGGACCAACTCTTGTAATTGAAAGATTCTTCCACGTATATTTAGCACCGATTTAGTTCTATTTTGTACCTGTCCTGAAATTTTTGTGCCTTACACGGCATAATCGGAATTTCACGATAACACTGGTCCCGCCATTATGATGCGTCATAATGACGGGACCATGCACGTACTCGAAAACTACAGCGAATTGCATCATCCAGATCAAACCAGTATTTAGAACCTGATTTAGTGCCCCCGATAATCAATAAAGAGAGACTAAGATCTCAGTAGTTTTTATATAAAATCAATTTTTCTTTTTTGACTTTTTATACGCCTAAATTATTTAACGAGCAAAAATACTTCAAGTAAATAGTTGCAGCTACTTTTCATACATGCGCTTTATTATTTCAATCTTTAGGTGAAATTATGACTGTTTTCAAATAATATGTAGTAAAATATAAATTTCAGTCATTAAACCTAAACATAATCTCCTTGACAATAACTTAATACAACCTAGCTAAATATCACTACTATAATAAAATAAATTGTATAAATGTTTTAACATTCCGTGTACCTAAATATCTGTAATATGCAACTAGAAATAATAACAGTATTACTACAAAAAAAAAAATACATTTATAGAACGTCTCTCTTTATTGATTATCGGGGGCACTAAATCAGGTTCTAAATACTGGTTTGATCTGGATGATGCAATTCGCTGTAGTTTTCGAGTACGGGCATGGTCCCGTCATTATGACGCATCATAATGGCGGGACCAGTGTTATCGTGAAATTCCGATTATGCCGTGTAAGGCACAAAAATTTCAGGACAGGTACAAAATAGAACTAAATCGGTGCTAAATATACGTGGAAGAATCTTTTAATTACAAGAGTTGGTCCCGCCATTATGACGTTTATGATACTCCAGATATTATTATGTCACCGGAATGGTTTAATTCAGAAGTCATTTCATCATCATCATTATCGGAATCACTGCTTTCACTATCACTACCTAAATGAATGATGAAAGGCTCGTCTAAGTATCCATCCCTTTTTCGATACACATTTTCAATATTTTTTACATGATTGCAATGCTTTTGCCATTTATTATTCTATCAAAAGCTTCTGCAATCAATGATAGGATTTCAGAATTCGATCTACCAATATTCTGATCTGCTATAAATTTTTGCATCTGCTTGCTATTTTTCTGTCACAAGTTTTCTTTAAAATCGCTCCCGGACACCTACAATGGAAATAGCAAAAATTAAATAAATAATGAATATTTTAAAATATGTATTTTAATTTAAAGTGCGAGGGGGAGTTTCGCATTTATTCAGAAGCTGACAACACTAACCTGTAGCAGCAGCTACGCGTTCATTCGACTTATTGAAGGGTATAATTGGTGCCTGAAGGCGTTTGTCTTCCTTCATATAATTCAATACTTGTAATATAACGTTCCTCGCATCACTTTTTAAAGCTTTCGGAATTTTTCACAATTAAAAACCACATAAAGAATAATAAATACGTGCAACAAACAATCAATGGCAGTAATGTCATGGAATAACAGGCCCATTGACATTTCAAACTGGCGTCGTTAGTTTTACTTTTGCCCACCGGGTCAGATAAGTTTGTAGCACTATACACTATCAACATTTCTGGGACTGGTATAGAGCTTGACCAAAATTAATCGACTAAATCGGATTATGTATCAAAACATTATGATTTTTGCTCTATGGTAGACATGGAATGATAGATTTATGATCGTCAGTGCATTTTCAAGGACTATTGATTTTCTTCGGTGGATTTTGAAGTTTGTGATAAGATTCCAACTGGATTTCAGTATTTATTTAAAAATGTAAACGGTTAGTAACTTCAATAAAACCTCCATTCACAAACAAACGTCAAACAAAACGTCAGCTGATGCAAATAAAATCCGCCATATTTAAGCAAGGTTTACACCAGGGGCCGACGTGGTTTAAATTTTGACATGGCTTAACCGCAGGTCAAAGTTAAATCGTGTTTTTAAATGAAAAATTTGATAAACCATGGTTAAGCGGCCGGCTTAAATTTAAGTAGCGTTTTTAAATAAGACTGGTAATGTATAGCATGATATATAGCCGTGTGTACATGTTGCTAGGGTTATCTGAGTTTGACGATAAATGGCACAAATCCGGCTTTTGACTAAACTTATCCTAAGTGCAATAAAGTAATTAAAAAACTTCATAACTGATTTAACTGAACTCAAAAATTTTTTTTTCTATATATTGTTAAGATGCAAGCAGAGTGGTTAAGATATCCGTTTTTTTAATTAGTCAACTTTCTTTCTATGTATGGATCTATATTTCTATGTATGTGTTGCACAGGCAAAGCCAGGCGGATCGCTAGTTAATAATATGGTTCAGTTATAGAATATGCTGTCTCACGATTCATTTATCGTATAATAACGTTACTCATTATTTAGTAAAAACACGTTCCCCTACTTGACATAAAGGGTAAATAAACGCGGGAGGTGTATTTTATTAATATGGCTACAGTAGAGGTTTTCATAGTTCACCGGACAATAGAGGCTAGCGAGGGCTTTAGCCTCCTAGAAAAACAACCACAAAATAAGCAGCCAGCGCCAAGGTCACCCACTTTAGGCTTCGAACATCATTCTCAGGGCGGTATATGACTGGGCCATGTATGAGAGGGTCGGTTTTCAAGGCTCGACGTAAATTCGCTTTAATGCAGGTCCGATTAAGATTAAGGAAATTTTATAGGAGAGTGATGATAGTCGCGGACTATTCACTGAGGTTTTGGCCGATGAGTACGACTGGCCGGATTGCTAGCGATAAAATTTGTGTTAAAAAGTAATGTGAATGTGCCACAACAATTTCTAATTGCCTTGCCTTTATGTAAGGAGTCTGAATCGATAATCCATATGATTGTTATATGGCTTTTTTCACGGAGAAAGGCCTCCCCAAAAGTTCTCTACATTTTATTTTATTCAACTCTAGTTCTCTGCATTTTTTTTTACATTCAATGTAAAAATCAAATTTACTATTACTTGTCTTTGATAAATAGCTTAGCCAAATGGCCAAGGAAACAAATAGCTGACGGCATCGATTTAAGCGAATACACGGCAGTGTTGTCACAGCACACTTGTTGATAAAGTTTTTATATCAATCCAGAGATAGGAAACTTTATTTTAACTTTATTTCTAATCGTTTTAATGGGATTAGTCTCAGTCTTCTATCTACCGCTGCAACTCTTGTGATCCAGGATTAACAGATGTAAAGAGATTATACTCAGTGGTGAGACCCAGTCGCGTCCCGACGATTCTCAACTGTCTTGCATCCCGCAATTAATTTAATCAGGCAGAAACTAGGAGGAGTTAATAAAAAGTAGTTTCACTTCCTTCCAGAGCCAAACAGGAGATAACTAGGTTAGAGCTTCATAAAACGATTAAATTGCATTCTCGAGCTCCTGTCATCGGCCTAGCAGAGGCCTGGTTATGAAATAATATTAATAACAGATAAAGACTCTCAATACTACTTAGCCTAAACGCACAGCTTCCTCCAAACCGGTTGCCTAGTTCCATATGATTCGTCACACGTCTTATTTACAAATCGATTTAAACTATAAACACTCATCATCCAAAAAAGCAGTTGCTACACACTTGCAGCATTGGAAAGGCAAAAGTTGATTACGTAATCTCTCATTGTGTAAGCGCACAGTGAAAGAAGTTGCCCACCACAGCAGCTGCAGTATTGCATACGGCATGAGAACGGTCGGTCGACTCGGCCCGCGAACGCGTAATCGCTGATCAAACCACAGTTAAATGTATTGTGTTAATTCACTCTGTTGTGTGCTGTGCGAATGTTTATGTATGACTTTTTTTTATTAAATACTTTATTTAGTATTTGAGTTCTGTGTTAGCATATATGTTTTGGTTGGTTACACCACTGAAGTGTTTTACTTGCAAAATAGATGATGAATTGTTAAGTTTCTTGCGATGTTTTAATTAATAAGTTAATAACAGTAGCGGTTCAACGTACCTATCGAGGTCGCGGGCTAGAAATCGTATGTCCAAGATGACGTTACCACGTGAATGCATTCTAACCTGTTTGTGGTCAGCATGTCATCAAATTAGGTCAAGATTGAATTTAACTGGGTGGAATGTGGTTTCGTGAGACATAAACAAAGGTCACAATATAAATGGATGTTCCAGAAATGGTGAAGGTGGAATACCTCAAAAAAAGGGATTAGTATTACAGTAACAAACTGTCTAACCTTTATATTGGGAATAAAATATCTGCCATATAATAACACTCGACTCTATCAAGATAAGATATTATCCCAAAATATTTATTTATTTATTTAAAACTGCTGTTCGAGAGCGTTCCCTATAAATATATTTTTAAATCGGTTCACATAAAACAACTTCTTTTGAAGTTGGGAATAAAATAACTTTTGAATGGTTCGATGCATTTGGCATTGAACCGTTCAAATGTTATTTTTATTACATGAATCATACAGAACTAAAATTATCTCGATTATATTCATTGTCATTTGCAAATAAAAAACCCGTTGAATTCTGCACATCCTTGTATAAGCTATATTACTACAGACAGGACACGCACATCCAGAAGGTATACACTTTTAGGATTGGGGAAATTGTTGGAATCAACCCCGTCGTTTCTAAGCCCACAAATCATCAAATCACACTTAACCTATTTACACTAAGTAGGTAGATATAAAATATGGCTATTAATGTTGTAATAAAGTACGCAATAGCAAGAAGGTTAAATAAGCGTGGTACATAACTGTTAAGTAAATTAGAAAGCATGAGACGTTACTGTGTTCATTCCTCAGTAAAACGGCCTATTGTATGTATGACATAGAATAAATTAAAACACAGTAACGGAACTAGTACTATTTTAAGTAGTATGATTCATAGGTAACTGATTGAAGTAGACCAAATAAACTCGAAAGCCTTTTCTTTTATTTTTAACTACTCATCTTGATAGTCTTTTTAAACCATGGATTGTGGAACCAGGGCTCTCGTTTTTTACTGCATATCTATTTGCCGGCGACGACCATGAAAATATTAAATAGACTGTTCTAGAATTAATGGATCATTAAACGATATAAACTGCCCGGAATAAACGTCTACATCTAAACGACGACCTAAAAAAATATGTTTGCTATGGAATATGTTTTTCGTTATGTTATGATGAGCTAACTAAAGTATAAATAGAAATCAGATCAGTTTTGACAGATGCGAATGGGCGAAATGCTTCTTTTTAACCGACTTCAAAAGAGATTATCAACTCGACTGTATGTTGTTGTGTGTATTACGCGATTCCCCCATTATTTGTGAACTAATTTTGATACTTTTTTATCGATACGGAATGCTTTCGGTATGGTCTCATATTTATTTTGACCCAATCGTATGAAAAGTCTAAAAAAACCAAGTCCGTTCTTTGTTTTTTTATACAGTATTTATGGTAATTATGTTTTATTTAAACATCTGCTTCGAGAGCTAAAACAGTCCCGATCGTGGGCATTAATCAACATTATCGATTATAGGATGGAGGATCCGTAAAAACCCTACATGGGGGGTAAATGTATAATGTATGAATTATACCCCCTACTATCATCATCATCATCATATCAGCCGAAAGACGCCCACTGCTGGACAAAGGCTCCCCCAAAGATATCTACAATATAATATTATAAATGCGAAAGTTTGTGAGTATGAATGTAGGGATGTTTGTTCCTCTTTCACGCAAAAACTACTGAACGGATTTAGATGAAACTCTGTAGTAATATAGCTTATATATCCTAATAACACATATAAATTAAATAGCACGTAAATTATGTTCAATATACATAAGTTAGGCCTTGTTAGCATACCTACTGTGTTTATTAATGTACTTCTGGTATTGAGCTGAACTTATAGTTATTTTTTATGTTTATTTCCTATTAAACCTGACAACACCAACACCGGTTTCTTTTCCGCGAAGGTAAATGAGCTGTCAATTTCTCCGAACCCAATTTATACGGTAGAATGGAAACTTTATACGCAGGCTTTGTAGGTAGGCCTTAGTTTACCTGGGAGTTTTGGTAACTTTCCGTGAATTTGAAAACTTCTAGGAAGAAGGTAATAGGGTAAACAACATTAATCTATATCATCCTATAAGGTCAAAGTGCTCCGTTAAACATCCTCTATTTACCAACTTTGATTATTGACTGTACATACTATCAGTACAGTGTAATAATTAAGCCCTTATGTAATGATAATAGCGACCATTTTCGTTTGGCGCAAAATATTTGTCAACTAAACCTGTTTTCATCAATGTTTACACTAAAATTTGACCTTTTGTTTTAATACGTACGGTCGAGTTTATCTTGGCATTTCCTAGTTCTCAGAAATTAAGGTAAAATTGTGCGTGTTGGTTTCAACTAATTATAACCTATAGTAACTAAGTACTCGCAAGTGTCATTGGAATATGAAAACAATTCTGTACTACATACTCTACGTTTTTAGTTTAGCGTGATTAAAAGCTTTGTTTACTGATGGTCCTTATTGAATATTTATTTATTAAAGTCAATTATACTTGCCTATTAATATTATTTAAAAAATAATTTGGAAAATAGGCACGAGAATGAGAATGCACTATAAAAATTTGTTAGGCAATTTAATAATTTACAGTCTTCGTATCATAGTATCTAGGTTCATCACCTTTTTATTTGAGTAACAGAACCCCGAGGATTTTTATGCAGGCTAAGATATGCCTAGTCTGCTATATGACAGATGACAATCATGGGGATCCCACTAAGTTCCATTCTTGCCCCCCGTTGTTATTCTGTGGCCAAACTGGCCAATAATTTGCTTTGCTATCCTCAGCGTTATGCCCAGCGCGTGGGATTTAGATTTAATGGTATATGGGTCTCAAGGAGAGTGCCCAAGACCCCAATTGCATACCGATAAAGACAGACAGTAAGCAATATATTCTGCGCATAATTAATTTCTAGATTCGTGTAGTGATTATATAGCGCATGCATGCGTGAACAAAATTGCGGCAATTCGTAATAAACATGATTTTGAGTACATATAATACAGTACGCTCACTGTACCGTAAGTGTCACGGTATATTGAGCACTAAACCTCAAAAATATTATACCTAAACACATGCCTGCACAAAAGTTTTAGTGAAAGTTCCTTAGAGAAAATATTGTACAAAATGGAAGTTAATATTAAAATAAAAAGTTACGAGTTACAATGACTAATATCTTTAAAACAGCCTACGATTTTCTAATACAAATATATACCTATACTGAAACAACGCAACACTGGTTATGGTTTGACGCAATAAACCAACAATACTCCACATCCTTTCATGAAATAAACCTCAATGCAATATCTCTATACGATTAATGCACCAAAAAGTGTCTAAACAGTTTTATAGGTATCTAACAATTGAAGAAATTTGTACAAAATCATTATTAAAACACGATAAAGTAAAAATATAACCTCAAAAAACATGTTTGTTGGCAACACTTGGAAATAAAAATGCGAACGACGATTTTACGAAAACACGTACGGCTTTTCTTATGATTTTTTAAATATTTATCGTGATCTTGACACTAATTGCCTAAAACTCTGTATAAGAGTTACCGCACCAAAAAGTGTTTATAATATATGCGGAGTGTAACGGGCTGCCTAACGAGAACTGATGAACTGTAAATTATTTATAATATGAACACTACCAAGTCTTTATAATGTACTTACTCACTCTCTCAGTGAGATTCGAGTGACTTTCTGGAAATCAGGATTGTTTGTTAATGGAAATACTAGACTTAGGCTGAGATCTATAGAGCGTACGTAGATTTTGCTCAAACTTTACTTACGTATAACTGCTAAATGTATGCTAAGCTTATACTTTGATTTGGTATTTAGGTATAGACTTTTTGAAGTTAAGATTATGTCTAGCATAAGCTAAGACAGACAAAGTCAAAACACCAATTGTAATTTCGTTACATGCATTAACTTCTGTCTAAGTAAAGTCTGAGCAAAGTCTAAGTACGCTCTATAGATCTCAGCCTGAGACTAGACTTCTTGTTGACACGAGTCTTTGATGCTATGCTAGCTCGGCTGTTCTCAGTTTTCGTTAAGCTGTCATCTTTACATTATTGTGATCGAGTCAGCGAAACAGACGTCTGTGTAACTCTACAAAAGTAGGTTGTACTAATGATAGGTACACTCTGTCAGTCAGACGTAGTCATGACTCATTCGAAATTCACTAGACGTCACCACGTGGTTTGCGAAATCTAAACAGACCTATCAATAGAAAATGTACCCGATTTCTTTCGGCGCAAGGCCTACATTCATTAATCAATTCGCTTGGGAAATTTATTGCGTTGTATAATGTGTACTGTAAAAGTGTTTGTATTCCATTCTCATTAGCCTCCTAACAATCGCATTAAGCTAATACATTGTTAGAATCAGTGTTTTGTTTGCGTTGCTTAATTGGAACACCGATCATTCCAGTCCTTTCCTAAAGATCAGGTCTATTTAATTTATCTGTGACGTCATAATTGTTTGGATTGTTAAGAAGTCGTTATGTGTAGCCTTTGCATTAGTTTTTATTTACGTTTGAGGATTATCTGATTGCTTAGGGTAGTAAACTAGATCATGCGCATGTGTGTTTGCGCATTATAGCGTAGGGTCGTTATTGCCCATCAATTTAATTTAATTTTTACTACTCTAATTCAATCACGCAAATAATTTATAAACACAATATACAACAGCTAACCACCTTTATTGACAACTTTTTAATTCGGTGACAGATCACTTCATGATGAAATGAAATGAAATAGTGATATTTACTTAACATTCACTCGTCCTTGTCAAGTTCACAAAAATGAGGTACTACTATATACTAATACAAAATTAACCTACATTATGCCTTCTGCAATCATACCAACGAAAGGCAGACGTCATTGTTAAGCTTTCACTGCTACACCGGACAAGCATTGTTTATTAACTACCTCGCCTGGACACTTTCCAGGCGCGTTAGTTAATAAACAATGCTTACCTAGCGCATTGCCCGTATATATTATAAATTCGGAGACATCGAACAAGTCGCGAAAGAGGTCGCCCAACCAGCATTATGCATTATTTTAAGCGAAAAATATAATAATGATACATTTAGTTAGATAAATTCAATGTCATTCAGAGAAAGTTTTAAATATCACATGGTGACTTTAATAACAATATAAATAATTAATAACAATAACTATTATTGCAGATGTTGTCTTCTATAATAATGTTTACCAAGGTGCTGGAGAAGGTAAAAATATCATTGAGGAACTAAAAATCTATATCGGTAGTTGTTTGTAAACTGGATTTCCATACATTTCTGCTATTATATACATACACGAAAAAAGAAGCATTGAGATGAAGGGAGGCCTTTTGAAGTCGACAAATGAAATGTCAGTAGCCTTGAGAATGAGAATTACTTACTGCAATTTAAATACACAGAATTCCAATTTAAGATAAATTAAAGTTTCAATAGAAATAAACTGCACTAACATTTATCATGGTCGATTGAATTTACCTTTAATCTCAGAAGTAATGTATGGGAATACAGTCATTATAGTGCAACATAGTAAAACTTGGAAATCTTAGCATATTTCGGGCAATCATTTCTTATGTATTATTTGCAAGATTACCTTTAATCGGTTGAAGAAACAGATAATTCAGAAAAATTTACTACGACACTGCAACAAAGGCGGAGTCAATTATCTATATGGCATTTAAATATAGCACTTAATACATAAGCCCTAGCACAACCATTATATCGCTCTACTAAAATCGCAAAATATTAAATACTCAATCTATGCATATAATAAAATTGTAGGAAAGTCAAAACTGTACATTGAATATTTCATTAAAAGGATACTTGGGGTGTGATCTACAATAGATATCGAAGCCAAAAATATAGTTCTTAGAATTTTTGTCTGTATGTATATCCGGGCTAAACTCAAAAAGTACTATTGATTTACTTCAAATTATGTATGAATATTATTACTAAGAGGTCGGGTCAACATATAGGCTACATATTATCACGCTGTCACCTACGGGGGAGAAGCTGTGATAATTTATAAAGTTTAAAGCGGGTAAAACCGCGGGGCACAGCCAGTATTCAATATTAAAATAAAATTCAGATTTAAGACTCTTTATCGTTATTTAAAAAGTGTATCGCTAAGAAATTCTGTTTAGAAAGCATCGTAGCACGTTATTTATTTATTACTTATCTCTTAAGAATAAAATCGACCTACGAAATAAATCGCCCGCCAGTAAAGTGTCGTTATGATATAGTTAAGATAAACAGAAGACGAACTAAGAACTATTAACGTGATCTGTTTTGGAAAAAAACACAGATATAAATGAAAACAAACAGCCTCATGCGTCAATACTTATAAATATTTGCCTACAACAGTTATAATTAATGACATTATCGATAAAGACCAAACCACGAATGGTATCAACGCAATATCTTAATCAGAACACAAGCACTTCACGAATACGTGCGAAATCTTCGTCTCTTTACAATTACCCTTTACAATTCCTAATAAAAGTACAGAAGTAATATTATAATGCACGTGTGTATGTCATTGTTTGAACGTGACTGTATGGGTTCAATTGAATGTGTGCATTTCGATTATCGTTCTATTGCGTGGAATGTCGGTAGGTTCTATATAAATACATAAATTATGTACTTATACGAACAATTTCAGTTACGCATGAAGTTCTTAATTACATCAATAAATAGTAATTTGCATAAAAAAATTGGAATAAAACAAAGAGTAGTAAAATCCTACAAAAAAAAATGGTGAGCCGTCACGGGACGCCTGGCAGATGTGAAACATCGACATTATTTTTAAAAATTAATATTCAGAAAAGAACATATTTTGATATGAACTAAATATGTCATAATGATAAAATAAAATATTACGATTAATAATCGCACAGTCGATTGTTTTGTTTCACATCAAAAAAAAAAAAAAAACGTGGCGACGCGTCGCTCCCCCAGAAATCTTTTTTACGTGCGGCTATAGATGTTTCACATCAAAAACGACCGTGCTTTAGATCACACGGGTGAAGTAAAACTTTAAACGTAATTGGCTATGAGCTCTCGCTTTCAATCTTCACTAACTTATGTCACCCTCTCAAATTCCGTTTGTCTCACCCGATCACACTTTACGTAACGCTCTCGTCACGCATTCACCAGCTTACTCCCCAAGTCAAGCGTGCGTATAGAAGTTTTACTCAATAAAAAATGAGGATAATCATCATATGTACAGACGCCAGCACATCCAGCTATCCCAATCTGTCAAATTTCTTTTATAGATTTTCAACTTTATCACATAAGCATAAGGTTCACTTTCAATTGGGGAAATTTGACAGATTGGGGTAACTTGATGTGCTGGCGTCTGTACGAATTCGAAAAAGATACATTTAAACCCATTAAAAGAAAAAAAAAAACTTAATGATCTAAGCAAGAATTGTTTTACGGTATTGCATTGTTTCTTTTTTACTCGAGATGAGGACAGAATTTAATGATTGTTTTTCTTTGTAATTATTATGACTAGATGTTATTATAATTTCACGCTGGAAATTTTAGTTCTTATTAACATCAATACGTCATCAACTGTACTTTACATGCAAATGCTAAAATAAAACAAAGAATTGTAAAAATAGTACCTACAAAAACAAAACTCCATAGAAAATCTCCTTGCCCCGCCATGGTATATACTAATTCGATAAATATGTATATTTTATGCCATTAAATAAAAAGTCTTTTATGAAAAAAATAAGAATTCTTTTACGGTAATGCGTTGTTTTACTTGAGATGAAGATAGAATTGAATAATTGTTTTTCTTTGTTTCTCTTATGACTAATGTAACTATCATTATTTAGCACGCAATTCTATCATTACGTAATTTATTATCTTTTATAAGTTGATTGTTTTTCAATTGGAAATTCAATGCTTCAGTCAAAATTTTAAGAGAAGTATTGACGTACTTGTATATTCGTCTACCAGAACCCATGGTTGATTACATTCTAACCTGTGGTTTCTAATATGTGGTCTGAGTATGCAAACCACAAATTGAATAAGCATGTTGTCTGATCACCATAGTAATTGGTAGTCCAAGTCTTCTCTTGGTATTCATTAGAATACGAAGAGAAGACTTGGACTCCTGAAAACGGCACCGCGTAAAATGGGCAAAATGGATGGATTTTTTAAATGTTTTAAGTGAGCTTAACTTCTTGCGCAATAATAAAAATAATAATAATATAATTTAATTAATATAATAAAATTTCTCAAGGACAACATGCTTGTTACAATTTCTATAAAATAATTGCATATTATGTTCGATACAATATCGAAAGTTTATTTTCCAGTTTTGAAGTTTAGAGTTAGAGTTTTATGAATACTTAAAAAAAACAAATGAAATAAAATTGATTTGAATTGGGATCTTGCGCCTTATTGATATACCTCATGGTTTTAAGCATTTCGTGATTAGATATACATATTTTAAATGGACAACGTGTTTCCAACACACGTTGTTCGGTAGGATTACACACAGCTTAGCCGTGTTTTTAATGAAAGCGCAATTGAGAAGTTTGATGCGACCAGTTATAATGCCATCGACAATGCGTTTGAGATGGTAGCCTTGTATAGGACAGCCTGTTGTAATTCTATAAAAATATGAGGCCTCCGCTTATAACCTTGCATTTGTTTATTTTTTTACAATCGTGTACGACGGTTTATTCGATTATTCAAAAATATCATCGCGTCGTATTTACTTTTCATGTAGTTTATAAATAAATAATATAATCTTGATAATTGTATGTGACTTTATAATTGAAATAGAGACACATCTATTTAAGTATATCTTCGTTTTAGAGGAAGCTTTATTGCGAGTTTATTGGCCGTCTAATGAAATCGCAGAAATCGTTTTAGTCCAAGTGAAAGTTCATTGTGTGAACGCTGTGGAGAGAATTGAGTCTATACTATCAGCCGAGACGGGGCGACGAAGACTCAGTTTTCGATCAATTAACTCATTCGCGACGTGGTTTCGATTATACATCTTGCAAGTTCTTTCAATTCTGATGTGTATCTCACACTGTTTATCTAACTCGTTCTGTACCCTTGAGCAAGTAACTTCACCAAACAACATAAATTAAAACTTGTCACGTTACGCTGAAATACTAACAGCCTACGTAATTTTCCGTGGAGAAACCCTGCATCGGTAATAAATAACATAGTTAACATAAATACATCGTTTACTCAGATAATCCACGTCTTTCTGCGGTTTTCGTCGTATATATTTATCTGCGACCAGATGAAGTTGCCATTCCTGTAGCGCGGACGGCGAAGCATGGTCTACTTTAATGAATTTTATATAGCTTTTGCCCTAAAAGTGGCATGTTTATTCATACAATTTATTGAGAAATTCATTTAATTTCTTTAAATGTGACGTATATTTAGGTTCTGAGTTTAGAACTCGATCAAGCCATTCAGTAGATAGTTTTAATATGGCTTAACGACTGTTGTCTAATGACAACGGCCGGTACAGAATCATCGTAACCTCCATACGGTATTATCTTAGACGCAACACAGGAAACTTAACCGTCAATTCACCTTCTAAATACTTGCAGTGGTAGGTTTAAAGTGAAGTGGACACACGTGTTAAAACATTGAAGTGATTAATATTGTGATGTGGTGATAATGTCAGCCGGTGTGTGGGACCTGATGCCGGTGAGGGGCCGCTGGATCGAGACGCTGAGACATTGCGGGAAGACACTCCTGCGCAGGCAGAGGAGGTTAATACGGCGGTTTAAGAAGGTATCTACAAAAGATGGTTAATTTTTGTCAATATTTTGAAAACATACGAAGCTACTGTTGACCTTTAGATGAACATTTTTAAATGAAATGTTCAATGAACTGCTAATATAATAGGTTTATATCCCTACCATGTTATTATATCTTAGTTAAAATAGCTAGAGACAAATATTAACATAATAACTTCCTACTTGTCTAACGAACGAATTTATATTATATTCTGTATAATTGCCAAACTTAACAAAAATTTTAAAGTTAAGCAAATTCGCCGCTTCGGTATTGCAGTGAAGATCTCAGAATAATATTAGCAGGTGAAAACGAGAATGTCGATTTTTATGCAATTGTCAAGGTCAAAATATGAACAGTGCATTCTGTAGATTAATACTCGTTTACGATTGAGAACATGAATTTCCGTCGGACACGATGTATAAAACCTTTAAAACGAATCAAATATTGGAAACAATATCTTAAACAGTTACTTTTTGTTTCATTTTTTAGGTCGCGTGTTGTTACCTCTAATTGGTCGCTTAATTGCCTCTAATTGTTTATTTCATATTGTGCGATAGCGTTATGTTTCTTATTATATTTTAACCTATATTAAGGCTCACGTAAGTTAAATAAGCCTATTTATTATACCACGGTATTCAGTTTTTTTTTTTTTTTTTTTTTTTCCCTTAATATTAAAACACAAGTCCAGAAAAATACCCCACAAAACCGATCAGTCGGTTTGACTGCGGGAGAAAAGTCTCAATAAACAAGAAAACAACAACAAGATATATACTAAAAACAACTAATAACTATTATTAATCACAGTTGATATTATGGCACTATTTTATGTATTAACAATATCTCTATTATCTATCTAATCTAATTTAGTAAGTAAGTATTTATATAATTTGTTTTTAAATATATATTTAACGAGAGGTCTAAATATCAATTCACCCTTTTTCTACATGATATTAATAAAGAGACCATGCGTCTGTGAATAATTACAGCTAAAACTCCTGTAGGTCTCGAAATGTAATTGCTTGCTCGCTTATCGTATAGGCAGTGATTACCCTAGTGTCAATGTTGTTCAAGCCGCCCAGTATGCCTCTACATGGCTAAAGGACAGTTGTCTAATGACTACAACCGGTACCGACAGCTTAACGTGCCATCCGAAGCACGGAGACACTCAGAAATTAAATCACTTTGGCGGTCACCCATCTATGGACTGACCGCGAGCCTAGTTGCTTAACCTCGCCGATCGGTTTAGGATCGGTGAGAGCGTCTAGTTATGAGCGCCTCTCGAAAAGCGATTTATTTAGTTAGTAAATGTATCACCTAATGGGCTTTATCTTACTCATCGATGAAGAGATCAATTTATTTTCTAAGAAACGTGATAGAGATTTATCATGCTTCTTATAAATTGAATGGGTGTGAACATAACCTTATCAAGTCACGTTTTATAGTTAATAGTGTATAAGATATGTCTGAATTAATTATAATTGTTCCTAAATTGATAAAGATAATTATTGCCTTAAATTTTCCATAGGAATTGCTTGGAAATGCTCGATATCTCTAATCAACTCTGGATTTGTATGTACCCCGTTTTCGGTACACAATTTTTGCCTACAATATTATTTTAGGATTTGGCGCAATAAGTATTAACTAATCTCTACCTTGACTTGTAAACTATTGTGTGTAAAGAGCTAATTAATTCTTACATTTCGTAAAGGCCATGACGAATGAAATGGTCTCTCCTAATTATAAGAACCCCCAAAGTAAGTTAGATCTAAATTTTACAAGGTTATTTAATTTCGGATCTGCTGGAAGAACTGGCTAGTACTCGTTTAACAAGGATGCATGCCATACTTTCCCAAATTGACATATAGATTATTAAAGGATCAGGAACGGGTTGGTATATTACGTTGGTTTACATTGAGTAAATGGCTTGTCATTATTACTATTCGAAATATCACTTGTTGAGTGAATTATAATTAGTTTATTTAGGAAACTTCAAAATAAAAATCTTCAACTTTTGAGAAGCCAGCTGTGCATAGAATGATAATAATTATTAGTTCTCTTGGACGTTAGGAGGTTAGGTTACCGAATTTCTCTTGGGACTGATTTCTCTTGTCACAAAGGGACTTATGTATTTACCGTAGAAAATTTTGATTAATTAAATTATACTAATGGATGTATTAATCTGAATACGGATGGGAATAAAAAAATGGACAATATATAAAAACATCGAGATTTGCAAACTTAAATTCTAGTAGTAACTAGGGAAAATTCTAATAATAATATAATAATAATATCTAGGGACAATGTCACAAGGATCATCCTAGCCCCAAACTAAGCAAAGCTTGTACTGTGGGTACAAGGCGACGATATACATACTTATGTAGATAGATAAATACTTAAATACATATTAAACATCCATGACTCAGAAACAAATGTTCGTGCTCATCAAACAAATATTCGCACTTACTGGGATTCGAACCCAGGACCACTAGCTTCGTAGGCAGGAGCACTACAAACTAGGCTACGGTGACCGTCAATAATAATAATCCATACATAGTGTCAGTTTTATTTCAGACATATTTAAAACTAGCTGTGCCCCGGGGTTTTACCCGCGTTAAATTATATAAATTATCACAGCTCCTCCCCCGTAGGTGATAGCGTGATAATATGTAGCCTATATGTTGACCCGACCTCTTAGTAATATTCATGCAAAATTTGAAGTAAATCCATGCAGCAGTTTTTGAGTTTAGCCCGGACATACATACAGACAAAAATTCTAAAAACTATATTTTTGGTTTCGATAACGATTGTAGATCACGCCCCAGTATTCTTTAAAAAAAATATTTAATGTACAGTTTTGACTTTCCTACGATTTTATTATATGTATCGATGACACGCGAAAGTTTAAGTGTGGATATAAATTGTGTCCTGTAAATTAAATTTAGTAATCACCCGATTAGTATTTAAAAAACTTTTGGGTAATTTGTAAAAATGTTTCTCATATCATCATCATAACAGTTGCAATAAGTACAAAGCCTCCCCCAAGAATCATCTCGGGGATATGCCATAATCGCCACACCTAGCAGACTGATCGCAGTAAGATGGTCATAGTACTCAAAAGGAAGCTGCCCGTCTTCTGGTATATATTCTCTCGGGTCGACTTCTACGCTCCCCACGGGATGAGATGGGGTGATGATATTCTGATATTCTTTTGAGGTATAAAGATCTTAAACCAGAAGTTGAATTCATCGAACATCAATCGAACTCACGTGGTTTGTCATAAAAAAATATATCTTCTTCTCTTTCGTTAAGCTCTTGACAGAGCGGTCGTGGTCATCCACGTCGGTGGTAAAGGTGGACACAGCTTTCCGCTCTCTCTGTTGGCGTATATTAATGTAGTGTATGGTATAATATGGATAACTTAGCTCTTGGCTGACCAGCTCCTTACAGGTATCGAGTTATCCATTGTAGTCGCATGTCGCGCAAGTCATGGACGCCAGCACAATGCAACGTTACGAAACGTTACTTTATTCTTATTTGTTCATTGTCTTGTCACTATTTATTAACTCCGATGTTCCGGTGACTAATTGTTGTGTTTGTGCAGTGTCCAGATAAACATCTTCCAGTATTTGTGTTAGTTTATAGATAAAATACGGTAGTACATCTAATTTGTAAGACGGGTGTGTGGAAATCATAACTTACGAATAATTTCGATCTTTTAGTATCATTCAGTTCTAATTTATTCTTTTTAGGAAATTTTTGACAAAGTTTATACGATGCATGTATTAATAATAATTTCTGAAATAACGATCCGAATTATTAACATTAAATATCTATTAATGAGGCATTATTAGAACTATAAATCTACTTTCATCAAAAAATCTCATTTCACATGTTTGTCCAAGATCTCGAATACAATTTTTGTTACAAAATTAAGGTTTCTTTTTTAATGTCTAAATTTAAAATTCGTGTAGTGATCACGGTAAATGCTACTCTGTTTAAACGTAATAAAGTGGCATTTATGTTGATAGATGCTAAATTGAAATCATATATATCAGATAATACGGCAATTTAGTGATTAAATGGCAGTGCTATTAGATCACACGGTTTAAAGCTTTTACATAACTAAGTTTATAACCAGTTTCTTATATTTAAAACGTACTAACTTGCCATTTCCATAAATTATGTTAATAATAAATTAGTTCTTAAGTGTTCTTAGCTTTCAAAAGAAATGATCATATACCGTAAGTTAGAAATGTAATATAAAACTCCGCAAATAGAATGTCAGGCTCTCTCACCTCAGAGCGTAGTTGACCTATTTTCTTTGTCACCAAGACCTGTTATAACTGCAAACTTCAAAGTGCACTATACAGAAATGTTTCTGCATTGTTTACTCTTAGTTGTAGACTTTACCTCTAACTAATCAGTTTGACAGAGAGAGAGATAAAGTCTTGAGTAATGAATCTTATATCGTATATTCTAGAATATCGTAGAAACAATCAGTGATTGGAGGGACGCATTCAATTGTTCGCATCAGAATTGATCCCATTCAAGCACAGGATGCCACAAATTACTATTGCAACGCTGATAATTTCGATGGGACCAAGTGGGAACTTATGGACAATGTGCGCTCCAAGAAAATAATAACCAAACTTGAATCTCTAAAATGTATTAAGTTATAAATGATCCGGAGACACTATTTTAATGTTCATGATATATTGGATCTAGTGGAAATATATTTATTATAGATGAATTCTTGTCGTAATCTGTGTAATGTCATCTACAATTATGTTTCTCGTATTTTTTATTTTCATTTTGAAAATATTGTAGTAAATATAGGTAATAAATCTTGTATCTACAGTCTATTATATTATTATTTTATTTTATAAAGTTTTATGCTTGGTAAACTTAAAGTTCATATTCTAAATGATTTACTCGAAAAGACAATATAGGTTTAAATTATTAGTTCCTATATAATTAATGTGTTAAGAGTTGCCTTGATTTTTTACATGTATAATCTTTCTGCTGTGATCATGGCAATGAAAGGCAACGCCGTTGCTTAACTAATGTGTGAAACTATATGTGTGGTGCTTAACGTATTATTGAATTACATTATTATTTAGTTCTTGTAATATATTACTTAAGACTGTTAAAAAGTAAAGCTCTGCCATATTCATACTATCGGACCATTCAAGCCATCGACACATTTTTTTTTTTCATAAAAGTATATGACCGTAGAAATGGTGTCATTGTAATGATATATAATTTATGTTAATACTCAGGCCCAATCATTAGTATTTAAACAGTATGACACGTGAGAACAAACGTGAAAACAATTTATCTACCTAATCTAATACTTTATGTGTCGTAGCTTAATATTTGCTTTGCAAAATCAATAATAAGCATTCTTAGTATGATGAGATTTGTTTGAGTTTCTTTGTTTTAGCTAATTTAGAATAGTGAATTATATATACCAACTTCAACATTTACTATATCAAATTCTATCATCTTGAACAATTATTTGTTAAACATATTGAAAATGCGATCCTAAATCGAATGTGCGGCTCGCGACTTCATAGAGAGACAGTTGAACAAACCTGACCCTCTCACGCAACTCTACTTTGGTAATTGCCCTGAGCTAATTTCGAACCCCAATGGACGTGCCTTCAAGCGAGGTTTAGTTAGTTTGTGCTGTTGATTTGAAAGACTGTTTGAGCCCTCCACCGGCTCTTATGCTAAACGTCTTGGTAAAAAGCATTGATTTTTGTGTAGTTGCTTAAATAGGAAGAATGTATTTGCCGAGACATTGACCTGTACCTACGTATTGCTCTACCTTTCGCTTATTATTTCATAGAAATTTGCTCGGTCAAGGTTGAATTTCTAATAAATTTTAACTATAGAAAATCCCTTACGGATAAATTTTAACTATAGATACAAAGTGGTGGATGGCGTTAAATAAGATAACGAGGATGAAGTTCCAATTAGTGAAGAGAAGTCGCGTATAGAATTTAGATGTATTTCAGCTTTTGCGTTGCTTATATGTGCTATAAAATCATCAAGAAGATCACCCTTTAATGCGCACGCAGGTAAACAACATCCCGAATTCATTCAATCTTTAATTCGTAGGGGCAATGGTTACTCAGTCCAGTCCAGTGGTGATCAGCTTTGTTCAAGCTGCCCTATAGGCCTTTGAATGACTTGTCTGATGGGAGCTTAACTTGGCCTCCCAAACACGGACACGTTCATAAGGACAAACGACATTCGCGGACATTCGCGCATGTCGAGTTGCTTCACCTCGGTGATCACTTACAAACCGGTTAGAGCTAGCTAGTTAAAAATCGTCATTCCGGATAAAAATGAGATTAGAGCAAATACAATAGGGTTTTTAAGTCTGATTTGGTGGCAAAATTCTCTGATTTTAATTCTCATAAATATAATAATTTTAGGGTAATGGAGAGAATTTTGCCTATGTGTATCTTGATATAAAACTTTGAAATGGCTTGAAAAGATGAAGTTGAAGTGAGATGAATACGCCTTCCCATTTCCTATGAAGAATTTGAGGGGCATCTTCCCATCCTATACATTTCGCTCTGTCGTAACGTAAGCTATTATAGAGAACATCAGGGCATCCCCTATCATTAGTCTGCTGTCATATTAGTCCGTAGTCATTTTTGAATGCGTTGTAAGGCTGAACGCAGAGCGCGCTATCTATCCATGATACCGAACTAATAAAAACTAAATCAGATTGTAAAATACGAATGTATTTGTATGATAAAGAAATTTTAGATCGTATTACGCATTATTACGTGTTAAATACTACAAGTCTTCAATTCCATACGTACGAAAAAAGCGACGATGTAATAGCATTTGTGAAAAACAATATGTCCAAGAAAATTTTACAAGACTCTTAAAAGTCGTAACGTGTTTAATTCTATAGGCGTATTTACAAGCGACATGTTTTGCAACTAACCGTCACAGTTGCGCCACGAGACTCGCTTGCCAAACTTCGCTGTTATATCTGGGGATTTCACTTTCCAATCTTCGTAATTATTATGTAGTAGATACTGACTGAACTGATCATGCCTTCGCTAGTACAACATTATAAACAATTGTTGGCAATCTCTTTGTATCGTTTTAGTCTGTGAGGAGATTCATAGCGTAAACGTTACAATTTGCAGGCGTTTGTAGCGCGTCTATTGTTCATATATAACTAATCCAAATTCAATTATACATCATACATACCTGATCGAAATTGTGTGGTGACGGCGGTGAATATCCTTTATCTCATCCCGTGGAAGACGTAGACCAGAGGACGGACAGAAACTTCCTTCTGAGGACTTGACCATCTTACTGCGATCGCCAACCCGTCTGCTAGAAGATGATTCTTGAGATAGGCTTCTCTAGCAGTGAATAGTTAATTAATTAAAATTCTAGTCTAGTTCATTAATCTTGGTAATTTAATAATTACTTTAGATTACGTCTGTCATGAATGTCATAATAAATATTTTTATAAGTAATTTATAGCAGAACTTGTTATTTTATTCCTTAGTAGATGCCATTATTTTCCTATGTATGAGACAGACGTCACTAGTTGCAATCAGTCAATAGTATCTGTCTCATCTTCAACAAACAGTTCACTTAACGTTTATCGGCCTGGTACGTTTATGGAATTGTAATCAATGCTTGTAATAAATATAGTTTATAATATAATGTTTTATTAACAAAGCATAATAAGTAGGTTCAATGTGTTTTTTTTAATATCGGGACTATTCCCTCCCTCTTACCCACCACTGCAACTCCTGTAAGCCAGGATCAACAGTGGCACACAATGAAATGACACTGAGCGGTGAAGCTCAAGCATGTCCCGGGGAATCGCTTTAACTGTCTTGGATCCCGAAACGAATTTAATCAGAAAGAGAAGAAAGAGTTAGAAAATGAATAGTTTCACTTCCCTCCAGAGCAAAGCGGAAGACAGAATGATGTAAAGAGGCTATAGCCTCATAAAATGAGGTTCTATGTGTTTGGTAGGCAATAAATTTTTAACACATTTCCTTAGTATAATTTATTTGTTGCACTGCTGCTACTAATTACTTTCCTTATAGCGCCTATCCATCCAAAGGTTGTCTGCAAGACATCGCTTAAGGCGATAAAAGCGCTCGTAGTGCATAATGTTTATATAAAATATAGTTTTGTACTTATTCCGTTTGAGTGTGTACAATTTCTGTATCTAACTATCTCAAATGTATTATGTGGATATCTGTTCATGATAAGACTATATCGAACGAAATTCTTATTCACTTCCAATAAGTAATTTGTAATACATAAATAATTCATAAGAATGTATTAAACAAACCTACCTAAAGACCTTTGTTTATTTAGTATTTCAATACATTCTGCCTTTTTATTATTTGTACATATACATATCATTTGCGGGTTATGTATTAGTTTTAATTGGTTATTTTACGATTCTTTTATGAATTCTACTTTGGCGTCATCATTTAGTTCTGTAGTACACTTGAATCCATTTAACACTATTGGTTCGAGTACGTCATATTTCTAACCAATATTTACGCATCTGTAATCGCGTCCATATTTAGAACTCGTGTTTATAATAATTATGTCAGTTGTAATGACACTTACAACCTTGTTGATTTTCGAATAGTTGGCACAAACAGGCATACGTAATATTTTGGAGGTAGCATTATGTAAGATGACTAAATTCACCCAGAAAGGGAATACGGCTTAGAGTTAGTTATCGGCGATGTGAGGCATTCGTTCAGTCCAAATGTGATCGCAAAAGTTGTTTAATTTCTGAGCGTCCTTCTTTCGGAGAGACGTTAAGTTGTCTGTCCCGGGTGTAGACATTAGAAAACAGGCTTCATATACTGGGCGGAAAGAACAACTCTAAAACTAGGGTAACCACTGCCCATACGATAAGTAAGTTAGTATCACATCCACATCCCAACATAAATTCGACAAGCTATGGATTTGGAACAGTGCACGGAATTTTATATTATGTTGAGTGGCAAAATTCACAATTCTTCTAGTACGTTAATGATCAAGTTAATCGCTTTATAAAAATATGATGCGTTGATGGGTGTAAGTTAGGTATTTTATTTGAAATGGAACCAGTTTATATTTTTACAGAGGTAAAGGGTTCCGTTAATAAACTGCGCATTTAGGAGTTGGATTCTAATATCGTAATCACTTTATACCTTCACCCCGCTACTTGGAAATCCATATTAGACCATAGTTAGACTATAGTCCTTATTGTAGACTAAAACAAATGCCTAACGATGTATTTTCTTCTTTTCCAGGCGTACCTACACAGTTGGCGCTCTGCGGACGAGCTGAACATGTTAGTGGGTGCGAAAGTCGGAGGCGCGACACCCCTAGTGATCGCATGCAGGAATGGCCACTACGACGTCGCGGAATACCTCATCGAGAGATGTAAAGCAGATATTGAGCAGCCTGGCTCAGGTAAATACGACTGATCTTAATAAGCACAATCATAACTGAGTTTTTTTATTGTTTTGAAGGCAGGCGAGCTAGCGGCCCGCCTGGGCCTCTACCGGCTAAGTCGCCGAACATCGTTTTCGTGAATGGCGTTCAAATAAATAAAAGTTAAAAATTACTTAATCAATCGTTAAATCGGCTTCAACGTTGACAATCGATTCCGCACCATCGGTGACGTCACATGTGGTCATGGAAGCTGATTTAATGATTGATTAGGTAATTTTTAACCTTTATTTATTTGATCGTCTTTCACGAAAACGATGTTCGGCGATTTAGCCGGTAGCGCCCCTGATGGTCAGTGTTAACCGCTGCTCATGGACATTCGTAGAGCTAGGGAGCACAGCAAACCGCTGCCTACCGTGAGATTAATACTCTTTTTAAACCTCGTTTGACGAAGGAGATGTCGTAGCGCTGGGGAAACACCGCAGCAGGTAATTTATTTATAATCAAACTAATATTCGCGCAATCGCAATTAAATTATTTACACAACGTATAATCTCTAGCCCTATTAGAATGGCAGTGTTGACACAAGTTTCTTTTCCGCATTTGTGTAATGGAATTCTATGAAATATTCTATTGGATAAGGTTAGTGATGAAGTTAATTGACTGAAAGCTGCGCCGCGGCCGTAGAGATACCCAACTCCACACTGCCGTGTTAGCATATATGATTTATATACACACAACACATACAATATATTAAAAAAAACTAAAAAAATTGTAATATTCAATAGAAACTACTTCCAACAGATCAGCGCTAGAATACGAAATATGAATATATACTTATATTCAATGCTAAGTTATAATTACACTTAAGACTCTTCTTAGCGTGTCGTTGGCAATCTAAATTAAGTCAGCCCAGAATTCAGCTACGAGTTCAGGGTTGACTAAATACTTAATATACTTTTTCTATCAGGATGAAATAGAAATATTGTGATTTATCACCTGTCATTTAAATGATGATAATAAGTAAACTTAAAAGAACAATATAACTTTTAAACTGTTTATTAACACTGTCGAAGACGGGAAGTATAACCGCAAACTGATAAAATAAGATAACGTTCCAGGAGTGCTTGAGAACGCAATTTTCGCACGCAATTTTTTCTTGTTACTTAGTTCCGTCAATAGCTTTTAACCAACTCGTAGATATTGCATCTGTTTTTCATCGTTGGCATCACACCTGTTATTGTAGCATTGTAAGATAACATTTCGCAGACATTATTTGTCAGCGATTGTATATTTCAATCGAGACCTCATTAATTACGCTCAGCATTTTCGTTGAACTTGTGTCGACGTTGGCATTGAGTTTGTCATCATTGCTGGCTAACGTAACTAAGATTAGTAACATAAGTAGCTTAACAGGGAATTAACTGAATTTCTCTCATTAATTTGGGGGTTACATTTCACAAATACACAAGCAGTTTTAAAATGGCAGGCCTACCACGTTACGCTAAAGGTCTACCCTATTTACTCCGATAGATAAACTGTTTGTTGTACACCAAAGTATTACAAAAAAAAAAAACAATTTAAACCATAAAAGTATACAATGGGCGGTCTTATCACAAAATGTGATCTCTTCCAGACAACCAAAGATCGGAGAATGGAGTTATTGAGAGGGGATGTTGTCGGTGTACAGATACATGACAAATAGTACCTATGTGTACACATAATGAAAAAATAAAATAAAAAGAAAATATAAACATATTACAAATAATATATTATGTTCCTAATTGTGTTAGTATATTTTAGTCGTACGTGCTTCGAGTACATGAACGCCAGTTGGTGTGGGTTCGATTCCCATTTCCCGGAACAGATATTTGTTTGCATTAACATGTCTGTTTGTCCTGAGTCTAGGTGTAAGTATCTATATAAGTATGTATTCACAAAAGATAAGTAGTGTTTCCATAGCACAAGCTCTGCTTAGTTTGGGATCAGATGGCCGTGTGTGAATAATTTCCCAGAATATTATTATTACTATTGGAGTGAACGTATGTTATTACCTTTGTTGCGGCTTTAAACTCTTCTAGTTCTACGAGTTGTTTCCTATTTTGTACCAACAAACTTATACAGTAATAACGCCGAAAGAACTAAAAACTCGCTTTTCAGCCTGCTCTTCAGCGGCAAATTTATGTTATACAGCTTTTGCGAAATAAGCGAAGTTCCAAACTTTCCGGAATGTATGTGCCCGCAAATCATTATCTGGACTATCATACAACTTCTATATTGAGAGCATCAGAGTCATGTGCTGAAACCATTGTTTGGGTTTTTCGGTCCGTTGTCGCTTACACAAAATATTGTCGTCGTATCTTATCAATCAATACCTCTTACCTAATAACTAGGAACAGATGTGTCGTTTATCACTTTCAATCCTTGTTTTGTCGCGCTAATTGAAGTTTCCAAGTTGCGTCAATAGTTTGGACTATCGCCACAACGCCCTTACTATTGTGCGTATAAAATAGTCCAAATTACGACGGCGATATATTTTGGGAGTGAATGTGAATTCTATGTGGCAACGTGAATAATTTTAATTGAGTATTCACATGGGTTGGCTCACGTTTCTGTGAAGTTATTGAAGTACGATTTATGTAACCATAATATGGACTATGGTTAATCTGAAAGCTGTACAATTGGGGAAATTGTTTTTGAAGGAATAAATTTCAATTGAAAAGCAGGTACTTATATACAATTGTCGTTGGTTGGTCCAGTAATATTTGTTGAGTATATTAGTAAGCACAAACTAATTTTATACGAAGTTCAGAGGGATATGCTATGCCAAATCGAATACGAATATCAATTGATCGAGCACTATAAATCGAATGTCTAAATATTCGAACGTGCATAAATAAATCGAATGGTTAATAAATCGAACATTCAATCGATAAATCCTTTTGCAATAAACGATTGCACTTTCTGACACTCGCCGGCCTCTACCGCGGTAAATTTCAAGTCAAGTGTTTAATTTAGATCTTAGGAGGTTAGAAGTCTTTCGTACTGCAAGTTATATGTGATTCAAACGCACCAAAACTTCTAACTATTCTCTTGTTGCTTGTAAAACATTAAAAAGGTTACTTACGTGCATATACAAGATGTAACCCGTGTAACATAAATATTGGACGTAACTTAAGAAGTTTAGTTTGCCTATAAATTGAACAACATATCAACACGCATGTATAGACGCCAGCGCATCAAGCTACCCCAATCTGTCCAATTTCCCCAATTGAAAGTGAACCTTATGCTTATGTGATAAAGTTGATAAACAATAAAAGAAATTTGACAGATTGGTGTATAATAATAATAATATTTATTTGCGTAAAACACGGTATACAAAGGTTTTATGACTTATACATAAAATGAATGGACATGCGTGTTTTGCTAATTATAAGTAGATAGCGTGCAAAAAAAGAAAAAGAATGGCTACAAACACCACCGCAATACAATGAAGAAATACAAGTACAATTTTATAGTTTCAGCTCTAGAAATTCTTTTACACTATAGAAATTATAATAATTAAGCCATTTTTGTAAATTAATTTTAAATAAGTTGGTAGTATTTAATAAATTTAAATTGTAGCTGGATGGGCTGGCGTCTGTACATAAAAAAAAGATTTGCTTCGCATACAAGTATACGAAATGTATTCTAGCATCATTTTGTATGGCGAGGCAAAAAAATATTTGACGTATTACACATATTGGTTTTGTTTTATTTGTTCATTTTCATAGGTAGATAGCGCTCCTTAAGTTTCCTCCACTATTTATGTTACAGATTTTAAATAAGGTGTTTTAAAGTTGAAGCCAATAAATAAATAAACCATATGGATTACAATTAATATAGATAAGTCTTGGATAAACATTTTGATTTCATTTAGACGTAGGTACAGACGCCAGCACATCCAGCTACCCCAATCTGTCAAATTTCTTTTATAGATTTAGATTAGGTTCACTTTCAATTGGGCAAATTTGACAGATTGGGATAGATTGATGTGCTGGCGTCTGTACAAGGTCTACATATCATGTAACTTTACTTTGAACATTCCTGTTGTATACCAACCAGTGGTTGAGGTTGTTATTTGCGTTTACACGGCTTGAGTAAACAACCGGTGTACCCTCAATATGCTAAGCAAATACCAAGTATCCATTGAGGCCGTGGGGCCGTAATTCTACTAGAGGACATTCATCTTTGACTTGAAGTGTATCTTGTAGTATTTATAGTCGTTCACTGCACGTGTGGCGTAGCGGTTAAGATAGTCGCCTCGCCACTTCGTGTACCGGGTTCTCTTTGTCCTGAGTCTGGGTGTAATTATCTATATAAGTATGTGTTTACAAAAGAAAAGTGGTATATGTAATATATCAGTTATCTGGTTACCATAGTACAATCTCTGCTTAGTTTGGCATCAGATGGCCATGTGTGGCTAATGTCCCAGGATATTATTATTCCCGGATACGACAACTATTTTTGTGACCCATAAATAGTTGTCCGGAGTCTGGATGTACAGACGCCAGCACATCAAGCTACCCCAATCTTTCAAATTTCCCCAATTGGGTAGCTGGATGTACTGGCGTCTGTACCTTGTCTCCGTCAATTACGTGTTTGTAAGATATCTCTCGACAAACACTCTAAACAAAAAAGTATGGCTCCTGGGTTATAATGTCATGCAAAATCTCATCATTAAACCATGGAGAAGAGAAATTAAGAATGATTTAATTCTGAATTCCTCTTATTTAAATGCTCGAACTCCATCTTACTCAATGTTCATATCCACTATCAAGCAAGTCTAGGACTAAACACATTAATTGACTAATGATTGAAAAACTGATGTAATTGTTACAGTGACATTCGACGGTGAGACCATAGAAGGTGCGCCGCCACTATGGTGTGCCGCTGCAGCAGGCCACCTCCCCTTAGTCAAGCTATTAGTTCGAGCTGGAGCCAATGTCAACTCCACCACAAGAACACATAGTACACCACTCAGGGCTGCCTGCTTCGACGGCCATTATGATATCGTTAAGTTCCTAGTCGAAAATGGCGCCGGTGAGTACAAAACTTCCTTCTTCACACCCTATTTTAACTTTAGTTGGAGACAGATGCCAATGTCAACATGACATGAGTGAGGGTCACAGTCCATTTTGACTATAATTAATTCATAGTCGTAAAAGGTGACTGCGAGAATAGAATGCATGATCAATTCTTCGCACCATGTTAAGTTCTTTATGTCGTTTGTTGTTGTATAAAGGAATTCAGTCCTAATACCATGAGAATGTAGAAATATCTATCTCTATTATACGAGAAGGCTGTATATGTTACGCTAGTCTTGCAAGCCTTATCACTTGAATTCGTACATAAAGTATTGATTTATTGATTAGAATCTTGTCTTTTTAATATTTATTTTAAGTTCAATACATCTTTATAACGGTAACCTTGTGAATATTTGGCAATTGGTAATCTATTAATTACTAATCAGAAAGAATTCAAATGCGCACATCATTTTTAGGTTATAACTGGCTGAATAGTTGTAATAGCTTGGCAGGGTCAAAGATTCAAATACTCTTTTGCTCTGAGTTTATAATCCAAGATTAAAATTATTTATCTTTTCTTCCAGACATAGAAATAGCGAACCGTCACGGGCACACATGCTTAATGATCGCCTGCTATAAAGGTCACATAAGAATTGCCAAATACCTCCTATCACTGAACGCCGATGTCAACAGAAAGAGTGTAAAAGGCAACACGGCGTTGCACGACTGTGCGGAAAGCGGGTCGCTGCATATACTCAAAATGCTCTTGGGACATGGCGCTACTATGGATGTTGATTCCTATGGTAAGATATTCATTGTATTTATTTTATGGAAGCATTTTGAAACCGTACAGCGCTGCTATTTTGGTCCTCTTCTCACGTCATGTAGTTTATTATGAGTATGTATAAACTAAACGAGCGATCAAGATCGAAATCGCCATGAACAATCACGCTTCATTTCGGAGACATCGTGTCGAGGACTGGAACTCAGTCATCCGTTTAGTTTTCTATAGACTAGAAATAAATGAATAGAAATTGAGTGTGTTATGGGTTGGGACACATTTAACATGTCTTTGCCGTTGAGTATGACATGGTTACTCACTGTGCAGTGCTCATAGCAAGTACCCTGTGACTGGCGTTGGCTACTGTAAGCTATGTTGACGAGTCATACTTTCAAAGACCTGTCCTTTAGTTTTTACAGTGTCCTACACATATTTAATTAGATGTATATAACTCTACTGTTCTTCTGTAGTGGCCGTTGTAAAATAATTGGTGGGATGGATCTGGATTTTCTACTCTACCGTGTTTAGCAACTTATATCTATTAATAAACATTTTAGTGAAATTGAGCGCAGCTGTGCATCGACTTGTTTACGCCATTTCAATGCAAAGATTTGTAGTTCCACGAAAATGTTCATTTCTGTAGGTTTATTACACTCTCCAGGAAGGGAAATTTTATGATTTCCTAAAAGAAGAAATAAACGCTTACAATATTTTTGTAATTTTCAGGTATGACGCCTCTTCTAGCCGCCTCTGTAACTGGCCACACACATATAGTAGAACACCTAATAAATGTAGAATATGGACTAGTGACGAGACAGCAGCGAATTGACGCTCTAGAACTGCTCGGTGCGACGTACGTCGATAAGCGACGCGATATGGTCGGAGCACTCGCGCTTTGGAAACGAGCCATGGAAGATAGGTGAGATACCACAACTTAGTTTTTTTTTTTTATTTTACTTCTGTTTTTCTGTTCTGGCCGAAAGGCAGACGCTTTCGGCCACAAATATCTACACCCCAAATCTCCCGTGGGAGCATAGAAGTCCTCTTCAGGGAATATCTACTGGAGAACGGACACCATCGTTTCTTGTACTTGACCATCATAGTGTTATCCGCAATCTGTATTATCTGCGCGCAATCTACATAGATTTAGTCGAAGGGTCGTTTGCTCCAAAACAGTTGTACTCCTAAGAAAGTAAAGACTTATAAATATTGTAAAATGCTATAATCAGATTTAACATATAATGTTATACATACATACATAGACTCACGCCTGTTTCCCAGAGGGGTAGGCAGAGATAACGGATTTTCCATTTGCCACGATCTTTGCACACGTCTTTTGCCTCGATTACTGTCATTATATTCTTCATACATGCTCGCCGGTTTCGGGTACTTCTGACCTGCCCTTTCTTGAGAACGTCTCCGATTTGGTCAGAGAATGTTCGACGAGGTCTTCCCCTTCCGGTTGTTCCATTCACACAGGCCAGGTATACTTCTTTGGTCAATCTTCTTTCATTCATCCTTTCTAAATGGCCAAACCAAAGATATTATACTATAACAAGATTGCGCACTCCAAGATTTAGTTCAAAGTAAAATGAACTCAAAGTCTTTAAGATACAGTCCATTTCTCTTTGTAGTGTACCAATAGGAAAAAACGGACCACTTGAGAGGCTCTCGTTTTGGAATCTGTCCCTGTCTAACAGATGGCCAGCCTAAAAATAACTTACTTGACGTATAAAATAGTAGAATTTTTGGTCAAACACCTAGGATTATGTTTTCATATAACTATAATTAAATAATTTTTATTTATATAAGACGTACACAACGTTTTTTTAAACTATGTCTTATTCTTTGATAGCTTTTTAAATACATTTAATTTGGGTTTAGTAAATTCAATAGCAGTATTTATAAGAAATGACGTTTACCACACTCAATTTGTAAACAAATATGGCGAATGTTTGTTTTGAAATTATTTATCGTATTGTGCTCCAATCCAGTTCCAATTTGCTTAAAAATGGTTTTTAACTTGTTGCGTAAAAGGGTGTAAAAGTGAGGGTCATCTGGGGAGTGGTATATCTTTTCACAAGTAATTGTTATCTTGTAATGTTTCTATATTTTGGCTAAGTTCAGCAACAGGGTAACCATTCGTTACGTATTTAATGGATCGTTTTTCTAGATTTCCCAAAAACGAGGAATTGAAACAAAAATTGATGAATATTGTTCCCGGTAAATAATAATCTGATATAGCAATTAACTGTTTTATTACAAATAACATTCACATTTGTTTAGAGTTTTTGCACATTGACACAAAATACTATTCCCCACTACCAGCCACTAAGCATACCTACTCGAGATTGTTGCCTCTTACAACAAACGATTTTTCTCTTACAACAAATGTATATTAAGTATTTTATACCTACGTAATAATTGTCTGCTGTGTGGTGACGGCGACAAATATCAGAATCAGAATATCATCACCCCATCTCATCCCGTGGGGGGCGTAGACGTCGACCCGAGGGAATATCTACCAGAGGACGGGAAGCAGCTTCCTTCTGAGTACTACGACCATCATACTGCGATCGCCAACCCGCCTGCCAAGCGTGGCGATTATGGCATATCCCCTCAAGATGATTCTTGAGGGAGGCTTGTCCAGCAGTGGACTTATTTAAGCTGTAATGATGATGATGATGATGAATAATTGTCTATTTCACTATATCTAACACTAAAACGAGGCTACTGTTTCCTCGTGTCAGTGTTTGTTATGAGTAAATAGGTAAGAAATAGACAATTGCTACACTCTTATTAATAACAAAAGATATAAAATTATCTCAGTTGTTTAGATTAAGCCACTTAGAAGATATTTTCAATTAAGGTAGTGAGTATAGTACTATCCGTGGAATAAATTAAAAAATCGGGCCTGTAGTCTATTAGTGTTACCTGATTTTCACAATCTAATCTATATTGAATATATGTATTACAATAATTATCCTAGAATACTATAGCCGACTGACACAAAACACTTGTTGCGAAAAAGAATATAAGTAAATAAAACATATAATATACTTGAAAACTATTTGGATACATTACTAATATATAATATTTGGAAAGTCTATTACCTTTGTCCAAAATATCTACCACTACTCACACTTACATTAGGCGGGAATTGTACTATAAATAATTATATAATTTCCAAACGTTTAAAAAATCTACAAATAATCTTGGTATAATTTAATTTATATTGCTTGCAGAGAGGCATACAAAATAAAGAAAGTATAAGTAACGAAAACATCTCGAATACGTATACCTAGGTATGCAGTGGGGCGAACAGTAACTTTAAAAGCACTGCACAGGTAGTATGATTATACTTCAAAAGTAAGTTTATTCATTCTCATAAAAACAAAATTTTAAATTTGGCGCGTTAAAACATTCGCATAATTCCACGACGCATGGTCACTCTATTAGAAGGAGATGCCATCCAAAACAGCTACTTCTTGCTCGGGCCGTTTTTGCTCCCTCAGTGCGCAATCTTGTTATATTATAATATCTTTGGGCCAAACCATCTCAGCATTCCTTTTTCAATATAATGTTATAATACATAAATAATAGTCACGAATGATTTTTAATTGCCGAGAATAATTTAGTTCCCTACCGCGAATATATTCAATGCTTTCCCTTAACAAATCATGCAATTCACGTTCTTCAATGTTTCGGTTAGTTTGTTAAATAATTGCCACACCGTATGACTGCACGGGTGGCGCTGTGGTCAATATATAATTATGTGGCCCGTATATAGTTATTCTGAGTTTGGATATGCTCTGTGTCCATGAATTCCATGTTTGTAGAGTCTCACGTGATATATAGGCAGTAGTTCAATAAAGAAAAATTGCGTTTCCCTTAGTTCTTGGACTTATGCTGTCCAATTTGTTTCTGCTCCTAAGGTCCTAGTTAAGTCCTTATAAATGAATTAGTTAACGGAAGTAGATATGGACTACTAAAAACGTATCGATGCGCCAGCTAAAGCCACGCGAAATGCCACTCGCGTTTTGGAAGCAAGCCATGGATGATACGTGCCGTAATTTATATAGGAAAGAGAATTACAGGTATTCGTAGTAAACATGCCTTAACAGACAATGTGAATAGTGATGATAGCTATTTAAAATAATACAACACAGAGACTTTGGTTTGTAAACTAGTGACGTTATGAATATAAATAAACTCTTTAGTGCGACAGAGAGCGATATTAACCGAGTGGATGAAATGTGAAGTCCAGCATGCATTAATAAAGATACATCGAAAGGTATGCTTTTGGGAGAATGCTACCGCGTTGGTAAAAACCCTAGGACTTGACCCTTAGGTAGCTGTAAACGGCAGCAACATTTAAGAGAGCGCAGCGTTTTTCCGCTTTATCAGCAGCTCTACTATCAAAATTTCATCCACCTTCAAGACTCTATGTGAAACTTATGAGCATAAGGTCGCCAGAGCTCATCGAAGAGTTAGGAAAGGTCACGTGAGTGGTGCCATTTGTGTCTTAAGCATCGTAAGTTACGGTATCCTGACCTTGTTTGCTAAGTTAGCGGTACAAAGAAAGAATTTAAAACAATTTCCTACAAAGCATAGCAAATAGAAAATTCGAGCTGTGTATAAATGGGAGTCCACTCTTGTGGCAGAGGATGTTGACAAGTGGTCTACGAGACAAAAGAAGAGAGCCTTAGACGGTCGAGCTTTATTTCCCAGATAAATTGTTTGACGAAAAGACACCAAATTCTAATTTACTTAATGGAAATCCAAATGCATCGCAATTCTATTTTATTTAATGGAAATCCACAAGCATTTTTCCAATGTCAAGTTAAGATTTTTATTTTGGAAAGGGTTTTTATAGATATTTGGGATAGTATATGGATTCGGCACGAATTCACAGAAAAAGAACATTTATCCTCATCAATGACATAATTCCAATGACATAGGTACTTGAGGACTGCAAGGCTTTACTATTTAATTTTAGCATAAATGGAATAAAATGAGAAATGTAAAGAAAATTTGATTCGGACACATTCTAGATTATGTGTATGCTTTGTTTTATAGGTTCCCGGCGGATGGTAGCGAGCCAATCCCGAAGCCAAAAGACATACCCCGTATAGAAGCGTATGACTATGCGGTGGAGCCGAGCAATGCGCAGCAACTAGAGGAAATACTAGCCGACCCCGATGCTATGAGGATGCAGGCTTTAGTCATTAGAGAGAGGATTTTAGGTGAGTAAACTTTGTTCTATATGTTGCGGTTTTTATTATGTGGGTCTCCTGGTTTTAAGTAGGGTTGTTCTTTGCAAATATTTATTAATGGACGTTACTGTGATTATCAACCTGGCCGTGTTAATTATAAATAACGCCGCTTTGGTGGAGTACTTCGTGTGGCGGGTGTCTTCCCCATTCCCAGCAAGTCACATGGATATCTAGCGACAGCCAATTCTGTGCAAAAATTGTCTTTGCAATCATGCTAAAACTTATCTCAACGATACGTAACATGAGTTTGGTATCAATAATTATTTTGCAAAATACGCTGTTTTACCCTTCTGTAAAATACGTAACAGAGGGTGCAGTGTTCCGGGAAGCGCGTCCCCGACATGCGTTTCTACCACAAAAATACCACAAAAAAATGAAAAAATAAACAGCCTATACCCATAGATTAGTTAATACTACTATAAATAAAATAATAGATACTTTTAGATCAAAAACGGCAGTGCAAAATGAGCACTTAAAGCGCCCGCCTTATTATTGCTGATTTAATATTTATTTCATTTCTTTTCCAATATGTGAAGTGATGTATATATATTAGGAACAGATAACAGCCAAACCACTTATAGCTGAAGGTCTATTTTGGACTCGATCGCCGCACAGCACAACTATTTGTGTGGCCCATATATGGTTTAGAAAGGTTTGGAAAGTATACTTTGTGATTCTTATTTGGAGACAAATAAGAAACACAAAGTGTACATTAAAAAAAAAACCTATCGCATGCGGTTGTGACGTAATGATATAAACTTTAGGAACGCTTTACCGGTCCGTTTTCATCGCGAAATTTGTACGTGATGCCAAGTATAGGTTTACGGGTCGCTTTATAGGGTTCCGTAGCCAAATGGCAAAAAACGGAACCCTTATAGATTCTTCATGTCTGTCTGTCTGTCCGTATGTCACAGCCACTTTTTTCCGAAACTATAAGAGCTGTACTGCTGAAACTTGGCAAGTAAATGTATTCTGTTAACCGCATTAAGATTTTTACACAAAATTAGAAAAAGAACAACAATTTTGGGGGGTCGCTATACATAGAACTGAAACTCAATTTTTTTTTATCGTACCCATACATGTGGGGTGTCTATGGATAGGTCTTCAAAAATGATATTGAGGTTCCTAATATCATTTTTTTTAACTAAATAGTTTGCGCGAGAGACACTTCCAAAGTGGTAAAATGAGTGTCCCCCCCCCCCCCCCCCCTGTAATTTCTAAAATAAGAGAATGATAAAACTAAAAAAAAAATATGATGTACATTACCATGGAAACTAACAACGAAAATTGGTTTGAACGAGATCTAGCTCGTAGTTTTATTTTAATACGTCATAAACCGCAATTTGCTTTCATTTAATCAATTGAAATACTTGCTGGTACGGAACCCTTAATGTGCGAGTACGACTCGCACTTGGCCGGTTTTTATTAGAATCATCTTGGACTTCTCCTGTATAATGTATGCGTGTCGTGGCTCCAGGGCCGGCGCACCCCGACACGTCGTACTACGTGCGCTACCGCGGCGCGGTGTACGCGGACGCGGGCCGCTTCGCGCGCTGCCGCCAGCTGTGGCACCACGCGCTGGACATGCAGCGCGCCGTGCTGCCGCCGCTGTCGCCGCTCACGCAGTCCAGCCTGTACAGCTTCGCCGAGCTCTTCTCCTACATGCTGCTGGAGCGGGCGCGGCCCCCGCTCAGAGGTACACATCAACTACTTACTTATCGTAGGCGGGCCTGTTGGCGTGGTTGGCATATGCTTGCTTTTCACGTCGGAGGAAGTGGTTTCGATTCCCACCAGGACAGATATTTGTGTGCATGAACATGTCTGTTGGTCCTGAGTAGTGCTGAAAATGACTAAAGTGACTGACTGTCATTTACGGTCAAATTAGTCAAAAATGGTCATTAACTGTCAAAAATTGTCATTTTCATTCAATTTGATTTCAGTAATATTTTAGTAGCTTTTAAGTGTTTGTTGTTGATAAAAGTCTACAACTTCTAAATTGATACAAAAAAGTGATTTTTATGACTTCTAGTATTAATATATAGGGTTAATCATTTTACATTTCTAATCAACGAACGCATTTAAGACAAAATGGCAACGTCGCATCGCCTCGCGCATCATCTTTGATGTCGTCTCATGATATAATAGAAAATAAAAAGTTGCTTCATTTAAACTTGCATATAAATTGGGTACCTAAATAAATAAATAATTGGGTGGTAGTCGAGAATATACAATAATATTTGAGTAAAATTGCCTGAATTTGACAGTAAAAGACCGGTCATTTAAGGTTTATGACAATTGTGACTAGTCATATTCAGTCATTTTACATCTCTAGTCTTGAGTCTGGGTGTAATTATGCATATAAGTATTGGGTGTAATTATTTAAATAAGTATGTATTTACAAAAGAAAAGTAGTCTTTATCTATAGTTATCTGGTGGTATATACAGTCGTGGTCAACTAATAATTAGGGACATTCAAGATAGTGAAGGGCTATAACCGGTTATGTACATATAAATATAAAACCCTATTGATTTCTCAGCACCTATTATTTGCATAATGTGGTCCGATTATTATGCTATAAATGGCTGTAAATAATAGATTAAAAAATAGAAAAAGTATTTAATATCAAAGATTAAACATGTATTAAATATTAAGGTACAATTCTGTACAAGTACAAGCTCCATTTTATTACTTGTAAAATCAGTACCCAGTAGCAGTCTCGGTACAATAGCAGTCTCAGTACTCGGTTGTAGTCTTTGACAACAGTTTTTAACTGAAAAAGACTAACCGAGACCGACAGCTTAATGTGCCCTCCGAAGCACGGAGACGCTCAGAAATTAAACCAATTCGGTGGTCACCCATCTATGGACTGACGGCGAGCCTAGTTGTTTAACCTCGTCGGTCACTTACGGACCGTTGAGAGCATCTAACTATGAGCTACATCAACAAACACAGTCAACATAGGTGATGTCTTTACCACTAAACACCGAATCAATTTCAAAGATGCTCCATACTTTGAACTCGATTTTTAAGTTAGATATCGAAGTGAACTTTTTTATGTAATTTCGTCTTTGTAGTTCCATTTAAGTTGAGTACAAATGAGGATAGTTATACATCTATATCTCGAGCAATTACTAGCTAGACTATAACAGGGGCAGAGATGTACGGAGCAAGTTATTAGAAAAATTCATAACGCTTTGGTAGGATTGTATTAGATATATGTTCCGTCATTGTCATTGTATACATTTAAGTTTGTTGCAAATGTTCCTAATTGTATATCAGAGATACATACTTTCCGAGGCTCCTAACCAGGGGAAACAATATACGCACGCAGAAAAATGAAGAGATTATTTCAACTTGAGTTTTCCATCAAGCCCTTTAGAATACGCAACGCCCCAATTCCTAGGAAGTGGAAGAAGTGCCCGTGTATGTCACCGATAGAACTTACATTTGGCCCTGCCAACGGATCAGGCAATTTCATTAAAAAGAATTCCTACTGAGTTTTCGGGCAGTGTTTCTCAGTAGCTGCAACATCATGCACTGCACGGTAGTGTAAAAAAATAGACGATTCCACACAAATTTAATATTTTAACGGAATAAATGATGAATTGAATTGAACAGTCCTTTACATGTCTCACGTAAATGTGCGTGATTCGTCATTTTGATTACCTATTTTGCTCTAATTCTAATAATTTTATTCTTTATAGGTCGCATAGTCCCACCAGTGACCTTCGAAGATATAGAGCCCGTATTCAGGAAAGCATTATCTGAGATCGATAGAGGCATGGAACTGCTCGACTCCAAACTGAGTATTGACAGAGAACAAACGTTGAGCACTCTGCAAAGGGTGCTGGTAATATCGCTACACCTCGCAGCGCTAATGGCCAGGTTATTAGAGGAACCGGAATGTACGGAAGAAGTGTCCAGGAAGATTCATAAGGCTGTGTACTCGCTTGTTAAGTTAGATATTAAGGTGAGTGTTTTATTCATGTTATACTTATTTTTATTTATTTTTTATTCAGTAAACATACAGTCTCATACAAATATTTTACATTGAAATATCTTATATAGTTATAAACTAAGAGTTCCATATCAGTTTTATTTTCACGGTACGGTTGTGCAATAAAAGCTATAGTATACCTTCGCATTTGTACATAACAAAAGTAGTAGGTACAATTAATGACAATAATTATTGTCCAAAAGCAGATTACTTATCTTAGATTTAAACATAGTTAATGTATTGCTAAATATATCAATATCTGTAAATTCTTTATTGTATGTGTCAACATTACGTCTTAAAAAGTTATTGCTGGTGTAAACTGTTTTATACATAAGGGCAGAAAAACATTTTTAGATCGTGAGCCAGGTCTGGGTATTCTTAAACTAATTTTCTCTAAAATGTAAGAATGACAATCGTGGAGATCTTTGCGGGAGGCTTGGTCTGGGCTCTAAAATCCGGGGTTTTCTCGCGTCTTGTCCTGATTTCCAAATTTTAGAGGTGGCAACAACAACATTATACACCATTATCGGTAGTTATTACATTGACTATCACATGTAGAATATACAAACGAGATGTGTTACTGTTGCTTAATAAATGTGAAAGTGCTTACAAGATCTGATTTTATTGAATGCATTGCCCAGGTACGCCAGGGCCGCTCAGCGTTGCACGTGGCGTGCTCGGCGGAAGGAGCGCGGGGACGCGGCGCCCGCGCCTGGCTGCCCGCCGCCGGCGACGCGCAGCCCTGCCAGGCGCACCTCGTCGCACTCATGCTCAGGCTCGGCGCGCTGCCCGACGCCAGGGATGCGGACGGGAACACACCGCTACACCTCGTGTGCAAGGTAACTACAGCGGGACTAAGGCGCGCCGGGCTGCCCGCCGCCGGCGACGCGCAGCCCTGCCAGGCGCACCTCGTCGCACTCATGCTCAGGCTCGGCGCGCTGCCCGACGCCAGGGATGCGGACGGGAACACACCGCTACACCTCGTGTGCAAGGTAACTACAGCGGGACTAAGGCGCGCCGGGCTGCCCGCCGCCGGCGACGCGCAGCCCTGCCAGGCGCACCTCGTCGCACTCATGCTCAGGCTCGGCGCGCTGCCCGACGCCAGGGATGCGGACGGGAACACACCGCTACACCTCGTGTGCAAGGTAACTACAGCGGGACTAAGGCGCGCCGGGCTGCCCGCCGCCGGCGACGCGCAGCCCTGCCAGGCGCACCTCGTCGCACTCATGCTCAGGCTCGGCGCGCTGCCCGACGCCAGGGATGCGGACGGGAACACACCGCTACACCTCGTGTGCAAGGTAACTACAGCGGGACTAAGGCGCGCCGGGCTGCCCGCCGCCGGCGACGCGCAGCCCTGCCAGGCGCACCTCGTCGCACTCATGCTCAGGCTCGGCGCGCTGCCCGACGCCAGGGATGCGGACGGGAACACACCGCTACACCTCGTGTGCAAGGTAACTACAGCGGGACTAAGGCGCGCCGGGCTGCCCGCCGCCGGCGACGCGCAGCCCTGCCAGGCGCACCTCGTCGCACTCATGCTCAGGCTCGGCGCGCTGCCCGACGCCAGGGATGCGGACGGGAACACACCGCTACACCTCGTGTGCAAGGTAACTACAGCGGGACTAAGGCGCGCCGGGCTGCCCGCCGCCGGCGACGCGCAGCCCTGCCAGGCGCACCTCGTCGCACTCATGCTCAGGCTCGGCGCGCTGCCCGACGCCAGGGATGCGGACGGGAACACACCGCTACACCTCGTGTGCAAGGTAACTACAGCGGGACTAAGGCGCGCCGGGCTGCCCGCCGCCGGCGACGCGCAGCCCTGCCAGGCGCACCTCGTCGCACTCATGCTCAGGCTCGGCGCGCTGCCCGACGCCAGGGATGCGGACGGGAACACACCGCTACACCTCGTGTGCAAGGTAACTACAGCGGGACTAAGGCGCGCCGGGCTGCCCGCCGCCGGCGACGCGCAGCCCTGCCAGGCGCACCTCGTCGCACTCATGCTCAGGCTCGGCGCGCTGCCCGACGCCAGGGATGCGGACGGGAACACACCGCTACACCTCGTGTGCAAGGTAACTACAGCGGGACTAAGGCGCGCCGGGCTGCCCGCCGCCGGCGACGCGCAGCCCTGCCAGGCGCACCTCGTCGCACTCATTTTTTTTTTTTTTTTTTTTATTTACATATATTTTTTTACAATTGTATAACATATAAGTAATCTCGCCAAACTGTTACGTTTAATGGCGAGTAACGCGCTCTTGTAGTACAATAAATCTTAACCTACATACATCTACATTTTAATTTTACATATTTAGGACATACTTAAGGCTAGGTACATTTGACAGACCCATCGTCTGTAGGCATGAACAATGCCTCAGGTCTCAGATGACCCCTCTCCACCATCGAGAAGTAAATCCCTCAATTTTAATTTTAAACTACTAATACTTATTTTAGGTGTTTGTCTCAATATCGGTAATTTATTGAAAATATGTGGTATTAAAAATTTTGTAGTTCGTTTTCCATAATAATTGGTCACCTTTGGTTGAACGAGATTTTTATTTATAACTCTCCTTGTATTATATTTATTTTCAACAGGAGTTTTATACGTCTCGCTATAATAATATTCTAATGCTATCAAATAATTTATTTTAGTATCTACTGGCAATAGTTTACAAATAGGGAATAATTTGTCGTAGTCCTGATTACATTTTTGTTTTACTTTATTACTAACTAGGAATTTAATTAATCTTAACTGTAAATTTTTTATCTCATTTAAATATGTTTTGAATGTTCTTCCATAAACAATTAAACAGTAACTTATAAGTGATTCGGCCAATGCGTAATATACGACTCGCAACGTATGTTTATTTAATATTCGGTTCAGTTGGTAAAACTTCCCTAATACGGACCTTAGTCGGTTACAAGTATGTGCGACGTGAATTTTCCAATTAAAGTTTGTGTCAATAGTAAGGCCAAGGTATTTAAATCTTTCAGCATATTCTATCTCACTACAGGTGCAGCTGATTTTATTATTATGAAGACACTCGTATGTATGGCCAATTACTGTCAGGTCCTCTTTTTGAGTACTCTTAGCTCGATGGTTATATGGCGAGTGTATATGCATGCACTTAGTTTTTGACAGGTTTAATATGATCCCGTTGTCGTGGGCCCATTTGGTGATATTTTCAAAATCTTCCTCTATATTTTTTTTTACTTCCGATATATTCCTTGAGCCGTATACTATTAAAATATCGTCTGCATATACATACACCCGACACTTATTTACAATATTTGACACACTGTTCACATGCATCACGTAACCGACCGACCCGAACACTGAACCGGTCGGCACACCTAACTGCACAGATGCCGCGTCGCCAGTCTCTCCTGCAATGGTCGTACGTATTTTCCTATTAAACAGGTAGTTTTTGAACCAGTTATTAGTGGGTCCACGTATCCCACATTCATCCATAGCCTGTAATAATGTGTCGTGATCCAGTGTGTCAAATGCTTTTTTGTAATCAATAAAAAGTGAGATCAGTTGTTTACCAGAGTCTAATGATTCATTAACATAGTCCGCAAAGTCCGTCAAAGCCGAGACAGTACTACGTCCTTTCCGAAAGCCATGCTGACTGTCTGAAAGAATATTATTACTCTCTAAAAATTTACTAATTTGGCCTACAATATTTTTTTCTATAATTTTATCAATAACCGATAGAATGGCTATCGGCCTGTAATTGACATATTCTAAGTGACTACCAGACTTATAAAGGGGGCGTATTAGTGCGATTTTTAATTCATTGGGATATAAGCCGTTGGTTAAGCACATATTCATGAATTTTGCTATAATAGGACTTAATTGTTTTCGCACGTATTTAATATCTTTTACCCTTATCCCATCGAATCCAGGTGCTTTTTCACATGATAGCAGAGTAATATTTTTTTCTATTTCCACTGGCGTTACTGATTTATATCTGAAGGAAACATTACTTGGCTTCACATAATTATGTCTGTCTAGAAATTTAACGCTACATGTATGTTTAATACTTTGTATTTCTTCAGTAAAAGTTTTTGAAAAATTTGTACAAATTTGACTAATACTTTCCGTTTTACCTAAATATCTAAGTATCACATTATCAAGACTAGTTTTGTTGTGACCCAGCCACATATTAATATTTGACCAAATTTTCCTAAAATCTCCATTACATTCTTTTATTTGTAATTGTCTATATTTATTTTTCGCCTCGTTTACTAGCTTATTAATCTTATTTCTAAATTTTGTGTATTCTAATCGTTTGTTCATATTCTTTGGGTCGGATCTCCATATTCTAAATAAATAATCCCTACGGTTTAACATTCTTAACAGATAATTATCTATCCATGGCTCTTTTTTCCTTTTATTTTTCTTTTTGACCACAACGGTACTTTCCTTATATATCTCGTTGAACACTGTACATAATGTCTGAAACAAAGTTAACGGGCACGCTATTTCAAGCAGTTGCGTCCAGTCATAAGCATGAAGTTTCTGTTTAACTTTCTCGTCACTTATAATTTCTCTCATACAGCTACAGCTGTCCCGTTTTGTATCTGTGCTATAATAACTTCCTCGCAAGTCTAGCACTATTCCAACGGCGTGATGATCAGAGATGTGTGTTTCCAGTACGTACGACAAGGCGCCAAACTCGCTGCATCCCGCTCTCACCCATACGTGATCCAATGTTGATGTTTCAAGCCGGCCGTCCACGATCGCTTCTCGTGTTATCTCTGAACTCGGTATAGCACACTGTAGGCCGTAACTACACAAGGTGTTTTTGTATTTTCTAGTACTTGGGTTTTCGGTGGCATACGAGATGTCTATATTGGTGTCGCCAATCACAAGAACGTTATCTTTGGCTGAGACTGATTTTAGGGTAGTTTCCAACTCGTCCACAAATTGGGATTTATTTGTGTTAGGTGGTCTATATACAGCAATTATATGTGTATTTCTTGATTTTGTTTTTAGTTGTCCATGGATCATTTCCAGGGTAGCAGTTCGCACTGTTTGAGCTTCAAAATTAAGTCCATGTTTTACATATATTAATATACCTGCATCCAAGAGGAGAGGAGGAGAGAAAATTCCAGAGGAGGGAATTTTCTCTCGTAAGGATAAATGTATTATATCCGAATATATTATAAAAGGATAGTTCTTCCTTCTTAATATTTATTTCACTTAATATTATAAAATCGATTTATATTTGTTTTCTTGTAACAAAACTTGTAATTCGTTGAAATATTTTCTAAGTGACCTTATATTTAGATGAAAAATGTGTGTGTGGCCTTTAGTTTCGTCCAGTTCCTTGCTTAATTGTTTTATATCGTAGTATCTTTTGTATTCAACATCGGTGGATAAACAATCTATTTGGTCGAATGTTAACGATAAAATTCACGTAGTGTGTACTCGCCGCGCTATGTACGCATAGATATTTACTTTAAATCTTGAAATTGTTTTAAGTCATCTTCCGATTTGATGTTATAAATCTTTTTCTCAGTGTCATTTTTTTTTACTAAAATACTGTTGTTTTGAACCCAGATATATTTAAAACCTTTTTGTTTTAGATCATTTCGTACGATCCACAGTAATTGCCGTTTATACTTCGGCAAATCCTCATTAATATAAATGCGTTTCTCACTGCCGTTACCATATACTTTGTTATTTGTTAACGTCTTATTATTTTTTTTTGCTAACATCCATCCATTGCGGGCACTTCTGGATCGTAGCGTGACAAGAATAGTCCTAGGCCTGTCCCCATCCGGTTTTTCCTGACCTACCCTCTGTGCATCTTGAATATCATGTGGGTCCAAATCAAGTTTTTGTGCTAGTTTTGCTATCACTATTTTGGTATTCTCGTTCTTTTCCATCTCTAATCCGTGTATTTCCAAGTTTTTTTCTTTTTCTCGTAGCTCCAATTCCTGCACCCTTTCTTCCAGGGCCTTATTATATTTTTCAAGATAAACGTTTCTTTGTTCTATTGATTTGATTTTCTTTTTAGATTCCTCTTTGTATTCTATCAAAGACTGATACATTTTGGCATAAAATTCGACGCTTTTAGTGAGGTCGTCAATTTTTTTTTCGAAGTTGTAAAGTATCTCCAGCTTTCTATTGACTTCAGCTAGGACCTTCTCGCCTGATGATTCATCGAGATTCACCATGATTTTCGGGTCTAACACTGGCTGAATGGGACTCGTTTTGGATTTATAACAGCTATCACAAATTTCCGTTTGCAGGAAGTGTTTATTACTCTGCTGCACACACTTTTTGTGGAAGATTGTCTCACATCCACCTTTACACTTCACAATATCATCTTTGGTTACTGACACAAATAGTTTGCACTTTTTGCATTGAACCATTTTTTTTTTTAATTTGTAGTAGTAGTAGGTACACACGTTTACTATGACACGACCGTACGCAGAGCGCGCGCGCACCGAACTGAGGCTCGGCTCATGCTCAGGCTCGGCGCGCTGCCCGACGCCAGGGATGCGGACGGGAACACACCGCTACACCTCGTGTGCAAGGTAACTACAGCGGGACTAAGGCGCGCCGGGCTGCCCGCCGCCGGCGACGCGCAGCCCTGCCAGGCGCACCTCGTCGCACTCATGCTCAGGCTCGGCGCGCTGCCCGACGCCAGGGATGCGGACGGGAACACACCGCTACACCTCGTGTGCAAGGTAACTACAGCGGGACTAAGGCGCGCCGGGCTGCCCGCCGCCGGCGACGCGCAGCCCTGCCAGGCGCACCTCGTCGCACTCATGCTCAGGCTCGGCGCGCTGCCCGACGCCAGGGATGCGGACGGGAACACACCGCTACACCTCGTGTGCAAGGTAACTACAGCGGGACTAAGGCGCGCCGGGCTGCCCGCCGCCGGCGACGCGCAGCCCTGCCAGGCGCACCTCGTCGCACTCATGCTCAGGCTCGGCGCGCTGCCCGACGCCAGGGATGCGGACGGGAACACACCGCTACACCTCGTGTGCAAGGTAACTACAGCGGGACTAAGGCGCGCCGGGCTGCCCGCCGCCGGCGACGCGCAGCCCTGCCAGGCGCACCTCGTCGCACTCATGCTCAGGCTCGGCGCGCTGCCCGACGCCAGGGATGCGGACGGGAACACACCGCTACACCTCGTGTGCAAGGTAACTACAGCGGGACTAAGGCGCGCCGGGCTGCCCGCCGCCGGCGACGCGCAGCCCTGCCAGGCGCACCTCGTCGCACTCATGCTCAGGCTCGGCGCGCTGCCCGACGCCAGGGATGCGGACGGGAACACACCGCTACACCTCGTGTGCAAGGTAACTACAGCGGGACTAAGGCGCGCCGGGCTGCCCGCCGCCGGCGACGCGCAGCCCTGCCAGGCGCACCTCGTCGCACTCATGCTCAGGCTCGGCGCGCTGCCCGACGCCAGGGATGCGGACGGGAACACACCGCTACACCTCGTGTGCAAGGTAACTACAGCGGGACTAAGGCGCGCCGGGCTGCCCGCCGCCGGCGACGCGCAGCCCTGCCAGGCGCACCTCGTCGCACTCATGCTCAGGCTCGGCGCGCTGCCCGACGCCAGGGATGCGGACGGGAACACACCGCTACACCTCGTGTGCAAGGTAACTACAGCGGGACTAAGGCGCGCCGGGCTGCCCGCCGCCGGCGAATGTTGCCAAATATCTAATCTCACATTCGGTGTACACTTTTAGAACCATTACTTCATGGTACCACATGTGGAACTCATGTTTCACTACTCGAACCCCATTGTAAGATAGTTTATACAAAAATTTGCAAGGACATTACAGTCCATTGCATTTGAAAAATTAAATTGTGACGCCTTTAGTAATAAAAATATTTATCTTTTTTCAGTTAAATCCTTGTCCAGCGGAAGTAGTGCGCGAGCTCCTTAATCACGGAGCCCATATCGACACGGTCAACTACGAGGGCGAGACGCCTGAAGAAATTCTCAAATCCACTCAACAGAGCCTCACAGCCATAGTCAACCCTCTCAAGTACACCACCCTCAAGTGTCTCGCCGCCCGTACTGTCAAGAACTACAAGCTACCCTATCGGCATGTGGTGCCGCAGTGTGTACACTCCACCATCATCACCCACTGAAGTCACAAGTATCAAGTAAGGCACGTCCTTCAATATCAGCAGCAGATTTCAAAGAATGCAGCGGTTCAGTTATACAACGCTCGACCATATTTGATACTTTTAACGTGAGGTATATGTACGACTCATTTAAAGTGTGAATCCTGATGCTAAAAGTATCATTTGTATAAATCAAGCTTCTCTTATAAAGGACGGGACCCGGATCTCACTTATTCCTCAATGTCCTTTTAAAATGCATTTCATAGGAAGCAATATGACATCGAAACACTCCTAACCGGAGACCAAAAGCGCTGTGATTGGGAAACACGTAACATTAAGCAATAACAACCTCAAAAAGATGTATATGGAGTAGATTTACTGCGTAGAAGCTTGATAGAACTATTCTAGTGAAGTAAAACAGTTTTGTTACACAATTTTAAACCATTGATTTTAATGATTATATTTGGAATTGATGACGTTTGATACGTCATTGACACATGTCAAAGCAATTGACAGGTACTAATTGATTTTGATACTTGTAATTTTATTTGATATACCATTTTTTATTGGAGCAATCAGTGTAGGTATACTTTAGGATATTTTTGAGGCTACTTTATTATTTTTTAAAGTTTTGTTATACCACCGGGTTGTAAACTGCCATATATATTCAGACTACTGAAAATTTCTTCGAGTTTGTACTAAAATTACACTAAAATGCCTGTTAACCAACATTGCTTTATGCCCTATTTAAAGTGTAGTATGGTTATTTGTATTTTATCACAATTTTAATATAAACTAGACTTATATAAGCTCGATGTCTCGGTATTTTTAAATTTGGTAGCTTCGTCAAAATTAGTAATAAATATAAATAACTTTAAAAAAATTTGAAGCAATCTAATTTTTTACTTATGTTTTGGTATGTACTTGAAGTCTTATGATAATTTTTATGTATAAATTTAATGAATATAATTTAATATATGTCTCCAGAATCCTTCGTCCCTTTTCGAACTAATTGTATTTGTGTTATTTATGTCGACTATTAAAGTTGTAACGTCGCCCATATTCGGTAGATTCTTAAAGTATCTAGAAATTAAATTTCTGTGCTGTGCTGTTCGTGATTTGAATAGAGATAATGTACAATGAATAAGTGGAAATTGATGTCTTAAATAGATATACATATATGGTATATAATATAGTAATATATATATTTATGTAACTGTTTTAATGTTGGTATTATATATGGGTAGAAGGATAAAAACATCTAAAAGTTTCGTGGCCGCTTTTATTATTATAATTATCTCATGTCACAAATTTAATTTAGTATTTTATTATATTGTTTTGAAGCTCAAATCTATCATATTATTTTTTTCACATAATCCCTTGTTATACCCATTTAATCATTAAAGAAATGAAAGAAAGTTATTTTAATTATAACAATTCATTCTAGAAGACAATATTCTTGCCTATCTCAAGTTTACTACCATACTATCTCAAATGTTTTAAATATCACCCTGGCGATTTTTATTATCTGTGAGAAGGGCGATTTTTTATACTAAAGATTGCTAATGAGTTAATGGAGTTTGCCACCAAGTGATAATAATATTTAAATGTTTCTGTTGACAAGTACTGGGCTCGCAGCCGGACTAGAGTCCATAATCACCATAAGTTCGTGTGTTACGACCCCCTCTAGTCCTATTATACTTAGTTATCTACATTCTGCATAACTTAGGTGTTCACATATGACATATGCTACATTATTGGTGGATGTAGATACGCTTGACGCATATATCATTGTAAAAACAAATTAGAAATTAAGTAGGCATATTAGAAATTAATGGAGATACGTATAAATTGGTATTGTATATTAGCCGAATGGGTAAAAGAAGTTAAAACTATTAGTACTGAATTATATAGAAATATATGTTGAATATGTTTGTAACTACGGCATTAATTGCTACATTGTGTGTATTTCCTCATAGTATGTTATAAATTTAGTAATATCGCGTGATTATATGCTAGTTATTTTTTGAAATTAATAAAATGCTTTAAAATTATCTATGGATTTTTGTTAAGATATTTCTTTTGGTGCAACTTCAACCACCGTGCGTCAAAATTTGTAAAAATACAGCAAAAAATTTTAGGTTTGTATTTTCTATATTTTTACATATTTTTTTACCAATTCAATATGTTATTCACCTCAATTCCAGTGCATGAAACGGTTAGTTATAAAGATGTCCGTGGCTGCGCCGCTCTCCGCGATCGAATAGCGCGGCCATATTCAAATCCTTATAACTTTTTAACCATAATTTTGACAAATTTATGGTTTTGGGAATCAACGTTGACAAATCATTACAAAGCCTTGGCATGCCTTTATTTTCTTAATTTTGTTGTGGCCGTGCGGCGAAACGCACACGGTATGACATGGCAACCTTCAAGAAGAGAGCCTATTCCTTTCTTAAAGGTCGGCAACGTACTTGCGGGCCCTCTGGTGTGGCGAGTGTCCATGGGCGGCGGTGATCACTTACCATCAGGTGACCCATTTGCTTTGCTATTATACAAGGTGTAACATAAACAGTGAACGTAACTTAAGGAGAGCTAAGTATGATGATAAACTAATTAAACTATAGTGTATACAATCGTTTATTGAACTTTTGACAGATCACGCACAAAGTTTTGTAGTAATTTTTGATACAACAGGGAATACTGTACGCGTCCAGTGCCGCCGTTTAATAATCGATAAAAATTACGAAATTATCGATTAAATAATGAGTGTGTAAAATCGATTAAACTTCTTCATGAAAACAATCGATCGATAAAAGAAATCGAATTGGTAACGGGTCAGGGTATCACTATTTGATTAAGTATTAGAGCTGTCAAAAGTTAAATGAACGATTGGAAAGGATATAAACCAGATTGTGAAACACAAAAGAAATTGTTTTGGTGCCCCGTACAAAATGCATTATGTTTCTTTTCTTTGTTTATGTGCTGCACTTTGTTCAGATTCATTGGAAAATTGAGCTCCTTTACCTACATCCATTATTTTTTATCTTGTAGAAAAAGAATAACGAACATCAACATAACGAGCAAAATACACCAAATCATATTAATCTTTTGACCGCCAGAAGGAAATCGCCGTACACCCAGGGCCAAGCCACAACTTCAATGAAAATAGGTACAAAATAAAGGATTCCAATAGTTCTATATGTCATTTGATTTGCGTTCACTGCATTTGATACATATTTGTGACTTTGGGGTACAGGGTAAGTTTTCGACTGTCACGTATTTGTGATAAAGCAGTCTATAAGGTTAACATTCCATACAAGAATAAAGATCAGGTGAGATAGTTTTCTATTAGTAGCGATTTTTCGTTTTTTACGGTTTAAGACATTTATTTCTCAAGACAGAATACATTTCACTTATTATTGAGAAATATAAGTATGTGGAACAGACATTAAAACTATAATAATATAAAATTAGATATATTGTGTTAGTAATTGCATAAATTACTAACACAAATTGTGTGTCATTTTTGTATTTCACACACTTTCTTGATTTCTGTAAGTATCCTTCACTACATCTACAACACTGTGGTGATTCTGTACTTTTCATTCTATTGGGTAACCCACCACTCAAAATTTACTTTAACAGCATGTAGGAAGCTCCACTGATGAGTATATCTCTTCAATTACATAGATTTGAGGCGCGGTTAAGCAACTAGGCTCGCGGTCAGTCCATAGATGGGTGACCGCCAAAGTGGTTTAATTTGTGAGCGTCTCCGTGCTTCGGAGGGCACGTTAAACCGTCGGTCCCGGTTGTAGCCATTAGAGCCATTAGGCAAAGCTATATCAGAGGCCTACTGGGCGGCTTGAACAACTCTGACACCCGGGTAACCACTGCCCATACGATAAGCAAGCAAGCAACTTAGGCGGTGTACAGGACTGTTGTACTGACTAATATTGGGATAATGACTATTATTCTAATATTAGAAGTACCACTTTGTTTACGAACAGTTGATAAGCTCAATCGATGCCTCGGTCCATACACATTACCAAGTCTTTGTTACGTTAAAATAAGAACGTTTTTTGTAGTGCAGTTGTATATACTGATGTTGCGTTGACTTGTTGCAACTCTACAGGTTCTAGGAAAAGGAATATGATACCAAGGTTTTATAAACATAAACAAGAACACTTCTTTGTCGTTTCGTTTATTATAGCTAGTAAGAGTTAATAAAGTATTGTTTAATAATGTTTTTATAAACATTTGTTTACCCTTAACATAAAAATAGAAGTAAAGAATAATCATTATCGTGCATGCGCAGATGCACAATGGTATAAGAGTTGGCAGTATATTATTATACATTAAATATCTGCCGGTACAGTTGCTTCCAAAGTTTTTTTTGGTTTTTTCTTCAACATTTAGCGAACATCGTCCTTAGTTCAGGGGTTACATCGATAATTGTTTGAAGATCACGAAGCGACGTATCAGGAAACATCAACCACAGTCTCTTCGCGGTCACCAAGTTGGACTTCAGAACCTTCGCCATAGTTTCCCCATCAGCATTTTTTATTTTAGCCATTTTGAGAACGAGTTCAATTGGCATTTTTTTGAGTTGGAACTTTCTTAAGCCGCATATGAGAGGCCAGAAGGAAAACTGCTCGATCAAATGTTCTGTACCACTGATAGCTGAAAGATACATCTTGCTCTTGTCATTATTGTTGTTGTCCCATATGAGGCCTAATACTCTAGCCTCGCTGGACTGGATATTGGGGAACCTGTGCCGGTTCTCGTAAGCGTACGCAGCGACAAGGCCGGCTAGGCGGTTGTATGTGAACTCGAAGTCTTCCACTTTTACGCCTTTAGCCGTTTTCCTTATCATCAAAGGGGTACTGAAATAAAAGGTAATCATAAATATTCTTTACTAGCTGTGCCCCTTGGTTTTACCCGCGTTAAACTTTATAAATTATTGACTATGTGTTATTATTATTTATAAGCTATATTATTGCAAAGTTTCATTAAAATCCATTCAGTAGTTTTTACGTGAAAGAGTAACAAACATCGATCCACCCATCCATACTTACAAACTTTCGCGTTTATAATAGTAGTAGGATAGCTTTTTTCTGAATATGTCACTCGTTGAGAGTAAGCCAGTGACAAGTAATTTGATAAATCGGGGTAGGCACAATGTAATGAAGTTATTTACATATGAATTCAACAATATGCTGCGTTTTAAGTCAAAATCAAGTAGATAGTCAAGTCAAAGTACCTACTACCCCAGTAAACTGGTGGAGACTTTCATCACATAGTATTAATAACAATTTAATTTAATTCCAATTAACAAATATTATTTTATTATTAAGTATGTATTAAAATTTGCACGTCATATATTGATGACAGAATATGTAGAGCATAATTATGTAACACCAATATTACCATTTTCTAGCAAATAAATAATTCTGATTCTGATCATCATCATCACTACAATATATTTTTTGTAGTGTTGTATATTTGTGTTATTGCATCACAGTCACATATGTATATGTATTGTCTGTAATTCCATCGGTTGATCAAAGCAGTGCTATAGTAATGAACTCATTGTTATGTTTATAAAGCTGAGAGAGGCCTTTGATGACACAGATATACAATGTATGTCCGACCTAATATAAGTTGCGTATTATTGTTATCTACAATGTATGTATTGTTAGTTTAGTACGTACAAGTGGACGAAACTTATGGAGCTTAATTTGTCTATGTAACGGAACAAAGTTCAGTACATCAAAATGCAACATACACAAATATAGATTAACTTCATATATCTATATTAGATGTCGCGGCACGACACGGCGTGCTTCAGCCGCTCCAAGGACGCCTTGGTATGCCGTGGCTTCGCAGTTCGCGTTTACAAAGAGGCAAATATGTATTATTTAGATTTGATGTACTGGTGTCTACAACTGTTCAGTTGTTAGTGATATTTACGACTAAGTCACTGAATAAATGATATATCTTTTAGAAAACGAATGTTTCGAAACTTGCGTGCTTGAGAGTTCTCCAAAATGATGGGCTGCCAATCCGCATTAGGGCAGCGTGCTAGACTTTGGGTTATGCCATCTCATTGTAAGAGGAGCCCCTTGCCATGCAGTGGGACAGTAACGAGCTGCATTATTATCATTTCGTTACGAAGTGCTAATTCCACTTGCAATAGTAATAAAAACGCTAGATGCGTTTTTATAAGTAAATATTGATACCTACTTTGCCAGTTAAAGCGTTATGTATGATACCATTCAGTACTGTAGTAGAATTGTAAGTATTCTATGGTATCCCATCTTCACACATACATATGTGCTGTACTGTAATATAAGACGAACGACATATTCACGTTACGCGTCATAAATACTTACTTGCGCTCAAGATTCATCCCTTCGACAACAATTGAATGTCCATCAGGCACACTGTTTAGTTTCTGTCGCATCTCAAAGCCGTGCGACAATATTCTCTCCACATTGGTGTCAATGCGAAGAAATTCCGCATCCTTATACACATTGTAGAACATCGGCCCATTGAACGTGGTCCCAGGAGGGGGCCTCCTTTGCGCCGAGAAAGAAAAGTTTTCCATGTCGTCAATGGGATCGAATGAAGGAAGATTAGCTTCAAATACGTTAGGTTCCAGAGTCCCTGGAAATTCTTCTATAAATTCGTCAAAGTTTATAATCTCTGTAAAAAAAAGAACTAGTATAAATAAAAAATACTAATATTAAGTGGCAGTAACGTAAGAGAAATGGATTGGTCTAAAAATCGATGCTAAGTGTCGTGCTGTTACAGCTAGGAAGATACCAAGGACTTTGGGTTCGTTAAAGGAAATCTAAGCCTTAAACATTATTCTCCATCAAGTAGGTATATGAAATATTTAAAAAACCAAGCCGGGAGAAATTTCGATGTAGGTAGGGCAACATCTGAACATAACATCGTCCATTAAAATTATGCCATTGCGTTAAAAATTGAAAATTTATTTGACCTCACTATTTTGGAAAGTTTATCGTGATCTAATAATGATTTCGAACAATCAATTAGGACGGTGATACCAAAAATATATCAACCACCTTTGAAGGGCTTATCCCTAACACCAACACCAGCCAAACGATTGGATTGAAAGGTTGGGGCATTTTAAGTAAGTACTGTCAAACTAGAGAATCTACTTCTCTGGAACTGTTTTAAATGATAGGTTAACGTTACCAACCACCTTTAGAAGGGCGAATGACCATCACAAACACCAGCCAAGCGATTGGATGAAAAGGGCCAATGCCTTGGCCCTTTCCATTAAGCTATGTTGTCAAACTAGTGAAATTAGATTACTTCTCCGGAGTGGTTTGAGCGATTCTTAGCGTTATACGAATTACAGGTTTTCTTAAGTGCGTCAAATTGTACTTGGGAAAACGTGTAATTGGGCTTACTCCATTGATTGTACTAAGAACTCAAAATTGTATGTATCGTTGTTGGTTTTGTAAATAAATAAATAAAAAAAAACTAATTTTAATATCATTGCATTCCTTTCACACATCATCATCAGCCTGATATCGTCCACTGCTGGGCATAGGCCTCCCCCAAAGGTTTCTATGACGATGCCATGTCACCGCGCTCATAGATAATATACTTAACTAGCTAACCGCGCCGCGCCGCGCCGCGCCGCTTGGCATGTGGGTTGAAGACGCAGTTAGGTGGTATGCTATATGTATATGTATGTACTAGCACGGGTTGCGCTGATGCCCGACTACCGGGTTCGACACCCACAGGATGGTAGGAGGTGGCCCTGTTATTCTTTTTAAGCCGGAAACCGAGTAATTAATACCTACTGAGGGTGAACAAGCGACACGTAAAGATTTGATGACCAATTTACGGACAAATAGTTTCATTAGTTCGACAGTTCTTTCATGGAAAGTCATGCAACGAAATTTAAATTAGTATTTTTATTAATTTTGTCGGCTAATATACAAAATCGCTAGCATTGTCTATGCATTGCCTGCTAGAACCAAGATATTTTTGCTTTTCAAAATAACTATGCTAGACAGTAATATGAAATATTAGTATCTATTAAAATCGATGATGATATTCTACCCAATTGTTTATTAAGTTCTGTAACGTGATCTATAGATGTTGTCTTATTTATTGTGGACGCTAGCGGTTCAGTTTAGAAGAAGAGAGGGAGTTTATTTATGTACATTGTTTTTATAATAGTGATTTTACAGGTTAGCTTAATTAGGATTGCTTGAAAAATAGTTTAATACTTAAAAATATATGTTATTAAGGCTTTACCTTCACGTCGCGGTCGTCGATAGATTTTTTTAAATGTTGGTACCTTACAAATACGATATAAGTATTTTTTTTAAATACTGAACTAGTATGTAAACCTTTTTAGTGTTGACTTACACTAGTATTCTAGAACAGTATTATATTTCATAGACGGTTCGCTGACCTGACCCTGTGCGTTACCTGTTAGGAGTTAGGATCACTGACAATAGAGAACGTAAGTACACAATATAAAATTCACCTCTCGTAATGATGCCCTCTAGTCATATTTCATCCATGGCGGCCAGCTTTAATGGACCCATTAGCACAGAGTCATGCACTCGCTCTTCGCTCATCTCAAACTCTTGTGAAATAAAGAAGTACTAACAGTTAATAACGATGCTATTTTTGGAACATAAGATAACATGAAATGAGGGATCTCAAGTCAACCCGGGTCATAGATTATAAAAATGTTCTAGAATGGGGGTAGAATCGTAAAGCTTCAGTTCGAGTGACCCTAACCACTGGTAACCGCTTGAAGTGAGGTAAAGCTTAACGTTAATTCATTATATTAGCAGCTCGCCTATAAACTTTACTCTTCCATAGTTTTTAAAATTAAGAATATTCTGTGAGAAAGTTAGACAGAAGTGACTTCCTATACACCATTAGCTATCAATCAATTTGCAATTTATCTCACAACATTTTTTGGAGCATTAGAGGCTGTCAAGTCCTTAACATTTCGTTCCAAACATTCCTATTACCGTTAGTCCAAGTTAGTCCTCTCCGAGCTAAAACTACGTCGATCATGGTGACTAAGATGCATGTCTTTCGACAGCTTAAAGCTAAGCTAAGCTTAAATACAGAAAAACACAAGAGAGCGAGCAGGCTTGGTAGAAAGCGATATAGAAACATGGGACCTACCGCGTAAATCGTCAATAATCGTGATCTTGATCGATGTTTAAATAGTTGAAGGTTAAAAATGACTAAATCATGCGTTCAACGTTGAAAATCGATTCGATTGAACGAATGATTTCGTCATTTTTAAACTAAATCTATTTGAACGCTGATCATGATCACGTTAATCGGCGAATTAGGCGGTAGGTCTACAGGAGTCTTCGCACACACACGTGCGTGTATACACTTGTACACTATAATAGCTACGTTAGAGTTAACACAGTTTGCTATTGAAGGAAACTCTGCATTTTTAGGGTTCCGTAGCCAAATGGCAAAAAACGGAACCCTTATAGATTCGTCATGTCTGTCTGTCTGTCCGTCCGTATGTCACAGCCACTTTTTTCCGAAACTATAAGAGCTGTACTGCTCAAACTTGGTAAGTAGGTGTATTCTGTGAACCGCATTAAGATTTTTACACAAAAATAGAAAAAGAACAATAATTTCGCCATACATAGAACTGAGACTCAAAAAAAAATTGTTCATCGTACCCATACATGTGGGGTGTCTATGGATAGATCTTCAAAAATCATATTGAGGTTTCTAATATCATTTTTGTCTAAACTGAATAGTTTGCGCGAGAAACACTGCCAAAGTGGTAAAATGAGTGTCCAGGGGGGCCCTGTAACTTCTAAAATAAGAGAATGATAAAACTAAAAAAATATATGATGTACATTACCATAGAAACTAACAAGGAAAATTGGTTTGAACGAGATCTAGCAAGTACTTTTTTTTTAATACGTTATAAACCGTAATTTGCTTTCATTTAATCAACTGAAATACTTGCTGCTACGGAACCCTTCAAGTCCGACTCGCACTTGGCCGGTTTTTACTAGTTACTTATTGGCTTCTTCTTCTAAGTTCGTTCTAAATATTATACTGCACAAGTTTATGCGTCTACGCAGGTGCACTCTCTCTTACGCTCATGATTTGATGAAATGGGCTAGCTGACACAACTTGAGAGACGTCTAGTGGAACGATTGATGTAGCTGCTCTCCGAGACACTGAGTTGTAACACCGCCCACTGCATTGAGAATTTCTCTTGACAGCAAAATCCAAATTTCGCTTACTGGTCCATCCCAGGATTTGAACCCTGTCAGACAACAATTAGAAGTCCTTCTGGCCGAATTCCAGCAATCACAGCCAGTATAGACGGATTCTGCGTGACATACGTATATCTATTATAGAGTATAAATGCCGTGTGTGTACAAATACAGAACTCTTTTATTAAATCTTCAATGACATAATCCGCAGAATATATATAGACATATTTATCTCCTTGGAGGAGGCCTTTGTCCAGCCGTGGACGTCTTTCGGCTAATACGATGATGATGATAGACTACAATAACCTTCACCTTTAGCTACTATTTATTAAATTTAGAATATTTTATTTAATATAATTGAGTTCAAGATGACTCTGGGGCGACGAAATAAGCTAGGTCTCATGTCTGGTAACACCGTTTTCTATGAGTTAAGTGCTTAACCAGGTTTGTTTTCAACGTTGTGAAGAAGACTTCGATTTTTTAATCGATTGTTTTAAATAAATGCTGACGTCGTTCGTACTTTTTTAAATAGTACCTAACTTTAAAATAATCCTACAGTCAAACCGATTCCACGGTTTTGTGGGACATATGCATAAACTATTATAAAATATATATTTGCATACTATTACATGCTATATTAAAAATATATTTGCAAAATAAATAAAAAAAATAAAGTAAGAGAGCTGGCCTTTTTTGGGTCAAAGAATCAGCATTGCCATACTGCGTGGCAATGCGGCCAGCCTTCTGGGCACGTTACCTCCCGACGATGCGGAGGAATTCTACGACGCCCTATAACTTAGTTATAGTAGTTAGTTATTATAGTTAATTTAGCTGATATTTTTCTGTTTCTTATAAGTTAAGTTTATTTAAAGTTTTATTTAAATATCTATTTCTTTATATATATTAAAATAATTATGTTAACAAAAAATAAAACCTAACATAATAATACTTCGGAGAGCCGGGCCAAGTACTTTGATCGAACGGTACGAAGGGATCTATGATTTGATTGTGTTTCTGTGCCACATCTCATCTATTAAATAGCAGTTTCAAAATTAAGCTTACCTCGCGCATTGCTGGCTTGATGAAAGTAATGTGCGAGTTTAGATTTGATCAAGCCGATAACGGCCAAGACAATACCTGTAGATACTTCCATAGTCATCTTTGTCAGAATATAAGATAAAACATTGGTTACACTTTCCATTGCCGGAGGGGGAGGGGGTTGACTGCCTGAAAAATGAATAGACTATACAAGCCATCCTAACAAACCACAGAGAAGAAAGTCTAAGTGTCTCTCTTTTGCTGGTTCCAAATACTGGCGCTTGCAAGTTGAAGATGAGCCCAAAACAATATGACCTAGTTGTCTACTAGAAATGCATAAAAATAATTCAGTGTACTGATGTATATAGTGGCGACCACGCACTGGAAGACGCTGCGTGGGCAGGGCCCCTACAAGGTGGACCGACGATCTTGCAAGGGTCGAGGGATGTCGCTGGATGCAGGCGGCACAAGGCCGGCCATTGTGGAGATCCTTGGGGGGGGGCCTTTGTCCAGCAGTGGAAGTCTTTCGGCTGATATGATGATTATGATACTGCTGTATGATTGTTTGTTAAGGAATGAGCGTTAGTCAACTTTTACAAACGATGCGGTAACGGTGAATGTATTTACTCGACATCAACCGGTCGGGTCGGCGATGGACCGAATAATAATATCCTGGGACATTATTTACACACGGCCATCTGATCTCAAACTAAGCAGAGCTTGTACTATGGAAACCAGATAACTGATATACTGCATAATATACTACTTTTGGAAATACATGCTCATATATTATGATACATACACCCAGACTCAGGACAAACAGACATGTCCATGCACACAAATATCTGTCCTGGGTGGGAATCGAACCCACGACCTCCGGCATGAAAAGCAAGCATTTGCCAACCATGCCAACAGGCCCGTCAAATAGGTACTTACTACTTAGTAGTAGTACATATATATCTACTCAGGGGCTCTAGCGACTAAGTTGCCGAACATCGTTTTCGTGAATGGCGTTTAAATAAATAAAGGTTAAAAATTACTTAATCAATCGTTAAATCGACTTCAACGTTGACAATCTATTCAGGGGCTCTACCGGCTAAGTCTCCGAACATCGATTTCTTAAATGGCGTTCAAATAAATAAAGGTTAAAAATGACAATCCATCGTCAAATCGGCTTCCATGAGGACATGTAACGTCATAAATGGTCCGGAATCGATTGTCAACGTTGAAGCCGATTTAAAGATTGATTAAGTCATTTTTAACCTTTATTTATTTGAAAACGATGTTCGGCGACTTAGCCGGTAGAGCCCCAGGACCATTTATGACGTCACATGTGGTCATGGAAGCCGATTTAACGATTGTTTAAGTAATATTTAACCTTTATTTATTTGAACGCCATTCACGAAAATGATGTTCGGCGACTTAGCCGGTAGAGCCCCTGGGTTGCCATCGCGTTCGTCATCAGCAACGTTTACTGTCCCGCGAGAAGTTAGAAGTTTCGCTTCTAACATGTGGTCAAAAGCTATGAATCTGCATCCATCTAAAGAATTCGCGGTTGATAGACAACGAGTATACCTAATCATAACCAATGCTCCATTCTGAGATAAATTATACTTTCACACGAGGACGCAAACTAGTTGAAAGCCAAGTTAGAACAAGTTTTGTTAATGGGTCTCTTGTCAGTCAATGCAAGCAGTTTTCTGACCTCTAGCCAACAAATTTTGTACTAATTTCATTTACTTTACATAGAATCTAACAAGGTTTTTTTTTCTGGATGGTGTTGTTTGTTGTATGTTTTTATTAACTTAACATAATTATATAATATTTCTTATAATACCATTTAAAAACATCCGTGTAGATACTGATATCATTTATATTAAGTCCATTTGAAAAAGTAAATGATTTCTTCACATTTTAACTATTTATGCATTTTATACATAGTCTGTACTTAACTATACAGTCTTTAAACCTAGTTACAAATGGCATCACTATCTTTTACTTATTATAATCAGTGCCTGAAGAATAATTGTCGCCCTTTCCCCTGATATAAACTACGTAGGAAATTCCAAGTTAAACTGACACATCACTCCACTTTTACGGTGCCCTAACATCGCTATAATTTCGTTATTTGCTCCAAAATAAATGACAATAATGAAATATCGTCCTCTTAGCTAACGACTATTTGCACTAATTATTTACTTAACTAATCACTTAAAATATTAGATTTGTGATAACTCGAAAGCAACGTGATTCTGTAATTAAAATATAATAAAATAACTGTAAAGTACTTGGGTGTCCTACTTAGATAGTAACCTTTGTTTCTAAAACTTGACTTATGGCACGAAAATTTGTTATACTAAAGTGTGGTCTTGGAGCAGGAAGAATAACGATCAATGAACTCTTTAAGTACTGACCGTGGTCACACACATTTTTATAAAATATTTGAAAGGGAAAACAAACGTTATTGATGGGTTCCCTTAGATTATGAGCCAAAACCTCATATTCATCCTTATGTCAATCTCATGACGACCACTGCTGGGTAGGTTTGCTCAAAAGATCCCTACAAAGGAATTGTGATATTTTTCTTATTTTTTGATATAAGTAGAAACACTTTATTATTTGGAACTGATAAATTTAATAAAACATCCAAAATTTCGATCGAACAGAACCATTACTAAATTAGGAGAGAAGTAATAAATAAATGAATTACCACCTATCAATATTTTAATATTAAACCGTTCTTATTTATAAATAGATAAGGTATTATTTATTAATATATATTTATTTCTTTACTTGTTTTTTTTACTCAGCTTTCGCTACATTTACGGACAAGCGCCAAGTAAATGACAAGGAGTTATTATTATTAATAGAAAACCGTTCTTATTTATAAGTAGATAAGGTACATATAATTTTAGTTAAAATACCTTACTTGCGATAAGATTGTTTTTAGAGAGATATCGAAATATGTTTATCTGGTTGTGCCCCGCGGTTTTACCCGCACTAAACTTTATAAATGCCTATGTGTTATTCAGATATATACGCTATATTACTACAAAGCTCCATCAAAATCCGAACGTTAGTTTTTGCGTGAAACGGTTACAAACATCCATACATCCATATTGACAGGCCTGGGCCTCTACCGGCTAAGTCGCCGAACATCGATTTCTTAAATGGCGTTCAAATAAATAAAGGTTAAAAATGGCTTAATCAATCGTTAAATCTTCCATGACTACATGTGACGTCATAAATGGTCCGGAATCGATTGTCAACGTTGAAGCCAATTTAACGATTGATTAAGTCATTTTTAACCTTTACTTATTTGAACGCCATTTAAGAAATCGATGTTCGGCGACTTAGCCGGTAAAGGCCCTGGTGGCGTGGTTGGCAAATGCTTGCTTTTCACGCTGGAGGTCGGGTATTCGATTACCACCAAGGACAGATATTTGTGTGCAAGAACATGTCTGTTTATCCTGAGTCTGGGTGTAATTATCTATATAAGTACGTATTTACAAAAGAAAAGTAGTATATGTAGTATATTAGTGATCTGGTTTCCATAGTACAATCTCTGCTTAGTTTGGGATCAGATGTCCGTGGTAAATAATGTCCCAGGATATAATTATCATATTAACAAACTTTCGCATTTATAGTATTAGTAGGATTTATGATATTTTTGATCATACTGCAAAGGGTCGTCCGACGATGAAATTATTGGGGTGGTCACCAGCGTCATTTTCTAGACTAATTGTAGAGTTGCTAGGAGGGCGGCTACATGTTTGGGTTTGTATGAATGTGTCCAAGTAAATATTTTCGTGTCTGCCGCTGCGAGTGAAGAGTTAGCAGGCGTGATACAGACGCCCGCACATCAAGCTACTCCAATCTGTCAAATTTCCCCAATTGAAAGTGAACCTTACGCTTATGTGATTAAGTTGAAAATCGATAAAAGAAATATGACAGATTGGTGGATTTGTCTGTTTGACCTTCATAATTAATTTCCTTTCTCTTTTATGTGTTAGTTACACATAAAATTACGTACCCATAGTTAGAAAATATACGTAATTAAAGTAAGTATCCAATCACTAGATATTTTACCTTTTGAATAATTATTAATGTATTAAAAACAAAATACAGTCATGACTTACGCCATTTAAGTTCTGCGCTGGAAATACATCAAAGAAAGCGCACAATATTGCAGTTCTGGTCTTTTGTTATGCATAGCAAGCAGTGGCGAGGAACATGGGCGGAGTTAGCGCTTCTAAGTAACTCGTCTCAGATTTAAGATTTGTTTACAAATACTGTCTAGTGTCTTCAGTTTATTTGACGATTTTGTAATGGTTGCACAAAAGACAGATATTCAATTTCTCCTGTAATATTTAGTAACATTTGTGACTTTGATTCTTATTAGATTTTTAGATATGACAGACGGACGGAGTCGTATCAAATGGGTTAATTTTTTTACTATTTCGGTGCGGAATACTAACTGTCGGATCTTGGGACAGTAGGTCGTCTGAGGTTTGTAGATTATAGATATTGTTAAGCTCCGAAAGGCCGTAGGATAGAGATGTAGATATAAGTATATTTTATGGGCATAAAATATAGGTCTATCTTTATAGAAGATTGACAAAAGAAGTATACCTGGCCTGTGTTAATGGTACAACCGGAAGGGGAAGACCTCGTAGAACATTCCCTGATCAAATCGGAGACGTTCTCAAGAAAGGTCAGGTCAGAAGTACCCTAAACCGGCGAGCATGTATGAAGAATATAATGTCAGTAAATGAAGCGAAAGAGGTGTGCAAGGATCGTGACAAATGGAAGTCCAATGTCTCTGCCAACCCCTCTGGGAAACTGGCGTGAGTCTATGTATGTATGTAAGTTATGGGCATAATTAAGACCCCTCCAGATCCCGCCTGGCATCGTGTAAAAACTGTACCAAAAAATGTTGCGAAGTTTAAAGAAAATTCATAATTGTTACACCACGAGAGTATAAGCTCTACAGTAATATTAATACAGTTCATGTTACCACTAAGTCGCCTGTGATAGGTCACCAATAGGCCCAAAAAACTATTTAAGAATGTATGTAGCTAACGAGTTTGTCAAAAAGCACACCTAATATTCTTGCTTACACACAAATAGGACTTAACATTTGACACCACATAACAATCCACTATAACAAACACAAACAATGTAATGAGTAAGCCTTATCGGTATACGAACATTATGAGTGACATACATATTACAGCATATAAATTTAGCCAAGTATTAATTTTTATACTTAGAAATAGTAAATAGACTTACCAAAATATCCACGTAAAGAATTACAACACAATATTTGATAACGATACAATGATATGAAAATATAAAATGAATCGAGTAAGATCCGCCCTACTGCTACAAGTTGTTAAGTGAAATATAATTTAATGAAGACTCAAGTAAATTGTAATACTTTTAGTTGACCATAGACAATGACTGTGAGTCACTGAACAAGTTTATCATAAGAAACAGTGTTGTTTACAAAATCGACTAACAACTTTTTATTAGAAATGTCAAAACGATTTAAAAAATATGAATGATTATTCTATAAAGAACTAAAGTATGCCAAATTTGATCTGATTTGAGGTAAAATTTAATGAAAAGATCATTTTTGGAAAGAAATTTAACTTGATAAATGGCAAAGATATAAAACTGTTAAGTAAGTATATAAAAATACTTAAATATTTATTTTTGTTTGGTATTGCGGATTTACTATTTATCATTAATTTTTATAGTATTTGTTAAATTTATTTACTTTTTATTCTCCCAAAGTTTTGACTATTAACAGACGACTAGATGTTTTTTCCTAGCTAACATAGAGAGAGAAAATGTGAGTAATTTTTAGATGATTTTTTTATTGTGTTAAAAAAGTTTCATTAATGAGATGAGTCACAAATTACGGAATTACTTCCATGTGCCCTTCAAAAACCATCATTTGGAAAATCCTTTAGCAGATTAGTCAGAAGTTTTCCTTTTTTACTTAGAGGTTGCATTACCACCTTGTATATTGCCCGTATAATAAACACAACTGTTCTCATGGCATTTAAGCATCTTCTACACGGTTGCAAACCAACGTCCCAACATAGGTCACCCTGGTGGTTGCCATACATCTAGACTGCACAACTGCAGTCTAGGATTACCTCTGTTGGGACGTTGGCTTGCAATCGTGTAGAAGATGCTTAATAAGAGCACCTTACATTTTCAAAATTAATGCTTAAAATTGTTGAATTCATTACAACACACTATCCGGTTCTTTGGATTGGATTTAAACAATAATAGGTCCACAGAAAACACTAATAACTGTTTCAATATAAATTATACTATCAAATTCAAATTTATATACGACCATCTATTATAGTTTTTATCAAAATGATTTTTTTCGTTTTGGGTACACAAACGAAAAAAATCATACTTTAAAATAAAATAAAAATAAATAAAAAAGGTTTTTATTCACGTACACTTTAAAAAAGCGCTTGTAAATAGTCAGAACATGTTTGTAGTAATATAGTCATGTATATATTATTATTTCTAGTTACATAGATATTTAGGTACACGGACTGTATGAAAACATTTATAATTTTGTTTTTATAATAGCAATGATATTTAGCTACCTTGTATTAAGTTATTGGCAAATAGATTATGTTTAAGTTTAATTCTCAAAATTTATAGTTTTAGCTATATTTTTACTACATATTGTCTAAATGGTTCGGTCTATATTAAGGTATTAGGTCTTTACCTATGAAATTGCCGTTCTGCAGTACTGGCCATTTCAAATCAAAATAATTTTTGTTTGGCTAAGAATTCTAATTTCAAATTAATTTTATTTTAAAAACATGGATTCTTTTTTCCAAAAGTAGTCATTTCTTTATTGATTAGTGTTACATTTTCATCGCATTTCAATCTTTTTCGTCATCATGGATACGTTAAAAATTCGAGTAATTATGGAATATGAGTACCGTCGTGGCAGCAACGCGGCACAAGCGGCACGCAACATCAACGACGTTTACGGAGCTAACACTACAAACCAACGCACCACCTGTTATTGGTTTGCTCGCTTCCGTTCTGGAAATTTCGACCTGAAAAATGAACCTCGCGGTCGTCCGAAGACTTTGGTCGACAATGACGAATTAAAGGCGGTTGTGGAAGCTGATGATACACAATCTACGGCTGAATTAGCAGCAGCTTTCGACGTTAGCGTCAAAACAATATTGGTCCATTTGCGTCAAATTGGCAAGGTAAAAAAGCTTGACAAATGGGTGCCCCACGAACTCAATGATCGCCAGCGCGAAGTACGCGTCGAGACGTGCCTTGCACTGCTCAACAGACACACAAATGAAGGAATTTTGAACCGCATTGTTACCTGCGATGAAAAATGGATTCTGTTTGATAACCGCAAGCGCTCAGCAAGTTGGTTGGATCCTGGTTCAGCACCTAAACAATGCCCTAAACGAAAACTTACCCCTAGAAAAGTGATGGTCACTGTTTGGTGGTCTAGCGCCGGTGTGATTCATCACAGCTTCTTACCAAACGGGGTGAGCATTACTGCAGATGTGTACTGTGAAGAACTGAGCACAATGATGGAGAAGCTGGCGCATCTCCAACCAGCATTGGTCAATCGCTCGTCTCCGCTGCTCCTGCACGACAACGCGCGACCTCATACTGCACAGCAGACGGTCTCCAAGTTGCAAGAACTGGGGTTGGAAGCTCTCCGTCATCCGCCCTACTCACCAGACCTTGCGCCTACAGACTACTACTTTTTCCAGAATTTGGATAACTTCTTGGCGGGAAAAAAATTCAATACCCGAGAGGCAGTACAAAATGCCTTTGAAGAATTTGTTGCCTCCCGTCCAGCTGATTTCTTTAAGAAGGGCATCAATAAACTGCCACTGCGATGGCAAAGATGCATTGATTGCATGGGTGATTACTTCGATTAATACAAATAAAAAAATTCATGAAAAAAATTCGTTTAAATTTTTTCATACAAAACGGCAATTTCATAGGTAAAGACCTATTATTATTATGGCGGACCTTGTGTTAACAACGACGGTCGCGCTTTACTGCTACCACCGGATCCAGTGCACCCCAACTGAGACGACCCAGCGAAACAAACTCAGTGGGTTCATCTACTACCGGTTTCAACACGACCCAGTTGTGACGGTCCGGCGAAACATACTCAAGCGGGTATGAACACGGGATTTGGTCCACTTAAAGTAATTATTTAGTAGACACAAGTCAGTCAAATATAAAGTGGGCCATGTCTTTCTTTGAATTCGACGTTGAAGCCGTTATTATATATTGATTATTATTAATTATATAGGTACTTAAATTTGAATATTATAGCATTATTCGCAATGCAAAGCGTTTATCTAATCTCAAAAATGGGAAATCATAAATTTAATCGTCCGGCGGGTCTCAAACCTGCACCATCTACCAATCCGGGGTAGGCGCTCTGCGTTAAGCTACGAACGATACACGCTGGCAGATCACATTTAGGATTCCCTTGCTTCCCCGGATTGATAGATGGTGCAGGTTCGAGACCCGCCGGACGATTAAATTTATGATTTCCCATTTTTGAGATTATATAGTTAGGTCCTGTTTTCAAGCTCACGATCATTCCAATACAACAAACGAATAGAAAGTAGTTATTATAAACTTGCCAAATAATCAATATTAATATTAAAGATTATTTAAATATGGAAGGAGATAATAAAATCCAACTCGTTTATCCGATAGTTCTTAGACAATGTATCCAAATTGTTGATTTCAATATGACAACCATTTTAGTAAGTTTCTTACATCGACTAAACGCATATAGTTCGTTCCGGCTCGTCCCTATTTAAAATTGAAATGTCTATGGTCGGAAATTTCCCGATAAGTCGTGGAGTTGATTATCGAATAACGGGTTGCACAGTGAGATGGGGACGGCGCGGCGCGGCGCGCGCCATATTGCAATCTATTATTAGATGACCTTGTACTCGACTTACGTATTATACAACTTTTGCCATTTTATTATTTTGAGTAACATTGCATAGTTCAAATAATATTCTGAAAAGTACTGCATTATTTTATTTTTTTATTGGTTAGGGTTTACTGTTTACTTTTTTTTTATCCGTACTAATATATTATGATATAGGGGTTTGATGTGAAGCGAAAATCATACATTTTTGTCTTTTCTGTGAGTCTAGTCAAAAACTACATAGTAACTTGTCATAATTAAACAACAAAAAATTGATACAAGTGCTGGCATCTATCAATTAGCGCTTAAACAAACTAGGTACCTTAGTTGCTGCATGTTTGACACGGTGTTAGTGATGACGCAGTTGTTGGTGGTACTTAAAATTGCCATCAGAGTTCGTTAATGCTGCGATCATGATAATTTGCCGTGCTTAAATTATTTAGTGTGATTGGAAGTAGGTAGGTATAGCGTTCTAAATTCCTGAACCCTTCAAAATATAATGAATGGACCTTCAGGTCAGATGTGAAATGGAAATTCGTGTAATAATTTAATTCAATTTTGACGACGCTATATTGATATCACTAGTTGTGTTGATATCTTGCTGAGAGTGTTATAACACGGAATCAAACAGACACAATAATAATAATATATATTATAAATAATAAGCATGAACACACACAATCACATTATATTGCAAGGGTTTGGAACAGGTGCTTCGTTAGTAAAGGCGGTCCTAACCAGCACACGCTTCTTTATTACTTTCCAAAATTTTGTACTTAGAAGTTCCTTGAAATGTGTGTCAGATATAAAGAAAAAAAACCTTGATTAGATTTTTTTCTCATTTACCATATTTTTTTATTTGTAACTTGTAAATATTATTTATTTTATCACATTTTTTAAATTATGTAGACTAATGTATAAACTTGTTGTTGGTGAACCTAATAAACTAAAATAAAAATAAAAAAAGTTTTATTCCCAACAAGCACAGAACAGATAATATAAGTCCTTAACTCACCTTGGTTTATATCGTTTGAAAGTATGCATTATTATCCGTACATACAAGCGAGGCAAAGGCACTTACCTCAGCAAATGCTCCAGTAAATAATAACCGTAACCCTGATCTTCCGATAACGCCACAAAGTGATGTCATGGATATGGCAATAATTAAGTTTCCGAGAAATGAATTAAAAAATAATAATAATAACTAATTTTAATACTAATATTTGGAAACACACACTGCCATTTTTACTCTTACTTATTTTACTGAAACAAAATTAGCCATTAGTTAGTTAAGCTTGAATTATATACATGTGTATTGAATTATATAATTATATACATATGTACATCATCAGACTGATATCGTCCACATCGGCTCGACATTGGCCTCCTCCAAAGGTTTCAATTACCATTTGAAGGGGTTTGCCGTAATCAACGCCCATGGCATGCGAGTTGGTGACATAAATAAATAAATAAAAATAATAAATAAAAAAGGTTTTTATTCACGTAGACTTTAAAAAAGCGCTTGTAAATAGTCAGAACATGTTTGTAGTAATATAGTTGTATACATTAGATATTATTTCTAGTAACATAGATATTTAGGTACATCTTGTATGAAAACATTTATAGGTAACTACATATAAGCCGAAAGACGTCCACTGTTGGACAAAGGTCTCCCCCATAGATCTCCACAATTGCCGCTCTTACACTACCTGAATCCAGCGGGTTCCAGCAACCGTCTAAAGATCATCGGTCCATCTTGTAGGGGCCTACACACGCTTCGTCTTCCAGTTCGTGGTCGCCACTCGAGAACCTATCTCCCCGAACGGCCATCAGTTCTACGGGCTATGTTCCCGCCCACTGCCATTTCAGCTTTGCAATTCTACGGGTTATGTCGTTTACTTTTGTTCGCATTCGGATTCGATATTTCTAATTCCATTTTTCGGGAAATCTTCTAGCATAGCTCCCTCTATTGCTCGTTGGGTGACCTTGAGCATTTTTTATGAGGCCTATGATGAGTGTCCACGTCTCTGCTCCGTAAGTCATCACTGGCAACACACACTGGTCGAATACCTTCGTCTTGAGACATTTCAATATTTGGGGTGTATAGACATAGGTATAGTTGTGCATTATGAATTAATAGCTGTGCCCCGCGGTTTTAACCGCGTTAAACTTTATAAATTATAGCCTATGTGTTATTCGAATATATAAGCCATATTACTACAAAATTTCATCAAAATCCGTTCGGTAGTTTTCGCGTGAAGAAGTAACAAACATACACACTCACACAGTCAAAAACTTTCGCATTTATAATATTAAGTAGGATAAAGCATGCGGTGGGAATGATAAAAGTGTATTGACTTAGTGACTATTGATTAAGAGATGTTTACTAACAATACTTAAGTACCTACCTATATAACGGAAAAAAGGCAGGAACTTGTTGTGTAAAAAGATTCTATGTCAGTCAAAAATCTAAGTTCATATATATGATATATGAACTCGTTGGTCAAGCGGTAGCGTGCTCACCCGCAGAGAACGAGGTTCTGGATTCAAATCCCGGGTAGAGCCAAAGTGATTTTGGAACTTGTCTGTAAAAAGAAAAATTTCTCACCATCAGCCCGAAGTCTGGGAGTTGGCGGTTCTATACCACCGCGCCGTGCCTCGGAGAGCACGTAAAACCGTCGGTACTGTACCTGACCTCTTTCCGGTCGTGTCACTTGACGTCCCATCGGATCATGAGAGTGATGGAATGGAAAGTGCTGCTCTTGTTTTACACACTTGTGCACTATAATATGTCACACGCAAATGGCTTTTCTCTATTGAAGTGGCCGCCGTGGTCGAAATTCGGCTAGGAGGAAAATTAGGCTACTATTATATTATATATGAACTATGAAATTTTTTAAATGGATATTTGTATGCCGATAATAGTAAAACAGAGATACTACTACTGATCACAATGTAAACATATTTATTTATATACTATGTTTGTTAAAAAAAATAATTAACTGAATTGAAAAAAAAGCTGTTATCTACAATCACCTTTTTTTTAAAGACAACTTTTGTACTAGGGAATTTGATCCCTGTGTCACGGGGTACTTTAAAAACATATAATAGATCGACACAAATTACATCCAGACTCAGAACAACTATATGTGTGACCCATAATCACACATATAGTTGTCCGGCGCGGGAATCGAAACTGCCTACCGCTGCACCACACATGCAGTCAAGCCATTAAGCAAATCTCATGTAGGTACTTATTTTCCGAACCACAACCAGCAAAAACCTTCAAAACATGGGTGGATAAAAATAAAAGGGGTCATAAAAATGTATGAGGTGGCACGAGATGTGCAGCTAACAAGTGCCGTTTATACAACATGCTAGTTATTCCGCGCCGCCGGTAATTGTGACAAATGGACATGTTTCACTATGTTTCTTCATGTTTCGTTATACTTACAAAATAGTTATCGTGTTCGGTCAGCCGACGGTGAATTTATTTGTGGGATCTCATGATAAACGTCAATTTTAGTGAACCATTTTTCTTTTGATGTTTGCTGTTCATTGCATAGATATATCAAAATGCTGCTTTTAAAACAAACTAGTAAACAAAATAAATGTATTAAAACTGTATACAGTAAAGTGAGCCTATAAGATTAGGATATTACACTAATTTTAAATGTTATTGTATGTAGAGATCGCATATGTTCGAAAATCGACCATTAACGTTCTATTGTCAAAGGCAGACATTAAAGAAATACCTACTTAATAAATAAAAAATAAAATAAAAAGGGTTTTTATTCAAGTCAGAACATGTTTGTACCTAGTAATATAGTTAAGTAGGTATACATAACAGTTACATATAGATACACACGGACACACGTACACGGAATGATAAAACATTTCTAAAATTTATTTATAATAGTACAATAAAAAAAAAATAAAAAATTAGTAGTATATATTAAAGTAAATACAATTCTGTGATACAAATAAATAATAAGATAAGTAAATAGTATAATGATATTTAGCTAGCTTGTATTAAGTTATTGTGAAGGAAATCTCCTTCACAATAACTTAATACAATATTCAAACACCAATCACTTATTGTATTGAAAAAATAATAAAACTAGATTTCACAATGTATTCTTTAGCACTTCATTTTGATAACTATTGACAAACATCACTCAAACGTAAAATTATACGAATTCTATTCTAACTTTAAAAGTATGAGGTATTTTAATTAAATGACCAGAGTTAGCTATCTTCTCAAAAGAGGTTTTGTTCATAGGAGGGCAGATAATATCATTACTGTACTATTTAATCGGCTCTCAGTTTTGACACTCAGTTTGTCATCTCTTCTCAGTTTGTCAGTGTCTGAAAAGCATGGTAGTGCGTGTAATATATTTTTATTAATATAATTTACTTCTAATGCCTATTACATACATACATACATAGACTCACGCCTGTCTCCCAGAGGGGTAGGCAGAGACAACGGACTTCCATTTGTCACGATACTTGCACACCTCTTTCGCTTCGTTTACTGACATGTTTTCTAATGCCTATTATATAAAAATATTAGCTTCTGCACTCCTCCGTATGAACTTTAACTGTTCCAAATTTTATACTCCTCCGTCCGCGCAATTTTCGTAGTTTTTGCTTCACGTATTAATATAATCTATACATATAATAAAATCGTAGGAAAGTCAAAACTGTACATTGAATATTATTTTTCAAAGGATACTTGGGGCGTGATCTACAATTGATATCGAAGCCAAAAATATAGTTTTTAGAATTTTTGTCTGCGTGTCTGTGTGTTTGTTTGTCTGTATGTATGTCCGGGCAAAACTCAAAAAGTACTGCATGGATTTACTTCACATTTTGCAAGGATATTACTAAGAGGTCGGGTCAACATATAGGCTACATATTATCACGCTATAACCAACGGGGGAGGAGCTGTGATAGTTTATAAAAATTAACGCAGGTAAAACCGCGGGGCACAGCTAGTTTGATAATATTTAGATGATTTTAAAGGCGGTGTTTATTTTCTTAAATAATTTATATTCAATTCTTAAAATAGTTTATATACAATAACGTTATATATGCGCTAGTGTGCGATAACTTTATGTTTGAGTATTCATTATATTATGCAGTTTACATTTGGCTAACGTTATAATAACATTACATTATATTACAAGACCGGCAGTTGTGGAGATCTTTGGGTGAGGCCTTAGTCCAGCTGTGGACGTCTTTCGGCTGATATGAAGATGATGATATCGGAAAAATACAAAGTGTCAATATTTAAATTGTCTATCTACTCGTATATAATATGAAATGAAAGCCCGCTGACAAACAAACGGACTGCGGAGCCATAGTTTCATCATTCTATGGGTACGGGTACCAAAGATGGGATCTTACAATGACGTAGCTAATTTCAAAATAGACAAACTACTTATTACTTACTTCTCGTCTTCAAGCTTCTGGACTGGGAAGGCTTTGGCATCAATGTCAATGGCGACAACATCACCCACCTTAGATTTGCCGACGATATAGTAGTCATGGCTGAGACCCTTGACTAGAGTCTCTCAACAAGTGGGTCTGAAAATGAATATGGATAAGACGAAAATCATGTCGAACATCCATGTTGCACCCACTCTAGTTAAGGTTGGAGACTCAGCACTCCAATTTGTAGAGAACTATATTTACCTAGGACAGACCATCCAACTAGGTAGGTCCAACTTCGAAAAGTAGGTCAATCGTAGAATCCAACTCGGCTGGGCAGCGTTCGGGAAGCAACGCAATATCTTCTCGTCCCAAATACCGCAGTGTCTCAAGTCGAAAGTCTTCGACCAGTGTGTGTTGCCAGTGATGACTTATGGAATAGAGACGTGGTCGCTCACTATGGGCCTTATCAGGCGGCTCAAGGTCACCCAAAGAGCAATGGAAAGGGCTATGCTTGGAGTTTCCCTGCGAGATCGAATCAGAAATGCTGAGATCCACAGGCGAACCAAAGTAACCGGCATAGCCCAAAGAATTGCCAAACTGAAGTGGTAGTGGGCAGGGCACATAGCTCGTAGAACCGATGGCCGCTGGGGCAGAAAGGTTCTCGAGTGGCGACCACGAACCGGAAGACGCAGCGTGGGCAGGCCTCCTTGGGGGAGGCCTTTGTCCAGCAGTGGACGTCTTTCGGCTGATATGATGATGATGATGATTACTTACTTACTTATCGTATGGGCAGTGGTTACCCTAGTGTCAGAGTTGTTCAAGCCGCCCAGTAGGCCTCTGACATGGCTCAACGATTGTTTTGTCTAATGACTACAACCGGGACCGACAGCTTAACGTGCCCTCCGAAGCACAAAGATGCTCAGAAATTAAACCACTTTGGCGGTCACCCATCTATGGACTGACCGAGAGCCTAGTTGCTTAACCTCGCCGATGACTTACGGACCGGCGAAAGCGTCTAGCTACTATTCATTTCCATAAATTTCATACATAAAGCAAAATTACTCTTCTCGCTCTATACACATTATTCCATTTAACTAAGCCATCTTTAGCAAAACTATAACATTGTACATTCCACTTACCTACAACATTTAATTCAAACGGGATTACAAACAATTATTATAATACAATAATACGCACACTCAACCCTAAATTGAAACTAATACAACATACGTAATATTTAGGAGCACGGGTCAAACAGACCCATTGAAAAAACTAGGCACGCGTTGTCGCAATACAAGACGTCGTTAAACAAAGAGGGTATTGTGGATGAAACGGCCCCGGGTGGGCAGTTATTGTACAAATACGGCTGATTCGCGGAATTCAGAGGGAGACGGTTAAAATTTGCGGGAAAAAATGGTGCGCTCGGGTGGATACGACCGATTGTGCTCAGATAGGGTTGATTCTCAGGGTTGTTGTGATTTTAAATGTGTTGTGACAATACTTCGTTAAACCCCTCTTTTTTAAGTATAGTAATTTATTTATGGTTGGCTTTCATATCATACGTAGGAACCTAATAAACACTCTCAGATATTGGTTGCAAGTTATTTCACATAATATTACGCCCCTTTTAACAGCATTATTTTAAATATTATTTACTAGCGTACAATTCTGAATTGCTATTCTAAGAAGTCAAAGAAATATTTCATAATCATCATTATATCAGCCGAAAGGCGTCCACTGCTGGACAAAGATCTCCACAACTGCTGCACATCTTGCCCTATAAATAAGAAATATTTTCCAAACAATATTTCAGAATACATTTTAAACATAGTCAACCCTACGGTTTCCATTCCCTGTTATTAATAACGGCAGCATATTACAATTCAATTTGGCCGGTCCGTCGCTACGTCGGTAATCTGCGTGTAATCCCAACAGATAACCTGAGCACAATTATATTAAAAGCCAACATGAAAATTTTGCCAAATTCGATTAAATTGACGTCTAATAGCAATCGCATTGTCAGGTAAGTATCGGTTTGGCTGAATGTGTGTTTTGTTTTGTTTTGTGTTGTGTTTGCGTTAAAATAATCTTACGATTGAATTCATTGGTGGCAATTCTGAATTTTGAAAGACTATGTTTTAAATGTCATCAGATCACTTTTTATAAGATAAAAGTATTGCAAAGTAGTGCACCTTACTTTTACCTTCTCTAACGTGAGTCTGACGTCTGCCTTAGGTGAAGTGTAAAATGGTAACAAACATATATTTTCATGAAAATAAATGATTATATAGAGTTCATTGCTATTCTATAGATTACTATAGACTAATATCTAGATTTGTTCTATTTGCAAACAGGTCTTTTTCGATTTTCGGCAGAACATTTCGGTTCCTTAGCTGATGTGAAAAATGTATCAACCAAAAAATATATACACTTTTATAATACTCAATAATTATTCCGGGATATTTAGGTAATACTCTATATCATATACTGAAGTAACTATCTACCGCCTTTAAAAATTTCATGCATATCATTTCCTTTGTTGAAACGGCAAAAAACAAACACTTCAACAAAGACTTTTGCCGACACGAAGATTTCAGCGGGATATCTACTATTTGAAATGTTTCAGATGATGTTTGGAGTAAATACTGTGGATACTGGAGGAAACCATTTGTTTAAAATAGTGAACATACCTATAGTATATCTTATATTTGACGCATGTAGCAATCCAAAATATCTAGCGAAGCGTCGGTTTTTTCTACCATTGCTAGTTCTGGGTCTATAATTTGTAGATTAGGCATTTTTCCTTAATTAACTTAAGAGAACTGGGTATTTTCCGTATGATTTTATTCAATCCCCCGATTCTAATTCCAACTAAACTTTTTAGTGATTTTTATATACTTACTTGCATTTCCTTTAGTATAGTTCTTTATAAAGGACAGGGAATCTTGAGTTGCGACATTTTAGTTTTAGTGCGAAAAACTGAGTAAAAATAAGTATAATGTTAACCTCGACTTATTACGTACCCGATGCGCGTTTAAGTACGCAGTCGTGGTGGTTTGGCAATTATATGTATCCCCCGTCCTTGTCATACGAGGTATATCAGAGAGAGATGTAATTACATTTTAGTTAGAGTAGTAAAAGACTTCTTGAAATTCGCCAGAAAATATAAACCGTTTGCCGTTTTTCATCCTTTCCATATAATTTAGAGACGCGTCTTTCTTCGCGGCGGTGTCGCTCAAAAGACGCTGGTGGGCTTAAGACTAAATTTTAAAGAGAATCACTTAATAGGCAAACACCCAAAATCCATTCTAAAATCAAAAAAGTACCACTCAATTTTTCTGTCAGTTTTCTCTCATTATGATTATATTTTACCCGCAATTGTTAATTTTGAGACATTTTACTATTCACTTCATTGAATTCTACACTTAAATTAGGTCTTGATAAGACCTAATTTAAGTGTAGAATTCAATGAATGCCTCTTCAGAATTTTTATTACAAGGAAATGTCATATATTAAAAAACATCCTGTAAGTGTATGACAGAATCGAGACCATTGTTTTCAATAACAATACGATTTCAATCTACCATTTCATATCTTTTCTACCCTTTCAAGTGTGAACGGAATGGAGGATTATACTTCCTGATTTATTTATTCGTATGGGTTTTTGGTTACCCTGGTTTTAGAGTTATTCTACCACGATAACAGGAATGACCTAGTACTACACTTGGGACGTACAGCATAACGAACCCTCTGTGACGGTGACGGTAAGAAATTAAACCACTACAACAGTCATCCATCTACATACGACCACACGCCTAGGTGTTTAACTTGAGTTCCATATTGGGCACCGAAATTCAACTGGACGATTAACAGCCTACCGCGAGAAGCATTTTCCATTCGATAATTGGTTGAACTAACTACTGATCTTTTTATGATCGAATGTTTTTAGCGGTAGATGTTTGATTTGTTTCTGGCACTCGCCGGCTACTGCCGCAGCAAGCTCGTTACGTTCGCTCGGCTCGTGCGTTATATAGAGGTAGTTGGGACCAACTTAATTTAATCAATTGATTCTGGAGCAGTGCGGAAAATGAGCTATACGCGCCTTTATAGTATCAACAACGCATGTTGTAGAAGTCAACTTAACCTAGCACCAGTTTCAGGTGCCGTCAGCGCCTCAGCTTACCCGGTTTCCTCAGCGCTACATGTACTTTTTTAAACGAGGTTTAAAAAGAGTACTAATGTCACGTTAGGCAGCGGTTTGCTGTGCCACCTGTCATTGCGAATGTACATGAGTAGCGGTTACCACTTTCCATCAGGTGGGCCGCTTGTTCGTCCGCCCCGGAACGCTATAAAAAACCTACGTACAGTTCTTAGTAGCTGGAGTTGGAGCCGCATGCATTGGCTGTCTACCTGTAGTTTCCATCTGACAGCCAAGGGATCAAACAAACAAAATTCAATCTTAATACGAAGATAGAAAATCTCTATTTCGATCGTCAAGGCACTTCAGAGGGTGTGATTTCATTACAGCTAAGAAAAATAAATAATATCCTGTAAGGAAAACAACACAAAGAACGTATACCACAATGCTTCCATAGCCCGAGTTTCGTTTAGTTGTTCAACGTAATATTTACAAGTGTTCACGGTCCGTGTACTACCATCGGAGTCTCATTTGGAGTAATCGGTTTACTATAAGTAATGCTATTTGTTGGTAGAATGCACCCGCCCTCACATATTGTTACGCGCATATATAGCGACTGTAAACGGGTTATACCTATTGTCAATTGTTTATTTATTTACTGAGTTTTACTGCCTCGTTGGTCTAGCGATAGATATTGAGAAGGTGATAGGTATTTTAGTAGAGGTAGGTTTTTAGTTAGGTAGACATAGCGTTCATTCGCTCAAAGAGCAACCGACTGGGGAAGTACCTCCATCTTACAGAAGACACTCCTTAATAATAACATATCGCATATTTATCGCCCTCTGAAAAACAATATTGAGGTATTGGGTCATCGTAGCCTAGTTGGTAGTGCTCCTGCCTACGAAGCTGGTGGTCCTGGGATAATGTCTCGGTAATAATATCTCGGGACAATGTCATACAGATCATCCTAGCCCCAAACTAAGCAAAGTTTGTACTATAGGTACCAGGCGACGATATACATACTTATATAGATAGATAAATACTTATATACATAGAAAACATCCATGACTCAGAAACAAATATTCGTGCTCATCACACAAATATTTGCACTTACCGGGATTCGAACCCAGGGTTACTAATGGTCCTGTACTTGATTTCTAATTGAATGTGTTGGCTAGCCGTTCCATTGGATCAATTATAACTGTAACATGTGATTTACTAAGGTAATGCAATTATTACATCCAGACTCAGAACAAACAGACATGTTCATGGACACTAATATCTGTCCAGGGGCTCTACCGGCTAAGTCGCCGAACATCGTTTTCGTGAATGGCGTTAAAATAAATAAAGGTCAAAATGACTTAATCAATCGTTAAATTAGCTTCAACGTTGACAATCGATTCCGGACCACTTATTGCTTATGCATTTTTAACCTTTATTTATTTGAACGCCATTCATAAAAACGATGTTCGGTGACTTAGCCGGTAGAGCCCCTGGGTGGAGATCGAACCCTCAACCTGCGGCGTGAAAGGCAAGTATCTACGCCACGCCAACCGGTCCGGCGTAACTAATTTATCTTACTAAGCGACTTCAAAAGGGGAGGAGGAGAAGGAAGAGTTTAGCAAGTCGACCGTATATTTTCTTACTTCGCATAGCTAGATGTTAAGCAATTAGGCTCGCGGTCAGTCCATAGATGGACATAATGACGGAGCATTTCAGTTTTTCGGAGGGCACATTAAGCTGTCGGTCCCGGTTGTAGCCATTAGGCAACAGTCGTTAAGTCATGTCAGAGGCGTACTGGGCGGCTTGAACAACTCTGACACAAGGGTATATAGGGGCCCATACGATAAGTAAGTAGTGTCTTTTCTTATTTTTGTACGAGTATGTATGTTATTCCATGTCTCCCTTGTTTTGTGAACTGATTTTGTTAATTCTTTTTTCATCTATAGAGAATGCTTTTGGAGTGGTCTCAATCAAATATGTATGTACATCAAAAATCTTTTTTATTGTTCAAATCGGTTCGCAAGCTGAATTGGGTTTATGTTTTCTAAACCGTTAATTATCTATTTACCTATAGACAATAATGAGCAGCCAAAACACAATCAAAGAGGAAAATCGTTACAAGATAATTCATCATCATCATCATTACAGCTAAATAAGTCCACTGCTGGACAAGCCTCCCTCAAGAATCGTCTTGGGGGGATATGCCATAATCGCCACGCTTGGCAGGCGGGTTGGCGATCGCAGTAAGATGGTCATAGTAATCAGAAGGAAGCTGCTGCCCGTCCTCTGGTAGATATTCCCTACAAGATAATTACTTAGTTTAAATAAGAAATAAAGCAGTCTGTTTTCGCTAACTCTGTCAGACATAACTAAAGCTGTGAAGGCTACGACGAGGCTCCAGTTAATTGAATACTTACCACTACTATTGTTCAGGAAAAATATCTCAAAGTATGTCTGATATTCATCATCATCATCATCATGTTGGCTGAAAGACGCACAGGTGCCAGCACATCCAGCTACCCCAATCTGTCAGATTTATTTTATAGATTTTAAACTTTATCACAAAAGCATAAGATTCACTTTCAATTGGAGAAATTTGATAGATTGGGGTAGCTGGATGTGCTGGCGTCTGTAAATTGCTGGCTCCCCGGGGATATCCACAATGGCCAGTCTTGCGCTGCCCGCATGCTGCTGGTGGGGGATGCAATCTGTGTTAATACACTGGCACCTTTCATGTGAAAGAGTGCCCAGAGGGCCTCCAGTGGAGGGAATATAAATACCCAGGTGATGGAAAGATTACTTATCTTTGGGCTGGAAACAATGCGGCTCTGAGTCCCGAAAGCTCGTGGGTTTTTAGGGACTTGTCCGGGCGCTGTATCAAGCCGGCTGGTGATCAGAGAGCTGATTTATATCCAGGTCAGCGTGTGAGCCTCGCCATACAACGAGGTAATATTGCCAGCTTTCTGGGCACATGCCAGCAGGTGGCAGTTGGAACACCGTTATTTATATAGGTTAAATTTATTTGTTAGTAAGTTTTATTATTTAGCTTTAACTTTTGTATATAATAATATCTTACACATACGGCCATTGGATCCCAAATTAAGCAGAGCTTGTACTATGAAAATCAGATAATATACATGGAGCCTACTTTAACTGGAGCCCCGTCGTAGCCTTCACACTTCACAGCTTTAGTTATGTCTGACAGGGAGGCGAAAACAGACTGCTTTATTTCTTATTTAAGCTAAGTAATTATCTGCTCATTATTGATATACGGAATATAGGTACTACTTTATTTTAGTAAATTCATAGGTACTTATTGAGATAATTACAGCCAGACACAGGGTAAAAAGACATGTTCATGCACACAAATATCTGAAATATCTGTCTGACCTGCAGCTTGAAAGGCAAGCATCTACCAACCACGCCAACCGGCGCGTCAATTATATCCGCAATAAATTAAACATGTAAGTCAGTTTGAATTTTTTAATAGTATTTATAGGAAATCAAATTAGTCAAAATCTCGGCCAGAGATACAAGCGAGTACCCCTGATAAGGCCACGGGCAGCAGTCCGGAAAGTTAAAACGAGCACCCCCTCTCCTCACTTAGGGGGAGAAGGGAGCTTGACGCGAAAATTTTGCAGAATTCAATTAAGACCAACATTGTTATCGGTTTTTAATGTATTTTATATAAACATTATGTTATAAGTAGATAAATAATAACAATGTCCGTCATACATACCGACATATTATAGTCGTTAGCCATTTATTCATTAAACAATTTACATTAGTGCACAAGCTGAGCAGTCGCCGTGATAAATGCGATGTTCTTAAAAAAAGCCCTTACAAATAGTCCTATTCAAGTAATTATTTCTAGGTAAAGACGCCAGCACATCCAGCTATCCCAATCTGTCAAATTTATTTTAAATATTTTCAACTTTATCGCATAAGTATAAGGTTCACTTTCAATTGGGAAAATTTGACAGATTGGGGTAGTTTGATGTGCTGGCGTCTGTACATATAAATATGTACGTACACGGAGTCTAAGAAAACATTTAGATATAACATTTAATTTATGATTTAGTTATAATAATAATAATATCTAGGGACAATGTCACACAGATCATCCTAGCCCCAAACTAAGCAAAGCTTGTACTATGGGTACCAGGCGACGATATACATACTTATATAGATAGATAAATACTTAAATACATATTAAACATCCATGACTCAGAAACAAATGTTCGTGCTCATCACACAAATATTGGCACTTACCGGGATTCGAACCCAGGACCACCAGCTTCGTAGGCAGCAGCACTACCAACTAGGCTACGGTGACCGGTATTTAGCTAGCTTAAACTAAGTCATTGTCAAGCACATGGATATCGAAATTTAAAGTTTTAGATATAATTAACTACAGTGGTAGGTACAGGTTTAACCTAGTACAGGCACCAACTGTGTATAGCTTGGCATAGTATTAATCTTCTTCTTACTATATAAAAATAAGTCGGGTTTTCCTTCCTAACTCCAGAACGCACGAACCGATTTCCACGGTTTTGCATTCGTTGGAAAGGTCTCGGGCTCCGTGAGGTTTATAGCAAAGAAAATTTATAAAATTTAACGCGGGTAACACCGCGGGGCACAGCTAGTTATATTTATAATTTAAATAGATATAATTTTGTACACATTTTTTCTTAAATAAAAATTTATTATTATTATTATCTTGTCTGAATGTTACTGTCTATATTAAGGTAAGAATTCCATATTATTATTATTATGGCGGACCTTGTATTTATAACGGCGCCGCGGCGGTCGCGCGTAACTGCTACTACTGGATCCAATGCGCGAACTGAGAAGTGCCAGCGAAACAAACTCAGCGGATGTCTCTACTCCCGGTTTGAACACGGCCCTGGGGCTCTACCGGCTAAGTCGCTGGTAAACGACTTAATCAATGATTAACTTCGGCTTCCATGGCCACATGTGACGCCATAAATGGCGCGGAATCGATTGTCAACGTTGAAACCGATTTAACAATTGATTAAGTAATTTTTAACCTTTATTTGTTTGAACGTCATTCACTAAAACGATGTTCGGTGACTTAGCCGGTAGAGCCCCAGTTGAGATCCTTCGGCGAAACATACTCAATGGGCTTAGAGCATTTGTCTAAATGCTCGATGTCAATCATATACACAAGATTTGGTCCACTTACCGAAATGATTTATAAGGCAATATTTGCTCGATCGGTTGTCTGATTGAATATTTATTTGGTCTGTCGGACTCGCACCGACTAAACCTAACCTGCCGTGGACTTCTCTTGGCGCCTGTTGGGGAGCCTTGAGAACGCGGGTATGCTGTTCCGGTGCCCCCCTTTTGGGCCATGTCCCATATGGTCGGGACACGTACCTGGATTGCCCTCTCCTATTGCCGACTCCTGCTAGTCCAGCGACTGCCCCACAAACAGATCACTGTCAAAACCTAATCCTATAACCTGCTACACTCAATACTATTGCATTATCTTATTTAATATAAAAAGAGCTTAATCACTCTGTCACGTCGTAGGTGTGTTTACCAGTAACCTGAGACCTGGTGGGCGGGCCCTTCATTAGTTAATCTATTGATATTGCGTCCGTCACTCTGTCTGTCCTACTGTAATTGATGTAAGTACTGCTTTCATTTTGTTAAGTAGTTACAGTAGGGTACGTATATTTTTGATACCAGTGGGTCAGTCAAAAGGTCAAAGTTTAGTATCATTTATTTATATTAAATTCAATTTCTGCATTGTTGAAGTGCCCAGAGTATAATTTATGTATGTCTAGACTACCCAGACATAAATTATATTCTGGGCACTTCAACAATGCAGAAATTGATTTTAAGCAATAGAAATAAATGCTACTAAACTTTGACCTTTTGACTGACCTACTGGTCCAGTTGTTAGTGACCCTGACTTCTGAGCCAGAAGTCAGGGTATCCTAGGTCGCTGAATCAAAGCCACGACGCTTTGATTCAGCGACCTAGGATAAATCTTGGTGGGATGGGCACGATTATTCGTTCTGTGTCTTGGTGTAATTTATCTTTAAGTGAGTTTTACACGGATTGTATGAAAACACTTAGAGAATAACATTTAATTTATGCTTTAGTAATTTAGCTAGCTTATATTAAGTTATTTAGAAATATTAAGTTTTAGGTATAATTAACTACTTCTTGTCTGAATGGTTCTGTCTTTAAGGTACGAATTCCATATTATTAATATAGCGGACCTTGCGGTTATAACGACGGTCGCGCGTTACTGCTAACGCGGATCCAATGCGCCCCAATTCAGAAGTGCCAGCGAAACATTTACAAATATATAAATATGTACATATATCAGTTGTCATAGTGCAAGCTCTGTCTAGTTTGGGATCAGGTGGCAGTGTGTTAGTTGTCCCAAGATATTTATTTATACTGGGTGCTTTTAGTCATCGTAAATACATATATACATATTATAGATAAATTACACCCAGATACAGAACAAATAATGGTGCTCGTCACTCAAAGATTTGTTCAGGGTCAGAATCGAAGCCACGACCCCTGGCTTAGATATCAGGGTCACTAACCACTAGACCAACAGACCAGTCAAAAGGTAAAATTTTTGTATCATTTATTTGTATTGCTTAAGTTCAATTTCCACATTGTGGACGAATGCAAGTTTATGGGAATGGGAAGTGGGTGGGCATCGAACCCACGACCTCTGGTTAACAATCAGGGTCACTTACCACTAGAGCAAGAGGTCAGGCCAGGCCAGGTATAATGTTGGTACTGCCACGACCGCGGCAAAGTGATCCGCCTGCGCTTCTGTTAAATCTATGACGCACTACATCGATATGGTAGCCCCAGCGTACCCTGAGTGTATATTGGACACGTAAGTAACTGACCCACAGGCTGCAGATGTAAAAACATTTAAAAAAGTAATTTTAAGATACACTAGGATACTAAGAACTAATAATACTAAGATACAATAAGTTAGGTATACGAATTCATCGTATAACAAAAAATATAGTAAACATTTTTTTATAACTAGATACGTATTTCAATTACCTATGAAGTTAATACTCACAAATATTGAGAAATTTCCAATATTATTTTAAATGCCAAAGAACTAAACTCACTCTCGTAAACAAGATAACTATTTTCTACATATAAGTGTTTCAACATTTTTGGATCAGTACCTACTTTCGGAGGTCATGGGATAATGATATTTTTTTGTCCATTTTATTGCACTAAGTAACTATTTCTCTATAAATCTTAACAAAATATATACTTTTGACATTTTCACAACATGCATACATCATATAATTATACTTTGTTAGACATTAGTTCCCATAAATTCTAATTTACCCCTCAAAAGTGGGCCCCATATCTAAAATTCATTTATTTACGTTACTCTTAACTTTCGGCTACCAACTTACATACGTTTGTAGTTAAACGTATGTAAGTTGGTAGCCGAAAGTTAAGAGTAAATTCAACTCCATCAGTTTATTAGTTTCGGAGCATATAGGCTCTGAAAAACCGACAGTCAGACTCGCGAGTGATTCTTATAAGTGTTTTGTTGCTTTCTTTTAAGGTACGGAACGCTAATAAAACAGCAATCAATACATTTACGAATAAAAACATATGGGTATTATTATAAATCTACCTACTTGTGTTTAAAGGTACGAGGGGGCTTTAAGCTCCTGAATGGCCAATTAGTCTCTCAGCACGTGTATTCAATACAATCTTTTAAAATCTAAATACACGGTAAAAATCCGCAATTAATTGGTATCATAAACATGGAGAAGTAGGGGCCACGTTACGTTCATTGTAGAAGCTTTGAAAAATACAGCCACAGCGTTAACAAAAAGTAGTATGTCCTTATAAATAATTTTAGACTTAATTACCCGAAGTTAAGGTAGATTTTGTTTTGGATATTGGCTCATATGATGATTTACGGGTACCTGAGTAGTTAACAGAGTTGTGGTCACGTGTTCATAATTCTTTCTATGGATGTTTATTGAAATAATACATATAGTTGGTCCTAAAACTTCGACAGTTAATAATGGCATCTTCACCTTACAGAGTAACTTATTATCGTATCAGCCGAAAGATGCCCACTGCTGGACAAAGGCCTCCACTATTGGCGGTTTTAGTGCTACCCGTATCCAGCGGCTACCAGCGATCCTCACAAGATCATCGGTTCATCTTGTAGGGGGCCTACCCACACTGCGTCTTCCGGTTCGTGTCGCTACTCGATAACCTTTCCGCCCCAGCGGCCGTCGGTTCTACGAGTTGGTGCCTGCCCAATGATACACAAAGTACCTACGTTCGCCTATTATAGCTTAATGTTGTGTGGCAGTAACGTGTGAGTGATGCATCAGTTTCATTACTCATCTTTCATTACTGCTAGTAGCGAAAAGGTATTATCGTACAAACTTTGGTTAGTGTGGGGTAGATGGTAGGTACAGTGTTATATATTCCGGATATTTCTTTATATTAAGCGATAACCAACTATGGTTATCGGTTAATATAAAGAAATATCCGGAATATATAACACTATACCATCTACCCCTTACTAACCAAAGTTTGTACGATAATACCTTTTCGCTAATATATACATATAATACACAGAACACACTCAGATCAAGACAAATATATTCATGTACACATTTTTTTTTGTGCTAAGATATAACCCGTTACCTTCAGATAGGAAGGCTTTACCAACTGAATCACAGCGTTCGTCAAAATATAGGGAAACTGTGATACTAAGGATAGCCTTAAAGGCGTCTCTCCATCAGTCTGTAGTAGGCAGATCGAAGTATGATGGAACCCAGAAATATACTTAAGTATATCTTAATTTTACCTTATAATTTTTACTGTTTTACCATTTAATGTTACAAAACATTTAACATTCCTAATTGTTATTATCGTTTAATCTAGGTGACACTTTTAAAGTTTGCGGTTTCGGTTGATTTTCGATTTTAGTTGATTGGTTTAGTTAGAACGCAACAAGCAACAATACTAATTCATTACATTAACAATAAAACTATTTATTTATACCAACTGACATTAACGTATTTATTATTATTGTTGTTTGGGGCTTGATGCCTTGATGGCATCTTGCTACCCCGACCATTACTGATCTATTGTAGCAGAGCTCCTTGACTTTGTCAAAGTTCACTGCTCAATCCTACAGCTTCCAAAAACTCCCAGATTGATTGTGCAGTGAGTGTTTGTGTCTCTTCCGATTGCATAATATGCTGTCCTAAGTGGATACTTCTACAACGCATTAGCGGATAGACCTAACATATAAGTTATAAGTTAAGTTTGCTTTTTCTAATAAGTAATTCGAATCGAAAATGACTTTCAAAAATATGGTTGAAAAATATAGAATAGGTACGAGCTGCTGATTTTCATACAAATCCATTCGAATGTATTTGAGTGATTAAGTATTGAACATATGTTTGTTTTTTAGGAGAAAACGCCCGCACTTGTGAAAAGAATCTCTAAATCACGGGGGACTTTACGAACATACAATTCATACATAAAAAGAAAACGTTCATTTACAAATTCCGAAACCAAAAACCGATTATTTTATTTTATTAATTGATTAATGTAAAGACGACAGCACCATTCACACAAGAAGTAGTTAAATATACCTAAAACTTTAAATTTCTAAATCGCTTCATAGGTATAAGCTAGCTAAATAACTAAATCATAAATGAAATGTTATTCCTATTCTAAATATTTTCATACATACATATGTACAGACGCCAGCACATCCAGCTACCCCAATCTGTCAAATTTCTTTTATAGATTTTCAACTCTATCACAAAAGCATAAGGTTCACTTTCAATTGGGGAAATTGGACCGATTGGGGTAGGTTGATGTGCTGGCTTCTGTACCTTTACCCTACTTTTTACTTGAAAATATAAACAAAATTAGTGGTTACATAATTAAATCAATGAATAAAACATTATCTATTACAAACATCACGACGGTGTGAGCCCTCGCTCGCTACTGTTGCCCGGTGAAGCGATGAAAACCTACTAGGCTAACTGTAAACGGCATGTTAAAACCCTACTAGGCCATAACATGCCGTTTACAGTTAGCCTAGTAGGGTTTTGAACATGCCGTTTACAGTTAGCGTAGTAGGGTTTTAACATGCCGTTTACAGTTGGTAAACGGCATGATAAAACCCTACTAGGCTAACTGTAAACGGCATCTTCAAAATCCTACTAGGCTAACTGTAAACGGCATGTAAAATAAAACAAACATCAAAACATATTAAGTAGCGCTCAAATTAAAGCGTAGTACGTATTTATCAATGAACCATCTGACAATAAAGCGGCGCACAATGTTACAGTAGGGCGCGCACACACTCGACAACACAAACATTCGCGGCGTGACGACACTTCATTATATTGGTATTGAGCATCGATCATAGTGATGTCGGTAGGCCTATCGATATCGGTACTGTCAAAGAAAAATCTTTCGAAGGGAAAACTTCGTAGCGGTGTTGTGCACTTTTTGGGATGGGTATAAAATGTTAAACCTGTGTCAGAACACGTGACTTTATCAAATATTCGTAAGGGCGTACATAGACACGATTTTTGATAATCCCATGTAAACTTTACACGAAACTTATCCTATGTAATTAAGAAAGTTAATAAACTATGTTTGTACCAAATTTAGTCCATATCTATTTAGCCGATTTTTGTGTGAGCGAGTAACAAAGATAAGATAAATACACGATAAGATAAATATACAACGAGTAAAGAATTACCATTTAAACTTTTACATTTGGCTACGGAACCCTAAAAATGGGTCACCTCATTTAATTGACTTTTATTTCATACGTTGAATGTAATTTATCGATACACATATTAGTATAATTCATCGTCACTCATCCCTACAGAATGTCAATTGCCATCGCTACAGGGGAACGCAACCCTTCAACGAGGCTTAATTCTATAATTGAGGGTTAAATCTCTGGCAGACGGGCCTGCTCATTATCACACCATGTTTATATCTCTGAACTTAATCGTTTTCGGCACAGGCGGCGGGGAGTAATCGCGATGGCATTTTGACAATTGCGTCATAAAATGGGTTATGATATATGATGTGAAGTGGCAAATAGAGTTTTTAATTATTTACTTTGTATTCTTAACATTAAAAATATTAATTATTTTTTATACATTAGTTTCCAATCATTTAATTGTTATATGGACTTTTACACTTTTTTACCCCCGACGCAAAAAGAGACATGTTATAAGTTTTACGTCTGCATCCGTCTGTCTGCGGCATTGTAACTCTTAAACGGATGCGCCAATTTCGATGCGAATTTTTCATTCGTAAGCCAGTTTCCTTGCGGTGGTTCTTAACTATGTTTGGTTAATATCGGTCCAGCAATCTTAGGCTGAGATCTATAGAGCGTACTTAGACTTTACTTAGACAGAAGTTAATGCATGTAACGAAATTACAATTGGTGTTTTGACTTTGTATGTCTTAGCTTATGCTAAGCATAATATTAACTTCAAAAAGTCTATAAATACCAAATCAAAGTATAAGCTTAGCATACACTTAGCAAAGTTTTACGTAAGTAAAGTTTTAGCAAAGTCAAAGTACGCTCTATAGATCTCAGCCTTAGAGTATCAGATCTTTGAAAATGTAACTATAGTTGAAGTCAGGGGTTTTCTAGCGTTTAGGTTAGGTTATATCTTGAAGAGGTAGCTGAGAGCTATAAGATTGTTTACTGTGCTTCTCTCCAGTCGTTACCCTAGTGTCAGAGATGTTTAAGCTGCCCAACAGGCCTCTGACATGGCTTTACGATTGTTGTCTAATGACAACAAAAGGGACTGACAGCTTAGTGCCTACCGAAGCACGGAGACGCTCAGAGATTAAACCATTTTCGTATAGTACCATGTTATGCGATTTCTCCGTTGTTTTGGAACCTCGGATTTCGATAATTTATTTTTAATCCCATTTCTATTTTACTTTTTAATATTATTGATACTCAGCCTGTTTGTACTTTATCATGGGTATTTTAGCAAACGAGAATAGTTAGAGATCTCACACTGAAAGGGGATAGGTCATATTCACCGCGCTGCCCAAGACAAGACAAGTGAATACCTTTTTAATACTCGGCAACTAATAAATATGTATCCCCAAACCTGTAATAAAATATTTTCTGGGATAGCTAATAAACTAGGGTATGATAATTAGCAAACAGATAATAGGAGGAATATATTATATAATTTGAATATAATTTGACGGGCCTGTTGGCGTGGTTGGCAAATGCTGGCTTTTCACGCCGGAGGTCGTGGGTTCGATTCCCACCCAGGACAGATATTTGTGTGCATGAACATATCTGTTTGTCCTGAGTCTGGGTGTAATTATCTATATAAGTATGTGTTTACAAAATAAAAGTAGTATATTATGTAGTATATCAGTTATCTGGTTTCCATAGAACAAGCTCTGCTTAGTTTGAGATCAGATGGCCGTGTGTAAATAATGTTCCAGGATATTATTATAAAAAATAAAGCTATACATGTACATTCCAAATACAAAACACTATCACTTTTAATTTGTAACATAATAAGAGGAAAACTAGTCCTTGTTCAAGCGAGGCTCATTATAAAAATCCGTCTGGTATTTTAAAATAAGCAACCTTTTCATCGATCTATTAATAAAACCTTTTTATTTACGGCATTGAATAATTGCTACCTAAACTACCTAATCCTTGTTTGAAGCTTAATTATCCCGTCTTGGAAATAATTAAATGAACAAGAAGGGGAGAGTAGGGATTGAGCACACAATCAAGAGTTTCATTCAACAAAACTATACTTTAAAGGAACAACATCAATGTATAGTTTTTTTGTACCTGTTGTTTGTTGTACCTATTATAATCACAATCACACTAATATTATAAAGACGGAAGTTTGTGAGTGTGTATGTTTGTTACTTCTTCACGTCTAAACGACAAAGCTGACACCCTGGATTAAAACATAGGCTTAATTTAAAAAGTTAGTAACGCAGGTAAAACCACGGGGCACAGCTAGTTTCAAATAAGCCTTCTGCTACGATAATGACAGATACCATTCCGTAGCTATCGTGTCTGGAACGTCTACCGCTTGTCGTGCGAGACAATTATAATTTGCATAAATCAAAATTATAATTCAAGTATCTACCTAAGATATGTGCATATAATAAGTTCGAGGTTCCTAAAGTAGGTAATTACTATGGAGAAAGAACCTTACAGAAACGTACACCTTACCTTCTTAACACCTTACCAACGAGTATAAGGAATGAACCAATAAAGGAAAATTTATGAAAACTCTATGATATTATTTACTAGAAAGTCTCTAAATGTACAAATGAATATTTAAAATTAAGTTTATCTGACATAAGATGTATGGATTTGATTACTTTCACAGTATTTTGTATGGTCTACTGAATACCAGTCAAAAATTGTGACTCGATGGTTCTCACAGACAAACCGTTTATACGGTTTTGTGAGACAATGTATAATTTTCATGTTTTATTGGAAACGGTAAATAAATAAATTAAAATATAAAAATGGTGTACTCTCATAAGACAATGAAATCCGACAAAACCAGTGAGAGATCAGGCGTCACTAACTTCTGGACTCCGATGTGATGACACTGAGAATTTTTTGGCAGAAACCTCTCAATAAGACTATTAGCCACATTTGGGCTTTGATCTGTGGTTAATTCAAGTCATCATCATATCAGCTGTAAGAAGCCCACTGATGGACAAAAGCCTCCCCTAAGAATCGTGGGGATATGACATAATCGCCACGCTTGACAGACGGATTGGCGATCACAGCATGATGGTCATAGTACCTTCTCAAGAAGAACCAAAGTACCGTCCTCTGGTAGATATTCCCTCTATTTTTGATGTGCTCCAGGCCGAGTTTCGAGCACAGCGGCCAATCTCAATGGAGATTAGCCATTTGCGCAGGACATATTATAGTGCACAAGTGTGTGCGCAAACACAGGGGCACTTTCTATTCCATCACTCGCATGATCCGATGGGACGACTAGATACACAACCGGAAAGAGGTCAGGTACAGGACCGAAGGCTTTACGTGCTCTCCGAGGCACGGGGGTATAATACCGCCAACTCCCAGACTTCGGGCTGATACTGAGAAAATTCTAATATTGTGCTATTCTTATATTCGCCGCAGTCACCAAGCATCAAACATACATACATATATCGTTACTTAAAAGATGATAAACTTATTTAGACAAAAGCCCATAACAAAAGCATCCAATACGAAACATAATGAAAGCCCGACATCAAAAATCAGCGCTGGTATAATCACATGTTTTAATCGAAGGCTCGTGCGAATTATATTATTATACTTGTAATTTCAATCACAAAATTAATTCGCCCGCCCGCCTTAAATAAGTGGAAGGCACCAATCGATAAGTTGAGGCGGCGAGGGCGGGCGGAAGGTACAGGTAAATAACGTTATAGAAGAGTTCCTATTGGCCCGTAGTTTGTAGGGCGGAGCTTCTACAGGGCGTGTACGATTGGTCCGGTTTTACGAAACAGTCTCGTGTGGCCCGCTGAGCGCAGCGGAGTTTTTAAGTGTGACCATGTTTTGAGTAGTGTTACTGAATCAAGGTAAGTTTGGATTGAAGATATTTTCTGCAAAAAAAAAACGCGATAAATTTATCGCCAGAAATGTAGTTGAAAATTTTCAAATCAATGTGAATATTTTAAATTAGAGATATGTTTTTTTTATACTAGAATAAAAATTATTAATGCTTTATTTAACTTTATAATTATAATCATACCAGTGTTGTTTTACGCATTTGTGTTAATAAAATAAGTAGGTGAAGGATGTAGTATTTCAATGTATACCTCATTGATTGCTGAATCAGCTGTTCAATGATTCAGTGCGCGGCTTATTTAGATGTCAAATGCAATGAAGTAGACAGATAAATAGGTCAATTACATTGACAGTCCTAAAATGATACAACCGCCTCATGAATGTTATGTTACAAAAAAACTTGGAAGACGATGCATACTGGAATTTATGATATTTACGATTAAGGTTAGAACGGACTATCGACATGGAATTAGTTGCATACTAAACAAATCATTCATCAATGTATTTATGCGTTTGGCGGTTATGATGCTGTGGCAATGATAAAAAGCTAAAGCTACGTGTGCTACGACGTGTCGTAGCAAACGTAGCACCGTAACAGGCAATAGGTAATATACAGAAATATCAAGTTGTTTAAGTAACGATTTACGTAGAATGTGATTTTAAATAAAGCAGATAGATCACATATCTATCTGCAATTATTATGTTTTGTATCTGAAAGTGAAAACCCAAACTATTGGAACTCGAAAATGTAGTGAACGATAAAATCTTATCACTTTAAGTCAGATTTAAAATCTCTCTAATAAATATGATGGTCATGTCGTTCAAAGGCGATGCGGACATTCCTTTTTTTTACTTTTACACAGCAGTCAATCATGGTTTATTTAATATATACATTACTACATACTTAGTTTCTTTTTGATGTTTTGTAGATTTGATTTTGTAGATGAGTTGACTGGCCTATTGTTCAAGTTTTGTGACCCTGACTGGTGAGCTAAAGTAGGTCGTGGGCTCTATCCCCAACCATGACAAATCTTTGTGTGATGAGCGCGATTATTTGTTCTGGATCTGGGTGTAAATTATCTATAATATGTATGTATTCACAAATATAAAAGTATTTTTATCAGTTCTGTGATAGCCATTACCTAGTTAGGGCTTTACCTAGTTAGGGATCAGATGGCAGTGCAGTTATTTACCATACCTCATCCCACGGGTGTCGTTAAAGGCGACTTAAGGATTTTGTTTTTCCGTTTATTGGTCTACAAAACTGGATATAGACTACATTGGATAAGACAACATCGATTTATAAAAAACTAGCTGTGCCCCGCGGTATTACCCGCGTTAAACTTTATAAATTATCACAGCTCCTCCCCCGTGGGTGATAGCGCGATAATATGTAGCCTATATGTTGACCCGACCTCTTAGTAATATTCATGCTAAATTTGAAGTAAATCCATGCAGTACTTTTTGAGTTTAGCCTGGACATACATACAGACAAACAGATAAACAGACAAAAAATCTAATAACTATATTTTTGGCTTCGATATCGATTGAAGATCACGCCCCAAGTATCCTTTTTAAAAAATAGTCAATGTACAGTTTTGACTTTCCTACGATTTTATTTTATGTTATATGTAAAATATAAACTCTATACCCTACTCTGATGTAGACACAGCTTACTGAATTGGACAAAACCTTAACTTATCTTGAGGGGTACTTATTCTAAGTTTAAACAAAACTATTACCTTCAGTTAGATCAGCAAAAATACTACAATAATATTTTTAGTTTATGCTTAAGTGAGGCAAACGAACAATTGAAAACATAATAGAATTCACCGTACCCTAGTTGGTAGTGCTCCTGCCTACGAAGCTGGTGGTCGTGGGTTCGAATCCCGGTAAGTGCAAATATTTGTGTGATGAGCACGAATATTTGTTTCCGAGTCATGGATGTTTTCTATGTATTTAAGTATTTATCTATCTATATAAGTATGTATACCGTCACCTGGTAGTACTTTTTATTCTGTGGCCTGGTACCCATAGTACAAGCTTTGCTTAGTTTGGGGCTAGGATGATCTGTGTGACATTGTCCCTAGATATGATTACTATATTAATTTTGGATTGCATTGCAACCTTTTGGCATTCGGTACATAGGTGAATGAGTGCCAATATACCAGGTAGTCGGGCAGCAGTGCTACCTGTGTACTTACTACCACCTAACTGCGGTCTCCAACTCGCATGTCAAGAGCGAGCGGAGACTATAGCAACACCCCTCCAAATGGCAACGTTGTGGAAACCTTTGCGGAGGCCTTTGTCCAATAGTGGACATTATTAGGCTGATGATTTATTTACCTTATCGGTATATATGTACAGACGCCAGCACATCAAGCTACCCCAATCTGTCATATTTCCCCAATTGAAGGTGAACCTTATTTCTTCGTTTATGCCTCGGAGGGTGCTGTAAATCCCAGTTGTAATTATAAGAGGAAAGTCGCGGAGCCATATTTGACGGATACTTACTGAGCGGCCTAAACAACTCTGTTGAGGTAGCCACTACCAATATGAGAGAACTTGAGAAGAAGAAAGAAACTCAGAGGGCTTGGTAATAAATTATTGTTCCTAATTTTGTAATAAATTGGTTCAATATATCTATTGGCCAGTTTTTAAGAGAGGTAGGGCACAGCGTTCATTGGCTCAAAGAGCAGCCCGACTGGGGAAGTACCTCCACCTTACAGAAGACATTCTTTAATAATAACTGTAATGTTATAATAACTTTTCTGCGTATGAAATGCCCCAGTGAGGTCGGCAGAGCTCATTGCGAGGGGCCGAGAGTCAGCAACACTTGTTTGCTGACTTTTAAAAGCCGGCAACGCACCCGTGACTCCTCTGGTGTTGCGAATCTCCATGGGCGGCGGTGATCACTTACCGTCAGGTGACCCGCTTGCTCGTTCATCGACCTATGACATAAAAATAAATCACGATTGGTTCTGCGGCTTAGTCGTGAAAAGTTGACCGACTGAGTTTATTACTAGCGGTCGCCCGCAACATCATGTGCTGGATCTCCTTCCTTGAAATTCCGTCGCATAATTCGTTCTTAGCGGATGTCATTTACTTAAATCGACTTGGCCCTTATATCTTAATTTGGTCGTTTTTGAAATATCATGTTGAGTAAGTAAGTGATCGATTGATCTTTTCCTTAAAATAAAAGCCGCTCCAGTGCCAATCGGAAGCACATGAAGGATTCCATACTATTATCAAAAAATCACTTTTGCTGCATGGGAGCCCCTTAAATATTTATTATGGTATTTGTTGTAATGGCGGTAACACAAGTAAATCATCTGTGACAAATTCAACTGTCTATCACGGTCGTTATTGACTCTGTCTCAAAATTTATAATATTATTGTTTCGATGTTTTTCTTTTGTCTTCCTAAATATAATCTTAAATAATACGCACACAACCGATCAAGCAGATATTGTGCTTGCCTACTAAATAATTACTTTAAGTGGACCAAATCCCGTGTTCATGCCTGCTTGAGTATGTTTCAGTGGACCGTCTCAACTGGGCCGTGTTGAAACCGCTAGTGAGATGAACCCGCTGAGTTGGTTTCGCTGAGTCTTCTCAGTTGGGGCGCATTGGATCAAGTGGTAACAATAAAGCGCGACCGTCGTTATAAACACAAGGCCCGCCATAATAATAATATTGAATTCGTACCTTATATAGAAAGAACCTGTCAAACAATATGTAGTTAAATGTAGCTAAAACTATTTTCGATAATTAAACCAAAGCGTAATCTCTTTGACAGTAACTTAATACAAGCTAGATAAATATCATTAGTATTAGGTATAAAATAAATTTTATAAATGTTTTCATACAATCCGTGTCCCTAAATAACTATGTCATCATCATCATATCAGCCGAAAGACGTCCACTGCTGGACAAAGGCTTCCCCAAGGATCTCCACAATTGCCGGTCTTGCGCTATTCGCATCCAGGAGTTTACAACGACCCGCACAAGATCATTGGTCCATCTTGTAGGAGGCCTGCCCACGCTGCGTCTTCCGTCTGCGTTCTTCGTCGTGGTCGTCACTCGAGAACCTTTCTGCCCCATAACTATGTAATTAGAAGTAATTATATAGGTAAACTTAACTATATTACTGCAAACATGTTCTGCAAACATATTCACAAGCGCTTTTTTAAAGTCTTGTGGTAGACGGACAGACCTTTGTAGAGTCTTTGTAATAGGGTCCCGTTTTATCCTTTTGGTACGGAACCCTAAAAATATATATGTCGTAATCGAGTCATCCTCGGAACACCAGTGTCGTCTGTCGACGCTCGACAGATTCAATGATTTACTCAATGGCGATATATACCATGTACGGTCAAATTACTCGTACATCGCAATTACGCCATACAGGCATTATTGCATTTAGTTCGCAATCGGCATCCAATAGCGCCGCGCGTGCTCCCTATCAGTTACATCAATCATTTAACTTAGCAGTTATTAACAGTTATAATACAGTCTAATTATCAGAACAATCTTTCATTTCCAACGTATGTCCGGAACCTTACCGTACATACCTACCACTTTACTTTGATGTTTTTGCTTTTAACTGTTTAAGTTTTTTACGCGTTGTTATTTACTTTATTTTATTCTTTATTAATCGTTATCTCATTTTTCATCTCGTGCTCCATACTCCCGAGGCTTTAAAAAAGCGCTTGTGAATATGTTTGCAGTAATATAGTTAAGTAGGTATACCTACATAATTATTTCTAAATACATAGTTTTTAGGGACATGGATTGTATTTTATACCTAATACTAATGATATTTAGCTAGCTTGTATTAAGTTACTGACAAAGAGATTATGCTTAGGTTTAATTATCGAAAATAGTTTTAGCTACATTTTTTTTTCGGAGTTATAAAACCGAACAGCTCAGCGTTTTCCATTTGTGCATTGCATGCACAATTGGTACGCTTCTGATTTATAATTTTATATGACTTTTTAAGTCAGTTCGCAATCCGCCAGCGACCGAGCTCAATTACCACTTTACCATAATTTACCATAAACCATTTAATTATTATCTAACATTTATAATATTAATAATATTAATTGACTAATATGAATAATGAATGAAATAAGTATTAATTGACCATTTCCGTTTATATAACCAGTGCAAACCATTAGATCTTAGTTTTGAATACAATAGTTTTTAACCATTAAAGTCAGTGTTTTTAATATACCATTAAAACCAATAAGGAGCTCGCAACTCACTACAGTATATACTAAGGTAAAATGTATCACAATTCATAATAACAAAGAAAAGCAAGCACTTTATCCCCAGTATCCTACAAGAAACCATTTTGTTTCAGTCATTGCCACCGTAGATTACATCGAATGAGACGGTTAAGCAGAAGATTTAATTTTTGAACCCTCCTTAAATATACATGGGAGTGTTACGTTGTTTAAACAGGGGAGGCGATGGCCCAGGGGAGTCCATAATTGAAAGACAAACAGGGCCAGACGATTCGCGACGAATTCATTATTTCCACATTAACTTGATACTGAATGACGTCATGTAGATTATGTTTTTGAGTGTTTCGGAGATAATCGGGAGTTATGGGGAATATAAATAATTTTCGTTTAATTGTTTTGGGGAAATATAAGAAGAGATTATGTCAACATAGATTATATGACCTGAGTATTATAATATTCGACTGCACGTGTGGCGCAGCGGCTAAGACAGTCGCCTCGCCGCTTCGTGTCGCGGGTTTGAGTCCCGCGCCGGACAACTATTTGTGTAACCCATAAATGGTTGTTCTGAGTCTGGATGTAATTTGTGTCCGTCTATTACAAGTTTGTATAGTACCCCGTGACACAGGGATTACATACACTAATGCGGGCGTTGACTTTAAAATAATTGTAATAATAAAAATATCCTGGCACATTATCCACACACAGCCGTCTGATCCCAAACTAAACAGAGCTTGTGCTAAGGAAACCAGATAACTGAAACATAACCTACTTTTATTTTGTAAATACATACTAATATAGATAATTACATCCAGACTCAGAACAAACAGACAGAAATGTTCATGCACACAAATATTTGTCCTGGGTGGCAATCGAACCCACGATCTGCGGCGTGAAGGGCGAGCATTTACCGAACACGCCAACATACCCGTCAAGTAGGTAGTAGATAGTATTATATGCTTTTTTTAATTGGACGTAGTTACTGTTCATTAATTGGACTTGCCAGATTACGGTTGATCTCCTTAGGAGACCGTTTTCAGTATATTAAAAAAAAGGTTGAATATATTGAAATAGAAAAGAGTTGGTAAAGAAATAGGTGTATAATGGAGTTTTTGGACTGTTAGGAGTTCCGTTTACCTTGGAAGGCTAGCTTTTCCTTTGACTTTTCTTTTATGAGGACACTTCTGAATGTATAAATATGTTAAGAGGTACTGTTGGAATTTAATAATTGTGAGTTTCGTTGGAATTGGGAGACGGTCACTGATGAAGATTCAAATCAACAGCATCATCATTATATTTCAAAGAAGTTTACTGCTGGACAAAAGCCTCCCCCAAGAATCACCTTGGGGTGATATGCCATAATCGCCACGTTTGGCAGACGGGTTAGCGATCGCAGTAATAATTGGTAATAGTATTCAGAAGGAAGCTGCTGTCCGTCCTCTGGTAGATATTCCCTCGAGTCGATTTTAACCCCCCCCCCACGGGATGAGATGGGGTGATGGTATTCTGATATTCATCTGCTTGCTTATCGTATTACGGGTACGGGTAGTGGTAACCCTAGTGTCAGAGTTGCTCAAGGCCTCTGACATGGTTTAACGACTGTTGTCTAATGGCTACAACCGGGACCGACAGCTTAACGTGCCCACCGAAGCACGGAGACGCTAAGAAATTAAACCACTTTGGCGGTCACCCATCTATGGACTGACCGCAAACCTAGTTGCTTAACCTCGATCGCTTACGGACCGGTGAGAGCGTCTAGCTATGAGCGCTTCAATAGTTACTTACAAATCTTTAATTGTGAGATCAGTAAGACGTCAGAGAAGTTTTGAAAAGAGTATTTTACGACCTAGAAGGCTCACCCAAAGAGAATGGAGAGAGCTATGCTCGGACTATTCCTGATCGCATCAGAACTGTCGAAATTCGCAGACAAACCAAAGTAAACGACGACGTAGCCCGAATAATAGGAAAGGTGCAGTGACAGTGGGCAGGGCACATAGCTCTTAGAGCTGAAGGCCGTTGAGAAATAAAAATTCTCAAATGGCGACCACGGACTAGAAGACACAATGTGGGACAAGATGGACTGATGATCTTGTGGAGGTTGCTGGAAGCCACTGTATGCGTTATTGCTAGACCGGCAATTGGGCAAACGCCTTAGTCCAGCTGTGGACGTCTTCCGGTTATATAATGGTGATGATTTTGGGAGCAAGTAGAATGAAGAAGAAAGAAGAGGAAAAAGTAGTTAATGTCTGTGCGTTTTAATGGAATCCGCAAACCGATTTCATTCATCCTGGGGTGGTGCTCCAAAAACATTAATGTTAACCCTTGACCGTGCCCAAAGAGCAATACTAAAAGTTGCAACTTTTCGACCTTTCCTTTTTCCTACGTGCCTTCTCTATGAAAAATGCAACGTCTTAACTGTCCGCCAACTATTTATTAAACATGCAATCTTAAAACAACACACAACACTCACTTACAATGCTAACCTTACTAACACCAAGAGACGGAAATATATTATCTGCACTAGTGCATCAGAGTCAAGGTTTATTTATACAAACAGATTTTATCCTTTTCTCGGACCATATCTTTACAATAAAATAAATAAGTCACTATCTATATATATCCTTAACTATACAAATTGTAAAAACATAGTCAGCAATTTTTTACAAAAATTGAGCTATGATGAGACTGAGGGTTTATTTAGTATTCTAAAATAAGTTAATTTTTTAAACATTATATCTTAGGTTATTGAATTTGTATGTATAATTAAGTATTGTTTAAATTTTTAATAAAGAATAAGTATACCTTTTAAGCCGTTAGAACGCCTGTGGTACAGGTTTAACCTAGTTCAGGCACAAATTGTCTATAGCTTAGTATTAATTATTTTTAAAGTAAGTAGATATAATTTTGTACACATTATTTCTTGAATAAAAATTTATTATTATTATTATTATTCTTGGCAGAATACCGTCTCGGTAGAAAATACAAGTAGATAAAATACGCATTGTTAGAGATCTTTGGGACTGGTAAATACAGATTGATTGAAGAATGTTTATTCCACAAGCATTCTAAGGGATATATTCATACGTATGTATTTTATATGTTATAATACCGAGTATTATTTATGGGAACATAAATAGTATGCTTTATTTAACCTTTAATGATGTCGTTGGAGGAATCGTCGAATTCGGAATAAAGTTAACATTTTTTCCTGAATGAAATATGATTTTGATAGAAATCAAAATCTATTTGTATTTGTTTATTTAAAAACACAGTATATGAAGAGATATTTACACCTCACAGATTCCTTGCGGCGGAATTATAGTAGGTATATGTTCGGCTCCTAGCATCCTAGCGTGATGCTCTAACAAATGAACTAGTATTAAAAATAAGTTACCAAATAGGTGTTTTGCAATCACCGATACCTTAATATTTAAAATTTTCTTTAATAAATATCTTCAATGGCAACTCATTGGTTTCTCAATTTTTGTCCCGTTTATAATTATAAAAGCAATATTTTTTATATCTTATAATTATGTATATCTATATATATAAAAATCAATGCCACTTTTCGTTGTAATGTTATAACTCACAACGCCTTTACTGATTTGGCTAATTTTGGTTTTGAATTATTCGTGGAAGTCCAGAGAAGGTTTGTACGTAGAGAAAATTTTAAAAACGTGTTGAAAAAGTGTAAAATCAACTTCTTTTAGCAATTTAAAATATTTTTTTAATTTAATAAATGCACTTAATAATTATTTTTTTTATTACTATGCCTTATACGTAGCGAAGCACGTACCGGGCCGCTAAGTATCAATATAAAATCTATATCATTTAACAACACTAAAAACAATGTGTCATTAAAACAGTTTCTCTTATTCTTATCAATATGCAAGATTTTGTCAGTGTAAAGTGAGAATGATTTTCTGAATGATATTTCAGAGATATATGGGATTATATATGTCTGTAAAATAAACGTGAATTACGACCGAACTACTCGTATTAACAGCGGAAAACTTAGCGAAATACCTAAGTTTCTCCTTTAAGACGTTAATACAATTTGGTTAGGTAGGTACATTATAATCCAGTTTATTATCATGTTTTGTTTACACATTGGTAAACAAATAGCCTTCCATAGGAAACGTGCACAAAAGTTTTATTTAGGGCATTGCCACACCTGGTAGCTGGTGCATCAACTAGCCAGTAAATAAAAATACCACAGCTTATTTTATAGCTTCAGTTATTTACCTAAAGTTATAATAGGTTTATTTTTGCAGTTCAAACCTATTTATTTTAACGCTTGTTCTTCAATGTCCAAAAAGTCTCTTTAAAAAACAGTTTATGGAATATTATCACAACTTCGTAACTTTTCTTCGAAACTATAGTATGCTATCTGGAGAGCTTAATTAACTAAACCTAACTTGTACTAATATTATCTTATACTTAGTCTACTGTTGAGACACACAAATTGTAGAGATTGTTTTGCCATAACAATCTCTACAATTTGTGTATTAATCTACAATCAAGTATTATTCTGTAAATTATTTCAAATTTATAGGAGTTAATCAAATTTATTAATACAAATCGTCAAATATATTTTTTCTGATATGTTATTAATTATATAATTTATTAATAATTTTATTTTGAAAAGACAACGCTCGCCTTAGGGTATCTGTGAGTCGCGGGGTATTTCACTAACATTTTATTGACGGACAAAAAGTACATTTAGAATGAGAACAATTATTTCTGGGTCACACAATTAGTTGTCTTGCACGGGAATCGAACGTAGCGCTACATGTGCAGTAACAACTGAAAAATAATCAAGCTACTTTGTCAACAATATGTTAAGATTACTCTCTTCTCCTCATTCTTCCATTCCCACGTAAAAAAGCCCTCGTCATTTTGACATTTAACTTGAAAATGGCGTCACTTAACTTTCTTTTATGAGTTTTCTCGACGAGTACTTCGCAAATTGTGTTTATAAAGCTGTTTCATTGTAAATTCGTTTGTTTGGCTCCTCTTGTTGAGTGGATTATCGGTTTGTCAATTCAATAGGATGTTGGAACACAATTGACAAAACCGGAAAAGCGATTGGAGAAACTCATTGCAAGGAACTTTGGTAGAATCAATACCTTTCTTCATTTCATAAAGAACTTTATTTAATTAAAAATTGCTTTGTGGTAATAGATGTGTTAACCATTATCCAGAAAGAGTCTAATATAAACGAAGGTTTTAAAATACGGTGGTTCTAAGGTTCGATGCCAAATGGCAAGTAATTCTGTTGATTGAACGGACTGTCATTTGTCAATTCTGTAAATATAACTGCTTGCCATAAAATTAAATGCTGATTTAACTAAAACTGCGATACATTATTACAAAAAAGGTTGTAAGAGAAGATTGATTTTTATAACTATAATATTTTATTTACAAAGAAATAAAATTATTTTATAATTTATTTATTTAAATAATATTACATAAAAGTTATAGTATTTTTTGTTACCATTACATATTTTTTTATTTATATGTATCGTATTTTAAGATCAATAAGTTTCTTGACTATATAGCTTGAATTAAATTATATTTTTCAATAAGTTAAAACAGTTAATATTGGCTAAACGCTTATAGTTGACAAATGTTCTAATTCTTCTTTAATGCTATTCCAAGTTAATTACACACTACTTTACCAATTTCCTGAACGGTATTTCTCATCATATTCACAGTAGAATAGCTGAGCGTAAGAGTTTTATCACAGCTTTATTCCAAAATAAAAGTAAGTATGTAGCTAATTATGATTAAGAATACCCTTCAAGTAAGTTGAAAAAAAATCTATGAAGAAAATGAAACAAAATTATTTATTTATGCATAAGTCTCACTGCGTGAACAAGAGGGGAGATGATAAAAAGTAGCCGTTGTCTACCAAGTAATTTTCATTGAAATAGCGTTACTCCAAGTAATTTTCATCAAATTACACCAAGTAACTCTGATCAAATCATGTTCTACAGATGTCATTTTGTTAGCTTGGGCTATTCAATTACTTGTATAAATAAATTCGGAGACAATCTGCATGTTTATGTTAGATTTGAAGGGATGTTTGCTTAAACTTTCTCGTTTTGGTAATTTGACTTGATTTTAGAATGACAAATTATTTAGATTTAACTTTTGGGAGGAGTTTCTTCTTTGTTTGTTAATCAAATTTCTTTTTACCCGCATTTTGACAGATTGAGAATAAACAATGTTTTTGAGTACTTATCTAACGTGAAGTTGGCTTAGGAGGTATTCGCTGCTAAATTGGACCGAAAAAGCGAGTCAGGGTTCAAGAAAGTCTAGTAAAATTAAACTACAAACTAAGTAACACTTACCAGAAGGTCGAGGTTCAAACCCTAAAGAAAGGTCTTCTTTGGTGTTCGAAACTAGACTTTACGGCCCGTAAGCCATAGTCAAAGTCAGATATATTTTATTCAGTAAGGATTTAAAATATTTATATTTTTTTAATTGTCATTTTTTTTACCTTACCGTGCCTTGCTGACGTGGCAGATACTGGGAAACACTGCCAAAGAACTCAGTAGAAATCCTTAATTATAAATCAGGTTCAGTTTTGAATCTAAGGGCAAATAAGGGCTGGTGCGGCGGCTGAATCAGCTGAGAGCCCGCAAATATAGCACGCTTAATAGCAGTTATATATTTACGCCTTTTGGGGTTGAAACTTTGGGGCTGTGGGGACCGGGGGCCAAAGAAATCTATAGAGAAACGGCAGCTCGACTAGGAGAAACGACACGTTCCCGAAATGCTGGCCTATATTTAGCTCAACAACTGAGCTATTAAATTGCTATTCAACGTGGCAATGCTGCCAGCATTCTAGGAACGTTACCCACTGGCACTGGAAAAAACTAACGAAACTAAACGATCTAAATGCGTTGAATTAAAACTACTTATTTATAAGCAATTAGTCTGAAACTTTGTAATATGCCTTGCTAGACAATTGGTTTCAATTTTTGTTTTAACTTTTGTTGATTTTAGTTTTCTGATGTCATTGGGTGGTTACTGATTTTGCAGAGACGTGTAGCATGTGCAACCAGAGTGAAGCAGAGAATGTTTATTCCTTTAACACTTTCTTTTAGAGAAACTCTACTACCAAGGTTATATAGCTCTTACAGCTCTTTTTTCAGTATAAAAGTCTCTATATCAGCAGAATTTGCATAGAGAATGATCGCATAGGACATAATGCTATGAAAATAACTAAAATTATAGCCATTTCCATGTCAGTGAGCCTTCTTATCGTTTGACTGCATATGAAGCCGTACTTAATTTACAAGATAATTTTCCTATTTGTGGGTGCCTTTAAAATCTATATTTATATACACTGTTGTTTAATGTTGAGTGCGAGAATTATTTCCTCCATGGCACAAAGGCCTGACTGGACTAAAACGTAACACACATTTTTCCTCATGTAAGGATTATAGTAATAATAATAATATCTGGGGAAAATGTCACACAGATCATCCTAGCCCCAAACTAAGCAAAGCTTGTACTATGGGTACCAGGCGACGATATACATACTTATATAGATAGATAAATACGTAGAAAACATCCATGACTCTGAAACAAATATTCGTGCTCATCACACAAATATTTGCACTTACCGGGATTCGAACCCAGGACCACCAGCTTCGTAGGCAGGAGCACTACCAACTAGGCTACGGTGACCGTCTTAGAAAGCATATCATACTTCCTTACAACACACCCTTAGATTTGGTCTGTTTGTATAGAGGTAATTACCAGCCCTGGAGCTACGAACAGCACCATGCAAGTTAATTGTGGTTATTTTTATTTAAACTTATTGCACAAAATTACCAGTCAAGCTTTGGTTGATGCGGAGACAATAATATGGTTGGTGCACTATAGACAAAGTATAATAAAAATTACTATTATACGGCCACTCTAAGTATTTCATAGTTCAGGAGATTTTCCGTCAAATTTGACGAATTATGTCCTGAATTAACAGTTCATGTAATCATTCTTACAATGGCCGCATAATATTCCACCAAAAATGTTTTTTTTTTATTTGTAGTTCATTTATTTTAGTATAATATATCTTTACTACATATTGTATGATTTGCACCAATCATATTCATTGATACATATAACTTAGCACTGGTGGACACGGGTGCAGTTAAGATATGCTTTTTATTTGGGTGGATGGAGGTGGATCACGAGTGGTATAGTTATGTGCAGAACAGGGTACCTACAGTAGGCGCTTGCACAGCCTCCTTGCGGTGGCGCATATTCATAACACATCGTAGGTACTCGCCCCGCTATATAACTAAGCTTCAGTGAAAACCATCACATAGTTTCGTAGCTTAGCTTTTACATGCTCGCAGCATAACTAAATAACACATCTCTGGTAAAAAAAACACCTTAATAATGGTCACATTATTTTATTATATTTATTTATTTATTATTGATCCACCAACAATTATTTACACCGTCTGAGGTGTAATTTACATACGAATAAATATAGCAGTAGTGTAATAATCACATTACTGCTATTAACATTAACTTAAAGGTGAAGTCTGCACGTGCACGTGAGAGAGTAAGTTTGTGTATAGTAAATATAGTAATCTTAACCTAACTATGAACTATGTGCTTACCTTCTAAGGGCCATACATGAAAGTGTTTTTTAATAACATTACAGCATGATAGCAGGCGAATTTACTTCAAAAGAAAAGCTACGTATATCAAATCCACATTTTACATATAGTCAAACGTCTAAATCAAATCCCATTACAATACGTTTAAACAAACGTGGGATCAAAACGTACAAAATTAATTCGCCCACGTTATTTACTTTGGTACTTTGTTCGCTTAATTGAGTTCGTCCAAAGACACGGAGTTAATTCGTCAATTCATATTTAATCACGACGAGACTAGGAGTTAGGGATCGGTTTATCTACGTTACCTAAGAGGTATAAGATTATAATATATATATATTAAATATATTTTTTATTTAATACCTTTTACTAAGTATTTTTATACACATTAAGTTTTATGTTTATTTTTAATAGTTATTATTTAATGTTGCATAATTGATGCATGAATAGCAAAATCGCGCCCTTGATGTTGTATTTTGAGTTCTTGTTGGTACCGATTTATAGTTTACCGCTTACTGTAAAGTGTAGTTTTAAGATAATTAATATTATTTACTGTTAGTAGTGTCATAAGTAAAAATTATTCACCATTTCGTTCTAGGTATATTATAGAATAAAAACTACATGCCGCTATTCATTAATACGTACCTAGTATTGTGGCAGACAGATGGAGATACATTGATTTTTGTCGTTTTATTATTTGTATCGCTTGAGTCAGTCTTACATAATTAAAAGCACATGATTCAAAATAGGATTTAACATTTTGATTTGTTTAATTTATGTTTGACTACGAAAACCAGATTATTATTTTATTATCATTCGCTGGACCTCTTAAGACAATATGACAAAACTCAAGTGAGTTTTCAGAGAAAAAACTCGTTTAGGTGAATTAATCATCGATGAATAATGAACCATTATTTCTTTATGACAATAAAATAAAAACGGGTTTTATTCACGTAAACTTAGAAAAAAGAAACACTTAAAAATAGGCGGAATACGATTGCAGTAATATATTTAACTATAAACAATTAATTACAGGCGCTCATAGCTAGATGGTCTCACTGGTCCGTAAGCGATCGGCGAGGTTGAGTAAATAGGCTTGCGGTCAGTCCATAGATGGGTGACCGGCAAAGTGGTTAAATTTCTGAGCGTCTCCGTGCTTTCGAGGGCACGTTAAGCTGTCGGTCTCGGTTGTAGTTAGTAGACAACAGTCGTCACGCCATGTCAGAGACCTACTGGGTGGCTTGAACAACTCTGACATTAGAGTAACCACTGCCCATACGATATGTAAATAAGTAGGTCGATAAATATCGATATGTATATCTGCGGTTGTTATTAGTATGTAGTCTTTTTTATAGGTATCTTATTTAAGCCATAGTCATACAATATATAACCACTAGCTGTGCCCCGCAGTATTACCCGCGTTAAATTTTATAAAATATCACAGTTCCTCCCCGTTGGGGATAGGGTGATAATCTGTAGCCTATATGTTGACCCGACCACATAGTAATATTCATGCAGAAGTAAATCCATGCAGTACTCTTTGAGTTTAGACCGGACATACATACAGAAAAACGGACAAAAATTCTAAAAACTTATTTACTTTAATATTTTTGACTTCGATATAGATAGTAGATCACGCTCCAAGTATTCTTTTAAAAAAAAATTCAATGTACAGTTTTGCCTTTCCTTCGATTTTATTATATGTATAGATGTCGTACGGTACGACTTGCGCACAAGATTTCCAAAATAATAAGGTAAAAGTGAATCAGACATATCACGACCAAAAAACTTACACATATATTATGGTCCACAGCTCTTAGTCTACTGTATTATATTCTAAACGGCAGGTTCTCGCGAACAAAGCGATGTTGACTCACGGCCCGCTCTACAGCGCGCGTAGATTTTTCGCACAATTGAATTCTTAACTAATCTGCGCCATCTATTGTTAATTCTGTGAATCAATTTGTTTAATATTTAACGGTTGTCAGATTGAGTTGTTTAATATGGGTGGGTGGATTTAGTTGCAGTTATATGTGTCTACTAAGTTGAATTGCTTATAATTAAAGAAGGTATAAATAATGGCTGTGTGGTTGACGGCCATAAAGAATATCGCCACCCCCTCTCATCCCGTGGGGGGACGTAGAAGTCGTCCCCAGGGAATATATATATACCAGAGAACGTTCTTCTTAGTACCATGTCTATCTTACTACGATCGCCAACCCGTACGCCTAGCGTGGCGTAGCATAAGTATGCTCACAACTAAACCGCGGCCCCCAGATGATCTTGTCCGGGTCGCTGGAAACTGCTGGATGCGAATAGTGCAGGACCGGCAATTGTGGAGATCTTTGGGCGAGGTCTTTGTCCAGCAGTGGACGTCTTTCGGCTGATATCATGAAATAATATAGTGTTAACTGCCAAGTCTGTCTGGCGGCAGCGTGTTCTACCCCATATAATGAGAATAGTGAAGATATTGGGATTATTCAGTTTAATGCTCAGAATCAGCCCCCGGAGTCTGAAAGTTGGCGGTGTTACATCCTAGTGCCTCAAAGAGCACGTAAATCCGTTCGTACCGTTCCTGACCTCTTTCCGCTCGTATAGGGTAGCCGTCCTATCGGATCATGAGACTGAGATAATAGTAAGATCACCTATGTTCCGTGCATACTTATGCCCTATAATTCATAACACGCAGATCTCTTTTTAGGGTTCCGTAGCCAAATGGCAAAAAACGGAGCCCTTATAGATTCGTCATGTCTGTCTGTCTGTCTGCCCGTCCGTATGTCACAGCCACTTTTTTCCGAAACTATATGAGCTGTACTGTTGAAACTTGGTAAGTAGATGTATTCTGTAAACCGCATTAAGATTTTTACACAAACATAGAAAAAGAACAATAATTTTGGAGGGTCGCCATACATAGAACTGAAACTCAAAAAAAATTTTTTCATCGAACCCATACATGTGGGGCCATCGAGCCATAGACAAAAGCTGGTCCAAAAAGCTTTGGAAATACACAAACTAACTGGGACTGTCGAATAGCCCCATCTGAAGGATCTGTGGGGAAGAAAATGAAACAATGCTGCATATAATATGCAAATGCGATGCATTGACAAGACACAGTATGGTGATCCTGGGGCTAACATATCCAGAACCAGGAGACTACAAGGATCTACCCCTAAGAAGCGCAGACTTCATTCAGGGCTCTAGGGATAGAATAAAATCAGTGGGGGGTAGTAGAAAAGATCCTGAAGGGTCGAAGTGCTGTACGTAAGTACACCACAACAAAGTTAAAATAAGATATATCAGTATTTCTATCCGTTGTCTAGTACGCATAGTACAAGCTTTGCTTAGTTTGGACAAGATGGCGCTATGTGCCATGTTCTGGATATTTATTTATTCTACACCGCGTAGTAACAGCTAAATATAAAATCACCTGATTCCCTCTTCATGCATTGTTATAGAATAAACTACACCTCGTCAATGTTCCATAACATATTATTTTGACTTTTACTAAACGGGACACTTCGTCACGTATCATAAAAAAACGTACGAACTTACCCTTACACGCTTACACATAGTATAACCAGAATAGTATGCTAATTTCGACTGAGCCATGCCCCATACAAGTCCCTTTTATACTAACGGTAAACGTAACTTCGACTGCCTCGTTTGTTTAGCGTTAGCGTAATCAACCGCAGATAATTAGGTCCTGGATTCAAAACCAGGATCGGTGAACTTTTTTGCCTCGGTGCCTCGGAGAACACGGAAAACTGTAGTCCCTGCGCCTACTCTTCCCCAGAAATTCTGGAGAGGTGTACCATCGGATTATGAATTACGAACTGTGCCCCGCGGTTTTACCTGCGTTCAACTTTATAAATTATGCCTATACGTTAATCCAGAATGTCAGCTAACTCCATACAAAATTTTATTAAAATCGCTCCAGCCGTTTAGACGTGAAGGTGTAGATAACAAACATACACTCACACACTCAACGAACTTTCACCTTTATAATACTAGTGTGATGAAATCTAAATTTGACTAGGACAAAAGAAAGAATATTAATTATAAATAACACATAACTAACAACAGGTCCTCGCGTCTAGACATTTGTCCTCATTCATCCTAAGAATAATAAAATACTCTAATTTACTAATATAAACTCTATTACAAATTTAAGACAACAAAGGTTTTATTTGTCTATAGTTTATATACTTCTAGATGTGCCCGCGGTATTACCCGCGTTAAGCTTTATAAATTATAGGCTATGTATTAATCCAGTGGATCAGCTAACTCCATACCAAATTCAATTAAAATCGATCCAGCCACATGAGAGGTAATAAACATACACACTCACAAACTTTCGCCTTTATAATAATAGCTGTGCCCCGCGGTTTTACCCGCGTTAAACTTTATAAATTATAAAGTTTAACGCGGGTAAACTGGGTGCCTTTGTGTTAATCCAGGGTGTCAGCTAACTCCATACAAAATTTGACGTGAAGAAGTAACAAACATATACACTCACACACTCACAAACTTTTGCCTTTTTAATTTTAGTGTGATGATTTAGTTTACGTGTAATTTTATTAACTTGGTCATACTGTATTTTTTATGCTATGTATGCATTGAGCAGGAGGGTAACAATACCCTGACCCATGGTACAGCTGTGCTTATAAAGATTAAATAGTATTTCGCTACAGAACGACAGACCGTCTCAAAGGAACTACTTGTTATAAAGAAACATTCTACGGATTTTAGTAGGGTGACTACGGCTCTGATTCAAATAAAACAAATTTTTAAAGGTTCTTATGCAGCCAGTCTTCAATAAATAAGCATTTTAATAAAAAAATCATTATTGTATTTATTTTGTATGTTAGTTACGAGATATTTTTTTTCTGATTTCTTCGTGTACCAATTTCTATTATTTGATAGTAATGACTTCTACATTTTTGTTTTTCAACCGACTTAAGAAATATTCGATAGCGCTGGATTTACAAAAACTTATATATATATGACTAATATACATATTACCATTATCAACATTATTAAAATGGTTCCATTCCCGCACAGCACAACTATGTGTGGAATCCATAACTAGTTGTGCTGAGGTTGGGTGTACTTTGTGTCCGTCACACTAATATTATAAAGGCGAAAGTTTGTGAGTTGGTTAGTGTGTATGTTTGTTACTTCTTCACGTCTAAACGGCTTGAGCGATTTTAATAAAATTTGGTATGGAGTTAAATGACACCCTGGATTAACACATATGGTATAATTCATAAAGTTTAACGCGGGTAAAATCGCAGGGCACAGCTACACACCAGCTACACCACACAGGAATTAAATTCGAACGACATATTTCTCAGCAACGACTATAATATGTCTATAAACCTAACTCAAGTTCTTATGTTTTCGTTAATATTAGGTCTTTACCTATGAAATTGCCGTTCTGCAGTACTGGCCATTTCAAATCAAAATAATTTTTGTTTGGCTAAGAATTCTAATTTCAAATTAATTTTATTTTAAAAACATGGATTCTTTTTTCCAAAAGTAGTCATTTCTTTATTGATTAGTGTTACATTTTCATCGCATTTCAATCTTTTTCGTCATCATGGATACGTTAAAAATTCGAGTAATTATGGAATATGAGTACCGTCGTGGCAGCAACGCGGCACAAGCGGCACGCAACATCAACGACGTTTACGGAGCTAACACTACAAACCAACGCACCACCTGTTATTGGTTTGCTCGCTTCCGTTCTGGAAATTTCGAACTGAAAAATGAACCTCGCGGTCGTCCGAAGACTTTGGTCGACAATGACGAATTAAAGGCGGTTGTGGAAGCTGATGATACACAATCTACGGCTGAATTAGCAGCAGCTTTCGACGTTAGCGTCAAAACAATATTGGTCCATTTGCGTCAAATTGGCAAGGTAAAAAAGCTTGACAAATGGGTGCCCCACGAACTCAATGATCGCCAGCGCGAAGTACGCGTCGAGACGTGCCTTGCATTGCTCAACAGACACACAAATGAAGGAATTTTGAACCGCATTGTTACCTGCGATGAAAAATGGATTCTGTTTGATAACCGCAAGCGCTCAGCAAGTTGGTTGGATCCTGGTTCAGCACCTAAATAATGCCCTAAACGAAAACTTACCCCTAGAAAAGTGATGGTCACTGTTTGGTGGTCTAGCGCCGGTGTGATTCATCACAGCTTCTTACCAAACGGGGTGAGCATTACTGCAGATGTGTACTGTGAAGAACTGAGCACAATGATGGAGAAGCTGGCGCATCTCCAACCAGCATTGGTCAATCGCTCGTCTCCGCTGCTCCTGCACGACAACGCGCGACCTCATACTGCACAGCAGACGGTCTCCAAGTTGCAAGAACTGGGGTTGGAAGCTCTCCGTCATCCGCCCTACTCACCAGACCTTGCGCCTACAGACTACTACTTTTTCCAGAATTTGGATAACTTCTTGGCGGGAAAAAAATTCAATACCCGAGAGGCAGTACAAAATGCCTTTGAAGAATTTGTTGCCTCCCGTCCAGCTGATTTCTTTAAGAAGGGCATCAATAAACTGCCACTGCGATGGCAAAGATGCATTGATTGCATGGGTGATTACTTCGATTAATACAAATAAAAAAATTCATGAAAAAAATTCGTTTAAATTTTTTCATACAAAACGGCAATTTCATAGGTAAAGACCTATTAGGTTGTATATTACGGATTCATTTCTCAATGTCAAAAATTCTGTCCAATACAATTCTACCAATATAAAATCACTGTGTCACTATTAAACACTCAATACTTCACGGTCACCCTACTAAACTTGACACACAGCTTCGAGTATCCCCCTTAGTTACGGATTATCCGGGAAAATGCACAACATGTTCTCAATGCGACGGTTGTGGTATTGTGAGTATTTGTGTCCCCGATTTATTTGAGTATTTGGACACCCGATGATAGTGGTGAGAGTGTAACTATTTGTACTGACGGCAGAGATTTCATAGGGAGATATTATTGAACGTTGAAAACGTCTTCGTGAATTTTGCACCGACGCGACGGAAATGTTTGAATGTTTTAGTAAACTATTGAATCGTTTTAGTTGTCGAGCCAAAAATAAAGTCCAAATTTTAATACAGCATAATTCATACCTCAAGTATTTTAATTTATTTTTAACTCCGGAGTAAAAGGGAGTTATAAGTTAAAGTCTTTGTGTCGCAGTCTCTCAATGTCTCTGTCTATAAGCTGAACTGAATTAAGTCACCATTTAAAAGCTTGTTCATAAATATATAAGGATAATAACGAGGTATTTGTGTATTATATATATCCTTAGATTATATACATTTTCTTTCTCTCACTGTCCTCATAGTGCACCTACCGTGTTTTCTCGGTATCACATCGTCATCGGTTGACTGGCAGAAAAAACCTTTAACATTAGGTCCGCCTCTATACATTGTTGTGCATAAAGAATTGAAATTATGAACTATTACGGTTTTTCTATTTTAAACTATATATTAATGGATTGATTTGATATATATGATATTTTTTTTATACATTTGAGTATCGATACAAGTTTGTGTTGGCAGAGCGGTTAACGCACATGGGGCGTATCGTGGGTTTGATTCCCACCCACACTTAAACTTATACAACTCATTATAAAGATGTCTGAAATTTAATATAGATATGAATAACAACTCTAAAACTGTATGATTAGTAAGTTTGTTAACATTTATACACTCAGAGCTAATGATGCAAAAGCTTACAATAGAAGGATTTGCATTGGCGCAAAATACATATACAAATGTGATCCACAAAGAGAATTAATAAAATCTTCGAATGCATGCATTCATGTTTTTGTATTACTGCTTGCATAAGAAGGTGTTATTTCTACTTTCTCAAATACAATAAATAATATGAAGGACTTTATAATATGAACGCGTGAAGCAAAAACTTTGTAGGTAAGTACCTCTTTTAAGGAAAATAGCGCGGACGGAGGAGAATTAAATTTGAACCAGTTAAAGTTCATTTGGAGAAGGACTGCAGAAATAAAAAAAACACATTACACACACTACCATGCCTTTGAATCACTGACATACTGAGAAGAGATGACAAATTGAGTGACAAAACTGAGAACAGACTAACTAATTAACTAAACTAATTTGAAAATAGAACCTTAATGAATTTCGAACAAGTGCGATTTTTAGTTTAAACAATTATTTCCAATAATCCCATACAAATAACTGTCCCAAAAAACATAAGCAATGTGCTCTTTATTAAAACGTACAGTTAATTCAATTAAGATTTACATTATTAATAATTTGATAACTATACGCAACATATCACACAGCACTATCTAGTCCAAACTAAAGCTTGTACTCTAGATAATAGACAACATATGTATATACACCAGCACGTCCAGCTACCCCTATCTGTCAAATTTCTTTTATAGATTTTCAACTTTATTGCATAAGCATAAGGTTCACTTTCAATTGGGGAAATTTGACAGGTTGGGGTAGCTTGATGTGCACAATACAGAGAAAACATCCAGACCATTATAATTATATTATAAAAAGAAACTCGAATATGTGTTTTGTGCGAGGATTGAACCTGCAACCCGTGGGTCAGAATGCAGATTCATTTCCAAATTTATCTTGGGAATCAGTAGGGCATAAAATGTATTTAAATTTCTTATGCATACATTCATATAATACCAACAATAATTAAAACAGTTATTACCGAAAATCCCAATCGTTAATACCAACAACCGTAGCAAAAGAACATATTTCTTAGTAGATGATTAGTTCGGTTACAAGTGTACACATGTGCCCCTTAGCCCATGGGGATGCGTCCCCATCATCCCGTGTATAGATATCAACACCATATGGCCCCATAAGGGATTCATAATTACAAGTGAATTTATTAAAAGCATTGTCCGCGAATTGAGAATTGATGTCAGTTGGGCCGTGAAATGTAAAAAATGATTAATATACCGTCATCTAGTAGTTGAAGATGTGTTCTTTAGACTGATGCTGCTCCCTCAAATTTAAGCCAATCCCTTGTGAATATTTACTAACTTGAACAAGTTGGATACTTTGTGCTTTCTTTACTAAAACTGCTCAAGATTATCTTACGTAGTTTCTACATTTTGCACATTACACTATAGGTTATAAACCATTATTATGTTATTTATTGAATCCAAATAAGTTAGTACATTTTATTTTTACATATTTACGAGTAATTAACTGTATCGATAAATGAACGGTTATTGATGCTTTGACATTCCACTAGACGGTCGGTTCTACGGTCAGCGAGCTATTAACAATGATGTAACAATAACAATACTGAATAAAACCGGCCAAGTGCGAGTCGGACTCGCCCATGAAGGGTTCCGCAGCAGCAAGTATTTCAGTTGATTAAATGAATGGTAAATTGCGGTTTACGATTTATGACGCATTAAAATAAAACTACTAACTAGATCTCGTTCAAACCAATTTTCGTTGTTAGTTTACATGGTAATGTCCATCATATATTTTTCAGTTTTATTATTCTCTTATTTTAGAAGTTACATGGGGGGACACTCATTTTTCCACTTTGGAAGTGTCTCTCGCGCAAACTATTCAGTTAAGAAAAAAATGATATAAGGGACCCCACTATCATTTTTGAAGACCTATCCATAGATACCCCACATGTATGGGTACAATGAAAACATTTTTTTTGAGTTTCAGTTCTATGTATGGCGACCCCCCAAAATTATTGTTGTTTTTCTATTTTTGTGTAAAAGTCTTAATGCGGTTCACAGAATACATCTACTTACCAAGTTTCAATAGTACAGCTCTTATAGTTTCGGAAAAAAGTTACTTCGACATACGGACGGACAGACAGACAGACATGACGAATCTAAAAGGGTTCCGTTTTTTGCCATTTGGCTACGGAACCCTAAAAATTTATTTCTTTCTTAGATTTTCATAGAACATTAGTTCACGGACATACACTCAGACTCGGAATAACTATTTATTATTCACTGAAATGGGCCCCGAGATAATAGGCAACTGACTTTAATCACTGCAGTCAACCTAAAATTAGACATTTCAAACTAATGACCCCCTTTTTTATGCTGAGGGTTAAAGTAATAGCAAATTTATTCACAAAATCACCACAGAATCAAAAAGTTAACATATGCGATACTTATATTAAGTTAATCAATTATTTGGCGTACCCTTTGTGCAGGGGTGACACAAATTGACTAATCACACCGTGTAATGACCAGGACTGTATGTCATCGGGAAGCGTCCTTGCCAACCCTATGTTGTTTGATTTTAGGGAACTGTTGAGTGGTGATTTATTATTTTAAAGTGGTGAAATGTTATGATCTGTTTTGTTTGTTGAAAATAGGTCAATAGAATAAAAAAAAATGCAGGCAGTTATGTATTTGGATTGAATTGGGTTAGATTTCGTTAAGGAATGTTATGTAAAATATTTTTATTGCAACAGCTAAAATTATATTTAATTGTAAATATTAATAAGTTTATAATTTTATTAAATAATTATTCCCCACTTAAAATCTGACATCTAGGACAATTAAATAGCTTAAAAGTTTACTTTTTGATAAATGTTACTTAAATGAAATAATTTAAGTAAAATTTATCAAAAAATAAACATAGGTACAAGAAGGCGGATAGAGAAAATACAAATACATTTTCTCTATCAGCCTTATTATATTTGAAATTAGGTTTAATTTTTAATCACGTTTATTCTTAGCTATTTATTTATTTCATTCACATCGCCGTTTCACATTTCACATTTCAAACATAGTAGTAACAAAACTTTAATTTATAATAATTATGCAATTACATATGTTTATTTTATAATAACATATGTTCATATATTGAAGACAATAATTCAGGTTAAATTTAAATATGGAAATAGAACTATGTATAATTTTACATTGACAATTGAAAAAACATAGTTGGAATGTGTAACTATGTATTTTTTTAACGAATAATTTAAACAACATTTATAATTATGTTTAAATTAGTTGTTAAAAAAACTAGGTTTTTTCAATTGTCAATGTTAAATTTGACCACTTATACTATCAAAAAGAAAACTTTAAGTTTATCTCACAACAAGAAATCAGATCGCAACCCTCAGGGGCGGTGCTCACATTATCGCTCCCTCCTGCCGAAATACATCCAATTGATATTCGATACACTAAATTCACACACAAACTGCCTATTTGTATACAAAACGATCACTTTTGTTCCAAATGTATTCGGTTTTTTCACACTATGCAGTTTTATTGTGCAGCAAAAGTAAATGAAGTCATTTTATTGCTTATTTGTTATATTAATGGGAGCAAATTGCTAAAGTAATGATTTTTGGTTTATTAGGGTGTTTATTAGCCCAAAACTATGGTCCTGTGTTAGTATTAAGAATGCACGATTAATTTCATGAATGGACACAATTGTTATTCTTATTAAAAAGTACATACAGGGCAGTCTTTTGGGACTTGCGATTGAAGTGAAAATATTTTTTACACTTCTAATCTTAGTAATCTACAATATAATAGATGACACTTAACATTAAAAATAAAATTGAAAAATAAATTCATATTCCAGAGTGCTGAGCACACCTAAAGAGAGCTTTCAATTTAAAAAAAAAACGAGGACAACACTAGGGAATTTTATATTCCAATTAAAAACGGTACTGCCAGTTCTCTGGTAGGTATTCCCTCGGATGATTTTCTATGCCGTCACCACACAGCACAAAATTAATATAAAGGTGTACCTAAGGATTACCGACATATTTCGTATTATAATTGTATTCTTTGATAAGCTGTTTTTATTCTAATAAGAATAAAATAAAATAAATATCTTGGGACAAGTAACAAACGACACATAAACTACGGCAACCAGACAAATTTTAAACACATATTTATATGTTTAAAATTTTAAATAAATATTTACCTATAATGAGTCATTTACACATTATCTATACAAATTATAAAATCGTAGAAAAGTCAAAACTGTACATTGAATATTTTTTTTAAAGGATTCTCCTAGAGCGTGATCTACAATCGATGTCAAAGCCAAAAATATAGTTTTTAGAATTTTTGTCCGTTTGTCTGTATATATATCCGGTCTAAACTCAAAAAGTACTGCATGGATTTACTTCAAATTTTGCATGAATATTACTGAGGTCGGGTCAACATATAGGCTAAGGCATATTATCACGCTATCACCTTCGGGGGAGGAGCTGTGATAATTTATAAAGTTTAACGCGGGTGAAACCGCGGGGCACAGCTAGTAGGTAAATGACTCCCGGGCACAGAACATATAATCGTGCTCTTCACCCAAACATTTGTCCTGGGTGGGGATCGAACCCACGACCTCTGGCTTAGCAGTCCGGGTCACTTGTCGCTAAACCAACAGGACAGTCAACATAATACATTGAATTTAAAATTATACACAGAGTTAACTTATTTAAAAACAAATTGAAGACATTTTTATTGAAGAAAGCGTATTACAGTATTAATGAGTAAATATTCACTGTCATACCACCTAGAACTAACTTCATGCTGTTAAATTTTTTGTGTCGGTGTGCGCGCGCATCGTAAAAATTCACTCTCATCATTTTTCTCCATCGCGCCAAAAGAAGTATAACTTCAAAAATGACAAACGACAAATGTAACAACGTAATCTTGACCATTATGTATGATAGTTTTTGTTAGTTTTATTTTGTATTTTTGATTTTAGATATGTATTGTACAACAAATGTTTCAACACAATGTAAATTATTAAAAATAAATGACTTATGACTTATACCTTTCTTTTGTTTTAGAATGGAGGCCACTAACTTGGCGCTCTCGACGAGAGAGTCTATAAAACCAAGAGCGGAACACAAAACTTTGCAATTAAGTGGTAAACCCAATCAGGTAAGAATTCTAAGGTTTAATTAAATGAAAATACTGGTTAGATATTAGCATCAGAAGGAAACAGTACAAGAACTTTTTTTAATATGATAATTTAAGTTTAATACTATTCCAAAAGTTAAAAATATGATATTGCCGCACAATCACTAGATTGCCTTAGCAGAACAATGAGATGTTAAGGTAAATGTCACTTTAATTCAGTCTAATAGAGTAGCAATTACCATGATACATTTTTATTTATAACGGCTCTTTAGCATATGCACGGCAGGATAGTCATCCTGATCGAATTTCGGTTACATATTATAGTGCAGAAGTGCGCAAACACAGGTACACTCTCTGTCTCCCATCAATAAGGCTTCTCTCCGACATGACTGGAAGAGATCACAGGATTAACAGCTTTAAGTGATCTCCGAGGCAATAACAGATAGTTTTCTTAACAGAAAAATCCCAATGAGACTTTTTGGCTGAATCTGGGATTTAAACCCACATTTATCAGCGGCCGAACATGTAACCGCTAAATCAAAGAGACAGGGTAATATAATAATAATAATATCTAGGGACAATTTCACGCAGATCATCCTAGCCCCAAACTAAGCAAAGCTTGTACTATGGGAACCAGGCGACGATATACACATACTTATATAGATAGATAAATACTTATATACATAGGAAACATTCATGACTCAGAAACAAATATATTAATATACAATACTAGCGGCCCGGTACGTGCTTCGCTACGTATAAGGCATAGTAATAAAAAAAAAATTTAAGTTCATTTATTCAAACAAAACAATATTTTAATTTGCTAAAAGATGTTGATTTTACACGATTTCAAGACTTTTTTTAAATTTTCTCTACGTACAAACCTTCCCTGGACTTCCACGAATAATTCAAGACCAAAATTAGCCAAATCAGTAAAGGCGTTGTTGAGTTATAACATTACAACGAAAAGTGGCATTGATTTTTATATATATAGATATTTAACGATGTTAATTAATTTTGTAAAGAAACAACTTTGCATTAAATTAAATCCGGAGTTCAAATAAAGCTTGACTTTTTCGGCCAATTTTGCCTCGTCATATACTACTTTTCAGTCTAAGAATATGCCTTTAATATTTTTATAAAACGATGAAACGGAATAATAAATGTATATTAAACTTTTCAAAGCGGTATTTTAGCCATTGAGGTAGAAGAGCCCCTTTAGGCCCATGTAGCATAGATGGAGCTTAAGATGAGGTTAGGTTATCACGGTTTAAGACATTTATTTCTCAAAAAAGAATACAATTCACTTATTATTGAGAAATACAAGTAATAAGGAACGGACACTAAAACTATCTACTATATAAAAATAAGTCGGGTTTTCCTTCCTGACGCTATAACTCCAGTACGCACGAACCGATTTCCACGGTTTTGCATTCGTTGGAAAGGTCTCGGGCTCCGTGAGGTTTATAGCAAAGAAAATTTATAAAATTTAACGCGGGTAACACCGCGGGGCACAGCTAGTAATAATATAAAATTAAATGTATTGTGTTAGTAATTGCATAAATTAGGTGGTTAGTAAAGATACCTTATCGCCTACTATAGACACAAAACTTAAACCACGTGTTACTAGATCACTTTATAAGTGACACTAGACTAGGCGCAGCATAGCTCGCGCGGTCTGTAACAGCTACGTTATTAAGTAAGCCGTAAGTTAAGCCTACCGTGTACAACACTTTTCAAATAGAACAAAATGAAATTTGCAATTTTAAAATTTCAAAAATGTTTCATCTGTAATAGTGCTACAATTTGTTAACTTGTAGGCTATTTTGTAGCCAATTGCAGCCCAATTTATAACTTTTTTTTAACCTGAACTTCTAAACATGTGCAAGACTTGTTAGCTTGTTATACTTACGTGTTGTGCACTTTATAAGAGATAACATACTAGCTAAGCAAGAGTTCACGTTGTCCGTAATGTCTGGGTTAATTTATTCGAAATTTGAAATTATATTAAAAAAAAATCTTAAAATTAATAATATTGATTATAATGACTATGAAATGATTAAAGCTAACTGTTATGCTTTTAGTCAAAATAGTTCGTAGTCCTTACGTATCAAGCGCTCTCTGATCTGGATGCGAATTACATCATGACTTTAGAATGAAATTTATATTTTTATATCAAGTCAACATTGACAATATACGTAAAATCAGTACAAAATACTCTAATTAGAAAGAAAGAAAGCAATAATTTTATTTTCATAAATAATACGGAAAATACCTACATTCAATTGTGGTACCTATACATTTTAAACATTATTTATTTTATCCGTACTGGTATGAAAAAGGGCCCTATCACAGCTAGTACTGCATTTTTGCAGTGCTGATCTTCCGATAGGGCCAGTTACATTATAATACTTACAAGCTAAGAAAAAATCCTGGATTGATATAACATTAGAGATACATAGCTACACTTTAAGATGAAATGTAGAACAGAAAAGTAGAACATAATAATTAAAAATAAATGGCAAATATAATCGATATTCTGCGTCATATTACGACACTTTACAATTTTTTAAATTTCAAAATACTCGCCAATTGTCAGTTTAATCGAGCCGGGCTCAATATGCACCGCACTCTCGGGCCCAGTAAAACTGCATCCCGGCTTGATTAAACTGACAATTAGCGGAATTAACACTACATATTAATTAACTATTTTGGAAGTTATGGATTTCCGCAAGTAACGCCTGATTCCATTATTTATTCTCATAAATGGGAAATCATAAATTCAATCGTCCGGCGGGTTTCGAACCTGCACCATCTACCAATCCGGGGTAGGCGCTCTGCGTTAAGCTACGAACGATACACGCCGGCAGATCGAATTTAGGATTCCCTTGCTAACACCCTTCCGGTGGATGTAGACCCTATCGGCTTTGTTTTCTAGAAACATGGCCGACTGATATGTTCACAGTTGTATGTGAAAGAGCATATCATATTGATAATACCTTCCAAATGATTAAATTTGAATTTAATAGCATTATTCGCAATGGAAAGCAAAGAATTTATGATTTCCCATTTTTTAAGATTAGATAAACGCTTTGCATTGCGAATAATGCTATTACATTCAAATTTAATCCATTATTTATGTTTTTTTTTAAATGCGATTATATCGTAGTATCTTTCCACAGGTCGGCACAGTATTGTTATACGGTGTGCCCATAGTTTCCCTAGTAATCGAGGGGAACGAACGACTGTGCCTTGCCCAAATCTCAAACACGCTACTGAAATCGTTCTCGTACAACGAGATACACAACCGACGGGTTGCTTTGGGCATCACTTGCGTACAATGTACGCCGGTGCAGTTGGAGATATTGCGGCGGGCGGGCGCTATGCCCGTGTCCTCGAGGCGATGTGGTAAGTATGTTGTATAGAAGTAACGTAATAAGTTAAACACATACACCTATCATTTACTTCCTGGATTGTAAAATAAAAAATAAAATAAAAAAGGTTTTTAATCACGTAAAGCGCTTTTTTAACAAAAGCGCTTGTAAATAGTCAGAACATGTGTGTAGTAATATAGTTGTATACATTATTATTTCTAGTAACATAGATATTTAGGTACACATTGTATGAAAACAGTTATAAAATTTATTTTATTATAGCATTGATATTTAGCTAGCTCGTATCAAGTTATTGTCAAGAGATTATGTTTAATTATCTAGTTTAAGTCTAATATTTTTACTACATATTGTCAATGGTTCTGTCCATATTAAGGTATTATTATTATGACGGACCTTGTGTTAATAATTGTCGTAGTGATAACCAAAAAACCGGCCAAGTGCGAGTCGGACTCACACACGAAGAGTTCTGTATGATTATATTATCTACTAGCTGTGCCCCGCGGTTTTACCCGCATTAAATTTTATAAATTATCATAGCTCCTCCCCGTAGGTGATAGCGTGATAATACGTAGCCTGTATGTTGACCGGACCTCTAGTAATATTCATGCAAAATTTGAAGTAAATCCATGCAGTACTTTTTGAGTTTAGCCCGGACATACATAGAGACAAACAGACACACAGACAAAAATTCAAAAAACTATATACTATCGATTGTAGATCACGCCCCAAGAATCTTTTAAAAAAAATATTCAATGTACAGTTTTGAATTTCCTACGATTTTGTTATATTTATATATTGTCTATAAAAGCGGCATAAAAACCCCTTTGTTGTATTGGAGCCCCGCTTAAATATCTAATTTATTTTAATGTAATTATTTATTTTGAAAGTTAATCTATAACTAAATATTCTGTAATCTGGTTTCCATAGTGCACACGGATACATATCAAGCTATTAATTTCCAATATACCTAAGCTGATCTCTCATTGTATAGAAATCCTATACAACGCGATATCAGCTTATACTGGAAATGTATAGCTTTATATGTAGCCGTGTGTACTATGTAAACCGGATAACTGATATATTACGTATATACTTTTCTTTTGTTCTTGTAAATACATACTTATATAGATAATTACACTCAGACTCAGGACAAACAGACATGTTCATGCATACAAATATCTGTCCTGGATTGGAATCGAACCCACGACTACCGGCGTGAAAAGCAAGCATTTGCCATCCACGCCAACAGCGGCTTTACCGGTTAAGTTACCGACCATAGTTTTCGTGACTGGCGTTCAAATAAATAAATCAATCGTTAAATCGGCTTCCATGACCACATGTGACGTCATAAATGGTCTGGAATCGATTGTCAACGTTGAAGCCGATTTAACGATTGATTAAGTCATTTTTAACCTTTATTTATTTGAAGCCATTCACGAAATCGATGTTCGGCGACTTAGCCGGTAGAGCTCCAGGTCCGTACAACGCTTTTCCGATGTATTTAAGCCGGAATAAGGTTATATAAGTACCTAATTCTGTGCTATTGAATCACGTTGCATACGTGTGAGTTTTAATAATCTTACGTAAGTTGTTTATCACTTTTGTGTGGGTTGTTTTGGTGGTGGCCCTTATACATAACTTTCTCCGATGTATTCAGACATACTGGTGCTCTTACGTACATAATTACTGTCTGTGGGTGTGCATTCTGTGGTAAAATGACGCACGTACTACCCTACGTGCGTCACCGGTGGGCGCACAAGAGACAAGAACAACTTAAGTCTCAGTAAGGTTAGGAGAGATGCGGTCGCTGACCTTTAGATGGCATATTATTAAACCAGCAATATTAATTCTTAGTAAAAAAATATACTTAATAATAAATATACAAAATCAGTATTTATAGATTGAAAAATTAAATAATTGCAAAACATACAATTGACAAGATAAAATAACACTTGGTCTAGGCGCACAGGAATACGTTCTTCGACGTTGCAAAATCGATTCCGGACCATTTATGACGTCACATGTGCACATGGAAGCCGATTTAACGATTGATTAAGTAAGTTTTAAACTTTATTTATTTGAACGCCGATCACTATCCCGATGTTCGGCGACTTAGCCGGTAGCCATCCTGATAACCGTGTAAACAATAATACCTACATTCCCACTTAAGAGGACACACACACAGCACTTAAGAGGCTGACCACACCTAATTTTGCCCCGATATTCGGATGGGGAATAAGTTAATGTTGTGTCCTTAAATGCAGGTATGATCACAAGACGGGAAGCGGAGCGGCTCTGCAAGTCATTCCTCGGAGATAACGCTCCTCCAAGGTTACCAGATGACTTCGCGTTTGCGGTACACCACGAGTGCGCTTGGGGATGCCGTGGTGCTTTCTTACCGGCCAGGTATAACGCTAACTATGCTATGATGACATTGTGTAAGAGTTGGATTGTTAGGATATTGAATGAAACTTTAATTAACTTAAAATTTAATATGAAATTCTAATAATAAAATCATTAATAGACTGCACGTGTGGCGCAGTGGTTAAACAGTCGCCTCGCCGCTTCGTGTCGCGGGTCCGATTCCCGCGAAAACAACTATTTGTGTGAACCATAATTAGTAGTTTTGAGTCTGGATGTACTTTGTGTACCGTCAATTATGTGTTTGTAAAGTACCCCGCGACACAGGGATACTAATTACCCTAGAGCGGGCTTTAAAAAACAAAAGAAGGAAAGAAGAAAACTTCTCATATTGACTGTATGTTTAGGTTATATGTATCTATGAAACGCGATGTATTTCCGAGTATATTTTTTATGGAATTGGATAATATGCTTTCGAAATCATCCCGTTTAAAGTATTTGTCATGTACGTATTTGTTTGAATAAATTAGTAATTTTGTTAAAATTTTATTAAAAAAATTATATTATATTGTATATAAAAATTCGCTCATGTGTAGCACGTACAAAAATGCCCAATATTTATGCGTACTTCTTAATGTATCTTAAAGTCATGATTTCTCCTACTCTCTCATGTTCATTGTTAATAGGACTAGTGAGTGCCCTCATGCCTTCAGTATTCCCTTCTTTTTACAAGGTACAATTCTTCCCGTGCCAAATGTATCAAATGCGCCTACTGCGGTCTCTTCTTCTCGCCGAATAAGTTCATCTTCCACTCGCACCGCGTCGGCCCCGGAGACAAGTACGTGCAGCCTGACGCCGCCAACTTCAACTCTTGGAGACGGCATATGAAACTCAGCGGGACTCCTCCGGAGGAAGTAGTGCACGCGTGGGAAGACGTGAAAGCCATGTTCAATGGCGGAACGAGAAAGAGAATGCTGTCTGCTGCTAGGTGAGGGCGATGGATATATTTTTGTTATTTAGTACAGAGACGACAATAGATGTTGCTGCTGCCTCAATTGAGGAACCTCTTAATTTTTCACTTTATTTTATTACTGTATGTGCCTTGCGGTTTTACTGGCGTTAAAGTTTATAAATTGTAGCCTAAGTATTATTCGGATTATTTCGGTTAGATAAGCAATATTACTACAAAGCTTCATGAAAATCCGTTCGGTAGGTTTTGCATGAAAGAGTTACAAACATCCCAACTCCATCCTACTAATATTACAAACGCGAAAGATTGTGAGTGTAGATGTAAGGATGTATGGTTGTTACTCTTTTACGCCAAAACTATTGAACGAATTTTGAAATAATAATAGCTTATATATCCGAATAACACATAGTCTATATATAGTTTATAAATATTAACGCGGGTGAAACCGCGGGGCATAGCTAGTGTAGTTATACATGTAATCTACAATCTATTTAAAGAGTTCAGCTTGAAATTGTGCTTCAGACGAGTACCCCTCCGCAGGCCGGAGTCTGAGGGCAGTAGCGAAGCTAAGAGACCCGCACCCAGTCCTCCCAGTGCTCATGCGCCAGTACCAAGACTAGCTGATTATGTGTGGGGTGCTCGGTTACCGCTGCCGTATGCGTTACCCTGGCTGAAGCCCACCTTGTGGAGTCCAGGTAAGATACACAGTAAGTACGACAACCACCTGGTATTGAAGGTTTGATTGCACTAATTGACAATAGGCACTCATAGCTAGATGCTCTCACCGGTCCGTAAGTGATCGGTGAGGTTAAGCAACTAGGCTCGCGGTCAGGCCATAGATGGGTGACCGCCAAAGTGGTTCAATTTCTGAGCGTATCCGTGCTTCGGAGGGTACGTTAAGCTGTCGGTCCCGGTTGTAGTCTTTCGACAACAGTCTTTAAGCCATGACAGAGGCCTACTGGGCGGCTTGAACAACTCTGACTTGGGTAACCACTGCCCATACGATAAGACAGAACTAATAGACTATTGAACGCACGTGTGGAGCAGTGGTAAAGTAGACACCTCGGTACCCACGTGTTTGTAATGAGTTCTTTTGTTGATTTTGGTTATGATTCTTCCTATCTTACTCAGGTGCGCTAACAGCGTTGAGTAGCGTGAACTCAATCGACGAGCCCCGAGCGTTCCGTCCAGTGAGGGGGCGACTTGAGTCGCCTCAACTGTCACCTGTCATGTCCCCACCAAGGTCTCCAAACAGGTAAGTCACAATCATATTTGAAACATTTTGTTTTGGCAAAAGCTTGATAACCATTATTATAAGAATTCATAGGACCAATTGTTATACTGCCTGCTGTGTCATCTTGAAATTGATTAATAATGTTTTGGTCGGTGTGGTTGGTCACTGCTTGCCTTTCACGCAACAGGTTGTGGGTTCGATTCCCATCCAGCACAGATATTGGCGTGCATGAACATACCTGTTTGTCATGAGTCTGGGTGTAACTATCTATTTAACTACATACTTAAATAGATAATTACACCCACATATTTACAAAAGAGAAATAGTATATATAGTATTTCAGTTATCTAGTTACAGTACAAGCTCTGTTAGGGATCCGATGGTATGAATAATGCCCCAGGCTATTATTATACAACCTTCACAATACCAACCAAAATAACACGAGATTACATTTTGATTTTATTTTAAATATAAATAAAAGGATTGTCCCCTTCAGGGACACTGGATGGGGACAGTCCTAGGTCTGAATTAATAATTATTATCTACAGTCTGAAAATTAATAAGACCAACCTATTAACATTAGCACCATTGTAACTCCAAAAATACTCACGAAATTATGGACTTAACCAGAAATAAAGTTTTACTAATATTGCCTAATTCTTGAAATATATTTGTAGTTTTATCTAATTTTTATTAACTTATTATTATTTTTTATTCTAATTTCATATATTATGTCAGTACAATGTACCTAATTTTATATTTATAAATATCCAATATTAGATAACTCTTTATTGCACATCAAAGACTTACGCCCATACGATAACTAAGTAAAATTTTCAAATTATTAGTTAGTATAATAATTTAATTAATTAACATACTCAAAATGACCACTTACTAAGGTATTTAATGTATATACAATGCTGATGTAACTTTGACATAAGTCAAATATTTGACATAACAATCACAAATAAAACATTCACTCTATCAGGTCACCAATAACGTCATCTCCGCGTCGTTCACCACTCGGGCGGTCTCCACTAAGATCACCACCACCGTCATCACCAGCGCGATCCTCCAAGAGCGACAGAGACAGTGACGAGAGTGTAGACATTGAGACCACTGAAGAGGTTCAGCCGAGAGACGTGGTAAGTCATCTCACTTACTTCTCATGAAATACTGTATTTACTACTAGATTATACATATGTTTGAGACGGCAATAAGGGAGGGCAATCCAGAGCCCTCCCAGGGTACGAGTCCCAAACATCTGGGACACGGTGCAAAAGAGGGGCACTGGAGCAGCATACCCGCGTTCCCGGGAACGCGGGTATGCTGCTCCACGGCCCCGGGGCTCCCCCCATCAGGCGCCAAGAGAAGTCCACGGCAGGTAGATTTAGTCGGTGCGAGTTTGACATACCCACCCGTAGACACTTTTTGCGGGTGGCATGCGTAGGCAATCCCCCTGCCTTACCAAAAAAAAAAAGACTATATGTTTAACCGACTTTAAAAAAGGAGGAGATACCCAATTACGTTGTATGTGTTTTTGTATATAACGCGTATTAGTGACAAATCAAGTTAATATGTCGTACAAACGATTTAACGAACAAGCGTACAAAAAAAGTCTATAAGTTTCACCGACTTCAAAAAAGGAGAAGGTTCTCAATTCGGTTGTATGTGTTTTTGAATATAACGCGTATTAGTGACAAATCAAGTTAATATGTCGTACCAACGATTTAACGAACAAGCGTACATAAAAAGACTATAAGTTTAACCGACTTCAAAAAAGGAGGAGGTTCTCAATTAGGTTGTATGTGTTTTTGTATATAACGCGTATTAGTGACAAATCAAGTTAATATGTCGTACCAACGATTTAACGAACAAGCGTACAAAAAAATCTTGTTTATAATTTTCCTGTTTGTACTTACCTAAGAATGGTTCTGAACGACGAATTAGGACAGTTTTTTGTGTTGTTTATATGAGTCACCTGATTGTATGTGATCACCGCCGTCCATGGACACTCGCATCATCAAAGAAGCCGCGTGTACGTTGCCGATGTTTAAGAATAGGCTCGCTTCCTGAAGGTTGCAATGACATACCGGATCTGAAATACCTTTGGTGAACGCTAATTACCCTAAGCCTGTGTATTTCTTGTATATCTTACGATATTATGGACCACTACGGATTTATGGATCGGATATGAGCCATGTAGTTAATGGTAGCTTTATATTTATTATTATTAATCATACACTAAAAACATCCAGATTTTAACTAATTATTATTTGGTTTTGTCGACCTACGACACGACAAACATCTTGTGACCCAATGATTTCTATAACAGAAATAGTATTTACTTTAGAAAATGTAATATCAACACTTAAAATCAAGAGAAATAAACAGGACTTTTATATCTTTATCAATCTCTATATACATTTATAAAGCTCTTAAAAGAAATCACTTCTAAAAGACTTACTTACCCAGTACTTAAAAAAATGAGTCCAATTCCTTTATAACTTACGTAAACGTTTCAAAAGATGCAATTTGATAGTATTGAGCGAATCGTATTATCCACTTCGGTTGGATTTTTCTGAACGAAACGAGTTGGATCCAATTTAAAAAGTTGGAAGAGGAAAATTTTTCCAATCACCTTCTCTTTAAGTTGGTAATCGGCGTGATTAGTTTTTTTGTTTACTTCTAGAACGGGGAAGGTGCTGCTGGTATGTGATAAATTTATGAAGGCAGTTATATAAGTTTACTTGCTGTGCCCCGCGGTTTTACCCGCATTAAACTTTATAAATTATAGCCTATGTGTTATTCGGATATATAAGCTATATTACATAAAAGTTTCATCAAAATCCGTCCGGTAGTTTTTGCGTGAAGAAGTAACAAACATACACACTCACAAATTTTCGCCTTTATAATATTAGTGTGATAGTTATTTGAAGGTGGTAAAGTCTTCAGAGCGTTAGTGTGCTCACTCAAGATATTAAACTTGTGAGTAAGGAACACTAATAGACCTTACTACTGATAAAACGAATATGAGATCACAATAATCCTAACATTATAAATGCGAAAGTTTGTTAGTGTGTGACTGTGTGAGTGTGTTTGTTTGTTAATTCTTCACGCCGAAACGGCTGAAGCGATTTTAATAAAATTTGGTATGGAGATAGCTTACACCCTGGATTAACACATAGGTTATAATTTATCAAGTTTAATGTAGGTTAAACTGCGGGGCACAGCTAGTATTATAAAGGCGAAAGTTTGTGAGTGTGTTTGTTTGTTAATTCTTCATGCCCAAACGGCTGAAGCGATTTAAAAAAAAATTGGTATGGAGGTAGCTCACACCCTGGATTAACATATAGGCTATAATTTATAAAGTTTAACGCGGGTAAAACCGCGGGGCATAGCTTGTATTCTCATATTTTACAAAGCGTATTCACGAGTTTTTATTATTCCTGGCTTATTCCCGGCCGAATTACGAATAAAAACCAATTGAATAGGACATATAGTTTTTACGTGTCCCGGGATATGAAACCAAAACTTAATTATCTGCAGTTAAAGTCACTACTTTTAGCCCAAAAAGCTGTCCTAATAATTGTTTAATCAAATGCTATAAACGGTCTTGCCAAACGGAAGTCCCTGTGTGACGCGAAAAGTAATTAATTAGTGTAGAACGGTGTATCTAATTAGCCAGGTTGTTTGAAAAATCCAATATATACAAATATAGTTTTGAGGTCTTAAGTGATAACGAAATTTTTATACGTCTAAGAAAGGCATATGAGCCACGGAGTGCCAGGTCGACTTCACTTAGTTGGTGTCGTGTCTTTAATTAATCAGACGCCTTCCTACTTTGCTGCGTAACACTGCCATATCTATACATACAAATAAATAAAATTGAAATGTCTGTTTGTAATATTGAAATAACCGTTTTTAATACATGTATATGTATATATATACGACACATACACCAAAATAACATTTTTAAAATTTTCGTCTGTCTGTCCGTCTGTCTGTTTGTTCTGGCTAATCTCTGAAATGGCTGGACCGATTTTGACGGGACTTCTATTGGCAGGTAGCTGATGTAATAAGGAGTAACTTAGGCTACGTTTATTTTAGAAAAATTGTTTTATCTTGGAAAATACTAAAAAAGAACTAAATAAGCTAATTTACACGCGGACGAAGTCACGGGCACAGCTAGTCTAGAATAATATTATAAAGAGTAAAGGTTTGTATGTATGTTTGTAACGAATTGGCTCGAAAAGTACTAGACCGATTTTAAAAACTATTTCACCATTAGAATGCTACATTATCACTGATTAATATACGCTATTTTAATTTCAAGAAAAAAATAAGGATCCCTACTAAAACTATAATAATGTTACCCAAGCTGTAAAAAAATGCCTGTAAAATATCTTTTATCGCATGCGCTGCGAAAACTATAAATGATAGGACAAAAAAATGTTCCATAACATTAAAGTAAATATCAATATCTACAATAAAATTCTGGATAGCGTGTGTTTAACTATTGTAGTTATGTCACTGTAACTACTTTTTAACATTTTAAAATTTAATAGAAATTCTGACCAAAATCAGACCAAGTTATTTGTACCTTTGTCTTAATCCTTCCCTGAATAAATGATTTCTCAGGCAAGGGTGTTTATATGTCCACCCGTGCGAAGCTACATATATTATTTGATAATTTGGTTTAACAAACTAATACATTTATATTAAGAGAGAACCGTGGAGATTATCGTACGTAAGTAGGTACTTATGTACAGACGCCACCACGTCCAGCTACCCCAATATGTCAAATTTATTTTATAGATTTTCAACTTTATCACATATGCATAAGGTCCACTTTCAATTGGGGAAATTTGACATATTAGGATAGCTTGATGTGCTGGCGTCTGTACTTAAACCCATCTGTATCTGTGTATGTCGAATCATAGCCCTAACAGATGGATATATTTCAGTCCGTTGTTTTATATGTAAGCTTGTTTAAAACTAGTTGAACTCCGCGGGGCCAAGACGTAATAAGAGATAAAAAGTTAAGTGGGTTGCTTGGCAATTTGCGTAGTAATTGGGGCGTTTCTCAGGTATATTTTATGGAAAACTTACATCACCTCTCTTATTCAACGTGACTTATTATTAGCTACTACTAAAAGTTATGACTATTGGCATTAAATTTAAATATATTTAAATAAGTAGGTAATGTAAGCAAGTCTCTTGCTCACTTTTTAAGATTTAAAGCAATACTCATAAATAAGACTTTAAACAAAAGAAAACTTGTGTAATTAATGCATTGATTAATCTCATTCAACTCCGAAGATTAGCCATTAAATTTCAACCAATGTCCGCGTCATTCCCAGGAGGAGCCTCCGCCGCCATTTTGTCAATATGGCGTCCATTCGAGGCTTTTGCACGTCGTAAACTCTGTAATTACTGGCGGGACAAATTCAAATGAACTTCATTTCGGTTTTAAATAAGAGAAAATGTTTAATTTAGTTGCGATCGGCTTGGACCAATTAATGGGATTTTCGTTTTAGTGTTCGGGTGTTGGTCGTTTTTATATTGAACGTTGAGTAAGCTCGCATTTGGAGCTTTTGTGCTGTAATTAGAACTGCTTGACTATTGCCATGAGAATTGATAAAAAAGTATAAACATATAGGATTCCCACACCCTTCTCCAGAGTCTCCAGAATTCGGAAAAGAATTGAGCTTGTTAAAGTAATCAAAGCCTGCACTCTTGGTCGAAGACTTTGTGTGTCTGTCCAGAAATGCCATGCAATGTCAATCTTATTACTGGTCCTGGTATGTTTAAGTCTATTAGAAAGGCGCTTATAAAACATAATTTATCAGTGCCCATAAAGTAAATAACCAAACGAGTGCAATTGCGATTTGTCGTGGATAACAACTAAGGTTACTTGCTCTCCGCCACAAGCTGTGGTCACGTGACACGTGTCACTCGTTTGTTGATGAAGCTACTCCTCTTTTATTTATAGCGCAGAGGCTTTCAGCTCTGGTAAATAACGTATTTGCGATAAGGATGTTATCGCAAATACGTTATTTACCAGAGCTGAAATTTTATTATATGATTGAAGATGTGGTTAAGATGGTCTCGCTTAGGGTTAACATAAGAACCCTAAGCGAGACCATCTTAACCACTCCGACACGAAACAAGAAGAAAAAGCATAATAAAACATCTTCAATCATATAATAAAATTTCAGCTCTGGTAAATAACGTATTTGCGATAACATCCTTATCGCAAATACGTTATTTACCAGAGCTGAAAGCCTCTGCGCTATAAATAAAAGAGGCGTCGGTACTAATGATTGACGTAAACGGTAGTAATTAACGCGCCTCGACAACCCTACGATTAATCCCGTCAAAGGACTTACTAGGGTTGTCAATTTTGTGTATACTGCAAGGTTTTAGGTAATTAGTATTCACCCTCCTTACTGTGAAAGTCATTTTTAGATTACGGTTAAAAAAATGGAAATGTCGACAATTTTTTCTAAAATTTGACTGACATTAGACATTTACAATCGATATTATTGTACACCGGGATCAAATTTTACCATTATTTTTTTTTTTTACTCATTATTTTTATTACTCGCTCTTAGCCAGTTGTCCACAGAAACTGAGAAAAAAATTTTTTTGAAAATTTTGTGTTGTCTCCGTGCTTTGGAGTGCACGTTAAACTGTCAATCTTGTCTGTAGTCATTAGACGGCAGTCCATAAGCTACTAGAGAGCCCTACTGGCTGATTACTACAACTGCAATACTGCTTATTCGAATACTGTGACGACTGTGTTTTTATGTTTATTGGAACCTTATGATGATGCTGAACAACCGTTTTGATTACATTAATTATACCCAAAACTTTGTATCAAAAATTTTATGAAGTAAATTTCCATTATGTAGGGTATTTTTGTTTAACGACCTAAAAGGTAAATGTATATATCTCCAATCAGAACAGTCAAATGACGTGCTATCGCTTAGTTTTGAGATGTTATCGTTGGCCGAAAAGATGTTAACAATTATACTCATAGGTTATTTAAATCTTTAGTTTTAATTGAATTAATATTTTAAATCTCATACAATACGTAAAAAGATCATACTATAAACTTACAATACGATTCAAGGTAATAAGATAAAGCTACGTTAAAGCTAAACCATAAAAACTAAATAAATATTTGAATTTATGCCATTTATTATACTTGAAATTAATTTCAAAAATTCTACAGCAATCTCATGTTTATAACCACCTCACCGTGCATAATAATAATTAAAATTCATCCATCTCTCCCCAACTGTAATAATTCTAAAAGCCAAAACAATAACGGTTGTAATATAACAATTAATACATTGTTGAATCACTCCATAGATTAAAATGTAATCCCTAAATCGGATCTAGGTTCGCAGTAGTCTGTATAAATCGGATTACAGATAGCACCGCGGGCTATACCGCTCGTAGTTTCAATCGATTGTTTGGTCAACACTGTGTGTCTGGTTGCTATTGTTCTATGGTTTAAATATTGTGGCGAATACAAATTGAGTACACAATGTTTGGTCGCTAGTCCTTTTAAGTATAGATTTGACTTTCCAAGTACCTCATTCAATGATCTTGCATTATTATGGTTGGACATGACCGATTCATTACCAACTAAAACTATTTTCGTTTTAATTCTTGTGTAAAATTAATTAAATGCGTTATTTGCAGTTTAAGTTTCAGGTACAAATGTTTTATTTTTTTATATTTTAGACATGTCTCATAATCATAATCATCATTTATTTGTGAAGCATAGGTAATAATACAACGATTGGTCTTAAATTAGGTTAAGTGCGCTATGTTCTACCATGAGAATGGTGTACAAATCATATCCACTTATTTGGTATATACACCATCTAAGTTTACAAAAACAATATAAATTAACAAATACAAAATTATTATTTAAAAATACAAAATTAAAGTCAAAACAGAAAGTCCAATGGGTAACAGTGAAATTTAAAATACAAAATAAATAAAATGTCTCGCTAGAATGAAGTAAATGTCATGCAATGTCAGAAATAATAATCATTATAATTAAATAAATTGTTATGTCTCTAATACAATATTATAGTATATTACAATGTGTCATTAAATTATTCCTCAAGAGAATAATATGCCTTCTCAACCAGAAATATATGTAATTTATTTTTGAATATTTTTACAGTTTCTGTAGTACGCAAAAACAATGGTAATTTATTATAGATTTTTGGTCCCATTACAAAAATACTTTTATGATACAACGTTGTTTTGGCGGGGATCAAGTGTAACTTCTCAGACCTGCGAATACTGGCTACTGATGAGAATCTGGACATTAGTAGGATTTAGGAATCTGTTTGCTATTGTGTGTCTATGGTTTAAATATTGTGGCGAATACAAATTGAGTATACAAAGTTTGGTCGCTAGTCCTTTTAATTATAGATTCTTTAGTAGAATTTAGGTATCTTATTTATTTTTCCCCACAAGGTCTAAATAGTATGGTAAAGCTTTTTAATTAATTAATAATCTGTAGAGTCTCCTTCCATCCAACCCATTTCCATGATTTTCATAACAACACAGCTTATGTTTTTTCTACGTCAATGCCTCAACTAGGGAAATAAATTCCGAGGGTAGGTAAAAACTTCAGATCAAAGCAATTATATATTCAATTCAATTCTTTATTCACAAGAAACATGGTAAATGATTACAGATGGTCATGAAAAATAAGTACATACATGTTTCGCCAGTTTGGCATGCAAAAAAAATATATATACAGATCGTTGTTGCAAAAAATCCTTAACACGTAGTAGCGACCTATTTTAACCACTGCATTACACACGAAAACACATATTTACCAATACATACACACTATCATCACATTTAAAACAAAAAGTAATCAAATAAATGGGATTAACGTAAACATTAGTGTGCGGACAGCCCTGCACGCGCGCTGTTCAAATTAGGGCGCGTACACAAACACGACACTCGATCATAAGCTTTCAATACGACGAGCTATTGAACAATAACTTAGATGTATTTAATTAATTCTAACACTTGTGTTTATTTTGCTCTTTGAAAACAGGAGTATTTAAGAGAAAATTTAGGTTTTATTGGCAGGTTTTATTGGTCTTGAAGATGAATGAGAAAAGAACAAGAGTAGCTGAACAAGTAATAAGTGAAACCCTTTTAACTGTTCTTTTTCATTATACAACCAAGTCAGTAGACAAGCAATTAATGTCCACATGACAATTGCGCAACTCACGCGTTACTGATCCTTTAACGATAGTTCATCTTTCTCGTGCCAAATAAAGCCAAATATTTCAAAGTACTTTGAAATATTTGGTTCGAGAGTAGAACAAAAATAAAAAAGTATTTTTAATTTAAGTATTCAGAAAGTGCACTAAAATATTAATTAAATGTATGTATAATAGACATTTATGATTCAAGATTCGGAAGCAGTACCTGAAAAACCACTATTCATTAGCGCGCAGAGTGACTAAAATGTACTCAAATTTACAAGGCTTCTAGGACGTTTGCTCTGAGTGGCAGCTTAAGTCTACCATACACCAATACCATATAGTAAGCTCCAAAGTATTTAGAGGTAATATAGCTGGTATTATAGCGATGCGCTCTGTTCAGCAGACTTCGACTCAATGTAAAAGAAGGAATTACTGTTGGCATTTATAAACAACAGGCGGTCTTGTCGCTACTGTTATTTCTACCATTCAATTTCTGTTAGCATGAGTTCGGAAATAAGTTAAAACTGGGCAGATAGGTCTAATATATGTATATTTAAACTTTCAGTGTTAGTTTGAACCATAGCTAAGCTTTGGTACCCATCTCATAGATCGGCTAAGCTTTTTCTTCTTAGGTCAATATTTCTCGGGCAGTACTGACAAGTTGAAATATTTGGTTCTAGAGTGGAACAAGAAATAGTATTTTTAATTTAATGAATTTTAGACTGCCATTTTGAAAGATAGAGATTATTTGACCTACAAAATATTGTACAACAGCTTTGTTTTGAGTAGACTTGAATTCGCGTGCGCTGTATGGCACCCAAACTATGATGTACATATTAACCGGATTGAGAACATTCAAAGGAAATTTGTTAAAACACTTAATTATAGAGTTTGTCAAGTCGACATTGATTATGAGAATTCACTGAAGCGTCACGGAATCACTACCCTGAAACTTCGTCGTGACTGTGTTGATTCTTTTATGCTTTATAAAATTATTCATAATATAGTGGATGCCTCTTCGCTTCTGCATAGCATTTCTTTTAGAGTACCTCGTGGACAAGAGCGTCAATGCCGTAAAAAAGATTTATTTTCTATCCCCAAAAGTAGAACCTGTTATTGTAAGAACATGTTTGTAAGGCGTGCCTGTGAACTTTATAATAAAAGCGAAAAACTATCAGACATTGATGTTTTCTGTTGTACAGTAACATCATTGAAAAAATGTTTTGCCTTTAGTATAACCTTTTTAAATTTCATAAGTAACTTAGAACTTAGCTCATCAACTAATACTTTGTTAATCCATGAGGAAACTATAGGTCTTTAAGTAAAAAATGAAATATTTAAGTTCTACTGTATGACCGTTTGTTTCTTATCAAAATAAATAAATAAATTTGGAAAATTTCAGGTATTGTAGACTATACTAGACTTAAAATATTCAGCACGGAATACTGGAGCAGGCCCCGATGGTATCCCTGGTCGGGTCTGGGTGCTTGCTCTGTCCGTGATGGGTAGGCTACGTTACATCCGCCTTGGCGTTTTTCCGTCGGCGTGGTAGGAAGCTAAGTCCGTTCTCACCCGGAAGAGAGGGAAGAGGAGTAGGTATTTATTATGAGACATGTATAATATATGTCTGGAATACGCTACAAAGCGATAAGACCGCCGATTGTACCTGTATTTGCTTATTTGTAAGTCATATATTGTTTCTTTTGGTGAAATAAAGTGTACTCTATCTATCTATCTATACTTATGTGATTTGCATCCATCATCGATTCTCAAACTAATTACCCAACAATCAAACACAATTAATATAGAATAGCGTTATTGTAGTGCCGTCTGTGTGTCAGCCGTGTAATTAACTGGGTACGGGAGTACGGGGAGCGGGATGAACGGGGAACGGGGCGTTCGGGACGTCCGGCGTCCCTCGGGGCGATGCTGTACGTTGCAGTTGTTTATTCTAATTCAATTACGGAGTTACGCGTCAGTGTTGAAGTTGTAGAATTAACTTGTTAAAGTTATGGGTAATTTATTAATCACTATGTTTTTTTATATATTGTGGATACGGGCCTCAATCGCGATAACGATTTAAGGCAAATCATTACCTTTAGGTTACCCGACGTTCCGATTGAGATTAAAATAAAATAAAAATAAAAAGGTTTTTAATCACGTAGACTTTAAAAAAGCGCTTGTAAATAGTCAGAACATGTTTTTAGTAATATAGTTGTATACATTATTATTTCTAGTAACATAGATATTTAGGTATACATTGTATGAAAACATTTATAAAATTAATTTTATTATAGCAATGATATTTAGCTAGCTCGTATCAAGTTATTGTCAAGAGATTATGTTTAATTATCTAGTTTAAGTCTAATATTTTTACTACATATTGTCAATGGTTCTGTCTATATTAAGGTATTATTATTATGACGGACCTTGTGTTAATAACGACGGTCGCGCTTTAATGCTACCACCGGATCCAATGCGCCCCAACTGAGAAGACCCAGCGAAACAAACTCAGTTGATTTGACCCGTGAGATTGAGACCCGTGTCCACAATATATAAAAAATGTGCACAAATCGCGAAAGTTCAAAAACATTAATCACTATGATGCCAGTACCTATACCTACTATTTATTAACTCACTTTTAACTGCAGTGCTTTATAAGGGACAGCAGACTAAATGGAGTAGAGCTTGTGTTGTCCGCATCTTAATATATAGCATACCTTACTATATGCTAGTAAGGTTAGAATTTATATTAGAGTGAAAATACTTCATTGATTTTGATTAAAAGTTATAAACCTAATGAACATGGAATGATTCAAATTAAGTTAAAACACTTTTATTTACATAATTTGATACGTCATTATTTATTCAATGGTAAACGTGAGATTGGCTTTTATATACATTCTGTCAAAAAAGTATCGGGAATGTATGATTTGTTTATTGTTCCAAATTCATATTTTTGTTTTTGTTAGATTGTTCAACTGTTTTCCATTTTGGCGCGGAATTTGACTTGCATCTGTTATTTATATTAAATACAGTGCTGGTTTTAGTAATATCATAATATACTGTGTATTGCGAATTCCATAATGGACACAAATATCGAACAAAGGGTTTGTCTTAAATTTTGCATCGCTAATGGAATTTCGTGTTCGGAGTCACTGAAAATGTTACAGACGGCTTACGGTGAATCGACTTTATCAAAAACTCGTGCTTATGAGTGGGTCAAAGCGTTCAAAAGCGGTCGAGATGTGATGAAAGATTTGCCTCACTCTGGTAGGCCATCAACGTGTGCAACTGAAGTTAACATCGCAAAAGTGAATGAAAATCCTCATTCAACTCTGAGAGAGATAGCCGCCGAACTTTCTGTATCTCACGAGTGGATTCGTACCATTTTAACTAATCATTTGGGTATGAAACATGTTGCCGCTCGGCTAGTCCAAAAGATCTGAATTTTCTCCGAAAACTCAATCGCATGAAAGTCGCTGAGGACATGGCAGAACGAGTCAATTCCGACCCAACATTCATGAAACGCATTGTTACTGGTGACTAGACGTGGGTTTACGAGTTTGGCATGCAAACTAGTGAACAAGCTTCGGAGTGGCGCCTTCCAACTGAATCGAAACCGAAAAAACCACACCAAAGTCGACCAAAAGTCAAAGTCATGTTGACTGTTTTCTTTGACGATCGCGGTGTTGTGCACTCTGAATTCTTACCGGAAGGTCGAACGGTAGATAAAGAAGATTATTTGAGCGTTATGCGGCGTTTAAGAGAGCAAATTCGACGAAAAAGGCCAGATTTGTGGTAAGAAAATTCTTGAATTTTGCACCACAGTAATGTGCCTTCGCACAAGGCCATCATTGTGAACGAATTTTTAACCAAACACTCAACAAATACCATCCAGCAACCACCATATTCACCAGATATGGCTCCAGCTGACTTCTTTCTTTTTCCTAAACTCAAATTACCACTTCGTGGTACCCGTTATCAATCGGTAGAAGACATAATGGAGAATTCGCGACGAGAACCGAACTCAATTCCGAAAGCAGCGTTTAAAAAATGTTTTGTTGAATGGATTATTCGCTGGCGTAAGTGTATCGTCTCTGAAGGAGCATACTTTGAAGGTGATAAAATAAATTTGGAAACATTTTGTATATTATTGATCTTTTCCCGGTACTTTCTTGACAGAGTAGTATATCAACCTATAAGCAGTAATTAATTAGTTTTAACGTGAGTTTGTATTATCATGAATATGTACCTATAAAATTTCCATTTTATATAATAATAAATACCTTTCGACAATCAACACACTGCCATCTGATCCCAAATAATACAGACCTTGTACTAAAACAACCATCCAACAGATAAACATACTTATGTATTCCTAAATACCTACCTATTAAAGGTAATATGTCACCCAGACACAAAACAAATAATCATGCTCATAACACAAAGATTTGTCCTGGGTAGGAATCGAACTCACGACCTCTAGCTTACCAATCAGGGTCACTACGCCAACGGGCCAATAACTACTAGACTATCGGGTATGTAATAAGGTTGAAATTTCAATAGAAATATTTTTTTCTAAATATTGACTGACCAGTCAATATTTAGAAAAAAATATTAATATTGAAATTTCATGAATCGACGTATTATTAAATGATACATATATAAATATTTACAGATTTTCACTGTTAACTGTATGGAATTAACATAGTGAAAACTATACCGAGTTACTGCGGCGGTATTAATTATTATAAGAACATAATATATTCATTCCCTTAATCTTAAAATTATATCTATGATCTGTGTAATATACTCAACACTATATTATAAATTTATGATCTATAAAAATTCATCACGGAACTCCTATTGCTTCTTAAGTACCTAACATATAATACTTAACTGAAAATCGGAACTTTCAATCTGAAACAAAGCTCCATCCCCATTTTCTCTAAGCACAGCACGAAAAACATAAAACGTGTCCAAAGAACAACTTTACAAGGAGTGATTTATTCGAACATCAAATGAACAATTGAATTGCTTCACGCAACAGCTAAAGTATCTATTAAGTACGTGAGGGGAGTACCAAAGTTAGTACACATGAAAAGTATTTATCAGCGGCGGGGCACTTGGAGCTTGAGAACGTGTTTAACTCCATACTTGCTATCTCGATTACTCTACAACTCGGCGACTCGCTCGCACCTGTGGGCCAGCAGGCATGGACCCTACATAGTAAGACAATTGGGGCGTGGTGTAAATTTAAACGCAGAGCACAACGTGTCTACAGCGATTTTTTTCTTGTTTGATACCATGTTTTTACGCTGGAAATGTTTTCTCTTCTTTAATGCTTTGGGATTAGGTAATTTGTCTTCGGGATTGGTTGACGCCCGTGGGTGTTTCACGGATTTGTGGTTCTTAAAATGGGATGAAAGTAAACTTAGTTACAAAGAGACGGATAGTCGAATTTTTACGTAAAGATCCCCCTTTGGAAATGGGAACAGTTAATCTAGTTTCTAGTTTTATTTACCAAAATGACGCCGGTAAATGGAAGGCCAGGGTTTAGTTTTAATCATACAATAGGTACAAATATACAATAATTATACCTGTTTAATTAGCATGTGGATAGGTGTTACTGTAAGCTTTTGATTTACGCACACACGGGGGTTGAATGCTGTGATGAATGAAAGTGTGGTGTTCTACTAAAAAAAAAAATTAAGCCTCACAATAATATTTGCCATCGACGAACTAACGCTAAATCGTCACCTGACAAGCTGTTAAAGGATAAAAATGTACACGGTTACAGAAGTATTTGAATTAATTATAAATGATATAAAATTCCGTCCATAACTTTATAACTCCGGAAAATCAGGGAATGTGTATAATCGGTAATTTAATATTAGATTTTGTTCTCGATGCTGCAGTGGATTAGTGTGGCTTTAAAAACCGGCGATATAACGTTACGATTTGGGTGTAGGTTTCATCAAAATCTTGTACTAGAGCATCATCAACGGACGTTCCCGCAACATGTTCCGTAGAATCCAGTCAAGGCGTAATGTCAGAATGGGTATCTTCGAATCTTTCACATATATTTCTAGAGCCGTATAGTGGGCGGAACATAATTCTCTTTTATATGAGATTCTGCGATCTTTGCTACCTGCAAGACGCGGAGGAGCCGCTATAGTCCGCTCGCGACGTAAATTCGGTAAATCCCAAACTGAAAGTCCTTCAACTTCGGCGTCACTATTATAAACACAATGAGCATTAAATTTATGGTTTTTCGATAGTCTCGATGATTTCTGAATTATACCAGGCCACGATGTCCTTTCTCTTCCTTTCTTTTTTTGGAGATACCACCCGCGCATCATGAAAAACATTCCTCCCTTAATCGGCCAATTGCAGGCCTATGCGCAATTTGAAATCTCACTTGCTATTGTCTAGAATCTACGACAAACAACAAATTAAAACATAACGTAATAGTGTGAAGTCTAAAATATCGTCGACATTTAGTATATCAAAAACCTTAAATAACCATTTTGACAATAACTTCAAGAAATATAGCTATGTAACTAAACCTTGGCCATTATAAATATTAAATATGATTCACGATCTAATAATTGATTTGAACTTAGAATTAAATATATTTTAATAATTTTATTTTTAATACTTAACGTTCTGACTACTTACAACTTGGAGCAAATGCTCGAAGACTTACAAGCGCCTTTTCAAGTCTATGTGAAACCAATTTTATTTTATTTATTTAGGACCTATCATTGGCTCTATGTTACTTAAAATTTATAATCTGTGGGTCGTGTTGTTAGTCTGCAAAATAAATAAATATAATTTGTCTAGGGGTCTTGTTGTGTGGTGAAGGCATAGTATATCATCACCCCATCTCAACTCGTGGGGGGCGTTTTTCTGTGAACTATGACTATCAAACTGCGACCGCCAACCCGTTTGTCAAGCGTAGCGATTATGGCATTATATCCCCCATTCTTTGGAGAGGCTTTTGTCCAGGTTTTGGTTGTTTTGTACTTTGGCTGACATGATGTTTAGGGGTCTGCCCGGACGATGAATACCGTCTCCCAATAAATAAATATATCTAAGACAGGACTGATACGCTCGTGTGCAAGATACAGTAATGCCATTATTAAATAATATAACTTGCCATGGATATTATTTTTTTCGCATATGTTATCTACTGCCTAAGTTTCTACTGGCTTCTGCGTGCAGCCCAGAATTTATATTATGTATGTTAGGTTATGTCACGTCGCCAAATACTAGATGATAGCTTAGCATATTTTTCACAGCGCCTATTTGCCGTATGGTTCAACATCTCTTTGTTCTGACTTCATTTAGCATTTCACGTGACTGAATGTACGGTTAAAGATTCTTTATTTTCTCTTAAGATAATACATCACTTGCAGAGAAATTAAAATACTTACTATAGGACGCCAAGCGTGGCTACTTACAAATACTAAACTAAACTAAACTAAAACACTAAACTATACAATACAAAAACAATTTTACAAATAACACAATTAACAACCACACAAATTACATCCATTTTTTCTGTGTTGCGGTGGGTAGATATGAACGAAGTGCACACGGCGCTTCGCATCGTATCTAGTATGTATATAAAACAGTTATGTTTTTAAGGCCCATACCATAGTGCGCAGCAACGTGAACTATTCGGTACAACGCAATGGGAATATATATGTATATATATTTTTAAATATTAATAGTATCAACATAATTGTTTTTTTGATGGATTTATGCAACCTGAGAAATCGCTAATCGTATTTAATTATTTTTTTTTTAGGTTTTATTTTTATGTTTTTGTCTAGTAGATAAGTATTATAGGATTTTTAGGTCATTATGCATGTGAGTGGGTTTTTTTGTAAACAATTTTATAATAATAGTTATTAAAAGAAAAATAATAACAAGTTTAAGTTTCATTTAGGTTTTTTGTATTTTTATTTTTTATGTTTGTTGTTGGGTTTTTTTTTTTTACTAATATACTTTTTGTTATAATATCGCTTTATATTACTTAAGTTAATTATATTGTTATATTTTTTTTTGTTATATTTATTACGATAAAAGGGAGAAGTCCTTTAATATATGGTCTTTTAATATTTTTTTGAACATTTTGAGGGTTTTAATTTCTTTGATATCTTTAGGCAGTTTGTTATAGAACCTCACTCCTTCATACATAATATTTTTTTTCCCATGATTACTTTTAGGGGTTATCAGAGTGATATTATTCGCCTGCCTTGTTAAAATTTTTTGTGTCTGATTTTTTTTTGTAAGTATTATTTGTGAATGTATATCTTTTGTTAATATTTTCCGGATTAGAATACATGTGTTATATTTGTACAACTGAGTGAGGTTCATAAGTTTACTTTCTTTATAAATTTTTGTGGTTGAGGTAAGGTAATGATACTGAAAAAGTGTTTTTATTATTTTGTTTTGGGCTCTTTGTAGTACTTGTATGTTCGACTTAGCGGCCGAGCCCCACACCTCGATTAGATATTCAATATTGGATTTGACCAATGAGTTATATATAGTGTATCGGACTTTTCTGGGAAGACATCGTACTATACTACGTAAAGCTCCCGTAAGAGACGCAAGTTTTTTACGGATATTTTCTATATGTGGTCGCCATGACAACTTGTCATCCACTGTTAGACCAAGATATTTTTTTGGATAATGTGGAATAGATAACTTTTTTGTGAACAGAAATGTAGCGACGCCGCCACGCGGTAAGCTACTAAACTAGTCCGCCCGGCCTGATTTTAATATGTAACTATAATTATTATGATATCATTTGAAGCTCATGGATTCATACCACTAAGTAGTATACTATGTAGTAAAAATATAGCTAAAACTATAAGTTTTGATAATCTCTTTGACAATTTAATACAGCTTGCTAAATATCATTGCTATTATAAAATTAATTTATAAATGTTTTCATACAACCCGTGTACCTAAATGTGTATGTAACTAGAAATAATAATGTATACATAACTATATTACTACAAACGTGTTATAACTATTTACAAACGCTTTTTTAAAGACTACGTGAACAAAAAAACATGTAAATAAATAAACATCTTGAGAAAACTAACACGTTGCCATCTTATCCCAAACTAGGCACAGTCTGTGCTATAGCTCTCAGTCAACTGATAAACATATTTATATATACATATGTAGATACATATCTACATATTCCATGCAAACTAATATTTCATCATCACACAAAGATTTGTCCATGGTGGGGACCGAAACCACGACTTAGCTAGCCTTAATGTCTTGGGTTTGATCATCGAATAGGATAGGTACCTATTTGTGGGACCCCAAAAACAGTTGTTATAAGCTAAGTATGGGTGTTCTATGTGTCTATGAATTGTATGTTTGGCAGAAAGATATGTTATTTTATTTGTTGTACGTGGTTCCAGATTAGTCTAACTTTTAGACTTATTTTTGCATCCTACGTCCCATATTTAGTAGTACTATATATTTAATGTCCATGATTTGGAGGGATATGCCAGAATCACCACGCTTGGCAGTCGGGTTGGCGATCGCAGTATGATGGTCATAGTATGAAGAAAGACGCTGCTGCTTATTCTCTGGTAGATATTCCCTCGGTATGACATCTACGCCCTCCTCGGGACGTGATGGGGTGGTGATATTCGTTACCATCAGCCACACAGCAGTTGTCCTGTACGGGGACCTAAGCCAAAATACGTGGGCGTCGATGTAGGATTTAAGCTACTACCGTAACGACTGCGCCACATACGTGCAATCAAAATTGTCCTCGAGTTTTAATTATAGATATATATTCAACAATCCTGGCATGTCATCATCATCATAAGCCTGATTTCGTCCACTGCTGGACATAGGCTATCCTCAAAGGATTCTATAACGTTGCCATTTGGAGTTTGCCTTAGTCACCGCGCTTTGGCATGCAAGTTGGCGACTGCAGTTAGAGGGTAGCTAATACACAGGTGGTGCCGCAGCCCGACTACCTGGTGTATTCCTCACTCACCTTTAACGACGCCCAAGGGGTGCGATGGGGTGGTGGTGTTATTCTTTCTAGGACGGAGCCACACGGCTAAAGCTGGTATGTAACAACTAATGAATAAATAATTGACCCGAAAGTAATTCAGTACAAACATTTACTTGAAATCGAATTACATCAAAACCAATAGATTCCTTAAACAAAGCAATACTCTTTTATTAAACAAAAACGTAGCGTTTACATAAAAAATTCATGGCTCATTCAAACAAATGACTGTTTGGTATAATCAAATTATTGCTGTCTGTACCCACATAATGACAGATTCTTATCGGAATAATATTAAAAGTTTCGTAATTTTGTTTGGGAATGCTTTATTTTAATACAGATGGAAAAACGATAATGGCCTTGATACTAAGTTGAATACCTAAGTCATTCGATCTTGAATCGGACTAGTGGCTTGCGTCTTCCCGTATTAACGTAGAGCGATAGTTTGACAAAAGCGGACCGAAAAATCGAGCTGCTTATTACCAAAATTTACATTTCCGCATCAGTAACCGCCCTGAGTTCATTTTAAATTCTTATGTTTCCTTTTTGACGACAATAAGTAATAATAATAATAACAATATAAAAACTTAATTTTAACTTACAATCTTATTTTAATTACAAGATTCTTTAAGTTTATTATAGTTTCCTATTTATCTAAGATGTGCTCGTATGTATTTAAGAAATAATTTATTGTTATGCTTTTGGTTTCAAGCTTATCGATCATGACTTGGTAGTTTAGTTTTCTTCATTTGGGTATGTCAAAGGTTGCAAGAAGGTTGTATGGATTACGTAAATTGTTCGGTCTTGTGGTTTTACATAAATTGAAAGAAAGAAAATAAAATGCTGTAGGTACTGAGTTAGAATTGCTAAATCAACTTGGTCGAATACATTCTATACTTTCCAGTGATAAAACACATGGTGATAGTTCTCTTTATATTCGCAAATGAAATTTTAATCTATAAATTAAAAGAAATATATTGAATTGTTAACCGGCCATTTTGGTCGATCCCTTTAAGGAACTTCCAACTTTTAGATTACCCAACAAAGAGTATAATAAATAACGCACAAGTCAACCAGATATTTCCTACATTCGTAAAGTCTACTGTTGTTTATAATAACGCACGAAAAGACAAGCAGATTTTTCCTACATTTGTACACGCGGCCGTTATTTAAATGTCGTTGTGACATTTCGTTATTTTTTTATTTACCTCATTTGGGATTTGGCATTTTGGCCCGCCATTTTTATTTGGTAGTGTGCGGAACATTAATTTTGTTATTGTGGGCCCCAGATATGTGCCCCTGTCTTTTGTTACAACGCGATTATTATTTTTTATGTTAACAGATTCTTTGTATTTAATAACGGAGGGCTACTAGTACCGCTATAATGTAGCTATTACAGTTAATTAGAATTTGTAGCTTGTTTTGTAACGGAATTATAAAAAGTGGTTAATCCGCTAAATACAAAAAAATCTAAATTAAAAAAATTCTAATTATTTAATTCGCAAAAAATATGGTTCCAGACAGACGGATGGAGAGTCTTAAAGTAAGTTCCACATATTTTGTCGTACTGACATGCAAAAAAATGGTGTTGTTAATGTTCCATTGATAATGTTCCCATTTTTAACTTAAATTTCTTTATTCGATGAAGAATGTTCGGACCTACCCAGTATATAAAATCTCACTGTCCAAATGGTTTTCTGGAAGGAAATTCATTAATGCGCAAAATAAATAAATATCTTTTCTCTTGGTAACATTTTCTTAACAGAAATGTATTTTTCTGTGTGTAATCTTCTCTATATATAAAACCAATTGCTGTTCGTTAGTCTCGCTAAAACTCGAGAACGGCTGAACGGATTTATGTTTAAAAGGTGAGCAAAATTCGAATAATTACCGGCAAAACCCAAAAACAGCCCTTTTCTTTTTCCTATCTAAACGTTTTCTAAAACAAAAGTTTAGGTATTTTGTTTATCGATTGAGGCAGTACGAAGTCTGCCGGGTGAGCTAGTAAAGAATAAAAATGATTTCAGAATAGCTCTTCATTTTACTGCGATCGCTATCCCGCCTACTAAGCGTGGCGAATATGGCATATCCCCTGGCTTTTGTCCAGCAGTGGACTTTTTACAGATAATGATGATGATATTACCGTTATAAGAATAGCATAAGCATACTACATTCCCGTATCTTAGCTCTCACACCTCACGGGGAAGGTTTCTACAACAGTGGTATCAATATTTCGAATCGACTCATATCTTATAATCAAACCAACCGTTCAATATTAGATGGAAACAATTCTAACTAACAGATAAAGAGTTTAAAATTCCAAATGTTTACCAACACGCGAGGCTGAAGTATGTTAATCGGACACACAGACAGCGTTGTATATGATAATATTTAAAGTAATTACCAATGCTTTGTGATGCCATGCCATGCTGAGTTACGTAAATAATTATGTGGAACGTATGAATAGTTTATAGTGGACCATAGACTTGTAATCGCGTAGAAGGTATTAATTTTAATGTACTTTGCTTGCGTATGGGCTGCGTAGTAAGTTATTTAAGTAACATTTAATAAAATAAAATAAAAAAGGTTTTTATTCACGTAGACTTTAAAAAAGCGCTTGTAAATAGTCAGAACATGTTTGTAGTATTATAGTTGTATACATTATTATTTCTAGTAACATAGATATTTAGGTACACATTGTATTGATTGTATTAAAACATTTATAAAATTTATATTATAACAGCAATGATATTTAGCTAGCTCGTCTCAAGTTATTGTCAAGAGATTATGTTTAAGTTTAATTATCTAGTTTAAGTCTAATATTTTTAATACATATTGTCAATGGTTCTGCCTATATTAAGGTGTTACCTATTATTATGACGGACCTTGTGTTAATAACGACGGTCGCGCTTTAATGCTACCACCGGATCCAATGCGCCCCAACTGAGAAGACCCAGCGAAACAAACTCAGCGGGTGTCTCTACTACCGGTTTCAACACGGCCCAGTTGAGACGCTCCGGCGAAACATACTCAATGGGGCATATACACGAGATTTGGTCCACTTACTGTAATTAATAATAATCAGATTGATTTTATTCTCGCAGTGAATAACTAGATCCGCAACTGTTGAACCCGTTGAAGTAAGAAAGCATGAGTAACCCAAAGCGTAGCAGTGTAATTGCGAGCGTAGAATTATAAAGAGTAGCGTCCGCAGAAACTTAGTTCGTAGCAACCGTAGCCATAACGGCAAAAGTGGCAGTGTCTGTAGAAGTAAGGTCGTAGCAACCGTTAAAGAACTGGCTGTAGCCGTTTTTACATAGAAACTTAGAAGATGTTTATGTTTTAAAGTAAGATGCAGCATAACGCCCTTTCACTCTATTAGCAAGTCACTCGACTTTACAGAATACACGCCAAAAGCATTAATACGTTAATGTTGTGTCCTGAGTCCGAATAAGGTCACCAGATCTTATTGTATATGAAACAATTTGCATGCCTTAGTTTTTAGGTAGAATACAGCGTTCAAATAAGTTTAATGTGTACATCCTCTGTAATACCTGTATTGAGCAAATAAAATTGAATTGAATTGGACAGGAGGTTGCCAATGCATGGCGATACCATGTTTGTCAAAAATTAGGCTATGGAAACCACATACCATCAGATGGGTCGTTTGCTTATTTAAAAGTTGGAAGTATAACATTTTGGGTACATAAAAATCGTTGTTACGCCGTGACTTCATAGCATGAAGAAGTAGGGAGTAATAATATTCTGTAATGGAAGTTTAGATCATAGCAGGCATAAAAACTAAACGTGTCGGAAACCAGGCGTAGCAATGAGCTGAAAAGTAACAATTATTATTTATCACTCATCATAGTCATACATTTCATTCCTTGTCACCTCTAAACTTTGCATATTCTGTAGACACAGTGGCTTTTGAATCAAACAACAATAATTACCATGAGCTTTTATTAGTAAGCCACTATCTGTAAACTCGCAAACAGACTCAGGTGCTCAAAGTTTATATACACTTACAGTATGAACATTTTATTTGTATTTTGTTATTGATGTGAGTGGTAGCTCAATAGAGTTTATACTTGCGCCATTTGTATGTTGCTAACATAGAATTTGTGATAATAATTATGAAAGTACTAAATGTCTCAGCACTGATGTGTTTTAAAGAGGCATGCCGAAGTTTTGTGGCACGGGGACAATTGCAGAAAACAAAATGTCCTCCACTTGCGACCGCCGCCTTATGGTGCACAAAATCCCTTAGAGAGCCTCAAAGTTGGAACATGCAACAGTGAAAACAATTCATATCAAGAGTACTACTACTACTAGTAACTTATCCACCCCTGTTATGTCTGGCTGAAAACCCTCTGAGACTTCATGGGTCACTTTGGAATAAGCACATTCCAAAATGAGCCTGTTTAGTAATCTGATCAGAAGAAACTGTTAGAGGTAAAACGAGGCACTTGTATGTATGTACATGTACTCATTGGGGTTGATCATTGCTAAGACATAAGATAGAACTAGCCTATCCAAAACCAGGACATTATAAGTTCCCACAAATTCCGCCTATATAAAAACATAGCTTAAAGCTTAACTGAACCCGTTACTAGCAGTGTTGAGCTATACAGATCAAAATAAAAAAAAAATCAAAATCAATTTATTTGCAAAAATGTGGTGCATTACAGATGTCATAATAACAATGAGTCTCACAAATTAGTCATTTTATGTCATGACGTACAAAAATTCACTTAATCTATACATGAATACTAATTTATGCTACTACCTAAACCTAAGAATTTATTATTATTTTATTAACATTTACTTACATTGCATATTAATTATAATTACACATATTTATTTAACATTCAAATTATTATTATCAAGTACATTATTACAATTATTATGGTTTGCATTTAAAAAATTCATTAACAGAATAAAAACATTGTTCTTTCAACCATTTTAAAAAGTTGAAACCTGAACTTATTCAAAGGTAAATCTCGTACACCCCGAGGTAAGTGATTATATATGCGTACCGACATAGCATAGCTGTTTCGACTGCACAGTTCAGTCTTTAACGGCCAATTAATATGATTGGTGTATATCAATTGCATCTATAGTAGTAGACTATAAAGTCTCCTGGTTTTCTATAGGCCAACCCCAAGAGATCTATCAGTCGTGGAGGAAAAATGACACAAGTACCTACGGGCAATAACTACTACTGCTTTTTTATTGTTGTGTTTTTTTTTTAATTTTGCAATAAATTTAGAATAAAGTATGGGAAACAAACTTTGAGAGCACCAAAGCGGCGTCACAGAACAACACCAGTTATTAGTTAAGTGATAGACCATTGAAGTACCCTCAAGTGCCGTGTCCCATCAGATACGCGGTTCGTGACGGTAACCGAAACAAATGCACGTTGCAACACGAATGGCATGTGTGTTGCTACCATTATCGGTACTAAAGAATATTTAATTGTACGCAGTATAGGTCATTCCCTATATGATATTAGATTACTGCATGTAAATGAGATTATGGCATAGATAATGCTGATTATATTGATACGATACCTGGTCTAACCATAGAGACTACTGGTACCCTTCGATTTTCAAGGTCAGATGAGTGTTGCTCGTTCGATTTTATACTAGGACTCCAGTATAAACGAGAAAAGGCAAGAAAGAATAAATTAAATTATTGATTTGCTTTATGTTGAAATACATGTAGATAGACCACTATCTGATAGGCGGTTAGTAAGTCATTCAAATTAAAAATCAATTGATACCTTTCCCGCAAATAAAAACAGTCACATGTCAAGCTATTGCTAAGGGACCTGTTTCTCACTGTCCGAAAAATAGCGACATTCTACACTCTTTCTTATACGTGGAGCAACTATCCTTGAGTCACCCTAAGGCCTAGTGGACCTTTGTGACTAATAATGACCTCTTGGACATTTATTTATGACTGGGTACCATTAATAAAAGCGAATTTGTTTTTGCTTTTCCTATTTTATTGCTGGTTAAATTCTTAGTGGGATCCAAGACAGTTCAAGCGATGTGCCTCACCGCTCAGTGTCATTTCATCGTGAGCCGCTGTTGATCCAGGAGTTGCAATGGCAGATCTACTCCAAAGTCTCAACGGAGACTGAACATCTGCAAGGGACATATTATGCAATTTAAGCGCTGGATCTGGCACTCTAATAACCCCTAGATGATGGACCTAGCCGACATGACGACATGGGTTTAATTGCTCTCCAGAGCATGGAGTTTAAAATAACCTACTTGCCATTGTGCATTTTTCGGTCAAATCCCAGGTCGGGACGAAAAGTATTACAAAATTTTTGCTGGAAAGAAAACACTCTGTAATAGCACGGAGTCACTTCGTTATCATACTGTTAAACACGCTACTGTGACAATGCAGCCGGCTAACTCTCAACTTTCAGTATTAGATGGTTAGGTAACTATTCGCAAATTTTACTTACTTCTTACATAGGCCTAACAAATAATTAATGTTCTCTGAAACCTAATAAGAGTATGCTTTTCCGCAGCCGTGCTCTTGGCCTTGCACCGTACCAAATCCCAGATCCGACGAAAACTGCTGGACTGGTCTCGTGCCGAAGGTGGAACGAGAAGATGAGCCTCGAGAACCTTGGAGGCTGCCTGATCTTCGACCTTCACTGCATTATATGCATGATCGTGGTAGGTGGCCTGATAAAAATTAAATGTTTACGTTTATAAAAATCTTTAGTAAAAAAATAAATAATAAAAAGTCTTACATTTAATGCAATCTCGTCTTCCCATCTTGTGTATGGTCTGCCTTTGAGAAGCTTGCCGTATGTCCATACGGCAAGCGTCGCAAAGGCACCTTCCACTTTGTAACCCTGCTAGTCCACCTCTCGTCCTGTAGCCTCGCTACGTACCCCGCCCACTACCATTTAAGATTGTAAGCGTAGCTTAGAGCATCCTCGACTTCGGTCATTTGTCTGAAATGAAAAATTTTACTTCTCCTTAAATGTATGGTATTCCACCCGTTTGAAATAAGAAGATTTTCAAAATAAGAACAATTTTGAAACGTCCTAACTTTTTTTTCAGATAGAGACTGCGTTGCCTGTGTCGCGCCTTTGCCTCTGCTTCCACCTCCAGCATCAGCGCCTCACTAGAAGAAATCTCAAAACATTTACGCTCTTTCCACATCATATCCCGTCTAATAAGCAAATGTATGCGCATCCCATGTTCTTGTTTTGACTTGAATTGCATCTTGATGCCAAAATCACTATTGGCCTTAAATGGGGCATGGTGTGGAACGAGCCTTACATATATGTATATGAATAGATGTGTAAAAATATGTCTAGAAATTATTCATGCTTGCTTTGAGTAATTATGTTAAATGAATGGTATGGTTTTTTTGCGCTTGCCATCATGCTCTTAACCTGGTGTTAATATTTTTCATAATTTACTTCTTAGCCATCATAAATATATCATACAACAAATGTTACCTAAACAGTAAAAAAAAAACAAAAACAACTCAAACGTCCGACTGTATTTAAAATAAGTGCTTACTGGGCGGCTTGAACAACTCTGGCACTGCCCACTAGGGTAACCACTGCCCATACGATAAGTAAGCTTACCTACTTATCGTATGGGCAGTGGTTACCCTAGTGGCAGAGTTGTTCATGCCGCCCAGTAGGCATCTGACATAGCTTAAGGTCTGACTGCTAAACGTGCCCTCCGAAGCACGGAGACGCTCAGAAATTAAACCACTTTGGCGGTCACCCATCTATTAACTGACCTCGAGCCTAGTTGCTTAACCTGGCCGATCACTTACGGACCGGTGAGAGCATCTAGTTATGAGCGTCTAACTAGCAAAATAAGTGCTCTCAAGCTTTAACGGCTGGCTACCACAAGTTCATGTAGTTTTCTTCCTCGATGACACTTACTTGCAATTCTTTCCAGTACATTAACTAGCACCGCCCCTAGCGGAGACTTCTATGAACTTAACATGTCAATATTAAAAAACGGTAAGTTTCATCGAGTAACTTAACTATATGGGGTCATAGCAAAGGTACAATACGAATACCGATTAAATTAAGCCTTTAGAAAACATACAGCTTAGAAATCAGTAAGCATAAATATATCATAAAACAAATGTTACCTAAACCGTAAAAAAACCAAAAACAACTCAAACGACCGACTGTATTTAAAATAAGTGCTTACTGGGCGGCTTGAAAAACTCTGGCACTGCCCATACGATAAGTAGGTAAGCTTACTTATCGTATGTGCAATGGTTACCCTAGTGGCAGAGTTGTTCATGCCGCCCAGTAAGCACTTATTGAATAGCATCAACTTTTCTGTCTGGAAACGTCTATTAGTCAATAATAATTGACCCTGTTTACCGCTGACCAGATGTTATGCGTTCGATGACATTTTTCTTTTAATATTTTGAAACTGTAATTTTGTAGAAAGTAGTTCTTATTTATTTATATTTATTACTACGTAAGCTCTAGATGGCGTTTTCAAAAGTCTAGTCAATTAAGTGACGCATTTAAAATATAAAAATTTGAACTTATTTATTTTGTAATTAGTATTTTTCGCAGGGCAGCCTTAAGATATTGGAATAGGTTAAAAATAATATCTAGTCCATTGTAATTATTTAGTTAATTAGAAAATATATATTGTAGTATAAGTTACAATAACGAGCAACAAAAATAGTTGATTGTTTCATTTATCTATGGAAATAAGAAATTTGTAAGTTATGTACAGACGCCAGCACATCAAACTACCCCAATCTGTCAAATTTCCCCAATTGAAAGTGAACCTTAAGTTTATGTGATATAGTTGAAAATCTGTAAAAGAAAATTGACAGGTTGGGTTAGCTGAATGTGTTAGCGTCTGTGCTTTAGGTACGAACTGTAAGGAATCTCTTGTCCGGATAGTTTGGAGGTTGATAGATAGGTATTTACCTATCTATCAACCTCCAAACTATCCGGATAAAGCGAATATGGGAAGGGGCAGTATCAGTAAGTATCTATCATATTTTTTTTATATTGTCCCCGTATTAATACGCTGCACACACTCCATACGTATAGTCGGTAAAGCTGTGGAATCGGGACTAGTCCCTCCCTCTTTAACCACTGCAACTCCTATAAGCCAGGATCAACAGTGGCACACTGAGCGGCGAGGCTCAGGCATTTCCCGGGGAATCGCTTTGACTGTCTTGGATCCCGCAACGAATTTAATCAGAAAAAAAAGGAGGAGGCGATTGTTCAAGCCGCTTAGTAGTCCTTTGACAGGGCTTAACGATAACAACCGGGACCGACAGCTTAGCATTCCCTCGGAAGCACGAGATTTGCCAGTCATCCATCTTAAATTTAGACTGACCGCGTAGTTACTGACCAGTGCGTGGCCCTACCTTTGATAATTGAATATAAAAAAAATGTTATGTAACCTTAAAGAACCTTTAGGATTCATAAATATTGCTGCTAATAGGAATATCTACCAAATCTGGTAGATATTTCCTCGGAGAGCAGCTTTCTTCTATACTATGGCCATCTTTCTGCGATCGCCAACCCGTCTGCCAAGCGTGGCGATTATGGCATATCCCCCCACGATGATTCATGGGGAGGCTTGTCTGACAGTGGACTTCTTTCAGGTGTAATGATTGAAGCACCTTTAAGATTCATAAATGTTGTAGTACTGTACTGGTTTTTACGGCCGAAACCGAAACCGAATTTCGGCAACGGTCTCAGTTTCGGTCGAAACCGAAACCGAAACTTCCTTATAAGGATCATGTTTTGTTCGAAATGTCTACTTATCTACTTCGCTTGTATGTAATTTAACGCGCCGAAAATTACCGAGCAGAGCGCGAGAACTCCCGAACGCAGTTTCGGTTTCGGTCGTAGTTTCGGCAGGTTTGCCGCCGAAACCGAAACTAAACCGAAACTCGTTTTTTGGCCGAAACTCGACCGAAACTGAAACCGGACATTCGGTCGGACACTAAAATGTTGTTTCCGACTATAAAATATATCCAAGTCTCTTTTAGATTCGGGAACAATACCTACTGATCTAAATGGTATTTCCCTTTGCATAACTGCATATTGTTTTACCCTGCTCTATCCGGTATATCTACTATTTTTGTTACCCGTTTCTTATAAACAATTAGGTATCAAAGCAATTGTAATGAATTTAATTCATTGCCTACTTATCAATAATATAGAAATTATAAATAAGTAATGTAATCTAGTCGACGAGTTTTAATTTTAATTGAAATGATAAAATATTTAGATAGATGGCCTCTATTATCCTAGGACAATTTATTGTAAATAATTTAATTATTTATTGTAACTATAGGTAATTGTGTTGAATTAAGTAATGTGCCTACTAGAGAAGCGCCACCAACGCAACGATTAGTAGTATTCATAATGAAATATAGTAACATTATGATGTCGTCGTCGTATTTATAATATATATGTATATAGTATACATATATACTACTTCCATATGAGCGAGATTTGGAGTGCAATAAAAAATTCTGTTGCTAACAATTTACCGTTCCCTGCAAGCCGAAGCGGAAGTTCGAGATCCGAAAGGGGCGCCCTCTACGCGAGCTACTCAGTAGTTTATAGTCTTATTTGCTAGATGGCGACAGAGGCCATCTCTTTACTATTTGCCACACGGCACGGCAACAGAGGTGAGTGAGGACTTCAGCCTTCGCTCACCTCTGTTGCCATTTTCTGAGAGTGATTTAATCTGTCCACCACTGTCTGTCTGTCACCAATATTGGTGAGTGTTTTATTCTGTCAAAAAACCAGTATATGTTTGTGTTGGATGTTAAGTAATTTTAAAGCTTATACAGAAGCTTGCATCTGTACAGCAAGCTTCTTTGTAAGCTTTAAAAGTGCGTAAATTTTAATTGCCTTAGTTAAAAGACTATATACACTTTTCATTGTAAAATTTACTAAGTGTAATTTTTTCCATATACTAACGTGTTTGACAAATTATAATAATCTGCCATATTACTATGTCACACCTGTACAGCCGTTTAGTATTCTATGCTGGGTAGAATTTTCTCATTTTATATTTCCACGAATGTAATATTTTCCAACCGCAGTAAAGATTTTTTGGGGGTACCTAATAAGTGTTATAAGGAGTACCTACGTACCTATATTAGCGAGGTTTGACCGGGAGGGCTGTATAAATAGATATCTGATAATCTAAGTAAGCAATTAAATATGGCGCTGCGCTCATCTGATTCTAGTTTTTACTTTATATTAGTCCTATTTATGTGTTTTAAATTACTTCACATAGAGACATTAGCTCGAGATCAGGGTTATTGGCTACTTCTTCTTAAGACAATCATCTAATTACCAACATATCGTTAATAACTGATAATTTTTATTGTATCAAAATTGTAGTGATACCTAATATAAAATTAGTTGCACATAATAAAAGTTATCTACTGAACAAACTGTAGTTTTCTTTTACATTTATTATGTGAGATAGAGAGCTTGGTTTTTGCTCTATGCGCAGCTCAACTGGATCAATAACTGGACATGCAGGATCAACAGAGACATCCAATCAAATGGGTCTGAACGGCTAGCTCGAGGCATCTTCCAGGGAATCGCAACAACTGTCTGGGATTTCGCAACGAGTTTAAACAGATAGAACCAAGGATCATTTAAAAAACAGAAGTATCACCTCTCCCTGAGAGAATGAGAGAATCGCTTCCAGAAAAGTCAGCTGCAAAAGCACCACGAATATAATTAAAGGTATACTTAATGGTCGGTATAGCAGAAGGTACAAGATCTACATAGTAAACTACTTCAGATATTGGTCACAACGCATTACGCGTGGGCATAGCATTCCTCGGGTGTTGCCAACTCTTGCGCCCTCTGCCTATGCTCAATATACCTACTTACTATTGCGAATATCATAAACCGACCAAACCGGGCGGTTTGGTAGATATGCTATGAGTATTGCCAGCTTCATATGGTTTGGTAACCGCTCACTATTTAGTGGCCTTATTCTTTACTAGGTTAAGGTTGTCTGGAAGAGATCACTAATAGCGATAAGCTTACTGTACCATTTGTAATACAAGAGTAGGTACCATGGTTTTCCAAAGAGACTACTCACAAGAAGTACTGTAGCTGGTAAATTGCGAGTAATAGGTACCCCCAAGGTACCTAGGGTGTTGGATGAAGGTTAAGGTGCCCATTTACCATTGGGTGAAGTATGACCTGATGGTAAAGGGCATCTTAAACATTAGGTACTTCTTTTAAGTAGTCTCTTTGGAAAACCATGGTGTGTTGTATTACAAAAGGTACTGTGGATTGTTGAAGTAAATCATATAAATTACATCATAGAAATATAGACGTATGGAGGACTGGGTAAGTCGCTAGAGTTATTGTATTGCCAGCGATAATATTTGATAATTTTTAGATGAAATATCCGGGATACTTGGTTGTTTCAATACTGAATGTAGATACAGACGCCAGCACATCCAGCTACCCGAATCTGTCAAATTTCGTTTATAGATTTTCAACTTTATCACATAACCATAAGGTTCACTTTCAATTGGGGTTTGACAGATTGGGGTAGCTTGATGATGTGCTAGCATCTGTACCTAATTCCTGTTCGATTTACAAGTTGGTCTTTCGTAATGTAAAAACCCTTTTGTGTCTAACTACCTGTTCCCCTTCACGTTTAGTACGATATAAATTTCTTATCTTAACCCGTCGACAATAACATTAACCGTGTAGGTACTATCAATAGGTCCAATGTTCATCGTCAGATCCGATCACAAGTAATGTCATCAGACCAGATCAGTATAGAAAGATCCAACATTCAATAGACGTGGCCTCATCATCGGCTCGATAAAAAGTCTCCCAATTCTATCATGTAGAAAAATTATTTACAAAAATGAAGCAGTTAATAAATTTTCCCATAATAAATACTCTAAGAGTTATACGTTAGATTAAGATACTTCTACGAACAATGTTTCACACTATTTATGTTATATATTGTATATGCGTTAACAAATTGACAACAACGGAAGGAATCGACAAAACTTAGGCAATTCAGCTGAAATTCAGATTAGTAACGCCATCTATGAAGTAGTATCAGACATGAAATTTTGCAGCCTTGTCACACAGACTATGAGTATGAATTTTAAGCCCACTACACACGCAAACAATGAACAATCATATTATTATACAATAATTACACTATATATGGATATCATTTCATTAAAAATAATGTCGTACGGTAAAAACAAGGTTAAAGAAGTGTTAGGTAATAAAAAAAGACTTAATTTGATAATTTTATAAAAAACTAATTTTTTAATTTTACAAGGGCATTTATTTACAAGGGTATTTACATGAAATTTTATTCATTAGGTATATTTCCATAATGTTATTCAGTTTATATGTAACGGCGGCCAGCTCTCTGGTCCCAGGAAGCATCGATCAAACGTTACGAAATTTTTCAAAACAATATAGGTTACGGCTCCACGGCCCTAGCGTTTAGACCCCAAATGGCTCAAATACAAAATTTCAATGAGATTTGTGTATTTGCGCCGTTTGACTCTTTCTGTTGATGCAGCAGCAGCGCCGGCAGATCCCGACGTCTAGGGTAGATGATAAGGTGCAAGGGTGTCAACGTATGTAGCGTCCCACACCAAAGGCGTTCCTATCTTCCACGGTAACAAAGGCATACCGTCTGGTCTCCCCCATCACCACGAGCCAGACCAAGGCTTAGCTCAAGTACAGCTGGGACGCCACCGCTGCGCGCTGGAAAGAGCCCGACGGAGTATGACCATAGACTATATTTTAGTAAGTACGAGATCGCACATAGCGATAAAGCCGCAATTAGTAAAATCTTAAACACATGAATATTTCATTCTATGTTATTGTTTTGCTGTACAATAAAGAATTACTTACTTATATGCAAACAAAGAGCTTTTTCGCACGAGCAACATTGCCGATTCGATCTGTCACGATTGTCAGCAGTTTGTTATATACTCTTTGGGTGTCAGTGTCAAAATTATTAACGTCAAAATTACTTGTCTATTCCTTTTCCTGTGAATTTTTCTCCTGAGAGGTTGGTTTCGTGTATAACAAAATCTATTTTAATCGCGAAAACTATTGAGTTTTGAATTAAATCCGATTATGGTGTATTTGAGAATAGTGTATTCTTATTCGTCATGTGTTTATTTCGTTAAATATGTGAAAAGCCGGAATGCTATAAAATGATAACCTAAGTTGGATGGCGTTTGTGACAAACCGCTCTTGTGTTCTGTGTTTCAGAAACAAAAATGGGTCGTTACTCTCGGGAACCTGATAATCCTACAAAGTCATGCAAGGCGCGTGGCTCAAACCTCCGTGTTCACTTCAAGGTAAAACTTTAATTATATTTGTATACAAAGTTACATTCATTCCACATGGACCGCTTGCACTCGATGTATTCGTTAATTACTTGTTTTAAAGCGCTAAACTTCTTATGAATTTGGTTCTATACTATCTTAAACGATCTACCGACCATAATTTGGTCGCATTATGCTTGTTTCCAGTTGACGTCAACTTATTTTCACGTTGAGACTTTGAATTTAGGAAAATTCTTGTGGTTGTATTTTGGGACGCTGTATTCCCACTCCCCAATCGTGTCAAGAGTACAGTATAACTTATAAAACATGACATAACCTCAAAATCTACGAAAGCTACGTTTACTTCACTAGTGCATACCAATATTGAAGAGACAAGTTTTATTTTTAACCTGGCTTTAATCTGCTTCCATACTGATAATGAAAGATTGGGCTGGAAATAAGGACACTTAACAGTTTCTTAGTTTGATGATTGATGCCTTGAACAGAAACACACATTACAAAAATCGTAGTTGGAGCTGGGAATCGAAGTTATTGATATCTTTACAGAGTAGTAGGTATATGGTTTTCTATAAGATATGATAATAACTCATCTAGGTCATGGTCTATTGATATTCCTCTTGATTATTACATATGGTCATATAGGCAATGTTTGGCCTAAGGTACACATTGTTACTAAAAATGTAAAACCACTCCACTCATTAAGGAATAAATGATTCGTAATTTTGCCTGAATGGTTCTCTTGGTTGGTTGGCTACCACACACTGAATCGCACAGCATAGCCAGGCACCTACAACAGGTACCGATGATTTTTGTGGGTTGCTGGAAGCCACTGGATGTGGGTAGTGCAAGAACGGAAATTGTGGAGATCTTTGGTGGAGGCCTTTGTCTAGCAGTGGACTTCTTTCGACTGATATGATGGTGCATTTTTTGTGATTGATAACTAATAAAAACAATTTATTCTTAATTCCAGAACACATATGAAACAGCCATGGCGATCAGGAAACTGCCCCTGCGCCGAGCTGTACGTTACCTTAAGAATGTGACAGAGCAGAAGGAATGCATTCCTTTCCGCCGTTTCAATGGTGGTGTAGGCCGTTGTGCACAAGCTAAGCAGTTTGGAACCACACAGGGACGTTGGCCTAAGAAGTCAGCGGAATTCTTGCTGCAGCTGCTGAGGAATGCTGAATCTAATGCTGATTACAAAGGCCTGGATGTTGACAGGCTTGTAATTGACCACATTCAGGTTAGTTACTTATTTTGATGTACTTTTATTCTAGGTTTTTGAATAGACCTATTGGTTCAAGGTTTAAATGATTTTGTGCGATTTTGTTTATAGCCATGGACATCTTGCGATACATGATGATGTTATTTATATTGTGTTATATTTGGGCCTATATGGAATTCTTGTGGTCCCTGTGTTGGTACAGTTAATAACATTGATGGTGAAGAGTACCTATTTTAACTGCATTTAATAAAATATACAAAATTGAGCTTTAAAGTAATAAAAAAATATTAGTAGGAACAGTATTATGTTATAGAAAGCGATTATAATCATATTCTGCTTAATAAACAATAAGAAATATTAAAGAGAAGAAACACCACAGCCAGTGTGTTTTAGTAGTTGACAAAAAGCAGGCAAGTATATTGAGTGAACAATATATACTCTGCCCCCATTTTTTGTATTCAGGTGTCAACTTACTTCATAAAAGCTTGCCTCCTTTTTTTTATTCAGGTGTCAATTTAGTTCATAAAAGTTATAAGAGTATTGAGTACATAAACGAGTACAAAACGCATTTTAATTTGTTACCAAAAAATATAAACTAAGTATTACATTTTTACTTAGTTTATATTTTTTGGTAACAAATTGAGAAAAGTTCAAATTAAATTAAAATTTTTATTATACATAGGTACAGTACATAAATGTGATGAGACATATTTAGGTATAAACAATTTGTTGTTCGACCATAATGCATGGTGTACAAATATGCAATAGATTCGCTCAGGCGCCAGGGGTCTACTTCGCAAATAGCCAACTTCTCCTTATACCTACTTCTCTGCTTTCCTACTTCGCAAATCGCCTACTTATCAAACAGTCTATTTCGCATTCAGTCTACTCTCAAAGAGACCACTTCGCATACTGCTTACTTGTCAAAGAACGGCCTAAGTACAGACAAATAGAAAATTGTTCATAACATTACCATAATTTCAGCAAATTTCAACCTACACGCGACTTGACGTGACAGATTCGTTCACGACGTTTGTAACCAAGATTTCATAATGAGCTGCCTCAGCAAGGGCATTTCTAAACTGCCCAAGTAAATTAAATTAAATATATTTTATATTATATTATTTATTAACTAAACATACTAATAATGAAATTAAACTGTAATGTAATAACAAAAATAAAACATAAAAATCTAATGAAACTTCAATCGCATGTAAACTGTTTTTTGTAAATATTCTTTAATTGTTATTTCGGCAGCTTCTAGTTGACACACGAGTTTTTCCAATTTTTGGTCAAATTGTATATCGCAGTTCTTACGGTTTTTTTTCAAGGGGTGGAACAAACTTCTTAGAATTTCAAAATTGAAATGTTTTCCCTCTTTTCGCAGTTTATGAACAAATGAGAAAAAAGTTGGCTTTTTAGGTATCCTGGCATTTAGACGCCTATGCCAACCTTCTAAAACATTTGTTGTACGTTGCAATTGATGTGCACAACTCAGGATCTCCGCAGAAACTTTTCTCAGCCACTGGGTTTCAAAGTAAATTTTGAACTCCATAATCGGATTAGTGAGCTCTGGGACGTTATTCAAAATAACCCTCCACCCTTCTTCGATTAAATGTGACGGCAATAAAGGCAAGTGTGTGGTCCATCTTACCATTTTTCGTCCTCCATGGCTGTGTATTTTTAATTGTTTATACTTTCTCCATATTGCTTTTTGGAAATGATAGTAGCATCCTGTTACCTTACATTGTGGAAAAACAGTCTGCACAGCGTTTATTACCGCAGTTTCATAGTCACATTTGAAATCTGTAATCTCAACCTTCAATTTTTCTTTTAGAATTTCAAAAAGGCGTATATATGTTCTTTCACTTTTGTTAGGTAACATTGCATAAATCATTGGTTTCACGTTAACACTTTCAATCGTGGAACCCAAATCTAAATGGATAGTGTATAATTGATTGAACGGTGATGGTACACAACGGAACGTGCCATCACCATAAAATCTGCCATGTTTTCCTTTTATCTGTTTTTTCGCCAGGGGTGTAGAGAAAACCAAAATTTTTTCAATGTCACCGTCTTCACAAATCAAGAACTTATTCGCCAAACCGTTAGGAACGTAAACTTCCTGTATATTTGAAAATATTAAACGATCGGTATTTAGAAATTTTTTTCTAGCTCTATATAATGTATCTTTTACTGACAAGAATGATGGAACACAGCATTCAAGTTTTAAGTGTTCAATGTTAGTTTCATAAATTTTTTGGATTGGTTCAAAATTTTCACAGACATCGGTTTTTGTTTTTTCTATAGCCAATAGAATTCTGTTCCTGTTTTGATCGGGAGCGCACGTATGAGGGTTCTTGTTGCTTGATCTAAGGACTTTAGTTTTGGTTAGGTCTAATGTAATGGTACTGCTGCAGCAACTACGATTGGCGCAGCGCCACAGTGTACTGCCAGGCTTATTTGTTTTTGCAAAATTGTACCGGTAGCCTTCTCCCAACAAAGAAAGACAACCGGCTTGGTTCTTAGTAAATTGAAAATCCATCACGTACTCAGTAAAATACTATTCCCTTTTAACTTAACGCACTGAATACACATGACATTGATATGACGTTATTTCATGGTGTTTGTCATTAAAGGAAAATAAACGAAAAAAATCAGAAAATAAAGTGGTCAGTAATTTCCTCTAGCAAAGAGGTGCAACGAATGTGCATTCTATGGCTATTATGTTATTAACTGTCCGAAGATGACATTACAGAAAAAAATAGTCAGTATGCGAAGTAGTTCAATTGCAAAGTAGACGGAATGCGAAATAGACTGTTTAATAAGTAGGCGATTTGCGAAGTAGGAAAGCAGAGAAGTAGGTATAAGGAGAAGTTGGCTATTTGCGAAGTAGACCCCTGGCGCCTGAGCGAATAGATTTGCATGATTTTTTTTGCATTCTGTCATGTTCTGGATCAGAGATACCTAAGAAAACTGTAGACATTTTAATAAGGTTTGTTTTGAAAATAAAAATATTATTTGACACTTTGGTATCAACATACACTTGTACTTGTCAAGCACACAATGCAGTATATAAACAAAGTCAAAAACATTATTAAAGTAAAATTAAAACTTGTGGTCTGTTTTATCACATATATTTTTTTAATCCTTAAATTAATAACAAGTTACCATTTTTAAATTTTGTACTACTATATTAAATTACAAAAATGGTAGACAACAAGCAGTTGGCTAGCGCAGAAGGCTCTCAACCAGTAGCTAATTTAAGCAACTAATACCACAGCTCAGGGCCTTGATTGTGAGATGTTGGAAATTCTTATCATAGTGAAATGGGTATGGATAGATTTTTATTTAGGTTGCTCCTTATTTTTGCCTTTTAGCTTGACAGTGTTATTTTATTGTAATATATGTTTTCAAAAGGCATAAATAAAAAGTGGTTAACATGAAGGCAGTTTCCTCTATTGGAACTATCTTTTCTCAACTACTGACATTTGATTAAATTGGGTCACAAACTCTAGAGAAATTACATAGTATACAAAAAAGTAAATTTAAATAGAGAGTCCTATTTTTTTAATTATTAAAAAAGGAAAAAAATAAATAAAAAAAATTTGCTGGAGGCAGATTATAATCCCAAGCAGTTAATTATTTTGGTGTACCTATTTATGTTAGCATCTTGTTGATAGGTAGATCAGATTATATTGACTTTCAAACTGCATGTGGGTCACAATTTGTCAAAGGGTAAAAGCAGGGTGCAACAGTAATTAGACAGAATATAGATATATAGTTAGCATGGTTAGGTGATAATTATTCTATAGAAAAATTTTGAAATTCAAAGAATATAATTAATGGAGTGAGTAAAAACTTCCTTACCTTTTGTTTTACCGTATAAAATATGCTATTGTATAATTATTAGTATAGAAGGATACTATACCTGCTGTGGGTTTTCCCCAGTGCTACGACATGTCCTTCTTCAAACGGGGTTTAAAAAGAGTAGTTTGCTGTGCCCCCTGGTACTGCAAATGTCCATGAGCAGCGGTTTAGCACTTACCATCAGGTGGGCCGCCAGCTCGTTGTTGTTCTGAGTCTGGATGTAATTTGTGTCCGTCTATTATATGTTTGTAAAGTACCCTGCGATGGACTATTGCAGGCGCTGTCTTTTTAAAAAATAAAAAAAATGTTAACTGCTTCATTCATCTAGCGGTGGCTTGTTTATCTGCATGCTGGGGTATATTGGTCAGGCCAAAATTAATTATTGGCTATTTCTGTTACGAAAATTTCTCAGTATCATCCCAAAGTCAGGGAGTTGGGATGATATCTTTACATGGTCCTGTACCTGTCCTTTATCTGGTTGTGTTACTTAACATCCAATCTGATCATGTGAGTGAAATATAGATCAAAAATGCATGGGATATATCCCATTTCTAGTCTCTGTTGAATCTAAGGCCCACTGGGCCTTGGAACAAGTTTGATGTAAAGGAACCACTGCCTACATGAGGTAAGAGTGGCTTTAAGATGATCCCTAATTTATTCACAATGAAGATATGAATTGAAAAATTTTACTGAATGTCAGTCATACAGGGTAGCATTATAGCATATTGCTAACAACATAATCGCAATATTGTAGGGAAGAGTTTTCGCGAGCCTTATCCTGTCTTATTTTTCGCATTTTCTTAGTTATCTCTGTACATCAAAACTTTTATATTTACATGGTGTTTGACTAGTTTAAAGTTGATTATAATCAAATTTATCAATAATATACATATAAGCAAAAATCTTGCTTAAAGAAATGTATCAATTGTGAAGGTAAATGTTTAATAAAACTACTACAATTAACAATAGTTAGTAATATATTAGCACAACAGATAAAACAAATACCTACATGACAATGGTCTAATATTCAGGCTGAAAAGTGTATATCTACATGGTCAAAAGTTATGAGGATAGTGGCTGGGCTACTTGCATTGTACTGATGTGTTAAGGGTATGATCCTTACACAAGATGACTATTTGTGTGACCCACGGATTGTATATAAGTGCCCCCAATGATATTGTATACAAGATACGTGACATTCATAGTAACCAACATTTAAAATATGGTCACGCTGGTATATACATCCGTTATAGTGCAACATGTTGATAAGTTGCTCCAATGAATAGTACAAAAGATAGCATGATAGGATAGGCATGTAAATAAAAGAGATAGATATCATTTAAACAATTGCGCTTCTAATGTTAAGCTCGTCGCCCTGCTCAGCGCAGACTGAGGACAAAACATCCCATTGGCACTTTTTTGAGTATTCACATTGCGCGCGCTAGTAACATACCTGCCTCTTTTTTATATATAATATGAGTGCCCCACAATAGGTTTTCTCTAGAGCAGGTGGAGTGTTAATAAATTTGAATGTGCGGTCGGTACAAGAATGTTTTCATGACATCAGTTCAGGGCAGTTTATTTTATCTTCTCAAGTAACAAAGTCAGTAGGGCTGCTCTTGTAGCGAAAAAGCATTAAGTGAAACCTTTGTGAAATGGTTTTCGTGATCATGTTTTATCATTTTGTTCTGTTCTTACAGGTAAACCGCGCCCCCTGCCTCCGCAGGCGTACGTACCGCGCCCACGGTCGTATCAACCCCTACATGTCGTCCCCGTGCCACATCGAGGTGTGCCTCAGCGAGCGCGAGGACGCGGTGGCCCGCGCCGCACCCGCTGACGACGCGCCCGCCAAGAAAAAGCTGTCCAAAAAGAAGTTGGCCCGCCAGAAGGAGAAGATGATGAGGGAATAGATATTAGGGGTTAATAAAGGACTGTAAAAACACGCTTTTGTTTTATTTTGAAGGCAATTGGCGTACGCTTTAGCATGGAATGAGCTCCATGTGAGATCACACCGTGGGCATGTAACTAAATATGTTTCTTTGATACAAAATAGAACCTTGCAACTTTTCTTTATGACAGCCCAATTTAATAAGATTGATAAGGAAACAAATCATTATCCATCGAATAAGAAAATCGGACTGTTAATAAACAAATCTTACAATGGCGTAACATACAAACAAAGAACAATTATGTAGTTGAACTGATAACGTATTGCAAGGAGGAGAAGCTTAGCGCAGTATCCTGCAGCAGGCACAGGACAAGCCTGATTAACCCCGCTTACCATTGTGGGGGTTCTCTGAGGCATTCTGCTTGGTGTGGTGTGTTCAGTGACGTTGATGATTACGGGTAGTACTTAATCAACCTGCAATTATGAACGTTAAGATGACGGGTTTTTCAAAACACCTGTGAATAGGAATTAATACAATATCGCTACTATTTTATAGTTGCATAGTAAAATTTATACACTTATGATATTTTAGAATATTCTACAAAAAAGTTGGTCCCGCTATTTTTATATATTACTATTCTTCAGTTAATAAGAAACATAGTGTGATCTTAAACCGAACATACCAATCTTAGGTATTGTATCAAATGGCGCTATTCTATTACAGTGTTCCCATAAATATAGCCATAGACTGCTAGTTAATACTGGGTGTTGAAATAAATTGAATGTCTTTTAATTTCATTCATTACAAATAATTTCTACTTGGTATAAAAATTATAAAATAAAATTTTTAAATGTTATCTTTTAAGAAGATTGTACTACTTAGTGTCTAGAATAGAACTAGATTGAAATAATAAGACCTGTATAGTTTTTTTCTTTATTTCTACCTGAATTCGAAACTCAGTGCTTATATGCTCTGTTCAGCTCAGACGAATGTGCAATTGCTAGTCAAGGAGATGTTGTTCCGTATCTCTGTGTTTTATTACACTGTTGGATACCATTTTGATGTTATATTATATTTTTTTTTAATCTAAAAAAATGTAGTTTTTTCTTTAATGACAACGCTTCCATTGTGAAAATAAATACCTGTATTGCGGAGCACAAAAAAAATGCCATTCACGAACATAAAACAGATTCAGAGCACCTCAGGCCACCGCAAACACTACGTGTTGGCAATTACCTTAACCTCAGTAGCACATGTATTGTTAAGTTTATTGGAGTTGCCTGTTAAGCAGCCTTTCGACTTGAAATTAACCTACGGGAATAATACTGCTTAAGCTCTACTTGACTATGAATTAGAAATTAATATTACTCTCGGACATATAATACAATGGCTAAAATATAATAATTTGACTATCAACCTTTTAAAAACAATGTATGTATTCTCTAACTATAAGATGACGATAAACAAAGTAGTATTAAAATATGACAACATAATAGACCAGGGTAGAAGCGTTTAAAATTAATAAAAAGTGAAAAAAAATAATAGTAGGATGAAACCCATTAGAAAAGGAGGGGAATGTTATAAAAATCAAAGGAAAAATAATTTATGGGCGATCTGAGGTCGGGAAGGGGATGGGGGTGAGTTTTTAAGGGTAAAAAACGGTTTTTCTCGATTTCCGGCAAAACTAAAAGTCCTATCGAAAAAAGTCAAATGGCAAAGTTGTAGGTAATAAAAAGATCTAAAACTTTTGTATTTACACTTTTTTCACATAACCTAAAATTTATGTGAAACCTTGTAAAAACCAAGTTTTTGGTTTTTTATTTTTATCTTTTACATAAATTTTTCTTTTTTAACAAAATTTGGTGAAAACTTACCTTTTTATGTCCCAAATACGCTGTAATTTATTTGATTAAAAATATTTATTTTTTCACCTTATTTTGAATTAATATCGAAAAAACACCCTAATTTTCAATCGAAAAGTCACCCGTCAAAATATCAGCTTTTTTCAAAAAGTTGGTATGTTTTCTGTTCGTTGAAATCTCTTCTTTCCGATGGTGAAAAAAAAAAAATATGTTACTGTAGTAAATTTTAGGTTTAGGTAGCGTGGCCAAGAGTCGCTTTACATTTAAAAGGAAAGTTCGAGAGCATATCCTTCGGAAATTCTTAGCAGAAACGCGTTGATTATAAATGTATGATTACATGATCGGATTGAATAGTATAGTATTGTATTGTATATATATATATATATATATATATATATATATATATTAATATAGTAAAGTATAATATAGTATGTATTGCATTGTATAGTATTTTATAATCCTGTTTTTTTTTACCATTAATCGTTACTTTACGATCTGTGCACCTACCATGCTCTCTCTGCACCACCCTAAGGTTGACTGGCAGAAAATGCCTAGGGCATTAAGTCCGCCTTTGTACAATTTAATGTGCATTAAGTGATAAATAAATAAATAAAAAAATTAAATTTTCTCAGAAAATGCAAAAAGTCGAAAATAACTCTAATTCGATTTTTTTTTATTTATTATGAAAACAATCATCTATAAATGTGATTGCTGCAATTTGTGTCAATTAAAAAGTTGATTTATTTAATGCTAATTACATTTATGTCATAGAAAATCTCATTATATATAAATATAAATGTAAACGTACAATTAAATGTTCGAAAATTAGATACTTTATTCTGATTACGTTATTCATTACAATATTTTTACACAACAAAATATTAAAGATATAAATGTCAAAATGTATAAAAAATATATTAAAAAACTATTTAAAATATATAAATATATAAAAAATATGTATAGTAAATATATTTTTAATAACTAACTTTTGGCTGATTTTCATGTATATTTCATATATTTTGAATATATCTGAAATATATTTGAAATGTATAAAATATATTTGAAAATCGGCCAAACGTTTGTTATTAAAAATATATTTACGATATATATTTTATATATCTACTATATAAAAATAAGTCGGGTTTTCCTTCCTGACGCTATAACTCCAGAACGTACGAACCGATTTCCACGGTTTTGCATCCGTTGGAAAGGTCTCGGGCTCCGTGAGGTTTAGGGCAAAGAAAATTTATAAAATGTAACGCGGGTAACACCGCGGGGCACAGCTAGTTTTTTATAGATTTTTAATATATTTTTTTTTATGGGATTAACTAAATTTATTTGTGCAAAATTAAGGAGATTATTATTAGTATGTATGTAGTAAGACCCAGACCCGCCTAGCCCCTTCCCCACTTCTCCATGAAATACCTTTTGATGGGCTACCATTTTTCGTAGGTCATTTATCTTAAAATATAAATAGACATCTACGCATATAATTTAAAGAAGATTCGACAACTTACTCCAAATATTGTAGATGTCTTATTAAATATTAATTTGATTAACTTATTTGTTTGTTAATTATAGTAGTATATTTTTATTTGCATTTTTTTTTATCAATGTTACATGTAATCGAATGTTTTTTGAGTAATTAAAGTGTTAATTTTAATAAATAGCTCAAAATTTTAGATGTATTTATAAAAAGAATTCGATTTTTTTTTGCATTTTCTGAGAAGATTTACTATAGGTACATATATTTTTTTTTCACCATCGGAAAGTAGAGATTTCAACGAACAGAAAACATACCAACTTTTTGAAAAAAGCTGATATTTTGACGGGTGACTTTTCGATTGAAAATTAGGGTGTTTTTTCGATATTACAACAGTTGCACTTAATGCGAAAATATTAGATTTAGTCCCATCGACCGTATTTTTAGGATTGACACTTGATTCAAAATTGCAATGGGGTCCTCAGATTGAAAAGTTAGCAGGTAAATTAAGTTCGACTTCCTATGCTGTCTGGAAAATAAGGCAATTGTCAGATGAACAAACTGCTAGATTAGTGTATTTCGCGTACTTTCATAGCATTATGTCGTATGGCATTCTGCTGTGGGGTTCGGCGGCTGACATAGGTACTATTTTTGTATTGCAGAAAAGAGCAGTCAGAGCCATTTATGGTTTAGGCAGTCGCGATTCTTTGCGAAATTTGTTTAAAGAAATAAATATACTTACTGTGCCATCGGAATATATATATCAGAATATAATGTTTGTTAGAAAAAATATTCATAATTATAAAAAGAAAAGTGAACTGCATAATATAAATACTAGGAATAAAAACAAACTAGCCATGCCAGGCTTTAGAGTAAGCAAAACTAATAAATCACATTTAGGAAATTGTATTAGGTTTTATAACAAGCTTCCTACTCAAATTACTGATCTGCCTGACACAAGTTTTAAAACACATATTAAACGTTTACTTATGGCTAGGGGTTATTACACCTCTAAAGAGTACATCGATGACAAAGACGTCTGGCTCTCACTTCCTACCTGCACATTGCTCGCTGGAGACCTTGTAGCCATATAGACATGACTGATCTGCTGTGTTACGTGAACTATCTGTAAATGATTGCTATCATATACTTAATTTAAAATTATTGACTCTGTCTCAAAATGAATAATGTTATTGTTTCGAAGTTTTTCTTTTGTATACCTAAATATAATCTAAAATAATAAGCATTCAGACAACCGATCGACCATATATTGTGTTTGCCTACTAAATAATTACTCTAATTGGACCAAATCCCGTGTTCATGCCCGCTTGAGTATGTTTCGCCGGACCGTCTCAACTGGGTCGTGTTGAAACCGGTAGTAGATGAACCCACTGAGTTTGTTTCGCTGGGTCTTCTCAGTTGGGGCGCATTGGATCCGGTGGTAGCATTAAAGCGCGACCGTCGTTATTAACACAAGGTCCGTCATAATAATAATACCTTTAATATAGACAGAACCATTGACAATATGTAGTAAAAATATTAGACTTAAACTAGATAATTAAACATAATCTCTTGACAATAACTTGATACGAGCTAGCTAAATATCATTTCTGTAATAAAATAAATTTTATAAATGTTTTCATACAAGATAAAAAATAAAATAAAATAAAATAAAATATAATTTATTAGCAGTCCAGTTTTTACAAGTTTATACAGTGATAGTCTCACTAGGCAATGCCTGTATCGAGGCTATCGATGTGATTCGATACGATTACAAGCTAGGACTTTAATTAAATGGAAAAGACATCAAATTTTATTTATAACAATAGTAATTAAATTCAACTAAATAGGTAGGTACAAAATAAAAATAAAAAACCAAAAACTTGGTTTTTTGAAGTTTTTACATAAATTTTAGGTTATGTGAAAAAAGTGTAAATACAAAAGTTTTAGATCTTTTTATTACCTACAACTTTGCCATTTGAGTTTTTTCGATAGGACTTTTAGTTTTGCCGGAAATCGAGAAAAACCGTTTTTACCCTTAAAAACTCACCCCCATACCCTTCCCGAACTCAGATCGCCCGTAAATTATTTTTCCTTTGATTTTTATAATATTCCCCTCCTTTTCTAATGGGTTTCATCATACCATTATTTTTATTGGTTTTAAAAATTATCGACCCTGGTCTGTAACGATTCAACAAACGGATAATAGGTATGACATTTTTGGGTATATCTGTCGATAAATTCTGCAATTGGAAATCACATATAAATAACATCTGCTCAAAAATCTATAAATTTGTATACGCTCTTAGAAATTTAAGATTTACAGCTTAAGAAGGCTCAGCAATTATGGCTTACCACGGCTATGTTGGATCGTTGTTACGGTACGGTTTATTGTTGTGGGGTAATCCTACGTTAGTCAATCAGGTATTTCTGTCTCAAAAAAAATGTATTAGAGCGATATGCAATGCCGATCCTCTTGACTCATGCAAGCCACTTCTAAAGAAAAAAACATACCTACTGACACTCACTTCACTATACATCCTAGAGATTGGACTATTTGTTAGAAAATATCCACAACTATTTGAAAAAGCCAGTGAAAATAGTCTGCTTAGTCGAAGAGATCCAACAAAACTCAGATTAATAAAATGTAGAACTACACTTTATCACCGGAACAGCATTTTTATGTGTTTAAAGATATAACAAAATCCCAAAACCACTAAGAGAACTTCCCCTAAGAATGTTCAAAATTAAATTTAAAAAATGTTTTTACACTGTACAAGAATTTTTAGATTTGAAGGGATTTTGATTGGTATTTTATTTTTTTATTTGAAAGTATGATAATGAATATAATTTAATATTTTAATAATTAATATAAATGTAATTTTATTTGATGTACCTATGTAAATGTAATTAATGTAATGAATTGTTATTTTATGTTTTAATTAATTTGTATACCAGTCCCTGGTTAAACATGTTGAACATATTTTAATTTTAAGACCTGCAATATCGTGACCATGTTTAATGCAAATAAATATATTCTATTCTATTTTAAATCCTATAAATTGCTACAAAGTGTTCGAAATAGTGCTATCATCCTATCAGCCGAAATACTCCACTGCTGGACAAAGGTCTTCCACAAGATCTACAAATGGTCGGTCTTATGCTGCCCGCATCCAGTGGCTTCCTGCGACTTTTGCGAGATCGACGCTTGTAGGGGCCTGCCCAGGCTGTGTCTCCCGGTTTGTGTGTATATTAAAACGTATTGTATGATGAACAACAACGTATAGTTGTTTATTGATTTATTGCGACACTTAAACATAACTTTTGCACGTAGACATGTACACTACTAATATTTAACCACAAACATGCACCTAAATTCTAAAGACTATCGGTTTGGTGGCATACCACAGTACAAGAAGTTTTGCTCGAAAAGTTTACGCCGGCGCTCCTTTGCAAGTCTTTTATTTTCACGTTTAAGAAACTCTATTTCGGCACAAACTCTGCGTAAACAGTTTTCCAAATAATAATTCGATTGGGCTAATCTGCTAGCATAATTGCACGCTTCGGCCCTTTTATTCTTTGCCTCGTAAATTAGACTTCTTAAATGTGCGTTTTCAGATTCATACATTGACTGCATTGCCTGTTGGGGGTCTGTAAGCCGTTGCATTGCTTAAGTTTTTTGTTTAGTTGCCTTAACTTATTGGCATCCGCTTTGGCGAGATGTAATGATGAACTTAACTGGGAATTTTTCTCTTTTAAATAAATAGCTCTGGTCATCTCCTGGTGTTGTTTGTTGGTATCAATTCGCAGTTGTTCTCGCAGACCTCGGTTTTCTCTTTTCAGTTTGGCTAAAGATTCTCTCTTCCTTTGTGATATTGGTTTTTGCAGTAGCATATTAAGTTTTAACTACAATTTTGAAGTAGCAAGATTAGCATTTTACATCGGTAGATAACTTTCAATTTTCTGTTCCGTTTAAATATTTATTGACATATTTAATGTCAAAATGAACTATGACAAAACTATTCTTACCTTTTTAAAACCCAAAATAAAGGAGATTTATTATGTCAGTCTGGCTTATTTCTAGAACAAAGCCCATAGATGGCATCTGTCCTCCAGGTGTAAGCAAGGTATTCGTAAATATGATCTGCCGGATGGGTTAGCGGCAGAGTGCCTACCCCGGTTTAGGAGAGGTTGCAGGTTCGGCGGAACGAGATTTTTTTCTTTTTTTTTTAAAGACAACTCCCGCAGTATAGAATTTAAACCCTGTGTCGCGGGGTACGTTACAAATATAGAATAGACGGACACAAATTACATTCAGACTCAGAACAACTATTTATGGGTCACACAAATAGTGGTCCGGCGCGGGACTCGAACCCGCGACACAAAGCGGCGAGGCGACTGTCGTAGCCGCTGCGCCTCACGTGCATTGCCGTCGGATGATTAAATTCATAATGTTACAGTATGAGTCTTATTATGCCAGGTTATACAAAATTTAAGGAATGCGATTTGCCCATGTAACTAAACAACTAAAAGTAAATCATTTAGCAAAATATATGTAATATATAAGTAAGACATATTTTCTTTTTTTACTTATGCTTTCGACGTAAAAACGACTTGGTGTTATACGTTTGACGTGTCTGTGTGTTTGTCTGTCTGTGGCATCGTAGCTCTCGAAGTTTGAAAGGTGAAAGAGTCGGGAGTGTTCTTAGGTAAGTAGGTATGTTTGGGGAAAATCGATCTAAAATGGCGGATAACATAAATTTACACAACCCCCTCTGGGAGGTGTTAATTGTGTTGCGGGACGTAAGTTAAACCACAGAGTTGGATAATGACTGACTTTATTCACAATGATCCTACTTCACATTATCTAGTAATACCTACATTTAAATATTATCACATCTCCCTTATTAAAAACAAAAAAAAAAACAATTAAACATATTTATAGAAAAAGTAGACAGATTAAAAAACAAAATTCATTATCATATACATTCTTTTCATTTAGGTACAGTATACTTCATTATACAATTCTAATAATATTTATAAATTACATATTTAAACAATATTAGTTCATAAAACTTAAAAACAAAATTTAAGCACTGTGTAATTATAATTTTAAATATATCACTCATCATAATTTATATAACAAATAATTATAATTATATGAAAATGTAATTGAAGTTAAATAAAATAAATTATAGTAATTAAATTAAATGCGTGCAGTCCTCTCAACGGGTAGATGATGTGCTATTGCAGGTATAGCCCCACCTATCAGGAGGTCGCACCATCCTGCCAGAGCGAGTAACGTAAAAGTTAGGAGATGGACATTGATAATTCTGCTGATTACATTGATGTGGCAAAATATCATCATAAACAAAACTATAATCTTGTGAGTGTTCTTGAGTGGGTGAGAGATCTGCTATAATGTGGCTTCTATTCCTTACTACCACTTTCCCATTGAACAGCCGCATCCTATATGACCTATTTCCTAAAATACCGTCCACGACGCCCGGAACCCAGACACTTTTAATTGTATCATAAACTCTTACCTTTTCGTACATTTGTAAAGGTTGCAAGTTTCTACTACCTCTGTCATAATATGTTTTTTGTTTCTGTTGCCTAGCTATCAGTTTGTTCTTTATACCTGCATGTACTTTAGGTTTTAATAATTTTAACGGAGTAGGCAGAACACTTCTCATTTTTCTAGTTTGTAAGAGCTCTGCTGGTGAAGGTAAATCGTTGCTCAGAGGCGTTCCAGCATTCTAATAACGCAAGTCGATAATCAGAATTGTCATCCATTGATTTTCTTAGGATTTGTTTAATAGTCTGAACCGTGCGTTCAATCTGCCCATTTAATTTTGGGTAGTAGGGAGATGACGTCACGTGAGCAAAATTCCATTCTTGCGAAAACTGTTTAAAGTCATAGGCTGTGAATTGAGGACCACAATCAGACATCACAATAGCAGGTATACCTTGACGACTAAATATATCTTTTAGACAGTTAATTATACTGTAAGAAGTAGTAAAAAACTTCAAAAAACTTACTGAAATAATCAATTAAAAGCAAGTAGTCGTCCCCTTTGTACTGAAATAGATCAATGCCTACTTTAGCCCACGGCCGATCGGGAACCTCGTGACATTGTAACTCTTCTTTTTGATTACTTTTCCTATATGTTAAACAAACACTACAAGTTCGAACTAAATTATCTATATCATTGCTCATGCATGGCCAAAATACCAATTCCCTAGCCCTTAATTTACATTTCTCAACACCCATATGTCCAACATGAATGTTTTTAAAATTAATTTTCTCATTGCTTTTGGAATCACCACTCGATCCGATTTCCAAATAAGCCCATTTGAAACTGTTAAGTCCTCTCTAAAATTCCAATACGATTTAATTATATCTGCTATGTCGTTTTTATTTTCAGGCCAGCCTTTTAAAACACATTTCTTTAACTGTATCATTTCTTCATCTACTTCTATTTGTTTCTGTATATTTATGAACTGAGAATCCGTAAAATATTCACATTTATTTTTCACACAATCTGTTAATAAACAAACTTCGTCGCCGCTAAAACCGCTACTGTCTACACTACTATGGAAAACCTGTTTCTCACTAGACGATGATTCATACGCGCGCGATAGTGCGTCTGCTATGTACATGTATTTACCTGGTTTATATACCAAAGTAAACGTATAACGCTGCAATCTTAATAACATTCGTTGTAACCTAGAAGGAGCATCAACGAACGGTTTTTTAATAATACTAATTAACGGTTTATGATCCGTTTCTATTGTTATGTCTGATCGTCCAAAAATGTACGCATAAAATCTTTCACAGGCAAACACACAAGCGAATAATTCTTTTTCAATCTGTGCATATCTTTGCTCAGTTTTAGTTAATGCTTTAGAAGCATAACATACAGGGTGTCCATTTTGCAACAAACAGCAGCCTAAACCTGTACTACTCGCATCGACTGATATAACTATAGGTACGTTAATATCGTAATATCGTAAAATAGGGCGTTGCATTAAACAATTTCTTAAATAATTAAAACACTCGTTATGTCTTTCGTCCCAGTGCCATTCAATTTCTTTTTTTAATAATTCTCTAAGCGGTAATGTTTTATCCGACAGATTGGGAATAAAAGATCCCACGTATGTTATCAATCCTAAAAAGCGTTCCACATCTTTATTATTTTTTGGGACTGGCATATTTTTTATTGCCGTTAAATGAGAATCATCTCGACTTAACCCATCTTTAGTGATCCGATGACCCAAGTATTTAATTTCCTGTAAACCAAACTTGCATTTATTAATATTTAATTTTAAATTTATTTTTCTACATCTTTCTAACACCTTTTTTTAAATTACATCATGTTCGCATCTATTTTTTGCATAAATTAATAAATCATCAATATATATGCATACCCCCTCAATATCATCAAAGTTTTCGTATATTCTTTTATGGAAAACCTTTGAAGCTGAACAAATTCCAAAAGGCATTCTTAAAAATTTATACCTACCGAACGGAGTATTAAATGTGCAATACTTGCTACTTTCCCCTAGCCTAATATTCCAAAACCCTGAAGAAACATCTAAAGTACTGAAATACCTAGCACCCGCTAGTCTAGACAAAATCTCATCAATAGTTGGTAGCTTAAAATGTTCTCGTTTTATAGCTTGGTTCAATTCCTTTGGATCTAAACAAATTCTTAAGTCTCCGTTTGGTTTTTTTTTACCACCGTTATACTGCTTACCCAGTCGGACGGACCTTCAACTTTACTTATAATACCCTGCGACTCCATTTCTAATATTTTTTGTTTTACTTGTTCTTTAATAGCAAATGGCAATTTTCTAGGGGCATGAATAATTGGAACAGCGTCACTTCTCAACTGGATATCATATTCACCCGGTAAACATCCTATCCCTCTAAAGACATCCTTAAAATCACTAATAAAATGGGGCCTCATAATATCAGATCTCTGCACTGACAACACCCTCTTTATTAAATCTAACTCGACACAAGCATAGCGACTTAATACAGGCATACTATTGACATCCGCAATAGTAAACTCCAATAGATATAATTTCGTTTTATAGTAAACTTTAAGATGTATTTTCCCAATCACTTTAATCAAGGCGCCTGAATAACCAGTCAAACTAGTGCTTGTTTGCAACAATTGATCACGTGATATACCCATCATCGATAAATAACTTAATGGTAAAACATTTACATCAGCTCCGGTGTCTAATTTAAAGTTTATTTGGCATCCATTTATTTTTAAATCTATGGTCCAATCACTTAAATCTTTATCTAATGAATATATTACCTGTTGATCCGGGGCTTCCACTAAGTAAACACGACATACTTTTGCAAAATGATTCATTTTAGAACACCGTAAACAGGTTTTCCCGTAAGCCGGGCACGCACCATACACATGCACTTTGCCACATTTGTTGCACTCTGACGTCGAATTATATTTGTGGTAGCTATTAGCGCGTGGTTGTACATCCCGCTGACCAACGCCTCGCCGAATGAGACCTCGCCGATCTTGCCCTTTGCGCCCGCGCACGTCGTATGTATTGTAGCCGCCCGGCGCCCGTGATGACGATGGAGCCGTCAAACCTCTACGATTCGTAATGGCATATATGTCGTTATTTCGGTCTTGATACTCTTCATGAATATTATATATGACCTCATTGTCGTTCCTGATGTTTTCCGAGTACATTTTTGATACGACCGCCGCTTGACATATTTCAACCGCCCTGCCCAGTGTTAGGTCCTCTTCACGTAGTAATCTTTCTCTAATCGCCGAACTGATGACACCGCACACTAATCGGTCTTTTATTAGATCCTCATTCAAGTCGCCAAACTCACACGTCAGGGCTAACTTGCGTAATATATATTGATCTATGGTCTCGTTCTGTTGCTGATTTCTTGTAAAAAACTTGTGCCGTTCGACCGTTAAATTTTTCTTGGTTTGGAAGTGACCATCAAGTTTTTTTAACACACCCTCCAAAGTTGTTTCCTTGAATTATTCTATAATTTCACGGCGTTGTTCTCCAACAATATGTAAAAATATGTTGAACTGGATCACAGGCTACTTTTGATTTAATTCACAGGCATCAAAATATATTTGGAAGCCTCTCTTCCACTTTTTCCATGCTTCGCTCAGCTTCCCCGACGTCGCGTCAAACGTTTTGTTCAAAACAAAATGGATGTGGGGGAGATAAAACAGTTTCCATTTTATTTTAGTTTATTTATATATATAGTTATTAAATATATATTTTACAGCCGAATCCACACGATTATTTTATTTTATATTTGTTTTTATGCTACCGTCTGCGCCATGTTAATTGTGTTGCGGGACGTAAGTTAAACCACAGAGTTGGATAATGACTGACTTTATTCACAATGCTCCTACTTCACATTATCTAGTAATACCTACATTTCAATATTATCACAGGAGGTATCAAATAAAAGGGCTTGAGAGATTACTATACACTATGATAAATTTCAAATCCAAGTTGGCCGCCTCCGGCAAATTACATTTCACCATAAAAGAATAACGATCAGCTGACGCATTTTGTATGGGTTACCAATATTTTTATATCGTACTAGCTGTGCCCCGCGGTTTTATCCGCGTTCAATTTTATAAATTATCACAGCCCGTAGGTGATAGCGTGATAATATTTAGCCTATATGTTGACCCGACCTCTTAGTAATATTCATACAAAATTTGAAGTAAATCCATGCAGTACTTTTTGAGTTTAGCCCGGATAATTAAACCTACACATGATCCTTGACAATAACTTAATTTAAGTTAGTTAAATATCGTTACTGTTATAAAATAAATCTTATTGTAAATTATTTCCTACAATCCGTGTACCTAAACATCTATATGTACCTAGAAATAATTATAAATTAATTATATATTACTACGAAAATGTTCTGACTATTTACAAGCGCTTTTTTAAAGTCTACGTGAATATAAAAAATAAGACATACATACAGACAAACAGACACACAGACAAAAATTCTAAAAACTATATTTTTGGCTTCGATATCGATTGTAGATCACGCCCCAAGTATCCTTTAAAAAAATATTCAATGTACAGTTTCCTACGATTTAATATATGTACCTATAGATTTCACAAACTGGTTTTGTTAAATATGTTTAGTTTCATGGGTAGATAGCTCTCCTTAAGCTACGTCCACTAACTAAAATTGTTACGTAGGTACCTACACCTTGTACCTATATCGTCAGATTTGATAAGACGAAATCTAAGTTCTACGATCATTTCTAAGCTCATATATTTTTATCTAGTTTAACTATTTGTATAAATACTAACCCTGGTTCTACTATAGTTGGTAGGTATGAAATTAAGACTTTATTTTGTACTAGCTGTGTGTGCGTTCACCCGCGTTATTTTTTATCAATTATATACTATGTGTTATTCGGATATATAAGCTATATTACTATAAAGTTTCAAAATCAAAATCCGCCCCATAGTTTTTGCGAGAAAGACTAATAAACATCCATACATTCATATACGCATAAACTTTCACATTTATAATACTAATAGGAGATAGGCTTAGGGTGTTTGAGTTGTTGGGAATATACGTTCTAACAATGACACTAATTTATTATCAAGAAGTTTTGAATGTTGCGTGATAGCCGGACTATATTAAATATACAATGCAATATAATAATAATAATATCTCGGGACAATGACACATAGATCATCCTAGCCCCAAACTAAGCAAAGCTTGTACTATGGGTACCAAGCGACGATATACATACTTATATAGATAGATAAATACTTATATACATAGAAAACATCCATGACTCAGAAACAAATCTTCGTAGGCAGGAGCACTACCAACTAGGCTACAGTGATAATAATAAATATAAATACTATGTACAACATTTCAAGACACACATACACGCTACAAGCAGTCTGACGCGGTAATCTGTGTATGATCTCCATAATTCAGTGTGGTCCATACCTTAACAATCAAAGACAAGGGATTATCAATCTCGAGTTCTCACCGCTCAGTCGTTGCTGACAGACCACGCATGTCGTACACGCGGACCGCTGCTTTGTTCTACGCGTGCGCGATCGCCGCACACGCGGCCGCCGATGCTGCGCTTGCGTTGCCTGAAAGGACCGATAATAGAGGTAATATATATTTTATAGTACTTAGCAAGTGAACTGGGTGAAAATTAATTTGAAATTTTCATTCATTTTACATTAGTAATATTTAGATCTTTATCAATAGTTATTGCAAAATCTACTATTTGGAGTTTAATGACACTTTATAATATTGCTATTTGCTTATACATCAGAATAACACATAGGCTACAATTTATAATATACTAGCGGCCCGGTACGTGCTTCGCTACGTATAAGGCATAGGAATAAATAAAATGATTATTAAGTTCATTTAGACAAACAAAAAAATATTTTAAATTGCTAAAAGTTGTTGATTTTACACTTTTTTAAGAATTTTTTTTAATTTACTCTACGTATATACCTTCCCTGGACTTCCACGAATAATTCAAGACCAAAATTTTCCAAATCAGTAAAGGCGTTGTTGAGTTATAACTATTATCTTATACTAAATGCAATAGAGAAAAAGGATTCTTTTTATCAATAGATTTAGAATCACTGCAATAGCGTTGCAGTGATTCTAAATCTATTAGGCAAATTTCCTAAACGATCCGAAGACACTGCAGGAAGCACTCAAGCCAAGCTTTCGAGGCGTCTTGGACGTCTGGATGGATCTGATATGGTTCGAGTAACAAAATAAGTTCACGTACAGACGCCAGCACATCCAACCAGCACTTTATCACATAAGGATAAGATTCACTTTTAATTGGGGAAATTTTACAGATTGGTGTAGCTTGATGGGCTGGCGTCTGTACAATGACCTAATCAGGAGGCTAAGTGCGAAACCAATCGCCTAACTAACTTTAATGGTTTTTTTTTGTTTAAACCACCAACTACTACACAACTAACGTAGTTCTTATGAAAAGGACAGCGACAGTTTATACTTGGCACGTAGTTCTAAGTGGATATAAATAAAATAAATAAAAAAGGTTTTTATTCACGTAGACTTTAAAAAGCGCTTGTAAATAGTCAGTACATGTTTGTAGTAATATAGTTGTATACATTATTATTTCTAGTAACATAGATATTTAGGTACACATTGTATTGATTGTATGAAAACATTTATAAATTTTATTTTATTATAGCAATGATATTTAGCTAGTTCGTATCAAGTTATTGTCAAGAGATTATGTTTAATTATCTAGTTTAAGTCTAATATTTTTACTACATATTGTCAATGGTTCTGTCTATATTAAGGTACCTATTATTATTATGACGGACCTTGCGTTAATAACGACGGTCGCGCTTTAATGCTACCACCGGATCCAATGCGCCCCAACTGAGAAGACCCAGCGAAACAAACTCAGTGGGTTCATCTACTACCGGTTTCAACACGCCCCAGTTCAGACGGTCCGGCGAAACATACTCAAGCGGGCATGAACACGTAACAACACATAATAAGCGAGACGTTAGAACCTGACAATTAATAATGCGCGTAATCGGTACCCTAATTAAAAGCAGCTTTAGTAGTTTGACAGTTCTATACTTATCGCATGGGCAGTATTTTCCCTAGAGTCAGAGTATTTCAAAGCCGCCCAGTAGGCCTTTGACATGGCTTAACTGCTGTCCATAGGTGGGCAACCACTTTGGTAGTCACCCGTCTATGGTCTGTCTATGAGCCTATTTGCTTAACCTCGCCGATTCCTTACGGACCAATGAGAGCATCTGGTTATGACCTGCTTGAACAACTCTGACACTAGGTTAACCACTATACCTATACAGTATATGGTATATTAAATTAGGACTGAGGCACGGCTAACTATATTACTACTAGCGGCCCGGTACGTGCTTCGCTACGTATAAGGCATAGTAATAAAAAAAATCATTTATTTATTTATTCAAACACAAAAATATTTTAAATTGCTAAAAGATGTTGATTTTACACTTTTTCAAGACTTTTTTAAAATTTTCTCTACGTGCAAACCTTCCCTGGACTTTCACGAATAATTCAAGACCAAAATTAGCCAAATCGGTAAAGGCGTTGTTGAGTTATTACATTACAACGAAAAGTGGCATTGATTTTTATATACATAGATGAGCATGTTCTTACTATAATAATTTACAAGTGCTTTACTATAATAATTTACAAGCGATTAAAGTCTACCTGAGTAATATTTTTTATAATTTCATATTTTTTTTATATTTTATCTCCAAACCACATGGGGCTACCCAGTCCTCTCGCTGACTTCTGTTACGTAAGAGTTTATCTTGCCAGTAAAATATTAGTGAGTTTTAAGCATGGATAAACAAAAAATAAATAAAAAAGGTTTTTATTCACGTAGACTTTAAAAAAGCGCTTGTAAATAGGTAGTTTAATCGGGGGCGCGCAAGAGCGACTTTTTAAAAAATACAAAATATTAATTGTAGAGACGAGTTTATTGTTCGACGATCGAACATCAAGTGCCAGTACACAATATGGCAAACCTTAATCTAAAACAGAGTGGGAGGTGGAACAGACCACCGGGATGAGCAACGTATGCATAAAAGTTGTTTTGACGGATGCAGCCTGAGTCCCGACAGACTGCTGACTCTATGAAAGGATGTTTAGTCTACCAGGTCGCATGGAACCTTCTGGAATATATGCACGCGTAACTCCTCCCTCATCAGGATCGACATTTCCCGAAGATATAGGATTCGGTAAATTTCGATTAAACATTTTTGATAAATTATACTTATTTTTATACACGACAATAAAAAGGCTTATAATTAAAATTATATATAAAACAATGGTCCAGACACTAACACTTTTCACATTTAGGGAAAGGCCTTTGTTTTCACTTGCACTATTATCTTCACTTTTGTGTAGAGCGTACGAGAGGAACCGCAGGTTTTTGAGGTCCACTCCTTCCAGGTTCAGGAGCTTTGTAGTATTTGGCACATGTGACTTAATTGCAGGTAAGTTAATTAGTGATAGTTTTTCATAGGTGATTTGTTCTGTTTCAATCTTATGCATTCTTAGAGTCACATTATGTATTTGGATAGTACATGAATCGTCTATCGTAAGTATATATGTACCTCGAAGAGTTTGTCGAGACACCTCACTCTCACAGATTCTGCTTAGTACGGCATTCGTTCTTGTATATACTATCCATCGATTCGGCTGGAAAAGTTCTATTCGAAAGTTTTCAATTTCTATAGGAGTTTGTTTACAGGAGCTGATGTTGTTAATGTATTGCATTAGGTCTTTTATACAAAAATCTTCGTTGAGTTGAAAACCATTTTCTTCGATGCACAGGAAACGAGATCTGTCGATTTCTTTGCAAGGCTTGGCAAGTGATTTGACCTCAAACCCTTTTGCTATTAGGTAAGGATATTTGGGTATAATAATAAGGGTACGATTATTAGATAATATTGGGATGGGTAATAGTCTATAATAAGAATATGTGTCTGTTTTAACAAGTGGAATCTCCAAGATGAACGTTATCTTACTTTCGCTATAATAAGATTTAATTGCTATAGTTCCTTCAATTTTTACAAGGTTCTCAGGCAAAACTGGGTATATAAGCTTATCAGAATTTTCAATCTTTTTTAACAAGAAAAGCAAATTATCTGACTCAATGATAGACTGGTGTAGGATGCCTGACTTACTGAATGCTACGGCAGTTTCTATCTCATTAAGTTTGATGTAAATATTTTGAAAATTATGTAGTAATAAATTATAAGTGTTCAGTATACGATTTCCTATATAGTTTAGTTGTCCTTTTATGGTAATTGAATTTATTTTTTCATCCAAATGTTTTATATTTTCATCAAGCTTATTAAGGTTAGTATTTATAACTTGGGTAACATTTACTAGGCTTCCCACCATTTCGGATATCAAGGTAATTTTCTTATTATTAATATTTTGCTGAGTCTTTACTTCTTTTATCAATCTGTCGTATTTAATGGCATCTTCATTATCTAAATTCCCTGTGATTATTTTTATGATTGATCCTAAAGGGTTTAAGAGACCTCTCTTTATCCTATAAGACGGTACTAACTGCTTATATTTGTTAATAGTTACATTATATACATATTCTACTTGGTTTTTAGAATCTAGATAATCGTTCTTAAAACTAATATTTAAGCAATTGTCAACTAAATAGTTTAACTGAGAGTAAAATTTTGTACAGGGTTGGCGGTATAAAATTGTTTTAAGCCAAACTTTTCTACATAGGGGTTATGTGGCACTGAACTATCGTTAGGTGTGTGTAGTTTAATAGAACTATTTGGTTTTAACATTTTATTCCTAGATGTATACTGATATTGGAAGTTAACCTCTTCTAGCACTATGCTGAGAGCTTTCTCCAATGTAGAGCATCCTTTTAGTCGAACAATACGAATTAAATCTTCCGGCAAGTTGTACAGAAAAACGTTCATGGCCATATTGTCGTAAATGGTGATTTTACTATTACGTAAATTTACGTCGATCTCTAAATTTACTTTCGACAATAGGGTACTTTTCACGTGTTGTATTCTACTACAAAAATCAAGATAAGACTCAGTACTATTTATTCGTAATGTTTCTAATTCTATGGCTATACATTCTTCGGAACGAGGATCTCCGAAATGTTGGGTGAAAACATTTTTTAATTGAGTCCACGACTGTATATCCTGACGTTCACTAATAAGCGCGGCGGCTCTACCGATTAACTTACTAGTTATGGTATGAAAAACGTATAAATCTTGGTCCGCATTTCCGGTATCTCTATATCTATCAATTACATACTCACACTTAATTATAAAAAGATTTAAAAGTTTTTCATCCCCGTCAAATTTCGGGATAATAGAAGATATTTCCCTAGGAATCATATTTAGAGACATCTTAATTTTTATATAATTATATTGCGAACAATAAAAATACGCAGGTAATTTTATTACACTACTATCTGCAATTATTTAATTACAGTTCTTAGAATTAAATGCTTACTATACCGATGTGGTGTATAGAGTTGCAAATAAGATAACGTTCTATTGCGTGGGCGATGGTCGGTCCCGTAATATCACAAAATCTTATTTATAAACTATAGGAATAAGAAGGAAAGACAAGGAATAGCAATGTGGGTCTACTCACAGGTTCTCCATTCTCTCCAGAAGTCAGCTCAGCGTCGCCTTACGTTTGCAGTGTATACGTTGAACAATTAAACGAATTTATTTGGTTCGAAGGATTCCCGTAACCGAATTTTCAAGCTCGAACCGATTGTGTGTTCTTGAAGCACGATTTTTCGGCGTTTTACGTTAATCCGAACGGCTGCGCCAGTTTAATCGGGGGCGCGCAAGAGCGACTTTTTAAAAAATACAAAATATTAATTGTAGAGACGAGTTTATTGTTCGACGATCGAACATCAAGTGCCAGTACACAATATGGCAAACCTTAATCTAAAACAGAGTGGGAGGTGGAACAGACCACCGGGATGAGCAACGTATGCATAAAAGTTGTTTTGACGGATGCAGCCTGAGTCCCGACAGACTGCTGACTCTATGAAAGGATGTTTAGTCTACCAGGTCGCATGGAACCTTCTGGAATATATGCACGCGTAACTAGGTAGTCAGAACATGTTTGTAGTAATATAGTTGTATACATTATTATTTCTAATAACATAGATCGAATATGGGACACCATTATTTCAATTATAGATGGATGAAATAGAATTTTATGTAGTTGATACCGCTGGTCGTTTTGGGCCAACCATCTCAAATTGCTATTACGTGGAGGGGTAATCGTCCTGTCGTAGCTCGGATGAACTCCTATCATGTTATTACGTAAGAGAAAACGGATGCTGTTGTCTAAATATAATCTGCGTATGTTCCTCGGCATAGGTACCTATTTCATTCATGACTCTCAGATTAGAGTGTTGGCAGTATGCAATACGGTCGAATACATGGATGGACAATGTTTACTTGTGGTTTAATCATCATCATATCAGCCGAAAGACGTTATAAACTGCTGGACATAGGCCGTCCCCAAGAATCTCCACAATGGCTCGTCTTGCATCCAGCGGCGACCCTTGCAACTCTTTGCATTATTTTTCCATTCTTTACATTTATAATGAATATTGCTGATTCTGATAGAAAAAGGGAAAATGTGTGTTGCAAATTTTGTGCCCTTCAGTACAATACTAAATTAAAAACACAAAGTTACTATGTGGTGTTAATACCGGTAATTGTCAGTTTAATCAAGCCAGGATGCAATGTGCACAGCCTCCCGCCCGCAAAAAATATGCAAACGCAAGGAGAACAATATAAACATACAAATTACATGCGCCGGTGCGATGCCAACACGTGTTTCAGTCCTCCACGGACCATTCTCAAGGGAAGCTAGCACGTCCAGTTCTCGAGGCTTACACTACTAAAGTTTATACCTCAATCCAAAATAAGATGATTCTTCTTTTCGACATAATCGAGAAACCGTTATTTGACCACCTAGGTACTTATAAGCCAGGAATTACATGCAATATCGATTATTTCGACCAAAGTTCGGTTAACGAACTTGCATTCAGTCTGGTCAAGATCCGCTGTACGAATTGTACATTTACAGACAAAAAACAAGCATTGGTGTAGGTTAGGGTCCCTTATTACTGTATTAACTCAATCACCTTCATATCAAAGAAATGAATGGGGTCACTGAGGCAGCATCCGCCAAGTGCAATCCCCTCGTGCACTACACTTGACATTCATCTCATTAAGTAGTCAAGTTAATTATGTTTTATGGGCTCCAAGCCGAGCAGTATGTGGCCTCAAACATTTGTCCATTAATACTAATTTTATAAATGCAAGCTACAAAGTTAGTTAGTTAAACCGCTGCACAGATATAGACGAAATTTGGACGAATGCATTACATATTGTGGATAAAATCGCGGGACTCGGCAAAGCTCTTCTTCTACGCATGAAACAGCGGGAAGAAAGCTTTTTTATGATAAATACTGCCGCGGACTATTAATACGAACTACCTGCCTTGTTTGGTCTAGAGGTAAAGTGAAAGCCTCCTAGGTTCATAATCCGGGGTCGCCGGTCGGGCCAAAAACCAGCAACTAGCCTAGAATTTGGAGGTTTGGCGCCTGTCGAAATCGAAATGAAAAATGGTGAACCAAAGTAACAGACTAGCCCGAAGAATTTGCAAACCGAAGGAACAGTGGGCGGGGCACATAGCTCATAGAACTGACGGCCGTTGGGCAGAAAGGTACTTGAGTCGCCGCGAACATCGAATTGTGATCGTCCCTCATATTCGGGTAAACCTAAGGATACTACTACTCCATTGACTTATATGTATGTCCCAGTCCGGCTGTGCGCGAGGTGAGGGGCGCGGGCGCGGCGGCCAAAATTGCTAACTGAGTTTTTGCTCACTGCAGCGCGCGCTGCAACTCAGTGAGCAAATTCTCAATATGGGATTGCGCGTCTAGTAGAATACATATAGGTCAATGTACTACTCAAACAAATTCAATAAATTAAAGTGGCATACTTTTTATACTGGCACCTTCATATAGACCTGACATCGACTGCCTCGTTGGTATAGCGGTAGCGTGTTCAACCGCAGATAAAGAGGTCCTGGGTTCAAATGCTGCAAAAAGTGACATGAGACTTTTTAGTTTAGAAAATTTCTACGTATAACGTAAAGCCTTCAGTCATGCACTTGACCTCTTTCCCGCCGTGTCGCTAGTAGTCCCATCGGATCATGAGAGTTTTATTTTATTTATTTGGGACAAAAAAACGGTTACATGTTATATATAACAATGAGTAAATATTCTAACAATAAATTATAAACATATTATAATGGACAATGGTGTGGACCATTGTCCACGAGTTACTTCAATCATAATAATAAACAGAAGAAAACGAACACTGTAATACAACAACAGTAATAAAGGAGGCTTCATAAACTAGGTGTTTTAGTGATAGTAACTCTGTAATTTTGCGTCTAAATTGAAGATTCGTCAACGAGAATAGTTCGAGCTTCATGAAATGTGTGTTATACGTTTCAACAATACGACGAAGTGGAACGCGCACCCCGGCTTTAGTCTTACACGTGTCTGTGTGAAACAAGCGAGGCGTGCGGACTCCTCGCTGGATGACAGTCCTGGGTACCTACTTTATAACATAGGTTATTTGATGTCAGAGTTATAGTGTAAAAAGGTCCCACACTTGTGCACTATAAGATCCCGTGCAGATGGCTAATTTCCATTGAGTCTGACCACCATGGCCGAAATTCGACCAGGAGGACTAATGTTCTCCTGTTCATATTTCGGCCCAAATCATCATCATCATCATATCAGCTGAAAGACGTTCACAGCTGGACAAAGGGCTCCCCCAAAGATCTCCACAATTGCCGGTCTTGCGCTATCCGCATCCAGCTATTTCCAGCGAACCGCACAAGATCACCGGTCCATCTTGTAGGGGGCCTGCCCACGATGCGTCTTCCGGTTCGTGGTCGCCACTCGAGAACCTTCGGCCCAAATAATTAATAATATATTTTTGCAAATAAATAATCCATTCAACCTTGATACTACGACAAAATGCATATAAACGACTACGATACAATTGCTATACATACATCCGTTACAATTCCCATTAGGCTTATTTGGACCGATGTCACTGTATCTAGGTGAACTCAACCTCAGGCCAGTCAACAGTCTCGGCTCTTTTGATTGACTTAGCAGACCCATATTTGACGGTCACCGTAGCCTAGTTGGTAGTGATCCTGCCTACGAAGCTGGTGGTAGTGATTCTGCCTACGAAGCTGGTGGGCCTGGGTTCGAATCTTGGTAAGTGCAAATATTTGTGTGATGAGCACGAATATTTGTTACTGAGTCATGGATGTTTTCTATGTATATAATTATTTATCTATCTATATAAGTATGTATATAGTCGCCTGGTACCCATAGTACAAGCTTTGCTTAGTTTGGGGCTAGGATGATCTGTGTGACATTGTCCCCAGATATTATTACTATAAAAAGAAAAAAAAAATTATAGTGACCGGTATATGGAGACACATGACGTGGTACCGTACAGGTAAGGAACATTATTTTATAAGTGATTCTACGAGTAGCTTAAAATGTTACTGGGCGAAAATCTTACATCGGGACTAATCCCTCCCTCTTACCCACCACTGCAACCCCTGTAAGGCAGGATCAACAGTGGAACACAATGCAATAATACTGAGGTTAAGGCATGTCCCGGGGAATCGCTTGAACTGTCTTGGATCCCGCAAGAATTTAATCAGAAAGAAACAAGGAGGAGTTAGAAAACGAGTAGTTCTACTTCTCTTCAGAGCCAATCATTAAATCACCGTCATCATCATCACATCAGCCGAAAGACATCCAATTCTGCAGAAAGGTAGCCGGTCTTACGCATCCAGTGGCTTCCCGCGACCCTTTCAATATCGTCAGTCCACCCTGTTGAGGGGCTACTCATACTATGTCTTCTCGTTCTTGATCGCTACTCAAGAACCATTCTGCCCCAGTGGTCGTCGATTCTACGAGCTATTTCCCTCCCCCCGTTGCACTTCGGTGCCATTCCGGTTACTAAGGTTCCGGATCTCTAAGTGTCTATTGAGAAAATAATTATTATTATTGATAGAGCTTAGGGATAAGAAAGACTGAAATGATTTTATCGTTAGGTGTTCGAGTAAAATTTGAGTTTGAGGAGTTTTTGTTAAATACTACGAAGTCCGTTAGAGGAGGCCTGTGTCCAGCTGTGGACGACTTTTCACTGATATGATGATTATGAAATCATCTAAATGTGCAAGGGAGGTGACTGAGCGTTAAAGTCTGGCCATTGACATAGTCGACATGTTTGCTATACATATCTTCCAACGGCATGCTATACAGTGAAATAGACGAGTTAACACATTTTAACAAATCTATTTAAAAAAATATATATTAAACTATGGGCAAACAGACGATAATATCGACAGACTTGGTCAAACTATAAGGGTATATATATACATGTGAGAGTTTGGTCCGTTTATCAAAACTGACATGGAAAAGATGCGCGAGTACCAATTGACATCTTGTTTTTTTAAGTCTGCTCTTACTGCCCTACTTGCTTGGTACTTTCGAATGAGTTCGGAGGGTTCTTACGTAAGAATGACTCCTTGTATTTGATTGGTGTTTATCCTATTGAGCTACATCAGTCAATCCTTCCAAATTTACCTCAGAAACGTGCGTCGGTAAATTTGGGAGTCCTACACGTGGATTTTATTAACTTTGTATTATTTCAGTTGGTATTTAATTCAGTTTATATTTCTTATATAATCATTACATATGTTTATATCAACATTAGTCATGGATGTGTTCTATGTATATAACGTATTTATCTATCTATTGTTATAAAGTACTAATGATCGATATTAGACTTTCAAATGGTTGTCACTGGTAAAAATATAAATAGGGTAGGAGATTTATAAAAGAGGCATTCTTTGTACGACGGTAGATGAGAACGTTACTCTGTTCAATTAAATATTGTGTGTGGAAAATATCTCGGAGTTTTAATGTGCAGAACCTACGAGTGCGTAATACTATATAAGTATGTATATCGTCGCCTGGTACCCATAGTTTGCTTAGTTTGGGGCTAGGATGATCTGTGTGACATTGTCCCGAGATATAATTATTATTATTACGGAATTTAATACTGAAGTGAATTATCTTCATCTGGAGTCGTTCTGAGTTGCTGATATAAAACGCGAAAGAAGCCTCCACGATGCATGGTCAGTCTTGCGCTGCACGTGGGTATACACACGTATAATGATCTTTTGGAAATTGCGAAAAGTTCCTGGAACTTCCAAAGGTTGACAAATTTGTATGGTACAACGTGTTTTCTTGGTCTGATCAACTTCAAACTTGGCATTTATATACTTTAAAACTACCAGGCGGACGAAGACTTGGGAAAAAGCTAGTTAAATATATATTATACAACATGTAACGTAATTAACGCACACCCTCAAACACCCCAATTAGAATATTATGTTATAATCATAATACATACACTGAATTTTTAATTTAACATGTATACATAATATGTATTGTTATTTACTAAATTAGTTTCATGGAATAAAGTATATTTTCCTTTTTTTTATATTGAATGACGGAATTTGTATGGATACAAATAAAACTGCGATTTTAAAAATCTTATTACTTTGACTTACGGTCCATTTCAATTTGTTTTGACTGTACAGGGTTAATATGACAATAATTTCCGTAGTTTTAATTATTTTTGGGATAAAAAATTACCTATATTAACAATGATATAAATCGATTCAGTAAACGATTCTGAACAAACTATTTTCAGAATGTGCGTTATTTAAGTTACACGCTATATATATATATATGTATATATATCTATTTTTTAAAGACATCGCCCACACTAGGGAATCTGATCTCTGTGTCGCGGGGTACTTTAGAAACATAAAATAGACGGACTCAAATTACATCCAGACTCAGAACAACTATTTATGGGTCACACAAATAGATGTCCGGCGCGGGACTCGAACGTGCGTCACGAAGTGGCGAGGTGACTGTCTTAGCCGGTGTGCCACACATGCAGTATATTTTGTGCCGATAATTCATATTTCTTAGCGAAAAAGTACCAACCACATCCATTCAACAGCAATAAATCCTACAAACATATACGGGTCACTGTCACGATAGAATTTGTCTCAGAGCTCCACTTATCGTGCTCCATTTCCTTAATGTATTTGTGCGTAGGAACACTTGTACGATCTCAGTGACTGTTATTTGCTGGAATTTATGATTTGCGAAATCAGAAGTGTCCTGACACGCTTGGCCCATGATTGGTGGTTATTAACCGCCCACGGCTTTGCAGTCTACAGGTGCTGTTCCTTGTTGTGGAATAGTTACTTCTACTAGCTGACGTTCATATCACGGAATCAACTGAGACATCATATTTTGATGGTCTTTAATTTTTAGGCTAACGTACCTTCAGAGGAAAACCAGAGCCGTTACAGGTCTGTGTGAGTGATCTGTCTGATTAACATATTGTAAGTTCCAGGCCCAAAGAAATGTAAAGTGTAAAAGAATTTTAAACATGGAAGCTAAATAAGAAAAAAATGCAAAGTATACCATGTGTCATACATGTCACATGAGAGGGTTTGTTGTGAAAATCTTCAGTATTTTTTTATATCATTTAAATAAGTAGTTTAGTTACGAATTTTACCCGAATCCTTATCTCCAAAAATACAGGTCAGAAAAAATACAAAATTACGGTAAATTGTTCTTTACCAATACATCACAGAAAAACTTATAAGAAGTCTATGGTATTTAAAGTTACGTTTGAAATATCTCAATATTTGTACGTATAGACTTATTTTGCAGTTGACGTGGGTAACGCTATCCACGCGAGTTCGACGATGATGTCGTCACCATCTTACTTTGGATCCATTCAAGAGGGTCCTTTTAGAGGTCAGGAAGTTAAGCCAAACACTGCGACGTTGAAATGACAGTTTCTGGAAGTGCCCATTTAGTGTCAAATGCTAATCGTGTACCAACATAATGCGCAAAATTCTTTGCATCAATTTATTATTTACCAGGATATCGTCATATAATATCCATTTGTATTAATACAAGACCTTGTCGAGGATATGAGTACGATTACTTTGTTTAAATTGATGACAGGTAAGGATGTAAACAGAATTGAGCATTCATCTTCAGAAATTCATGCAAGTCTTCACGTCATAAGTATAGTTATTTTCAAGGACTCTTTGGAGACAAGGACTGATGATGATTGGTCTGACCGATTTCGGCTATGGCGACCACTTCAACCTCTAGTCGGTACGGCGTTGGTACGCCCGAAGATGCTATAGCCATTCTTCTTAGTAAAATGCCGTGTGCATTGAGCGCACCTGAGTTTCCAATCAACATAATTGTATTGAACAGTCGCGGGTTGTCGGGCTTTCAGCTCATTGCGTTAGGTATGTGGCAAGCTCAGCTTTTCACTGCGCCTCAAAAATCGGTAATATGCCTGCACGCCGCAGTTTCAGACATATAGTTGAAAGGTCTAAAAAGATTATTTCTTTTTCTTTTGTGCTATATGAGAAAATATCGAGATTTTACGAACAAACCATCGGTCCTTAATATTAAAATCTGGATGGTATGTATTACATTGCACTCTTTAACAGAAGCCCTTGCAGGATCCTTCGAGCACTTGCTCTAAGGCAGGATCACTTCGTTGTCAGTCTCTCTGTCAAAATAATATCTGCCTGAAAAATTATAAAACCTTAAATTGGTAGAAACACACAAACAAAAAGTGGAAAAAGGTTCTGACAAACAATTTCATACCGAACACTCGGCGCATGAGTCCGTAATGGGACGGTTTTCGCCTTTAAGTGTCATGTGTCGCTACATCACCGTCCACTGTTGGACAAAGGCCTCTCCAAAAGATTTCCACAAAGGAGTAGTGTCCATCATCTATTGGGATATGCCATAATCGCCAGGCTTTGCAGACAGGTTGGCGATCGCAGTATGATGGTCATTGTACACAGAGAGACGCTGCTGCCCGTTCTCTGGGAGATGTTCCCGCGTGACGACTTCTACGCCTCCTATAGGATGTGATGTTTTGGTGATATTTTATGCCATCAGCCACACAGCAAACTCGTCACTACATGAAAATGGTATTTAATACATGATATAGTATCTTGTAGTGTATTTGTCTATGAGGAACTCCGTGGTTAGACCAGTAGTTATTTTCCTCGCAAACGCAACAGAAATTATGTCCAATATCCATAAATCAGTTGGGTACAAGCCATTTTCATGCATATTGTCTTAAGTGAAAAATCGTAGTTCCCTACCACAACACTCAACCGGGAAGCGAGTGTAGCAATTGCCAGTACTGCCACTGATTATACAGTGACAATCTATGTATTTGTTTGCATCTGACACGTTGTACTACGCCTTAACTTCCTTGAAGGGCTGAGCAGTGGTGAATTTCCTTATGGAATTCAATGATGACGTGTCTTGTTATTGTCGGCTACGAATAGTTCTATTTCCTGATATAGATGTGTCTACATCTACGTATATCATTCAGCATCATTACAACTGATTCTATGCATTTTCAACTAATTTATCAATCTAAAATAAAAAACATTTTTATTCAGGTAGACTTTAAAAAAGCGCTTGTAAATCGTCAGAACATGTTTGCAGTAATATAGTTAAGGAGGTATAAATATAATTATTTCTAGTTACATATAGATATTTAGGTACACGGATAGTTAAAACATTTATATAGTAATGATACTTAGCTAGCTTGTTTTACGTTATTGTCAAGGAGATTATTTTTAGGTTTAATTATAGAATGTTACAGTTAAAGCTATATTTTACTACATATTGTCGAATGGTTCTGTCTATATTAAAGTACGAATTCAATATTATTACTATGACGGACCTTGTGTTTATAACGATGGTCGCGCTTAAATGCTACCACCGGACCCGATGCACCCCAACTGAGAAGACCCAGCGAAACAAATCAATTGGGTTTATCTACTACCGGTTTCAACACGACCCAGCAGAGATGATGACACTGTGATGACGACATCTTATTTATACTGCTTAGATTTGACTGGCTGACAGCGAAGAATATCACCACCCCATCTCACCCCGTGAGGGGGATAGAAGTTAATTACGTTGATGACTAAATTAACATGGGAAATCTTCTTCACAAAAACTCAACTCAAAAGCGACTTATATACGGAATAGTTACTCTGCAGTTGGCAGATTTTTATTTAACTGACAATGTTGGTAATTATTTCTTTTACACCACTGAACTTATTAAAATTCATCACATCTTACTCCATTATAGCTCGTATGAAAACTGACTTGAACTTGACTTTGAAGACTGACTTGTCCGGTGCGCATAATTGGTCGAATGGTTTTAATGTGTCGCTTAATTTCCTACCAAAACTAGATTTATGTAACAAAAGATGTCCTTTTCATAAGTTAGCACAGAATAGAAACCGTTCAAACAACTATAGTGTGGGTTAGCTATACGCAAAAGGCATATAACGCTGATTGATATTTCTGCCTAGACATTGTCGCGCTTCAACAACGTTCGCCGAGGCACGGACGGACGGATTCCACGCTGTCATGGGCATGCGATTAAGATTACCTTTTCTGAAAATTCAGGCATTTTAGGTACCATAGACAGGCATCCCTCTATTAACATATGGTAACCCTACATGCGATGCTCTTCTATTTTCTGTCAGTTCAGCTCAGTTTTGTGTTTTGTAGGTTTAAGATTGTGTCCGGTGGGAAAGCCCAATACTGCAACATTGGATGCGCTAAGATGAGATGGGGATGTTTTACTAATGTTTAACTTTAAGGTATTTACTGACAATAGTGTTTAAGATTTTTATTATGTATAGCAAAGATGAATTTGTAGAATCTCAAGTAATCTTGATTATAATAATTATAAAAGTATAAAGTTTAATTCATTTGTTTAAAGACAACGCCCGCAGTAGGGAATTTAATACCTGTGTTCCGGGGTACTTTACAAACATATAGAGACGGACACAAATTACATCCAGACTCAGAACATCTATTTATGGTTCACAAAAATAGTTGTCCGGCGCGGGACTCGAACCCGCGACACGAAGCGGAGCGAGACGACTATCACAGCCGCTGCGCCACACGTGTAGTCATATTGATATAACTCTTAAGTATACTAAAAGCGAATTCTTTTGTTGTTATAATAATTTATTTTAAACTTAAAATAACATAAATACACTATGATACCCACTTTTAAAATTATGATTATATTTGCAGAGTGTGGGCCCTAAACAGGTATATCCTTTGTTTATTGCGCCAAACACTTCCTTATAGACGAATGAATGCTATTAAATTCTATTAGCAACAAAGTTGCCAAACTATAGGGAAGAGTTAATCTGTAATTGGTGACTGAATACCTTCCTGGTTACCAAGAAGTTCAATGTCAATGTTCCCGATAGTTCATGCTATGTGTCATAAACTGTTCCTGATTCGATACGATCGTTATAAATAGACGTACAATAGCTTCCTTACATTCAAATATCAACTTAAACTATTATCGGATGTAGAATTTAATTTGTAGGTTAGGTTAGGCCCGAGTATTGGTCGCCAGTAAGGTTGCATAAGTCATTAATCTGGCAAGAGAGATTGACATCGGAGGAAAGTTCGGTGCGAGTGTGGAGGGTGGCTCTATAATTGCCATATCTAATGGCTCTCTAAGTGTCACAGGTGGTTGGAATGGGGACTCTGGCCGCTTTTGTCCTTAAGGAGGTGAGCTTGGGAAGAGGCGATTAGTGGCAGCTACAGGTCGCCTACGTATAAAATGTGTAACGGGGGCTTCATCCCCGGGAGGGCCTATTTTAAGACGCATAGGTGCAACGGTGGTGGTTCCGGATGGCGTTCGTTTCGAGTTCCCGGAGCCATCACTATAAGCATCTAGAGGATAGGCTGCCGTGGTGGTTTTAGTGGGTAACCCTGAGGACTCGCACATACCCCTTGTAACCATCTTGTACACTATTATTCAAAGTCATATCTTTTTTGTTTAGATTTATTTGTTAGAACTGCAACCATAACACACGAGCCGCGCGAGCGAAGCGAGAGTGCCGCGGCAGCTGCCGGCGAAATTCCAGAACCGAATCGGTCTTAAATTACACTTAGTAAATGTTTCTTTCTGAGTATGATCGAAAATATTATGGTAATTATGTTTAGGGATAAAAGCGTTATTATAAAAAAAATTGGAGTTTAAATATATTTACATTAATGATATTATTAATAACAATTTTCGGAAACACGAGTGTTATGAACATCGCCGGTAGCACTACAAATAGTATGAATGAAAACTTTAGGATGCAAAAAATTTAGGAAGGGTGATCATTCGGATTACAAATCATTAGGAAGAACAGTTTCGTGTAAAGAACCAGTATGGACCCATTATAAACGCTAAGGATAGGTTTTTCTAAAGTAATTAAGAAATTACTACATTATGACTCAAAACTTCTATTGATCAATTTATAAATTATAGCTACGATTCCTCGTGTCATAAGCGCTCAAATAATTTACTGTGTAGTATTTCTCTTAAATCAGTGTATAAACCATCTCCATTCCAAATCTCATCTAAATCTGTATTATTTTAGCCGTTCTTTATAATATACTGTTTAATCCTTCAGCGCCATCTCATCTTAAAGAACGTTTCGAGTTCCTACATAACACACATTCAAGATGCTTGAGATAATCAGAGAATCTTAAACTGAAAATGCTAAGTAATTCCACTGATTATTACGGCAAATGTTTTACAGTGCAGGCTGTACGTCTGTGGAACACACTTCCCTTAAAAAAAAAAAGACAGGCTCATTCATTAGACATCTTTTTAAAATAATGTTACGAAAAATTATTTATCTGCCTAGAGAGTACTTTTTAGGGATCAAAGGAACCCTATGTAAATAAATGTGCTTAGGTAGCACATTTATTTACATAGGGTACCTTTGATCCCGAAAAAGTATATACTCTTTTCGAGCGAATATGCGACCATAGCCGCTAGTGGAATGATAGTAATTTATCAATCCATGATGTGTCATCATTATGTTAGGCAGCAGCAAAGACATCCACTGCTGGACAAAGATCTCCCTCAGGTCCTCCACAATGGCCAGTCATAGAAGCACGCCGATCCAGCCCACGAGCCCATAAGGGGCCTGCCCACGTCACAACTGTCGATTCGTGGTCGCCACTCAAGGACCTTCCTGCTTACGGTCCTACAAGCTATGTCGCCCCTTGCAACTTTAATTAATTGTATAACTATAGTTAATATATTAATTGTTTCAGGATCGAAGATGGTGGAGCCCAAAACGATATTAGTAAGGAGGGTGCCGCTACCCCCGTACTTCTACCCGTTCAGTTTATGGCCTATGCCTAAATATCAAACTAGAGGTGAGTACTAAGCACTAACTGTGTGCCATCAGACTTTGAAACCGATTGGGTACCATTAGTACAATAGGTACTTATGAATAGCCACTATTTTCCCAAATAGTTTTAGTCCCTAGAATTGAAGAGTAGGGCAATATTTTTAGGGAATATAGATCTGCCACAGCTATTCCGAACCGTTTCGTTTATCTGCCTAGTAATCACCAAAATATTCTGCTGTGTGGTGACGCTGGTCTCATCCCGTGGGAGGCGTAGAAATCGACCCGAGCGAATATCTACCAGAGGACGGGCAGCATCTTCCTTCTGTATGCTATGAGCATCTTTCTGCGATCGCCAACCCGTCTGCCAAGCGTGGCGATCATGGCATCATAATGATTCTTAGGGGAGCTTGTCCAGCAGTGGACTTCTTTCAGCTGTAATGATCACTAAAACGTCGTAACGTAATTGGTGCCCGTATTATAGGTAGTTTTTGTGATTTGATAGTTCTATGTATGCCCTGATCATTTCATACGAGCTGTATTGGATATGAATATGTATAAATATATGAATTAGTTTAGTGGTGTAAAATTCAGAATCGCCAGCATTTTCTGGCTTTCCCGCAACTCCTAGTATTCCGCGTTTGCCCGAGCTTGCTAAATTGGTTTCCTCCGCATCCTTATCCACGAAACGCAAGTTATTTTCATATCGTCCTTCCATCTAACTAATAATATCCTGGAACATTAATATCCACATGCGGCCATCTGATCCCAAACTAAGCAGAGCTTGTGCTATGGAAATCAGATAACTAATAACTAGATGTATGTACATATACTACTTTCCTTTTGTAACTACATACTTATATTGATAAATACACCCAGACACAGGACGAACAGGCATGTTCATGAACACAAATATCTTTCCTGAGTGGGAATCGAACCCACGTCCTGCGGCGTGAAAGGCAAGCATTTATCAACCACGCCAACCTAGGGGAGGTTGACGTTCTTTCTTTTAACGTATGATTTAACTAGAACTAAAAATATTTTTTATTACAGCAAATCGCCGCGAAGAATCACACGAACGAGAGCCTTTTAGAAGATATTACGACTTATCGAAAGAAAATCTGAAAACTAGATGAATTGTTTATAGTACCTGTAATTTAATTATTTAAGATTTCATTTACGTCCGTCCTCGGATGTTAATTGGATAAGATAACTTTATTTTTGTAAATTGTTGTGAAATATTTTAGTTATTACAATACTATGATTTAAAACAATTGGGCATTTTACTGAATTATTATAAAAAAAAACTATTATTAGTTTTTTTTAATAAAATTGTGAATTGCTGTAACGTATATTGTATGCGACAAAATTATTAATTACATGACCGCGACGCGACGGGACGTTACATCTTGCTGGTCGCATTCGCCCTGAAGATGTTTTCTTTAAGACGTCGAAACTGTTGGCGAATACAACATAAAATTAATTACGATATTTAATAAATCCATCCGTCCAAAATTTAAGCGCTTGGCACTTGTCTGTATAGCATTCTCCATTTATTTCGTTTTAGAGCCTTCTCTTTTACTTCTTGATAACTGTCCACTTGTAATGTTTCTTTAAGTTGATCAGTAAACTTTCTTCTTGGTCTTCCTCTCTTTGTTTTTAAGTCTATCTTCCCTTCTAATATATTTGTGATAAACTGGTAGTTTCGGATTAGATGTCCTATCATCTTAGCCCGTCTGGTTTCTATGTGTTTTAAAATTTGTCGTTCTACGTTTACCCTTTTTAATATTTCTTCATTATTGATCTTTTCTGTCCAGGAAACTATCTCCATTCGACGCTAGCACCACATTTCAAAGGCTTCCAACGTCTCCCTGTCTTTTTGTCTTAGGGTCCTAGGGTCCAGCCATACATTTAGTGTAAACACTACAATGTATGGATGGTATATCAGGTATTGAGCCAGATAGACCGAAAGAAGCAAGTGGGCAAATAGACAATTGATTCCATAAGCATTTTATTTAACTACACCCTATGTATTGATAAGTGGTTATAGTCGATGTATCCTAGTAAACTGGCTACTCATACTACCCAAATTGATGTGTCTTCTAAAAATTACTCTCCTACTATTCCTCCGTATTCATCGCTTCACTTTATACATAACAAAAACATCCGTTCTACTCATAATCGCCTTGTCAATCATAGTAACCAGCTCTTACTTCATTCATTCCTCTTCCCTCTTCTAATCCATTCTTCTTTAGAATGCTCTTCTTGTTGAATTTACGATGTCTATGAATCACTTTACGCAAAAAGAAACATCGAAAGTATAGGTAATTCGAAGAAAATCGGACAGAATCATCTAGTAAATGATAAAACTATTCTATATCTAATATGTACGTTTTAGTATAGTATTAATTTTTATAATAAGTTACCTACCCACATTTCGATGAATTTTAGTGCACCCGCCGTGTTCTGCTAGAAATTAGCTTTGGTATTAATTCCGCCTGTTTTACGAAAGCATGTATTTTTATTAAAAACGCTACGACAATTTTGTAAGTTAAGGTCAGGGTGGGATTTTTAAACATGCAAATTATTACCTACTTACTATAATATAATAATATCTTAGGACATTGTTCACACACGGTCATCTAATCCCAAACTCAGCAGAGCTTATACTATGGACACCCGATAACTGATATATTAGATATACTACTTTTCTTTTGTAAATACATACTTATTTAGATAATTAAAATGTATAAGGAGTATGTTCACAATATTAATTTACTGCCTCACTAAATAAAAATCCGAAAGTTAACGCCATCTATTATACATTTACCAAACTAAGAAAACACTTACAACCTGCTTTTCTCAGTACAGCAAGGTCGTATCTCGACTATTGATTACGCCTGCGCGGTGCATTCATCTCGGATTTGTACAGCATCTTGCAGTTTTGTAAACATGTGTTACTAAATAATAGAAATTATACAAAAAAGGTGGTAAAAATGAAGTTGGAAGTGTTGTTTATATTCTTCACTTACGCTAGGAACTGTTTGGGTGAGTATTCATTGGGTTTTGTACTATTAAATGTATCTGTCATAATTTGTACGATTGACATAGAAAGTGTGAGTATTTGAGAGATTGTAAAAGGTTTACGCTCATATATTATGTTGTAAATAGTTCTATCATTATGCACGTATATTTAACCTATATTTTCTATTCAAAACGTTTTTAAAAATATCGTCCGGAATATATTTTTTTCTTAATATTGGTAACATTATCTGTAGATAACATCTACGTTATCTACGCATAATGTTGCCAATTTCAAGTGAGAATAGTAATTCTGGACAGTGTTTTTACTCGTCATAAGAATTAGGATAAAATAGGCATTAAATTGCTACATTCGTGTTTATATATTTATTTAAAGTACTGTATTGAGATATTTTTACTGATCAGATTTGTCTTGGATTTGATTTTTCTTGTGTTTTGGTATTTATTTATTTACATTTAAATTTCATTTTTATATATCCCTCAACTATTATTAATATAAATTTTAAAAAATGTTTTTTTTTGTTGTCTATATACATAGTTCAATTTCTGCAAATAAATAACCTGGTGACGACACTGTGACATATTAACTGGTTTAATCGTGATTATGTATTTACAAGGTGTATCATGATAGTTGATGTAATTTCAATGTAAATAAATAAATAAACTTCATAGGACACACACTCTGCCATGTGTTCACAAACTTAATAGTGCTCACCACATAAAGATTTGCACTGGGTCGGAATCGAACCCACGTCCTCTGGCTTAGCAGTCAGGCTCACTAAAACCTACACCAAGAAACCAGTTCATTGTAGGAACTAAATGATGAAAAAATAATAATGAAAAGTATGCACGTGTGCAGCAGCTACGACAGTCGCCTCGCCTCTTTGTGTCGCGGGTTCGAGTCCCGCGCCGGACAACTATTTGTGTGTCCCATAAATAGTTGTCCTGAGTCTGGATGTAATTTGTGTCCGTCTTATTATATTGTATGTTTGTAAAGTACCCCGCGACACAGGGATTACATTCCCTAGTGCGGGCGTTGTCTCTTTCGAAAAAAAGAACACTAATATAGGAAGTTATATGTTTTTCTACACAAATAATTGCAGGTGTGAAACTGCTAGAAGCTAATCCGGATGTGAAACGCTTATACGACGATTTACTCAGCAACTACAACCGGCTAATAAGGCCTGTGACCAATGTCAGTGACATACTGACGGTGAGGCTGGGCCTGAAGCTCTCGCAACTGATGGAGGTGAACCTGAAGAATCAGGTTATGACCACAAACCTTTGGGTAGAACAGGTAACTACTTATATGTTTTACTACTGGTATATTTTATCAGTGATATGTTATGCTAGTTATACATATGGTTTATTACTAATATATTTTGCTACTGATTTGTTTGACTATTGATATGTGTAATAGTAGCCTAGCGGTAGTGTAAACCGCAGATAATAAGGTTCTAAAATGTGTCATTGGGCTTTTTATGTCATGAAAAATACGCGGAAGCAGTCCGGCACGTGGAACTGCTTCCGTGTGGTTTATGACATAAAAATCCCAACACACTTATTTTCACTTTTTTATTCTTTACTAGCTGTGCTCTGCGGTTTTACCCGCGTTAAATTTTAAACATTATCGAATAGCTCATCCCCCGTAGGTGATAGCGTGATAATATGCAGCCTATATGTTGACCCGACCTCTACGTAATATTCATGCAAAATTTGACGTAAATCCATGCAGTCCTTTTTGAGTTTAGCCCGGACATACATACAGACAAACAGACACACAGCAAAAATTCTAAAAACTATATTTTTGGCTTCGATATCGATTGTAGATCATGCCTCAAGTATCCTTTTAAAAAAATATTCTATGTATAGTTTTGACTTTCCCACGATTTTATTATATGTATAGATATTTCATACTTATAAAGATAACTAATTACACCCAGACTCTGGGCACACAGACATGTTCATGCACACAAATATCTCTCCTGGGTGGGAATCGAACCCACTATCTGCGGCGTGAAAGGCAAGCATTTACCAGCCACGCTAAACGTCGGATGTCCAAGGTTATTATTATTTATATTTTAACTAATTGCTGCAGATGGACACCTAGAGATCAATTTATCGTGCTTCGTATCAAAGCACCGCCATTGTATTATAATTTTTTCGAAGTTATACTTCTTTTGGCGCGATGGAGAAAAATGATGAGAGTGAATTTTTACGATGCGCGCGCACACGACACCTAAATTTAACAGCATGAAGTTAGTTCTAGATGAGAGTGAATTTTTACGATGCGCGCGCACACCGACACCTAAATTTAACAGCATGAAGTTAGTTCTAAGTGGTATGAAAATTGATAACTATATTCAAGTTGTATATTCTAGTATTTTTATTTAAATAAAATCTTTTTGATTAATTTTAATATTTATCGTTAATCACTACTGCATTTTAGTTTTTTTTTCCCTACGCCAAAGAAGTATAACTTCTAACGCGCGTACATAAGTACACACATATTTTTTTTTTAATTTATATGATTAAATAGTTAGGTTAGTAGAGTGTAAGGATCAATCTGGCTAGCTACCACACATACCTTGTATAAGCAAGCACCACGATATGAAAGGGCATTAAATAAAATTTAAGCGTTCCATCATAGAATCTGTCCTTGCTTACACTTGATTTTTTAAAAATATTTTTGGTTATTAAGAAGTAGTACTAACAGTAACTTATTCAAGTTATACTTCTTGTGGCGCGATGGAGAAAAATGATAAGAGTGAATTTTTACGATGCGCGCGCACACCGACACCAAAAAATTTAACAGCATGAAGTTAGTTCTACGTGGTATGAAAATTGATAACTATGTTCAAGTCGTATATTAAGAAGTATAACTTCTGACGCGTGTACATAAGTACACACAAGTTTTTTTTATTATTGTATTGTGTAACTAATGTAATTGTTATTAATTTAACTTTTTATATTTAATTAATAACATGACACGTGTAAATAGCACTTAAGTCCCGTAATATTCGCATGCCCACTAAGGGTAGATGTCGGTAACCTACAGAACTAGGTATGTAACTACCATCTTTGCGACCATATCTGAAGCGAATATATATATTCTAATCTATTCTATTATTCAATCGTTCGTGTGGGCAGTAGTTACCCAAGCGTCAGACTTGTTCAAGCTGCCCAGTAGGCCTCTGATATGAGGTATCGGCTGTTCTCTAATGACTACAGCCGGACCTTTAATATAGATTAGAAATGATACAAATTTTGCAGTCGCCCATCGCCTGAACGTGCGCCTAAGTTTCCTAGTTAAAATAAAGAAAGAAATAATTTTAGTATCAAATTCAAATTGTACGGAAAATACATAACTCCGTACTGCTATGAAAAATGCCCCTATCTCAGCTAGTAGGTACTATATTTCTGTAGTGCTGATCTTCCGATAGGGCCAGTATCTAGGTACTGGAAGTGCGATAACAGACAAATTTACACAATCATACAAGCTAAGAAAAATTCCTGAATTTATTGAACATTTACTATATAAACTTATTTAAAAAAGGGAACAGTCGATAATAATGTATTTTATGGATGCCTGACATAAGGGACCCGCAAATTTCACCTATATTACATGTTTTTTTTAATGTGTTCTTGACAATTTCCAGAAATGGTACGACTACAAGTTACAATGGACTCCCGAGGACTACGGCGGAGTGGAGATGTTGTACGTACCCTCGGAGCACATCTGGCTGCCTGATATCGTGCTGTACAATAACTGGGATGGAAACTATGAGGTCAGTTAATGATCTAACTTATTATTTTTCGGCATATCCCCCATTCTTAGTAGGATCTTGTCCACCAGTAACCGTAATTTGGCTAATATGATGAATACGGTTAAAGATTCTTTATTTCTCTTAAGAATACATCACTTGCAGAGAAATTAAAATACTTAATATAGAACGCTTATTTTATATTAATAGTATTAACATAATTTTTTTTTGATGGATTTATGCAACCTGAGAAAGCGCTAACCGTATTTTTTTTTTTTTTTTTTAACATTAGCCATTAGTCGATGTTGTGGTCATGGGAACAAGTAAGGTTGTCTGAGCTTAAAGGAAAGTAGTAGGTTGGTAACACAACACCGGATATATCACACGCCAAGAGAAGTCCAGGGCAGTTTAGGTTTAGTCGGCGCGAGGCCGTCATACCCACCTGCAGACATTTTTTGGTGGCATGCATAGGCATTCATCAACCTTTTTTTTTTAAGTGTTGGTAACACATTAGTATTATGATGTGTGTCGCATTCACTTAATATTAAGTGGGCCGTACGCCAGCTTGGCTAAGTTGTATCAAAAATACCAGGAAACAGTTTTACCTTGTAGATTAAATTATAATAATATAATTGGCGGCCTTATCACAAAGTGTGATCTCTTCCAGGCAACATAGGTATGGAAAGGAGTTACAGAGATGGGGCAGTTGCTAGTGTTTAATGACTATACTATAAGGTGCAATTTGTACCATACCTATAACTATATATACCTAATTAAAATCATATGTATTATATGATTTTAAGTAGGTATTTTAAGTACCATACCTATAACTATATATACCTACTTAAAATCATATGTATTATATGATTTTAAGTAGGTATATATAGTTATAGGTATGGTACAGATTGCACCTTATAGTATAGTCATTAAACACTAGAAACTGCCCCATCTCTGTAACTCCTTTCTCCTTTCACTACCTATGTTGCCTGGAAGAGATCACACTTTGTGATAAGGCCGCCAATTATATTATTATAATTTGTATGTTTTACTCGCTCTGTATTGTTACTTCAGGTGTACAACAAGGAGTTTATCTATCTATCTATTTCTCACCCAATGAAAGGCAGACGCCATTGCTTAACTATTAACTCTATCGGAGACAACAGTTTCGCTATGATAGCTTGTAGATCCGCCTGTCACTATTGTCCACAGAGCTGACTGTGAACGTTACTGCTGGTTATTGCTGATCAGATAGCTCATCAGCTCATACTGAATGGTAAACCAGATGGCCGCCTCCCGAGGCCCCCAAAACCAAGCAGTTCCGCAAGCTCTTGTGACCACATAAGCAAGCTTTTCCACCTACCAGACTTTCTCATGGGAATAAAAGCTCTAATCTCCGGTAGGAGTTGATAACATCTCTGTTCGGCAAATTAAACACCTCGGCCCAGTTGCTGTGTCCTGGTTGCTGCAAATGTTTAACACCTGTCTCGAAACCTCCCAAATTCCCCGCATCTGGCGAAAATCAAAGGTTATAGTTATACCAAAGACAGGCAAACCAGTACAAAACCGTAAAAGCTTTAGACCTATTTCGCTTTTATGCCTCACATATAATCTTTTTAAACGGTTGTTGCTGATACGCCTCACAAGCTCTGTAGACCGAGATTAATCCCAGAGCAGGCAGGGTTCAGACCTATAAAGTCGTGTAGCAATCTGGTACTCAAGCTCACGCAACAATTTGAGGATGGGTTGGAACGGGGGAATGTGACGAGTGCTGTGTTTGTAGATTTATCAGCCGCCTACGACACTGTGAATCTGAGACGGCTTCTGTGGAAGGACTCTGAATTTTAATTCGTCAATTCTAAGCGACTGCAACTGTTTGCCGAATCTGTTAATGAAACTGCAATTAAATATTCCAGGTAACCCTAATGACAAAGGCTACCCTCAAATACACTGGCGAGGTCAACTGGAAGCCGCCGGCTATCTACAAGTCGTCTTGCGAGATTAACGTTGAATACTTTCCCTTCGACGAGCAGACTTGCTTCATGAAGTTCGGCTCTTGGACCTACAATGGAGCTCAGGTTAGATTTATTATATGCCTTTATTTAGGATCACCATTATTGTGTGTGTACGTGATCAAATATTACTGGTGAAATAAAAAAGATTGAACAGACAATTACCAATAAACTCCAATAAAGTAGCACTACTGTATTTTTATCTGTTATAAATTAATATCTTGGGATAACTCATAAATAACACACTGCCATCTGATCCTAAACTAGGCTGAGCCTCTACTATGGCGACCAGACAACTGATAAACCTATATTCATATTCATATTCATATCATTTATTTGCATTCCACAATGTGAACTTAGGTGGTAAACATTAGGCTTATAGCTAGGAGCATTATGGACCCTGTCGGGCACAGCAAATTTATAAACATATAATATATCGGTAAATTATTATTGTTCGTAAATTATTAAGGAACTAATTGAGTCTTCCATTCCATATGACCACTTTACATTTATATATTTATACATTACACTAGCATATTATTATTTAACTATCATGTCATTCAATAAAGAAAGACATTTTGCTTATTAACAGTAACAAGTTATATTTGTGTGATACATTTGGATCTAACTATTTAATAGATTATATAATTAAAAATATATACATGTATAAGTTTGTATGTATGTGTGTTTATTGTAATTTAGGTTATTTGTTTATCATTTAAGTATTCATTTACTGTGTAATAAGCCTTATTTATAAGTATTTGTTTTAGATTAATTACGAATTTATTCTCTCTGGTTTCATTTTTTATAGAATTTGGTAATTTATTATATATTTTGATTGACATTACATTAGGACTGTTAGAGTGTAGTGTAATTCGGGAATTAGGTAACATTAACATATTCTTGTGTCTAAGTGAACGACTATTCAAATAATTATGTTTATCTGCTCGTGTTGTAAAAAATACTTTGTATTTCCTAACAAACTTGCATATTTCCAGGATATAGATAGAGGGTAAAGTTAGAATTTTATATTTCGTGAATAAAGGCTTGCAACTGTCCGTTTGTTCTATATTGGCAAGAATGCGAATTAATTTCTTTTGTAAAATAAAAAGTGAATGTGAATCTGTACTGTTGCCCCACATTATAATGCCGTAGGTGAACCACGCATGTGCATAGGCGTAGTATGTAGTAAGGGCTGTCGGTAGATCGGTTGTTTTTTTAACTTCACGAAGCGCATAGCTAAATCTGGAAATTTTCGATCTAATGTTTTGGGTGTGAGTTTTCCAAGAAATATGTGTATCTATAGTAAGTCCTAGCAATGTGAAATTATTAACAACGTCAATTTGTGTATCGTTAACTGTAAAGTTAACTGGTAATGGAGGTTATTGATAGGGATAAAAAGTCATTAGTTTAGTTTTATTGTAATTAATTTCTAGATTGTGCATCTTCATCCATTCAATTGTTTTATTTAGTATTAAGGTAAGATCATTGTTTATATTAGTAGTGCTTTGGCAGGAGGTAAGCAAAGATATATCATCTGCAAACAATACACAAGTTTCTTCCATGATCTTAGGGAGGTCATTTATGTAAATTATAAATAACAGACATCCAAGTACACTTCCTTGTGGAATCGAGGCGTTAATAATGTTTTTATCGGATCTTTATTGTATTTGTATTATTTGTTTCAAATTGTAGTCAAAGTGATCTATTTCCACGAATTGCTCTCTATTTTTTAAATAGGATGAAAACCATTTATGTGTATTTCCGCGGATCCCTATTCCATACAGTTTATTTAGTAGAATATTGTATTGTACTTTGTCATATGCCTTGGTCATATCCAGAAGGATCCCCACAGCATACTTTTTGTCATTTAGAATATTTATTATTTCTTGAATGTATTTATAGACAGCTAAGGTGGTTGATCGTTGCTTTCGAAAACCGTTTTGTCCGTCGTCTAAGATATTGTACTTTTCACAAAAACTGTACACACGATCGCATATAGCCTTTTCGTAAATTTTTGAGGCCGTAGGTAGTAGAGCAAGAGGTCTATAATTATTGGGGTCTATTTTAGAATTTTTCTTAAACATTGGTTTTATAATAGCCCTTTTTAAACGATCAGGAAACATACCATCATCAAAAGATTGATTCACTAATACACAGAATGGCACAGCGAGTTCATTTGCACATTCTTTTATCAGAGAGGGGGGTAATTCATCTATGCCGCAGGATTTTTTATTTTTTAAATTTATAATAATTTTTTGTGTTTCTTGAACGTCTAATGGTCTAAGAAAGAAAGTGTTTTCTGAAGGCTGCATCACAGATAGGCCGTGCGCCATGCTGCCGGATGGGTGTGTGCTTTTTTCTCCAATCGATGCAAAGAAGTTATTAAAATGGTTGGTTACTTGTTTTGGATCTGAGATTAGGGTATTATTAATTTGTAACTGAGTATTATATTTTTCTAAGCAAGATTTTTTGTTGGTACGTTCGTTTACTATATTCCACATGGCTTTAACTTTGTTTTGAGAAGTTTTTATTCTTTTTATGAATTGTTGTCTCTTAGAAGTAATAACTGCTTGTTTTAAAATTTTTTCATACTTTTTATAGTACTTTTTTATGATTGGGTTGTCAGACTTTAGGCACAAGATTTTTAACAATCTTTTATTTGTGCATGAAAGCTTTATGCCTTTAGTCAACCAATATTTTTTTAATTGCGATTTTAATTTAATTTTTCTTTTTGGTATAGTTTGATTTAATAAATTAGTCAGTAGATCGCTGAAAGCATTGTAGTTTTCATTGGCATTGTTAGTATCTGTTATGATATCGCTCCAATTTACTAACTTAAATTTGGATTTAAAGGCGTCTATGTTCTTTTTATTATACAACCGTTTTTCAGTATACCAAGTGGTTTGCTTAGGACGTTGCGGTATATTAAAATCTATAATTACACCACAATGGTCTGAAAAGCCAATATATGTATTTAAATATATATATATATATTATAGATAAATTACACCCAGAGATAGAACAGCAGGACTATTTGTTCTATCTCTGGGTGTAATTTAAAATAAAGAATTAAAAATATAAACAGATAAAAATACAGTAGTGCTACTTTATTGGAGTTGATTGGTAATTGTCTGTTCAATCTCATCACACAAAGTTTTGTCCTGGAGGGGGATCGAACCTTCAAGCTTTGGCTTAGCTGCCAGGACCATTCACCACTAGACAGACCTACACGACAATTATAAGAGTGGTTTCAAAAACGAATCTTATTTAATTGAAAAAGAAATAAACAAAAAATATTCCAACTTCAAAAAGAAGGAGCTTATCAATTTTACTGTTTGTATGACACGCGTATCTCTGTAATTTGCGAACCGAATCTATATATATAAAAATCAATGCCACTTTTCGTTGTAATGTTATAACTCAACAATGCCTTTACCGATTTGGCTAATTTTGGTCTTGAATTATTCGTGGAAGTCCAGGGAAGGTTTGTAAGTAGAGAAAATTTAAAAAAAGTCTTGAAACGGTGTAAAATCAACATCTTTTAGCAATTTAAAATATTTTTTGTTTGAACAAATGAACTTAATATTCATTTTTTATTACTATGTCTTATACGTAGCGAAGCACGTACCGGGCCGCTAGTTTGATATATTTTTATCCGATAGAGAATTAGATTAGACCAATAGGAATTTTGGTTGACATCCGATTTTTCCGGGTTTTGCTTCAATTAATTTACACATACGAAGTCACAAGTGACCGCGACGGCATGCAAAATCAATCTTAGAGCATTTTTAATTTGCTACTATTCTACGGCGTAGACGTGTAGCAGTAAACTAGTGCTATAAGAAGCTACAAGAATGTGTCTGTTGCAAAGTGCATTTGTAATAAGAACTAAATTGATTAAGTGGAAATATTTGGGTTATATAAAACGAAAATGTCCGAAATAAAACAAAGCTATGCCAAGCTGAAGTGACAGTGGGTAGGGCACATAGCTACAAAACCCAGGTCAGGCCCCCCTTGAAGATGGACCGATAACTTTATGGGTATCGAGGTAATTGTGGAGATCTTCGAGGAAGATCTATGTTCTAAAGTAATATTTATGAAGTCTTCAGTAAGATAATGGCAAAAGAGTAGTTGTCACTTATCCGACTTTAAAAAGAAGTTCTGTTTTGATGTGAAACATCTATAGCCGCACGTGAAACAGATTTCTGGCGTGGCGACGCATGCCGTGGTTTTTTTTTTAGTTCCTATCACAATATGTTCTTTTCGACTTCGACTTCGACTTCTACTTGGATTTCGACTTGACTTCGACTTTGACTTCGACTGCGACTTATACTTCGACTTCGACTGCGACTTATATTTCGACTTCGACTGCGACTTATACTTCGACTTCGACTGCGACTTCGTCTTCGTCTTCGACTTCGACATCGACTTCGACTTCGACTTCGACTTCGACTTCGACTTCGAGTTCGACTTCGACTTCGACTTCGACTTCGACTTCGACTTCGACTTCGACTTCGACTTCGACTTCGACTTCGACTTCTGCATATTACTTTTACAAAATAATGTCGATGTTTCACATCTGCCAGGCGTCCCGTGACGGCTTACATTTTTTATAAGAACCTCACCAGACTTGGTAAATAAAGTGCCACTGCGGCGGCTGCGTCGCCCACGTTCGTTGCACCGTGGTTTGTCAATTCTTTCAAGTAGTTCATCCTAATAACGGGCCTGTGGCGTGGTTGGTAAATGCTTGCCTTCCACACCGCAGGTCGAGGGTTCGATTCCCACCCAGGATAGATATTTGTGTGCATGAACATGTCTTTATGTCCTGAGTCTATTTACAAAAGAAAAGTAGTATATCAATTATCTGGTATTCATAGTTAAAGCTCTGCTTAGTTTGGGTTCAGATGACCGTGTGTGAATAATGTTCTAATATATTAATATTAGTTTCGTTACCTAATCGTATCTTAAATAATATGCAGTTGTTTTGTATCTTTACAGGTGGACTTAAAGCACATGGACCAGTCACCAGGCAGTAGTCTCGTTCACGTTGGCATAGACTTGAGTGAATTTTATCTGTCTGTCGAATGGGATATACTTGAAGTTCCAGCTACCAGGAATGAAGAATATTATCCTTGCTGTCCTGAACCGTTCTCTGGTAACGTATAAACTTCAGTCTAAGAAAAATAATTTGGCCACGCTTCTTTTCCATTCTTATATTATAATGACATTATATCTTAAAAAAATGTGAATTACGTTATAATCTTTGTTCTAATTAGGGTATCCCAGTAATAACAAAGGCAGGGACCGGACAACCCCGCTTCTGAGTTAAGCCGTTTGATAGGGTAACCCGTTCATTGGGTAACTCGTATCGCAGTGTTACCCTTTGATTGACTTACAGCCTCGAAACCCAGTGAAAGGGTTAACACGTTTTTTATGGTAACCACGGGAAGGGGTTAACCCCTTCAATGACTTAAGCCCTTGAATAGCTTACCCTCTTGAAAAGGTTTTATTCGTGTTAACTTGAATTACCCAATCAACTTAGCAGCGTGAAGATGGGAGTAGGTATACTCGCACCCGTGCGGTGCCTCATTGCCTAACTACTTTTAGGTAGGTACAACAAATTTGACGAACGAACGACTTTTTATATTTTAAATTTGAAAGTTTAGTGACGACAAATAGTCGAGCTAATAATTAACGTGTTATTTAAGGAACTGACTTACTTTAATCTTAATATTGTGACAATCTGTATGATGTGATTATATTTTGTTAAATAATTATTATAATATTTTGCTGTGTGGTGATGGCATAGGATATCATCATCCAATTTTATCACGTAGGGGGCGCAGAAATCGACCGAGGGCATACCTACCAGAGAACCGGCAGCAGCGTTTATCTATGAACTATGACCATCAAACTTTCTTTCGCCAACCCGTCTGCCAAGCTATGGGGCTCTGGGGGTCTGCCAAGCTCCCATTCTTTGGGGAGGCTTTTGTCCAGCAGTGGACGTACTTTGGCTGACATGAGGACGATGAAATAATTGACGGGCGTGTTGGCATTGTTGGCAAATGCTTGCTTTTCACGCCGGAGCTCGTGGGTTCGATTCCATCTAGGACAGATATTGGTGTGCATGAACATGTCTGTTTGTCCTCAGTCTGGGTGTAATTATCTATATAAGTATGTATTCACAAAAGAAAAGTAGTATATGTAATATATCAGTTATCTGGTTTCCATAGTACAAGCTCTACTTAGTTTGGGATCAGATGGCCGTGTGTAAATAATGTCCCTGGATATTATTATTATTTAAATTATTGTATAAAATGAACTGATATATGTATTATGGGTATTCTAAAACATCATTGACGTGACTTAAATGTTCATTATCATAAGAATATTATCACTTTAAGAATTTTCAGTCAAGTCAAGCAATCTTAGGTTATGTAATTGTCTATATATTTCATATATAGACAGCAACCTTGGTCTGATAAAAATACATTTAGGCGACCACCTAGGTACAAGTTTTCCAAGACTAATTCTGTATTCAATAAAGTTCTTTACCGTAATTTCATATTAGTTACTTATTTATTTGCAAATATAGTTGAAATAAAAATACGGCTTTTGTGGCCTCATTAATTGGCTTAAGGCAACTGCCTGCTTTTTTGTGCCATGATGTCGTCTGAAAAAATGACAAACTGGCTATCCCATATATCTTTTACAGAAACCAATGGCCTTAGAATTTGACAAATGGATGATAATCTAGTAGGACAATCAATTATACGGCTTCTGTAGCCAAATGGCAAAAAACGGAACCCTTATAGATTCGTCATGTCTGTCTGTCTGTCCGTCTGTATGTCACAGCCACTTTTTTCCAAAACTATAAGAGCTGTATTGTTGAAACTTGGTAGATGTATTCTGTGAACCGCATTAAGATTTTCTCACAAAAATAGAAAAAGAACAATAATTTTGGGGGTTCCCCATACAGAGAACTGATGCTATTTTTTTTTTCATCGTACCCGTACATGTGGGGGATCTATTGATAGTTCTTCAAAAATGATATTGAGGTTTCTAATATCATATTTTTCTTAACTGAATAGTTTGAGCAAGAGACACTTCCAAACCAGTAAAATGTGTGCCCCCGCCCCCCCCCCCTTGTAACTTCTAAAATAGGAGAATGATAAAACTGAAAAAAATATATGATGTAGATTACCATGCAAACTACCACTGAAAATTGGTTTGATCGAAATCTAGTAAGTAGATTTTTTAATATGTCATAAATCGTAAACCGCAATTTTCCTTTCATTTAATCAACTGAAATACTTGCTGCTATGGAACCCTTCATGGGCGAGTCCGACTCGCACTTGGCCTGTTTTTTTAAATATTGAGATGTTATAACGATAGCTCTTGCAAGTAAATTGCAAGCTATTAGCTTTAACAGCGTGTTCATTTCTGATTACATTAATAAAGATATGGACGTTTGTATTAATAGTTATAGTATTTACATATCTCTGAGTCACCAACATTTTAGTCGTCGATCATACCAATTCAATCAATATCTTCTATTATTCTAGAGCAATGAGCTGCCAACGATTGTTGGCATCTGTCATTTTTTATAATAACTGGCATTGTCACTAGTGATTGAAAAATAATTCAACACCTCTCAAACTTAATCTTTTAGGAAAACGCCTGTTTGTTGTTTTAAAATTTTCCAAACAGCTAAATTTCTAACTGACTAACTTGGCCTTGTCTGAAATATTGTAACTTAATGCCTAAAGACCTTTTAAGATTAGATTAGCATGGTTCTTAAACATTTTAAGAACAATAAGGCTCCTGGTGATAACAGAGTTACAATAGAGCTTTTTAATGCGGATGGTATACCAATCCTACGAGCTTTTCAAAAGCTATTTAGCTTCGTCGTACTAAAAGGTCAAACGTCACAAGGATGGCACATATTGGTGTGGTAGTGCTTTCTTCAATAAGGGCGATAAAAACCCTTTGAAAAAATAACAGACCCATTACGTTACTGAGCCATGTTTACAAGTTGTTTTCGAGAGTCATTACGAATCGTCTCACGCACAGATTTGACGTCAACCACCCTCCTGAACAAGCCGGTCGCCGAAAATGCTTTAGTACCATATACCACATACATATGCAGCGGCAAGTTATTCAGAAGACCGAGGATATATCCAGCCATTATGCTTAGCGCTTGATTGAATCGAAACCTGGATGTACTGTGATCTTTCCAAAATTCCAAATTAACTACCGGTATGTCGAGGTGTTAAAGTGTTTGTATGAGAACTCGCAACCTATACGATTGCAGCGAGGCGTGAGACAGGGGGATATAACATCTCTATCTCCAGAACTATTCATCGCTGCATTGGAAGATGTCTTTAAGCTCCTGGACTGAACGGCTTTGGCATCAATCTCAATGGCGAATACATCCCTCACCTTCGTAATCATGGCTGAAACATTGAAATATCTTGGTACAATGCTCGAAGACTTCAGCAGGGTCTCTCTACTAGTGGGTCTCAAAATGAACATGGATAAGACGAATATCATGTTGAACATTCAGGTTGCACCCATTCCAGTTAAGGTAAGGGACTCTGCACTCGAGGTTGTGGAGAGCTATATCTATACCTAGGACAGACCACCCCACTAGGGAGGCGGTCCAACGCGGTGGTTTTCACTGAAATCTGCGTGCGCCAGAGAACGGGAGGGCGCCAGAAGAAACGTTCACTGAGTACCGACGGGATGACTACCGGCACGTATTAGTGCACTGGCACGCACGGCTAGAGTTACGCCTAAACGCGCGCCAGCGTGCCGTCGGTGCCATCCTACCTCACCTCAAGGCTTGGGTGGAAAGGAGTCTGCCCAACACACTCTCGCTGAGTGCCCGGCCCGGGTGGCCAAAAGGCGACTCAAGATCTCAATCAGACGGGATCTGTCCCTGCCGGCAATCGTAGGGGCAATGCTGGTGGCTGACTCTTCTAAATGGCACGCCGTGGTCTCCTTTTATGAGGCAGTCATGTTCCAAAAGGAGGCCGCCGAGCGCGAACGGGAGAGATCGCAGACGGAGGAGGCGTCGGGGTGGCGGCTGCAACCGGTAGCCCAACTCCCCCTCGGAGCCGCGGCGGCAGTAAGAGAAGTCAATGTTACCAGCTAAAAGAAGACAGCGATCTGTTTATGGCGCAGTCGCTGTGCCGGACTGGCAGAAGTCGGCAAATAGCGAGGACAATCCAGAGCCCTCTCACGGTACGTGTGGGACCATCATACCATATGGAACTTTACGCATAAGGGGTGCACCGGTGCAATATACCCGCGTTCCCGGGGCTCCCCCATCAGACGCCAAGAGAAGCCCACGGCAGGTAGGTTTAGTCGGTGCGAGTCTGACGCATCCATCCGTAAACATTTTTGCGGGTGGCATAAGTAGGCATTCGACCTGCCTTATCAAAAAAAAAGGTAAGAGGTCCACTTCGAGTAGGAGATCAATTGTAGAATCTAACTTGCCTGGGCAGCGTTCGGAAAGCTAAGCTTCTGGTCCCAAATACCAATCAAAAGTCTTCGATTAGTATGTGTTGCCTCCGATTAATTAGGGAACCAAGATACGTCTTGGTTCCCTAATTAATCGGAGGCAACGGAGGAAAGCTTAGCTTTCCGAACGCTGCCCAGGCAAGTTAGATTCTACAATTGATCCCGCTCACTACGGGGCTAATAAAACGGCTCATGGTCACCCAAAGAGCAATGGAGTACGCCATGTTCGGAGTTTCCCTCCGAGATCAAATCACAAATCTCAAGATCCAACCAAGAGAGGCAAATCAAAAAAACCGACATAGCTTGAATAATTGCCAAGCAAAAGTGGCGGTGGGCAGGGTACATAGCTTGCAGAATCTACGGCCGCTGGGGCAGAAAGTTTCTCAAGTGACGACCATGAACCGGAAAACGCAGCGTGGGGCCCCCAACAAGATGGACCGATGATCTTGCGAGGGTCGATGACAGCCGCTGGATGCGGGCAAGGCAGGATCTGCAGTTGTGGAGTATCTTTGGGAAGCAATGGACTTTGCCCAGCAGTACCTTCGGATGATATGATGATAATGGTGATGGTTATGATGATGATGCATCTATTCAATAACGGTGTACGCCACCACGCCTCCGCGGTTTAACTTTAACAGAATGAAAATCAAATTCTTTGTTATAATATAATTATGTCCTCCTAGCCGAATTTCGGCCCCAGCGGCCAGTCTCAATGGAGACTGGCCATGTGAGCGGAACATACCACAAGTGTGTGTGCAAACACAGGGGCACTATCTATTCCATCACTCTCATTATCCGATGGGACGACTAGCGGAACGACCGGAAGGTCAGGTACAGGATAAACGGCTTTACGTGCTCGCCGAGGCATGAGGCTGTAATACCGCCAACTCCCAGACTTCGGGCTGACACTAAGAAATTTTTCTTTTTCCGCAAAAATCCCATAGACACTTTTGGCCCAACCCGGGATTTGAACCCAGGACCTCGTTATCTACGTATGAAGACGCTACCACTAGACCAACGAAGCGTAACACATTCTTTAAAAAAAGAACTGCTAAATTGCTTTTACTTAATTCTGTAGTACCTACCGATTCCAAATTAAAAGAAATTATGACAATAAACAAGAACAGACACGAAAAAATAATATTACAGTGTTTAGCGACAAGCAAAATTGAACTTTAAAATAATAAATTCCAAATTATTATGACTAGATGTCACGTGCGGTGGTGTTTATGCAATTATCAAACCAATTTCGATGCGAAAGAGTGCATATTACAATGTCTTGGCTGGAATGGCTTACCCTGTTACAGTGTTACAGGGTATGAAAGGGTAACCCTTTCGGAAGCGGTTCATTACACCCGTTCGAAGGTGTAACTCGTATCATAGGGTTTATTTTTTAAGCGCTTAAAAATACCCGTTCAAAAACCCGTTCAACGAGTATCCGGACGGTCCCTGAACAAAGGTTCTTCAATGATACAAAGATTTTATAATTTATACAGTCAATCTAACTCACTCTACAGATATAAAGAAATATATATTTCTTTTGTCCTGTATTTACAGAAATAAATACATAAACATCTTTAGATCTTTCTATACTTACTTATCGTATGTGTTAGTGGTTACCGTATTGTTCGAGTTGTTCAAGCCGCCCAGTAGGCCTCTGACATGGCTTACCGACTGTTGTTTAATGATTACGACCGGGACCGACAGCTTAACGTGCCCTTTTAAGCACGGAGACGCTCAGAAATTAAACCAATATGGCGGTTACCTATCTATGGATTGACCGCGAGTCTAGTTGAGAGCATTTAACTATGAGCGCATTTCGTCTTTCTATGGGAACCCTGAGGATCTGAAGTTTAAACTTGTCTAGTTCAAATAATGTACATATACATAGAGAATGTTACTCGCAAGAAGCTGGTGTCTCTATGTTTCAGCTAACCTATGTTAGTGAAGAGGAAATAAGTATTGAATTGTACTGGAAAGATTTTAGCGTGTCTGTGCTTCGAAGAGTACGTTAAGTAGTCGGTTCTAGTTAAAGTTATAACAAACCATGTTATGTAATGTTCGTCGTATTCTATTTTTATTTTTTGTTGTTATAGCGTCAACAGAAATTCTTCAAGTGTGAAACTTCAACTGTCTAACTATCTATTCAGATACAGCCAGATATACCTAGCCTTCTTATTTATTGAGGCTGACCGCCGTGGCCGAAATTGGGCTAGGAGGATATTATTATTATATTATACTATGTCTATTCTAATACACATTTCAATTTCAGATATAACATTCAAACTGACGATGCGCAGGAAGACCTTGTTCTATACGGTGAACCTTATAATCCCTTGCGTCGGTCTTACGTTTCTAACTGTACTTGTTTTCTATCTACCCTCGGACTCCGGAGAGAAGGTAAGTTATGGTTATTGTGGATGTTTGTGATGTAGATGTGAAAACGTTCTATTACAAAATGTGTTGAGATGGATTCTGTTCGTTTTTCAAATTGGTTAAAATTGTTTTCTTTCAACTGTCAACCTGTCTCTGGCAATTTGTTGGCACGTGCATTAAATACTGTTTTCAAATTACCTACATGATGTTCAATCGAAATAGTTAACGCATTAGGCGATCTTGCTACATTTTGTTAGTTTTAGTTTGATACATTAATTACACTACGATTCCGCTCAAACGCAGCACTACCTCTAACGAAGAGTCGAAAAAGGAGCTCAACCGAATATTTTTAACACACATGGCTTTTGTTTTTAAATTTATGTTAGTATATATATTTCCATATTTTAATGTAAATTTTATTTATTTTATCCAAATATTATATACTACCCAAATTTACAACATAAAAAAATAAAAATTATATCTATCATTAATTCTTATAAGTTGGTATATAACATATTTCATTATGCAAGACTGACAAAGGTAAATATCTCAAATCAAGTCGCCTTCAAACATAAGTGAATTGAGAGGGGAGAGGTGGAGGAGGGAGGGGGCTACCCTCCTGTACCATCCCGACCCCGCGGAATCCCATGGTTATGGAGATATCCATGGTTAACAATTTTCTAGCGCTAAATGGTCACCGTTCTTACCTAATTTAACCCATTTTTTTTCATAAAAGACACTTTTGCTAAAATATCATGATAGTGACAATGAACAATTAAGTTTTGGGTATTTTTGGGATAATTATATAAAGGCGTTATAAAAAAAATATATAACTTCTAAACACGAAAGCAATGTTTTTACGTTGTTTTACAACGGTGTAGGTATCTAAATCGCTACGAAATGTATCAAAATTGCGTTCTGTTTTATGAATTTGTATGAAGTCTTATGATTTTAATAAATTAATTAAAAAGTTATGGCGCGTCTCCGGCAGAAAAAAATGCGTTTTATCACTTAGTACGAACCCCCTTAACCCCTCCATATACACACTTAACTCAAATTCAGGCGACTCGATATGAGATCCAACCCCTGACTAATTTTAAGCTGCTCAGTTTCCCCCGGAAACTGAACGACAAAATAGCTAAAATAAAAAATAAATTCCATAAATATGTCGATCAACTAACGTGTTTAGTATGGGTTTCATATTTCATAAACTAATTTTCTTTAATTTATACAGTGTCATGACTAGATTGCGCGTATACACGTGGTCGACTAGTTAGTGGAGTAACCAACTAGTCGAGCAAGTATATACTAACTCTACTAGTAGCACTACTAGTAATAAACTCTGATGACGGCCCACAATAATATGTCACTTGTCAACTTGTGTTGAACTAGCTAACTAGTCGTCTTCAGCATATCACGCGTTACGTTAAATCATTTCAGTTTTAGTCAATTCAAAATTTTATGATTACTGCGGACAGTGGATCTCATGTTTATTGCTAAATTAATTGGCACCGAGTCGTTGACTGGTAACTAGAAGACGAGTCAATGAGTTGAGATAGTGCCGAGTTTAAGTTGAATTAGAGAATACGCCAAGATCTTTTTTACTTAATTAATATTTTTATTGAACATCATTTTATTCAGTTTTTCGCCTAAATCAATATATCATGATCTGGATGTCAAATTGTACCTAACCAACTGGCAGATTCGGATTGTATTACCACAGTATACAAATACACCGTACGGAAACTACCTACAAAAGGTGCGGCACATTCACTAGTGAGTGCCATGTCAAGACGAGTGGTGGCGTATAAGTTTATCGCCACCATCTTTTTAAAAATCCACGATACATGATATAACCGTATACTACGCAATATACGTATTGCGTAGTATACGGTTGCTTAAACTCAAATTCATCAAGGCGGGAGTTAGCGTATTTTAACCTTCCTGCTGATATTTGAAACAAATACGTTTTTTTTTAAATTAAAAATTAAACAATATCAAAAACATTATAAGTTACAAGCCTATAGCTTCAATAGAGGGTAGATAATTATTTCATCAACTAGGCTTAGTTTCCATACTGTCCTTATTTATACTGTGATATTACTTTGAATTGGGTGTATCTGTTGTATTGGCATTATAGAATTGTATGTTTTTTTCAGTAAGAATTTAATAGAACGTTATCACAAGCTTGTTTTTGCTGTACTTGTGAATGGGATGTTTCAGGGCATGTTCATATAGCCACAACCCACCATCCTTCATCCCCCATCCATTGTTAATGGTCTTTTTTGAATCATTAGCTAGACGTGTGAGTGTGAATAGTTTCATCTGGATATTTTATTGTTAGTTATTGTCTTTCCACGATGATTTATATATTAATAAATAATGAATTCATTAAATAAAAACAAATTTAATATGAAATAAATCTATGGTATTTGTGATAACTCATTGCTTTTGTATTAAAATATGTAAATAATCGCAAATACTTTGTTTTAATTAAAATATGTAAATAATCGCAAATACTTTGTTTTAATTAAATATATGTATAAACTAAACGTTATTCTAAATAATGATAAATAACGTAGTTCTAAGCTTCAAGTTCAAGGTTTGCATAACTCACCATAAAAAAAAACAAAAACAAAATTTTAACTAAAATATAATAAAATAAATAGATGAAGACATAAATTAGTACAGTCTGTGCGTATTTTACTTTATAGAAGAAAATAGTATTTTGATTTGTATTGCTATGGAAGTAAGTTCTCATAAAAAAGTTATATCATTCTATAGGTCCTATCTCCTTCGTACCTATACCTTCAGAGTTCGTTCAAACGACAGTTTCTGTCATCTTAAATTGAATATTAATTGGTACAAACGGCTACACATGAAGCTAGATTTTTCCAGTATAAGCTGATCTCGCGATGTATAGGATTTCCATACAACGAGAAGTCACCTTATACTGGACATGTATAGCTTGAAGTGTAGCCGTGTGTACTATGGGTACCGTTAACCTCGGGTTGAATTATTATTATTGAGTATCTTTAAATGTTGGTAATCGTGACAGCCGAAACATGTCCAGTACTGGACAAGGGCATCTAACAAGGATCTCCAAAATGGCCGGATTTGCGCTACCCGCACCCAGCTGCTTTTTGCAACCCTCATAAGATTGTCAATCCAATTGGTCGCAGAATAGATGAAATAATCATAAGTGGATTTCAATCGTATAATAAATATGAAATGTTCCAATTGTTCCAAAAACAAAAACGACACTTAAAAACAATTTATAAATAAATATTTTAATGCTAGCAACCCATTTCGCTTATATTATATCGTCCCCGTAGTTGGAAAACTAAATAAGTCCGATTTTGGCGATTTTGACTTTTTCCTATTTTCAAAACACCTAAAACCTGCCGCATATTTGAGCCTTACAGGCATTTTCATATCTTATTCCGTTCCAAAGATATAGCCATTTTTGTCAGACAGGTCATGACAGATGGAATAATAAATATCTTCAGACAAACACAATTTTTTTAAAGGAAAACTAAATAACTCAGTAAATAAATCAATAACTCTGGTCAATGACAAGATGAATGTCGAATAAGTTAAATAACTTGAGTTGTTGAATTTTTCCTCAACTTAATTTTTTTTTTACAAAACTAACTTAGTTCGAGGAAAACTAAATAACTCTATTTATTTAATTCTGCTATCCAGAATTCTGATATAACGTATCTAATTTATAAATATTTGGTGTTATTTAATTCTTCTACAACAAGATGAAGATTAATTATAAGATGCTAGGCAAATAAAATTAAATAACTTAAGTTGTCATCAAAGGAAATAAGAGGTTCAAGTCCCATTTCGGGTATCAAACCAACGCCACCTTCAACAGATGAAGAATCTTTTGCTGATTCTGGATATACATGGATTCCGGACACAGAAGAAGAAAATAAAAACGAAACTTAGTTCTTTAATAGACATCAATATTTCATTGGATAAGAAGAAAAAAAGAGTAAAGAGATTTGAACGAATAAACCCCATTTTGTCGAGAGATTCTGAAGATGAAACAAGTAATATTATAACAATTCGAGCAATTATTGAAACCCTTATTGAATAAGTCTCACCGGGTTACCCTGAAAAAGAATCATGGAACACTATATTTCGCTGAGACAATAGATTCAGAAATAGAAACAGAAAATAAGGAAATAGAAACCGGGGTGCTAAAAACCCCCGGCAGACGCCGTTTTACCAAAACCAACAACCTCTGGCCCTGGCAACATATAACACTCGCATACAGCGGACCGACGAGAAGATCATCAAACTGGAGGAGGAGCTGAACAGGTTACATTGGGATATCATAAGATTGTCTCAAGTCCGAAGAGAGGGGGAGGGCACGATAATCCTAAAATCCGGGAACCTGCTCTATTTCCAGAACCAACGGCGACCTACGGTCCCAAGGTGGTGTCACCTTGGGACAAACACTTGGGACAACGTAGTGAAAATCGAGAGGGTGTCGACCAGGGTGGCGTAACTTATTCTCAGAATTACCAAGCGGTATTCGTTGAAGGTAATACAGGTATACGCGCCGACTTCGACGAACTCCGACGGTGAGGTTGAGGATATATCAAGAGCCATACATAGCTCTAAAACCCTTTCACTGTGGTCATTTGTGGACTTTGACGCGAAGCTGGGCAAACGATTCGGTAATGGGCTGAGAGTGGGGCAATTTGGAACTGGAGACCGGAACCCCCGGGGCCAAATGTTGGCCGACTTCATGGAGAAGGAGGAACTCTTAATGATGAATTCCTTATTCAGAAAGTCGGATCACCGCAAATGGACCTGGGTGAACCCCGATGGTAAAACCAAAAATTAGATAGACTTTATCTTGTCGATGAGACGACAGATGTTCAATGCGGATAAAACCGGCAGCGATCACAGACTGGTGAGAGGCTCATTGAACCTTAATGTCAAGTTGCAGAGGTCCCGACTGATAAAGTCTACGCTCCGATCTTTACCTATCCACGTCCAAAACCCCGAACCATTTTAGCTCTAATTGCAAAACCGTTTCGAATGCCTAGCACTAGGTAATCTAATCTTATAGGTACTTTACAAAACATAATAGACGGAAACAAATTACATCCAGGCTCAGAACAACTATTTATGGGTCACACAAATAGCTGTCTGGCGCGGGATTAAAACCCGCGACACGAAGCGGCGAGGCGACTGTCTCAGCCACCACGCCACACATGCAGTCAAGTGGACTTATACTACGACAAGCTTGTAGAAGCTGCCCATACGGCTGGGTCTAAATTCTTCAAGGCCCGCTGTACAAACAGAACTAAAAAGATCTCTGACTTTACCCTGCAACTTATGGAAGAAAGACAAATGGTTCTGAACTCCTCAGATCATGCTACCAGATACCGGTGGCTCAAAAGACAGATCTCAAAATCTTTGACTCGCCTCACGCGTCAATTTAATACAATTAGTATGAAAGAGACCATCAAGCGGAACAAAGGCTCTAAAGTGCCTCGGATCCCAGAGCACGACTAACCCGTCATTACACCGAAGACATCCTGGAAGTCAGCCTGTACGAGATTAGAATGGCTCTCAGACAACATAAGAACAACAAGGCGCTTGGTGAGGATGTAGTTACAGCAGAGCTTCTGAAGGCGGGTGGTACACCAATCCTACGGGCCCATCAGAACTTATTTAACTCCGTCATACTAGATGGTCAAACTAACAACAACTCCACAAGCATGGCAACGAAGTGTGATGGTGCTCTTCTTCAAAAAGGGTGACAAAACCCTATTGAAGAATTATAGGCCGACACTGCTGAGCCATGTTTACAAGTTGCTTTCGAGGGTCATTACGAATCGTCTCGCACGCAGGTTTGATGACTTCCAGCCTCCCGAACTAACTGGTTTCTGAAAAGGCTTTAGCACCATAGACCACATACATACGCTGGGGCAAGTTGTGTAGAAGGCCGAAAAGTATAACAAGCCACTGTGTTTACCGTCTGTGGAGTGTGAGAAAGCCTTTGATTCTATCGAAACCTGGGCCGTGCTCAGGTCTCTCCAACGGTGGTAATCGACTACCGGTATATCGAGGTATTAAAGTGTTTGTATGAAAACGCCACTATGTCAGTGCGACACCAGGACTACAATTCGAAACCTATCCACTTACAGCGAGGCGTGAGACGGGGAGATGTTATATTTCTGAAACTGTTCACCACTGCATTGGGAGATGTCTTCAAGCTTCTGGACTGGAAAGGTTTTAGCAATGTCAATGGCGATTACATCACTCACCATCGATTTGCCAATGAGCAGTCATGGCTGAGACCATGGAAGATCTCGGTACAATGCTCGATGACCTCAGCAGAGTTTCTCAACAAGTGGGTCTGATAAATGAACATGGATAAGACGAAAATCATGTCAAACGTCCATATTGCACCCACTCAATTGAAGGTTGGAGACTAGGACATACCATCCAACAAGGTAGGTCCAACTTCGAAAAGGAGATCAATTGTAGAATCCAACTCGGATGGGCAGCGTTTGGGAAGCTACGTAACATTTTCTCTTCCAAAGTACCGCAGTTTCTCAAGTCGAAAGTCTTCGACCAGTGTGTGTTGCCAGTGATGACTTACGGAACAGAGACGTGGTCGCTCACTATGGGCCTTATTAGAAGGCCCAAGGTCACCCAAAGAGCAATGGAGAGGGCTATGCTTGACGTTTCCCTGCGGGATCGAATCAGAAGTGTCAAAATCCGCAGGCGAACCAAAATCATCGACATAGCCCGAAGAATTGCAAAACTGAAGTGGCAGTGGGCGGGCACATAGTTTATAGACCCGACGGCCGTTGGGGCAAAAAGGTTCTCAAGAGGTGACCACGAACTGGAAGAGGAGAGAGTGTGGGCAGGCCCCCTACAAGATGGGCCGATGATCTTGTGCGGGTCGCTGGGTGCGAATAGCGCAAGACCGGCAATTGTGGAGTTCGGCTGATATGATAAAGATGATAATGTATATTTTTTAAGGATGTGGCATGATAAGTATCTGATAACAATACACCTTTTATAAACTTTTCTATTTATTCCTTAATATAACTTTATTAATATCATAATACAGCGTTTATTTCATATGTGCCCATCAAAAGGTAAAAAAATATCAAAGTAATAATAACATACAAAGCCACTAAATTTTACATTTAAAAATATTTCGAGTATGATAAATTCAATAACTGCACTTATTTCACCTAATTTGACTCTACCACATGTATTTAGCTTGTAGGAAAACTAAATAAATAGTTTTTCTTCTTCTTTAATCCCTCAACGCCCTTTTATCTTAAAGAACGTTTTAAGTTCCTCAATGACACGCATTCAAAGTCACTGAGATCATCAGAAAACCTGCAATTAAGCTTACCAACGCATTCCACCAATTTCTTCAGCAAATCATTTACAGTTCTAGCTGCTCGTCTTTGGAATGCGTTACCAGTAACAATAAGACGCGCTCAAACCTTAACTTCATTTAAAACACTTGTGACAAAACATTATTTATCACAGTAGTATTCTTTATCTTGTCCACCATATAACCCTACTAGATATAATTAATACTTCCATCATAACTGGTTATATATATATATTAATTCATATTTTATTTTACAGGTATTTATGTATATGTTTTATTATTATGTATGTATGTATGTATATATTGTATATATATGTGTGTTAGAATATTATTTATTTATTATTATTTGTATTTAGATATAGATAAGTTTTAGTATTATAAGTATTTTAATTAGTGGTAGTACTACAACTAAGTAGATATCACTATTAGTGTTAAGTTACTATCACCCAAATTCTTACACCATACACTATACCCCTACTCCAAATTCCTTACAATATGGTCCAACTGAAGGTTGTCTGGAAGAGATCGCTGTAAGCGATAAGACCGCCAATTGTACCTTTCTATAATTAACTGTAACTATCATAAAATGTGTCCTGTAAATGGTGTACAATAAAGTGTATTTATCTTATCTTATTTATCTTATAAATAGCCGAAATAAGTAGCTAATTGCAGTTACGTTATAAAAACAGTTGTGGCAAAATTAAACAACTTGATTTTTTATTTGTTATTTAGTTATAGGTAAAGATAGAGTTCAGTTTGTTAAAGCATAATGTGAAAGGTTATCAGGTCCACAAAATATAAAATCGCCGACGGCAAAATTGTCCCACATTTTCTTACAAATGAACAATAACTAAAAAAAAAACACTAAATCGCGTTTATCTCAGAACTACAAAATCAGAGTTATTTAGTTTTCCAACTACGGGGACGATATACTCTTTGTCTACGCGAGTCTATGCGTTACGCCATTTATGTTAAACACTGTGGGGCATAGCTTTACTACGAGTGGCATGGCGGGAAAATTAATTGGTATTAGACTGCATGTGGCGTAGCGGCTAAAATAGTCGCCTCGCCTCTTCGTGTCGCGGGGACAACTATTTGTGTGACCCATAAATAGTTGTTCTGAATCTGCGTGTAATTTGTTTCAGTCTATTATAAAGTCTATTTGTAAAGTACCCCGCGACATAGGGATTAGATTCCCTAGTGCTGGCGTTGTCTTTAAAAAAAGAAATCCTAAATGTCATGGATGTTCATCGGTATTTGTTGAATGAACTTTTTTATTTGTTTCAATCAATTTGGTGATTTGTGTTGCGTGTTTCACTGGAAAAATAAGAGACAGCGAGATGGTGATAGATTAGATCGGTAATTGTGTGAAAATCAAAGGTGCGATGGTGTTTACAAGTAGGTACTATGGCGATCTGCACTCCAGAAGCCTTCGGGATCTTTTTGGATATTCAGGATAAAAAAACGTTGGTTTAGACTTGTAATTATATTCTGTTCACTTTTACTATAGATGTTACATGGCTCGACGCTACCAGAGTTCTGTCGTAGACTGAATGCCAAAAAGAGTTAGATTTTCGTTTGAATTATTTTCAAACGATTTCTTTTTAAAACGTTTTCTTGAACGAACGTAGGTGTACAACCAAGAAGGTCTTGGCGCTATCCGCATCCAGCGATTTCTCTTGACCCTTTGCAAGATCATTGGTTCATCTTGTGAAGACCTTCCCTTCGCTCATGAACCTTCCTTTCTCCCTTTCCCCGGGGTCGGTTCTACAAGCGATGTGCCCCACGTAAGCGTAAAGAATTGTCAAACTGAAGTGGCAGTGATGCTTCTTTAGTTTGGCAATTCTTTAGGCCATGTCGGTTACTTCGATTCGTCTGCAGATTGCAGCAGTTGTTATTTGATCCTCTGCATTGCTCTTTGAGTGACCTTGGCTTCTTATGAGGCTTAAGTGACCACGTTTCTGTACTAGTAAGTCATCATTGGCCAGAAACACTGGTCGAAGAGTTACGATTTGTGACACTAGGAGGATGAATAAACTAAATTAAATGTTAACTACTTTTATTTTAAAATAAATATTGCTGTTTTAATCGTTCAGTTTTATTTAAAATCAAACTTAAATCTTAATACTTACAAATAAAATACCGCTCTCTGCTGACCGTCACCTTACCTCATTTAATGACCTGGCAAATATACGTTGTCCAAATATGCGTCAGCTTTTTGGTGAACTGAAGATCCGACAACTCCTTGAGCAAGCCCCGAGCTTCTGGTTTTAATTATAATATTACATTTTTATGTATGACATTCTAAATTGGTTAGCCACTACTTTTTAGCACTATAATATTTGGGGTCATATTTATGTTGAAATCTTGGATCTTTCATGAAGATCTCACCCCCTTACTCATGCAATACAAATTAAAATGTATTCTACCCCACCTTTTGTAGGGTCTAGTGTATTTTTTACCACAGACTGGCCTAAATATTCTACACAAATACCTGAATGCCCTAATCTTCTAAATTATCCTTATAACCTCCATTCAATCTAAATTATTCCTAAAATTTTAATATAATCACCTCACTGCATGGCTCCGAACTCATTGGTTGTTCAACATTCCATATCATAACTAATCTATATATGTATATGAGTGGAAAGACAATTGTTTAACTGTAATAGCTATAAATATTGATTTTTTGTGTACTATTAATAGGTGGAATTAGTTTATGAAAACTTTGAAGACATCAATGATATAAAAAGAAAATAAAAAGGTAAGTGAGTTGAACTAAAAGTTGCAATAAACACGTAACGCTCTAAAATTGGTATAGTTGAATCCTTGCTTGCCCTCAAAACTAAATCCACCGCTAGTACACCAAAACTCACAAAGACGTGTATAACTCAAAAGAGACTTCTCTTCCTTAGATATCGCTCTGCATCTCCATCCTGGTCTCCCTCACTGTGTTCTTTCTTGGTTTGGCTGAGATCATTCCGCCAACATCCCTGGCAATCCCTTTGCTTGGGAAATATCTACTATTCACCATGATACTCGTCTCGCTCAGCGTTTGGGTGACTGTTTGCATACTTAACGTGCATTTCAGGTAAATATTATTTTTCTTTTTTCTCGTAGATATCGTTAAGCATCTCGATTTTGGTGTCGCTGACTGTGTTCTTCCTGTTGCTGGCTGAAATAATACCGCCGACATCGCTCGCTATACCTTTGTTAGGAAAATATTTGCTGTTCACGATGATCTTGGTCTCTTTGAGTGTTTGGATGACCGTTTGTGTCCTCAACGTGCACTTTAGGTGAGTAATGAAAGTATGGATAGCTTCCCTTCTCACTGTCCAATCCTTCTTCTTCATCTGTTTAGCACCTTTCGCTTTGTTAGTTGGCTCCACACGGAAACGATGTATATTACAGAAATACATAAATATATAATGAGTGTGTATGCGGTGTTTTAAAATGCGGCTTACCAATTAGTGTACAACAATAAACTTTATTTTGTAAATGTAGCTTGCCATAAAAATTGTATATTATTGAAAGAAGCAGGATCTGCAAAAACATCATGTTTTGGTAAGTACACGGGTCTTAAATCTAGGTCATAACCAGTATATGAATTAAATCCTACAAGAGTCTAATATGGAAGACAACTAGTATGTTGCTTGGAACGCACTTAAATTTTTGCGCATTAAGGATGCTGTTACCTATAAATCCTTAAATCTTTATTTTGTTTATTTCCCTTCTAGTGTTACATGTCTATCTGATAACGACGGTGTTTATATCAGAGACATGCAACACTATTCTATTATTCGTACCTTCTCATTTCCAAAACAATTATACCATTTCAGTTTGACATCTTGTATACTAATTTTGGTTTGACTTAAAATAATTTGTGGTAAATTCTTAAGTTATGTGGTTTTATGCTCATGTATCATATCCGTTATACAAAGCAGCAAAGTACAGTGTACTTTTCCTTTGAATAGTGCATCCATGTGTATATCTAGTCTACATCCGGGTATACAAGTACGCAGAAGATCAGAACATCCGAAATTTCACCTGAACCCTTGTGGTTCAGATAGAATCTATATTACATCTACTTCTAACGATTATAACTTTTTGAAAATTTCCCTATAAATTGTAGTAACATCAGATTGATAAGAAGCTAAAATGTGGATCATGATAGCGGCCGAAGTTGATTACGAAACATCTGAAAGTGAGTCCATTGACTATGGGGTTATTAGATGCATTTTAATGAGTCGTTAAACGCACCCAACTGAGTTTAATATTCAAGGGCAAGGCGTACTGGTTCAACACTTTACAAATACAGCATACTTCGCCGGCTCACATGCACATCCTGGGGAGCCTCAGCCCCGGTCCTACGAATTACAGACTTACATGTTTGCCGTTCAACTCGACAGTACGCATGCCCGAAAGGCTATCTCGAGAGGAATCCCTTCTGCCGAACCTGTCTCGTTCTCCCTACATACATGATCTCTTTCACGTGTATGCAGGGAGAAACGGGAGAATACGAAGTTCGGTATTATCAATTTTGAAATTGTTTCTAAAATTTATTATATTGAATTTCGCATTTATCCTCCATCTGCCTCCTAAACAGAACTGATTTTCAGTAGTAAAAAACAAGAGAATGGGAAATTAAACGGCCAAGTCTACTAGACTTAGCCGTTTAATTTGTCTTGTTTTAAATTCCTTGTTTTAAAAATATTATATATACATTTATCATACTAATATTATAAAGGCGAAAGTTGTGCGTGTGTATGTTTGTTACTTCTTCACGTATAAACTGCTGGAGCGATATTAATAAAATTTGGAATGGAGTTAGCTTAACATATTATCCTGGATTAACACATAGGCTATAATTTGTATAGTATAACGCGGGTATAACCGCGGGGCACAGCTAGTTTTCAATAATTTGAAATTGGATTTTTATACCTTGTGTGTGCATAAGTTTTAAGACGAAATAAAAGTTGCGTAACTTTTTTAATAAATAACTTATATGACTAAAATTTTCAGAATATTTTAAGTAGATACTAAAAAGAATAAAATATAATTATTATTCAAAATGAACATTACTGTTTTTAATACAGGCCCTTATACGATTTGGCCATCAATGACGGCACGAATATTTTCAAGCGGAATTCGCTTTGCTTCTCGAACAAGGGCTCGCTTCAGTGACTCTAAGTTTGAGTGGGACTTTCGACAGGCTCTGAGCTTTAAGTCAGTCCATAAAGAATAATCCTGCGGGTTGAGGTCGGGGTTGTAGGAGGGCTATTCGTTCGCCGCGATGAAGGCCGGCACATTTTCCTTCAACCAAGCATGAGCGATTTTTGCCTTATTTATTTTTTTTTTTTAATTTTCATTCACAAAAATGGCAAAGGCATTCTCTGCCAGTCAACCTTGGGGTGATGCAGAGAAAAACATGGTAGGTGCACTATTAGGACAGTGAGAAAAAAAATTAAAATCTAAGGATATATAGAATACACAAATACCTATATTATAATAAACTAATAAATATTATATATAAATATATATACATATACATATAAATTATAATAATAGTTATTACAACAACAATGCTACTGTGAGGATTCAGCCAATGCTTTTTTAGCAAAATGCTCTCGAATTTTCTTTTTGAAGGAGTAACGACTTTTAGCCATTCTGATTTCTGGGGGAAGAGCGTTCCAAAGGAGAATGGACTGTATCTGGAAAGAAGAGTGAATGAAGTCAGAGCGGTGGGGGGGACATTGTAGGAGACGGTTATGAGAAGAACGAAGATTTTTGTTGTCGATAGTATAAAGATAATTAAATTCAGAAGTTAGATATGAAGGAGAAGAAGGAGAGTCAAGTAAAGAGTACAGTGTGGTGAGAGCTCGTAACGTTCTCCGTTGGAGTATTGGTAACCACTTCAACTTTACTTGATAAGAAGAAATATGATCGAATTTACGCAGATTGAAAATGAACCGAATGCAGTTATTCAAAAGTCGGTCGAGTTTATTGAGGTGATCTGCATTCAGGTCGAAGTAGCACACATCACCATAGTCAATTTTGGGGAAGATTAAGGACTGCACGAGCAAAACTTTGGTATCAGATGGTAGGTAGTTTTTTAGCCTGTAGAGACTGCTCAAGATAAGCGTAACACTCTGGCTGACAGCAGCCATTTGATTCGTCCAGCTAAAAGTCCTATCAATGTGTAAACCAAGATCCTTTACGCTTTGACTGAAAGAGATAGGGGATTGATCAAATACAACCCGTGGTAATTGGTCGATATCTAGTCTACAAATCATGCGGGAGCTTCCTATAATGATAGCTTGGCATTTGTCAGGATCGACTGTAAGACCAAACCTATTAGACCAGTTCTTGATCAGATCCAAATCCCTATTAAGGTTAAAAATCGCTTCCGGCAGAGTATCAATGCATGCTTGAGCATAAAGCTGTAGGTTATCGGCATAAAGATGATACGCACTCAGAAGATCATGGGTTAAAAGGTTTATAAAGACAGAAAATAAAAGAGGAGAAAGTATACCGCCTTGAGGAACGCCTGTATTGAGGTTTCTCCAACTTGATGAAGTCTCACTGAACCTTACACATTGTTGACGTTCTCGAAGATATGAGAAGAACCATTCCAGTGCTTCGTCTGAGATCATAAGATGGGAAAGGACGGATAACAGGATATCCGGTATTAAAAACATTCGAAAAGTCCACCAAAACCATAACTGTGAGTTTGGTGTCTTCCATGCCCTTCCTAATATCGCCAGTCACTTTAAGGAGTGCAGTGGTAGTACTGTGGCCTGGTCTGAATCCAGATTGTAGCGTACTGATCAAACTATTAGTAAGAACAAAACTAGAAAGCAGTTTATGGACACAGGATTCCAGTATTTTGGAGAGAAAGGGAAGGATGGAAATTGGACGGTAATGCGTGGGAAGTGACGGATTTGAGACTTTAAGAAGGGGATGGACAAGAGCTTTGCGCCCTAACAACGGGAATGAACCAGATTCAAGTGAATGGTTGATAATATGGGAAATCGCGGGAAGAAGTTGGTCCAAGATAGTTGTAATCATACGTCGGCTGATGTTATCGCAACCAACCGCGTTGGATTTGATGGCAAGGATAATCTTTTTGATCTCTTCTGAATCTACTAGAGAAAAGAAAAATAGATTTATATTAGGAGGTGCTAGACCATTAACAAAGGAAATAGTTTGAGATTTGGTCAGATGATCAATGGATGAAGTAGTGGAGAAATGATTATTGAGATCATCTAATCCGACAGAGGGAGGAAGGTCCACATGGGATGGGCCTTATGGGATGGCGCCGAGTCTTGCTGGAAATCTTTGTGAAATAATGTATGTAACAGGCGTTTCACAACAGGTTCTATACTGGCACTTTGATAATTTTTGGCAAACAAGGCATCAAGGTGAAAACTTTGATGATTTTTTTAACGGTTCACTAAACTGGACAATACACACAATAATCTCAATTAATTTTACGCAAAAACTGAACATTAGTGTTTGACCTTCTCGAAGAGAACACAACATTTTGCAGAATAAGCAACATTTTGCATAGGTGTAATTAGGTGTAATTACAATCATAGACTAGATATAACAAACTATTAAATTACATAATCGCAATACATACAAATTAAAACGAATGATCTAAAACTATTTACTACATAATCACTTACACAAATTGTATTGATTTTTTTACTTTAAATGACAATAGAGTTTTAATGAACGAGCAGATGAATCAAAAATATCAACTTCATTGCTTAAATTATTATAGGCAGAACACATACGGTACAACGGTGAGTGCTGACTGTAAATGTAAATGCGACAAAGGGGCAGGTTAAAAGTAGTTGCGGCTATTGTGATTGCCGCTACTCGGACGCGGAACAGCTAAATTTAATTTTCTAAGTAGAAAGGGACCATCTAGTTTCCCATTAATTAACTTATGTAGATAGAGGACGTCTGCTATGTTTCGTCTACGTTTAAGTGTAATTAATAAAATACGCAAGCCTGGACTCATAGGACCTTAGATCTCGACAACGATTATGTGCATATGGCAGATGATATAAGAACTGTTTTTAAAGTTTTTCTAGTCGGGAAATGTGTGTTGCGTTAGACGTTAGATCTTACATAACAGTGGTAAAGAAGAATCGGAATTTAGTAGTATTTAAAGAATTTTGTTTGGCGTGTGAAAAATCCAGCTAAGCGTGCTCATTTACACGTAATATTGTTTATATATTCCCGGAAGTTTAACTTTGTATCTACCACAACACCCAGATCTCTTATGCTCGAGACGTCAGTGATTTGAATGTTGGAAATTAAATAGGTGGCAGGTATGGGATCCCGTTTACGAGAAAATTTAATATAAACACATTTCAAATGATTAATAATCATTCTATTTAAAGAACACCAATTGTTTATTGTGTTGATATCCTTTTGAAGGGAGATTATATCATTAAGACTTGAGATAGTTCGCTAAAGCTTTAGATCATCCGCGAACATTTGGTATCCAGTTGGTATGGTAGAACATAAGCCATTAATAATAAAAAATAGACTAAGAAAAATAAGGGTCCTAAGTGCGAGCGCTGGGGCACACCAGATGGAAATATTCTAGTTACAAATTTATATCCTCGAATTTTTGCGAGCTGTGATCTATTCAAAAGGTAGGATTCACACCATCTAAGTAAAGAGCCACAGATTCCTGCATCAGCCAGCTTTTGCACCAGAATGCTGTGGTCAACCACATCAAAGGTCTTTGAAAAATCAGCGTAGATAGCATGTACTTCCATTATGGCTTCTAATGCTTCGTAAATATTTGTGAGATACCCCATAAGGTTCGTATTAGTTGATTTTCCTGGTAAGAACCCATGCTGGTGAATATTGAAAATAGACTTAAGATGAAAATAAAGTCTTATCTGAATGAGTTTCTCAAATACCTTCCCTATCGCAGATAAGATCGAGATAGTCATGTAATTTGAAACATCACTTTGATCTCCCTTTTTGTGTATTGGAATAATATACGCGAGCTTCCATTGGGATGGAAAAGTGCCGCAAGAGATAAAAATGTTGAATATATGAAAAAGTGGTTCCATTCAATTCAAAAGCTGCCTTGTCAGAAATGAAGCGGAGTGACACCTTCATACGAAACTTCGCACCATACCATCATACTAGCCGGATCATGAGTACGCGAGACATTCCGTGCTGAAGTTTTTTTTTACTTTAGCTTTAGCTGGGACATCCGTGCTACTTTTGGCTTTCACTTTAGTGTTTAGTCGGTTGCTTTTCTTCAACAGTTAAGACTTTCTCATTGGTGAAGAGTATCTTCCTCGCATAGTGTCTCCTCAGCAGTATTGGAGTTTTAATGAACGAGCAGATGAATCAAAAATATCAACTTCATTGCTTAAGTTATTATAGGCATAACACATACGGTACAACGGTGAGTGCTGACTGTAAATGTAAATGCGATAAAGGGGCAGGTTAAAGTAGTTGCGGCTATTGTGATTGCCGCTACTCGGACGCGGAACAGCTAAATTTAATTTTCTAAGTAGAAAGGGACCATCTAGTTTCCCATTAATTAACTTATGTAGATAGAGGACGTCTGCTATGTTTCGTCTACGTTTAAGTGTAATTAATAAAATACGCAAGCCTGGACTCATAGAACCTTAGATCTCGACAACGATTATGTGCATATGGCAGATGATATAAGAACTGTTTTTTAAGTTTTTCTAGTCGGGAAATATTATTATTATTATTAAACTCTTTATTGTACACCAAAATATTAATAAGAACAATACACATTAGAGAGAACAGTACAATTGGCGGTCTTATCACTAAAATGTGATCTCTTCCAGACAACCTACTTAGAAAACAGGAGAAAGGATACAGTCACGGGTAGTTGCCGGTGTACAGAGTGTTTAAATAAGGTACCTACTCTTGGGTACATACTAAAAATAAATAAATAATAAAAATAAAATACATTCTAATATGCATCCTACTACGTACATTAAAATATTTATAAGCAATATACTAGATATATACTAATATCATAAACTACATATAATCATACTACATATCATCTACATGTAATAGGAGTCATCAATAACATTGAAGATGCTATTACTGATAAACCGGTATTGACAAATAATGATTCTTTAAAAGTTTTTAAACTCGCGCAATGATTTTGCTTGACGTATGGTAATTGGCAGCTCATTCCAGAGACGGACACTTTGTACAGAAAAAGATTTGTCGAGAAAAGTGGTGGAATGAGCTGGCATTTTTAATTTTAAATTTTCGGAAGATCTTAAGCACTTCAAATGTGATTCGTGGAGAAATGAAAATCGGTTTTTGAGGTAAGACGGAGTAGACGGAAGAAATAGTATACTGTACAAGAATGATAGAATATGAGTATTCCGACGAAGGCGTATAGGTAACCACTTGAGCTTATTTCGAAATTCTGAAACGTGATCATATTTGCGCAAACCAAATATGAATCTAATGCAAACATTTTGGAGTCGCTCAAGTTTATCAAGCTGGTTTTCGGTGAGATCAAGATAGCTGACATTTGCATAATCTAGTATTGGGAGGAGCAGAGATTGGGAAAGCGTGATTTTGGTGGCAATTGGCAAGAAGTTACGTAGTCTCCTTAATGAGCCAACTGATGCGTATAATTTGCGACTAATATTCTGCAGCTGTACATTCCAGGTTAGACAGTTATCAAATAGGACGCCTAAATTTTTAACACTATCGCTCAACTGCAGAATACTGCCATTAAAATGGAGTTGAGGAAGTTGATTCCAAGGTACTTTTGCAATCATACGTGAGCTGCCAATCAAAATAACCTGGGTTTTTTGAGGGTTAACCTTAAGCCCGTGAGCACAGCTCCACTTATTAATTCTGTCCAAGTCAGTGTTAAGAGTGTTAATAGCCTCAGGCAGTCTTTCAATTGGAGCTTGATAATAAATTTGTAAGTCATCCGCATAAAGGTGGTAGGAAGAAAGAAGTTGGTTTGAGATAGAATTTATAAAAATTGCAAAAAGTAATGGAGATAAAACGCCACCCTGAGGCACACCTGCAGTAGTGCTACACCAAGAAGACAGTGTGTCATCTATGCGTATACACTGCCGGCGCCCAGACAGGTAACTACGAAGCCAGTCAACAACCGTTGGAGATACATTAAGAGAGCGTAATATTCCGAGAAGAATATCAAAATCGACCATATTAAACGCGTTACTGAAATCTAAGAGCGAAAGTACCGTTAGATTCCCTTGTTCCATGCCAGTTCTAATGTCCTCCGTAATATGAACCAGAGCTGTAGTGGTACTGTGTCCGGGCCGAAACCCAGACTGGAAAGGATTGAGGAGATTGTTTTTGTTGAGGAAACTACTAATCTGTTTATGGATGAGGCGTTCTAGGACTTTTGACAGGAAAGGTAGAATTGAAATGGGTCGAAAATCAGAGAAGGCCGAAGGATTGGACTTTTTGGGGAGGGGGATGATGTAAGCGTCTTTCCAAGCCGATGGAAATACACCAAGGATAACAGAGGAATTGAGGATGTGGCATATGGCAGGAAGGATTTCCTCAAGGATGGGAAGGATCATATTACGGGTGACATTATCAACACCAACTGCATTTGATGCTATGGAAAGAACACTCTTCTTAACGTCACAAGCAGAAAATTGACTAAAACTCAAAGGAGAATAACTGGGAGTAGGAATAGATGAAAGATGGTTCAAAGTACTAATCTTGGTTGCCCTGTCGAAATTGGGTGAAACAGTAAAGTGTCTATTTAAAGAATTAATGTCTAAATTTATTGGACTAAAATCGTTACGAGTTTTTCCAACTCCCAATGTTTGTAGAAATTTCCAAATATGTGTTGCGTTAGACGTTAGATCTTACATAACAGTTGTAAAGAAGAATCGGAATTTCGTAGTATTTAAAGAATTTTGTTTGGCGTGTGAAAAATCCAGCTAAGCGTGCTCATTTACACGTAATATTGTTTATATGTTCCCGGAAGTTTAACTTTGTATCTACCACAACACCCAGATCTCTTATGCTCGAGACGTCAGTGATTTGAATGTTGGAAATTAAATAGGTGGCAGGTATGGGATCCCGTTTACGAGAAAATTTAATATAAACACATTTCAAATGATTAATAATCATTCCATTTAAAGAACACCAATTGTTTATTGTGTTGATATCCTTTTGAAGGGAGATTATATCATTAAGACTTGAGATAGTTCGGTAAAGCTTTAGATCATCCGCGAACATTTGGTATACAGTTGGAATGGTAGAACATAAGCCATTAATAATAAAAAATAGACTAAGAAAAATAAGGGTCCTAAGTGCGAGCGCTGGGGCACACCAGATGGAAATATTCTAGTTACAAATTTATATCCTCGAATTTTTGCGAGCTGTGATCTATTCAAAAGGTAGGATTCACACCATCTAAGTAAAGAGCCACAGATTCCTGCATCAGCCAGCTTTTGCACCAGAATGCTGTGGTCAACCACATCAAAGGTCTTTGAAAAATCAGCGTAGATAGCATGTACTTCCATTATGGCTTCTAATGCTTCGTAAATATTTGTGACATACCCCATAAGGTTCGTATTAGTTGATTTTCCTGGTAAGAACCCATGCTGGTGAATATTGAAAATAGACTTAAGATGAAAATAAAGTCTTATCTGAATGAGTTTCTCAAATACCTTCCCTATCGCAGATAAGATCGAGATAGTCATGTAATTTGAAACATCACTTTGATCTCCCTTTTTGTGTATTGGAATAATATACGCGAGCTTCCATTGGGATGGAAAAGTGCCGCAAGAGATAAAAATGTTGAATATATGAAAAAGTGGTTCCATTCAATTCAAAAGCTGCCTTGTCAGAAATGAAGCGGAGTGACACCTTCATACGAAACTTCGCACCATACCATCATACTAGCCGGATCATGAGTACGCGAGACATTCCGTGCTGAAGTTTTTTTTTACTTTAGCTTTAGCTGGGACATCCGTGCTACTTTTGGCTTTCACTTTAGTGTTTAGTCGGTTGCTTTTCTTCAACAGTTAAGACTTTCTCATTGGTGAAGAGTATCTTCCTCGCATCGTGTCTCCTCAGCAGTATTGGACAACGATCGCGTCGCAATTTGCGAAGCCGATCGTTGAAAAAAATGAACTTTCCTACGATGTACGCCGGCTTTAAGATCATATTTCAGTATTCTGTTGAATGAACGCGCGAAATATTGGATACATGGGTTTCGGCGAATCGCTCTCGGATGATTTTGATGTTCGCAGGCGCCTCACAAAGCGTGGCTGACCACTCCTTTGGCGATCTTGCAAAGAACTTATCTCCTCAGATCGTTTTATAGTGTATCTATTACACTATAAAACGATGAAGTTACAGCTCACACAAAAAGTATTCACCTCACGGAAAATCTCCATTGGTTTTTTTCAATCAATCAATATATTTATTTGCATGAATATGGTAATGTATAAATACAGATCTTAAAAGTAAATTATGTGAACATCATATTCTGCCGATATCAGGCGTACAAATTAAAATAATATAACAAAATCAAAATACTAATCAAAACTATACAAATCAAGAAGAAGAGAGAGGAATCATCAATAACAAAATAACCAGTATAACACAAAATTGCAGGTCCTAGGTACTATATCATTAGCAGGAATTACACCTTATTTCCCACCTTAAATAGCGAAATCACGGTCGCACATAATTTTTTGGTTCTCTCTATCTCTAGAAAATTGAAAGAAATGAATATGAAAATCGAAGAAATTAAAAAGTAAACATTCGTAATACAAAATTAAAAAAAGAAATAGATAAGAGCCAGTATTATTTTATTTAATTTTTGAGTACAAAGTTTGTCTCAAAACTTATAAACACACGAGGTAGATTTGAAGGTCCTTCAAAAACCGTTTTATGCCTAAAAATCGTATCAAGTATCCATCCATCCGTCGTCGATGATAATAGTAATAGATATATAGCCATAAGTATGGCTAATTTTTTTTTTCGTAAATGACGATCTCGGAAATTCGGCGACCAGTAAACGCATTGGTATTACAACTAAGGAGATATTAGATTATTTGTATACACTAAATTTACGAAGAAACTTAAATAGTGGGTTCACCACGTTTTTTTAACCAACGAAATAAGAAATACGTTATAAATATATTTATTTACTAATTTAAAAACTATATGCATTGTTTGTAGCCGATAGTACATAGGCGGACTTAATGCCAAAGGCATTGTCTACTGGGTGATGCAGATAAACTATAGAATGTGCACTATAAATTTGGATAGAGAGAAAAGCAAGCTTAGAAGATACAAAATAAATGACAAAAAAAGGACGAATAAAAAGCTTCACATACCGTAAAGTACATACATACATATTATAAATACTGTACATGAATAACTATACACTACAATAGAAATATATATACTATAAATATACTTATAAACATTATAGTGCAGATGATTCTGCCTTTATGTAACTGAGAAAGTTCATACGGGTTTTTTTAAACGTGAATTCGGATGTATTGTATACGCCTTTTCTGCATTGTATGAGAATCGATTTTAAACATTCTCTTTCGATTCCCTATCGAATTTTTATTCCAATGCCGCGGCAAAAGGACCCATATATGTACATTATGTTCAATTCAGCCGTTACTATGAAAAGCTAAAATCGTTTGTATGTTTATTAAACAGTAGTAATATAAAACCCTATCATATTTTATTTTCACAATCCTCATTCAAAATAGTCACCTATTCTATACCACATAACATTATTCCAAAAGTGTCCAAAAATACCATCTCTGAAATACGGCGACCAGTAAACGCATTGCTAAATAAAGGAGAATTCAACATAAATCTTCGCCTCATTGTGATACTGCCAACTCGATAACTAGCGTATAGTGTGTGATATATGGTGTACACTCTAGAATGTTCTTTATTGAATTCGGAATGAGAATTTAGTGTCAACGCTATAAATTTGGATGGTTATCAGGTTTCAAAGAATGAGTGCGATGTAAAATGACTGCTGCTTTTTTTAAAGTTGTTCTTCTTTGTCGAATGGACAGTGGTTAGCATGGTGTCAGAGAAATTCAAGCCGTCCAGTAAAACTCTGACATGGCTCTGCATAAGGACAATAACCGAGACCAACAGGTTAATAATAATAATAACTTTATTGGTATTAACAAGCTTAGGTTTTAAAACAATATTTGTGATTGAATCCTCCTTTTAGGCAGAAAGTACCTGTATTAGGAGAGTTCGCTCTTCCATAGCAAGACGTGTTATACTATAGCAAACCGTGTAATTTTTTTACAGCTAAAACTACTAAAATTAACTTAAATATGTGTATGAGTGTGTGTAACTGTCTGTGAGTATATGAATGAGAGTGTAGCCTGTAGATGTGACTGGGTGTATGTGAGTGTGATGGTGTGTATGTGAGTGAGTATGCAAGTGGGCGGGTGTGTATTTGTATGTGTCAAGGTTTCAGAAGTGTTTCGGTTTTTATTTCATTATGATTTTTTTACTGTCATAGTAATTTTTGGGATAAATGTAGGTTAATGTGTCCTCTTAGGTACGGAAACGCTAACAGATTAATACACTATGGCGGTTTTATCATATCCCCTTTATTTGGATAACACAATTATATTGATGATCTATCAATATGTAGGTGAATCTAAATCCTACTAATATTATAAAGCCGAAAGTTTGTAAGTATGGATGGATGGATGTTTGTTACTCTTTCACGTAAAAACTACTGAATGGATTTTAATTAAACTTTACAATAATATAGCTTATACAACAGAATAACACATTGGCAACAATTTATAAAGATATTTTATGAATTGTCCAAAATATGACGATAAGTGTCAAGTAAGTAGGAATAAATCTACGATCTGCGAACTATTCCGGCGTGCACTGCCAGAACCGCTAGAGGTATACATATCCTACTAATATTATGAAGGCGAAAGTTTGTGAGTATAGATGTATGGATGTACGTTTGTTACTCTTTTACGCCAAAACTACTTAAATGCGGTTTCACCCGCATTTAAGTAGTTTTGGCACCCGCCGGGCATAGTTAGTAAAGAATAATATAATTGGTATTATTTTAAACTTCAGTATTTATTATTATATTGTGGTCGGAAATAAACTACTATTTAGTATCGTTATACCCTGACCTCCCCATTTGCTTAAAGCTAAGTTGTATTTCGAAATTAATAACAAAAAAATTGCTCTTTTTAAAGTATTAACAAAAGGATCTCGTCCACGGCGTTACGGCTCCAGAGACAAACCTCCTTATAGTGCAATCCGTGTCCAAAAGCACCGATTTCTGAATCTGGCATCAGCCTCAACGTAAAAGTTAAATGTTTTATTTAAAGTAGGATAATTAACATTTACTGATGATGAATCACTTCAACTGTGCGACCAGCTCTATTCACACCTTTCGTTTTCGTCATCTAAATGTTTTAATGCGGTACATATAAATGCTCAAAGCATTCACGCTCATTACCCTGACCTTCTGTCATCTTTTGACTCTGACCTCATTCATGCTATTCTTGTTTCTGAAACATTTCTTAAACCTGCATGCATTTTCTATACCTGGCTATAAGCTAGTGCGCAATGATAGAACTGGAAAGGAGTGTGGTGGAGTGGCTATCTATTTACGCATGGATTTGAAGTATAAGGTGGTCGACAAGTCTCCAAGTGATTATTCAAAATTTGCCGAAAATCTTTTTATCGAAATTGCCGTTAATCATTCGAAAATGCTTTTGGGGGTGTATTATAGTCCATCATGCCATATCGACTACTTCTCTTCTTTAGAATCTAAACTGGAAAATCTTGCGCCCCAATATGATAACATAATAATCCTTGGAGACTTTAACACCTGTTTACTTAAGGATGATGCACGGAGTCGTAAGCTTCTTTCTCTGATTTCTTCGGTCAACATGCACATTCTACCACTGGAAGCTACACATCATGCTCCTCACAGTTCTCCTTCTCTTTTAGATTTAATAATTGTATCCGACCTATCTAAAGTATCTTCTCATGGCCAGTTGCCGGCATCCTTTTCCTATCATGATCTTGTATATCTATCATACAAAATTCGCTGCCCTCGATGTAAGTCTCAATATCTCTTCATACGCAGCTTCAAAAACATTGTCCTGGACCGTTTGAGGGAGGATGCGGGCAGTATTGACTGGTCTCCTGTTTACAACTATAACGACTTGGACACAAAAGTTGCCATATTTACTGAGTTCATTTTAAATCTATATAATTGCCATGCTCCGATTAAAAAAGTGAGGGTTAAACATGTACCTGCACCATGGCTCTCCGATGAAATAAAAAAACTTATGTCTAAGCGTGACAAGGCCAAAAGACGGTATAGAAAGGTTGCTTCTAATGAAAATTGGGACGTCTATAAAAAGCTCCGAAATCGCTGCAGTCGTATGTGTTGAGATGCTAAAAGACGCCACATACATAACTCTATTAATAATCTTAGCACTACAAAAGTATGGCAATTTCTAAAATCACTTGGTGTTGGCAAAAGTGAAAATGGCAGTGTTACAGCTGTCGATCTCAATGCCCTCAATACTCACTTTTCACAGCCACCAGTCGCATTGAGTGCCACCACCAAATCTTCAACTCTTAGATACCTCTCTAACCTTTCAATGCCAGATTGTACTTCTTTCTCTTTTACAGCAGTTACTGAAAGAGATATCAAAAATTCCTTCCGATCAATATCCACCAAAGCTGTAGGAGTTGACGGGCTCCAGCTACAAATGATCTCCCTTATCCTAGAGGAACTTGCTCCTATAATAACTCACCTTATTAACTTCTCCTTGGAGACAAGTTCCTTCCCTTCTATTTGGAAAAAAGCCCTTATCCTACCGCTTCCTAAATCAGCCAATCCTTCTTTCTTATCCCAGTACCGACCAATTTCTATCCTTCCTATCCTATCCAAAGTCCTTGAAAGTATTGTGAACAAGCAACTCTCACGGTATCTCTCTTCCAAAAGCCTGCTGAGCCCTTTCCAATCAGGTTTCCGCCCTGGCCATAGTACTGCTACAGCTCTGGTCAAAATAACAGATGACATCCGTTTGGCCATGGAGCGGAAATCACTAACGGTTATGGTGTTACTGGATTTCGGCAGCGCTTTTAATTCAGTTGACTTTGACATCCTTCTCGGTATCCTATCCTCTCTAAATATCTCGTCTTCAGTAATTGTGTGGTTTGAATCTTATCTTCGAGGGCACTCGCAGTCAGTCCGTCACGACGAGGCTACCTCCGAGTGGTGTAATCTTACTGCAGGTGTTCCTCAAGGTGGCATACTCTCTCCTCTTCTCTTCTCGGTATTTATTAATGCTATTACCAAAATTATATCTTCTAATTACCATCTTTACGCAGACGACTTGCAGCTTTATCGTCACTTTAAAGTGGAGGATTTTAGTTTAGCCATAGCTGCCATCAATAGTGATCTTGGTAACATTAGCGATTGGGCCAAAAGCTTTGGCCTTCTGGTAAACCCATCTAAGTCACAAGCTCTCATTATTGGTGGCCAGTATATGCTTAACACAATAGTAAATATATGTCCACCTCCAGTAATTTACGATGACGTTCCCATTACTTATTCCAAATGTGCCAAAAACCTTGGGATATTTATTGACTGCACCTTATCATGGTCCGAACACGTTGCAGAAGTAAGCAGGAGAGTATACTGTTCATTTCAGTCCCTAAAACGGCTTCAGAAGTTCTTGCCTTTTCGCACTAAAATTTACCTTGCTCAATCACTTCTACTTCCTCTTCTGGACTATGCCGATGTCTGTTTCCTGGATGCAAATGAAGAACTTCTCAACAAGCTCGAACGTCTCCAGAATTTATGTATACGATTCATTTACGGCCTCCGAAAGTATGACCACGTGTCCGAGTTTTCGGTCGCAGTTGAATTTGCTACCTATTCGGAGACGTCGAGATTGTCATATTCTATCATTCCTCTATTCTATCCTTCATAACCCCAATGCTCCCACATATCTCCGTGAACGCTTTGAGTATTTAGTCCCGCGAGAAAAAATCTGTCGTTCAACCACTTCACTTCTACTTCGAATGTCTTCTCACTCCTCAAGCCGGTATGACGGATCATTTACTGTTCAAGCAGTGCATTTGTGGAATACCCTTCCACATTCGATTCGCGCTACAACATCTCTTGACGTGTTTAAGAGAAAAACAAAAGAACACTTCTTTCAATTAACTAAGCAGGCAGGCAGTTAATATTTATGTATATATTATATGTTTAATATATATGTTATATAATTAGGTATGTAGTTACGTAAGTAACTTAGTACGTAGTATTAGTAAGCAGGTTTATGTATATATTTATTTACCACTGGTAAATTCTGTTTTTGGATTATTTTAAGTCAAATTGTTGTGCACTGTTTCTAACCCATCTCATATAAGCTCTCACTCTGACAAAGGTTTGCTGGAAGAGAACTCATAGTTGAGTTAAGCTCGACTGTGTACATGCTAGCTCTAATGACTTATGTGAATATGTATTTCTGTGTGCAATAAAGAATAAATAAATAAACGTTTATTATCCTACTTTTGCGAGAATTGCATAACAATTTTATGAGTTTTAGGAAAATAATTGACGAAAAGGTCAAGCGCCGTTGAAGGTCACTTATAAATATAAAATAAATCTATTTTAAAAACCAGACACGGAATTCAAGACAGAGACAGCGGAGACTAAGTAATAGGGTTTCGTTAGTACCTGTTGGGTTTAGAAACCTAAAAACAACTTATTGCTACATTGCATGCATTGGTGAGCAATCATAAAAAAAAAGCGTTTGCTGCTTCATCATCATAATATGAGCCGAAAGACGCCCACTTACTGCTGTACAACAGCCTCCCCCAAATAAATTTTCTGCTTACAGTTATGCTTTTAAGTTAGATTTGAAGTCTGTATATTGTTTTTTTAAAAATACCTAATATTTTGGACTCCACCGTTCTACGGTCTAACCATTAGGCTACCTCGCTCTCTCTGTATCTTATATATGTTTTCATTTCATTGCTTCTAGGGAGTGTGTATACCAACCAGAACAAAAGCAATACAAAGAGAATGCATGTAAAACAGCTCCACACCCGTACTAATAAAAATTAATCGACTGTGGTCGTTCTCTCACAAATGGTACGTAGTGACGTGCCAAACTGTGATGGCTTGGAATCGGGTCGAGTAAAGTATATGAACGTGTAGTTGATAATTTATATAGATTTTTAACTCGACATTTTAGACAAGTATGGTGACTAGTAAAAACTTAAAGGTTAGCGGTAAATATCTTGTTAAAAATGCTAGCAGTTCATACAAGTTTGGCAAGGGAGGTATTTCGTCATCGCAGCTCTCATTAAGCTATGGGTACGAGACAGTTTGGACTACGTCTTCTACCCAACTTAAGACGATTCTTGATTTCTTATAAAATAAAGAAGTTTTATATTCGTATAAAGATGTTTTCTGCGAGTCCTACCTTCAGATCCTCCGTTATGCTGTTATGCAGGTTAAAAGAGAGTATGCAATACATATTACACGTATTTACAGTCTTATTAATGTCTGTCTAATGCTGTCAGTGGCATTTACTTACACTTTGACTTATAAGTTTAAATATATAATTTTCAGTTCGTTCTTCACGATAATTTTGATTTTATAATTTTGATTTTGTACATAGATTTTAATCTTGTCATGCTAGATACTAAAAACGCAAGGTATCTCACACTATTACTTGCAGATTGGAGCCGCACTGAGTTTAAAAAAAAAATCTTTATATTATAATGTTAACTCTACATATATTGCCCCGTATTTAAAACCAGTGGATGAAGATCAGATGGCTTGTAATTTGGGTCCAAAAATTTTTTTTTTGAACGTTTTATAGTTTATGTCGTACATTTATTTTAATCTCGACATGCTAGATAGTAAAAACGCAAGATAGCTCACAGTAATTGTTCTCGTAGTTTGGATCCGCACTCAGTTTAATAATTAACTACTATGTTTCTTTATACTATGATGTTAACTCTATATTGCTTCGTTCTTAAAACCAGTGGGATGGTGATATGAGATGACTGTGAATGTCTTATTTCGAAGTATGAGCATTTTCGAATGTTTCCATGAACAAAACGAATGGAACTCTGTTGATCCCAAACTAAGCAGAGCTTTTTTTTGGATAAGGCAGGGGGAATGCCTACGCATGCCACCTGCAAAAAGTGTCTGCGGGTGGGTATGTCGGACTCGCACCGACTAAACCTAACGTGCCGTGGACTTCTCTTGGCGCCTGATGGGGGGAGCCCCGGAAACGCGCGTGTGCTGCTCCGGTGTTCCCCTTTTGCGCCAGGTCCCAGATGGTTGGGACGTGTACCCTGGGAAGGCTCTGGATTACCCTCCCCTATTGCCAACACCTGCCAGTCCGACACAGCGACTGCGCCAAACTAAGCAGAGCTTGTACTATAGAAACTAGATAACTGATATATTACATATAGAACTTTTGTAAATACATACTATAGGTATATTTTTTAACATTAAACTGTGTCGTTGACTTGCTGCAAAATCCCTCTTGAGTCACTAGTTATTATAGGAACATTAAATAGGATAGTTACTTTACAGCTTTCAGCGGTATTTCGCTATAAATATCCCGTTTTCGTTGTTATTTTGTCATTATGAAAGCATTGTTGGTATGATTTACTGCGTGACGTATGATAGCCTCCCTATTATCTCTTTCATAATAGCTCTGGATGGAATAAAGTGGAGACGAGATAATAACGCGTCAATGTTCGGTAATCTTTAAGCGATTAAAGCGCGGTATTGTGGAGAGTCGAGTCGCTTTATGAGGTATTAATTAGGCGATGTAACTCGATTATGAGTATACTACGTACATATAAAAGATACTAAACGTGTAGTTAGTAATTTATATAGATTTTTACCTCGACATGCTGGGCAACTATGTTGAACTAATGATAACCTTCTAGGTTAGTGGTAAAAGTCTTGTTAAAAAAATGTTAGATGGATCATACAAGTTGGGGATGAGAGGTTTTTGCTATCGCAGCTCTCATTAGGCTATGGCTGTGAGACAGTTCAAACTTCATCTCGTAACCAACTTGGACGATTTATGATTTCCTATAAAATAAAGAAGTTTAGATCCTCCGTTATACAGGATAAAAAAGAGTACGTATGCAATGCAAAATAAATTTGATTCACAGGTTTAATTATTTGATGTTTAGTTATAATGTGTATGTATTTAGAAATATATATGTAAATATGTTTATCAGTTGTCGGTTGCCATAGTATATAGGCTTTGCCTAGTTTGGGGCCAGATGACAGTGTGTTAATTGTCCCAAGATATTTATTCATTTAATTAAAGGATATCCACTTTTTATTCCTTAATTCATTTTAGGCGGAATCGGTATTTTATTTTACCGCGCAGTTCCTAGCAGCTACGAAGAGAAACTTAAAGAGTCTATACAGTTTCTAAAAGAAAATATATTAGTATTATTGAAAATATGTACGTTAGCATAGGAAATTAGTGCTTCTCCGGATAATAGAGGAAAACCTGGGCTTGAACCGTCTAGCATAATAAAGTGGAAGCTACTATCTAATATACTTAGCTTTAATAGCTATTAGATGCTTCTATTACAAGATCCGTGAGTTTAATATAGAGGTAATTCAATTTTATAGGTTGCTTTGTGCACCCTCATGTCAGAAACCGTCCATAGTAGAAGTTTGAACCCCAAAGGGTGCGCTCTTCAGCGCGGGTATTTTGATTTTAGTTCGTCTGTATTGTCCGATGAAGCAGTGAAAAGGTCCTGGTCTGTTGGACTTCTGCCAAATCAATATGCGAGCTTGGGGATAGTGAGTGCACTTAAGTACTATAAGTCCTTCGAATTTGGCTTGGCCTGCCGTACCTTGGGCCTGGAATTCTATTATTGCATTAATATTACTAATGCTAATTGTATATACAAAGCGTAGCTAATGTTGTTAACACTAACCCCATTAACACTGCATCCAACACGCATACTGCTGAGACCGACTATGAGTTCATCAGCACAAAGGTTGAAGAGTTTTGGTGACGTCAAGCCTCCCTGCCTCACCCCACATTCCAACCAATATATCCACCAACCTATGGTTCAGAGAGAATTCCGTCTCATCTAACATAATTGGTTTGATTTCTAATGCTAATGCTAATTGTATATACAATTAACATTAGTAATATTAATGCAATAATAGAATTCCAGGCCCAAGGTACGACAGGCCAAGCCAAATTCGAAGGACTTATAGTACTTAAGTGCACTCACTATCCCCAAGCTCGCATATTGATTTGGCAGAAGTCCTTAATCAATCTATTGCAGGCAACCAAGGAGTTGGATGAACCAAAATTTATATGGGGAAAGGAAGGGATTGAAGAAGGTGGACAGAGTAATAAAATGAGTGAACAAAATTAAACATAATTTTGTTAACTACCTGATAAATCTCTTTACCTACAGAAATATACAACATGTGACTTAATTAACGCACATCCTGAAAATAGTTTGTTCAGAATCGTTTACTGAATCGATTTATATCATTTTAAATATAGGTAATATTTTATTCCAAAATAATTAAATCTACGGAAATTATTATCATATTAACCCTGTACAGTCAAAACAAATTGAAATCGACCGTAAGTCAAAGTAATAAGACTTTAAAATCGCAGTTTTAATTGTATTCATACAAATTCCATCATTCAATACAAAATAAAGAAAAATAAACTTTATTCCAAGAAACTAATTTAGTAAATAACAATGTATTTACATGTTAAATTAAAAATTCAGTGTATGTATTATGATTACAACATAATATTCTAATTGGGGTGTTTGAGGGTGGGCTTTAATTATGTTACATGTTGTATATTGCCGCTATGATTCTATTCTGGGCTTATAGCACTTAGCTTAATTTAATAACTAGGAAAATCTAATGATTCCTATACAGGTTCTTAAGTTTCATTTCTGAGTCATATAAAATGTTTCTTAAGTGGAAATTACTACTAGGAATTAAAATTATCAGTAAATCACCCTCCCAATATTTTTCAAAAATCATAAGTTAATAATATTTTAAAAGTACTGCTTAGTTAGTTTTGTTCACCTAGTCGCTTGTTCTCTAAATGCTCTGAAATAAAAACTTACAGTCATAAATAATAAACATAGCTATAATTTTAATTTATTTCACTAAAATTTATTCAACTTTGCAACATGCATAAATAGTACACAGAGGGAAAGCACGTAAAAAGCTCCTGATTTCAGATTAACCACACAACGATGCTAAACACTTCTTATTTTAAGTTCGAGGATAAAGAAAATAACTCCTTTACCGCTTCTGTGGTTTAATTTATATGTGATATAGAAACGTTTTCTTTTCAAGCTAAAATTTGTCCTTTGAGTTTTATATCAGCAATTAATAGCATACTATAAATTGTTTCAGAAATCTTATAGGTATATAATAACCGCACGGGAATCGTTTAACCGTACGGGAATCGTTTGTTTTATAGATCTAGTCTCTGCTTAATAAATGCTGTGACATAAAAACTAACTGTAATAAATATAATATACATACCTTTAATTTTATTTGTCACTAATATTTTCATAACGTCACATGCATAAAAGTACACAGAAGGAAAGCACGTAACATGCTCTTGATTTTTAAGCAACCACACAGCTGAATATGCGTATACGCAAACGTCTCATTTTAAGAGTAAACATTTACAAACAAGTTGTGGTCAGTATAATCTCAAAATGAAAGCGGATGGGAAACATTTTTGTTCCGAAGTATTTGAATATAAATACAATATTGGATCGATTAATTAATTATTTTCTGAATGAAATCAAAATATCATTATTTATTCAATTTGGAAGATTAAGGTCTGAGTATTCGCATATTTGAGTGGTATAAAGATCTAGGAATGGACGCAATGTTTGCACATGAGGCGCAGTGGGTAAAGTAGTCAAAGTCAAAGTCAAGTCAAAGTAACTTTATTCTGTAAAAATTTTACATTTATGTGGAATCGTCATATTTTTTTTACCCTACCGTGCAGTGCATGACTTGGCAGCTACTGAGAAACACTGCCAGAAAACTCAGTAGGAATCCTTTTTTAAAATAAAATATACTTAAGATTAATTACAATCATGTGTGTTGACTCAGAACAACTCCATCCCAAGCACTTTTATCATATGAAATTATAATATAAATTTTGTAATATGCCCTGCTACACAATTTGGCTTTAATAATTCTTTTAAACTTATTCGTAGACAATTCTCTAATATCATTGGGAACTTTGTTATAAAATATTATACATTACCCCATAAAAGAGTTACTTATTTTGTGGAGACTGGTAGTATGCAATATGCGATTATTCTTATATCTAGTATTTACATTATGTGTATCGCTCCTTTTACAGAAGGAATCGATATTGTTATGCACATATAGTAAGTTTTCATATATATACTGAGATGGTACAGTTAGAATGTTGACCGCTTTGAATTTTTCTCTTAGAGACACTCTCGGGCTAAGATTATAGATAGCTCTTACAGCTCTTTTTTGCAATATAAATATGGTGTTAATGTCAGCAGAGCTACCCCAGAGAAGAATTCCATAGGACATTACACTATGAAAATAACTGAAATAAACCATTCTAGCTGTGTCAACATCAGTCAGCCGTCTAATAGTTTTCACTGCATATGCTGCAGAACTTAATTTACCGGACAGTTTTTCTATTTGTGGGCTCCATTGTAGCTTTGAGTCAATAGTGATACCAAAGAACACAGTTGATTCAACAGGGTCCAACCTAGCTCCATTAAGTTGTACATTGGTTGTCGCCTGTTTCACATTCGGTGTAGTGAATTTAATGACTTTAGTTTTCTACTTTCGCTACGCTAAACCCTTGAATAGTTTTAATTGTGGGTGACCGTGGATTTCATATTTCTCAAGTTCCCCGAAATCCAGGGATATATATCCCTCTTGCGGGCATTGTCTATTTTTAAATGTAATTCACAGATATCCGTACAAATTAAGAGGCGACTTTACGGCTCTCCCTCGGAGCTGTTAACTTTGTTATAAATAAAATTACCCTATATGCTTAGCATAACGATTGATATATAAAAAGTTAATTTAAATTCACCTTAAATACCATAAATTAAACAAACAGCTAACGTAATAACACAAACAGGTCGCCATCAACCCACACCATGTCACCCTGGATGAAGAAGCTGTTCCTCCAGCTGATGCCGAAGCTCCTCATGATGAGAAGAGCCAAGTACTCGCTGCCGGACTATGACGACACCTTCGTTTCGAATGGATACACCAATGAGTTTGAAATGAGGTGAGTCGTAATCAAAGAGCTCCTCATGATGAGAAGAGCCAAGTACTCGCTGCCGGACTATGACGACACCTTCGTTTCGAATGGATACACCAATGAGTTTGAAATGAGGTGAGTTGTAATCTAAAGACAATACCCCATGCCATAGACAGATATAATCTATATATATAAAAATCAATGCCACTTTTCGTTGTAATGTTATAACTAGCCAGTATACTATAGTAGTCTTTGGTTATAACTCAACAACGCCTTTACCGATTTGGCTAATTTTGGTCTTGAATTATTTGTGGAAGTCCAGGGAAGGTTTGTACGTAGAGAAAATTAAAAAAAAGTCTTGAAAAAGTGTAAAATCAACATCTTTCTTTACTCCCATATACAAACAATTTGTACTAATTCTTAAAAGCGTAGCGAAGCACGTACCGGGCCGCTAGTATATTATACATAACTCAGCCAACAGTTAAAATTAGACGAGACCAAAACTGTAACACTGGTAAACATTTTCACCATATAGTCATACATGTACCCAACATTACGTGGCCATCGGTTGATATTGTTTAATTGATAGTTCTAGAGAAACAACGTCGATGTTTCTTTGCTACAACTTCAATCCAAATTTAAAAAAGTAGCTTATGTTATTTTTGTTGTGTCCGTTCGGATAGTATAGACATAACAACATTTAGAAAATTGCACCGAAGTTGGCCTTAACTTGTTGAATAGGGACACACATTCGGGGATTCGGAATAGAAGTTTCACTGGGGATTAAAATTGCATTTTGTATGACAATTGAAAACGTCCAATACAGTGGTTGGACATATAGGGTTACCGTCAAACGTTAATTGAATAAAAACGCGGTGAATGATCAACCTATCAACATATACTATGGAAATTTCATGAGTACCAACCTAACAGTTCGTGATGTATTAAAGGTACGAGAAAATATAATTTAAACACAAAATATATAGTAATAAAATACGTGCTTTGTGGCATATAATATCGCCACTAGAGATGTAAAATGACTGAATATGACTAGTCACAATTGTCATAAATAAACCTTAAATGACCGGTCATTTACTGTCAAATTCACTCAATTTGACTCAAATATTATTCTCTATTCTCGACTACCACCCAATTATTTATTTATTTAGGTACCCAGTTTATATGCAAGTTTAAATGAAGCAACGTTTTATTTTCTATTATATCCTGAGAAGCGATGCGACGTTGCCATTCTGTCTTCAATGCACGTATGATTAGAAATGTAAAATAATTAACACTATATAATAATACTATAAGTCATAAAAACCACTTTTTTGTTTCAATTTAGAAGTTGTAGACTTTTATTAACGACAAAAACTTAAAAGGTACTAAAAAATTACTACAATCAAATTGACTGAAAATGACCATTTTGACTGTTAATGACGATTTTTGACCAATTTGACCGTAAATGACGGTCAGTCTAATTCAGTCACTTTAGTCATTTTCAACACTAATCGCCACCCCATATCATTCCGTGAGGGGCGTAGAAGTCGTACCGCGGGACTATCTATCAGAGAACGGGCAGAAACGTATCTCTGTGTACTACCATGATACTGCAATCGCCAACTCGTCTGCCAAGCGTGGCGATTATGGCATATCCCATAATCGCAATGGACACAACTCCATTGTGGCAATCTTTTGGGGAGGCTTTTGTCCAGAATTGGACGTCATTTGGCTGGCAATATGACAATAAAATAGAACTTTATGGCACTGTTTATCTCAGTACTTTGCTGTAATGCAACGACAAATAAATAGCCGTTCAACAGTATCGGTTTAATCGGTCCGTGTAAGGCATGCAGCTTTGTGCGGTCAAATTGTCGATACGATAGTATTTCGTTGAGGCAGATTGATTTGGAATCGCTTCTATATAGCCGTATTTGTACTTTGAAGTGGCTGGATGTATTTGAATGGAATGAATTTACAGTATTTAAATGTAACTAGTACAAAATGTTGGTATTTTGCTGCGTTGTGTGCAAGTTGAATTAAAATTCTGTAAATTTATTGCGTTTAAGGGAATATGAAGTTTTGTTTTTGTTAGTGGTTAGTGGCCCTGAGAGCTAAGCCAGATTTCGTGGCTTTAATTCCCACCCGAGACAAATCTTTGTGTGAAGACCACGATTATTTGTTCTGTGTCCAAGTGTAATTTTTCTATCTGATTGCCGTAGTAAAAAGGCTTTGCCTAGATAGGTACAGTCAAGTCTATTATTTTCGATAGGTTATGCTTTCGGAATGATCCCATATATATATGTAGTTTTTATAAAATCGTTTCTAGTTCTCGAAGGGTTCAAAATGTAATCATAAAATTATGATTACATTTTGAACCTAATTACTATTTGTAAATAAAAATAGTAATTAGTTTAATAGTTTTAATAAAAAAATTAGTTACTTGAATATCACCTACGGATTTTGACATTATGCATGATATTATTCAAATAATCTCAAAACTTTTTTTCACGCAGCCGGGACAGTCTGACGGATGCTTTCGGTGATTCTAAGGACAATGGAGATTATCGCAAATCACCGGCACCAGAAGACGATATGCTCGCTGGCAGTGCACATCAGAGACCATCAGGTAGATATTTAATAATTAAAATAAAATCTGTACATATAAAAATTATAACCTTGAATATATAAACCATAAATATTAAAATTTGGTGGTAGAATTACTCTTTTAAATGTTGTGATGCAACCATCAAAATGTTTACTGAAAAGTAAATATAGACAATGGAGATTATCGCAAATCACCGGCACCAGAAGACGATATGCTCGCTGGCAGTGCACATCAGAGACCATCAGGTAGATATTTAATAATTAAAATAAAATCTGTACATATAAAAATTATAACCTTGAATATATAAACCATAAATATTAAAATTTGGTGGTAGAATTACTCTTTTAAATGTTGTGATGCAACCATCAAAATGTTTACTGAAAAGTAAATATTTTGACGGTTGCATCTCAACTTTTATTCTGAATAAAAGTGTCAATTAAAAAAGAAATTGATATGAATTAAGAAGTTAAGAGCAGAAATGGCCCAACTAACTAGCCAACGTACAATACTTAGAATAAGCTTGTTGCACATGCTACTCGTCTACATAAAGCCGTAACTCTTTTATAGGACACTGCGTACGCTTCTATAACAATTGGCCAAGTGACATCAGACTTATACTAATTTCAGATTATGTCTGCGATTTCGAATGAGATTGAATAACTTTAAGTCAAGACAAATAAAAACAAAACTTGAATAAAATTTTAAGATTCTTAGGCTTATAATAAAAAGACTTCTACTGAGCTATTTTGTCATTATATCTTTGCTCTTGCTATATTAGGTAGAGTTAAAAATTATTATAAATATTTTAAAAGATTAAAATTTATTTTTCTAAAATAAATATATCAAAAAATTGTAACAATATCTCTTTGTAACAAGTAATATAGTATATTTCTGTTGAGCTTCGCCAACTGTTTCGAGCTTTTCAGGAGATCATCTTCAGGGGATGCTCTTCGCGTTTTTTACAACAAGTTACACAAACATAAATGTTACTCGTATATAACTCATACATCATTTCTGTTCTAAGTTTCATTTCATAAAGTGGTTTATTAATTAACGTCACCTTTCCATAAACTTAATTTTCAGTATAATTTGTGTTTTCTTTCTAATGATGATCTAAACTAAAAAAGGGGAAATCAAAAAATCAAATCGTCCACTATCATGAGTTGGGGTGTCATATTTTTACTTTTATTTGCAACAGTAAAAATATTATGTGTCGCAACAGACAACACTGAAACCCCGTACGGATTTAAAAAAGTAATTTAAAGGTCACACTGGGTAGTGCCCACCGAACCTAGCTTAACTGTTAAATCATCTAACCTTCATAGACAGGACACGGAGCTTCAATTCTAGGTGGACGATTACCTTTATGATTTCCCATTTTTGAGTTTAATATTCAATGTTTTTCACATTTCTTTTTTTACGCATTTTTCAGATAGTTTGACTTCTTTTGCGTCTACAGGTAAATACACAGCGTGACACAATAACTATCCTATGTTTCCTATATGTAACCTTCCGATTCACACAAGTGCATAGCATATGATCATATCCATAGTAAGTATAATGCTCAAATAGTTAGGTTTCATAAATATATATTTAAGAAAGAAAATCGATACAGTTTTCTTGGAACTATTATGCCCGTGTTTCTCATCATTATGGCTGCCTATGCGCTACACGAATCTACCATATCATTTTCTATTATGACTATAGCTATAAACTTAAGGTTTAAGCTATTGTGAGACTGTGCTAGAAGGTTCGAGTATATTATGTAATGCATGAGCTAATACATCAACACACCTAAGCTGAAACCGAATACATTCCTTGTATCTTAAAACCTATGTTACGTCCAACTCTTTATAAGTCCGTCTTACTCTTAATAAGTCCTTAAAAATATGGTATCGAATATACATTATCTCACCTAAGCTGAAACAGAATCCAAACCTCTCATCTTAAACCTGCTTATGTTGCGTATAAGTTTTTCTTTAGTCGTAAAAATGTCTTAAAATGTGGTCTAAAATATGAATAAAAATGTATCCGTATCGTATACGTAAACGTATCTGTTATCCAGTTTACACCCTATGACAATCTGACCGTTTTTCATGTGAAGTTTAAAAATTTCCCTTCCCACTCTTTGCTGTGTGATATTGCCTGAAACCCATCATTAGAACATTTAGAATTAATTAATCTGAGTCAATCGACCACGACCTCGATCGCGGCTATGCCACCATCTTTCTCTTTTACCTTAAATAAATTATTTAATCTTTTTTCATTGGAAAATTCAATTAATAATTCCCACTAAAGATTCACGCTTCGTGTTGCAGAAAATGTGATAAAATACAAAATTGGAAATAACTCATCAATAGATACTCATATTTTTTTAAATTTTTAAACCGAAACTAACTTACTACATTTTTTTAATTCCCCATTAAACCAATGATTATAATTCAGCTTGAATAACATTTATATCTTCAAAAAAACCAACTCGCAAAAATATTCCCAAGAAAATCATAACTCACTCCTCAATCTTCTGAGAAATTGCATAACATACCTTCAAGGTTTTAGTTAAGTAGCGTTTCCTAGGCCTAATTTTTACTTCAGAATTCAGAAAACAAATATTGCATTTGTTCGTAAAACAGTCTTATTCTTATTATGGCTCCAGGTAGACCTGGTGACACTGCACACCGCAATACAACTTTGAAATATCGTGCACGCTACTAAATTTCACAGTCTAACCCTGAAACATAGATAAACTACAGATTATGACAGAACTCGTAAAACAGTCTATCGCCGCGTGGCAACTTTGCAAACGGAAATAAAATACCCTTATTTTTAGCGTTATTCTTTATTTAAAGTTTAAATAAATTATTTGATAAAACGTTAATAAAAATCTAAAACTTTATTTTATCTACCAACATGTGATATATATATAGTTATATACTTATTATATCAATTCTAAACTAACACCCTCAACTAAATCGGGAGTAAAATCATACATAAATAACGGGTTAAGGTCTTTATTAACGTGTATTCTTTACCGCCAATTTGTGCGATGCACAATATTTACGTGAAACCCAGTTTAACAGGAACAAACAGAAAAAATATGAAAACATTCAGATGAATTGACGAACTCCTCCTTTTTAAAGTCAGTTAAAAAGAGGTTGTAATTTGGCTATGATCGTGACCAAGGGTTGACTCGGATTAATAACATCCTATATATATAAACACCTGATAAATTGAGATTGATTATAATACTGACCGGTATAAAATCTATGTTTATATTCCATTGCTGATTATCCCTGTATTGTCTTAAATTTATCCACGTTATATCACGTATTCTGTTTACACACGTAACATTTATGTATTTTCTCCTAGTCACCGAATCTGAGAATATGCTGCCTCGCCACCTGTCCCCTGAAGTGGCCGCCGCGCTGAAGAGTGTGAGGTTTATCGCGCAGCATATCAAGGATGCCGATAAGGACAATGAGGTGAGTCAAACAAGTAATATAACAGCGTTTTTTTTTTAATTTTCTATAGATACAGAACACCAGTGAAGATTTTTATTAACAAAGGCTAATTTATTTCAGCTATGAGTGTATCGGCAATTATGGAGAACATTTGACTTAGATCGTGTAGTTATTTTATTTACGCATAAATCTTTGTAAAGTGTGTTTATATTTTATAGCGACCGCTACGGCATCCCACGGGTAGATATCCGTTTTTAATTGGCACTTTGCACCAAATCTGGATCTCTATCCAGGAGACTTTTGCCCATAAAAGTCTCTCTTCCTCTTCACATTCTCCCTTTGTCCGCGCGTTCTGCTCTCCACTCGCGTTTTGCTCCAGGCACATACATTCTTCATACACCGCTTCTAGAAGTATAAGCAATCTGAAGTAATGAATTTATAGTATCCTTGACCAGGTTATAATGTCATCAGAATATGTTCAAATATTTTTCTTTTAAATGACAAAGCTCATGAACTTTACTCTCCTCTAGTTAACCGGAACCACTAACAAAAATTTATCTTGCGGGATCATTCAACAGTGCTACATTTTGAATATGTCGCGGCGTAAAGACGAATCTTTAAGTTTTATTTTTAGACTTAAAATATACCAATATTATTCCATGAAGTACACTTAATACTCACCACAAAAATTCATGATAGAACTTTGTCACGGTACACTCGAAATACACCCTTAATTCTGTACAGAAAACATGGAGAAATGATCACAGAAGGACAAATAACTGTGCAGATAACTAATAAGAATTAATTTTCCGCCACAATAACGTGGCTACCTAATATATCACCTTCGGAGGGAAGCGAATGAACCACAGAACAAATTAGTACAAGTATCGACACTTTTATTCTCCCATGTCTATTTTTCTCACCGATCCGGCTTCAAAAGAAATGGAACGAGGTAAGAAAATTGAGTATTGAGGAGTTTACCATAGCAAACAAGAAGCTGGTTCACATTTCATATTGTTAGAACTCAAGCACAACTTCTGCGACGGCCCTCCGTAGAGTAGGAGGTTCTTACCTATTTTTGAAATAGCTATGAATTTTTAAAAGTCATTTTGATGGAAATACTTTAATTTGGTTTGAAGCTACTGTCACGTATAAATCCGGAAGCATGGCGATTAAATTAGATTGCCCCCATAGATGGCATACGGACTCATATGGCGATATTGAGGTTAGATAAAATTTAGAATATTGTCTCGGAAGCTTGCATCAGACCTTTGGTTCAAGGAGCTCTTGCTGAGTATGTTGAACATGTGCTTTGGATATCTTCATACGGGATGGTTAAATGATACTTAGCAAATTTCTAACAAATATTAACGAGAACGCTGGGGCAAAGCTGTAGATTATATATTAGGTACTAATTTTATCATGAAACTAACTTAAACAGTCCCTTAGAAATTACATTTCTATGAAAAATTACGCTTGAATAAAAACAACTACTATTATTTTCTTACTAACCAAATACATTATCATACTACAAGTAATAGCTCAATATAACGTGATAAGGCCAAGATCTAAATATATATCGATTTTTACCAACTGGAATTATGCTATTTTGTCACGCACGAGCAATGTTATACAGAATACAATGAATCACATAATTTTATCTTTTTAATTGAGAAAGTTAATAGTATTTACGGTACATGCACATAAGTTAGCTCCATAAGTTATTTCTTTGTGCAAAAACCGTTGTCTCTTCTGTGTATTTTTCTATTCTATGGAATAAATGAATGGTCTTGGGGGAACGAAGTGATGAACGAATGAATGTTTTATTACTCGGTCTGCAGGTGACTCGGTACTAAATAAATGAGTTCTTGGTTTACATTGATGTACCGAATTAATATTTATACATCAAGTTAATAGCATTTGATATATTTCTTTAAAAATATATTTTGTCTAGAAATATGTATATTAGATTTTGAGCACTTTAGGCAGTTTCGTAAAAGGTAGGAAATAGAAATCTAATAATAGAGGGTAAACAGAGTCGGGAACAAAGAATTACTTATATTATGTATCAATATTATCTTTATATTATTATTAAGAGGCGCTCATAGCCAGATGTTCTAACCGGTCCGTAACTAATTGGCGAAGTCAAGCAACTAGGCTCGCGGTCAGTCCATAGATGGGTGACCGCCAAAGTGGCCATTAGGCAACAGTCGTAAAGCCATATCAGACGTCTAATGGGCGGCTTGAACAACTGTGATACTAGGGTATCCACTGCCCATACGATAAGTAAGTAAGTAATTATCATTAACTGAATAGCGTTAATGTTATTTCAGTTTGTGAACATTTTGAAATCTAATATCTCTTGATAGAGTGAATCGATTGTGATAAAACAAAAACTAAGTAATACGTCAAGTTGCGTACCATTTTTACTTATAAAAGTTATATATATTGGTTTCGTTCTTTTACTTGATGAGTGCACAGACAAACAGATAAACAATCCAAAAATGTTGGAAATGGGTTATCCTTTTTTTTTTAAGGCGCCCTCGCATTTGGGCGTATAATCCCTGTGTCGCGGGGTACTTTACAAACATTTAATAGACGGACACAAATTACATCCAGGCTCAGAACAACTCTTTATGAGTCATACCAATAGTTGTCCGGTGCGGGACTCGACCCCGCGACACGAAGCGGCGAGGCGACTGTCTTAGCCGCTGGGCCACACGTGCAGTCAAAGTCCTTTAACAACCGGGATATATTTTTTTAAATTATTCTTGATGTACAAAAATGATTTCTCTACAGATTTGTTATATGTATAGATATAGAATCATCATATCAGCTAGTACGATACTTAAACTACTTAGATACTTAAACACAGTCTTTTCTAGTTACCATAGTCCAAATAATTCATTACATTCCAATATCTACAACTACCATTAACTTGTTTATTCGTTATAAAACGGCATCATATCGGCTAGTACGATACTTAAACTACTTAGATACTTAAACACAGTCTTTTCTAGTTACCATAGTCCAAATAATTCATTACATTCCAATATCTACAACTACCATTAACTTGTTTATTCGTTATAAAACGGCATCATATCGGCTAGTACGATACTTAAACTACTTAGATACTTAAACACAGTCTTTTCTAGTTACCATAGTCCAAATAATTCATTACATTCCAATATCTACAACTACCATTAACTTGTTTATTCGTTAAAAAACGGCATCATATCGGCTAGTACGATACTTAAACTACTTAGATACTTAAACACAGTCTTTTCTAGTTACCATAGTCCAAATAATTCATTACATTCCAATATCTACAACTACCATTAACTTGTTTATTCGTTATAAAACGGCATCATATCGGCTAGTACGATACTTAAACTACTTAGATACTTAAACACAGTCTTTTCTAGTTACCATAGTCCAAATAATTCATTACATTCCAATATCTACAACTACCATTAACTTGTTTATTCGTTAAAAAACGGCATCATATCGGCTAGTACGATACTTAAACTACTTAGATACTTAAACACAGTCTTTTCTAGTTACCATAGTCCAAATAATTCATTACATTCCAATATCTACAACTACCATTAACTTGTTTATTCGTTATAAAACGGCATCATATCGGCTAGTACGATACTTAAACTACTTATATACTTAAACACAGTCTTTTCTAGTTACCATAGTCCAAATAATTCATTACATTCCAATATCTACAACTACCATTAACTTGTTTATTCGTTATAAAACGGCATCATATCGGCTAGTACGATACTTAAACACAGTCTTTTCTAGTTACCATAGTCCAAATAATTCAGTACATTCCAATATCTACAACTACCATTAACTTGTTTATTCGTTATAAAACGGCATCATATCGGCTAGTACGATACTTAAACTACTTATATACTTAAACACAGTCTTTTCTAGTTACCATAGTCCAAATAATTCATTACATTCCAATATCTACAACTACCATTAACTTGTTTATTCGTTATAAAACGGCATCATATCGGCTAGTACGATACTTAAACACAGTCTTTTCTAGTTACCATAGTCCAAATAATTCATTACATTCCAATATCTACAACTACCATTAACTTGTTTATTCGTTATAAAACGGCATCATATCGGCTAGTACGATACTTAAACACAGTCTTTTCTAGTTACCATAGTCCAAATAATTCAGTACATTCCAATATCTACAACTACCATTAACTTGTTTATTCGTTATAAAACGGCAAAACGACGCTAAGAATGTGCCTGAGTGAGTTCACACACTAGATTTAAATACCTTTTCTTAGTAATAATCTCTAGAATTACCTTTTTTAATATAAACACTAATAAAAAAGTAGGGTAAGAGAAATAAATAATAGATAATAATAAATATCTTGTGACAGCTAGAATATATTTCTAAATACATATATCACCATCTCCATCATCATATCAACCGAAAGACGTCCACTGCTGGACAAAGGCCTCCCCCAAAGATCTCCATAATTGCCGCGCTTGCGCTATCCGCATCCAGCGATTTCATATAGTATAGTATAGAATAGTTTTTTTTCAATTAAAGTTAGTTTTGATTAATGTTGCAACAGTTACCTGTAATAATGGGTATCAGTAGAACTGCCACGTCAACACCAACTTTATCTAATTCCCAGTGGCGTTAATTTCCACTAATGCGTACAAAAAGTGAAGGATAATGATCAGTTCTTGCTGACGTGAAGTTAATCGTAGCGTCGTTATGTCCACCTGTATTTATGGGGATTTATTGTAAATAGCTTTTTGTGCACACTTTGACTTCCGTTCTTCGGGGAATAAGTACATGTAGTATATCAGATATCTGGTTTCCATAGTACAAGCTCTGCTTAGTTTGGGATCAGATGGCCGTGTGCGAATAATGCCCTAGGATATTATTATTATTATATTATTAGTTTCATATTGATCTCGCTATATGTTACTTTACCCAGGTATTATGGACAGGGTGAGCTCTGGTTGAGCTAGTCTACTCTCCTTTATATATGTAACAAGCAGGTTAAGTGAGTTACAGGATTATTTTTATTACACACACCAAAAACCTCGCAGGATCGCTAACCCCATAAGCAACAACTTTTGCTTTACTTGTTCGGACATAAAGCAATACATGAAAAAAAAAAGATTATACACGAACGACTGGCAACTAGAGAAATGGGTTAAGTTCAAAGGTGCCATCGCTGCACCCCTTCCCCGCGCCCTCGCAAGAACTTTGTGATGCGTAGAGTTACATAAACATTCAAGCGGGAAATTTAATTAATATTTATTATTGTACGAAAATTAAATTTTACAAATTATCAAAAGGTGTAGAACAATAGTTGTTGCTTATGGTGTTAGCTATTTAGGCCTGCGAGGTTGTTGGTGTTTTAAAGAAAGAAAGAAACAAAGAAAAACATTTATTCAGAATAGATAATGCACAGACAACAAAAATATAAAATAACATAATGACAAATAACATAAAAAACAGACACTAGTTGCCCGTGCAAGCCTGAAATAGCACCATCTCAGCATTAGCTAGAACATTTTATTGTTCTAGCGCTGGTAATTCTGATGGTGCCACAACTTCGCTACATGTTAATTTACCCAGCCATTGTACAGATGCCAGCACATCCAGCTACTCCAGTCTGTCAAATTTATTTTATAGATTTTCAACTTTATCAGATAGGTATAAAGTTCACTTTCTATTGGAGAATTTCGACAGATTGGGTTAGCTTAATCTGCTGGCGTCTGTACTAGTTATAGGCTTCTTACCCAACCAGCTGTTGCTGTCTGCTGTCTAATGTCACTTATAAACTACGCTAGTAATAAGCAGACTGAATATTATTAAATGCCTATCTGTGTCTGTACTAAACTACCCAGACTTTTTAAGTCGTAAAATTTTACGGAGTATGCTTAAATAAAATGTTCTTTGCCTCGTCGACCTCATTGGAGACTTTTTAATACGGTCCTATTAGAACCTTTTGAATAAAACTAGCTATTAAAAAGTAAGTACTTTTCATATAGGAGGGTTCAGAATTCAGTACTGCAGACCAGAACCGTTCCTCAGAAATATAAGGCTTAGACATACTTTTAGCTATTTTGGAACTTGCCTCTGCAATTAATACATTAAAATTCCGTTATAAATTGAATTATAATTTAATTTATTTTTAATTTAATTATTTACTATTGAAAATAAACCAAATATAATTTCGTATGATCAAATATCAGTCACGAGCTAATAGTCTATTTGTACCTAGTATTTAATATATGTAGTCAATTTGTAATACTACAATTATTATTAATGTTCTGACTATTTACAAGTAGTTTTGGAACTGTAACTGAATAAAAATCGTTTTTATTTTATTTTAAGTTTAAGTAGCGTGTCCTGGCCAGGCAGGTAAATCTTATTGTGTACCCCGGAGTCTGAACGTTAGCGGTTTTACTCCGTGCCTTTAACGACAACTTTAGAGACGACATTAAGTTTTGGTTCTGCGTCCGATCTACCATATTATGAGATTAGAAAGTGAATTTAGGTTTGAGCACACACTCATGCAAATAGGTCCTTCATAGTTTGGCTAGTCTACATTGTGATGGACAGCTGAAGTTGAACCGGGTAAAGAAATGATTATAAAAGATGGCAATAAACTCTATACAAAGCTTCATTTATATTGCTAACCGTACATCGTAGTTTAACTTCTCTATCAGTTTATACTAACTATCAATGAATTTAAGCTGTAGCGTCAACATAACTCACTTTACGAGTTAAACATAGTAAACACATGTGAAACTCATCCGTTCCGTTGCAAGTTGCATACATGTCGTATTTATCGACACTAAAACAGGCACTTACTGGTTTACTAGCGCTACAAAACCTACATAAAGATGAAGTTGTATGATAGACTTTGATAAAAAGTCTTAATAGGAACATCGTGAAATATTACTTTGAAATTTAGTTCAAGCACGTTTCATCATCTTCAGCATGGTATCGTCCACTACTGGACATACCTAGGCCTCGCCTAAAAGTTTTCACAACGTTGGATTTGCCGTAGACTAGGATGGATAGGTGGACCAGTTAGGTGGTACTCGTAGCTATAGCACACAGAGGGCGCTGCTGTCGTACTACGATGCTGTCTTGGGTTTCATTTCCAACCATAGACTCTACCGGCTAAGTTCACATAAATTACGCCAAGATACAGAACAATAATCATGCTAATCAGTCATCACCCATATTTGTCCTGGAGATCTACTGGCTAAGTCGCCGAACATCGTTTTCGTGAATGTCGTTCAAATAAATAAAGGTTAAAAATTACTTAATCAATCGTTAAATGGGCTTCCATGACCACATGTGACGTCATAAATGGTCCGGAATCGATTGTCAACGTTGAAGCCGATTTAACGATTGATTAAGTCATTTTTAACCTTTATTTATTTGAACGCCATTCACGAAAACGATGTACGGCGACTTAGCCAGTAGAGCCCCAGGATTTTTTTTATAATATCAACGAATTAATTGTAACAAAATATTTCTGTGCTCTTGGAGTAATCGGCTAAAATTTCTAAATGCCTATGTCATAGATCACTAACCTTGTAGGACCCGTGTGAATACTATACTTTCCAAATAAATATCCTAATAAATTGCACCATTCTATGTAGATAAAGAAGGTTATGTCTCTTTCTAATTGACCAAAAGCTATTTACGGCGTGTCTTTACCATCTATTTACTCTTCGAACATTAAACTACACCCTAAAAAGACGATTAAAAAATATATACTCTGCAGTACAAAATAGCGAACAAATTAACGTTATAGAAAAACGGTTCTTTTCCCGCATTACTTGAACAAATCGGTCCATTGGGAGTCGCGGCCAGATCGCAAGTGCTCTGTTTAAGTGCCGATAATGAGGTAAAAAAATGAGAAAAATCGCCAACTAAGTTGGCAGATGGCAGGTTCTTGTGAATTGAGCAGTTTTATGTTGAAGTATGAAAATAAATAATATGTATCCACTAAGGCCTCTTTTTATTTCATGTTCAGATAAAAATAATTGATAAATAAAAACAAATTTCCACAGATTGCCTATAATGTCTTCCTAGCCACCATCTGCGCGGGTATATTATGGCATATTCAGAGGTACTTTTCATTCCATCAGTCTCATGATCTAATGGGACGCTGACACGAACGGAAAGAGGTCGTTTTTGGAAATTAAATAAATCAAAATTCTGGGGATGGAATTTGTAACCCATGGGGCCAAGGTGAAACTCTGGTAGTGTTCCACCAGAGTTCTGCTATGCTACGTTGCTATAGATGCGTTTAATATCCACCAATCATATTAATCGAGCCATATAGCTTAGCACTTAATGGTTTAATTTTTGAGCGTGTTCGTACTCCGTAGAGCACGTTAGGCTGTCGGTCCCGGTTGCAGTTGTTAATGGCGTGTCGCAAAGCCCAGATTCAAGGAGAGGTTTATTTATAAGAGTTAAATTCTAAGAATATAAATTTTGAAGATTAAATGATTACGAATTTCGACGTTTTTGATTCGATCGCGCAGGGATACTCCGAGCATAGCCCTCTCCATTGCTCTTTGGGTGACCTTGATGAGGCCCATAGTAAGCGACCACGTCTCTGTTCCATAAGTCATCACTGGCAACACACACTTACTAACGAAAACTTTAGACGGCCGATGGGTCAGAAATTTTCTCGAGTGGCGACCACGAACCGGAAGACGCAGCGTGGGCAGGCCCCCTGCAAGGAGGACTGACGATTTTGAGCGGGACGCGGGAAGCCGCTGGATGCGGGCAGCGCAGGACCGGCTATTGTGGAGATCCTAGGGGGAGGCCTTTGTCCAGCAATGGACGTCTTTCAGCTGATATGATGATGATGAAATGATTGAGGCTGATTTAGAGATTCTTTTTAATAAAGAAAAATGTTAGTTTGAATAAATATTGCTGAAACTGCCCCCTTACCACTGCGAATTAAATCCTATAGGATAAGTATGGGCACTGGTAAAGGGGTAAAATATTATTATTTTTTTAAATGGCTGAACCAAAGATCTATTCAGTGACGGTCTTAAGTTAGTGACACCATAACGGCAAACAAGTTGAATTGATCATGTTCAACAAAACGATGCAACTCTGCCACCTTATGGATGAACTGTCTGAAAGATTTCTAATAAATGTAACGCAGACAGATTCCAAAGTGAATTTATTTATTCTTTATTTATTTTCATAATTATCATGCATTTGAGAGACCTCAGCAAAATGTGTGTGATACCTTCTTTTCAATTCGTTTTATGAGTGATATTTTCTCTTTATTGCGTACTACCGGTTACCCATCAGTTAAATCTGTGGTGTAAATGTAAAAGGAGATGAGTCAAAAACGTTGACACATTGAATCGTAAATAAAAAGTGATTAAGAAAGGTTGGTATTATTTATTATTTCTATTAACTCTTTTGATTAAAATGATCATGGTAAACATATAGTAAGTAGGGTGATTAACACTCTTGCAGTACTTGCCTAACCATTTTCAATTTTCATCTTGCTCCCAAAAAGTATATGCGATTATTTTCGCTAGGCAAATAAAATCAACTAGGATAATCTGAAATGGATAGTTTAGCATGTTGTCCATTGTACGCGAAGTTTGAATTTGTTGTACAGACGGCAGCACATCAAGCTACCTCAATCTGTCAAATATCCTCGCTATTCCCCAATTGAAAGTGAACCTTATGCTTATGCGATAAAGTTGAAAATCTATTAAAGAAATTTGACAGATTGGGGTAGCCGGATATCCTGGCGTCTGTAACTAATTACAACTCACCAATTTAAATTACAGTGCAATTATATTTGGTTATTAGATACCTATTTTAATAGTCATGGATGACTGAAGTCTTTATTCAGAAAACGTTACAATAATAATTATACATTCGCGCGCTACTCGTACTTGATTAACTCAAATTCAAACTCATTAACTAACTAAACTTGATAATTCAGGATTACACTATTTTTACAGTATGATAGAGGAGGCAACCCACTAAATATATTTTTTTAATTGAAGTTAGAGTAGACTATAAGTCCTAGGGAGGTCTTTGACTAACAGAGACCATTGACTTGGTTATATTTCCAAAAAAATTTGGTGCCTAAGAAAATTACACGCATGAATACTCAATATAGACCAGGGTCGATAATTTTTTAAACCAAAAAAAATAATAGTAGGATGAAACCCATTAGAAAAGGAAGGGAATATTATAAAAATGAAAGGAAAAATAATTTACGGGCGATCTGAGGTCGGGAAGGGGATGGGGGTGAGTTTTTAAGGGTAAAAAACGGTTTTTATCGATTTCCGGCAAAACTAAAAGTCCTATCGAAAAAAGTCAAATCGCAAAGTTGTAGGTAATAAAAAGATCTAAAACTTTTGTATTTACACTTTTTTCACATAATCTCAAAATTTATGTATAAACTTCAAAAAACCAAGTTTTTGGTTTTTTATTTTTATCTTTTACAATTTTTTTCTTTTTTAACGAAATTTGGTGAAAACTTACCTTTTTATGTCCCAAATACGCTGTAATTGATTTGATTATAAATATTTATTTTTTCACCTTATTTTTTAATTAATATCGAAAAAACACCCTAATTTTTTAATCGAAATGTCACCCGTCAAAATATCAGCTTTTTTCAAAAAGTTGGTATGTTTTCTGTTCGTTGAAATGTCTACTTTCCGATGGTGAAAAAAAAAAATATATTACTATAGTAAATCTTCTCAGAAAATGCAACAAAATAAAAAAATATTTTTGAATTATTATAAAAAAATTTGAGCTATTTATTAAAATTAACACTTTAATTACTCGAAAAACATTAGATTACATGTTACCTTGATAAAAAAAAATGTAAATAAAAATATACTACTATAATTAACAAACAAATAAGTTAATAAAATTAATATTATCTACAATATTTGGAGGAAGTTGTTGTCTATTTATATTTTAAGATAAATTATATACCTGAGTGACCTACGAAAAAAAGTAGCCCAGGTATTTCATGGAGAAGTGGGGAAGAGGCTAGGCGGGTCTGGGTCTTACTACATACATACTAATAATAATCTCCTCAATTTTGCACATACAAATTTAGTTAATCCCATGAAAATACATATATTTCAAAGTACATAAAAATATATTAAAAATCTATAAAAAAATATATAAAATATATATCGTAAATATATTTTTAATAACAAAAGTTTGGCCGATTTTCATATATATTTTATACATTTCAAATATATTTCAGATATATTCAAAGTATATGAAATATACATGAAAATCAGCCAAAAGTTAGTTATTAAAAATATATTTACTATACATATTTTTTATATGTTTATAAATAGATTTCTTCATTTTTCATTTTAAATAGATTTCTTTCATATATTTTTGTTTAAAAATATTGTAATGAATAACGTAATCAGAATAAAGTATCTACATTTAATTGTACGATTTATATTTATATATAATGAGATTTTCTATGACATAAATGTAATTAGCATTAAATAAATCAACTTTTTAATTGAAACAAATTGCAGCAATCACATTTTTAGATGAAATTTTTTATAATAATTAAAAAAAAAATCGAACTCGAGTTTTTTCGATTTTTTGCATTTTCTGAGAAGATTTACTATAGTAACATATATATTTTTTTTCACCATCGGAAAGTAGAGATTTCAACGAACAGAAAACATACCAACTTTTTGAAAAAAGCTGATATTTTGACGGGTGACTTTTCGATAAAAAATTATGGTGTTTTTTCGATATTAATTAAAAAATAAGGTGAAAAATGAATATTTTTAATCAAATAAATTACAGCATATTCGAGACATAAAAAGGTAAGTTTGCACCAAATTTCGTTAATAAAGAAAAAAAATTGTAAAAGATAAAAATAAAAAACCAAAAACTTGGTATTTTGAAGTTTTCGTATAAATTTTGAGGTTATGTGAAAAAAGTGTAAATACAAAAGTTTTAGATCTTTTTATTACCTACAACTTTGCGATTTGACTTTTTTCGATACGACTTTTAGTTTTGCCGGAAATCGAGAAAAACCGTTTTTTACCCTTAAAAACTCACCCCCATCCCCTTCCCGACCTCAAATCGCCCGTAAATTATTTTTCCTTTCATTTTTATAATATTCTCCTCCTTTTCTAATGGGTTTCATCCTACTATTATTTTTTTTCACTTTTTATTATTTTTAAAGGCTTCTACCCTGGTCTAATACTAATAATATATTATTGTACCCGTGCAAAACCGGGGCGAGTCACTAGTAGCATAAAACAGACTCAGAATCCCCCTTAAAGATTAACAAGAAGAACCAAAATTGTCCCCACGCTCCTCACATCATTTGAAATTCATCTCGACGTCTCCGAAACCCTCGAGGCGCAAGTCTATCGTCGGCATAGGCCCCAAAGGACGATGGCAATCGAGAGATCGATAGCAATTTAAACGTGCTGATTTCGTTTCTCGTAACACGTAATGAGGTACGGTAATTAGATTTAGTCCCAATTCCTCTCGTCTCCACAATCGACCGCATCAAAGAAACGCTGCGTTTTGAATTTCGCTAATTGACTTTTATTTCGGAATTGATGAGACTTGGGCAAGATGTATTTTGCCTGCGGGAGATTTAATAAGGACTAAATCTATTGGAAGTTCCTTTATAGGCAAAATGTGGTAATTTTATAATTACTCTCGTATGGACAGTGGTAACCCTAGTGTGAGACTATTTCAACCTGCCATGAGTTGTCTAACAATTACGACCAGCAGCTTAACGTGCCCTCGAGGCGCTCATAGCCAGATGCTCTCACCAGTCCGTAAGTGATTGGCGAGGTTAAGCAACTAATTTCTGAGCGTCTCCGTGCTTTGGAGGGCACGTTAAGTTGTCGGTCCCGGTTGTAGCCATTAGGCAACAGTCGTTAAGCCATGTCAGAGGCCTACTAGGCGGCTTGAACAACTCTGACACCAGGGTAACCACTGCTCATACGATAAGTAAGTAAGTAACGTGCCCTCGACGCACGCGATACAGGAGACGCTCAGAAATTAACTTTACACTTTGACGGTCAACCATCTATGGACTGACTGTCTAAAGGGCCCATGAACTGGCTATGGCTATTCATAGCCATAAAAGGTTAAAAATCAGTAAATCTAATAAACTTTTTTCTGGAATGTGTGTTTAATTACACATTCCAGAAAAAAGTTTATTAGATTTACTGATTTTAACTGGTTAGCCGTGTGGTTTCCGGCCTAGAAGGAACAACAGGGCCACCCCACACCATCCCGTGGGTGTCGTCAAATACACCATGCAGGTAGTTGGGCCATAGCGTCACCTGTGTACTAGCTACAACCTAACTGCGGTCACCAACTAGCATGCCAACAAGTGCGGAGACTTAGACACCGCGCTTATTGGAAAACTCCTCAGAATTGCATCTTGCATCTTTGCATCATTATAGAAAGCTTTGGCGGGGCCTATATCCAGCAATGGACGACACCAGGCTGATGAGGAACTAAGTAAATCGCTAGTGTAGACTACTTTTCACAGCATTCTATACAAAAGAAAAGCACAGGCGTGTCTTTTTCCCGCCAAGAAGACACCGTTCTATCGGACACCTATATTCCGTGATGTGTCTGTACCGATATCCAATCACCTAGACTTTTTTTGTCTCAATTTATCTTGCAACCTGAATTTCGGCCGGTCCATCGAGTCCAAAGCTAAGGTCTCTGCCAAAAAGCTTGGTATACATAATGAGGTTAGACGGTACTTCACGAGGGAACAGCTTTTTAATCTATACAAAGCTCAATTCCGACCCTGCATGGAGTACTGCTCTCATCTTTGGGACGGCTCCGCAAAGTATCAGCTAGACTCTTTGGATTCGATAGACAGACGCGCTCGCAGGATAATCAACGATAGAGACTTAACAAGTAAAAAGCTGCAAAATTTGGATCATCGGCGTTAGGTTGCAAGCTTATCGGTTTTCTGCAGGCTGTTTCATGGAGAATGCGCTCAAGACCTCCAGAACTTATCCCTCCATCTCCCTTTTTTCATCGGACTACAAGGCGTCGGGAGGCTCTCCACCGCTATGTTGTTGACATCCCATTATGCCGTACGAAGCGTTTTGCTTCCTCTTTCATCATACGCACGGCTAAGCTGTGGAACAACCTCCCAAACGACGTGTTTCCAGACTCATATTATATGGGTTTATTCAAGGTTAGAGTGAACAGGCATTTTATGGGTACTATCGACCACATCGTCACTTACCATCAAGTGAGATCGTGGTCAAGCGCAAACCCCTTTTGCATAAAAAAAGCAATACATTAATCCTGCTGATTGCTAGTCAGCAAGAGATCACATTGTTTGGAACTAGTGCCACGCGCTTTACCCAATTCTTGTAAGCCGGAATGAACAGTCCAGGTCCCGCAAGTTTAATCAGAACGGAACAAAGAGCGGTAAAAAAAAGAAGTACCACTTCCGTCCAAAGTAAAGCTGCAGAGAGAACGATTCAACGAATCTAGAGCTTAATTTAACGAGAGAAGCCACGTTACATGTAAATGATAAACCCACCGAGTGTACACTTTGTGATTATTATGCTCCTTTACGTGATATTTCTATTGATTATGCTTTTATTCTACCACTACTGGGCAAGGGCCTCCTATCACAATGAGGGGAGATCTTTGCCATAGCACGCTGGTTTAATGCGAATTGGCTGACTTCACATGCCACCAAGAACATTTTTGGAGAACTCTTAGGCACGCAGGTTTCCTGAAGATCTGTTACTTCACCGTTTGAAGTACGAGATAATTCATTTCTAAAAATCATTTTATCACATCAGAATTTGAAAAGTCAGTGGTGCACGCCATGGGTTTGCACTCGAGTCCATTGACTTCACAGTCCAACGGTCGAACCACCATGCTATTTTGACTCACTAATTGGTGTAAATTAACAGAAAAGTTTTCTACTTATCTCATCTTCATCATCATAACAGCTGCTAGAAGTCCACTTTAGGACAAAAGCCTCCCCCAAAATAATCTTGGGGGATATGCTATAATCGCCACGCTTGGCAGACGGGTTGGCGATCGCAGTATGATGGTCATACTACTCAGAAAGCTGCTGCTTGTGCTCTGGTAGATATTCCCTCCGGTCGACTTCTACGCCTCCCACGGGCCTCCGTCACCACACAGCATATACATTTAATTAGAGTATGTATATAAATATGTTTGCTCCAATCGGTTCGTTTAGTATCCTTGCACGTTCTTAGCTAGAGTTTAGTCTCTTGGGATTGTCTGCGAGAGAATGCGCTGAGATTACTCGAGAAGTTTCAGATGGTTTCAAAGTTACTACTGTTTAATAGTAACTTTGTACTTAGTCAGTTTTAACTATAGCGTCTAATAGTAATGCACACGATTTTAGCCACACAAGATGGACTTCGACATGACGTACTCATGAAGGCCAGGCGGGCTACCAGCTAAGTCGCCGAATATCGTGATAGTGATCAAACAGGCGTGAGCGATGTATGTATATATGTATGAGGGACTTTGAACTTCAAAGTTTCCGGTAGCTTACCTTATCAGATTGTCAAGATCGCGGGTTCTTATCGTTCTCCTTGTATATCGTAACTCTTTGGCTTCAAAGAAGTGTATATTTTTTTGTACATTTTTTTCCAATTGTTTGTGATACTTCCTGTATTGTACTAACTCAGAAATCTTAAATATAGTTCAAATGTCAACTTTACACCAATGATGGCTTATTTTCTGGTTTTATTTCACCAACAAGATATAGTCTTAATAATGAATGTCGTGTTCAATATTGAGTACAAGCTTTGCTTGGTTTGCACTGGATGACGCTGTGTATTATGTTCCGGATATTTATTATGTATTGAAGGACCTGTTGTTACGGGATTAAAAGTCTAGAAGTGAGAGTGAGTGTCCCGAGTCTGGGTGCAAATAATGTATAAAAAAAAAAAAGTCAAAGGTACTTTATTCCGTAAAAATTTTACATTTATGTGGCATCGTCATATTTTTTTTCCCTACCGTGCAGTGCATGACGTGGCAGCTACTTAGAAACACTGCCAGAAAACTCAGTAGGAATCCTTTTTTAAAATAAAATATACATAAGATTAATGACAATCATGTGTGTTGACTCAGAACAACTCAATCCTAAGCACTTTTATCACTTAAATAATCAGAAATTTTGTAATATGCCCTGCTACACAATTTGGCTTTAATAATTCTTTTAAACTTATTCGTAGACAATTCTCTAATATCATTGGGAAGTTTGTTATAGAATCTTATACATTGCCCCATAAAAGAGTTACTTATTTTGTGGAGACGGGTAGTATGCAATATGAGATTATTCTTATATCTAGTATTTACATTATGTGTATCGCTCCTTTTACAGAAGGAATCGATATTTTTATGCACATATAGTAAGTTTTCATATATATACTGAGATGGTACAGTTAGAATGTTGACCTCTTTGAACTTTTCTCTTAGAGACACTCTCGGGCCAAGATTATAGATAGCTCTTACAGCTCTTTTTGCAATATAAATATGGTGTTAATGTCAGCAGAGCTACCCCAGAGAAGAATTCCATAGGACATTACACTATGAAAATAACTGAAATAAACCATTCTAGCTGTGTCAACATCAGTCAGCCGTCTAATAGTTTTCACTGCATATGCTGCAGAACTTAATTTGCCGGACAGTTTTTCTATTTCTGGGCTCCATTGTAGTATAAGTATGTATTTACAAAAGAGATGTATATGTAGTATATCAGTTATCAGGTTTCCATAATACAAGTTTTGCTTAGTATAGGATCTAATGGCCGTGTGTGACTAATGTCACAGGATATTATTATTATTGCATTATCACACTATTATTACAAAGGCGAAAGTTTGTGAGTGTGTATGTTTGTTACTTCTTCACGTCTAAACGGCTGGAACGATTTTAATAAAATTTGGTATGGAGATAGCTCACACCCTGGATTAACACATAGGCTATATATAGGTAATTTATAAAGTTTAATATTATAGGGTAAAACCGCGGGGCACAGCTAGTTATGAATAAAACAGCTGACCTAAAAAAATAAAATCAGTACCAAAATGTACGGGAATTTATGAAATTTTTTAAGTTTATGTAACAGAAACCGCGCTGTAAGTGATCACTAGTTGAGCCGGTGCAATTAACTTGTACGCTCCTTGCTCGGTGCCGTTTAAGGTCTCAGTATTCACTAATCTTAATCGTTATCGACACTCCAATTCCAGTCTAATCCCTAACATTAATCAGCATTGTATGCATGGGGGACGAAAAGTGACACGGCACCCAAGAGACGCCCAAGTTTCTAAAACAATAAAATTAACGAACACGACTTACGTCACGTGCGACATAAGTAAATTAGCGAAGCGATACCGCAACACTGACAAGACACAGTAAATATAACACAGCGAGGAAAGGCGCCCTATGCACTTTGTGCTTATACCCTATATACTTATACACAATACCAGCCAATCACAATGTAAAAACAAAAAACAATGTTAAAAAAAGATATAAAATAAATCGAAAACAAAAAGCAAAAGAAGACGAAAGAAGCAAGCCCGGAGTTTCTTTGTGGCTTTCTTCTCCGGGTCGTCCACCTAGGTAGCTAGAGAAAGCCGCAGGCTAGCTAGGGTAGGATCCTCAGCGGCGAGGATCGCGTTGCCCCCTTAACACGTGATCGGTAATACCATGCAAGTGATCTGACCCCCATTTCGAATTCCATATTTTTACTTCAGCGGCCGCCTGAGATGTGGCCCATAAGGGTGCCCTCAGGTATTAGTCTTTTAAATTAAGCTACTGGTTGAGAGCCTTTTGCGCTAGCCAACTGCTCGTTGTTTTCAATTCTTTAATTTGATATACTATTGCTAAATGTAACAATAATAGCTTAGTAACTTGCTATTTATTATTTATTTAAGAATATTAAAAATACATGTGACGAAACAGACCGCGCGGACGGACTAATTTAAAATATTTTGTTACTTTAATTACTGTTTTTAAACTGTGTTTATGTAATACATTGTGAGCTTGACAAGTACAAGTGTATGTTAATACCCAAGTGCTGAATAAATTTCATTATTTCATTTCATTTCACTTACCGGTCCGTTAGTGAACGGCGAGGTTAACCAAATAGGCTCGCGGTCAGTCCATAGATGGTTGACCACAAAAGTGGTTTAATTTCTGAGCGTCTTCGTGTTTCGGAGAGCACGTTAACCGGTTCAGTGTGGTAAACTAGCAAATATCTTGTGGCTACTCTGAGGAGCCAAGCGCGTGGCAATGTGATGACGCAATGAATTGTCATTTACCACTTCTTTTAAGTTGCCCACTGATATTGAACGTTAACTTACGCCACACGTAAAAGATTTCCATGGCGCCTCTCGGGCGCCATCTGCATTGAATTAGTTAAGCTGTCGGTATCAGTTGTAGTTATTAGACAACAGTCGTTAAGCCATGTCAGAGCCCAACTGGGCAGCTTGTATAATTCTGACACTAGAGTAACCACTGCCACGTGTCATAGTTCGACCAGAAACCTCATTTTTTCATGTCCGTTGTCTCTATGCTTCTTATAATGAAATATTTGTAACTTAAGCATAGTCTCTTCTAGTTGATTCTCTAGGTCCAGTAATAGAAGAATGCATAAGATTTTCAGAAGAAGGTATGAAGGCAATTTTTTGAATACTGTAGTCCGATCAAGAACTGCTGTACTTTCAACTGAGACTGTGTCAAAATATGGTTTTTATATCTCTTGAAGGGTTACGGAGTCCGAAAATTAAATCTTATTACTGGTCACGTCCATAGCCTTATGAATAAAGAAAATGAGATAGTCTCAAAGACATAAATGTGCTATACGCATATTCATTTCAATATCGACAACTACCATCAATTTTTTTATATGTTTCTCCATTAAGGACAAACAATGTACTTTTTTACTACCCGTTCTTTGTACGTAATATAATTCTCACACTGCCACCGTTGTATATATACGAAACAAATGTTTTTGTAAAATCTAACATTTCGTCATAGAAAATAACTCCCAAAAGCTATTGCGGACGATTGCGGGACAAGAATAAGTCAGAACTGGAAGTCACCTATGGTAAAACTAAGCTGATGAGTAAAAGTACCTTGTGTATGGCCAAAATAATATTTAATAAATTACCTGAAAAAATTAAATCGTTAAATCTCGACAATTTGGAAAAATAATTATTTAAAATTTTGATAAGTAAATGTTACTACAAATTAAATGATTATTTGGACGACAATTCTATAATTACTGCCCCAAAGAATTGTAAATCACTCACCGACGTTGACAATTATTGTTTTATTAAACTTTAAAATTAATATGACATGCAATACATATTTTGACATTTTTATATTTAATTTAATTATTGTAACTAATGTGTCTGTAATATTATAAGCTAAAGTATTCATTAATGTTAATTAAATACAGTATTTGTACGCCTCTTGGCATAACATAGAGGATCTGTCTGTCTGTAACATCTCACAACATGTTGTAATTTTACCCATGTTAACAAATAAAGATTCTGATTCTACGTAAGGAATATATAAAGTCTAAACCAATGGCTGTAATTACAGTTAATTCTTATCAATTGTGAACCACGGGAACTCATTCTACTCATTCTATGTTCCTTTTAGCCAAATATGACGCCATTTCTTGTCACGGTCTTAAAGAAGGAACAATTTTTTTTCGTTATAACCAGCAAAATTTTACTACTGCATTAACAAAAACAAACTACTTGAAGAGGAATACTCAATCATTTATTGCTTCCACAATGTATAACAGATGGTATAATAATCTTTTAATTATGTAAAAATTTTGGATCCTGTCGGGCACAGCATAGTAGAAGAGAGGAAGAAGGCTTTTTGTTAGTAATAAAAAGTTTTAGAATTTATGCTATTTGTAAGAATTATTAATTATGCCAAATTTTTATTTAAAAATGTCAGTATTAAAGCGAAAAAAATTATCAGATTAATATTAGAATGTCAAGATCTATAGAATTGTTGTTGTTAAAGTTTATAGTAGTATTATAGGAATTTTATAAGATGATTTGTTAATTTAATATTTTTGAAATAAGATAATAATGGGAATAAGACAATCTCTTGACATAATCACATATGCATGTGATATATTTTAGGAAGTCCTCCGTGTGTTGGTAAGTCCCTAATTTGGAACAGATAATTTCATTTCTTAATACAAACGAATATTAAACATTTTTTTTCAAATTACATACAGACACAGAAAATATAATCGTGCTCATCTTACAAAGATTTGTCCTCGCTGGGACTCGAACCCACGGTTAGCATTCAGGTTTACTAACTATAGACCAATAGATGAATGAAATATAATAAACCAATGTTTGAAATGCAATTGATTTGTGATCATTTAAAGAGAAAAAGAATTTCATTTATTTGACGCAAAAATATCTTTCACGAACAACCCGCCACAGCATCGCACGAGTAGATAGTAGAAAGCTAACTAATTATTTTATACACATAACTATAGTTAGCAACATAACTTCATGGATTTTTTTAGATAATGATGAGTACTATAAATCTGGAAGGCTATCTATTTTATGTATCACCAAAAGTTTTAATTTTAATGTATCGGGTAAAATCGAAGTATATATTTCAATAAGACATCGACGTTAAACTCCGCTGAAATCTTATAAGTTCTGAACTCATAAGTTAGGACACACGTTTTTTTAAACTGTGGGCTGTGTGGTGACGGTGGCGAATATCAGAATATCATCACCCCATCTCATCCCGTGGGGGGCGTAGAAGTTGACCCGAGGGAATATCTACCGCAGGATGGAGCTTCCTTCTCAGTACTATAACCATCTTACTGCGATCGCCAACCCGTCTAACGCCAAGCGTGGCGATTATGGCATATCCACCCAAGATGATTCTTGGGGAAGGTTTTTCCGGCAGTGGACTTTTCACTGCTGTTATAATGATGAGTACTTTAAATCTGGTACGTTATTTTGTATACCATCAACAGTTTTCATTTTAATGTAGGAGGTAAAATGTATGTATATACATGTATGTATATTTCAATAACCGGTATTAGACGGTCACCGTAGCCTAGTTGGTAGTGCTCCTACCTACGAAGCTGGTGGTTTGTTTCTGAGTCATGTAAGTTTTCTATGTATATACGTATTTATCTATCTATATAAGTATGTATATAGTCGCCTAGTACTCATAGTACAAGCTATGCTTAGTTTGGGGTTAGATGATGTGTGACATTGTCCCTAGATATAAAAAAAAAGAAAGAAAGAAGACATCGGTGCTAATCTACGTTGAAATCGTGTAAGCTCTGAACTCATAAGTTAAGACGTAAGTATGTAAGTTTTTAAAAATAAAAAAGTAATAAGTTGATTGTGAAAGTATATTAGTTGAATTAGCCGTCTGTGTAATAACTTTTTATTCGACTTATGTTTGAAGATGGTATACTGTTTTACATTATACTGTGCCGAGTGTCGACATAGCGTCTATCGCCGAATACCGAATTGTTATTCCGAACACGTTTTTACGTCTCGCAGATAACCGCACTTCATTTTTGAAACGGCGATATAAATAGCACCCCAAGGCAGAATAAATTTTAAAAAGCATCTCCTCGGATTACCCTGGCGATCCATTTTTGTTCGAGGATTAATATCACGATCTTTTTATTCGTGTAAATAGATAATATAGCGTACGTTAATAATAATAATAAGTCTTTATTTTCAGACCAAATTAGTGTCCAATTAGTTAGTAACAAATTTCTTATAAACTAGTGTTAGTAATTAGTATTTTTTAAATATGTAACAAATTTACCTTTCATTGCTGCGTCATTCCATGCGAAATGGCGCAGCCATGGAGCTAAGCTCCATGGGCGCAGCAATGATTGACGTAAATACAGTCTAGCCGACTAGCGATCATGCGGAGGATGATAATATAACTATTATAATCAGGAGGAACAATATGCTAAAATTAGAAACAAATCGCAATACAAATTAAGTTTTCTTAACATAATATTGAATTATTATTATTAATTGTTATTTTTTTAAATCTTGATATTCCTGTTGTTTTATTGATTTGTTGTATTGTTTATTATTTGTATAATTTAAATTAAGTTCAGAACCTCGATTGTCACGTTACATGTTCTACAATTTTTTCAAACAGTTTTTGATTGCATCTGGATATTCATTTGAAATTTGGTTGCGACCTACTTTTTCGTAGATTGAATCATGTTACAATGGAATTGATTGGGATTTCCTTCAATAACTAGTTAGTATTCCGAATTTAGAAATGGATGAGCTAGGATTGGAAGCTAATTCGTTCTACAGAATATTTGATTCGCTTACAACGGATGATAATTAAAGCTAACCTGGAAAAGATAAAATTTCTTCGAATTTTGCAACTTTTACATTTAGACTTAAGCACTATTTATATCCAATTCAACACATCTGATTTTAATCGAATATTTCGTCCGTGTGAAAACGGCATAAATTTGGCATTGTATACTGATTTTAAGCAAGGGAAACATGTTAAAAAAATAATACGCAGTACGCTTGGTGGTAGGATCTTAAGGTCACTTAACTAGTTGTTAAAAAAATAGGTGGATGTATGGAGATATTATCACTTGTTAGCTGGCACCTACTTAGTAATTATAAGTATGTATGTGGCGGTATTGTCGTTTATTAGCTAGTACCTACTCGGTAATAATACTATTAACATCATCATATCAGCCGTAAGACGTCCACAGCTGGACAAAGACCTTTCGCAAAGATCAATCAGTAGCATAAAAAAATAATTTATAGAAGCATCATTTAAGAATTCTCGAACAGAGTAATAACAATTATTTTGCAATAAGGTGGTGAGTCTCTTTTTAAAATCTCCTAAAGGTTGAACCTTCATACAATTAGGTATTTTATTAAAAATAACAGGAGCCATTCCCATAACACATTTTATAAACAAAGCTGTTTTACAGTTACCTTCATACAATAAGTTTCGGTACTGTGACCTCATAGAGACTGTACGATATCGAGCTTCTTTAAAAGATTTAAATAGTTGAGGATTGGTTATGACAAATATTGCCATTCCTAAAATATAAATACATGGTAATGTTAACAATTTATGTTCTCTGAAAAGTGGAGTCTAAGTGGAGGAGTCTAAGTGTGGCTAACTTCTTTTATTCGTTAAAACATTCATGAATCGAACCTTGAACCTAGTTATCTACGGTTGGACACGCTAACTCTTAACCGATGAAGTATTCAATAAAGTTAGTAGATAGTTTGTAAAGCAGAGGGTCCCTGAAGAGACGCAAGATCGATACTTCTGGGGCTAAAGTTAGTACAGCGTGTTTAGACTTAACAGTGTAGGAGTTAGCAAGAACTATGTAGTTAGTAAATAACGTTCAATTTGTTAAACTATTGCAAGCAACTTCAGTCTTGTTAAGGTGAGTTAAACTGATACATTGGGGATTTTTATAAGTAACAAATTTCTTAAGCATTCTATACAAAATTAATAATTTATTTTTATTCTTAACTAATACGTATAAAATACTAATACTAATACGACGTATAAGCTTTTAATTAAGTATTTATTTAGGTTAATGTATATGATACTTACAGTAAACGAGTATGTATATGATCAGACATAATGAATTATTACTAGAAAAATACATTTTTAAATGATATTAAATTCATGCAAAATATTCTAAAATGGGTCCTAATTAAACAAAAAATTTACAGTACCATCTAAATTACTAAGTCAGTCACATTTAACAATCGTCTGAATGATACTATCTTAGCTAGTTAGTTATCTTCTATGTTAGCCAATAAAATCATTGAGGTATATTATCTAGTGACAAATAAATGTATTTGTATTTATTATAAAATGACATATTATGTCATCTGAAAAATTCACTAAACTCAAAAAAAAAACCGGCCAAGTGCGAGTCGGACTCGCGCACGAAGGGTTCCGTACCATTATCTATAAAAACGAACATAAAATTCACGCTTGTTGTATGGGAGCCCCTTAAATATTTATGTTATTTTGTCTTTTAGTTTATCTGTTTTTATAGTGCCAACAGAAATACATCGGTTCATGAGATACAGCCAGGTTACAGACGGACAGACAGACAGTCAGACAGCGAAATCTTAGTAATAGGGTCCCATTTTACACTTTGGGTACGGAACTAATACCTGAAGGGCACCCTTATGGCGTTCGGGCCACAGCTCAGGGGAAATCACCGCTGAAATAAAAAGACACGCAAAACCAACTCTTACTAATCGACAAATATTACAAACGCGAAAGTTAGTAAGTATGGATGGACATATCTTTGTTACTCTTTCACGTAAAAACAACTGAATGGATTTTAAAGAAACTTTACAATATACTTTATAGCTTATACATCAGAATAACACATAGGCTATAATTTATAAAGATATTGTGTCAATTGTCCAAAATATGACGATAAGTGTCAAGTTACTAGGAAAAATCTACCATCTGCGAGCTATTCCGGCGTGCACTGCCAAAACCGCTAGAGGTACACATTCTACTAATATTATAAATGCGAAAGTTTGTGAGTATAGATGTATGTGAAGTTACTCTTTTACGCCAAAACTACTGAACGAATTTTGATGAAACTTTGTAGTAATATAGCTTATACATCCGAATAACATATAGGCTATAATTTATAAAGTTTAACGCGGGTGAAACCGCGGGACATAGCTAGTAATAATACATCTATATTAAGGTAAACAAGGAACCATTTAATTTGTCAAACTATTGCGTGCTACTTCAGAGTCGTTGTATTGAATTAAACTGATACGTTGTGGATCTTTGATTGAATTTGTGATTGCACGGGTGCCGCTGTGGTTAAAGTTAGTCGTCGCGACACTACCTACAGCACTTGTTTGGGACATATTTGTACATCGATGGCGACAAAACACGTAGCACTATAATTATTATAACTTACATTGAAGTCCGAGGCAGTTCACAATGAGGCATTTATACTATGCTAGAGATTACACTTGATTGACCTCCGTCCCGTCAGAGACTATTTATACATATAATAAAATCGTAGGAAAGTCAAAACTGTACTTTGAATATTTTTTAAAAGGATTCTTGGGGCGTGATCTACAATCGATATCGAAGCCAAAAATATAGTTTTTAGAATTTTTGTCTGTTTGTCTGTTTATCTGTATGTATGTCCGGGTAAACTCAAAAAGTACTGCATGGATTTACTTCAAATTTTGCATGAATATTACTAAGAGGTCGAGTCAACATATGGGCTACATATTATCACGCTATCACCAATATTGGCGCCAATTGTACTATAATAATTTGTATGTTGTCGCTTTGTATTATTTCTTAAGGTGTACAATAAAGAGTTTATCTATCTATCTATCTACATAGATTTTGCTTCACGTATTAATATTATAATTTATCTGTTAAGAAAAATTACACCCACTGGGTTGTAAATGCCAATATCAGGTTTTAGGTTGGCCCGTCCCGGGATTTGTACCCAGGATCTAAAAATCTGTTTACCGATCGATGAAAATCGTTCACAAACAACGACGACATCGCGTAATATATGTACATACAAAAAATAACATAGTATACGAATATGAATACTAATTGATAACTTCTTTCTTTTAAAGTCGGTTATAAAGTGATAAAACCATTTCGGAAACAAACAACGCACATTATAGTGGATTAATCTGAAACTTTATAATTCTTCGTGACACTCGAACAACCTTCGCCGCTCTATCGCGGCGCCATTTTATCCAGCTGTCCGCAACGGCTATTATATGGTTTATCCGAAAAGGCGTAAAAACCCTTTATTCACTTTGTTTGCGATCTGTACCCTATATTAATGGTAGAGCCCTTATCTAAACGTACCGGCCCTGAATGCGAAGTAGGATGAAATATGTAATGTTGAAGTGTTTCTACGTTTTTTTTGGTGTTCAAATGTTTAGGGGTCGTGTTTCACGGTTTGGGGTACAAATAAATTGATATCCGATGTTTTATAGATGTGAAATTTATTGGTATTGGAATTACGTGGTATTATAACCTTTGGAAACCATTCATTTTATTTTAAGGTCCAATATTCACGGTGTTGCCATCTCACTACCGCATTTTATTGTTTAATATATTTTTTTCTAGTGTTTTCCCATTTTCATTGGGGCTTGGCCCCCAGTCTTACCCCATAGAAAACTAGTAACCAAAATGGTTAGACCAGGTGTCAAATTTTACTTGGCTTTGGCTTCTGATTAATCTTAGTCTAAGGATAACGAAGATAACCACCGGGACAGACGGCTTAATGTGCCCTACGAGCCACGGAGGGCAGTGTCTCATCTCGACTAACCCGATACCATAACACATCTTACACAAATATTTTTTAATATTCATTGATTGAAATGATAGGCAAAGGAAAGTGAATGGGACCATAGGCTTCAGATTAAAAAATTCCGGCCAAGTACGATTCGGAGTTGCGTACTGAGGTTTCATACGAACTTGTAGGTATGAAACTAATTCATGCATCACGGGAATCGAGTCTCGGAGATTTTTCTGACTTTTTTGTATTGAACTTACATCAATTATTTAGTCCTTGTCAAACTTGATATTTCTAAGAGAACGGGAAGTATTGTTCAGCAGTCAAAATCACACTAATATTATAAATGCGAAAGTTTGTGAGGATGTGCGTGTGTTTGTAACTACTTCAAGTCTAAATGGCTGCAGCCATTTTAATAAAATTTAATATGGAGTTAGCTGATACCGTGGATTAACACATAGGCTATAGTTTATAAAAGTTTAACGCGGGTAAAACCGCGGGGCACAGCTAGTACTGCATAAAGGGCCTAAATAAAGCGCGTAAATAAAGAGCCGGATGTATGTTACTTCACAGCTCCAAAGGATTTAAGTAAGTGGCATTAATTCCAACTTGATATCTCCACGCGTACTTTTAGAAAAGTGCTCTTGACAGATCGACAGTGTGACGGAAAACGAAGTGATCCTATAAGGTTTGTTTTTCTTTTGTGGTACAGAACCCTGAAATAAAATCTAGTCGCAAAATGTTTAAATTTTATAAATATCTTCTTTGAAATCGACGATTCTACACGCGGCCGACCATTAATTCCGAATCATTTCCAATTCACAATAGCATTAAATTGTAAAGAACTGCATCCGCTGCATATTTCCTTAAAAGCTTAGACGCCCCAAGAGACTCTATACTAACGCAAACATGTATTCTACAATCCTCCGATCTTCTAGGATTTTCTCCAGTTACATACACATTGCTGGTTTATTTTGTTACGTGTGCAACTGATGCGGATATAAGCGAGCAAACTATGTTATTCTGAGAAAAATGCCCGCTTCCGTGTTGAATTTAGAATAGGGTTTTCTGAAAAATGTTGGTAATTTTATAGTAGCTCGATTCACAGAACAAAAAAGAGTACGTACTGAACGGTGCCCCGTACCCCGCAAGTATAAATGAATAGGGTATTTTACTTCCGATTATTTTTTTATATAACTAACTAACTAAGTTACAGTAGTCACAAAGATTGAAAAAGGAATGCTGAGATGGTTTGGCCATTCAGAAAGGATGAATGTAAAAATTGACAAAAGAAGTATACCTGGCCTGTGTGAATGGAACAACTGGAAGGGGAAGACCTCGTCGAACATTCTCTGACCAAATCGGAGACGTTCTCAAGAAAGGGCAGGTCAGAAGTACCCTAAACCGGCGAGCATATATGAAGAATATAATGACAGTAATCGAGGCAAAAGTCGTGTGCAAAGATCGTGACAAATGAAAATCCGTTGTCTCTGCCGACCCCTCTGGGAAACAGGCGTGAGTCTATGTATGTATGTAACTAAGTTACTCAATAACTTATTTATATCGGACAAGGCTTCTAAGTGACGATATGCATATGAACTAGTACGTAAATTAAACAATACTAAATAACAACTTATATTTAATAGTACTATGAATATTTCCTAACAAATATTCTACCAAAAAAGAAAAATAAATATGGTATACAATTTTTTTAAGTTGTGTTATAAAAACACCACTTAGTTTCTTTATAACTGTTGGTAGGTGATTATACACACGGATAGCAGAGCATAGGTTATCTACTTAGTTTCTTCTTAGTCTTACTAGATACTTCTTTGGTGGAGTAATTACTCACTTTACTTATCGTATGGGCAGTGGTTTTTTTTTTAATTGTTTGTTTTGCTATTTTAGCCCCGACATTGGTCGGAGATGTTACACAGCTAAACATATTTGGACACATTTTTAAATTCTTTTTACTCCAGATTTATTCTATGGGCAGTGGTTACCCTAGTGTCAGATTGTTCTGACATGGCTTAACGACTGATGTCTCATGACTACAGCCGGGAACGACAGCTTAACGTGCCTTCCGAAGCACGGAGACTCTCAGAAATTAATTTGTGGTGGTCACCCATCTATGGACTGACAGCGAGCCTGGTTGCTTAACCTCGACGATTACTTACGGACCGGTGAAAGCATCTAGCTATGAGCAAAGCCGGCGAACCAAAGTCACCGACATAGCCCGAAGAATTGCAAAACTGAAGTGGCAATGGACGTGGCACATAGCTCGTAGAACCGATGGCCGTTGGGGCAGAAAGGTTCTCGAGTGGCACCACGAACCGGAAAACGCAGCGTGGGCAGGCCTCCTACAAGATGGACCGATGATCTTGTACGGGTCACTGGAAACTGCTGGATGCGGATAGCGCAAGACCGGCAATTGTGGAGATCTTTGGGGGAGGACTTTGTCCAGTAGTAGACGTCTTTTTTTGTATATGATGATGACTAATGAAAGTCTAACTGAAATATTATAACCAAGAAAAGAATAGCTTTTACATGAAAGCTGTGCTACGGCATAGACGGCTATCCACATAAATATATGTTTGAAATAAAAAGCAGGGGCTCTACTAAGTCTAAGTCGACGGGCTAAGTCGCCGAACTTCGATTTCTTAAATGGCGTTCAAATAAATAAAGGTTAAAAATGACTTACCAATCGTTAAATCGGCTTCCATGAGCATATGTGACGTCATAAATGGTCCGGAATCGATTGTCAACGTTAAAGCCGATTTAACGATTGCTTAAGTCATTTTTAACCTTTATTTATATGAATGCCATTTAAGAAATCGAAGTTCGGCGCTAAGCCGGTAGAGCCCCGGTCCGAAAGGAATCGAGTGAGTATCGCCTCAGAACTTCAGTCTTTATATCAAAAATGAAGAAACAATTTTAGAAATATATCTTATTTCCAAAACCGATATTATGTTATTTTGCAACATAAAATATCTAAAGCGTGGAGTCTCAGCTTTTCGGCGCAAATCACATTACTACGCTTCGTAGCTATACTTTGTTGTGTTCGGATATAGGATTGTGCCAGAGAACGGCTATTTGTTGGTGGCGTTTATGTAGTGAAAACTGCCGTTTATTTTCTTAATACTTCTTCTATGTTTATACATACATAGACTCACGCCTGTTTCCCAGAGGGGTAGGCAGATACAACGGATCTCCATTTGTCACGATCTTTGCACACGTCTCTTGCCTCGATTACTGATTATGTTTATAGTGTCGGTTTTTTATAGGTGGTTAAGCTAGATAGATAGAATACTATCTATACATAATAAAATCGTAGGAAAGTCAAAACTGTGCATTGAATATTTTTTTAAAGGATACTTGGGGCGTGATCTACAATTGATATCGAAGCCAAAAATATAGTTTTTAGAATTTTTGTCTGTTCGTCTGTATGTCCGGGCTAAACTCAAAAAGTACTACAAGGATTTACTTAAAATTTTGCATGAATATTTACTAGGAGGTCGGGTCAACATATAGGCATATTATCATGCTATCACATACGGGGGAGGAGTTATAAAATTTAACGCGGGTAAAACCGCGGGTCACAGCTAGTTATACATACTTAAACATTGGCAGAGCTAGTTATACATACTTAAACATTGGCAGAGCTAGTTATACATACTTAAACATTGGCAGAGCTAGTTATACATACTTAAACATTGGCAGAGCTAGTTATACATACTTAAACATTGGCAGAGCTAGTTATACATACTTAAACATTGGCAGAGCTAGTTATACATACTTAAACATTGGCAGAGCTAGTTATACATACTTAAACATTGGCAGAGCTAGTTATACATACTTAAACATTGGCAGAGCTAGTTATACATACTTAAACATTGGCAGAGCTAGTTATACATACTTAAACATTGGCAGAGCTAGTTATACATACTTAAACATTGGCAGAGCTAGTTATACATACTTAAACATTGGCAGAGCTAGTTATACATACTTAAACATTGGCAGATTGGTGGAAAGGAACTGTTAGTTAAATAATTTGAAGTACTAAATGCCAAATAATGAGTTTTATAAGTTTTTGATAAATTGGTTTGCATTATTGTAATTTTCGTAGGGATCTCTTATGTTTTAAGAAATAAAATACAGCTTATGTTACCTACTTGCAGTTTTCAATAAACTTTAACTTATTGAAAGCTATAAGCATATATTTTTGAGTTCCAGTTTGAAGTGTAACATAAATAGTGGACCGCTATCTACGCATAAAAGTTGTTAATAAAACCAATTATTAAATGCAATAAAAAAAAAACGTAGTACCATACAAAATGCATCAGCTGATCGTTTATTATTATTGTTATTTTATTATTTCGCATGTTGATGCGTTGTTCAGTTTTATAGGCAAATCAAGCAACTTTAAGCAAGAATATATAAATATTTTTGGGTAGCTAACACACTGCCATCGGATCCAAAACTAGGCAGAGCCAGTACTTTGGTAACCAGACTTGATAAACATACTTATATATATTTCTAAATACATATATATTATAGATAAATTACATCCAGACCAGAACAAATAATCGTGTTCATCACACAAAGTTTGGCTCGTGTGGGAATCGAAGCCACGACCTGCGGCGTGAAAGGGATGTATTTACCAACCAGTCCACAGGTATATATCAACGGATATAATATGTTTCCAACGGAAACAAATAGGTGATATAAAAACGCTCTTTTTCCGGCTTTCTCAAATGTAATATGTGCCGGTGACCGCTAAATTGAAATCCCGGGTCGTGCCAAAAAGTTTATGGCATTTTCCTACCAAGAAAAACTCTTTCTAACAGCCCAGTCTCCTTCCGTGACACAGAGAGCATATATAGCTAGCGATCGTGTCTATGATCTCTCAGGTTCCCGTAGTTGAAATTCGTCCAGGAGCACCGGCTTGTTGGCAAGAAATTTTCGTCTAATTATGTATTAGCCAGCGTGTATCGTTCGCAGCAGAAAGCATATCTCGAATTGGTAAAGGTTTCTAGTTGGATTCCTGTTGGACGATAACATTTATGATTTCCGTGTTTTGGGGTTAGATTTATGCTTTGCTTTGCGATTAAAAACTAAAAGTTGTTATAGATAATATGTATTTTTATTAAAATTAAAATAAGGCGCCTATCTTTTTTTTTATTTATTTATCACTTTATGCACCAAAAATTGTACAAAGGCGGACTTAATGCCCTAGGCATTTTCTGCCAGTCAACCTTAGGGTGGTGCAGAGAGAGCATGGTAGGTGCACAGATCATAAGCTAAATAACATAAATAGTTAAAAAAACAGAAATATACAATACTATAAAATACTATATAATGCAATACATACGATACTATACTATATAACACTATACTATATAATAATACTATACTATACTATACTATACTATTGAATCCGATCATGAAATCATAAATTTATCATCGAGGGGTTTCTGCTAAGAATTTCCGAAGGATATGCACTCGAACTTTTCTTTTAAATGAGAAGAAGTCTATTAAACGGCTTAAATCACTCACCATTCGGTCTCATAGGCCATTGTATATTTTCATAAATCCTGACAAAACTTATCCCATTCATAAATTAGTAACATCATAAAATATCAAAGTCGCATTGCGGTCACTACAACGTGCTCGCTCATACCTACTACTCGACGGAACCGTAAAAGCTTTTACTTGTGCCATCAAAAACTTACTGTAGACATCCATTTTGATACAAAATGCTGTATTAGGGGTCAAAGTACTGACAAATGAAGCAAGGAGGGTACGGAATTGCTGTGAGTGCACAATTCTCAGGGGAAGCTCCTGGAAGACGGTGTTTTAGTTTCCTGGCACTTAAGAAAGTTGGGTTGGATTATTATATCATTAGTTTTTTTATGTTTGTGCTTGTTCTAAAGTGACACAATTATAGATGCCCTGTCCCTTTAAAGGAGCTATTTGAGAAAGAAAAGGCACTGATTGAATTATTATATCATTAGTTTTTCTTTATATTTGTGCTTTTTTTAAAGTGGCGCTCATTTTCCCCCAGTATTTCGCATCAAAACTAATTTGACACAACTAAAGGTGCCCTGTACCTTTCCTAGGAACTATGTTAGTAAGAAAAGCCACTGGTTGAATTAATATATCATTAGGTTTCTTTATGTTTGTACTTGTTCTAATTTGTCATTTATTTTCCCTCAGTATTTCGCACAAGAACTAAATTGACACAATTATAGATGCCCTGTCCCTGCAATGATATTAAAATCTGTTTAGTTGGTACGACATAAAATAGGGGTATTATAAAATACATACATACATACATAGATTCACGCCTGTATTTCAGAGGGGTAGGCAGAGACAACGGTTTTCCATCATAAAATAATATATAAAATGTATATAAAGATATATTGTTATAAATGAATATATACGGGACAACATTTAACAGACTATACAAAGATTTATCACTAGACCTATTAATTATGAAAAGCAGTACGGCATGGAATATTTTTTACTTAATTTTTTCCTGTAATTTAGTATTCAAAGGTAAACGGCAGGAATGTATGGGACTTTTGTACCGCTAGTAAAATTTCGTGTCACGGGATATTTTATGTTTTAATTGGTGGTTAATGTGATAGAAAAGGCATTTTTAATTTCTTAGATTTTTAGAACTTGGGATATAAAAGTTATAGCCAGTTTAATTTTAAGGTTACGTTTGGTAATCTGTGGGCCAACTCCATGACCGTGGAAACATTTCAGTTCGAAAATCACTCTTATTGCCTAAGTAATAGAGATACTGTAAATATCAAAGTGTGTCTACTGATATGGCAATGAAATTCTAGTGTTAACTAGTATACCAATGAAGATTGTTACATATTATATTTACATAAACATTGTTGTGGTCATAAAGTAAATGTTGTCACTCTTTTTATAGTCTTTTACATGAATTTATTCCGAACCTGCCCCGAAAACCCTAACCGGGTCGCGAGTTAGGTTAGGAAGATGCAAAAAACTATTATTTGTTGAAATAATGAAAAGTTCTTTATGTCCATTAATTACATAGTTCATAACCCAGTGTACATTTGTGTGAGGTTGCGAGGGGTTATATATGAGGTTTTGAGTGGAGGTAAATAAAACAATAGATTCTTTATTTATCCTTAGTATTACTACATCTAAGAATATCTTCATATAAGTACCAAACAATAATTATCACATAGCACAAAGCAACATTGGGTTTATTGAGAACTTCACTCTCTTCGGATAATGCTTGTCTTCTTAGTCGGGGCAAGCGAATGTTGCAATTAACACATAGCAAACTCGTCATTTTAATTAAATGATAAAGCGTCCTTTCGTGAATCCACTGTCAAAAGATATATATTATAGTACGGAGGAACTGATGCTGAACTCACGTAATATCTGCAAGATAATTTGCTAAATTGATGACATGTATCAAAACAACAGCAATAAATACCTGACAGATTGTCTTTGCCTGTCAATAAATAATTGCCATGAAAAAAAAAATATTGACGACGAAAATCGTTCCTATTCTAAATCCTTAATTATAACCATTTAATGCGACTACTGTGCTTTCATAGGTATAATAATTAAGTATATAATTATATGATTTGTATGCTGTGTTGTTTCTATTTAAAAATAATTAATTATAATTTCGATATTTATATTATTTTACACATGGCAATTTCTGAAAACGTAACTGCGTTTAGTTTACCATTTTATTACGTTTATTTATTGAAAATAATTGAAATATTATATTTGATTTTATTAATTAATCCCAAGTTCTAAAAATATTATACATACATGAAAATAAATGCCTTAGTTGTCTTAATAAGTGGTACACATTATGTAGCTGAACACCAAAAGAAGTATGCGGTACGATTTTTGCCATTCACACTTGTAATATTTTTATCATATTTAATTAGTTGTAATTCTTTAGTTATTTATTGATTATAACTCCGGCACTGATACGAGTATGTCTATTGCTATTCGTGAAAACCTGTTATTAGCTCACTGTTGCTTAGTTTTATATATAATAGCTGTTGGTTTTCCTAGGGAAATAAATATCACACAACGCCCTCTAACCAAAGCCCAAACTATTGCTTAGTTTGGGCTAGCTTCTACTATGGATACTTACTAGACAATGGATAGAAATGCTAATTTCTTTTTGGAAATATAGATATGTATACAGTACACAGAAAGCACCCAGCCCAAGACATGTTCATAAACACAATTATTTGCCTTGTACGAGGTCTATCCTTCAACCTTTGGATCAGAAGGCAGGGTCACAGCGGTCGTCAAATATATAAATTCATTTTCTTACTTTTTTTTTATTTTACAGATACCAAATTTTTTTATCAGCACGTGGGTATTAACATACACTTGTACACGGCTACAGCGCAAGCTATACATTTCCAATATAAGCTGACCTCTCATTGTATGGAAATCCTATACAACGCGGGATCAGCTTATACTGGAAATTTATAGCTTGATATGTAGCCGTGTGTATTGTCAAGCTCACAATGCAGTACGTACATAAACATAGTCCAATACTGAATAAAAATAACCTAAAAAAATGTGTCCGTCCGTGTGGTCTGTTATACCTATCACATATATTTTTTAAAATCCTTAAATAACAAGTTACTAAGGTATTATTTTTAAATTCAGTACTACTATATTAAAATGAAAGAATTCAAGACAACGAGCAGTTGATTAGCGCAGAAGGCTCTAAACCAGTAGCTTAATTTAAGCTACTAATACCTGAGGGCATACTTATGGGGTTAGGGCAACAGCTCAGGGGGCCGCTGGAATAAAACGACGCAATTCTAAATGTGATCACCGATCACGTGTTAAGGGGCCAACACGATCCTCACCGCTGAGGAACCTACCCTAGCTAACCTGCAGCTTTCTCTAGCTACCTAGGTGGACGTATAAAAATTGCATTTAGTATTTTTCCTTCTTGATATCAATTCCAATCTAAGGTATTTTACACGAACGTATTATTAACTAGCTGTGCCCCACGGTTTTACCCGCATTAAACTTTATAAATTATAGCCTTTATGTTTAATCCAGGGTGTCAGCTAACTCCATACCAAATTTTATTTAAATCGCTCCAGCCGGTTAGACGTGAAGAAGTAATAAACATACACACTCACAAACTTTCGTCTTTATAATATTAGTAGGATTTACAATTAGTTTAAATGTAAGGTTTATTGATATTACCCTCATACCTTAATCTATACCTTAATCTATTATTATATAATAAAATCGTAGGAAAGTCAAAACTGTACATTGAATTTTTTTTTATAAGTATCCTTGGGGCGTGACCTACAATGAATATCGAAGCCAAAAATATAGATTTTAGAATTTTTGTCTGTTTGTCTGTATGTATGTCCGGGCTAAACTCAAAAAGTACTGCTTGGATTAACTTCAAATTCAAACTTCAAATAAAATTTGCATGAATATTACTAAGAGGTCGGGTCAACATATAGGCTACATATTATCACGCTTTCAAGCGACAAGCTGTGATAATTTATATAGTTTAACGCGGGTAAAACCCTGGGGCACGGCTAGTGTCTCATAAAAAGTGTTTCCTGTTAATTACATATTGACTTGTAACTAAAGCCATTTACTGCCAATAAAAGCGCATTGAATCGATATATCAGGAAATCCTTTAGAGAATCACTGTACTAACGAAATCCCTATTTATTTGCAGAAGAAGCCCTCTGCAAATAAATTGCGATTTTGTTTGCACCGGTAAAAGCTGGGTAAATGCTGCTATTGACATGTGATCGAAAGGTCTTCTGTGTGGAAGAGATACCTTTACTATCTTAAACTATAGCTGCATATAGCGAATAATAGATACTAAAAGCGAAAAGGTATGTTTGTACTCTTTTATAGAATTCTTTAGGGCCATTATTCATTAATTTGTATGGGTAGTATTGACTCTAGTGTTAGATTTGTTATTGCTGTCTATAAGGCATCCCATGGGTTAAAGGTTTTAAAAGCTGAAAGTGTGGAAAACACATTGTTAATTTTTTTACCAAAATAGATAATATTTTTTAGAAACGTTAATAATAGAAAAACTTGCACAATTGGTTGGCAAGACTCTTCATAATTTAAGATAATTTAAATAAAAAACGAATTGATTGAACTCCAATTTGTAGAATTCATCAGTTTAACAAAAATCTGAAATCACCAAATGTCGCGCAAATCTATTGTACCTTCAACTTTTTCTTTTAACTAGTGAAATGAATCCACGTATCGCGGGGTACTTTACAGACATATGCCTAATTGTACATCTAGTCTCTGAGCAACTATTTATGGGTCAGTTGTACTACACAAAGTGGTGAAGCGACTGTCTGAACTGCTGCGCTACAGGTGCAGTCGTATTGTTTACATTTAATTTTAATTAATGTTTCCAATTTTGGCACAATAAGAAAACTGTGTTTTACGCACACTCAACCTATCCAATGCCGTTAACGGCTGTTGTCTGATGACTAGAGGTGAGAGCAAAATATCCAGCCTGTACCTTACAGTTGCCGTGGTTGGTAGATGCCGTCTTTGACGCTGCAGGTCGTGGGTTCGATTCCCACCCAGGACAGATATTTGAGTGCATGAACATAACTGTTTGCCCTGTGTCTCTGTGTTAATATCTATATAAGTGTGTATTTAAAAAAGTAGTATAGTAGCTATCTGATTTCCAAAGTACAAGCTCTGCTTAATTTGGTATGAGATGGCCATGTATGAATAATGTCCCAGGATATTATATATTTACTTATTGATTAAGAAATGCCGTACCGCTACAGCCGCGTTAACCACAAGTAAGATCAAATATTTATCAAATAAAAAACACCAAAATGACTTCTTACTGGTCACGAATCTGTTATTTCTTTCTCTTTCATCACAAGATTGAATTCTACTTCTCTCTTAAATAGCTTCACCGTCCACTATAAACTAAAAAGCCTCATTGCCTCAACCACTTTCCGACCTTTGACTACAAAAGTTCGTCTTGACGTGTCATATTGTGTTCATAATCGCCTAATAACGGTTTATCTCAAAGGGGAAATTGTGCCTTGAATGCCTTGATACGTTTTCCTTTAACACTGAGGGAATAATGAAAGAATAAGGAAACGTAATTTGAAGATAAGGCGCGTGCAGATGTGTGGTGCCCTTTGTTAGGTTACGGGCAGTTTTGTGGTTAACAATGATAAATAATGAATTATGTAAAATAATCCGTGCCATGGAATTAGAGGAATGACGTTTGAAGTTTTCTTTTTGATTAGAACAATACAAGAGAGGTAGCTATATATAAAGGCATGGTAGGTATATATAAGATAGAAAGATGTAACGAAATAAAAATAGGCATATAAATAAAATTATCTGGTTGATAAACCTGAAACCTGCATAAGTATTTTAGTTTTTAGTGTACTACTATAATTATATCTAGTTAATACTTCTATACAGCAACTTTAAATAAAGGCAAACAAATTCAAATAACATAAATTAATCTTAATGACAATCAGAATACACTCTACTTTTATGCATGCACTTAACACAAAACTAAATGAATAACATATCATATAATAATAAACTAATTATATTGTCAAAGATGTCTCACGCAGATGGTTAGTTTTGGCCAAAGTTTGACCACCAGTACATAATTATAAAATAAAAAAATAAAAAAGGTTTTTATTCACGTAGACTTTAAAAAAGCGCTTGTAAATAGTCAGAACATGTTTGTAGTATTATAGTTGTATACATTAGATATTATTTCTAGTAACATAGATATTTAGGTACATCTTGTATGAAAACATTTATAAAATTTATTTTATTACTGAAATGATATTTAGCTAGCTCGTATCAAGTTATTGTCAAGAGATTATGTTTAATTATCTAGTTTAAGTCTAATATTTTTAATATACCTATTTTTAACCGACTTCAAAGCTTCAATTTATATCATAATTGAAATTCGTTCTCTTTATACAGTTCTTGAAAACAACTCTAAACGCAGCTTTTCTTACAGTCTGAACTCCCCCTTGGAATGGGTTCAATTAAATGCAGCTCTTTTGAAAACAAGTAAACAACGCTTGTTGACATCAAATAGGCTTCTTAGCATAATTGGATGGATTTCTTTGAGGATTTAGATTATAGATGAATTGGGTAGGATAGGAAATCAAAGGTTTGCGAAGAGTGGCGTTCACGGCATTAATAAGCTTCTCGGAAGTTGGGGTTGGGAGTAAGATTATAGGAGTAATATCAGTTAAGAATAATTTCAGGAAAATGAAAAGATATAATACACCGCATATTGTGTAAGATCAAAACTAGTTCTTATGGCTGAAGCCGAAATCGAATTTCGGCTACGGTCTCAGCCCGAACCTCTCCTCCCAAGCCTCGGAACTTCCATATAAACTCATGTTTTCTTGGGAAAGAGAAATAGTCTATTCTTATAGTCACTCAGTATTATTATTACAATCACTCAGTATTTATTAGCAAAATGACACTTTGTATAGACGCCAGCACATCAAGCTACCCCAATCTGTCAAATTTCCCCAATTGAAAATGAACCTTATACTTTTGTGATAAATTTGAAAATATATATAAAAGAATTTCTCTTTTCTATAAAAGAATTTTGCCAGATTGTGGTAGCTGGATGTGCTGGCGAACATGTCCGATCGCAGATGGAACCTCTCGAACTTAATTTTAAAACTAGTTATGCCGAATATAGGCCGAAACCGAAACCGAAATTTAGTTGGACAATATCCGCGTATGATCTAAGGAGGATGGTATGTTGTGAGAATCGAGTATTGAAATCTGAATTACGCATCCGTTTACGTCTATGCTTGCTTTTGACGCCGAAGGTCGTGAGTTCGATTACCACCTAGGACACATACATATCTGCGTGTAATTATCTATATAAGTACGTAGATACCTATTTAAAAAAAAAGTAGCATTTCCATAGTACAAGCTCTGCTTAGTTTTTGGGATCAGATGGCCGTGTGTGAATAATGTCCCAGGATATTATGATAGACTGGAAAGTCAGTGCCTCGAGTTTATACTACTGATATGTATGCGTATAATATAAATCAATTATCTCATAAGGAAACCACCGTGAGGAAATGTCCATGCCTGAGAGTCCTTGATGGTATGTAAAGACTGCCAACTTGTACCAGGTGGAGTACAGCCTATCTCTCATTGGGAGAGCAAGTCTTTGCCCTGGGACGGTAAAAGGCTGTCTATACTTATTACTTTATATAAATCTATACTAATATTATAAAAAGGTAAAGTTTGTGAGTTTGTGAGGTTGTGAGTTTGTAACGTTGTAAGGGGTAATCACTGGATCTCATCATATCAGCCGAAAGACGTCCACTGCTGGACAAAGGCCTCCCCCAAAGATCTCCACAATTGCCGGTCTTGCGCTATTCGCATCCAGCTGTTTCCAGCGGCCCGCACAAGATCATCGGTCCATCTTGTAGGGGGCCTGCCCACGCTGCGTCTTCCGGTTCGTGGTCGCCACTCAAGAACCTTTCTGCCCCAACGGCCATCGGTTCTACGAGCTTTGTGCCCCGCCCACTGCCACTTCAGTTTTGCAATTCTTCGGGCTATGTCGGTGACTTTGGTTCGCCTGCGGATTTCGACATTTCTGATACGATCCCGCAGGGAAACTCCGAGCATAGCCCTCTCCATTGCTCTTTGGGTGACCTTGAGCCTTCTAATAAGGCCCATAGTGAGCGACCACGTCTCTGTTCCGTATGTCATCACTGGCAACACACACTGGTCGAAGACTTTCGACTTGAGACACTGCGGTATTTTGGACGAGAAGATGTTACGTAGCTTCCCGAACGCTGCCCAGCCGAGTTGGATTCTACGATTGACCTCCTTCTCGAAGTTGGACCTACCTAGTTGGATGGTCTGTCCTAGGTAAATATAGTTCTCTACAACTTCGAGTGCAGAGTCACCAACTTTCAATTGAGTGGGTGCAACATGGACGTTTGACATGATTTTCGTCTTATCCATGTTCATTTTCAGACCCACTTGTTGAGAGACTCTGCTGAGGTCATCGAGCATTGTACCGAGGTCTTCCATGGTCACAGCCATGACTACTATATCATCGGCAAATCGAAGGTGAGTGATGTACTCGCCATTGACATTGATGCCAAAGCCTTTCCAGTCCAGAAGCTTGAAGACGTCTTCCAATGCAGCGGTGAACAGTTTCGGAGATATAACATCTCCCTGTCTCACGCCTCGCTGCAAGTGGATAGGTTTCGAGATCTGGTCCTGGAGTCGCACTGACTAGTGGCGGTTTCATACAAACACTTTATCACCTCGATATACCGGTAGTCAATTTGGCACCTTATGAGAGACCTCAGCACGGCCCATGTTTCGATAGAATCGAAGGCTTTCTCATAATCCACAAACGCTAAGCACAGTGGCTTGTTATACTCTTCGGTCTTCTGTATAACTTGCCGCAGCGTATGTATGTGGTCTATGGTGCCAAAGCCTTTTCGGAAACCGGCTTGTTCGGGAGGCTGGAAGTCGTCAAACCTGCGCGCGAGACGATTCGTAACGACCCTCGAAAACAACTTGTAAACATGGCTCAGCAGTGTGATGGGTCTATAATTCTTCAATAGGGTTTTGTCGCCCTTTTTGAAGAAGAGCATCACCACACTTCTGTGCCATGCTTGTGGCGTTTGACCATCTAGTATGACGGAGTTAAATAACTTCTGAAGGGCCCGTAGGATTGGTGTACCACCCGCCTTCAGAAGCTCTGCTGTAATTCCATCATCACCAGGCGCCTTGTTGTTCTTGAGTTGTTTGAGAGCCATTCTAATCTCGTACAGGCTGACGTCCGGGATGTCTTCGGTGTAATGTCGGGTTAGTCGTGCTCTGGGATCTGAGGCATGACTTTTGACAGGTGGCTGTGTTGTCGTATATAACTGTCCGTAGAACTTCTCGATCTCTCCCAGCAACTCAGGCTTAGACGTGACGATTCTACCATCCTCAGTCTTCAGCTTCGTCAGTTGGCTCTGTCCAACAGACAGAGCTCTTGCGAACACTTTAAAGCCTTTGTTTCGCTCGATGGCCTCTTTAATACTAATTGTATTAAATTGCCGCGTGTCGCGAGTCAAAGACTTTGAGGTCTGTCTGTTGAGCTGCCGATATCTGATAGCATCATCTGAGGATGTCAGAACCATATTCCGTCTATCTTCCATAAGTTGCAGGGTAAAGTCAGAGATCTTTTTAGTTCTGTTTGTACGACGGGCCTTGAAGACCTTAGACCCAGCCGTATGGACAGCTTCTACGAGCCTGTCATAGTATGAGTCCACTTCCTCGCAGTCTGCTAGGCATTCGAAACGGTTTTGCAGTTTGAGCTGAAATGGTTGGGGGTTTTGGACGTGGATAGGTAAAGGTCGGAGCGTAGACTTTATCAGTCGGGACCTCTGGAGTTTAACATTAAGGTTCAATGAGCCTCTGACCAGTCTGTGATCGCTCCCGGTTTTAACCGCATTGATCAAGGAGACATCATTGAACATTTGTCGTCTCGTCGACAAGATAAAGTCTATCTCATTTTTAGTTTTACCATCGGGGCTCACCCAGGTCCATTTGCGGTGATCTGGCTTCCTGAAGAAGGAATTCATCATAAAGAGTCCCTCCTTCTCCATGAAGTCGGCCAACATTTGGCCCCGGGGGTTCCGGTCTCCAGTTCCAAATTGCCCCACCCTCAGCTCATTACCGAATCGTTTGCCCAACTTCGCGTTAAAGTCCCCCATGACCACAGTGAAATACGAGTTAGAGGTATGTATGGCTCTGGATATGTCCTCATACATAACCTCGACTTCATCGTCGGAGTGTGTCGAAGTGGGTGCGTATACCTGTATAACCTTCAACGAATACCGCTTGGTGATTCTGAGTATAAGGTATGCAACCCTCGTCGACACACTCTCGATTTTCACTAGGTTGTTCACGAGAGACTTGTGGACTATGAACCCGACACCACCTTGGGATATTTGGTCACCCTCCCGGTAATAGAGCAGGTTTCCGGATTTCAGTATTATCGAGTCCTCCCCCTCTCTTCGGACTTCAGATAATCCTACAATATCCCAATGTAACCTGCTCAATTCTTCCTCCAGTTCGGTTATCTTCTCGTCGGCCCGCAGTGTACGTGTGTTATATGTTGCCAGGGCCAGAGGTCGTCGGTGTTGGTAACGCGGAATCTGCCGGGGATTCTTAGCACCCCCTGCCCTGCCGTAACCACAGCTGTTACCACGGCTGGGAATAGCAGGGCTGCCGGGGACTGGGGACCGCGGTTTGGTTGTGTCCATCTTTTGAGGGGATTTGCCATAATCGCCACGCTTGGCAGACGGGTTGGCGATCACTGGATCTACTGAACCGATTTTCAAAATGATTTCACCCATAGAAAGCTACGTTATTGTGAAGTGTCATAGGCTATGATTCATTCATTCATTCGGATATATCATGCATGTAAATAGCATGTGCAATGTTTGCATGCATGTGCATTACTGTAAAAGTAGTCATTATGAAGAGTTGTTCTTGAAATGTAAAATGCTGCCAGTTCATAAAAGGGCTATAATGTTGGTAGCGCAAGAGCAATACCGTAAAAATGAGCTTAAAACCATGTCTGAACACTCTAGACCTCAAAGGAGCAAAAACACAAAACGATATGCAGTGCCCATTTGTAACAATTATTATGGATGAAGGTGCAGAAATTTCTTAGTTCCTACTATGTTCAATAGTTTACCTTCTAATTTAGAGAATAGCTGTGTTACAAAAAAAACATTTACAAAGAAACTGAGATATCACTTACTAGATATTGTTCACAAGAACCTTTACGATAATTTAAGCAATGTATAAATTATGAATAGTAAGCAAATAATGTTAAATACACATTAAGTTAAAAAAAGGGAGCTACATCTGCCAAAAAACTGCTATGCAGTTTGCCAGAAGTAATTTTCTATTTGTAAATCGATGTGTTTATGGAATAAATATTTTTTTATATATTTTTTTTTATTTCATTTGTCATCATATTAATATTGATTTATCCCGAACTTTTAACCCGAAGTATTACGCGGGACAAACGGACAGGGACAAAATATTTATAACGTGGAACGAAGTCCGCGGGCACTACTATTATATATATATTATGTTGTTTATTGTCCACAGGTAATAGAAGACTGGAAATTCATGTCAATGGTCTTGGACCGCTTCTTTCTTTGGCTGTTCACTATCGCGTGCTTCGTTGGAACGTTCGGTATCATCTTCCAGTCGCCATCGTTGTATGATACCAGAGTTCCAGTGGATCAACAAATATCTTCAATACCGATGAAGAAGAACAACTTCTTTTACCCCAAGGATATTGAAACTATTGGTATTATAAGTTAAGTTGTAGAAAAATGAAATAGAGTTTAGAATCTCTCTGATTTCGAAAGAAAACCTACATAATCATCTATTTATTGTTTTGCATTTTTAGCCAAATTTTAAAGATACAGGTTATCAATTTGACTATGTGTTCAGTAAGTTCAGTTCTATAGATGTTTTTTTCATTTTTTTTATTTATTAACATCAGGTTTACCCACAGCTTGTGCATACAATATATATCTTATGAATATTTTTTTAACAAATTAGACTTACACACTAGCCAATTACGGGTTAACCAACATTCTCCAAATCTAGACGAATAATCGGCACCTGAGATTATTTAGGTTATAGAACAATGAAATACCTACGACGAGTTAACAGTAGTTTTGAGTGACTTCAAGATTTTGGACTTGAAACAATATAAGGAATCATGGTGTATGTCGGCATCCGGTACAGATTTCATGAAAGAGTTCATCTCTCTACAAACCCTATTGAGCGGTGAGTTTATCCCGATGTTGGTTTCAGAAGGTTGTTTAACGAGGTCTCTGTTGATTTTGAATATGTTTTAATATTTCAATTTCGATTGTAAATTCCCATCCTATGAAACCGATTTCTTCACCACCTTCAAAGTTTAGACAGTCAGGTGGTTTACTCTTCCGCAGAACATTCGCGATTGTAATACTCATGGTACTATTATCTCTTTAAAAAGAGTAAAACAACACTAATTGCCCTCTTCGCCTTAGATAAATTAATTTTATGTATTTTATTATTTTAAATAATATATGTATTTGTGTAGTTTTTGTATCTATGTATATCATCCTACACAATAATATCTTTTTACCTCACTTGCAGGTCTTCTAGAAGAGATTTCTTTAGAATTAAGTTGTAACTTTGTGCAATGTTATCTCTTGTTTGTATTCATTCCTTTTTTACTTTTATTTAAGAAACTAGAATAAATAAACGAATAAGACAAGTTGAAGTTGGATGTAAAATCATACAAAAAAGCAACTTAACAAAGGAAGAAATATGTGTTCTTATAGGCGCATTTTATTCCTATTAATACCTAAGTATATCAATGAACATTTATCTCAATACTACTCTGGTCGGAAGACAAATTACAGTTACATGGAATTCTTTGAAGATAAGTAAACATATAGGTATACACGTAGCTCTGCAAAACTTCAAATCTGATTTATTTGCAGGCGATCAATTATACAATTAATATCCTGGATAGTATTTGGGATAGTAAATATAGATAAAATACACGTGGGATAAACAAATATTACTTACGATAGAATAGAAGTGAGTTATCGTAAATAAAGTATTTAGAAGTATTCAATTAATACGTATACCTATTTCTGCTAAGACAACATACTTGAATATTATATTATTAAGAGTAGCACCAGTTTTTAAGCCATCAGTATAAAACCTACACGTTTTTTTTAAATAGTAGTTAGTAAAGTATATTATAAAAATATTTATTAGTCTTATTAGGGGAATATGATTTATAATGATGAGAATATTCTTACGTTTTGGTTTTTATTTTTAATATGAAGGTAATTTATATTAAAACTATCATATATTACTAAGTTATTATTAAAATATAATTAATCATTATGTATTTACAATATTTTTAAGAAACGGTAGGTAATTAATAATAAAAATAAAGTTAGGTAAATACACGAAAACAAAATGAATTTAAATACGTTACATAAACATGAATCATGATTAATCAGGAATATTTTAGTTTCTTTTAAATAAATTGTAGTTAAAGAACATGCTATGTTCTTGAACTGTTAAATGTTAAATATTATTAATATAATAATGGAATTAACTTGTAGATCGTAAGTCTATTAACTTGTAAAATAATATATTAGTAAATAAAAATAGGTAAACAAATTAATGTAACGGCTGTGAACTAATAAGTTTTAAATTTAGTAAAACTGAAAAGTTTAGTAAATATTATTTAGTGCTAGTGCACTAAACATTAACTATATTGTTATTATCACGATTTTAAAGCCTAATAAATACTTGTATTGATTCATGTTTGTTTTAATTAGAGAATCATTGTTTATCGTTTTGTTGATAGTATCTAGTTGGCAGACAAGCTGATGGCGTACCGTAAAGTATGACGCTTGCAACACACATATCATTCGTGTTTTGCTGACACTTTCCCGCTCGCTGATGAGATCCCGCGATGTTACTCACACTCAAGATCACAACATTCACATTGCTTAGTATAATGCATGTTTGATGATGATGATGAGGGAACTGCTCATAGAAATAAAAACCGCTACCATCCAATGCTAATGCTAGGGTTTGCAAAACTAAAACACTTAGACGCGGTAGTATCCAAAGAAATTTATCACGCCCAGAGTCAAATGGTTTCCTGATAGCCATCCAAGAGTACCTTTTTTATTTTAAGATGACGTTTATAGTTAGCTTAGGAAGCTGCCACTACTTCAAAGGACAATAAAGGCGGACAGGAAGACTACGAACAGGTAACTCGCCCCAGACCGACCTTTCGGAACAAGGGCACCCTTTTCTGATTTCAAATTAATAATAATATCTAGGGACCATGTCACACAGATCATCCTAGCCCCAAACTAAGCAAAGCTTGTACTATGGGTACCAGGCGACGATATACATACTTATATATATAGATAAATACTTAAATACAAAGAAACAAATATTCGTGCTCATCACACAAATATTTGCACTTACCGGGATTCGAACCCAGGACCACCAGCTTCGTAAGCAGGAGCACTACCAACTAGGCTACGGTGACCTGGCGTCCTGATAGTTATTCACGCGGAAATCCATGAGAAGTGAAGAGCGCATTGGATCCAGTGGTAGCATTAAAGCGCGACTGACGATAAAACACAAAGCCATAAGAATGATATTGAATTTTACCTTATTGTTGACAAGATGTGGTAAAATATGTATATCGACAGTAGAGTATTTAAAATTATGAATAATCATCATATCAGCCAAAAGACGTCCACTGCTGGACAAAGCCCTCCCCCAAAGATATCCACAATTGCCGGTCTTGATCTATCCGCATCCAGCGACCTCCACAAACACACAGGTTTTTTTCCAACATTGGCGTTATCTAAATATCTATATGACACTAGAAACGATGACTATATTACTACAAACATGTTCTGACTATTTGCTTATCTAAAGTCTATGTGAGTAAAAACATTTTTAGGGTTCCGTAGCCAAATGGCAAAAAACGGAACCCTAATAGATTCGTCATGTCTGTCTGTCCGTCCGTATGTCACAGCCACTTTTTTCCGAAACTATATGTTGAAACTTGGTAAGTAGATGTATTCTGTGAACCGCATTAAGATTTTCACACAAAAATAGAAAAAGAATAATAATTTTGGGGGTTCCCCATACATAGAACTGAAACTCAAAAAAATATTTTTTCATCGTACCCATACATGAGGGGTATATATGGATAGGTCTTCAAAAATGATATAAGTTGAGGTTTCTAATATATTTTTTTTCTAAACTGAACAGTATGCGCGGGAGACACTTCCAAAGAAATGTAAAAGTAAAATGAGTGTCCCCCCTGTAAAATATGAGAATGATACGAGTACAACTAAAAAATATATATGATGTACATTACCATGTAAACTAACAACGAAAATTGGTTTGAAGGAGATCTAGTAAGTAGTTTTTTTTAATGCGTCATAAATCGTTAACCGCAATTTACCTTTCATTTAATCAACTGAAATACTTGCTGCTGTGGAACCCTTCATGGGCGAGTCCGACTCGCACTTGGGCGGTTTTTATATTTACTTTAGTTCCCGGCGAAGAATTGGGGTGCGGTAGACCCTGCCTGTAGTTAGAGACGATTAAAAGGGTCGAAGGCAGGTTATTTAAGGTCATGGGCGGGGCGAGAGGGGAATCGTAACCTTTATTTGGTGACCTTGGTAGGGCTGGCAGTGTATTGTGGTCAATGGTGCAGTTGTAACAGTAGTGGGAATAATAGTAATAGAACAAACTGCTCACCACATCCTTTGGGAGTGTGATCTCTGGCAAAATCAGCGAGATATTAAGTTAAACAGCTTGCAACCAATATCTGGAGTAGTTTATTATACGGATCTTGTGGCAACAAGGAGCAACTTCCGTGCGTTTAAGCGCTTTTGCCATACCTACTATTGGAATCAAATATAACAGCTCTTTAAGGACCCTTAAATTGATCCGCGGTGCTTTTGCAGCTGGCTTCTCTAGTTGCAAATTTCTCATTTTCTGAGGCTATAGCCTCTTTACATCATTCTGTTTCCCGCTTTGCTCTGGAGGGAAGTGGAACTATTCATTTTGTAACTCCTCCTTTTTCTCTTTCTGATTAAACTCGTTGCGGGATCCAAGAGAGTTAAAGCGATTCCCCGGGACATGCCTGTGCTTCACCGCTCAGTGTCATTTCATTGTGTGCCATTGTTGATCCTGACTTACAGGAGTTGCAGTGGTGGGTAAGAGGGAGGGACTAGTCCCGTAGTGGGAATAATATTCCTTCGCTGTAATGCTGTGTAGCCTAGGAGAGGCACCGGTGTGTTCCACAGCAGTTACCAGTTCTTCCATATATATGCTGAAGCCACTGTTGGGGTTTTAGTCTACCGACGTGACGGGACCACGCTCAACATGTTAATAGCATTGTTTTTAGTAATAATAATAATATCCAGGGACATTATTCAAATACGGCCATCTGATCCCAAACTATAATATAACTAATACATACTTATATAGTTAATCACACCCAGGCTCAGGACAAACAGACATGTTCATGCACACAAATATCTGTCTGGGTGGGAATCGAACCCACGACGGTGTTAAAGGCAAGCATTTACCAACCACGCCATCTGGCCCGTCTTACTCACTCATTTCACTAATAAAACAACATGTTTTTTTAATTCATTATTTATTATCCGGAGTGTATTTCGACTAATCTGGTAATATAATCAAATAGGCTAGTGGGACAGTCTCCAACGTATTTGTCGCAGTCACCTCGCTGCCCATCCAGTTCAGCTTGGTAGTACTCGTCGTCAAGACCTTCTTCTCGGGACGATGATGGACTGGAATAAGAGAGGTCATAAGAAATATATTTGAAATTAGCTAAGCCCTGCAGTTTTGCCCGCGAAAAAATTATAAACTATAGCCTATGTGTTAATCCAGGGTATCAGCTAACTCCATACCTAATTTTATTAAAATCACTCTAGCCGTTTAGACGTGAAGAAGTAACAAACATACACACTCACAAACTTTCGCATTTATAATATTAGTGTGATGTGATAAAATAAAATACATTTATTAGACACGACATACAGAAAAATACAAGAAGAATACACGATTAGGAATAACTGAAAAACGTTGATAAAAAGAATAATAATAACTACTTGGTACTATAAAAAAATTACTATTTATAAAACCTAATTCGTGTAGTGGTAATTTGGGTTAAAATGGCGCTAGTTTGTTTTTAAAGGCAACGCCCGCATGAGGGAATCTAATCCCTGTTTTGCGAGGTACTTTATAAACATATAATAGATGCACAAAAATTACATGCATACTAAGGACAACTATTTATGGGTTACACAAATAGTTGTCCGGCGTGGGAATCGAACCCGGGAAACGAAACGGGTAGGTAACTGTCTTAGCCGCTGCGCCACCCACCCACCCACAATCACCCAATTCATAAGCAAGTAGCCTATGACGCTTGTAAAACACGTATGGCATCGTTCATAGAAAGTTTTTTAACTGAGGCTAGTCCATCACTGCACCACTTCACAGCGCAGCGGCTCAGACAGTCGCCTCGCCGCTTCGTGCCGGGGCTTCGAGTCCCGCGCCGGACAACTATTTGTGTGACCCATAAATGGTAATTTGTGCCCGTCTATTATATGTTTGTAAAGTACCCTGCGACACGGGTATTATAGTACCTAATGCGGGCGTTGTCTTTTAAAAAGAAGAAAGACAAAAATATTGTTCATGTGTTTTAGACCCATTTTACTTTCCATTGTAAACTCTAGTCAAATTACTATGGTGAACTACACGATTTACCACGCATATGAATAAAAACTAAACATAAAACAACGGCTTCTAAATTAAGAAACTTACTGATTCGAGTACTAAATCCTACTGAACCATTGTTACCAAAGTTTACAGAACAAACCGATGTAATGCAAAAATGTCAACCCAATCTTATTCTGTTTCCTTTTGATCGCACACAAACACGAGATCAAATAACATGAACAAATCACAGACACACATGTCTTCCGACCTGTAAATGGAAGGAATCCAATAGTTACGGGCCGATGACTTGGATAGTAACGTTCTTCGAGTCAGTAGGCACATAAATACTGAATGAATACGAAATTTGTGAAATGTCTTGGAACATTTTTTTTTCCTCTTACATCTATCAATACAGTACAAGTCCTCCAGTGCTTATCTAAGTACAATACAATTTTATACCCCTAAACAAATTTTACTTGTAACTAATTATGTATAACGCACTTCTCGTGAACTCACTCAGAGAACACATAAATAGGTCAATCTCAGATAAGGTTAAGAATACGGAGACCACGCGTCAGGGTTGCCTCATGTACCAGGTTAGGTTAGGTTTTTTTAGTGGGTATACCGGGCTAGCCGGGGAGTCCCACATAACCCGCCCATCCCCCAATGGGCGTGTATGCGTAACGCATTTATTCCCAGCGCAAACAAAAAAAAAAAATGTTAGGTTAGGTTAGTCCGACCACGCGGCTCTACTAGCAATCGCGGCTCTTTCCTTCTCCATACATACCTGTCCGTGACACACAAGGCTATCTGTTCTAAAACATCAGCATGTACATCAGTATGTTGCCTTGGACAAAGTATAATGTAGATAATGAGGTTCAGAGTTAGATTTCCTTATTGGGACAGGTGACTAAAGTGGCTTAATTATTTTTGGCCAGAAAATCTTCTCTAGCAGTCCAGACAGTATGGAAGGTAACAGTTACACCTTTGAGTCTTGGATAATACGTAAAAGTGACTGTCATGCACTTGATCTATGTGCGGACGTGTTGGCTAGCGAGTACTGGCTGACAAGGTGAATTCAACCTTTTGGTATGGTTTGAGGATAATTTTCTTTTAATTTCTATCACTGGCTGATTTATAATTAGTAATGTATTAAATATACATTTTGTTAAAGATTAATATAAATAATTATATTTCGATTAATCTTTAACGAAATGTATATTTAATACATTATTAATTTGAAATCAGCCAGTGATAGAAATTAAAAGAAATAAAAAAATAATTATATTTCGTTAAAGTAGATCACCGCTGCCTTTGGTCACTCCCAACACTAATAGTACGAGTATGTGGATGGCCTTTAGAAAGGCATAGGCTCGATTCTTAAAAGTTGCCATGTGTTATCGTACCAAAAAAAAAAATTGATCCCAATGAATGTTTTCCACTCAATAAATAACTAAATACAATTATGTTGTTATACTCTATTTTGTTTTCAATTACAACTAAAACTAAAACAACAAAAAATGCACTCAACATAATATACATACACTAGAATTTACAGATGCATTCATTTTAAAATCCGCGCCAATTCCGTCGCGGTCATATTTAAACATGTCTTTATGGCCAGTGCATTTCATATTTAAATCTCTTTTGGCCGAATATGCATTCAACTAATAAAACCTTTTCAGTAGCCTCTGCTTAGTTTAAAAAATAAATAAAACTGGAATGTAATGAAAAAATAATAAACGGGATTTTCATACATATTTCTGTACAGTTTTATAATGAGAATAAACAAGGTGCCAACTCGTTTTAGTTGAAATCTGCATGGTTCTATAGAAATATTTTTGCCACTTATTTTACTAGTTATTCCAAATATTATGTTCTTAAGTATTAGTAAGATACCGAACATTTTATCGTTGTGATTAACCTATTTTCGTAGAAGTTAGGATATAATAAAACCTATTTAAAATTGCCCAAAATAAATGTATAATTAAATGAAAAAATTTACCAGAAACTTTTGGATATAAAAAAAAACAAACAATGACTTTAGTTCTAGGTAAGATACCGAACATTTTATCGTTGTGATTAACCTATTTTCGTAGAAGTTAGGATATAATAAAACCTATTTAAAATTGCCCAAAATAAATGGATAATGAAATGAAAAAATTTACCAGAAACTTTTGGATATAAAAAAAAACAAACAATGACTTTAGTTTTCGAGAAAAAAGCGTGGGCAGGCCGTTACAAGATGGGCCGATGATTTTGTGAGGGTCACTGGAAGCGACGCGGGCAGCGGAATACCGGTAATTGTGGCGATCTTTACTGCAGCTCAGCAGTAGATGTCTTTTGAGTGATGTGGTAATGACAATGATGAAATTGGAGGATCCCCAACTACTTGTGAATTTCAGAATTGTTTTCTTTTCCCACGTATGTGTAGAATCAAGACAGTCACGGCATTAGAAATTTCTGTTAAATAACAGACTCACCTTATAGAAGATATTTAGGGAGATTTACTTAAAGAAATTTGTTAGTGTATGTTTGTCACGAGCTGGCTGGTAACACGGAAGATTTTCGTGGATTTATCGTACGCAACAATTTCAAGGAATTCGCGCTGTGTTTATAATTCTCTCATACAGGGTGGCCGAAGAGTTGACGTTCAAACGGAAAATTTAGATAGTTTATGATGAGGACTACGCAAAATCGTAGAACATACATGGGGTAATTCGGATGAATTACCCCATGTATGTTCTACGATTTTGCGTAGTTTTCGAGATAGAACTTTTTTAATGAATTTTTTTTTCGTAAATTTCACCTAACATCAGTTTTCGACTTTTTCTCGTTCTGTTGAAAATTTCTGGTTCAGTTTTGTTGTGATAACTAACTAGTAAAGTTTAAACTGTCCTAACATCCTAAAAAGTATGGTTTATCTAATCATTGCAGAACTGACTTAGAATTTATTCGAAACTTCAAAATTAGGGTTTGAGTTCAGGACTCATAAATTTTCAAAGTTTCCAAAAGACGCAAAATTGTAGAACATACATGGGGGTGATTTGGATACTCCTCATCATAAAGTATCTAAATTTTGCGTTTGAACGTCTACTACTCGGCCACCCTGTATGATTGAAGGTTTGTATTAAAGAAACTTACGTGAAAACGATATGCATGATGTGTCCAAGAATGCCGTTGTGGTGCAGCGGTGTTTCAGCAGCCTCGCAAATGTTTCGTAACATGCATTCCCTGCCGTTCATGCCATATCTGAAAATAAATAAATTAACTATGTTAATCCACTAAACTCTCAATAAACCGGACATATTCAATATCTGAGAAATATCTAGGAAATTGACTATAACGTGTGTAATGGAATCAGGTGTTCCTTAGCAGAAATCCATGACAGTTAAAATATCCGTATAAATATCCGTCCGAGTGACCGTGGTCTCTATCGCCAGATTTCGAAGCGTTTGGTTGACGCTTCCCGTGACCAGGGGGCTGGCTTTTTCTTTGGCCAAAGAATTAGTTTAGCAATACAACGTGGTAATGCAGCCAGTCTTCTGGGCACATTTTGGCCTCATTTCATGGCCTCGATACAGAGGAATACTACGGCGCCATCTGTAGTTAGTTTTAATTTATTTATGTATATAATTTACTTTTTCGTAGATTTAGTTTTTCTTTCTAATGTAGGTAGTTATGTATATTCATAAGTTTATTTAGGTTCTTTGTTATTAAGTTAAGTTAAATACTTGTATTATTTATAGTTAAATTAAATCAATAACCACTTATGTATTACTAATATTAAACATGGTTGTTTATGAAGCTCCGTATAAATGTCTGTTATTTTGCATTTATTACTTATTCAAATATTAATTTCATAATTTTCTTTAATTATAAGTGACTAGCTGTGCCCTGCGGTTTTACCCGCGTTAAACTAAAATAAAATTATCACAGCTACTCACCTGTAAGTGATAGCGTGATAATATGTAGCCTATATGTTGACCCGACCTCTTAGTAATGTTCATGCAAAAATTGAAGTAAATCCATGCAGTACTTTGTGAGTTTAGCCCGGACTTACATACAGACAAACAGATAAACAGACAAACATTCTAAAAACTATATTTTTTGCTTCGATATCGATTGCAGATCACGCCCCAAGCATCCCTTTTAAAAAATATTCAATGTACAGTTTTGACTTTCCTACGATTTTATTATATGTATAGATTATAAATACCTAAGTAATATTTAATGGTAAACATTTCACCCTTGTCAAGTTTCAGCCATGGTGGACAATTTCTGTGGAGCATGATTAAATGAACTTCCAAATTAAAGTTTCGACTAAGAATTGCTGAATGGATGTATTTTTGACAAAAATAATCGTATCGCTCTTTTAAGAATCGTACCCTAGACACTAAGTATTACCTGCGGATTAACACGCTATCACAGTCGACCTTTAAACCAAAGTGGCAATTAAGTAGTTACAAGTATTATAGGGATTGTAAGGCACCGCAGGATGTGTAAGACTCAGAATATAAATGTCTAGTCTACATGCTTCGTCTCTGCATTTTAACATTATAAAACATTCGCAAATTGCAATTAACTTTAATATAGAAAAGATAATCTTTGGAGATCTTCAGACCAGTCCTATGTCCCGTCGTGTAAGTTTATGGGCTGATATGCTGACCGGAAACATCAAAATATTTATTTCTGTCGACCTCAACTATACCTAAAAAGTTGACATGTTTCTTTTTGCTGCTATAAGGCTAGCTGTGCTATAAGTAAAAGTTGTTGCTGTTCCATAGCTGTGCTTCATTTGTGTTTTTTTTTGTGCCCAAAGATAAAAAACAGGAATATACATAATACTTACTCTTGAAATTTGTTTTCCAACACTGTATAAGCTAGTTCTCTTGAAATACTGCGACTATGGCGCGAACTTACTACCTGTAAAGAGAAAAAGCAATGATTAGTTGTTGGTATTTCATGTACCAAAACCTATTGGATATTATAATATATCGCACGTTCTCTAATCTGTTGGCATTGTATTAAAAAATCGTGTTTTAGGAACAATACCATTGATAGATGGCAGCTTCATCTTTCCTAAGGCTCCCATTTTAACAGTGGCATGTTATATTACCATAATGTCAGCTGAAAGACGTCCACTGCTGGACAAAGCCTCTCCCCAAAAATCTCACCAATAGCCGGTTTCTCGTTATTCACATCCACCTAACTCCCCTCTCCTCTCACCTCCTCTCTCGTCTACCTTTATAATATCTTCCAGATATTATAAATGTGACATATCATATTATATTACCCACCATCCTCATTTAAATGAAATGAGGATGGTGGGTGAACAGCTAGATTCAGCCCTGGTTGGTAGGTTCACCGAGCTACATGTTGTTAAGGTTCGGTGAGTCTGTCCATGTGGTATGAATTTATTATGTATAGCCTGTAAGTTATATTGTTACTAACACTATGGATTTGCTGGTCTGAAAATAAATGATTTTTTTATTTTTATATTTGCGGCCTATATATCATGAACCGTAATAGGAAAGGAAATGATTTTCATTAAGGGTGTTTCGATTGCATGGAAGAAGCATCCAAGTGACGTAACATTTCCATCTTTTTGCTCGCTGGATGAAAATCTTCCACGGTAGACCTTCGTATTCAATTTGGACTCGTATTTGACCGGTTATTTCATTCATAATAGGCATGTAGCTCGCAGATAGCTCGTAGAACCAACGGCCGTTGGGGCCAAGGTTCTTAAGTGGCGAACACGAACCGGAAGACGCAGCGTGAGCAGGCCCCCTACAAGTTGAACCGGCGATCTTGTACGGGTCGTGGGAAGCCGCTAGATGCGGGCAGCACAAGATCGGCTATTGTGGAGGAGGCATTAGTTCAGCAGTGGATATCTTTCGGCTTTTATGATAATGATGATGATGAATAGGCATGAATATTTTGTTATCCAGTTCATCATTCGATCCTCTGCTAGGCAGAGGGTAAAATTTTAATACATAAAAGAGTACTTACTGGTAAGTTGGGAAATAATACTTCATCAATTTCTGTAATGTTATTGGTAGTGCTGTAGTTGGACTCGATGTTATACGAGACGAATACGTTCTTATTCGGAATGTCGATAGGCACAGCGATGGCGACGAAAGTCTAAAAATTATGATATGAATATAATTACTTGTTTACTTATTCGTATGGGCAGTGGTTACCCTAGTGTCAGAGTTGTTCAAGCCGCCCAGTAGGCCTCCGACATGGCTTAACGACTGTTGCCTAATGGCTACAACCGGGGCCGACAGCTTAACGTGCCCTCCGAAGCATGTATACGCTCAGAAATTAAAACACTTTGGCGGTCACCAATCTATGGACTGACCGAGAGCCTAGTTGCTTAACCCCGCCGATCACTTACGGACCGATGAGAGCATCTAGCTATGAGCTCCCATGAATATAATGATCACTTACCGGTGAACACAACTAACTGGGAACCCCTTTCTGAGATAGTACTTATGAAAAGAACAAGGCATCTTTGGCTGTATCATTTTAATTTTTGGCGCGAATATAATAAGCATAATCTGTGCCCGGTGTACGTAATGTACATATATAAATGAGCACTTTTAGTAGTTTGAGAGTTCTATGTACAGACGCCAGCACATCAAGCTACCTCAATCTGCCAAATTTCCCCAATTGAAAGTGAACCTTATGCTTTTGTCATAAAGTTGAAAATCTATAAAAGAAATATGACAGATTGGATTAGCTGGATGTGCTGGCGTCTGTACACAGAACTCTCAAACTTATAAAAGTGGACGTTTACGCGCACCGGGCACACATTATGCTTATTTTATTTGGCGTCCGTACATATATCCTGTTCTTTTCATACGAGCTATGGTACGAAAAGCGCAGGAGAGAGAGAGATGTACTGACATTTAAATTTTAGTCTAGTCTAGTGGTGCATACTCATTGTTGAAAACAACTGCATTGATTTCAACAATGAGTATGCACCACTAGACTAGACTCGTATGATAAGAAATCGTAGCTCGTATGAAAAGAACAGGATATGCGTGTGTGTCTAGTGGTGCATACTCATTGTTGAAAACAGCAGTCTTACCCCGTAAAGTGAAGTGGGCGGGAAAATCAAAGATCTCTTATGCCTGACTTGTTCCACATCACTGGAGGCGCCTCTCTTGGATAGAAGGCAACTGAAATAAGTAGATGTTAATAAATGAAGCATGCTGACATATACAGTTCATAGACATAGACATATATACAGTACTACATTTTGTCTGCTTCTGATATTTTCTTATTATTAAATTCTATCACTATGTTTGGTTATGCCATTTCCATACTTATCTATACATATAATAAAATCGTCGGAAAGCTAAAAGGATACTTGGGGCGTGATCTACAATCGATATCCAAGCCAAAAATATAGTTTTTAGAATTTTTGTCTGTGTGTCTGTTTGTCTGTATGTATGTCCGGGCTAAACTCAGAAAGTACTGCATGGATTTACTTCAAATTTTGCATGAATATTACTAAGAGGTCGGGTCAACATATAGGCTACATATTATCACGCTATCACCTATGGGGGAGGAGCTATGATAATTTATAAAATTTTACGCGGGTAAAACCGCGGCGCCCAGCTCGTTAAGATAATAAAAACAAAATCAATCAAATTACTTCTTCTTTTCGTGTCGGTGGTAAGAATTTGATTCTGTCTTCCCAAAATTGGGTAACGCTGACCGCTTTGCCTGAAGCGTCATACAAGTCCTGAAGGGAACAAGAGACTGGACATGAGGGACAATCGGATAAATGTGCCATACTTTGGGGTGACACGCCGCACTCGCAGATGTTTTGTGATGTGGGAATGTAACCCCATTTGCACATGTTTTCTTTGGATCTACCAACCTGGGTACGTAGTCTATTACTTTATTGATTGCTTAGTTGACAAATCAACTAAGTTACCAATAGAGTCATTTGAATTCTAGCGTCTTAACATTAGAATTCAATTGACTCTGTAGTTACTTGGTTGTTACTCCCTTCTTTTAATTGACGTAGTTTTTGATCAAGTGGCCTTTACGAGGTTCTTAGGTGATTTTTAAGTTAAGGTAATCATTATTCCCCATTGTAGTAGGTTCATAAACTATACGTAAATGAAACATTAATTCGAGTGGCGCAGCGGCTAAGACAAATGCCACGCCGCGCCGCTTCGTGTCGCGGGTTCAAGCCCCGCGCCGAACAACTATTTGTGTGATTCATAAATAATTTTCCTACACTTGCGTACATTAAAGACGTTATATCTAAAATTCTAACATTTTTAAAAATAAAACTCGATTACACAACTGTTTTAGAAAATTAAGCAATGCTTCGATGTGTTTTTGTCCGATATTGCGCCAAACCACATAACCTTTATTTTTATGACATTATTCACACACGGTTATCTGATCCCAAACTCAGCAAAGCTTGTACTATGGAAACCAGATAACTTATGTAGACAAATTACACCCAGACTCAGGACAAATAGACATGTTCGTGCACACAAATATCTGTCCCGGGTGGGTTCGGCGTGAAAAGCAAGCATTTGCCAACCCCACCAACGCTGCAACGGGTCCGTCTTCAAACATCTTACTCATTTTATCATATCAATCTTTATAATTAAATTCAAATGCTTTTTTATTAAAGCTTGTCACCTGTCAGGCATGCGAACTCCGTGTAGTATTCTCTAAACTCCTAATATAATAATCATCAATACTATACCTAATAATCATAGATAACATAAATAATTAGGTCCTTGACAATGACTAAATGTTAAATACTCACATCAGAAACAATAAATGAAAGTACTTCATTTTCTATACACAATATTGAAATATGTATAACACACACACTGTCTCACGTATGCAAACGTACTAGAATTTTTAGATGCGCAGACGTCTAACTGTTGTACATATTAGTACAGTTATCATTTATACGCTACATTGATGTGCGACGTTCTTAATATTGAGGAAATATGTAAAACATGTTTTTCACTATTGACTGGTCTGTTGGTATAGTAGTTAGTTATGATGACTGCTGCCGAAGCCAGAGGTCGTGGGATATTTTTGTGATGAGCGTGATTATTTGTTTTTTTTTCTGGGCGTGATTTATTTATAATCTATACATATAATAAAATCGTAGGAAAGTCAAAACTGTACATTGAATATTTTTTTTAAAGGATACTTGGGGCGTGATCTATAATCGATATCGAAGCCAAAAATATAGTTTTTAGAATTTTTGTCTGTGTGTCTCTATGTAAACTGAAAAAGTACTGCATGGATTTACTTCAAATTTTGCATGAATATTACTAAGAGGTCGGGTCAACATATACGCTACATATTATCACACTGTCACCTACGGGGGAGGAGCTATGATAATTTATAAAATTAAACGCGGATAAAACCGCGGGGAATGGCTAGTATTTATATATTTAGGAATAAGTACATATAAAGTAAATATATATAAGTACGTTTATCAGTTGTTTGGTTGCCATAAGACAACTCTTTATTGTACACCAAAACGTCACAGGAAACACGAATACAATATACTTCGCAAAATTGTATAAGTGGCGGCCTTATCACTAAATGTGATCTCTTCTAGACAACCAAGGCAGGGATTGGAGTATGGAGTAACAGAGATGAGATAGTTGTCAGTAGAAAATAATATAGTTAAGCCATAATACAGGCTCTGCCTACTTGGGGGTCAGATGTTAATTGTTCAGATGTCAGATGTTAAATATTTATTTAAAAAAAATATATTTTCCGGTTTTGATACTTTTTCGAAATACCTTTTATATCATAATAAGATTACTCGAAAAATACCAGGTCCAGTGTCCTCTTCAGCTGAACAACACTACAAGGTAGTGTGCGGATCAATGGAGGTTTCTCTAGAGAGTGTGAATATGTATAGCGTTAGTACGCCATGGGACGGACAGCTGTTAGTTAATCAGTCTTCACATGGACTTCTCCACAATAAGAGGGAAGCTCTACACCACAGTTTTAATAACAATATTTTCTGTATTCAACAGATTTTTATTATATAAACTGAACTAGCAATTAATATTCAATACAAATAGAAAACCGAAGGATTGTTTGCAATGGTAAATAAAAAAAAGCTATTAACTAATTGAATGCCAAATGATTGGACTGATTGCTGCCGAGCTTTATGGTCTAAATTTACCTCTTTTGTCCTTATTTAAAACACTACAAAAGCTTCGAATTTGGTTTCAGCAAGTTATATAAATAGGAACCTCAATTTATTTACAAACATCCTGACCAATTATAAAGCCTTTTTTCTAATCTAATTGTATAAAACTTAAGCCATTTGTAATGTTACTTGTACTTAATACAGGATGTAACAGTTCTGTTTTTTTTATTTATTACTGTTTAAATATTATTTTTGTCCCCCTAGAAGATAGACCAATGATTTCGCTGGAAACTGCTGGATGCGAATAGCGCAAGGCAGGCAATTGTGGAGGTCTTTCTCCAGCAGTGGACGTCTTTCGGCTGATATGATGATGATGATTATATTATTTTCATAAAAAAATATAATGCCATGTATAAGTAACATTACATGGCATAAGGGATTTATACTATTCAGAAGACTTATTATACAAGCACCCTAACTAGTCGTACGTACAATTTTTCCAGTTCCGCTACGTGACAACTTGTTCGTAGGAAATATGAGGCAGATTAGGTCCTAATTGACCTAGAACTGAACGAAAGTGACCCAGAATATGACAGATCACAGTATTAACGCAATATCGCATAGCAACGAACGGCGGAGACGAAGTTTAGTAGTCACTTTCTATGACCTAGGTGATAAATAATTGACGTAAGTATCATAATAATAAGGGAAATTAATTAGATCTGTTTGAAGCACGAGTTGCGAAGAACAAAGGTGACTGATATTGTTTGTTTATCAAGGAAGTGTTAAGAGACTATTATGATAAAAATTTAATCAGGTTAAAGTCTATTATGGGAACTATCATATCTTATTTATGAGAATTAATGCAATTTCCTTTTTTTAATTTACATTTTTAATTTTAATGGGGTTGCCTTTGAAAACCCAGACTAAAACTCGCCTAAGATCCAGGTGATCATAGTAAAACCGGAAGACGGATCGTGGGCAGCCCCCCTACAAGATGGACCGATGATCTTGTGCGGGTCGCTGGAAACTGCGGGATGCAAATAGCGCAAGACTGTCAATTGTGGAGATCTTTGGGGGAGGTCTTTGTCCAGCAGTGGACGTATTTCGGCTGATATGATGATGATGATCATAGTAGAAAAGATTTTTATTCTCGCTACATATAATTTCTGATCTAGAATAAGTGCTTACATCTTGTGCCAACTTGATATTACTTGATCTTATTTCGCCTATGGTGGCCAGTCTCAGTGGAGACTAGCCAACTACCCGGGACATATTATAGTGCACAAGTGTGTGCGCTAACACAGGTGCACTTTTTAGTCCCTCACTCTTCTTGTCCGATGGGACGGCTAGTTGACTCAAAACCGCCAACCGCCGCAAACGGCAAATACTGAGAATATTTAATATTCAGATTCGAACTCAGACCTCGTTGTTTGCGGTTGATACGCTACCAGTATACCAACGAGATGGTGCAATCCGAAAGTTACGCCAACTAAGTCAAGACGACTTAAAGCCAATTTGTTTACAGGCGTGATACATTCGCCGGTGTTTGGACCAATGTTGGTATATTATTAGTTGGCGTAACTTTCGGATTGGCTTTAAGTCGTCTTGACAGATGTAATCGTGGAATTTGCGTGACAAAAGCCCCCAGAATATTGAGGGGTGTTTACACCCGTTACGTGTAATACACCCATTAGTCATAAGTGTGGTAGGATGAGTATTAGAAATTACTGTAATTTCTTAAGGCAGAGTCGGTTTTATAATGCTTAAGCTGTTTATGTTTTTTGTTAAGAAAGGCTATTATTATATAAGTAATAAAAAAATCTGCCTTTTGTATTACTAAAAATTCCGTAACTTAACCAAAAATACCCATCGCAAAGCAAAATAAATAAACTATATTTTGATATAGGTAACTATTTTGCTTGTTTTAACCGTTTGCTATTTATTTAATAGTGGATTGTTTTTGTAAATAAATTTGTTTCTGCCACTCGCCGGCCACCGCACCGCTGCGGCATACTCGCTTTGCTCGCTCGGCTCGTGCGTTGTGGTGTCGCAGTTCCAAACCTACTTTTCTATTAGTGGAATACTTTTTCAGTTATGCCCGGATCAATTTGGTGGGCAATCACTATGTTTATATGCCAAAACAAAAATGTGGCGCTGTACACTAGCATCGGAGTAGTTACATTATTGTATTAATTGACTGGTATAAATGATATTTCAATAAGTCTTTTACTACTAATTCAATGAAAAACAACAGATAAATAGTTATTACAATCCGACTGCTAGGCCGGTGGTCATGGGTACGATCCCCACTCAGGACTAATCTTAGTGTCATAAGGACGATTATTTCTTCTGTGTCGGTGTAATTTATTTATAATACGTATGTATTTAGAAATTTTCTAGGTGCAATATTACCGGCTCTACCTAGTTTGGGATCAGTTGACAGTGTATTAGTTATGCCACGATATTTATTAATCAGAAAATATATTGACCATCAATGTTTTTTTTAAATGATGTATTATGACTTTTTTCTGTTTGATATCTTAATATTTTTACTCTAAGATACCGTATACCCCAGCAAGCAGTGAATATGTATTATATTCTAATGCACTCTCCCACAGGATTCATCCTACACCACGTAATCTGCACTTTAGATGCGGTTAGATTGTCGTCAACATAAACACCTTCACATTTGAAACCACAGCTAAATGGTGTTACTGATCTTATCGTGTTCAGAGCCAGGACAGTGGTTACTCCAATTAGCTTGCTTCATCTAAGACCTGGCTTGATTCGCAAATAGAACATTTGAAGAGATCGTTCGATAAATCCGGTTATAGACCGACTGTATAAATGACCTATTGGTAGCTTGATTGAAGGTGTCAATAGACTGACATATCCTCTTATTTTCTCTTAGATGGTGTGTATGAAAGCAGCTTAAGTTTGAAGTTAGGTATAGACCTAAAGATATTATGAAAAATACAGAGAGAATAACAGAAATCGGCTGTTTAAGATGAGATTTTATCGTACGAGAAAATTGACATTTCTGTGTAAGCGGTCCACAAAATAATAACATCCATAGAATTTACATATAACAGAGTTTTCCCTCAAACGTCAAAAGCACCCGTGACGTCAATACTTATCTAGGATTTTCCCCTATTTCCGTTTATGTTGAAATCGAAGTGTCAACTGTGCAAATAATTGCTTGTTATAGTGACATTTTTGTTTTGGAAGTCTCGTGTTTGCATAACATCAGTGGAAGCTTTGAATTATATTGACTGACTTTGTGATAAGGAGGAGAAGGTTTATAATAATAATATCTTTATACATTATTCACACACGGTCATCTGATCCCAAACTAAGCAGAGCCTGTACTATGGATACCAGATAACTGAGATACTACATATTCTGCTTTTATTATATAGATAATTACACCCAGACTCAGGACATGTTCTTGCATACAAATATCTGTCCTGGGTGGGAATCGAACCCACAACCTGCGACGTGCAAAGCAAGCATTTACCAACCACGCTATAGGCTCAGCTTTATGTGATGTTTTATATAGATTGTATGAGACCTTTCTATTATTTGTGCTTTTATTAGGTATAAGACACCGGGTTCAGCTTTGCACGACGATATAAAGATAAGTTACCATAGGTACGGTCACCATAGCCTAGTTGGTAGTGCTCCTGCCTACGAAGCTGGTGGTTCTGGGTTCGAATCCCGGTAAGTGTAAATATTTGTGTGATGAGCACGAATATTTGTTTCTGAGTCATGGATGTTTTCTATGTATATATGTATTTATCTATCTATATAAGTATGTACATATATCGTCGCCTGGTACCCATCGTCCAAGCTTTGCTTAGTTTGGGGCTAGGATGATCTGTGTGATATTGTCCCCAGATATTATTATTATTATTTTAAATTAATCATCATTATCATGTCAGTTGAATGACGTCCACTGCTGGACAAAGGCCTCCCTCCATAATCGCTGTACGAAGGTCAAAGAACACAGAGAGAACCTATGTCATCATAAACTTCGTTTGAACACGCTACCGCTATACCAACGAGGTAGTCATGATTATTAACAGATATTTTTGCTAAAAGCTCAACATAACTGCAAAGATACGATGATCAGAAGACTAACAACTGGCTACAAGCCATGTCAGCATCAACAATCGACAGTTCGCAAACAGAAACGACCTGTAAACAGTTCCGTTTAGGGTTGTCAGCAACCGAATTATTATATAAATTAAATAAATCTGCACTTCGGTTTGACTATACAACATGTACTTGGCTAAGATACTGTAGCACACTCGCAGCAGCAAGAGGTAATCTTTAACGGGATCTAGGGAGACCTTCTCAATGACAACGCACGTATTAAACACTAATCACTTATTTTATTGAGATAAAATAATAAAACTAGATTAACAATGTATTCTTTAACACACCATTTTTATATCATTACAATACAATAGGCAGGTAGTAGTAGTTGAGTCTAATGCCATATATTGCTTAGATAATATTATCATGTTATTACTAAACTACTATATTGTAATTTGACGGTCACCTACGAAGCTGGTGGTCCTGGGTTCGAATCCCGGTAAGTGCAAATATTTGTGTGATTAGCACGAATATTTGTTTCTGAGTCATGGATGTTTTCTATGTATTTAAGTATTTGTCTATCTATATACGTATGTATATCGTCGCCTGGTACCCATAGTACAAGCTTTGCTTAGTTTGGGGCTAGGATGATCTGTGTGACATTGTCCCTATATATTATTCCCCTAGATATTAATTGTAAAAATTTGTAGGTGTATACTAAATTTGATTAAAAATTGGCACACAGTTCGTTGACTACCTGTATTAACATACCTATTCTTTTAAAACAATCCAAACTAATATTATAAATGCGAAAGTAACTCTGTCTGTCTGTCTGTCTTTGCTTCACGCCTAAACTACTGAACCGATTTGTGTGAAATTTGGTACAGACATAGTTTGGAACTTGAGAAAGGACATAGGATAGTTTTTATTACAAAAAATAAAATAAAAAATAAAATAGCGCCATCTATTGGTCAAGAGTCGGCATCAATTCAGTACTGAAAATTCATCGGAAAATGTAAATAAATAGTAAAAAGGTATGAAAATATAATATAATACAACTTTTAGTACAAAGAAAATGCTCTAACGGAGTATAGATAATTCTATTAGTAGTATATGTCGAGTTGGTGATCGCGCAATGGTGTCGATCGTTACACGAGTTCGGTTCATGTTATTGTTTTAATTCATCGGAAAAAAGTAAATAAATAGTAAAAAGGTATGAAAAAAATAATATCAATATAATAAAACTTTTAGTACAAAGAAAATGCCCGAACGGAGTATAGATAAATAATCCGAGTTGTCACTATGCTCGATAGATGGCGTTTTGAAGAGTTCCCTAGAGTATCTTCCACATTTCATTTTTGAAGAGATCCCGCGAGATCGGGAACTATGTGGGTAAAATAAAAAATCTGCCGGAAGTCACTATTCCACGCGAACGAAGTCGCGGGCAAAAGCTAGTATTAAATAATACTCAGCCATTATTAAAAAAATCTTGTTGAGCTTTTTAAAGACTGGCTGATCAAGTTACCGTTGCAACCGAGTATCATCGCCTTTGTTAGGAAGTTTGCCTAATATTTTCGTCGAGTGTGAATTTGCTGAACTGTACCTATCTTCTGCGTATTAGCATGTCCGAAACTCGTCCCATTGCTGGTATACCCATAGTTCAGTTGTGATTGACAGTTGAATTTTACTTACGGTGGTCATTCTCAACTGAGATTACACATCTTTGCCGAAAGGTGACTATATGTGCACTAGTATACTTGCACTATACAGTGCGTGTATAATCTCAGTAGACAATTTATTTATTTATTGTAATAGATACATCATCAACTTAACACTATACATTTAAATATGACAAGTTATTGAGTTTAAGACTAGGTGTTAAATCTCTACAAATGTAAACTACATTCATAAGAAAAATTGTCACAAAATATACTAAACACAAAAAAGAAACAATATTTAATACTATATTACTAATGCAAATTAAACTTAACCTAAAAATAAACATTTAAATTTGGATAAAAGTAAAAACAGAGAAACGTAGAAACATAATTTTTTTAACTAAAGACTAAATAATTTTAATGACATTGACTACCATTCAGTAAAATTCAGCGAACACTGTCAATCACAACTGAGTTTATTTTCCTCTGTCCAATTTCAGAGCTAGTCAGTGATTTAATCTTATGTCAAAGGGAAATTAGTGAGTGAGTTGGTTTCACCATCCTGCTTTTCACACCACAACTCTGTGGCCGGATTATCACTAACGAACCCAAATGGATTCGTCAGAAGAAATCTTCAGCCCTCTATTACTAGGTACTGGTGTCGTTGTGTGCAGCACTACGTTTATTTCGTCACAGCGTATATTTCGTCTTATCATAGAGGTGCTAGCGCGTTTGTATCTTAACCCGTTCCACTGGGTTGCCATCACCTCGGACCCTTCTATTCCTCTGTTAGCCTGGTAACTCAGCATTTGATATTAAGTAGCTAATATGGTCGTGGGTTCGATTCCCACTCGGGACTAATATTTGTGTGTATGAACATGTCTGTTTGTCCTGAGTCTGGGGGTAAATTATCTATATAAGTATGTATTTACAAAAGAAAAATAGTATATGTAGTATATCAGTTATCTGGTATCCATAGTACAAGCTCTGCTTGGTTTGGGATCAGATGGCCGTGTGTGAATAATGTCCGTGGATATTATTATTACATAAAAAGAAAAGAAAAAAATATATTATTACATTATGGTGGGCAAACTTTAAATTATTGTAAGAAATCATATTTTAACAGTGCAGATGACAACCCTAGTACCTTTCAGCTTTGTTTATATAAGGAATCCGAAATCAGATGATACACAATAACCGAGGCTTTATTTGTATGATGAATTGGGTCGCGTTGGTTTACAGATACTGCGAGTTCGACTTCTGAGTCAAGCTATTAGTAGGAGACGGGAGTTTATAACTGCTTCTGGTAAATAAATTAAAGATAAGATAACTCTTTATTGTACACCAAAACATTACAGGATACAAGAATACAATAACATACATTTAAAAATGGTACAAAAGGCGGCATTATCACTAAATATGATCTCTTCCAGGCAGCTTAAGCAGGGATTGAAGTATGGAGTACTACCGTTTTTACGAAATATGTTTCATTTTTATATGATAATCGCTAGGTAGTGGTATTACCTCGATCATTTTTCTTCTGTACTATACTTACCTTATCTTACACCTGAAGTATGCTGGTCTTCACCTGTTTTCCCGTAAAAGCGATGCTATTCAAACGTTGTATGGTACATACTTAACTATCAGCGCCACTGATAAAAGTCATAGTAGTACCCCTTATTAAAAAGACAAATATTAATATAGTGGACAAATATACCCATCTCTATGGCAATTGTTCAAGCCTGCTTAGTTCCTACGTAACAGATCACATTAACTTGCGTTGTGATTAATTCAGTTCCAGCACCGGACTATCAACTGAAAGTGCTATTGTGCAACTTAAGCATACTGTCCAAGAAAGACACCGGTATACGCGAGCTGCCTAGACCTCTAAGAAAAACACCGGTATACGCGTGCTGCCTAGACCTCTCGAAATCATTCGCTCGTGTAAATTATAACCAGCTCTGGGAGAAGCTAGAACGCACTGACGTGGATGCTCACCATCCACTAATATCTTGAAATATTGGTATTTATACCAAAACCACCAGGTGAAGTGGGCTAGTGTTATGTGTCAACAGTTTGGCCTGACATGTGGGGTAACAGAGGATGGTCTGTGAAGTGTTCTCCTCAATATTTATTAACCTGAACATCGACCAGTTGAACGGGGACCTCACTAGCTTACTTGTAAGATGTAACATAGACGGATATCGACGGTATGTGTCATCAATATAAGCTGCGCAGACGATCAAGTGCTTCAAGTCCTCGATTTGAAAAAAATGTAAAGAAGAACATTTAAAAAAACGTAAACATGAACATTTCCCATCATTTAAAAAAGGAATTAGCAAAATCATGTATGATACATACAAAAATACACTCAAATTAATAACCTTCTTCTTTTAAGTTGATTAAAAATACCTTTAATGCATTTTTATCCAGTGCTTTATCCAACAAAATATCTTATATTCTTTACTGCACATTATTTATATTTTCACATCACATTATAATATAGAAGTGACATATAATAAGTTACATACATAGACTCACGCCTGTTTCCCAGAGGGGTAGGCAGAGACAACGTATTTCCATCTGTCACGATCTTTGGACACGTCTTTTGCCTCGATTACTGTCATTAGGTATATTCTTCATACATGCTCGCCAGTTTAGTATAATAAGTTAACTAACTTATTATACTTCGATTTACTCCACGTATAACTATCATCATCATCATGTCAGCATAACTACGGCCACTGCTGGACAAGAGTCTCCCCAAAGAATGGGGGAAATGCCATAACCACGCTTGGCAGACGGGTTGGCGACCGCAGTTTTTTTTTGGTTTACTAAACTGGCCGTACACAATATTCAATAAAAAGATAAATATAAGTTCTTGAAAAAAGCTTAGTGTACGACCTTCTTGAAGTAAACACAACATGCCATATGTTATTCATGCAAATTATACTAATTATGAGAAAAATAAATAAAATAAACTAAACTTAACTTATATATTTTATGAGCCCACAAAATATGAATTTATGTTTTGTGGGCTCATAAAATAGCGTTTTATGGATTGAATGGATACATTGAAAATATCTACATCATAACATATTTTGTTCTAAGACGAGCACATGCGGTACATTGGTGAATGACTATAATTAGTATGACGCACAAGAAAGACTGAACGTTTTTCTGTTTTTGAGTCGACTGTTAGAACGTGGAATATCAATATTTAGTTTGCTCAGTAAAGTGGGGCAGTCAATTAAACCATTGATTAGTTTATACAAAAACCCGATAGCAGCCACATTTCGTCTACGCTCTAAAGAACAGATTTTAAAGTATACATTATATGCATAGGACAGGTGGTACAAGAACTATTTTTGAATTCATTTAATTCGGGAAATATGTACTGCATAAGAGGGGCTCCAAACTTGACAGCAATACTCTAAAAGAGCTCTTATTTATTTATTAGGTCAACCAACGATCGCTTACACAATTCATAACATATGGTACAGACATATTTTCATTGTGCAACAACCAATTATAGGCTGACACCACATGCAATAATATAAAGAATAGATATGTGAACACAAAACAAAGAGATATTAGCTAACAAACTTTTACAATACATTAAAATTAAATTCTAGAGATACAATTATAAAAATTAATAATAATATTGTACAAAAAAGCAATTCTAATTATAGGTGAAACAGATACAGTTAATTAATTAATATATAATTTGTATTAAATCAATTTTGAGAATAACACTGCGAAATTTCAAATAAATGCAGATTACAAAAATAACTAAGGAGTTAACTATGGCTATTTACTATCTAGAAAAACGAAAAGTACGAAAATTTCTGTGTGTTTTTACAATATATTCTAATTATTAAGATAATATATTATATAATTATGACTAACAATATAATAATAAAATAAAAAAAACTGGGATAAACTTGAAGTATTAACTAAGAATAACAGGTAAATAAGAACTAACCAAGGGACTAAATAAGTAAAAACAAACAGGATTTTGGTGCATTATATGTTGTAAGTGTTGGTACCGAGATGTTGTTTTATAATGTTACAAAACAATTAAAAAGAATTATTGAGACTTCAGGATCTTTGAAAAACTTTGTTTGCCGTTATTCAAAACCAGCTTTGTTTGCGATATTATTTATGTGTTCCCGAAAATCAAGTTTAGTGTCAACCGTAACCCCCAGATCCCGCATGTTCGTGACTTGAGTAATCCGCGTTTTATTAATATAGTAAATTGCGACTGTGGGATGTGTCTTTCTAGAGAATTTCATGTGAAAACACTTAGACGTATTGATTGACATACTGTTCAATGAACACCAATTGCTGACTCTATCTATATTCTGTTGCAGAGCTGTTATATCGTTTTCGTTGGAAATGACTTGATACAGTTTCAGATCGTCGGCGAACATTTGATAATTGCATGTTACGGAGGAACATACATCGTTAACAAAGACTAAGTTCAGTTCACTGAAAAACGCTGCTGCCCGTTCTCTGGTAGGTATTCCCTCGGACGACTTCTACGCCCCCCACGGGATGAGATGGGGTGATGATATTCTATGCCGTCACCACACAGAAATAATAAGTTAACCACGTATAATAAGTTAACTTACTTACTTATCGTAGTTGTTCAAGCCGCCCAGTAGGCCTCTGACATGGCTTTATGACTGTTACCTAATGGCTACTACCGGGACCGACAGCTTAACGTGTCCTCCGAGGCATGGAGACCCTCAGAAATTAAACCACTTTTACGGTCACCCATCTATGGACTGACCGCGAGCCTAGTTGCTTGACTTCGCCAATCACTTTCGGATCTGTGAGAGAACCTGGCTATATGCACCTTTAACTAATTAACTTACTATACGTGGAGTTAAAGTATTCCATCAAAACCAAACCAGCTTTTGGCTGTCATTTATCGCGAGATAGAGTTACCGATATAGAGTAGGCCACAAATTTACGTGTGTCGATGCACCAACGATACGGCCATGTCGCGTCACTCCAATAACGATATTTTGATTGAAAACGGATTGTGCCACCGGCTATCGACAATTTTTAACGGTAACAAAGGGGAATGTTTTTGCAGGCAGTTTTTGTTGGAAACTAAAATGGTGAATGTAGAGGTGTTTGTTTATTCTTGTGTATATACAAACGATTTTCTGTCATTGTTTTGTGAGAGAGCTACATTTATGGAATGACCTGACGAGTGCCAACGGTTATCGTAAGTCTAATTTTCGAAATTCAAAATATGAATTATGCATATTTGATGAAAAAAAGTTTGTTTTGTTTATTGGTGTAGGCTTAGACGAATAGACGGAGGAGGCCTCGGGGCGGCGGCGGCAGCCGGTACCCCAACTCTCCTCGGGGCTGCGGTGGCAGTGTGAGAAGTGTCCTCTACTGCCGCCACGTGCAAGCAGCTCCGGTAAGACAGCGATCTGTTCGTAACACAGTCGCTGTGCTGGACTGGCAGGAGTCGGCAATGGGGGAGGGCAATCCTGAGCCCTCCCAGGGTACATGTCCAGACCATCCGGGACATGGCACTTTTGGGGAGCACTGCAGCAGCATCCCCCATTCCCGGGGCTCCTCCCATCAGGCACCAAGATAGGTCCACGGCAGGTTAGGTTTAGTCGGTGCGAGTCCCCACCCGCAGACAATTTTTGCATGAGACTTGCATAAGCATTCATCTAGGTACTATATACGTATATAAGTAAATTTCAGTAATTCATCAATTCATCCATTCTCATAGTAGAACATACTCGTAGTCCCCTTAAACTAATATGAGATTACTCATTGTATTCTTACCTATGTTTCACAAATAAATGATAATGATTATGAAAGTTTTATTTTTAAGGGCTCGGAGAAAGCTCATGATTTTCATGTGTGTAATACAATAATAAATACTACTTTGAACTATCATTTGATACATATAAGAATGTTTTAGTTGCTACTGTAATACAAAAATGTGTAAAATAATTCTACTACTCTTTTGGTCTACTGGTTAGTGATCCGGACTGCTAATCCAGAAGTCGTTGGTTCCACCCGCACCCAGGACATATCTTTGCATGAAGAGCGCAATTTTTTGTTCTGTATCTGAAATTTATATATAGTATGTAACATCATCATCATCTTATCAGTCAAAAGATGTCCACTTCTGGACAAAGAGCTCCTCTGTCGGTCTTGCGCTTTCTGCACCTAGCGGTTTCCAGCGATAAGTATTAGTTTTCCCAAGAAAGTTTTCCCTTAGTCGCCTTTAGGTTCTCAAGTGGCGACCAAGAACCGGAAAACGCAGCGTGGGCAGGCCCCCTACAAGATGGACCGATGATCTTGTGCGGGTCGCTGGAAACTGCTGGATGCGAATAGCACAAGACCGGCAATTGTGGAGATCTTTGGGGGAGGCCTTTGTCCAGCAGTGGACGTCTTTCGGCTGATATGATAGTCGCCTTTTACTACATCCACGAGATGGTATGGGCTGGCCCTGATGTTCTTTTTAGGTCGAAAACTACTTCTTTATTGTCTTCGTAGTACAAAAATATCGGATAATTCAATTTTAGGAGCCCTATAACGCTATATATGGAATTTAACATACCAAGATTTCTAAACGTAGGCACAGACGCCAGCTAGCCATCCAGCTACCCCAATCTGTCAAATTTATTTTACAGATTGTCAACTTTATCACAAAAGCATAAGGTTCACTTTCAATTGGGGAAATTTGTCTGTACTTAACATGTTACGTAAATAAAAATACTATTTAAATTTGTTTATTTTATTGATGTTAACGAAAAAGAAGGGAAAACATACATACATCGACATTTCACTTACTTTAACCATCAGGTATTTTTATATCATAAATGGTTGTCACCTAAAGCATAATCCATAGCAAAAATTGCTGGAGTACTAGTATTAGGTATAGTTACCCCCAATCTTTTACGGCAATCATCGCTCAATTAATTTATGACAAAAACACGTCTCTGTACGCTACTTTGATAGTTACATCCAACATGTTAAGGTTTAATGTTTCGTGAGCGGGTGATTCCAAAATAGTATATGCGCTGTAATGCGTAATACCATGCGGTGTTGTTGAATACAATCATGATATTCATATAGTATTTTGAATATATAAAGAGAAGGAGTCTAAGGGATTGATTGGACATTCTCTTATATAATATCCGCAATTCTTCTCCAAGCCAAAGTATTCTGCTTTATAGAAACTATCATCTATTTCATCTTCTGTCAGTGATGTTGATGGTCTGTAAAAATCATTCTGTTATGATTAAACACATAAAATCTATTAATATAAACTTTCTCAATTTTATTAGTAAGGTACAGTCGTAGAGCAGAAAGAAATTCGTACAGTGACCTCTTTACCTACTGACAGTGTTTAACATAATTCTTGTTTAAGTGCCAGTATACACACATCACCATAATTTTGGGATATTTTATATTTCATTATATATCCAAAAATCTATTAAGAAATTACTGATAAAGCAAATGGAAAAATTATGGGTTATATTAAGGTCTTTACTAAAAAAATAAAAAAAACATTTCGTGATCTTGTATTTAATAAAAATGTTATATTTTAATCACCGTGAAATTAGTGTGATAAAAAAATTGGATTCCAGTATTTTAGTTTAATCCCATTTTTTTTTCGAAAGATATAATTATCTTATTTATCACAGATTACTTTATTCCGAAGGGCTCTTAGCTATGTTTCATTATAATAAATCCAGCCATTTTAAAGTATTGTATTTGAACAGTTGGTTATAATCCTCGAAGACATGAAAATGACTCACTCACACACATAGACAACAAAATAATTCAATTTTAATAATTTTAAGGTATAAACTTACGTAAGGGTAAGGTACAATAAGTCACCAATGATGCCATTATGTAGAAAATGCGAATGAGCATTCTCACAGATCGCTCTCAGTAAGCAGGGTCGACCTGGGTATCCATTTCTGAAACATATTATAATGCGAAATTCAATTCATAAAATAATTCCCACGGGGGGTAGAATATACCAGGCTTTTAAACAGCTCGACTGGAGGAAACCAGCCCCTACTAAAACCTACTGAACTACTGCTACTTAGACTCACGCCTATTTATCAGACTCCTATGGTACAGTAAAATGTGAAGGCTTATTATAGACCTCATAGAAAGTTGACTCTTCTAACGAGGCCCGTAGTATTTTTTTTACCGGGACTAGTCCCTCCCTATTACCCACCAATGCAACTCCTGTAAGCCAGGATCAACAGTGGAACACAATTAAATGACACTGAGCGGTGAGGCTTAGGCATGTCCCGGGGAATGGCTTTAACTGTCTTGGATAAAAAAGGAGATGGAGTTAGAAAATGAATAGTTCCACTTCTCTCTAGAGCAAAGCGGGAGACAGAATGATGTAAAGAGGCTATAGCCTCATAGAACGAGAGAATTGCAACTAGAGAAGCTAGCTGCAAAAACACCGAGGATACATTTAAGGGTTCTAAGTGAGCTGTTATATCTGATTCCAATAGTAGGTAGGGCAAAAGTCCTCAAACGCATGCTTGTTGCTACCATATCCGTATAATAAACTACTCTAGATATTGGTTGCAAGCTGTTTAACACAATATCACGCTGATTTTGCCAGAGATCACACTCCCAAAGTATGTGGTGAGCACTTTGTTTATATTCGTTGTAGGGAGTAGAGCACAGCAAATTGATGAAGTAGGAGGCCCGTAGTTAGTGTACACGTGTTTGTTTACCCCTCTCTTATCCTAATAGCAATAGATAGGCCTATGCAGGCGAACAGGTTAGTAATAAAACTAGCCCGAAGTATTGACAAAATTATGTGGCAGTGGGTGGTGCACGTCGCTATAGAACTGACGGCCGCTGGGGCAGAAAGGTTCTTGAGTGTCGACCACGACTCTCAAGACGCAGCGTGGGCAGGCACCCCACAATGTGGATAAATTGTAAGGATTACGGGAAGACGCTGCATGCGACTAGCGTAAGCCATTGTACAGATTTCTTAGGGAGATTCTCTCTTATTTTTATCGACAGAGGTCGTGTTTTCTGGAACAATTTTCACTTCGTACGTTGTTCCTTAATTGCACATTACAGAATAAGCAGCATTATTTTGATGAGTGAATGAGATATTGCATAACAAGCAGTTCGGGTTTACAAGGGGCCGCTCTACTCAGGATGCAGGTTGCACATTAATTAGGTCAATATTGGAGGCTTGGGAGGGATCACAGGATGCGCTGGGAGTTTTCTGTGATCTCTCTAAGGCTTTCGATTGCGTTGATCATCGTACGCTCGTTGTTAAACTGAAGTACTATGGAATATCTGGTACATCTCTTGATCTTGTGATGTCCTATTTATCGGGGCGACAACAGATGGTTTCGATAGGCGGTGTCACTTCGGCGTCATCATGTGAAAATGGGGGTGCCCCAAGGATCTATATTGGTCCCATTTTTATTTCTAGTTTATATAAATGATCTCCCTTATCTGGTAGAGAAAGTATCAGACATAGTTTTGTTCGCTGATGATACGTCGCTCATATTTAAAGTAAATAGAAAGGATTAAGATCTTATTGAGCATAATAAAACACTCAGCTTTATATCAGAATGGTTTTCGGCAAATAATCTCTTGTTAAATGCAGGGAAAACTAAATGCATCAGGTTCTCATTACCGAATGTGACTCAAATTGTACCAACAGTTGCACTTAATGCGAAAATATTAGATCTAGTCCCATCGACCGTATTTTTAGGATTGACACTTGATTCAAAATTGCAATGGGGTCCTCAGATTGAAAAGTTAGCAGGTAAATTAAGTTCGGCTTCCTATGCTGTCTGGAAATTAAGGCAATTGTCAGATGAACAAACTTCTAGATTAGTGTATTTCGCGTACTTTCATAGCATTATGTCGTATGGCATTCTGCTGTGGGGTTCGGCGGCTGAAATAGGTGCTATTTTTGTATTGCAGAAAAGAGCAGTCAGAGCCATTTATGGTTTAGGCAGTCGCGATTCTTTGCGAAATTTGTTTAAAGAAATAAATATACTTACTGTGCCATCGGAATATATATATCAGAATATAATGTTTGTTAGAAAAAATATTCATAATTATAAAAAGAAAAGTGAACTGCATAATATAAATACTAGGAATAAAAACAAACTAGCCATGCCAGGCTTTAGAGTAAGCAAAACTAATAAATCATTTTTAGGAAATTGTATTAGGTTTTATAACAAGCTTCCTACTCAAATTACTGATCTGCCTGACACAAGTTTTAAAACACATATTAAACGTATACTTATGGCTAGGGGTTATTACACCACTAAAGAGTACATCGATGACAAAGACGTCTGGCTCTCACTTCCTACCTGCACGTTGCTCGCTGGAGATCTTGTAGCCATATAGACATGACTGATCTGTTGTGTTACGTGAACTATCTGTAAATGATTGCTATCATATACTTAATTTAAAATTATTGACTCTGTCTCAAAATGAATAATGTTATTGTTTCGAAGTTTTTCTTTTGTATACCTAAATATAATCTAAAATAATAAGCATTCAGACAACTGATCGAGCATATATTGTGTTTGCCTACTAAATAATTACTCTAATTGGACCAAATCCCGTGTTTATGCCCGCTTGAGTATGTTTCGCCGGACCGTCTCAACTGGGTCGTGTTGAAACCGGTAGTAGATGAACCCACTGAGTTTGTTTCGCTGGGTCTTCTCAGTTGGGGCGCATTGGATCCGGTGGTAGCATTAAAGCGCGACCGTCGTTATTAAGACAAGGTCCGTCATAATAATAATACCTTTAATATAGACAGAACCATTGACAATATGTAGTGAAAATTTTAGACTTAAACTAGATAATTAAAGATAATCTCTTGACAATAACTTGATACGAGCTAGCTAAATATCATTTCTGTAATAAAATAAATTTTATAAATGTTTTCATACAAGATGTACCTAAATATCTATGTTACTAGAAATAATATCTAATGTATACAACTATATTACTAAAAACATGTTCTGACTATTTACAAGCGCTTTTTTAAAGTCTACGTGAATAAAAAAAAAAAAAATATAGGAGTGATGAGATATCGTTGTTTAAATAATAATAATAATATCTATAATATCTAGGGACAATGTCACACAGATCATCCTAGCCCAAAACTAAGCAAAGCTTGTACTATGGGTACCAGGCGACGATATACATACTTATATAGATAGATAAATACTTAAATACATAGAAAACATCCATGACTCAGAAACAAATATTCGTGCTCATCACACAAATATTTGCACTTACCGGGATTCGAACCTAGGACCACCAGCTTCGTAGGCAGGAGCACTACCAACTAGGCTACGGTGACCGTCGTCAATTCAGTATCCTCATCACAATTACCAGGACTAGCGTGAATTACGCTCAAAGATCATCATAATTCAGACATCTTTACTTACAATGTGTTTTGACACTGAATAGAGGCGCAGAATGTATTTGTTTTCGTTTTTAAAAGTCGTCTACAAAGGTGCTCTTCAGATATTTATATGTAAGAAAATGAATACCGTGGTACACTTTTCACGACTTTAAAGACAAAGAATACAAAAATAATATAAATGTGGAGAGAATAATTGCGTTTTAAATTATCTCACTTAAATTAAATTTTCGCATTCTTTCTCATAAGTTTCTGTAGTAAAAGAATGTCTCCTGACAGATTTAACTTTATAAGAGAGACATTTATATAATTTAGTATACTATGCAAGTGAGTTTCATTGTTCTGAACTGCAAATCTTGTTTTGTTGAAACTGGAGTATTAACGTTCTTAGAAGTATGTATAAATATTATTCCTACTGTTGTAAGCGCTGCACTATGTCAATACAACAATTTAATAAAAACTAGCTGTGCCCCGCGGTGTTACCCGCGTTTAATTTTATGAATTTTCTTTGCTATAAACCTCACGGAGCCCGAGACCTTTCCAACGAATTCAAAACCGTGGAAATCGGTTCGTGCGTTCTGGAGTTATAGCGTCAGGAAGGAAAACCCGACTTATTTTTATATAGTAGAAGACTAGCTGGGCCCCGCGGTGTTACTCGCGTTAAATTTTATAAATTTTCTTTGCTATAAACCTCACGGAGCCCAAGACCTTTCCAACGAATGCAAAACCGTGGAGATCGGTTCGTGCGTTCTGGAGTTATAGCGTCAGGAAGGGAAACCCGACTTATTTTTATATAGTAGATAAATATTACACACACTACCATGCTTTGAACACACTGACAAACTAAGTGTCAAAACTGAGACCAGATTAATATTATTTATCTTTAATGTCTATAGTCTGTGACAATAAAACCTTAATGATCGAATTTCGAAGTGCGATCTTTGGTTACTATGAATTAAGTAGGTTTTCCTTGATAACGTAGTCAAACGTTTCCGACTAGTCTCTATTAAAAAACATTTAATATTACCTTTCTAACATTGATTCTATAGAGTGGTACACACCCTTTCGCGTCACAACCTCTTTGCCATTGTCTATACTACGTTCTTCTTTATCTCTTGCAGTCTGAAAATATTTAAGAAATTAGAAACACTATTGAATAGATCTATTAGGTTTAGTTATCAATTCAAAATCAATATGGATGATATGTCCTCATTTTGGAAAATATTTATTCAGGCTGTTTTTTCTACAGTATTGACAGAATTGATTGATTGACGTTTAGTTGTTTAATTACTTGTGAGAAATTAAACAACTAAACGTCTTGTTACTCACACTAAGTTAATAAATCTCTGTATCGCGGGGTAATTTAAAAACGGAGTACTTATGAGTTACGAACATGTTCTGACTTACGAACACGTTGTGACTATTTACAAGCGCTTTTTTAAAGTCTACGTGAATAAAAACCTTTTTTATGTTATTTTTATTTTATTTTATTTACATAAATAGTTGTCCTGTACGAGAAGGAACCTGAGACAAAAGTTGCGAGGCGACTGTCCTAACGATGCGCCATTTCTGCATCAAATTTTAAGTAAGTAATTTAATTTAAACAAATGGGGGTAAATAATACTGAAATTGTATGAAAAAATTGTAACTGAACTGCTCCTAGACGGGAGGACGGATAGTGATGAAATGTCAGTTTTTGTGTATGTTTTTTGTGGTTTATAATAGTTTAGATTCACTATTGGATACATACAGTTTATACAGGAGAAAACATGTACCACCTAAAAAAACAAAAAATTAAGTCCAGTTTTACACTTTTTTATGAAGTTACTAGCTGTGCCCCGCGGTTTTACCCGCGTTAAACTTTATAAATTATCACAGGTCCTCCCCCGTAGGTGATAGCGTGATAATATGTAGCCTATATGTTGACCCGACCTCTCAGTAATATTCATGCAAAATTTGAAGTAAATCCATGTAGTACTTTTTGAGTTTAGCCCGGACATACATACAGACAAACAGACAAAAATTCTAAAATCTATATTTTTGGCTTCGGTATCGATTGTTCATCACGCCCCAGGTATCCTTTTAAAAAAATATTCAATGTACAGTTTTGACTTTCCTACGATTTTATTATATGTATAGATTTTAAAAGTACTAACCGTTGCAATATCTCCAAGCAGGGGGTCATACCAAGTCACGTTGTCTATGGTGTAGTAATTAGCTTCCATGAACCACGCTACACTCACATACGTCTCAGGATGGAGAGGTATTGATACCGTCACAAATGCCTGCGAACAAAATAATTAAAATTTGTACAATTAGGATTTTTGGAACGAAGTTCCTTATCGCGCGTTGTGAAAGGGGGCTAGACGGAAAAAATTCATACGAGAAGTTGTCACGACACTTTTTGCAGCTGTGCGGCGCCGCGGCGTGCGCATGTTTCTCTGTCTGTCTCTATTAGATATATATAGATATTTTCATTTCTATTTCGCATTGAACAGTGTGGTGTCGCGACGATTATTTTTATTGAGTGTATACAGGTTTTTGTACATAATAAATAATAAGAAATAACTTCGTTCCATCCGGGTGTCCCTTGCCACCTCTCAAGTTTTTATTTTTATTTTTATAAAACATTGCCAAAATATTCATTTCTTCCTTCTTTCCGAAACATTGCAGTAATAAACCAAATTGTAACATTTCAGAAGGTTATATACAAATAAAATTGTATTAATTGCAAATTGTATTAAGGACTATTCGCAATAAGCCATAAGCCGACATTGTAGCCTAGTTGGTAGTGCTCCTGCCTACGAAGCTGGTGGCCCTGGGTTCGAATTCCGGTAAGTGAAAATATTTGTGTGATGAGCACGAATATTTGTTTCTGAGTCATGGATGTTTTCTATGTATATAAGTATTTATCTATCTATATAAGTACGTATGTCGTCGCCTGGTAACCATGGCACAAGCTTTGTTTAGTTTGGGGCTAGGATGATCTGTGTGACATTGTCCCCAGATATTATTATTATTATTGTAGGCCGTATTATATAGTACATAAGTATGTGCTCAAGCACATAATATGCACTCTATGTTCTCTACACTCACAATCCATTTGCTTTCGAAGTGGACCGAGGTGAGATCAGGGGCAGGAACCATAGCTTACGGGTGTCTAACATCATCGTTTCGTCTCTGCTTTTGGATGTTGTTCTTGACAGAAAAATCCTAGTAACGCGTTTTAGCCCGATCTGGGATTAGGACCTAATTAAAACATATGTTACTTATTACAATGGCCCAATTAGGAGGCTAAGTGCGGAAACCAATCCCCCAACTTACTAACTAACTAACTACGTTTCTTATTCAACCACCACTTAAATAATTTAAATATCATATTATCTTTTTCAACATAGTTCGTATTAAAACGCTGAATCTAACATTTAACTCGTACTATTTCACAACTTTTAATTTTAAACAGTTTTTCACCTCGTTAATTCCAAGATTTTTTTTTACATACATTTCAAGAAAATATCTACCACTTCGTAAGGTTATCAATTCAAGATCTCCCTTTTCCACCCAGGACGGATATTTCAGGACGAACACGTCTATTTGTCCTGAGTCTGGGTGTAATTATCTATATAAATAGGTATATACAAAAGAAAAGTAGTATGTGTGTTTAGTATATCTGGTTTCCTTAGTAGAAGCTCTTCTTAGTTTGGGATCAGATTGCCGTGTGTGCATAATGTCCTAGGATAATATTATTTATGATATTATCATTAATTAAATCACGGATTTTCTGGCGAAATAGATAACTAATACCGGTTCAAAGGTATTGTTACTAACACAATTGGATTTCGTAGTTTGTAATAAAGAATGGTCGATTAAAATGCGAGACATATAGAAATGATAACATTTCCTTTTTGCAATCAATTAAAAACTAGATTTATAATTCCGGGGCACGTTCTTAACTATATAAAAACTTATCCACCGCATTTAGATTGGAGGACTCGAAGTTGAATCCCAGCCAGTCTATCCAGTTTTTTTTATTAATTTGGCAGCACAGAAAGGACATAAAATGCAGCTCATGGTTTTGACTAAACTACCGTCGAATAGTTTTATTTTAGTGTGAATTGTGGACTCCAAAAGTGTCTTCGCTTTGAATGCAGATTTTAATGATCAAGAAACATATAATAAAATCGTAGGAAAGTCAAAACTGTACATTGAACATTTTTAAAAAAAGGATACTTGGGGCGTGATCTACAATCAATATCGAAGCCTAAAATATAGTTTTTAGAAATGTTGTCTGTGTGTGTTTGTCTGTATGTATGTCCGGGCTAAACTCAAAAAGTACTGCATGGATTTAGTTAAAATTTTGCATGAATATTACTAAGAGGTCCGGTCAACATATAGGCTACATATTATCACGCTATCACCAATGGGGGAGGAGCAGTGATAATTTATAAAGTTTAATGCGGGTAAAATCGCGGGGCACAGCTAGTAGAGCTTAAACACAAAAAGCTTCAGAGGGGTATCGCCAATTCAAATAACAAGTTACAGGTAGTCATAAAAATACACACTGAAACTGCGCTTGACTCCGGACTCAAAGGTAGGTATTAGGTTTAGACACACGCGATGTTTTTATTTTGTGGTAGGTATATGAGTAGTCCCTCCCTCTTACTCACCACTGCTCCTCTTGTGAACTAGAATCAACAGTGGCACACAATATATAATATCTGGGGACAATGTCACACAGATCATCCTAGCCCCAAACTAAGCAAAGCTTGTACTATGGGTACCAGGCGACGATATACATACTTATATAGATAGATAAATACTTATATACATAGAAAACATCCATACCTCAGAAACAAATATTCGTGCTCATCACACAAATATTTGCATTTACCGGGATTCGAACCCAGGACCACCAGCTTCGTAGGCAGGAGCACTACCAACTAGGCTATGGTGACCGTCCTTTGTGGCTGATTTCTTTGAAGTGTTATAAACTCCTTCAAATGAATAGGTACGTAAAATACCAAATCCATGGGGCTATCTCTAACCCCAGAAATAGGTAGATATATTTTTGTACGAAATAATGGTTCCACTTCGAGTCTCTTATTAATACAGGCACGATTTTCTAGAAATAAAGTAGATAGAAAATGAAGGTAATAACATAGTAATACTTACTCCAAATTGTGTTCCTGATGTGAATACTAAGTATCGTCTCTTACGTTGTTTCACTACAGTTTTTTCACAAATCACGCATAACAATAACAGGAACCTGTAACAAATAGTACCTGTGTATTTCCTTTTCAGTTTTGTTTACTATGTAGAGTATAGAGTTTCTCATCAGTACCTCTACCACGACTCCATTATACGTAGTTTACTTAATAACTATAACAATATCATTTAGTTGCATGAAATACGGCAGGCATAAGGTATTATATGGATATGCAACTAGTTACTCGATAACCTTTGACAGTCACCGTAGCCTAGTTGGTAGTGCTCCTGCCTACGAAGCTGGTGGTCCCGGGTTCGAATCCCGGTAAGTGCAAATTTTTGTGTGATGAGCACGAATATTTGTTTCTGAGTCATGGATGTTTCCTTTGTATATAAGTATTTATCTATCAATTTAAGTATATATCGTCGCCTGGTACCCATAGTACAAGCTTTGCTTAGTTTGGGGCTAGGATGATCTGTGTGACATTGTCCCTAGATATTATTATTATTATTATGAAGTAAAAACTTCTTTAGTGGCATTGTGCACTTTTTGGGACGGGTAAACAATGTTAAACTCGAGTCAGGCCACGTGACCTGATCGAATATCCGTAAGACGGTGGGTCTTATTTTTTAATTCACACTGGCAATTTCTACACTCACATGACCGCAGCATTTTTGAAATGAAAACTTCTTTAGCAGCGTTGTGCACTTTTCTTTTCTTAATTATGTTAGATCTTTACTGCCTAACCAAATTTAGTTCTAATTTTAAAATTTATTTCCATCATAGCGAGGGAAGCAATTACTATGAGTCTTTAAGGTGGGAAGTAGTATCTTCCACTCGCTACTCTGATCAAAAAAACACTACTTTTCGTCTGACTTTGAGTCTGTGAAATGAAAAAATTGTTTTCACTTCTATCGGCAGTCCCCAAAGACTGCCCCGTATGTTTTTTTTTCAGTATAGACAATTTAAGTTTGGTGAAGTGTCCGCTAGGGGCGGTGCTAGTTAATGTACTGGAAAAACTTCAAGTATGATCGAGGAAGTAAACTACATGAACTTGTGGTAGTCATGCTGTGTGTAACAAAAAAAGACTTTTTTGAAAACATTGAATTATCTTTAACCTTTATTTATAGTCACCGGTCCGTAAGAGATTGGTGCGGTTAAGCAACTACGCTCGCGGTCAATCCATAGATGGGTGACTGTCAAAGTCATTTAAATTCTGAGCGTGTCCGTGCTTCGGAGGCCACGTTAAGTTGTCGGTCCTGGTTGTAGCCTTTAGGCAACAGTCGTCACGCCATGTCAGAGGCCTAATGGGCGGCTTGAACATTTCTGACACTATGGTAATCACTGCCCATGCGATAAGTAGTAGTACAAAATATACGGGACCATACTAAATCATTTCCCATAGAATACAAAGAATTATCTACTTTCACATTTAACAGAGCAATCATATTACACACATGAGTGTATTTTTTAGTTTATTTATGGTATGTATGTATCAATATAGCATAAATTAAAAAAATAAACATTGTACGGTGCACGTACATGTTTTTAGGTATGTTTATTGTAGCAAACTAAGTTAAAATAGGCCCGCGTTGTTGCACTTTGAACGCAACCTACATACATTTGGTAGTGCAAAGACAGGCAGCAGAACATTTTTGTACATTTTACATATTAGTGTTCAGTTAAAAACGTGGTTTGATTCGGACGACTTGCATATTCATTACGATTCATCCCGTTGAACATTCACTGACACATACATACATTTAATTGCACTGACACTCAATGAACGGTTAACACAACGTACAAACATAATAATATAGTTGAATATCACATAACCTGATAAGTTGTTAAATTGGATTGAATGTAGATGGCTTCAAATACCTCAAATAAAAAGGCATGAAAAAGAGCAGGAACACCACATAAAACACTTTTTACAAGCAGAAAATAAAAAATACATACACTACAATATAAGCACCGATAAACATCTTGAAGGAAACAAATTATGTTCAATATTAAATTAAGACTGACGACAAATCTAGAGCTTTGTAAATGCCGGTAAAATGTCTACTGTGAGATATTTACTTGACAAATTGTCACCCTCTTAATCTACGTAAGTGGTGTATACTTAGAGATCAGCAGGGCTGACATTCGTCAGTCTGTCAGATTTAGCAGGCGGTCATTGATCATAGTTACCAATTAGAAATCACGTAAGTACATTTATAATACCCGGTTGGTTAATGCCTTTCACGCCGCAGGTCGTGGATTCGATCCCCATCTAGAACAGATATTTGTGTGAAATATCTATATAAGTCATCATGTCAGCCAAAGTACGTCCACTGCTGACAAAAGCGATCGTAGTTTGATGGTCATAGTTCACAGAAAAACGCTGTTGTTTTTTTTGGAAGGTATTCCCTCGGACGATTTCTACGCCCGGGGTGACTACGAGATGGGGTGATTATATTCTATGCCGTCACCACACAGCCACTAATAAACATACTTAAATAACACCCAGACTAGCCACACAAACATTTGTCCTGGGTAGGGATCGAACCTACGGCCTCTGGCTTGAAAGTAGACTAGTAGGCAAAAAAAAAAACTCTATTTAATAACAGACATGCTGGACAAGCCTCCCCCAAGAATCATCTTAAGGGGATACGCCATCATCGCCACGCTTGGCAGACGGGTTGGCGATTGCAGTAAGATGCTCATATACTCAGAAGGAAGCTGCTGCCCGTCCTCTCATGCATATTCCCTCGGGTCGACTTCTACGCCCCCAACGTGATGAGATGGGGTGACGATAATGCAAAGAAATGAAATTTATTCAGCACTTGGGTATTAACATACACTTGTACTTGTCAAGCTCACAATGCAGTACATAAACATAGTGAATAGTATAAACGTTACAAAAAAACTTAATTAGCCCGTCCGTGTGGTTTGTTTTATCGCATATATTTTCTGAAATCGTTAAATAAATAACAAGTTACTAATTTAATATTATGTCATTTAGTTCTACTATATTAAAATTAAAGAATGGAAGACTAAAGCAAAAAGATGAAATTCTAAATGAGGGTGTGATCACATCCACGGGATCACCAATCAGGCGTTAAGGGGCCAAAGCGATCCTCGCCGCTAAGGAACCTACCCTAGCTAGCCTGCGGCTTTCTCTAGCTACCTAGGTGGACGACCCGGAGAAGATATTCCGATATGCTCCGTCATCACTACACAGAAATATATAATAACAGTAACAATCACTAAATCGAGCTGCATTAAGTATAGTAAACATGTACATAAATAGTTTCCTTATTTACTAAGTAAACGAGTTGTCACGGTACAGTGTAGAAGACCATTTCTAAGTAAACTACAAGTTTACCGGTTACTTTAGCTCACGCTTTGCTGTAAAAACCGATAATTATCAAACATTTTTATAGTCACTGAAAAGGGTACACTTAACACTCTAAAAAGCGGTAAGTAGCTAAGTTATACATAGCTTCTATAAAAAGATAATATTTGGCGCAGTGTTAAAGATAGTCGCCTTGCCACTTCATTTCCCGGGTTCGAAAGCACACCTTGTTATGTGACCCATAAGATGTTGTTCTGAGTCTGGGTGTACTTTGCGTCCGTCAATTTAATGGTTGTAAAGTAACAAGTTAGCTGTGTGGCGATGGCATAGAATATCATCACCCCATCTCATCCCGTGGGGGCGTAGAAATCAACCGAGAAAATACCTACCAGAGAACGGGTAGCAGCGTTTTTTCTGTGAACTATGATGACCATCAAACTGCGATCGCCAACCCGTCTGCCAAGCGCGGCGATTATGGCACATCCCGCCATTCTTTGGGTAGGCTTTTGTCCAGCAGTGGACGTACTTTGGCTGACACGATGAAAGTACCCCTCGACAAATAGATTCATATGATGAGTGCTAGCGTAATAAAAAATAAAAATATTCCGTAAAATACTGATATACTATTAGCTGATAAGTCTTTCATAGCCAGGTGCTCTCGTCAGCATGTGAAGCGATCGATCATGCGGTCAGTTTATGGGTGATAATAATTTTCACAATAATCCTGCGATATATATGCAATGCAACAGTCCAACTATGATTCAACCTATGGATGTGTAAACGTGAAGAGAGATTGAATGTTTTTTTTATTAATTATCAAAAACACAATACAATTCAGATTATTTAAATACCTATAGTGTCACTTAAACCTCTTGGGTTTGAGCGTGACACATATGGGTCAATCTAATATTAATCTATATAATAAGTATAAACAAATACCTAATTTTACGAGAACATTTATACGAGAACACTATGCTTTACTACAATTACTAAACTACAATTTACTAAACTAATAAAGAAAATACACTTAATAAGCTACATACAGATTAGGTTCTTATACATTTTAATACCTACAGTGACTTAAAATATTGTTTTAATTTAACTTTTACATTGTTCATATTAATATTGTCGATAACGGAGGTAGGTAATTCATTAATTAGTGGAATTCGTGGAATCAGGTAGGCCGTAGTCCCTTCGCCGTAAAAATTATTTGCTGGTGCAATAAATCAGTTTGCCCCGCGCGGCTCGTCGTGTGTATATAGGATGATCTATCTTGTGTTGTAACTTTATGTTAAAGAATTGTTCTTTTAATAAGTTATATTTAACTTTAATATGTATTGGAAGGGAGTCACAATATTTAAAAATTGCGGTATCATCTGTGAGTTGAGTTTTAACATTAGGTGGAATTATTAATTTTAGTATTCTAATTTGTAGATAATAAATAGAATCTACGTATGTTTTATACGTCCTAATTATTTTATTAATGTGAGCTTTGATGTTTCCCGTACTTGTAACGTTCAATTGTACTGGCCAATAGACATTTTCCTCACTTTACCATATGGGCTGCCAGTAAACTTGTATTCAATGTATATTACGCACCGTGCCTGATGAACATACCACAAATTATTTAACAATAATGTTTAATATGGATTAGCTATGTAGCCCAGTGGATACGTTAATTGCAGTAAATTAGCCGTGACAGACGTATAGGTAATCCTTCACTTACTAATTACTTATCGTCGTTACTTTAGTGTCAGAGCTGTTCAAGCCACCCAGTAGGCCTCCAACATCACTTAACGACTGTTGTCTACAACAACCGGGACCGACATCTTAACATACCCACCGAAGCATGGTAACTAAGATAATAATAGACTGACGGTGCGTTTAGGTCCCTAGGTGAAAGCATCTGGCTGTAAGCGATCTTCATTTGGCAATGTGGGTATGAAAGACTAGCACATCTAAATTCTAGAATTCCTACTAATATTTATAACAGCAGATGCATTAGCTAGGACGGGATCTGAAAGTCAGTTCTGTGGACCAGAACCGTGCGTAGGGATTCCTCCAAATGTAATAGGAGCAATCCTTAAAAATGAATCCACAGCTAAACACAATCAAATGTGGACCAAAATCAAGGAATTAGAACACTTAAAGCAACTCATAAAAGGAATAGACCAAAGCTGGTCCAAAAAACTTTGGAAGTACAGCAGAAGCCAGCTACGACTGATAGTAGCAGTATTCACGGGCCACTATGGCACCAACTATCACCTACACATACTGGGACTGTCGAATAGCTTGATCTGCAGGACCTGTAGGGAAGAAAATGAAACAATGCTGCATATAATATGCAAATGCGATGGATTGGCAAGACACAGAATGGCCATCCTGGGGCTGGCATATCCAGAACCAGGAGACTACAAGGATCTACCCCTAAGAAGCGTACTGGATTATGTGAAGAGTTCATTCAGGGCTCCAGGGATAGAATAAAAACCAGTGGGGGATAGTACAAAAGATCCTGAAGGATCGAAGTGCTGTACGCAAGTACACCCCATCAAAGATAAGATAAGATAATATTTATAACATCATCAATATCATTATTACAGCTGAAAGAAGTCGATTGCTGGAGAAGACTCACCAAGAATCATCTTGGGTGATGTTCCATAATCGCCACGCTTGGCAGACGAGTTGGCGATCGCAGTGATAGTCATAATTCGTTCGCGAAAGTTACAAAGAGTTACACAGAAGGAAGCTACTGCCCGTCCGCTACTCCCCCCACGGGATGTGATGGGGTGATGATATTCTACGCCGTCACCACAATACGTAATATGAGCGAAATTGTTATGAATATGCCGATATTCATAACAATTTCGCTCATATTACCCACAAATGTATGTAACATCTATCAATAATTGACAAAAACAAAACCTTGCTGAATTAATTAAGTGCAAATCCTAGTGATACAGCCTTATCCATGTTTAATGATTCACTACTTACTTAGTTAGCGGTTCTCAGCAGTTGTTCAACTAGTTCGGGACCCATTATTAAATGGTTTTCATGTTACCCCGCCAAGGATCCTCCGTATATACCGATACGGATCAAAATTGATTCTTATTGCTAATAATAACACGACTTAATTTTGAATTGCATTGAAATGAGTAGTTGTTTATTGGAGAATCAAGTGGGTATTGTTGAATTTGTGGATTGTATATAGGTATCAATGTTTAAAGTGCGGATTTAGTTTTGAAAGCACAGTTTTGTTTAGTGCCATTTTTTTAATATATCTAATGTGTGATACTGATATGACACTGACATTACTTAAAAACACACAATTTTATCGGGCCGGTTGCCTTTCATGCCACAGGTTAAGAGGGTACATTCATATTACATATTATATTATAACGGTAATCATGCTGTCATTCCCCTTCAACTTACAGTAAACTGAATTGGATTGCCTCGTTGGTTTCTCTGTTAAGAAAATGCTTCAGTACCAGTCTGAAGTCTGGGAGTTCGCGGTATTACACCCTCGTGCCTCGGCGAGCAATCCAAAGCCATCAATCCTGTACCTTATTCTTGCCAATCGTATTGCTGGTCATCATCAGAAAAGGCTTCAGTACCAGGCTGAAGTCTAGGAGTTAGCGGTATTACACCCTCGTGCCTCGGCGAGCAATCCAAAGCCATCAATCCTGTACCTTATTCTTGCCAACCGTATTGCTGGTCATCATCAGATAATGCTTCAGTACCAGTCTGAAGTCTAGGAGTTAGCGGTATTACACCCTCGTGGCTCGGCGAGCAATCCAAAGCCTTCAATCCTGTACCTTATTCTTGCCAACCGTATTGCTGGTCATCATCAGATAATGCTTCAGTACCAGTCTGAAGTCTAGGAGTTAGCGGTATTACACCCTCGTGCCTCGGCGAGCAATCCAAAGCCATCAATCCTGTACCTTATTCTTGCCAATCGTATTGCTGGTCATCATCGTTGCTGGTCATCCCGTCGGATTTTGAGAGTGATGGAATAGAAAGTGTACTTGTGTTTGCGCACACAGTTGTGCATAAATGTCCCGTGCAAATCACTAGTGTCCACCAAAACTGGCTGCCGTGGCCCAAATTTGACCAGTTGGGACTAGCTGTCAAATTCTATCTCGACTGATAATTACTTAGAGGGATCGATGGTCTTTCGTAATCTCCAAGGCACAGAGGATAGTCCCTGAATCGATCAGGCTCCGAAATAAATCTCCATTCTTACACAAATAGCGTTAGGTTTGAAGAATTTTTATTAACCCTAAAAGCTTACAATAGTTACCATATAATGAGATACAAAGGATCAATATTGTGTATGATTTTAACTCTGAAGTGTTGAAAGCGACACAATTATATTAATCTGTGACATTCGGTATTGTACCCTAGATATATATTTTTTAAGTATAATTTTGAATACATTAATCTTATCGCGGTTTTTAATGTCATATGGTAGGCCATTGAACAGCTGTACATCAAACAATATTGTCTTTTTACCATAATTAGTCCAGCCCTTAGTTGAAGTTTCTTTTTATTTGTAATGTTATTTAGAGTTATGTTTATTTTGTACAATTTAATGTTCGATTGAATATAATTAGAATAGAAATACACGCTGAAGATATTTTTTTATAAAAATACAATTTGAATATATGTATAAGTGAGTTAGATTTAATAATTTAGTATTTTTTATACAGCAGTTTTGTTAATGTTAGATGATGGTATCGAAACAATGTCTTAATATGTTTTTCTGGGTAATTTGTAGTGGGTTCGTTTTATCTTTGTTATATACGCCAAATGTGTTTTCACGAATGAATTGTATATATTAGGACGAGCCTTTTTTGCAATAACATTAGTGATTTTTCGCAGTGTTCCCAGCAATGACATCAATCTTGTCTTCAGTGACAATGATGATCATGATCAATGTGCAGTTTCCAAATGAACTTCATCAAGCCAAACGTTAGAACGGTTTATAATTCCAGTGATGATTTTAAACAGAGAAAAGGTTATTTTTGCCGTAAATTTTATTGTGTAATAATTGTTACTAGATAGTATGTTAACTTACAAAATCTAGGTCGTTTTGAACATTTTCTATTTTTGAGATTAAATTTACGGTTTTCATTGCGAATTATGGATTAAAAAAAATTTAAAACACTTTCAGTATCTATTTTTCCGTTCTCATGATACTTAGATATGTGTGAGCTAACCGACACGAACATAAAAAGCCCAATTAAGACCGATTATTTTACGTGATCTCTTTCTCCAGACCAATACTGAGAATTACAATTTTTTCGCCAATCTGGGATGCAAACTTCTTATTATTCCGGCCGTTGTCACGTTCGTCTTTTAACACTTAAAGCAATTAAAAAATTACGAAACCAAATTAGTTTATGATACTTGTGGGCAGCTATTCTAAAACTGAAGGGATTAAACCAACCCACGACCCAAACAGCATTTTTTACATATTCGCATCCAGCGTCCATCTTGTAGGGGGCCTGCCCACGCCGCGTCTTCCGGTTCCTGGTTGCCACTCGAAAACCTTTTTGCTTTCTGTGTATGGTAAATAAGAAGATTTATATATTTAATCATTTCTGATACCCAATAAGACATTATTCCATACAAAACGTAAAGATAAAACAAAATGAAGGCCGTAACACAATAAAAAGCCACTTCACAAACCCTGATTGCTAACCAAAGAATTTTCTAATTAAACATTGTAATACAATCTACTCGACTAATTAGTACGAGAGAAATTAAGAAAAATTTGATTTAATCTTTGTAGACATACCTTATGAAAGGCAATGAGAGATGTATTATAATTTGGGTTGCAAATTAAGAGAATTTATAGCTCGGAAAATGTATGGACGTTTATTTCTTTTGCCAGATTTTAATGCGTCGTTTTTCTGTGAAGTGATGGATGTCATAATTGTGTTTCCTTTGTTAATTGGATGGTAAAAAAATCAACAACGTAAGTTCACAAAGCTTCTAAATTGAACATTCTAACAAAATAAGGTGAATTAAAAATAATGTTCTGAGGACAATTTAGAATTTCGACAGGATCTGAATTTGGGTTTGAACCCACCCAGGACTAATCTTAGCTGGCTAGTCACCGTAGTGATTCGCCACCGTAAATATTACTACTATATATTTAAAACATTATTATAATATTTCCTAACTCGAAATTAAATGAGGAATTTCGCATTACTTTTTTATCTGCTTCAACTTGAATTCTTTAGAAAACATTTGCTTCTGCTATGTACGGCACCACATCAAAGCTATATCCTATACACTGCCAGCCAATTTATTGAAATGAAGGGTTAAAATGGGATTTTGCGGTTGCATACCACTGTACCGCTGCAATATGTCGACCAGATGTTACGCTCTCATATTTTGTTATAAAAATGTGTCTGTTAATGTGAAAGCATCGTTTTCAATTTGCTCTCAGGTTGGTTTAATTGTGGCTTGGAATTTGTTTTCAGCAGACTAGGTACTGCAGTGTTATTAAAATTTCAGTTCTTTTTTGTAATCTAAGAATTACTCGGGACGTTCCCGAGTAATGGTATTATTTTATACTAGCCTGAAACTTCATCTGTTATTATCATGTAGCACGCTCTTTTGGAAGATATTAAGATATTTAATCCAAGCGTACGATAACAATGTTTCCCGCTATTACAACGTAAAAATTTTGATTTAATTTTTGTATCTAAATGTTTTCATACAATCCGTGTACTAAAATATCTATATATATTCTGACTATTTACAAGCGCTTTTTCGAAGTCTACGTGAATAAAAACCTTTTTTATTGTACTTTATCTACGTTAGGTTGAATTCCTATAGCAAAAATTTGCTTTCACTTTGTACGGCACAATTTTAATGCTACGTCTTATACACTTCCAGTTTATTTGTTGAAGTGAAGGGTTAAAATAGGATTTTTCGGTTGCATACTATTGTACCGCTGCAAAAATCGACCAGATGTTACGCTGTCATACTTTGTCATAAAAATATATCTGTTAATGTGAAATCATCGTTTTCAATTGGCTTCCAGGTTGTTTTAATTGTGGCTTGGAATTTGTTTTCAGCAGATTAGTACTGAAGTGTTGTAGAAATTCCAGTTATTTATGAAATCTAAGAATTACTCGGGAATGTATGGTATTATTTTATACTCGTCTGAAACTTCATCTGTTCTTATCATGTAGCACGCTATTTTGGAAGATATTAAGATATTTAATCCAAGCGCACGCTAACCATGTTCCCGCTATTTCAACATAATAACACTGGTGCTTAGTTTTATATTTAACTTTATGTTTCATAGTTGTTGGTTTTTCTAAGTAAATAAATAATTTTGATTTAATATTTGTATCTACGTTAGCTTGAATTCCTATAGCTGAGCTTGAAATCACACTAATATTATAAAGGCGAAAGTTTGTGAGTGTGTGAGTGTCTATGTTTGTTACTTCTTCGCGTTTAAACGACTGGAGCGGTTTTAATAAAATTTGGTATGGCGTTAGCTTAGCAGTTAGTTATTTATAAAGAATAACGCGGGTATAACGGCGGGATACAGCTAATTCTATACATAAAGATTTGATTGCACTTTGTACGAAACTACATTAATTCTAGGTCTTATACACTTCCAGCTTATTTGTTAAAGTGAAGGGTTAAAATAAGATTTTTCAGTTGCATACTACCCCAGCAATATGTCGACCAGATGTTACTCTTTCGTATTTTGATATTAAATGTATTTGCTAAAGCGAAAGAATCGTTTTAAAGTTGCATTGTGGTCAATTTAACTGCATGTTGGAGTTTTATTTTGAGCAGGCTTGGTACTAATTTTGTTAATATTGCAGTTATTTGTGGTCTAACGAGATATCGAGAATATATGGTATTATAATAATAATATCCTAGGACACTATTGACACACGGGCACCTGATCCCGAACTAAGCAGAGTTTGTACTATAAAATCCAGATAACTGATATACTACATATAACAATGTTTTCTCCTGCCTCCACATTATAATTTTGTAGCTACGTTAGCTTGCATTTTAATAGTAAACATTTGCTTCCACTATGTACGGCACCACATCAAAGCTAAGTCCTATAGACTGCGAGCTTATTTATGGCAATGAAGGGTTAAAATGGGATTTTGCGGTTACATACCACTGTACCGCTGCAATGTGTCGATGTCGGATATTACGTATTCATATTTTGTAATAAAAAAAAGTATCTGTTGCGAAAGCATCGTGTTGAATTGGCTCTGTGGTTGTTTTAATTGTGTGTAACAGGTACTAAAGTATCTTGGGATTTTTAACACACTCCAATCTGATCCCAAACTAGGTGAAGCATGTTACAGGTACAGACTTAACCTAGATTTTTTTTTTAGCTTAGTCAACCTATCTAAACTTACACATGTATTTCTAAATACATACATATTATTATGTATAAATTACACCCAGACACAGACCAAATAAATGTGCTCTTCACACAAAAAAAATGCCCTGGGTCGGTTCCTGGTCTAAGTTTAATGAGAGAGAACCCAAATGTTATACTGGGTTTACCAGTAACGATGGTCATACATGTTCTCATGACAACCGCTACCGACACGTAGCGGCGGCGTACCCGTTTGATCGTCACAATCATTGGTTTGTCATCTATACATGACCGTAAAGGTCAAAAGGTTAACGTGCTCTCTGAGACACGTGGGGTAGTATCACAACCAACCAAACCCAAAACAAATATTTTTCTTTTTCTCCCAAGATTTTACATCGCAAAAGTGGACCTATGACTTCCAGAGCACCAAGGACCAGTATTTGAGATATTTATGATCATGTTAAGATTGACGGGCCATTGGCGTGGTTGGTAAAGGCTTGCCTTTCATGGCACAGGTCGTGGATTCGATTTCCACCCGGGACAGATATTTGTGTGCATGAACATGTCCGTTTGTTCTGAGTCTGGGTGTAATCTATATATATAAAAATCAATGCCACTTTTCGTTCTAATGTTATAACTCAACAAGGCCTTTACCGATTTGGCTAATTTTGGTCTTGAATTATTCGTGGAAGTCCAGGGAAGATTTGTACGTAGAGAAAATTTAAAAAAAGTATTGAAAAAGTGTAAAATCATCATCTCTTAGCTATTTCAAATATTTTCTTGTATGATTAAATGAACTTAATAATCTTTTTTTTTATTACTATGCCGTATACGTATCGAAGCACGTACCGGGCCGCTGGTTATCTATATAAGTTAGTATTTACAAAAGAAAAGAAGTATATGTAAATATATCAGTTATCTGGTTTCCATAGTACAAGCTCTGCTTAGTTTGGGATCAGATGGCCGTGTGTGAATAATCTCCCAGGCTATTATTATTATTATATTATGAATACATTTTTAAATACCTATATGTTTAAAAATAGGTTAGTATATTATTTCGTATAGAAATAGTAGAAAGATAAGTCTGATCACTGATTTATTTTAACTAATTATATGAAAAATATAACGTTTCAAATATTTTCCCTTGATAAGGTAACAAGTTTAGGTTTAAGTTGCAGATATTCATTGACTCGTTAGACTGCAACAATTCACTCACATGGGAACATAATTTTACTTTTTTTACCAAGCCGACGTATCTAAAGCGGAAGGTAGGTATTAATAAAACTATCTATCGTCACATCAACTGATATTAACTACATTCAATATTATTCCGTCACAGTAACAGAACTACTGAATTCAATTTTATACATCATTTATATTTTTAAATACAATTTTGCGATCTTAAATTTTACGTGAACAAGTATAGAACTACTGAATTCAATTTTATACATCATTTATATTGCTTAAATACAATTTTGCGATCTTAAATTGTACGTGAACAAGTATATTATAATTGGCAAGGAAGATCTGAATAAAAGATTACATACATACTTACTTAATTACTTATCGTAAGGGCAGTGGTTACCATAGTATCAGAGTTGTTCAAGCCGCCCAGTAGGCTCGACATGGCTTGTGACTGTTTGCCTACCTGACTGCCCTCCGAAACTCGGAGACGCTCATAATTCAAACTCTAGTTGCTTAACCCCACCGGTCACTTACGGACCGATGAGAGCTTCTATCTAAGAGAAAACAAGTTCTATGATCAGAAATACTAAATAATACAATACAATTCCTTATGTTGGAGAAAATTCTAGCGAGCATGCAATAAAACAGACCACTATAAAATTTGTAGATCACGCGAACCTCGTTTCAGTACAAAATACACACACGCCACACTAAGAATATGGTCGTTATGTGTAATGTTTTGTTAACCTGGCTCGTGTAAGTTTTACCTTCTCTACGAGCAACTGGGCCGTTCGGTACAGGCCAAATCACTGGGAAAACATAACGGTTCATTAGTCAGGCTGCCGTAGGCTCTGTGTAAACATTCTAACATTTTATCTTATACAGTATTTACACTTCAATGGGGCCGGTGCGCTCGGAATCGACGTAAAAACGAAATACGATGTTGTTCGCCTTAATTCTCTTCAATTTGCTTTCCCTGTTCGGTGTCGACGCGGGCAGACAGAAACGGTACCTCGTGTACCCCGACGGTGGCCCAGCTCGAGCACAGGTAATTCCCCCGTATCTTATTAGAACAAATCCATGCAAATTTACATAACGTACCTGATTTAACTTAAGCAAATGATGTTTTCTTTGCACAACGGATAGGGCTTAACGAAGCAGTGTCTTTTTTGTTCGTGAATTTAAATGCAATTAAGCTTCTGTCTGCCTTTTGAAGCGTGCTGAGAGTTTTTGTTTTGAATTTATTTTCTGTTTCTCACTGACATGTTTTGTCTCTATTCTTCTAAAGTGTGCGTTGGGAAATTTGCATGGGTTCATCGAGAATTTTTCCGCCCTCTCCAAATGTTGTGCTGGAAATTTTAATTAAGCTGCATACTTGTAAGATATCAAATGCTTATTTTTGCTCCAATGAGGTTTCGTTCGTTTCTTTTCATATTATTTTGATATTTAATGGACTGAACGTACCTATTGGTATTAATGTTTATTATTATGTTAAGCGTACTCATCGTAATTGGATGGCAGCAAAATGAAATCTAAGGGGAAAAATTATTTCGTTTCATTTTTATCCAATTAATTTATTCTGTTACTGAGAGTAATACGGAAAGGAAATCACGTGTATTCGTATTCAGTGAAAAGTCGTAGGTTCGAGCCCAACTCAAGAAAAATCTTTGTGCGATGAGCACGATTATTCGTTCTGTATCTGGACAAATGCACTGATGAGCACAATTCTTTGTTCTGCGTCTGGACAAATGATCGTGCTCGTCCCACAAAGATTGGTCTTGGGGATGGAACCCACGACCTCTGCTTTAGCAGTGAGAGTCACTAACCACTAAGCTAACAGGCCTGGTTCTTGGCCTGGATGTTTTCTCTAGGTTGTATGTTTATCTTTTTTAATACCAGCTTTGCTTGGTTTGGGCAAGATGGCGCTATGTATAAATGAACCAATGTACTATATATAAATTACACTCAGGTGTATTTTGTATATAGTACAGATTTTGCCCAGTTTGGAATCAAATGGCAAGATGTTAGTAGTTTTATTAAATGAAAAAGAAATACATGAGTTCGTGAACACACATATTTGTCATGTGCACGGATCGAAACCGCAACCTTTGGATCAGAAGGTTTAGTACCAACGGAGTCACGGCGGTCGTTCTATATGTTCTATGAGGTGTCTTTTTTCCCAAGTATTGAGTAGTGACTCCTTTATTGTTACATGATTGTGGTATTTCTCTATTTGTTACCTAGTTATTGCGTAAACAATTTCAAACGTCTTTTAATAATATGGGGGTCGAAAATACCACATTTTTGAAGGACATATAAGTTAATAACTTTAGCTATAATGTTATAATCCTAACGAAAGAAACACTTGAAGAGAGCTCGAGATAAATCACTCGCATTGAACCAAATGAACCTGTATTTCCTTAATAAATATCTCGAGACAACTAATACACTGTTATCTGATCCCAAACTGAGCAGCATAACTGATAAATTATTTTGAACATTTTTTTGTTAAATTATTTCTCTTAGTACCGATAGACGGCGATCAGTAATTTCTATGTACAGACGCCAGCACATCCAGCTCCCCCAATCTGTCAAATTTCTTTTATAGATTTTCAACCGTATCACTTAAGCATAAAGTTCACTTTCAATTGGGGAAATTTGACAGTTTGGGGTAGCTTGATGTGCTGGCATCAGTACAATTATATTGTTCAGGGGTAATTTTATTTTATAGTTGGGTGCTCTGTTTCAAAAAGTGCTCTTTTATACAACGCATCCTAGTTTATAGAAACTAAGATGTATTGTACAAAAGGGCAATAGTATTCCAAACTGAATTTCCACTACAATGGCCAGTCTTAACGGAGATAAGACCTAAGTAAGACAGATTATAATAAACGCGTGTATTCGAAATTACTAATTACTGTACTACCAATACTACTACTGTAATACTATTACTGTTGTCTGTCTAACACTCATTACCCTATGGGATCTATACAACACGATTGCAGAGAGATCAGGAGCACATTCTGATTTACGTGTTTTCTTTGTGTTCCCGTGCTTCATAGGCACCGGTAACAAACAATACCAACTTCCAGAGCCCAGGCTAGGTCCATTTTCTTGCCAGAATCCCAATATAATATTTTTGGGCGGCTAGGGTCTTCAACCCACGACCAAATATAGGATTAACTCCGTTTGAACACGCTACCGCTAAATCAACAAGGCATTTTTTTCTTAGCGTGTGTCACTGATCCATATCTTACAAAAAAAGAATCTAATATTAAATTCTCAATATTTCAGTTCATCATTGGTTTGGGTATACCAGTAGATTTAAAAGAAGCATCTGTAACTGTTGGTACGGTAATAAAATTCCAATATGATTTGCCAACAAACAGTACAGAATATACAAGTAGGATCTACGGCTTCGCTTCAACAGTCTCCCGAGACATGGATGAGGGTACACCGACGAAAGATATTTCAAATGAAATTGACTCAGGTGATAGACAGCTAAGTGACGCAGAAGACGACGAAGATACAGTTAATGATGAATTAGAAGGAGATAACAATACATTGGTAGATATAACTTTTGATGACAATAGAAGAAAAAGATCATTGCTTTATACCGAAGGTGGGCTTGTAAATACAGGTAATGAAGTTTCAAGAACCGAAGTGCCCCTAGCAGAAGCTATTAGAAAGCAGGAAATGATCGATCAGAATTATCTCGAAGATGAAGAGTCACAGAAAATGAACCGATTTGACTTTTATAAGATCATTGAGCATATGGTTGAAAGGTAATTAACATTTTTACTTACTGAAATTCCCATTTTATTCACAAGATAGCGCAGATAGAAACGTGTTTTTGTTTTTTATATACTGTGGACACGGGTCTCAATCGCGATAAAGATATAGGCAAATCATTACCTTGGTTTTAGTTTCCCTAAAATGTCAACGCCCGCTCTAGGAAAATCAATCCCCGTATTTGTACTTTACAAGCAAGTTGTTCACGAACACAAAGCACATCCAGTCTCAGAAAGACTATACCTTAACTTCTGTGACAAATGATCTGTGGGTTTCAGAAGTAGTAATCCTGTACGGAGTTTGAATTCATCACGCTTGGCATGCAAGGTGGCGAAGGATTTAGTTGGTAGCTAGTACACAGATGGCGCTGCTACCCAACAAGCTAGTATTGTATCCCTTAGTAGTCTTTTACGACACCCACGAGATGGTAAGGGGTGGCCCTGTTATTCTTTCTGACCCGGAAACCACACGGCTGAGAGTGATAAAATCACTTTTTTGTACTAAGATTAGCTTCATTAATTAAAAATGTAAACAAACCATAAGTTGTGCAATAGTTTTCTACGATTTTAAACAACTACTTTAATCTTTAATCATACAATCATATAATAGTTGCCACGTCATTTTAAAATACGCTATGGCCGATTAAGATTTAACTACTGTATCACCTACAACCATTTCAAATTTAGTTATAAAGCTTCTAACATCATCCACTATAACTTCGTTACTAAGGATTTCACAAGAATCGCTTGTAAAGTATAATATTTTATTAAGTTTCGCCATTGAAATCTGCAGGTACGGGTATTCAGGGCGACCGTGCCTGCTGCGAACAATCTGCGAGGCGGCGGAGGTACCGTTCACCCATGAAAACGGCTTGCTCGGCGAAATTGGACATATACTATTCACGTAAGTCAAGTACAAGTATGAAAGGATTTTGAGTTTATTTATCAACTACCTTCCAGCCGCGAGTTTCCTTGAGTTCTAAAATGAAACTTTATTATACAAGTTGTAACATGTATGTGGAGACAATTTAAGTAGCGCAATGTATGTAGGTACTCAAAAAACTCTAAATTTAAAAAAGAACTAAGTTTTGAATTACGATATCACTGACTAGCTTATTGGTTTAGAGGTAAGTCCTGACTGCTAAACCAAAAGATGGGGGTTTGATCCCTACCCAGGATAAAATAAATCTTTGTGTGATGAGCACGATTATTTATTCTGTGACAGGGTGTAATTTAATTATAATATGGAGTGAGAAATAAATCAGTATGTTTTGATTTTGTCTGGTTGTCATAGCCCCGGTCCAGCCTAGATTGGAGTCAGATGGCAGTGTTAGTTGTCCCAAGTTTATTTATTTTTGGCACCCCATACAATATGCGTCAGCTTGTTAGACCATTTATATGGGCAGTTAATTTTATTTTCAGTCTATTTCGCAAACTGATGGCCTACAGTATTTCAGTTTAATAGACATAAATTTATTTATTTAACTCGTCGTATAGTCCAGAAAAAGTCGCTGTTAGACCTCACAGAAAACCCTCAAAGATAAAACTTTATATAAACGCCCACGCTAGAGAAATCTATCTCTTATGTCATGGGAGACTTTATAAACATGGACACAGATGACACCCAAACTCGAAAAATACGGGTACATACGGGTCTCACAAATATATGTTTTGTGCGGCGAATGAACCCAAAACACGAGAACACTGTGTTAGTTATTAGACGTCCACAAAACGGCGTTGGAAACATGCGTGTGACGATTTGAACGGATACCCATCGGTCTTATGTTGGGTTGTAAGAATATAAAACTTCACAGTAGCTCTCAATCTTCAGTAATTTTTGGCTGAAATTAATTTGTTTCTCCTGAAATTAGTTATTAAACCACAGCACTGTTCAGCACAGCGCTGTTACCTCCCTTTTAATGAACAATCCTGCCTCAAATGCAACCAAAAAAAAATGATACCACCGACCTATGTTGTAAAATTTAAAGACATTTGAAGTAGTTTTGCAAGAACTCCGCCTAGTCTACGCAAAACTACGTTTGTACCAAAATTGGCATAACAAATTAAAATTTGTCCAATAGATTTGTTCGTCACATCATGTTGGGCGTCATATTATACGTTTAAGCCAGACTACTAACGAGTTCAGCAGTGCTATTAGTCCGCTCTTAATATTATTGGGTGACTGCTCTTGACGGGCTAAGATGAGGGTTTTTGAGGAAATTATTTGTTTAGGCCCTCTGAGGAATTTTGTTTTGATATGTGAGGGTTAATAAATGATATTCGTTTTGATTTGTTTGGAGTATAAATATACCATTTCTCGAATACGTATTCAAGTTTAGGGAGTTTTGCAATCACTGCTGTTAAACTGAGAGCGTGTGCACACTATGTTTTTTAAACGCGCCGTCGACGCGCGTTTTGAGACGCCCGTCGGCCCGCTCTTATCCTACATAGCAGTTTAGCTTTTGTTTGTATCGATACAAACGCGGTGCTAACGCGTGTCTGTATCAGTACTAACGCGCGTCAACGGCGCGCTTAAAAAACGCGGTGTGCATAGGCCCTAACGAAAATAAAACTACTAAAAATGTATTTATGTATTTGACGGGCCAGCTATCGTGGTTGCTGATTAAAGGCATATAGATGCTTGCTTTTCACGCCGCAGGTCGTGGGTTCAATTCCCACTCAGGACAGATATTTGCATGAACATGTCTGTTTGTCCTGTGTCTGGGTGTAATCTATATAAGTATGTATTTACAAAAGAAAAGTAGTATATCAGTTATCTGATGATTTCCATAGTAATTTGAGATCTGCTGGCCGTGTGTGAATAATGCCCCAGGATTTTAAATAAACAACCCGTGACGTGGGCTCTCCAACCACAAATAAAACATAATTAAGAAATAGATTTTAATTTAACTAATATTTATATGACAGGTATTGGTACTTGTAGCTTGTTCAACTGCTGATTATGAGGTCTTGGGTTCAAATCACGGGGCGGGCTAAAAAGAGTTTTTTTGCTTTTTCTGTTATGAAAATTTCTTTGTATCTTCCGATCGTGACTACGTTTGCACACACCTGTGCATAATGCAACATAAGCATCTGCGTGAGTCATATTAGACTCACGCAGATGCTTAGTTTTCATTAAGTTCTTAATAAGTCGCCATGGCTGAAATTCGAGCAAGAAGACATATTATTTGTGATGAGATAATCTATACTTATAATAAAATCGTAGGAAAGTCAAAACTGTACATTTAATATATTTTTAAAAGGATACTTGGGGCGTGATCTACAATCGATCTCGAAGCCAAAAATATAGGTTTTAGAATTTTTGTCTGTGTGTCTGTTTGTCTGTATGTATGTCCGGGCTAAACTCAAAAAGAGCTGCATGGATTTACTTCAAATTTTGTATGAATATTACGAATAGGTCGGGTCAACATATAGGCTACATATTATCACGCTATCATCAACGGGGGAAGAACTGTGACAATTACTAAAGTTTAACGCGGGTAAAACCGCGGGGCACAGCTAGTAATAAATAAATAAATAAAATATGATACCATACGGAAAGTCTAACATATTAAAGTCGTTTCGCAAAAACCATTTTTGTATGACAACTACATCTATGTACTTCTTCTATACGATCATGACTTAAAACATTTCGTCTTCCGTTTTGTAGTAGAAGAATAGAATGTATAAATCACAACAAGTAAAAAATTAATCTCCATATTATCCTTAGGACAATCTCATCTGCTAAAGCACAACCTGCCTCTTAACTATCATGTCTATTTCCCTCCGACACGGTAACGCCTAATAAAATATTTTCCGATCAGTTTCCTGAGTAAACGATCTGTGTTGTAGTTCCGCATCCATCACGATTCAATCATTTGAGAGAAACTGCTCCCAACGATGCCCGTTGATAGGTTTGCAATCCATCACAGCGGGCTATCTAAATACAATCTGTATTTTACAAAAGTTTCTAAGCAGGTTTCATTTACTAGCAAGTCTCAATTTACAGCTTAAATATAAAAGTATAAATATTTAGATGATGTTAATGGGTTTAAACTAACCTAGATCAAGTCAAGAACATTAGACACTCTCGTGAGACTTCGCACAAAGCGATATATCGTAATCGCCGGCCGAGGATACTACCTTGATCGAGCCGCGACCACCAGCTAGATTGTATTCGTATCTAGAAATGCATTCTCCAATCCTCAAACGGGCGTGAGACCCCCATTTTCACGAATAAACGTAGATGCATCTCCACGTAGGTAAGTAACCACCCAGAGTCGAGATTAAACCAGGGGTAGTGCTCTCCAGCACGGGTACTTAGTTTGTACGATACAAGGCTACTTGCTAGACGGCTTAAACCCACCTTGCTTCTATTGTCTGGTGAAGCAATAAAAGCCTTGTAGTTTAACTGTAAACGTCATATCAATTACAATTACATTTAAAATGGGGTAAAAATTGTTCACAGTCGGCAATTCATACATGAAATATGTTGTGTAATAGTTTTAAGTATCGACATTTTGGACGCTAATTTTTTTGGGTATGCCTGTCTCACGTATACTATGGAAATGGCATTCGCTTTGCGTAAAGTCCCTTTAAATAAATAAATAATAAATATACAACAAATATATATAGTTTAAAGACTATTAGACAATATACATATTTATACCAATTGAATTTTCACAAAACGTGGGCCATGAATTTGAACAAATCCATCGCATTAGTGTTGATGCGGTGGGTTTGTTCAAATTCATTTTAAGCATCACACGGTTGCAATCTAACGTCCCAACAGAGTGGTGGTTACCATCCATCTAGACTGCATAACTGCAGTTTGGATGGATGGCAACCACTACCACTGGTTTGCAACCGTATAGAAGATGCTTTAGGTTGGGATAGAAAATTCTTTAATATTGATTAGAGATATACGTGTGCCAGTAAACCTCAAAGAGGTGAGGCGACCGACGATCAAGAAACACTTTAATATTTTGAGTTCATTGGAACTCAAAATATTAAAGTGTTTCTTGATCGTCGGTCGCCTCACCTCTTTGAGGTTTACTGGCACACGTATATCTGTTCGTATGTTTGTGTGAACGTTTTTATAATGACTTCCCTATTCCCAGGCCATCGACCACAAAAGACGCGCTGTCCCACCACACGGACAATGAATATCACGCCGCTGAGAGATTCGGCAGGGAGATAGGCATCAACTGCGAAGACTTGTTCCCAGAATGTGAAGGATCCATTCTCGACACCTTCTCTAATATCGGGGAGGAGACGTTGCATAAGTTTGGTGTACTGTAGTAAATCAGAGCTGCGAAATTTATTAGATATCATAATTGATTATCAACAATACGGGGATAGTGACAGTTGTAAGATTAGTATTTCGTATATATTACATATTTATTTTAATACGGTAGTTATATATCATTATAAGAACTTTTCTAGAAATAATTACATCATTGCATATCTTGCTACAAACTATTGTAGACGCTAGAATATATATCTATTTATTTTGAAACTAGCTGTGTCCAGCGGTTTTATCCTCTTTAAACTACATAAATTATTATGCCTAAGTATGTGTTATATATGCTATATTACTATAAAGTTGCATCAAAATCCGTTAGGTAGTTGTTGCGTGAAAGAGCAATAATCATCCATATATATTCTATACATCCATACTCTCAAACTTTCGCATATATAATATTAGTAGTACTGTATAACTATATAATATTTCGATACATACATTTAGTATTAGTATAGAGAAAAACGAAACGTATGGACGAGTGCAAGCTCTCGATGGGAACTAAACATAAGGGATTGAAGAAATATTGAATAAAAACCTTCAATATACGACTGTATGTGGTCGAATACATCTTAATATAGATAAAAAAGAAACATATGACAGTATCAAGTAAACAGTTTCATTAATAGCTTGAATTTGTCCGAAGGTTTTGGTTTTTTTTTAAATATTGTTTCTCTCTAAGCTTCATGATTTTTGATAGTTCCGAATGTCGATCTGGAAGCTTGACAGTCGGAATATCGTTTTATAAATAAAAATATTATCAATAATGAGTTTTATTTAATACTTACTTATCGTATGGGCACCCTAGTGTCAGAGTTGTTCAAGCCGCCCAGTAGGCCTCTGACATGGCTTAACGACTGTTGTCTAATGACTACAACCGGGACCGACAGCTTAACGTGCCCTCCACAGCACGGAGACGCTCTGAAATTAAAACCACTTTGGAGGTCACCCATCTATACACTGACCGCGAGCCTAGTTACTTAACCTCGCCGATCGCTTACGGACCGGTGAGAGCATCTAGCTATGACCGCCCCTAGTTTTATTTAATGTTATTAAATAAGTACTTACTTTGCTTTATTGTATGCGCAGTAGTTATATTATTATCAGCGTTGTTCAAGCTGCCCAGTAGGTTTCTAACATGGCTTAGCTACTGTTGTCTAATGACTGTAACAGGGACTGACAGGGTAATGTGTCCTCTAAAGCACGGATGTGCTCAGAAATTGAACCACTTTAGCAGCCGCACAAAGACTGACTCTGTACCTAAAAGCTTGTCCAATCTAATCTCTTTTAGACTAGTGAGGACTTCTAGCTATGATCATCTTAGTCTTAGTCCAAGTGCCATTAGTTTAAAATGCTATTCTACATAACAGTCGAGCCCAATTTTGTACATGCAAATTGACATCCTGTTTAATTAAGAGACCGAGAAATGTTTAATGACTATCCTGCATTAACTCTAATAAGAGACTCTAACAGAGTTCACTATGTGATATTGCAGACCTGAATAAGGCCATGTAAGTATATATAAGAAAAAATAAAGAAGAGCCTAGTTCTAGTGGCTAGTGACCCTGACTGCTAAACCAGAGGTCGTGGGTTCGATCCCCACCCAGTATTTTTTTTGTGCAATAAGCACGGTCATTTGTTCTTGTATATAATATGTATGAATTTTATAAATACATAAGTATGTTTAACAGTAGATAGTCTTGCTGCCATAGTAGTGGCTCTACCAAGTTGGGATCAGAAAGCAGTGTGTTGGTTGTTCCAAGATATTTTTTTATATTTACTATTATAACCCATGAAAAGTGTAAGCAAGAAGCAAATCTGTTTTGCAGGAAAATAATAAGGTTTCATGCTTAAATTAAAACTTTATTTAAAGACTTTAATTAATGTCTAAAAAGAAAACCACTGACTTTCACTATTATCGACGTATATACATCAACGCGATATAATTCCTTTGTACTTCTATATATAATCTTATGTTTTCACATCGTTTTTAATCTCAATAATTGTAATATTGAGAGCATGTATTCATTCCCGTACGCTGCTTTAAATGACCTCGGGTTATACACAATACTTACAACTCAAAGGCTAAGTAAGGTTTACTCATCTGGCTTTTTTTATATAGGCTTATTTTATATAAATACCGGCCAAACGCGATATTAGAATCAGTTCAGCTTGTAAATATTGTAAATGAGTTTACCAAACCCTTATTAATTTGTTTTCATTTCAAACTTGCTATACTGTACTGCTATAAGTAATAATACTATAAAATGTCATTAAATATGATAGAAATAGAAGATTATGTTGAAACTATACCCATTTTAGAAATTGTTTACTAAAATGAAATGAATAGTAAAACTTCAAAAAAAATATGAAATTGAGCCTAAAACTGGAAAATAACAAATTTAGGCTGATTTCAGAGTCACGCCGGCGAGCGGCGCCGTCCAAACGCGCGCGCTTACAATTACACTAGATAGTAGTTGCGTTTCATAGTCACGCAGTTCAAGCGCGCCGCGTGTGAGACGCGCGCCGTCGGCCAGCGCTGCCCGAGCTCCTCTACTGGCAGCTAGCGTTTCAGAGTGACGCGTCTCGCACGCGGCTGTTGAGACGCGCTGGCCGCCGGCGCGTGCCGCGCGTTTCACTCTGAAATCAGCCTTAGTCGAGTGGTGAGAATCGATTCCTGCCGGATGATTCTTTCCTGCATAGCAATGCAACATATTATTACAAAAGAAACATAAGTTAGGGTTCGAACCTACTACCAAGTCTACCAATCCAGGGAGATACTGTCGCTTAAGCTACAAACGTCACAGTCCAGCAGATCAGACTTATGTTTATTTTAAGCAGAATATAAATAAATAATAAAAAGTCTATAACTTATATATTTGTCACGTATTTTTATTATATTTAGATAACAATGCCATCTGAAAGTAAGCAATGTTTTAGTTTAACATTAGCCATCAGTGCACTTTTAATTAAAGTCTTGAATTTGCACCAGACAAGTCAGTATTACAAGTTGGAAGCTTATTGATAAAAAGTTAATTTGTTTTTAAACGGTATCACCGTAGCCTAGTTGGTAGTGCTCCTGCCTACGAAGCTGGTGGTCCTGGGTTCGAATCCCGGTAAGTGCAAATATTTGTGTGATGAGCACGAACATTTGTTTCTGAGTCATGGATGTTTTCTATGTATTTAAGTATTTATCTATCTATATAAGTATGTATATCGTCTCCTGGTACCCATAGTACAAGCTTTGCTTAGTTTGGGGTTAGGATGATCTGTGTGACATTGTCCCTAGATATTATATTATTATTATTATTAATCACTATAAAAACGCTATAGTTACTAATATCAACATTTATCTCTATATTTGATCCTATCTCTGATCATTGTGTAGAAAACAAGGAACAATTTTGAACACTAGTTAATGACATAGACACATTTTATGAGGCACTAGGTACATGTAGATGTTATTATATATATTTTGTTGGTTAATCGCAAATTGAAGAAAAAGAAAATAATAATTCCTAAAGTAACTATTTATACAAGTAAATTCACGTTGAAATCTAGTTTGTCGAACGTTCTCTTGGCGTAACTTGGCTGTTATGCTCTTTTTCAGCATAATAATAATAATGTCCTCCTAGCCGAATTTCGACCACGGCGGCCATTCTCTACAGAGATTAGCCATCTGCGCGGGACATATTATAGTGCTCAAGTGTGTGCGCAAACACAGGAGCACTTTCTATGCCATCACTCTCATGATCCGATGGGACGCCTAGCGATACGACCGGAAAGAGGTCAGGTACAAGACAGACTGCTTTACATGCTCTCCGAGGCACGGGGGTATAATACCGCCAACTCCCAGACTTCGGGCTGATGCTGAGAAATTTTTCTTTTTACAGAATAGTCCCAAAATCACTTTTGAGGCTACAGCATAATAAGGGGTACGCAAAGTCAATCAAAACTCATGAAATTATTTTTGAATACAAGTAAAGTTTATTTTTTATGAAAAGTCATGTAATTTAGTAAAACCATCAATAAGTGACATTGAGCATCCTGAGTAGATTTTGGTACAGTTTCGGCGTTTTTCTCCATCGCTGTATGCTTTGATGTAGGGGTAGTTTTCATCATTCTCTGAGATGCTGTGGATGCCATCGTTTTTGGGACTGAAATGGAAAGAAAAACAGTTTACATTTAATTCATACTCACTCAAAACTAAGTGGCGAGGTTTGAATCCCTCTATTTAGGGTAGGAGTAGGTAATAATAAAAATATTCTGGGAAATTATTCAGACACGGCCATCTGATTCTAATCAAAGCAAAGCTTTAGTAAGGAAACCAGATAACTGATATACTACTTTTTTTTGTAAATACATACTTATATAAATAATTACAAGACACAGGACTAATATACATGTTCATGCACACATATATATCTTCTGGGTGGGAATCGAACTCACGACCTGTGGCGTGATAAGAAAGCTTCTACCGACCACGCTAACTGGCTTAGTGGCTATGCTACGAATGGTATACACCGGCAGATCAATTTTCGAGTTCCCTTGTTAACATTCTTACGGAGGATGTAAGAACCGACAATCGGAGGAACATGGCTGACTAACTCCCAAAATATCCAATTTAAGTTAAATACCAGGCGGGTAACCGCCGTCTGGCAATATCATCGGGCGCCTTAACTAAAGATTATAATTACAGTGAAGGTAGTAATAAAGGTGAGTAAGGATCGTGACAAATCTAAATCCAGTCTGTCTTCCTACTTCTCTGGGAAAGAGGTGTAGGTCTATGTAGTTGGTGGTAGAGAGTCTCAACTGGGCCGTGTTGAAAGCGGTAGTAGGGACACCCGGTGAGTTTAGTATCGCCGGGTTTTCTCAGTTGGGGCACTGGTCGCACTGGATACGGTGGAAGCATTAAAGTCGTTATAAACACAAGGTCCGCCATAATAATAATATTGAATTCGTACCTAATGTAAGGTAAACGTAATATAGACAGAACCATCCAGACAATGTGTAGTAAAATATAGTTAAAACTACAAATTTCGATAACTAAACCTATACACGATCTCTTTGACAATAACTTAATTTAAGCTAGCTAAATATCATTAATATTATATAATAATTTTTATTCTAAATGTTTTCATACAATCGGTGTAGTACCTAAATATAATTATGTATACTAAACTATATTACTACAATCATGTTCTGACTATTTACAAGGGCATTTTTAAAGTCTACGTGAATAAAAATCTGTTTTTCTTTGTATGTATGTACATACATACATACATAGACTCACGCCTGTTTCCCAGAGGGGTAGGCAGAGACAACGGACTTTTTGACCATTACTTCCATTTCTCACATTCGTGACAAATGGAAGTAATGGCTTTTGGCTTTCGGCTTTTGTATGTATGTAATTAGAAGATATCGATTATGAAAAAATATTCTTAGTTGACTTTTTCACATTTCCTACCAAGTGACCCAGTAAAGGGTTAACGCCCTGATGTCATGCACGTGTGTGTACATTTGTAATTTTCAAGTTCAAACTATACTTGGAACTAATTTAACCAGACCATGCCACGAAACTTGTCACAGAAGGGAATTCGCAATCAAGTTCATTCAGTAACTGTGCGATATTAGTTTGCGACTATTTATAGGAAGGGAAGTTTGTGGAGTAATGTTATAGGATTTTAGCAATAAAATGTTGGTAGGTTGAGTTGATTGCACGTGTGGTGCAGATAGATATTAAGTTCGAGTCTGTCTCTTTCAAGGCTTCGTCATATTTTGTCTAATTACAAATCTTTAAAAATAACTGTGATATATTTACAATCTTTTAAAATGTGAGCCGTCACGGGACGCCTGGCAGATGTGAAACATCGTCATTATTTTGTAAAAGTAATATGCAGAAAAGAACATATTGTGATAGGAACTAAATATGTCATAATGATAAAATACAAAAGTCGATTGCGCATGGCGACACGTCGCCACACCGTATACACTACTATCGTATAGCGTGGCAACCCGTCGCCACGGCATGCGTCGCCACGCCAAAAATCTGTTTTACGTGCGGCTATAGATGTTTCACATCAAAAAGTTGTGGACAAGAGACATGTCCCCATAAATAGCCCTGGTTATTATACTTTACTTTCAGAAAAGTGGTTTAATAACGTGAATTTTATTTATAGTGAAAACATATTGATGGCTACCTAAATTAAGTTAGCCCAGAATTCAGCTACGAGCTAACTTTGCTAGTATTTTCTGTTACTATAGTATGTACTCAGCCTCAATTGGTTTTATTTCACACACGGTCATCTGATGTAAAACTAAGCACATTGTGGAAACCAGGTAACTGAAACACTACATATACTATTTTTTGATTGTCAATGCATTAATATAGATAATTACACCCAGACTCAGGACTAACAGACATGTTCATGCACACAAATATCTGTTCTAGGTGGGGATCGAACCCACAACTTGCGGCGTGGAAGACAAGAATCTATCAAACTCGCCAATCGGCTCACCGTAAAAGGACTAGACTATATTTAATTTATATATAATTTTCTACCGAGCTCAGCGTAATTCGTTTTTAGGTTCTGTTGAATACGAGAAATATAAAAACAATGCATTTGCGACAGCGGATATACCTGATTAACAATATAGTTAAACCAGTTTGTCTATCAGTTTTGTAGTTTTAGTTTAGTCTTAATCGGTACACATCTTGAGCCCTCACTCGCCTCTACTGTCCGCTCTCAAAGCGTCTTAGTCTAACTAGATAGAATGTCGATTGCATTGAAGTATAAATATAAAAATACCTAAAATACCCACTTACTTTAACACATAAGTAGCCATCTCATGTAATAAATCTTCATCGTCATCGGAGTGCAAAGGCTCGGCTCCCAATTGACACAGAGTTTGTAACACACAAGAGTGGCCGTTATGTCCAAATCTGAAATGTGAAAATACCATATTGTTAGAGTATAAAGCACTAAGTTATGGAATATTATCATAATGTCAGCTGGAAAACCACTGCTGAACAGAGACCTACATTAAGAGGATATACCATAATCGCCAGGCTATATAAGGCGGAATAAGGCTTAGCGATCGCAGTATGATGGTCATAGTACTCAAAAACATTTTTTTGAGTACTATATCACTGTCATACATGTACAGTTTCACAGTTATAGAGGAGCGTAGATGTCCCGAGGAAAGACCCGAGGAAATGTCTCGCAGAGAACAGGCTCCTTTTTTTGGATTGAATATTGAAATTTGTGATACTAGAACATATAAAGGATTAAAACATAAAATAAAATAAAATTTGTTGTTTCACAAATAGTTGCACTTAGATATTTAAGATGACACTGGAACCCGCACTAGGATACCCTGTGTTGCAGGATCCAGTCACGTCAGTCGAGGATTGTTTTACAATAAAATGTGCTTAAAATATTGTTCAGGTTACAGAATTAAATAATTAAAATTAAGTATTGGTACATTACAACAAAATTCTGACATAACAATACATATATCTACTACAAAATCAACACATCGTGCTAATTAACCAATGAACAAATGTAATAAACGATGCTTCCGCCAAATTGAAATTGTATGTTCTTATGACTGTGGAATCGATATAAAACTTTGTTGAATCCTATGGAAGGACAAATGCATGGTTTCTTCTGAGAAAACGACTCTAGTAACCTCAGTCCAATACGAGTAAGATGAAGAAGACGTATCAAGCTTCATTTTCTTTCTACTAAATCCCGGGTAAAATTTGCAAACAAGGTTCGGTATGGATATGAAAATTCCTTTATTATACTCAGACTTCACTTCTTGAGATTAAAACGTTACCGACATTATGTTTATAAAAATAGCTTACAGTAAACAGCGATAAATAACATATTTTGACATACCCCAAATTGGTATTGACGAAAGCAATTTTATGTGAAAATTGGTAGGGAAACGTAACCAACTGTCGGAGTGAAATAAATCATGATTTTGATATCTTGCGCCGCCCGGCTGTTCTGAATAAACAAACATTCATACAAACTGACATTTCTGCTGAGTTGTATTGCCTGGCCCTGATTTAAAGTTTTTGTAAAGTACAATACAAAATTATGGTAATTTAATTCTTTTGTTTTTATATTATACATCATTTTCAAGTACTAATTAGACAATTTAAAAAAAACAGGATCCAAGAGACTGACAGCTATGGATCAAAAACTTTTCGCCGTGGGGTGGTATCATTGAGTATGTGTATCTGACATCTAAAGGCTTAACGCAAATACCTTTTTTTATTTATCTTATATTTATATATTTTCCTTATTAAAATTTTAATTTATTTAATTAGTTGTTTATTAAATGTACAGACGCCAGCACAACCAGTCACCCCAATCTGTCAATTTCCCCAATTGAAAGTTAACCTTATGCTTATGTAATAGATTTGAAAATCTATAATAAAATTTTGACATTGGGGTAGCTGGATGTGCTGGCGTCTGTACAAAATAAGCTACAAACTATTTTGCAGTTTAGCAGACGTATAACATTTTTTGTTAAAGAATTTAATGTACAGTGAATAAACTTTTTTCATTTATTTTTATTTTCTTAAAGTTCTTATTATAATCGAAGTAAAAATAGTTAAATATGTACATATTGCATACATGTACATATTTAACTATTTTTACCAAAATTGGCAATATTAAATCTGTAAGCAATAGGAAAGTTGTGTTGTAAGTGTGTTAGATTTGGGCAATTTTTTATGTTTGTGAATTTTTTGAATAACTAAATAAAGAGACAACAATTTGCTAACAAGTTGATTTTTAAGAAATTGGCGCCTTATCCTTTCGTTTTACTTTAATCTACTAAAACTTATCAATTTTCTTGAAAATCTATGCCAAAACTTTTCTATAGTTTAAATGTGAATGGCAAAAATCATACCGCATACTTCTTTTGGTGTTCAGCTACATAATTTGTACCACTTATTAAAACAACTAAGGCATTGATTTTCATGTATGTATAATATTTTTAGAACTTGGGATTAATTAATAAAATCACAAATAATATTTCAATTATTTTCAATAAATAAACGTAATAAAATGGTAAACTAAACGCAGTTACGTTTTCAGAAATTGCCATGTGTAAAATAATATAAATATCGAAATTATAATTAATTATTTTTAAATGGGAACAACATTGCATATAAATCATATAATTATATACTTATTTATTATTCCTATGAAAGCACAGTAGTTGCATTAAATCGTAATAATTAATGATTTAGAATAGGAACGATTTTCGTCGTCAATATTTTTTTTTTCATGGCAATTATTTATTGACAGGCAAAGACAATCTGCCAGGTATTTATTGCTGTTGTCTTGATACATGTCATCAATTTAGCAAATTATCTTGCAATTTTTACGTTGAATTATCCTCCGTACTATAATATACACACATCAACAAAGTCTAGGGATACGTTATTTTGAAATCAAACATGGCTTTATTGTTTAAAACCTATTTAGTTTCCTTAAAAAGTTTATTTACAGATTTAAACCTTGTCTATTCTTTATCCAAAATTTAAAAATTAAAATGAGAAACAAATGAAAACACGCAAAGCACAGCGCAATCTTGAGTTGTATCTAATTTCAAGAAGTTGCATTAAAATTTTTTTTGCGTGTTAATTGAAGAAAACCTGATAAATTGTTTTATTTTCTTTTCTCAATTGGTTGTGTAAGCTTTTTAGCGTCATGCCACGCCATCATTTGAGTCGAGATGAAATGTTACGGGCAGTTGGCATGTTACAAAACGGTGCTATTCAACGCGTCGTTGCTGAGTCTCTGGGCACAAGCCAAAATGTGGTATCCAGGCTGTGGTCACGTTATCGCGCTACTGGAGATGTGGCAGAACGGCACACAGGTAGATATCGTGTTACCACTCAGAGACAGGATCGATTTCTCCAAATGACCGCCAGAAGACTACCCAATATCACAGCGATGCAACTAGTGCAAAGGCTCCAGGAGGGTCAGCAGCTGCTGGTGAGCGACCAAACCGTGCGAAGGAGGCTGCATGAAGTTGGTCTTCATGCTCGCAGACCGCTACGAGTCCCAGCGCTGCGACGTGGCAATCGCGGTAGGCGACTTTTATGGGCTCAAGAACATTTGACATGGAGTGATCAACAATGGTCATTGGTGCTGTTCACTGATGAGTCCCGCTATGGATTTCATCCAGATTCGAGACGAACACGCGTTTGGAGAACTCCAGGCAGGGTCAGCCGTCTCCGACATCCACAGGAGGTCCACTCTTACCAAGGCGGGACAATTATGGTGTGGGCAGGAATACGAATCGGCGGACGAACCCAACTCATTTGGATTCAGGGCAGCATGACTGCCCATAGATACCGTGAGGAGGTAGTAGAACGTGTCATTGTCCCGCTCAGGGCCCTAACGGGGCAAGAATTTCAGCTCATGCATGACAATGCACCTTCCCATACAGCGCGGCTGGTGAGGGCCGCCCTTCGAGAACACGATGTTCAGGTATTAGATTGGCCTCCACAGTCGCCAGACTTAAACCCAATTGAACACGCCTGGGACATGTTACAGCGAAGAGCATTGAGGGATTTTCCGCCCAACTTGACAACAGAAGAACAACTTTTCGAACATTTAAAAAGAACTTGGGACTGCATACCCCAGCAAGACATTGACACCTTAATTTTAAGTATGGAAAATCGTTGCCGCTGTGTGATTAATGTTAGAGGAGGAAATACCGATTACTGATTATCAGATTTGGTAAGATTTTTATTCATTTAATTCGATTGAATAATTTTATAAGAATAAAATGTTTTTGTTCACTCAGTAATTTTCTATGGCTTAATTAATTTAAGACTTTTATTAATTAGAAAAACAAAATCGCATCGTGTTGTTAATGTTTAAATATCGGCCATGAAATTATCTTTAATTCTTCCATTTACAGTCATAACAAAATGTTTATAGTTTTCTAGATAATCAATGAAATGTTCAATATCCCTAGATTGTGTTGATGTGTGTATATCTGTTGACAGTGGATTCACGAAAGGACTCTTTATCATTTAATTAAAATTACGAGTTTGCAATGTGTTAATTGCTACATTCGCTTGCCCCGACTAAGAAGACATGCGTTATCCGATGAGAGTGAAGTTTTCAATAAACCCAATGTTGCTTTGTGCTATGTGATAATTATTCTTTGTTACTTATATGAAGATGTTCTTAGATGGAGTAATATTAAGGATGAATAAATAATAATACTAATAAAATAAATGTAGTTATAAAAACAAAGAACCTATTGTTTTATTTACCTCCACTCAAAACCTCATATAAAACCCCTCGCAACCTCACATAAAATTAAATGTACATTGGGGTATGAACTTTGTAATTAATGGAAATAAAGAACTTTTCATTATTTCAACAAATAATAGTTTTTTGCATATTCCTAACCTAACTTGCAACTCGGTTAGGGTTTTCGGGGCAGGTTCGAAATAAATCCATGTAGGTAAAGACTACAAAAAGAGCGACAACATATTTTACTTTATCACCATAACAATGTTTATGTAAATAAAATATGTAATAATCTTCATTAGTACACTAGTTAACACTAACATTTCATTACCACATCAGTAGACACACTTTGATATTTACAGTATCTTTATTACTTAGGCAGTAAGAGTGATTTTCGAACTGCAATGTATCCACGATCATGGGGTTGACCCAAAGATTACCAAAAGTAACCTTAAAATAAAACTGGCTATAACTTTTATATCCCAAGTTCTTAAAATCTAAGAAATTAAAGATATCTTTTCTATCACATTAACTACCAATTAAAACATAAAATATCCCGAAACACGAAATTTTACTAGCGGTACAAAAATCCCATACAGACCTGCCGTTTACCTTTCGGTAAAAAAAGTGTGTAAAGTATGAGTGTATTTTGCACTCATTCAAACAATCCACACACAATATTTTCATTCTATGATGTACAGACGCCAGCACATCAAGCTACCCTAATCTGTCAAATTTCCCAATAGATAGTGAACCTTATTTATTTATTTTTATTTATTTATTTATGTACACACAAAAAACATACAAAATTTAACATAACAGAAACGAAGAGTACATAGGATCTGCTTATTTCGTAAGAAATTTCTTCCAGCAGACCCGCGACAGGAAATAAATAATTAAAGATAGTCAATACTGTGTGTAGTTCAACAATATACTTACATACTAATAATTTACATAAATACTTAAATACGAATATATACCTCTATTATACTCAGAGTTAATTTAAAATACACTAAATACTAATACTAATGTATATTCTAACTGGATGAAACAGATAGATAGTGTTTTTAGATTTGTGTTTTGAAAGAATAAATAGAATTGCAGTTCCGAATATTTGGCGGAAGAGAGTTCCACAGCCTAACCGCATGAACAGTAAAGGAGTAGGAATAGAAATCGGTTTTATGGAGGGGAAATTTAAGAAGGGATTTCATGTGCGATCTGCAAAGAGCACCAGGTGCAGATTTAAAGGAGAAGCGCTCTCGTAGATAGGAAGGGGATTGAGGATTATGGAGGATATTAAAAAGGAGACACAATATGCGAGTGACCTACGAAAACGAATTGGGAGCCACTTGAGATCTTTACGAAGTTTAGAGACATGGTCGAACTTTTTCAGGCCGTATATAAACCGAATGCATAGATTTTGTAAAACCTTGTGCTTATGTGATAAAGTTGAAAATTTATAAAAGAAATTTGACAGGTTGGGGTAGCTTGATGTGCTGGCGCCTGTACCTGTAGACGACTTTTGAAAGTAGATCTTTATTCTTATGTCTTTCAAGCTCGCCATGTATGCTAGTCTCATTAACCCTTTTTTAATTAATCCTATCCACAAGTCCAAAGCATACACCGGACGGTCACCGTAGCCTAGTTCGTAGTGCTCCTGCCTACGAAGCTGGTGGTCCTGGGTTCGAATCCCGGTAAGTGCAAATATTTGTGTGATGAGCACGAATATTTGTTTCTGAGTCATGAATGTTTTCTATGTATTTAAGTATTTATCTATCTATGTAGGTTTAGGTTTAAAGATTCTTTATTCTCAATAAAAACAAATAAGTCACTTACTTGAGAACAATAAATAATAACTTATAATAAATTACATAAGGTCGAGTTCGTAGTTTCCCTAAGTACAAACATTATTCTTATGATAAGGTGGGGTACTCATCTAATGTACCCACTTTCCCGAGGTTAAGATATTGAGTAAGATTCTTGTACATATTGAAGTAATCGGGTTTTGAATACACTAGATGATTTTACATGTTTAATGTATGGTGGTAGTTTGTTGAACATCTGTGCCCCTTGATAAGTCAGCATCTTCTTGCCATAATTTGTCCTAATCTTAGGTAAGACCAAAAAACTCGCCTATGTAAGTATGTATATCGTCGCCTGGTACCCATAGTACAAGCTTTGCTTAGTTTGGGGCTATGATGATGGGATGATCTGTGTGATATTGTCCCAAGATATTATTATTATTATTATACTAATCAAAGTTTACTTCAAAAATAGTTATAGATACTAAGCCAACCTAGGCTAACAAATTTTATTCTTAAAAATGTTAAACCCGTAACTTACTATTTGTTCATCCAGCAGAGAAGTATTTTACGTGCCATAGGATTTTTTTTGACATGAAATCAACTCAATACTGAGCCTGGCTAGAGCCCGAGAATTAGCGGAGATAGACCTCCGCGCCTTGGAGAGTATGCTCAGCATAATGAAATAATAGAGAGTGCACCTGCATTTGCACACGTCTTTGTGGCCTCTATGGTCGACAGTCAAGTCCAATGATAAAGTTAACTAAATAATTAAATTTAGCTTAGATTAGTGCACATACTAAGCTGAGCTTAAACACTGATGCCAAATTTGGTCAGAAACAGTATTATTACTAGATATCCGGAATTAAGTTTCATTATTTAGTTAATTTATCATTGGACCTGACAGTCGACCATAGTGGCCGCAGTGACCGCATTTCTATATTTTGTTACCGTTTTAGTTTTATCTCCTAACGCCAGCAACCGGATGTATTATAATTTTATACAGCTAGCTTGATAATATTTTGTGGTAATAACATCAATTGAAGCTGAATACTATTTAGGGTCATCAGTTGCTAAATAGCTACTTACTTAACGTATGGGCAGTATTTACCCTAGTGTCAGAGTTTTTTTTTAATCGGGACTAGTCCCTCCCTCTAACCCACCACTGCAACTCCTGTAAGCCAGGATCAACAGTAGCACACAATAAAATGACCCTGAGCGGAGTCCGAGTGTCAGAGTTGTTCAATCCGCCCAGTAGGCCTCTGACATAGCTTAACGACTGTTGCCTAATACCTACAACCGTAACCGACACTTTAACGTGCCGTCCGAAGCACGGAAACGCTCAGAAACTAAACCACTTTGGCGGTCACCCATCTATGGACTGACCGCGAACCTAGTAGCTTAACCTCGCCAATCCCTTACGGACTGGTGAGAGCATCTGAGTATGAGCGCCTCATAGCCACTAGCTACTAAATGGGTTAGATTCGACGAGGATTACCTATTCTAACTGTCTGTACTTATAATTAGACATTTATTTTTTACATGTATTGCCATATCAGTCGTCTTATAGTCTTTGCAGGATTCAGTAAGAAGCCTTAAAGCAAAGCATCTTCTGTCAGCCATGTTTCTGAAAGCAGAGGTGTTAGCAAGAGAATCCTAAATTTGATATACCGGTGTATTTAGTTCATAGCTTAATGGTAGACCACCTATCCCGAATTGGTAGAGAACGCTAGCCCGGGACCCGGTGGATGATTAAATTTATGAATACCTATTTATAATTTAAATAAAAAAAAACAACAATTCCTGAGGAAAAGAAGAAGAAGAACAAGAACTCGCTAGTAGAAAGTTAGTACTTCATCATCATCACCCTGATATCGTCCACTGCTGGACATAGGCCTCCCCCAAAGGTTTCTATAATGTTGCCTTTAAAAGAGTTTGCCGCAGTCACCACGCTGGGCACTACTACTGCTATTCTTTCTAGGCCGGAAACCACACGGGTTATTACTCGAATGAACTGAAACATTCACAACAGTTACCAGCCCTAAATTCAAACCATTATAGGTCCGGCAAATATTTCATAGTCGTGACTCAGTGACGTCAATGTTAATTAGAGGATCAGTACAGTAGGTAGCCAACAAGTGATAATTGTACTAACACATTTCAACTAGCGATCGAGCACATTGGCTTTAGCACATGTTGCTCCCCACTTGCCACCTACGTAAACATCATACAATACGTTTGTAAAGGAAATTATGCGAAAAGGTAACAAGAAACAATTTTAAGGTCCCATGCAAAATCCACCCTTATCACATAATATGTAGAGATCGAAATAGAGTGGAAGGAAAAGTATCAAGTTTTTATTTATTTCAATTGTTATAAATAATTGATAATAATAATATCCTGGGACATTATTTACACACGGCCATCTGATCCCAAACTAAGCAGAGCTTGTACTATGGAAACCAGATAACTGATATACTACATATACTACTTTTATATGTAATTACAATTAATTTATTCAAACACCTTCACCCAGTGTATTTTTAGATCCTTGGATTATATTCCGTTTAAGGTTGTCTAGAAGAAATCGCAGCAGCGATAAGACCGCCCATTGAACTTTAATAACTTTATATTCAATTATTATGCTATGTATTGGTGTACAATAAAGATTATTTTGCTTTACTTTACTTATGTAGATAATTACACTCAGACTCAGGACAAACAGACTTGTTCATGCACACAAATATCTGTCGTGGGTGGGAATCGAACCCACGACCTCCGGCGTGAAAAGAAACCATTTGCCAACAATTAGTTGGAATTGAGTTTATTAAGTGACTTTTTAGCGCTTACTTTTAATAAACCTTAGGCACAAAATTTGAAATGATCAAAGGAAGAATAAGTCAAGGAGACACTCATGTTAATGGAAATAAAATAATTTAAAAAATAACTACTAATACTATAAATGCCAAAGTTTGTGAGTATGGATACATGGACGGATCTTTCAAGCAAAAACTACCGAGCTGATTTTGATGAAACTTAGTAATATAGATTATAATCCCTATAACACATAGGCTATATTTTATAATGTTTAATATGGGTAAAACCGCGGAGCTTGTCAATTGTACATAAAATGTTAGATTTGTTCCCGTTGTATATATAATTTTGGTATGCAAAAAAGTATGTCGGTAAATTATGGTGAATATTTATCCTGGATGTGAATTACATCACTGGATTTAACGATATATTAGGCTTTCGGTACAAAGTAATGAGTATTTAAGTTGCTAAACAAAGTTTAGATAAGAAGCACCATAATTTAATGATGCACACAGTAAACTAGACCTAAGAGCGAGGAATAATGTACACATTAAACTGGAAGCAATTAGCCGGGAAACATCTCAGGTGCGCTTCACAGAATATGAAACTAGTACTGTATCTTTTGATGGTTCAGCGATACAACGTAGGCTTAGTAACGACCCAGGAATATTTACCAAGAGCGGGAGAATCGTCCCAAATTAAAAAAGAATTCCAAGATATAAATGACGGACACAATTTACATCCAGACTCAGAACAACTATTTATTCTTATTCTTTATTGTACACAAAAAAATAAACATATCATACATGTGTATTTCTAAATTAATTGACAAGGGCGAGCTTAAGTCATTGATGAGTCTCCTTCCAGCAAACCCCTGACAGAGGGAGATTTGTAGAAGAAGGGTAAAAACAGTGTACAGCATCAAAAGAAAAATAAAATTAAGTGATGCTAATTGCTACTACCAACTGGTAGAAATAGATATATATCTACATACTAATGATACAAACAAATTACATACTACACGATAAAACTTCTAAATATCCTAATACATATATTATAGATTACAGTGATTGTGACAAAAAGTGTTCCCTTGTTCTTCCTCTAAATACCTCTAAAGATGAGCAAGAAAAAATAGAGTGTGGAAGTGAGTTCCATAGTCGAACGGCACGCATTGTAAAAGAGCCATCATAACGGCTGGAAGTGTGAGAAGGCATACGAAGTAGAAAGGATATTTATGGGTCACAAAAATAGCATCTTGCGCGGGAAGCGAACTCGGGCACGAAAAGGGCTAGGTGACTGTCTTAATCGCTGCGACACACGTGCAGTCAAATATTCGTGCACCATCTTAATTCCTGTTGACAGGAATCCTTTATAGACTAGAATCGACAACCTATTCATACATAACTGTATATTGTTTGATTTTGGTTATGTGGAATTTCGAATATTGATTGTATTCTACTGGGTAAAATAAATTTAGTGAAGCGAGGTGAAGAATCTTGTGAGCGATAAAAGACTGCGTAATTTATGAAAAATAAACACTGACTGTTTATTGCCATGCAATTGGCAGAAATGTATGAGTGCGTTTGGAAAGCGCGTCCTTTCGAAAAAGTAATAATTTAAAAATCTGTTGTAAAATGCCGGAATAGTTGCGTATGGACGGCGATAAAATTGTGAAGTAATTTCAGATCATTTTCGTGATATGATATTGCTTATACATCCGAATAACATATAGACTAAAAGTTATAAAATTTTGACGCGGGTTAAACCATGGTACACAGCCAGTTTATAATATTAATGAAATAAGAAATAAAATAAATAAATATTCTATTAGAATAAAAATAAACTTACCCATCTAGAACATTTTCCACGTGTTTATAAAAATGGTATAACTTGGTATCGTCTTGATACCCTCCGTTGTAATCGTCTCTTATACTAAGATCTCGTTTTCTTCGAGAAGCTCCGTCATAGCCTGAATTCGCTTCAAGGATATCGAACGGTATCTGTGTTCGATTCCATGGCAGTTGGAAGTTAGCCTGGAATGCGTAGTTCACGTTCATATTTTTCGCTATTGAAGGCATGCCGACACCAGCGTTGAACTGAAAAAGAACATAAATTAAAAAATCATCAAAAGGAACTTCGAATAGAACAGCCCGTACAACATCTTTAGTATATAAAATGTCCCAAATCTTTTTATAGATATGGCTTTACACACCGTTGAAAAATCTCTCAGGTGTGCTGGTATTCTCTCGATGTTTACCTTCAGCGGTTCCAGCAAGTCATAATTAATTTATAATACGCTCATGAATTCGAAAACATATTGTTGCGTGTCGGTTATTGCTTCTAGAGGTTACCTAAACACTTACTGAGGTACCGTTCTGTTGGGGAACAGTCCATGGGTCAATGGTTCTTTGGGGGAAAAGTTATTGGTCAAAACATTCTGTTGGTTAAACATTCACTGACTTAGAGTTCTGTTGGCGAAACGTTCGTGGGGCAAAAAAAAAAAATGTTTATTCACAAGTAACATACTTCTTTACATTCATAATATACTTCTGCCAAACTGCATAGCAGTTTGTTGGCAGATGAAGCTCCCTTTTTCCAATTTTCATACATCAATTGTTTACTTAGGCACTATTTACAGATATGTCATTTTCTACGAAACTTTTGAACTTTGTTCTTGAACATGTTTTGAGTCAGGTTTACGTTATTAATCAGAGCTAGGGAAAATTTATTATAAAGTTTAGGGACCACATAACTTCTGTGTCTTTTACCAAAATAGTTGGTATATATATGGGGATCTTAAATATATTATTTGTTCTACTGGGCCTTGTACGTGATATCCGGATCTTAAATTCATCGCTACAGAACTGTTCAACAGCTATTGGTAGCTGGACTTTCTCATGGACTGGAAGCATTTTACATTTTAGAAATAAATGTTCATAATCTGTATTTCTACAAAGGCGTTTTGTATTTTTGTCAACGAAAAATTTCATATATCTTATCTGTAACGATTTCAATTTATCCAAATAGGTTTTGAATGTACGACCATAACTCGCCAGTCCATAAGTCTACCAGTGCATAGTAGACTAAATACACGGTCGCCCTGTCCAATATGCTACTCAGGTGATGGAATTTTACAAGTAGGTGAAAAGTCCTATGGATGAAAAGTTAATGGTTTAAAGATACTGTTGACCAAAGGTTCATGGACCAATCGGCTGTTGGTAAAACGTTTCAGTTTCCTTAAACGTGTCGTAGTAGTATTATGGTTAAGTAATAAAAATCCATGCATCAAAGTTGTCACATTTATCATATTATTAAGATTCACAAACAATTAACGTCCCTTAATACTTAATAAACGTGGAAATCAATTGCGCCCATAATAACAAACAGTATACCCGCTCATATATGTATATATGTAGTTATGAGTTTGAGGCAGCAACAGATTCCTTCCGGCAACGAACGGACGTCAATTTTCCCAATCAGTAATCACATAGTATTCAATTCATATACAAACGTACTTATGTATTTTGGTAGGTACAGCGATTCGTGTTTGCTTAATATTCGACGTGTTGATTTTTGATGACAATGTAGTAGAATGGAATCCAGGTCAACGATTTTTTGCACTCAAATTGGAATGGCTACGGATTAGTTTTGAAAATTTTTAGAGATTCGTTTCGATTTTTCGAAAAATGATTAAATGTAAAAATCACACGAAGTGTTTTTACATACAATAGGTTGATTTTAACCTCTTCGATGTCTGATTTCGACTACCGTGCGGATGAATGCTAGTATTTAATTAATAACAAAGGAAAGACGTAAACAGTTGCACCTGATGAGTTCAACAAGAGTAAATACTAAGACAAGAATCATTGCGATAAATGTCATGATGCCGGCAAGTTGTTCTCACCGGTCAAGAGGTTCAAGAGGTCGGCGAGGTTGACATTCCAACTGAACCTTCCCTTCTTCAGTTTGTTCATCTGCCAGTGAGCTGTATCTCATGAATCATAATAGATTTCACATGCTATGTATTTCTTTAGCCGTTAAAAATAAAAGGCTCTTGATGGTACGGAACCCTACTTGTGCAAACTCAACTCGCACTTTACCAGTTTTTAAAAGAAATATAGCTGAAGATTACATTTCGTTTTGTCTCAATGCCAAGCAATTTAAAATAATCAGATCAGATGTACGATAATGTGGGTAGTACCATTTTACAGTAGGTTAGACATCCGCTTTGTAACGGTAATCTCACGAACTTTTACCGGTACAATTTTACTTCATACACATGCTGCAGTTTCTTTAGTTTCAACCAATTCGATAAGTCCTTTAAAAAATATAATTAAAAATAACAAGTACATATATTTTCCGGTCATATATGACGATGACTGTTTATTTATATATTAATTTTAATTGAATGCCTCGTTGGTCTAGTGTAAGCATGTTCAACCGCAGAAAATGAAGTCCTGGGTTCTAATCCCGGGTCGGGCCCAAAAAAGTGATTTTGGGATTATTCCGTAAAAAGAAATTTCCCAGTATCAGCCCGAAGTCTGGAAGTTGGCGGTATTACACCCCCGTGCCTCGGAGAGCACTTAAAACCGTCGTTTCTGTACCTGACCTCTTTCTGGTCGTGTCGCTAATCGTCCCATCGGATCATGAGAGTGATGGAATAGAATGTGCCCCTGTGTTTGCGCACACACTTGTGCACTATAATATGCCCTGCGCAATCGGCTAATCTGCTTTGAGAATGGCCGCCGTGGCCGAAATTCGGCCGGGAAGACATCATCATCATATTAATTTTACATCATAGGTTACTTAAAATTTAATTTTTATGCTGTTATATTGTTAATTTCATAATAATTTATGGGCCAGTTGGCGTGGTTGGTAAATGCTTGCCTTTCACGCTGCAAGTTGTGGGTTCGATTCTCATCCAGGACAGATATTTGAGTGCACAAGTCTGTTTGTCCTGTGTCTGGGTGTAATTATCTGTATAAGTATTTATTTCCAAAAGAAAAGTAGTATATTATGTAGAACAAGTTAGTTATCTGATTATCTATCTATTAGTTATCTGATTTCCATAGTACAAGCTCTGCTTAATTTGGGGTTAGATGGCTGTGAGTAAAAAAATATAAAATACTTTTTTCAATTTATATTAATAAAATCATATTTTTAACGCATCTCGGTGTTACCATTATGTTATAATTATATAAAAATCTAACATTCAAATTCAAATCATTGTCTGCTATAACTTTGCAAATATTCATTGGTTAACTGAATAATAATATATATTTTATAGTTGTGCTACAGTTTTTACTTTTGTTGCTATCATCGTTATCAATTATTTAACGTAACGCATTGTACGTTTAATACATTATTGAACTTATAGTTCAAAAATTAAATAATTCTTATTATTTTTATACTAATTATTCAGCAGAGCTATTAAATTAGGGGTATGTCTTGTGAAGTAATCGTCAGTTCATACTATTATAATAAATACTGTAAAAAATATTTTATTTATTATATAAAATAAATCTACTGTATTTCGAAAGTATGAATGGATTCTTACCTAATAAGTTATATATAAGTTTGGTTGTAATTAAAAAGAAATAGATTTATATTAAAGATCTGAATTCCCTTTTGCTTCTATATTTTCTTTGTGACAAAGTGGCCGCTCACAATTTAATATATGCACACATCCTACATCCAGATGAGCATATGCGCTGTCATCGCCGTCGTCCTATTACCTTTGGTTTTATAGTAACTTTTGTATCGACAAATGCCCTTCCCGACGCTCAATCATATCTTGGTCGTGTTAAGAACATTTTGTAGTTAATAATAATAAAAATATGTAGGGACAATGTCACACAGATCATCCTAGCCCCATACTAAGCAAAGCTTGTACTATGGGTACCAGGCGACGATATACATACTATATAGAGAGATAAATACTTAAATACATAGAAAACATCCATGACTCCGAAAAAAATATACGTGCTCATCACACAAATATTTGCACTTACCGGGATTCGAACCCAGGACCACCAGCTTCGTAGGCAGGAGCACTACCAACTAGGTTACGGTGACCGTCAAAGTTAGGTACATCTTTTGAAGAGAGTTAAAAGAACGGCTAACGTTAATCGGATAAATATCAATTTATGACAAAATAATGTCTATCTTAATATGACAGCTTAGAATTAAATATATATTATAAACATACCTGCAAAAGAGTGCTATTTGGCCATAATAGTTGTCTTTTATGTCTATGATGTACGCCTTTAAATATATCCAGCTCTTTCCCACTCACAGTAAGTAAGATAACAAAGGTAAATGTTATAATATTTTCAATGGATAACATGGTCATATTGTATCAACTCGTCACGAACTAGTGAGTTAGTAAACGATAAGTGTACTAAGCTTGTTGGATTACGAATATAACGGGAATTAGTTACTAAAACGGAAGAAAGATTAATATACTACTATTTACTAGAGTAGGAATATACTCTTAAATTTTCTTGTAACTATCATCCGCAGATACATTTGCAGATGTTAGGTACAAGAAAATTACATAATCTATATTAAAAAAAACAAGTTAAAGCACATTATTTATTTTCTTCATCCTAATGCAGTGTATTTCGCTGGAAACAGCTGGATGCGAATAGCGCAAGACCGGCAATTGTGGAGATCTTTGGGGGAGGCCTTTGTCCAGCAGTGGACGTCTTTCGGCTGATATGATGATGATGATGATGAATGCAGTGTATTCGCTATCTTGCGAATAGCGCAAGACCGGCAATTTTGGAGATCTTTGGGGGAGGCCTTTGTCCAGCAGTGGACGTCTTTCGGCTTATATGATGATGATTATGATGAATGCAGTGTAGTAATTCTTCATCATGTATTCGTACATATGTTTGCGTATGTCAAATTAAAATTATTATCTTGGCTTATGGGTATGAATGATATTATATATATTAGTTCTCCTGGCTAAATATCAAAGGGAGACAAGCCAACTTCCTAGTATATTATAGTGCAGGAATATGTGCGCCACCATATAAACACTCTATTCCTTAAATCTTATAATCCGAGAAGAAGAACGAGAGGGGGTGGTGCAGGAACAACAGTTTTACGTGCTCTGTGAGGCACGGGCGTATACCACCCCACTCTATTTCTTGACAGATACCCCTAGTAACATTTTTTAGCCTAGCCCTTGATTTATTTTATTTATTTATTTATCACCATATAATTAACATGACAGGTTTACACCCAATGCCCATGCATTTGAACCCAAGACTCCATTATGCGCCGTTGATCAATACCGTTAGGCCAACGAGGCAGTTCTATTTCTAATGACGTCATAATGAACTAATAAATATAATATAACAATCCAATAGTATCGGTTTCTTGACTTTTTGGTACATACAGTAATATAAAGATATTTCCACACTGACACATTGGATTCTACACATCATTCTGAATATGCCAATTAATTCACGCAGGCTGCATGTCCACCAGAGATAGCGAAGTCATGAAACGGTGTGACTCTTTCCACTAGAGCATACCTATACATATAATAATATCGTAGGAAAGTCAAAACTGTACATTGAATATTTTTCAAAAAGGATACTTGGGGCGTGATCTACAATGGATATCGAAGCCAAAAATAAAGTTTTTAGAATTTTTGTCTGTATGTATGTCCTCAGCTAAACTCAGAAAGTACTGCATGGATTTACTTCAAATTTTGCAAGGATATTACTAAGAGGTCGGGTCAACATATAGGCTACATATTATCACGCTATCACTTACGGGGGAGATGCTGTGATAATTTATGAAAATTTACGCGGGTAAAACCGCGGGGTACAGCTAGTTTAGAATACTAGGCATGTTAAATAATTAATTTCATTATTTAACCATTTCAGCTGCGTGACTATAAATAAGGCTATGTGTCCACCAGAGAAATGCGAGGAAACGGAGAGACTATTTACATCAGAGCTAGGAAACTGTGTGTAGCCGAGCGGTGGACACTTTTACGCGCGGACGCGGGTAGAGTACAGTATGATGTTTACACCATATTGTGTCTAGCAGTGCCCATGGTACATATTCTTGACAGTCATGTCTCGCTGGCGTACCTCATATCCCTTTTGCAATAGACTTGTTCTAATGGAGGTTGCGTGCCAACCGCGCTGGCGTGCCAAAGGGCAACTACTATTTACTCTATTTCCACTACTCTTCATAATATTTATTGATTTGCTATTTTCTCAAGTAACTTCTTTCTACTAGCTTTCAGCAGATGATTTGCAAATCAGCACAAAGAAGTACAGATTTGTGAAATGTTTCATGAAATCAATGATGACTTAACTAAATTTAGTTAATGGAGTAGAAATTATGGATTTAAAGTAAAACAATCCAAGTCATAATAATTGGAAGTTTTTGCCAGCTGAGCAAAATTAATTCATAGCGCTCTCCAATTGTATTCAATTCCTATTGTCATTATTTTCAGTGATAATGCTAAGACTTTGGGATATTGTTTAACAATACCCTGTCTTAGTATTTACAGATACAGCAAAATTGTCGCAAACTTTTTGCTGTTATAGGATCCTTAAAGAGTTCGCACAATAGCCTGCCTACCTCTACAAAACGGTCTACCTTTTGCTTGTACAATGCCTTCTTTTCTTCTTATCCTTGACTTTGCTGATTTCGACCATCGTGTAAGATCAAGATTTTAGAACATTATACAAAAAGACAGCCTTTCGTACCTATATTTTCAAAGGCTAAGACGTAATACTTATGTTTATATATACACACGATTGTAATTCTATTTAGATCGATTTGTAGTATAGAAAAACGTGTTGTCATGATGACACAGCTTTATAATCTCAGCTACTAACGAGTGCATTGACGTGTATTTGGGTATTAGCCGCGTAACATACGCGCGTATTGACCATATTTGGATTTTCTTTTTTTTTGTATACGTATATAATGTACCGCTACCCTTATTTTGTGTATTAAATTTTAATTAATAATAATGAGGTAAGTTTCATATATCTATATTTTTTTATATCTTTTTTTGTTTGGATTTGATCTATGTAACTAAGTACTAGTTATCGGTATGAAATTTTAATAATGACATTTAGAAGTCTTCTCCAATTTTACAGTAGACTTCTTAGGTATAATTTAATCATAAGTAAGTATACCGATTTTGTAGTTTAAAAAATAACAAATGATATGTATAAATTCGAATGTGTATGAAAATTATTTCAAATTGTATTACTTATTAAAGGGCTAAAATGTATTAAACCACTTAATTTTTTTATAAGTTCTACTTTTGAGCCAATCGATAGTGCTACTAATTAGGGACAATTATTGTCACGCAATGTTATACATAGGTATACATACTTATATGTTAAATCGTGAGTATTAATTTTTTTCTGTATCTTATACTTTTTATAAACCCTTTGAGGGAATAAGTAGGTTGTTTTTGTATTGAATTACATATTTATCCACATGATTCTAACTAATATGTGAGATATTTGAGAAAACATTCTTCGTTCTTTTTCTTTTTTCTTTGTCGTATGGGCAGTGCGTACCCGGTGGTGGGTAGATTTCAGGCATGGTTTAATGACTGTTGTCTAATAACAACAACTGAAATAGAGTGCTTAACGTGCTTTCCGAAACACGGAGAAGCTCAGAAATTAAACCACTTTGACGGATCTACAGATCAGATCTATCTTTGCTTCAGCTCCAGTGGTTTATACCCTGAGTGCATGTAACGTAGGGCCTTACTGGTGTGTTGGGAAGAGAGAATACAATATTACATAGGCTATGTTACCGTAACCACAAACTATCAGGTGGATTTTATGCAAGTTTTGTCAATAATTTTCTGTGTGTTGATGGCGGCGAATATCATTTATTAGTAGAAGGTTACATTCGACATCTTAGTGCACCTACCGTAGTCTCTCCGCACCACTCAATGGTTGACTAGTAAATAATACCTATGGCACTCCGCCTATGTACATATACTTTGTGCTAAAGTTTAAATAAATAAAATATCAGAATATCATCAACCCATCTCATCCCGTGGAGGGCGTAGATATCCACCCGAGGGAATATCTACTAGAGAACGGGCAGCAGTGTCTCTCTGAGTACTATGGTCATTTTACTGCGATCGTCAAACCACCAGCCCAGTGTGGCGATTATGGCATGGATACCCATAGGATTCTTCGGGGAGCATTTTGTCCAGTGCAGTTGACAGTTTTACAGCTGTTATGATGAAGAAGATGATGCTCAATTATAATTTGACCAAATAACATGTTCCTGATAGGAGATATAACTTAAGGAACTTACACTTATGTGCGCTTGTATCCCTACAAGAGCACATAAGTATGCCGAAACATTATATCATTAGCATATTGTATGTATTTCGTTTAAAATGTTTCAGAGCTCCACATTCCAGTTCGTTTTTAATCCTACAAATCTGGTGTCTCCTTATTTTGGGTGGAACGGCGAACAATGAGGAAGAGCATAAAGAAATGGTCAAACGACAAGTCAATGGTTTACCTCTAGTTTATCCTTACGGTGGAACATATAAGGTAAGAACAAGGTACCTAAAAACTATTTCGTCTTAGGTGTCGGTGTGCAGTTATCGTCACTGCATTGTTGCGATCCCTAACTCCATAAGTTTTTTTTCACATTACATTTAATTTTACGGTTTCCCTGACATCAATAGAAAAAAAAATAGCCAGAGAAGCTCGTGGCTTCTTGGACGTAGTTATTGAGTTATTTATTAACCACTAAACACAAGACCGCACGACAGAATGTGATAGATTTATTATGTATTTTATTTTATTATAAATAGTAATTTAATATTTGACTGCACGTGTGGCGCAGCGGCTAAGACAGTCGCCTCGCCGCTTCGTGTCGCGGGTTCGAGTCCCGCGCCGGACAACTATTTGTGTGATACACAAATAGTTGTTCTGAGTCTGGATGTAATTTGTGCCCGTCTATTATATGTTTGGAAAGTACCCCGCGACACATGGATTGGATTACCTAGTGCGGGCGTTGTCTTTTAAAAAAAACATGAAATCAAATTATTGCTGAAAATCTGTACACATCACACATGACTTGTAATTATTTTAATTTTTTACGAATAACATACGTCGAATTATTATTCATAGTATTGGTATTTAATTATAAATTTCTATTGCAATAAAAAAATATTTGGAATGTACTTATTCATATTTTCATATGATACTCGGTTTGATGTAATAATAATAAATAATAAAAATCTGTTTATTTAAAAAATCATGCATACAATATATCATACTTAACTGTGTATATAATCTTGACTTAACTAAGATTTTTTATAGTTAAGGAGTTGCGAGATAATGATCAATGTAAGAAAGGAGATCATTAAATTATTCGTTTTTGAAGTGCCGTTTAAGTACATTGATCTGATTCTCTCCACTTCTCTCCTTAACTCCTACAGTCGCATCATAAGAATGTTATTAATATTTCGTTATTGAACTCTATAACAGAATAACTAAGAAACTGACTGTTATACTTATAACAGTAAGTTCCTTAGTCAATTTATTTATTTTTCAGTTCATTATAGGAATTTCTGCACCAATCAAAACAGAGGATTATGTCAACTTAGCTTTCGCCGCAAATTTTCAGTATCAATATGTACAGTTTGCCAATATAACGCAACTGTCTCAGCACTACTTTATCAAGACGGTATCTCGGGAACAGAGAGAAGCAGATATTGCTGCCAGGAGAGACGAGAGACTGACTTTTTATAGAGCTGTCAGCGATATGTTGCGTTCGTAAGTATTTCTTTTTCTAACACCTAGGCAAACGAGTGAGCGGGTTACCTGATGGTAATCAGATTCAAAAGTCAAAAAAAATTAATTCCGTAAAAAAATTACATTTATGTGTCAACATCAGTCAGTCGTCTAATAGTTTTCACTGCATATGCTGCAGAACTTAATTTGCCGGACAGTTTTTCTATTTATGGGCTCCATTGTAGCTTTGAGTCAATAGTGATACCCAAGAACACAGTTGATTCAACAGGGTCCAACCTAGCTCCATTAAGTTGTACATTGGTTGTCGCCGGTTCCGGTTCACATTCGCTGTCACCGAATGTGAACCGGTGTCGCCCATGGATACCAGGATACCAAGATGAGGCAATATTTGAATATATGCAAATTATATTGCATATATTTAAATATTGCCTCACTGATAGCGATAGCCGTGCGTTTTCCGACCTAAAAAGAATATTAGGGGCAGCCCCCGTGGGTGCCGTAAAAGGCGACTAAGGAATACAACAGATAGTCGTGCAACAGCGCCACCCATGCAACTCGCATACCAAGCGCGGTGACTACGGCAAACCCCTCTAAATGGCTACGTTATAGAAACCTTTGGGGGAGGCCTATTTCCAGCAGTGGATGATATCAGGCTGATGGTGTGGTAGCAACTGCAATAGTGGTATTTATATTTTTTAAGCGGTCAATGGTATACGCCATGGCCATTATGATTATAAGTCATGTGTAATTATCTATACATATACTTACCTAATAAAATCGTAGCAAAGTCAAAATTGTACATGGAATAATTTTTTAAAAGGATACTTGGGGTGTGATCTGCGATCGATATCGAAGCCAAAAATATAGTTTTTAGAATTTTTGTCGGTGTGTCTGTTTGTCTGTATGTAAGTACTGCATGGATTTACTTCAAATTTTGCATGAATATTACTTAGAGGTCGGGTCAACATATAGGCTACATATTATCACGCTATCGCCAACGGCTCCTCCGTGATAATTTATAAAGTTTAACGCGGGTAAAACCGCGGGGCACAGCTAGTAATTTTATAGAGCTACAAGTGAAAAGTTATTTTTGTAAATTATTCTTTAATAGTAAGCATACATTTATAAAGCTTTAAAGCTTTCAGCTTCTCGTAATTATAATTTTAAGTCTGTGAGCGATAAGCTACACTCGTAAGCCTAAACTCATGGAGCAAATAGTAATTTGCTACTTTAAATTTGTAATTAGTATTAAAGAACTGACAGAAGTAGCGTTTTTTATTTAGGGGTTAGTGTCTTTGACTGCTAAGCCAGAGGATTATCTCCTCAGGTTCAGATATTCTTTGGAATGGTTTGTGAAATCATATATTTAGTGTATGGTCAGGTTTAATACAAACGGAATAACTCAGGTATCTTTCGCGACAAAGAGTTACCCATAAGTTTTACACTATTTAAAAATAAATCCAGAATAGACGGTGGAAAGTATCTCCGTTCCATTTTACAATGTCCATGAGCAGCGGTTACCACTTACCATCAGGTGGGCCGCTAGCTCGTCTGCTTGCTAAGGCAATAAAAAAAAAAAATATCACATTCAGCAAAAATAGCTGCTGAATATGTCCAACAAACCCTACAGTGTGATATGTCTCGAAAAAATCCCTGCTAATCTTCCAACATGGAAAGTAATATGTAGTAAGTAATTAAAGAAATTTAGTCCAATTTACTGTTATAATTTTCAGGAAAGGAATGGATGGTGAGGATTGCGTGCTTCGCGCGATTTGCGAAGCTGCCCAGTATCCAGTGGAAGAAGAGGGGTTGATTGGTGAAATACTACACATATTGCTAACGTAAGTGTTAGTTTGTCTTCATTGATTTACGCCAATCCCACCCTTAAGTTTTTATAAATACGGGTCGACGTACATCGAAAAGAAAAAGAGGATGAAAAAGAGTTGTAAAGACGGAGAATTCGCATGTAATTATTGTGATTAAAATAATAAAATATTAACAAGTCTAATAATAAAATAAAAAGCAGATTTTTATTTATTTACATGGGACATTATTCACACACGGCCATCTGATCCCAAACTAAGCAGAGCTTGTACTATGGAAATCAGATAACTGATATATTACATATACTATTTTTCTTTTGTAAATACATACTGTTGTACATGACAAACAGGCATGTTCATACACACAAATATTTGTCCCGGGTGGGAATCGAACCCACGACCTGCGGCATGAAAGGCAGCGTATCTACCAACCACGCCAAAAGGCCCGTCAAAGAAATGATGAGCTATTATTCCAAAATTCTTCAATTTACGTTCTTTGCAAAAATTGAAAAGTACTTTACTATTATATAATACTTTATTATTTTTTCAAAGTAAACTATTAAAATGGTGTTAAAGGATACAGATCCTTGAAGCTGTGGTCAAAATTGTTTTTTATTTTTGATAAGATGAAACAAGTAGTATTTATTCGTTAAATACTTTTGCATTAATATATCAAAATTAGTTTATTTACCTATATTGATTGATTGAGGATTCAATCCTCACCCAGGACAAATGTTTGTGCGAAGAGCAAGACTATTTGATCTGCTTCTGGGTGTAATATATATATATATATATATATATATATATATATATATATATATATATATATATATATATATATATATATATATATATGTATTTAGTAATATATAAGTATGTTTATCAGTTGTCTGGTTGCCATAGTACAGGCTTTGCCTACTTTGGGATCGGATAGAAGTGTGTTAGTTATCCCAATATATTTATTTAATAATGTCTATTCCTGTAACAAAAATTTCGACAATGATGATTTTGACATTAACGTAACGATTCATTTTCATTTAAAGGTTAAGAAGTAAATATTAAAATATCCGTCTAATAATATAAATGCGAGAGTTTGTGAGAATTGATGTAAAGAAGTCATCCATACATCTATAAATGGATGTTTGTTACTCTTTCATGCAAAAAACTACTGAACGGATATTGATGGAACTTTGTAGTAATATAGCTTATATATCCAAACAACACATAGACTATAATTTATAAATTTAACGTGGGTACAACCGCGGGATTGTACAACAAATATTTTTTTACTAACCATTAATAAAAAGATGATAATTTTTCAATATTTATAGTTTATTTTAAGTACTTAATCATTAGAAGTTTCGTTATTCTTAATAGCTATGATCCAGCTCAATGGGATAGCGAAATTATTCAAGTTACTAAATATTATACACCGTGAAAACGATGCAATAGGTCAACCATAATTGTATTCACCTAAGTCTGTGAACTAAACTTTTCCCCGTAATATGTACAAAGTGCAAGTAGCAGCTGCTATTGGGTGGCACATGAAACCTCGTGGTTTTACTACGTACTTAATTTGCAAAATGGCACATGCAAATCTAGGTGGTAATTACCATTTCTAGCTTTTGCTCTCGTATTACGTCTGAACTCAATAACACTACTTCGTACTTGAATTTTATTTACCAACCAGGGATGGGCTTCGTTGTGTATAGCGGTATGTCCTATGAGTACGATTCCCGGGAAGGCCACAGAGTAAAATTTAGGATTTCTTTTCGCGTAAAAGTCTTCGATAAATTGTCTGTTACCATGCAATGCAAAGAACGTAAAGCCGAGGTTTTTTTTTTCTGTAATTGTTTGAAATGAAATGAAATTTATTCAGCACTTGTATACTTCGATTAAAATCTATTCAGTAGTTTTTACATGAAAGTGTAACAAACATCCTTTCATAATTACAAACTTTCGCGTTTGTAATATTATGTATGTATGTATATTGCTACATGGAAAAGACATTAAAAAAATTGTTATAGTTGGCATGGGGAATAAAAAAAAAGGGATAAACTTTATACGATAACTTTATTTCGAACGAGTGCGCAATATTCCTTATGGCAGGGCATTAATGTACTATTTTTGAATAAACTACATTACGCGCAGATACCTTCAGTCCTAAAAAAAGGATGTCGATTGAACTGAATATTCTGGAATATTAAACTTACAAGGTGACTAAAGTTTATTTCAAAAATCTGCATACTATTAAGACTGCACCAAGCGGGATAGGGCCGCTTTTAAATTGACCACTGTAACTGGGAAAAGCTCGCTGAAAATAGAGTTGAATGTGCAGTGCCACAAACGTGCAGTGGAAGGTCGTAAGATCTTTGATGAAGCCTGGTTCGGAGTACTAGCTGATAAGAAACAGAAGCGACATGAAAGCGGCTCGGCACCAACCACCGCAAACCACCCTTGTCGGACCTGCGGCAGGCTATGTCGCTCTCGTATCGGTTTGTTTAGCCACAAAAACTAAGAACTATGAACATATATTACAACAATATACACATAGCAAGCAAGATGAATGCGCGCTGAAGTCTTGACCTTAACAACATTTCTCATTATATTTCGTTAATAAACTACTTTTTGTCTCATTTTCAGGCCAGATTATGGAAAAACTGCATTCGACGAAAAAGATGAGTACTGGGTAGAGATGATGGAACCATACGTAGATGCTGCGACTGCTGGCAGGCAGATGTTCAACTGTCCTTCTATTTACCATGGCTGTCCTGAAGGTCAGGGCTTGATGGAGATGTTTAGTGTTTTAAGAGATGAGTAGGGCGTAAAGACAAAAATAAACATTCGAATAAAAGCTGCTGGTATTTTCATTGAAGGATATTTTATACCGGAGTAGAATTCAAAACTTATTTTTGTTTTTGTGGCGAGAGCCTTATTACACAAACATTCATTGTAATAAACAACAACACACAGCAGTCTTGGTAGCTTAGCTAACTACTACCCTTATATTTAAGTAAAGTAAATGCACAAAAATCATTGCTGGATCAGTTTGTCACGCCTTTCGAAAGCCTCCCGCCTGGACATCAATAACCGTGGCCGTTCTGGAAGTCCCTAAACAGAATTCTGACTCAAGTGGGCCGAAGCAAAGAAAACAGTGTAGGTGGGGACTGTCGAGCAGCCCCAAAATGGGCTGTATTTGCGGCGCATCGGTCCAATCCATGGCACATCTAACAGCTTGCCCAGCCTGCCCTACCACATGTTCATGGTAGGATCTTAGAAATGCCACAAGCAGGGCAATCAGTGTGGCCACGATCTGGGCCACAAAAATATAACGAGTTTGCCAAGGAAACTCTACGAAGAAGATTTAAGTAAAATAATACGAAACTATTAATTACGTGCAAAATAAAAACGAAACACAAATCATGTCAACCTAATGACGCCCAATGCTAGACAAAGCCTTCGATAATTTGGAAGGATATGCCATAATCTCCACGCTTGACAGACGGGTTGGCGATCGCAGTATGATGGTAATCATTCACAGAGACTGCTGCCCGTTCTATGAAAGGTATATCCTCGGGACGACTTCTACGGCCCCCACGGGATAAAATGGGGTGGAGATATTCTATGCAGTCAGCTACACAGCAGGAATAAAATACAAATAATATTTATAAAATACACTACACTAATTACAGCCGTTTAAATTTAGTGAAGCTTTTCGAGTTTTCTTTGTGTAGTCATTTTTAGAGGTGCCAGTGAATGAATAGGAATACTTCCATTAAATAATTCTAAGCTGATAACTGTCGTACAATAACATGGAAAATGGATAGATTTATCACTAATTTAAAGTAATAATTACAAAATATTGACACCAAAAACTACATCTTCAATATAAAAGTAATTCACAAATGAAATTACTGACATTGGCAATCGGTCAAGTACTATTAACTAAAAACTTGCGGACAAGCCAATTTGAAAGATTTACAGCGCTCTAATCGTATTTATGTAAACATGATTTTTTTATTTGATAAAATTAATTATCTGCCATACAATAAAATTTCCTATCTGACCATTTAAATCCTACTAATATTTTAGATGTAAAAGTTTTTGATACTCTTTCACGCAAAAAATTCTGAACGGATTTTGATGAAACTTTCTAGTAATATTGTTAACTAGCTGTGCTCTACGGTTTTACCTGCGGTAAACTTTAAAAATTATAGCCTATGTGTTAGTCCAAGGTGTCAGCTAACTCCATATAAAATTTTATTAAAATCGCTCCAGCCGTTTAGACGTGAAGAAGTAACAAACATACATACTCACAAACTTTCGACTTTTTAATATTAGTGTGACTGTGTTATGTTTTTCGGATATATAGTTCATATATTCGAAAAACACATAGGCTATAATTTATATAGTTTATCGCGAGTGAAACCGCGACGCACAGCTAGTTTATATAATTATTATTTTGATCTCAAGATGCGCTTGCTAGTCATTCACACTACACATTTTAACAATGACAGTTTAATTATTACATTGGCAATAAGAGCAGTTGTTTTCTTAGTACAAGTCTTAGTATATCCACTACCGTGACTATACATAAAGAGTTTAAAAAACTGAAATCTAGGTTCGACTTTTTCTTTGTGTATGTGAATTGTATAGGTATCAAGTTCTATTAACTTCAGTGTCAGTCACGTATCTAGCAAAGCCATTTAATACCCCATTTCCCTCCAAAGATTGTTTTCTGAATGCTTAGTGTACACTTCCTGTTCGTATAATTAATTTTGGGGCGTACGACCCACTTCTGTATCGACGTTTGTGGGACAAAAATAGCTCAATGACATTTGGCAAAGATTGATTTATATATTTGTATATATCTAGTAATATATTATTTAGTACGTGTTTCTTTTTATGGTTCCGTACCCAAAGGGTAAAATGGGGCCCTATTTCTAAGACTTCTGTCTGTCTGTTTGTCACTAGGCTGTATCTTATAAACCGTGATAGTTAGACATTGAAATTTTCGCAGATGATGTATTTCTGTTGCCGTTATAACAACAAATACTAGAAGCAAAATAAAATAAAGATTTAAGAGGGTTCCCATACAACAGACGTGAATTTTTTTACTCGCATTTATAGATAGTGGCACGGAAACCTTCGTGCGTGGGTCCTACTCGCACTTGGCCCGTTTTTTATTGTACCACTAATCTTTAAATTGTATGTATAGTCAGCAATGACACAAGTTTATAACGCACTACTAAAGAACTAACGTGCCAACATGACGCGATGTGAATATCGTCATGTTTCCTTCCTGTGATGAATCTCGCAATAATAATTATATTAGAAACTAATTATGTATTCTTAATTGAAATATTTAATGTTTCTCGTATAATAACATAAGTATTAGTTGTCATCTCCAGGGTTCAAATCCTAAACTAGAAAACTTTAACTACTGAGCCACTCTGAAAATTTAATGAACGTTAAGATAACGTAAATTTTGTATTTCATAGCTGCCACAGCACGCACTACATGGTTTTAATAAGAGGACTCTTTGTATCTATCTGTCTTGGAACAATAATTGTAGGTCGTAATTATAGTAGGTTAATAAGGTTAATGATTTCATATTCAAACATATTGTATAGAAACGTCATTAGGTCACGATAATAACACGAATAACGTTATATTTTTAACCATTTACAGTTTAGACAACGTTCTCTTCAAAAAACTTTAATAATTAGTATATTATTAATAAAGTAACAAAAGCCACGGTCGTACTCGTGTACATGGAAATGAAATAATGAAATATTACATTTTTATCTGTGTAATGATAGCCTTATTTCAAGCTTTCGAAGAATAATAAGTTTGTAGAACGAAACATGATTCACAATAGCCTAGTTCGCAAAATATTTGGGCTCTTGTCTATATAATGCAGGTTTTATTAATTTTAGATTTAAAGCAAATCTTGTCAGTGATCTAATTTGTAGTTGAAATTCGAAGCTTAAACTATTAGACAGCAATTTTTTTAATGAATGAAATGATCATTATGTAGTTTACAGCTTAAACACTATGTTTAGAAAACGAAAAATCATAGCGGTCAATGATTTGACGAACTTGTGAATAATTATTACACGATTAAAATTTTTACGTTTACCGTGATTTTATATCGATAAAAACAACTTATTGGGACGGTGAAGGTTAATGAACTCAAAACTGTACAGATGCTAATATCCAATACTTAAAAAAAATACATGTAGAAAATTAACATACCTGTAGTACTGTACTATTCGGATATAAAAGTTGTCTCCTTTGCCTGTGTTGAATTCCAGTTAAATCAAATTCTTTTGTACTCACAAAAATCGAGTTAATCAAGATAAAAAACAAAAGCTCTTCAATGGAAAACATAGTGAAGTACTGGCAGATTCACGTTGAAGTGTGATAATTGACGCAGAACAAGAACCTTTGAATCCGTGTGCTGATGACAATAGCGTAGTTTCGATAGCAATAGATTTTCTTCTACTTACTGGTGTTCTTACCTTAAAACAAATACTTATGGTTATTTCCAGACACTTTAGATGGTAGTGTAAAAAAACAAAAGGGGAAAGATTTTTTGTAGAGGTGCAAGGATCGCGAAAAATGGAAATAGGTGAGAAACAAAAAAAAAGGCGTGAGTATGTAAAAAAAAGGAATTCTCCAAACATTGCATAACGTATGAAAGCTTTGATTAATGTCAGCATATAATCACAAAGCCACCACGATAATCAAATGTTAGCTAACAAATGAAATTCATAATAAAAAAAATCACTTACAATTATTATTGTAGTTTTACTAGATATTTTAGATGTTATTAAAAAAGTAAGAAGTATTAGAGTTTAATATTTAATTAAATTCTGTAAATAATGTGTTTACAGAAATAAATTTTTTCAAGTTACTTAAGATTCTGTGACTATTGCGACAATGTTGTGACTATGACTATTTTAAAAAGCCATTGCCTTTAAGAACTGTAAGATACTGCTACACGGAATAAGACAAATTAGAGGTATTGTCTTGTGACTATTTGTCACAAATTGTTGGGCAAATAAATATAAGAGTGGTCATGTGCCTTTGTTGTGTACACCGCAATGTAAGGATATGTTCACATTGATACATTTAGTTCAGTAAATGGTTCGGTATCTGCTACTTGCAGATACCAAACCATTTCCGTATTTATGGTGGTATCTTCCAGATTCATTATTCTTAAAATGTATCTAAATCTATTACTGAGTTCTTTATATTTATATTAAAAAAATAATTTTCCGCAATTTAATTGAAGTTAAAAGACCGCCAATTTGACATATGAATGTAAGAGTTCTAGAGGAACAGTTATAAGATAATAATAATGTTATAGTTATAAGATAATATTTGTACACCAGAAATGGTAGAATATATGAGACATTGGCATTTGTAACACCTTATTGTACTATATTCTTACAAATAACTATTTTTTTATTTTCTTTTTAAGACAAGCAACGCCCGCAATGGGGAATGCCATCCCAGTGTCGCGGGGGTCCCTGTGTCGTCCTTTCTTTCTGATGTACTGATAAAAAAAATACAAACAAGTATGTCTGTAACTGAAAATGTCCAGATTCGTTACTATAAAAAATATGACACATATATGTAATATTTATTGACTTAGCGAATATTTACACTATATTTGGACCATAGCTTAAAATTAAGGTGCTTATGTTGGCTACAGTGGACGGTTTTATCGCTGCCTTTTCTTTTAAATACTCAAAGATCAAATATAAAAATTAAAATTAAGACATTGGAAAAGCGGGTGCAACTATTGGTCATCGTAAATAAACTTACTTAAATTTACAGGCTCCAGGACATCAAGCTACCTCACGTTGACGCTCAAACATAAAATACTTTATGATGAGGAGTATCCGAATCACAACCGTGTATGTTCTACGATTTTGCGTAGTTTTTGAGATAGAATTTTTTTAAAATTTTTTTCGTAAATTGCACATAACATCAGTTTTCCATTTTTTTTTCGTTCTATTGAACATTTCTGGTGCACTTTTTATGTGATAACTAATTAGCATAGTTCAACCTAATGCTCTAAAATTGGTTTATCTAATCATTGCAGAACTGACTTAGAATTTATTCGAAAGTTCAAAATTAGGGTTTGAGCTCAGGACTCATAAATTTTCAAAGTATCAAAACAATATAATATGGGGAGATTATGGTTTATGAATCGGATACTCCCCATCATAAAGTATCTAAATTTTGCATTTTAACGTCATCTCCTCGGCCAACCTCTATAACAACGAGGCAAATGTGCAAGTGGGTCACATCATGGGAAGAAGTATGATATTTAAATTGAATATTATTTGTTTTATGTCTGGTAGAAATTAATCTATGATATGTATACAATTTAGAAAATAATCGAGTATGTTTATCAGTTGTCTGGTTACCATAGTATAGCTTTATTCAGCATTAGATGGCAGTCTCTTAGTTGGCCCAAGATATTTATAATTATGATGACTCCAGACCGGTTTCGGTCACGGCGACTGCCTCAACTCCGTACAGATAGTTGTCGTTGGTGTGCTCGCATATGACTACAGTAGCCAATCTTAATTGAGAAGGTCCGCGCACATTGCGGGCATGTGAGCACACCATTATTAAAATTATAACTGATCGCCGCAGGTGGTCGGGCTTTCAGTTCGTCACGTCTAGAGTCAAGCTCTGACCGACGATGCTCCTCAAAGTCAAAAACTTTGTTTTTGACTAGAGCTCTCCAATCAGATCTGTCGGCCGCAAGCCTTTCCCACAACGAGGTCTCAATGTCATATTTCTTCATATGGCGTTTTTGCACATCTTTATATCGGAGGAACTGTCCGCCTTGCTTTCGTTTCCCCTCCTTCGGCTCGGAATAAAAGATACGCTTAGCCACTCGCTCCTCCGCCATTCGAGACACGTGACCGCACCATCGAAGCTGTCGCCGCATAAGGTAAGCCTCAATGCCACCAACATTGGCTCGTCGCAGCACTTCGGTATTACGCACACGATCAGACCATCGGATCTTAAGTATTTTACGCAGGCATTTAAGGTGGAATTGGTCTAGTGTGCGGATATGCCGACGGTATACACGGTATACACGTCCACGTCTCGGCGGAGTATAAGATGTTGGGCAATACTATTGCCGTATATACCGATATTTTGGTAGCCAGTTTGAGGTTATGGGAACGGAAGACCTTGGCATCCAGCTTGCCGAATGCTGCAGCAGCAGCACCGATTCTGCCGTTGATCTCAGCATCAAGGTCGCACTTCGATGTTAATGTGCTCCCCAGATACCGGAATTTATCAACCTGCTTTAACGAGTCCTCACCGACTTTCATGGTCAGTGTCTCATGACCGTTATTGTCCAAGGACATAACTTCCGTCTTCTTGACACTGATCTTCAGGCCAAATTTTTGCTGGCTATCTGGGGATTCCGCCACGAAACACAGGTCGTCTGCATACATGATCTCAGTGATAATTGCATACGAAACTTTGGTGCGGGCCTTAAATCTGGCTAGATTAAAAAGATTGCCGTCTGTTCGGAAACGGATGCGAACTCCATCGGAAAATAATTGCAGGGCCTCGCGGACTACGACTGCAAAGTACAACGCGAACAGTGTAGGTGCAAGAACACACCCTTGCTTCACCCCACAGGTAACGGGGAAGAAGTCTGACTGATCCTCGTCGACAGCGACACAGCACTCCATGTCATCATGCAGGAGTCTCAGGAGTCTCACAAATTTATCCGTGCATCCTAACTTTTCCAGTACTATCCAGAGGGCTTCTCGAGGCACACTGTCAAAGGCTTTCTCAAGGTCAACGAAGCACAGGTATAGCTTTCGCCCCTGTTCACGGCTCTTTTCTTGTAGTTGACGCAATGAGAAAATCGCCTCACAAGTGCCTCGGTCAGGTCGGAAGCCAAACTGGGTTTCTGGCAAAATCTTTTCAGATAGGGTCATTAGGCGGTTTAGTAATACTCTGGCAAAGACTTTTCCAGGGACTGATAAAAGTGAAATACCGCGGTAAGAGTTACAATCGGAACGGTCGCCCTTGTTCTTGTATAGGGCACAAATACGAGACACTTTAAAGTCTGCTGGAATACGTTCCGTTTCCCACACAAGAACAAAAAGTTCATAAAAGGCTGAATGCAACTCGTCACCGCCATATTTGATCAATTCTCCCGGTATGCAGTCCATGCCAGCCGCACGCTTATTTGGCTGTTGTTTTATGGCAAGAACGATCTCATTGCGTGACAGTGGCTCGTTCATCTGACTAGCTAATGACATCTGAGGCATCGATCTGATGTGTACTAGATCAGCTGATCGATCAACATTAAGTAGGGCACTAAAATGTTCAGCCCATCGCTTTAATATAGCGTCTTTAGATTCTAGAAGGCCTTTGCCGTCCATGGACTTCAAAGGGACCTTCAGCGAATTCCTCGTATTAATCAGTTTTCGAAACCGAAAACTGATTAGTTAGACCTTACGTCCCGGGCAAGACGTTTAACTGCCTTGCGTTCGACAGGTACAATCGAATGTATTATTGTGGCTCTCTCCCACTTTGTACATAAAGTCTGTTTCGGCAAGGAAGGCAACCCACAGCTGATATGCAGCGGGTTTGGCGGACTTGGCGGAACAGCACGGCAATTGTGAAAGGCCAAGGGTGACGGTAGAGAGCGTATAGTTACCGTCGGCCAGACACATCATCCAAACTCTCCTCTAGTTGTAGCGGTTCTCCGTTCCACTAGAGATAGGAGGGGAAGGACGAGTGTGTGCATCTGTGTTTGCGCGTACACTTATGCATCTTAATATTTCCTGCGCACCTGACTGCTTCCGAACATGGACTCCGATTACAGCAAAGTCCTGTGGCGATGGGGTGAGGTAGAGAGGTCTGGATTGATGCGAACCAGGCTTTGTCTGATGCCTGCACACGGGCGGTTCTGGGGGTGTATGTATGTACACCGTGGTCGCTTTCGCTCTGCGCATGGGGTGACAGAATGGATTTGGCAGCACCCAGGGTGACAAAGCAGCCCTATTTAGGGAGGCACTGCTTTCCCTGCTCAGCCAGAGAGGGGACTAGAAAAGGTGTCCCAAAAAAATGCTCACCCCGACTTAAGAGAGGGTAGTAACCACGGCTGCCTCTGCATCTATTTCTATCGTGGTCGACGCTACACAAGTAATAAAAAGAAAACGCAACCATCATCCAATACTATGACATTCGGCGCGTGGAACGTTCGGACGCTTCTCGATAGTGATGCTAACGCCTGTCCTGAGAGAAAAACCGCTATTGTAGCTCGAGAACTTCGTCGCTATAATATAGATGTGGCTGCTCTCAGCGAAACACATCTCGCTGACGAAGGGGAGCTGGTGGAAGACGGTGGCGGGTATACTTTTCTGTGGAAAGGTACTGCTGCCTCTGAACCGTGGCGGTCGGGCGTTGGTTTTGCTATCAAAAACCACCTCTTAAAGCGTCTTCAGGAATATCCTGTGCACATTTCTGACCGCGTGACCACATTGCGCTTGCATCTTGAACACGACAATTATCTTAATGTCATCAGTGTCTATGCTCCAACGCTGGACAAGTCTGATGACATCAAGGATAAATTTTATGAGGAGTTGACACACTGTCTCGAGCGCGTACGCCCCAGTGAACAGATCTTACTACTGGGCGACTTTAATGCCAGAGTCGGGCGGGACTATGAAGCCTGGCCTAAAGTTTTAGGCAGACACGGAATAGGCAACATGAATAGTAATGGCAGGTTGTTGCTTAGTCTTTGTGCTCAATTCGATATGGCTATAACGAACACTATGTTCCGACTTCGCGCCAAGCACAAGGCTACGTGGATGCACCCACCATCAAAACACTGGCATTTATTTGATTACGCAATCGTACGACAAAAAGATATTTCCCAAATCCAAATAACCCGTGTAATGCGGGGAGCACACTGTTGGACTGATCACCGGCTTGTTGTCACCAAATTGAATCTCTGCTTACGTCGTCCCCGCAGATCAGGAAGAGTGAAGCTTGCGTGCTTACATGTTATCTACAGCGTCAGAATCTCGGGACTAGACAACAGTTTGCACAAACTTTAGCTAGTACGCTCCCATCCCTACGAAACGGCGCGGAGGGGGTTGATGCAGAGTGGGGAGCTTTATCTTCTCATATTTTAGGCACTGCTCAAAATACTTTGGGTGTCAAAGTCCGTAAGAATGAGGACTGGTTCGATGAGAATGATAGGGTTCTTGCGGATGCAATCGGCAAACATCGTGTCCTGCTTAGGAATGGTAGCAGAGAGAAGCAAGGTAGAGGCGCTGCAAAGATCAAAAAGAGTGACCTGGAGCTGCGAAAACTTTCTAGGGAAATAAAAAATCGGTGGTGGCAAGAAAAAGCTCGGCACATGCAGTGGCTCGCTGATACAAATCAGCTCGGAGAGTTCTATGGTGATTTATAATTATAATTATTAGTTAAATATGCACAATAGCGTTTTGCGCACGGTAACCTATTTAATGAAAAAAGGGCAAGCTACATTAAAGATGGTTATATGTTTTACCGTGCTCATAAAATTTAATACACGTTTTAGAACAATCCATATTGAAAAAACTCTAGTCATTATGACGCAGCTTTATTATTTGAGTATACCAGAAAGTGTATTGAGGTGTCTTTCTATAAGTTACCGCGCAACTTACGTACATATTGTCTTCTTATACTTCAAATTTTAATTATTTTTGTATACGTATTTAACATACCGCTTTTTTGTGTAAAAGATTTTCTACGAAAATGATGAAGTAAGTGATACAAGTATTTGTTGTGTTTAGGTTTTGATCCATTTGTATAATTTTGAGAATTAACAATAAAACATATTAAATAATGAGGGTAATTTTTTGGTAATAATTAAATTTAATATATTTAAAAGTAGGCCCTACAGTAACTGTAGGGCCTACTTTTAAATGTGTAAGTGTAAATAAAAAATATTTTCTAAGCATTTGCTTAAAACAAGTCATCATACGTCACTATATTACATTACACGCAAATAAAAGAATTTCTCATGTAAATAAATTACACCCCATATTATTCCAGTTACAGTGACAAACATAAACTTAAATAAAAGTCCATAATATATAGTAAGTATTATTATATTCTAGTTTTAATTTATGTAGTTTATGTAACTATTTTTATTGTATTTTTAAGTATAAGATTTATCACCTCCACACACGACGTGTTAAGTGCACCTACCTTATTTTTCTCTGCATCACCCTAAGGTAGACTGGTAGAGAATGCCTCCGGCATTAAGTCCGCCTCTGTACATCTATGTGCAAAAGTTTTTAAATAAATAAATAAATATGGTAAGTTTAATAGTATATAATATTATTTTACTTAATAGTATCTTGTCCAAATCAACAAAATGTAGGGCTTAAACTACGTAGGTCATCGTACAAACAATGATAAACTTGTTCATTTTTGCCAGACATACTCTTTCTTTGTCTGTTATGATTATTACATTTATATCTCACCATTTTTGTCCTCGTACGCCAGACGGTATCATTAGACAGTACAGCTAAATAATAGAAATATTCTCTGCAGGTTCTTGTAAAAAACTGAAAATGTAATTGAATAACTGTACAATACGAGTAAGTAAACGGACTAGAAAGGTTTCTTAAAAGTTATTCTTACCTATCGTTTTCCTAATTGTACACCCAGCCTTTTGAGACTAGATCAATATCTATATATATAATAAAATTGTAGGAAAGTCAAAACTGTACATTGAATATTTTTTTAAAAGGATACTTGGGGCGTGATCTGAAATCGATATTGAAGACAAAAACATAGTTTTTAGAAATTTTGTCTGTTTATCTGTTTGTCTGTATGTATGTCCGGGCTAAACTCAATAAGTACTGCATGGATTTACTTACATTTTTTCATGAATATTACTAAGAGGTCGGGTCAACATATAGGCTACATATTATCACGCTATCTCCTACAGGGGAGGAGCTGTGAATATTTATAAAGTTTAACGCGGGAAAAACCGCGGGGCATTGCTAGTGTTCTATAAAATATAAACTCAACCACAGTTTTTTTATTTATTCGAGTAACTGGACTTATTTATTATACTTATTTAGAAAAAAAATAAAGTAAAAAAAGAATCATTATAATTTTCAATTATAATTTAATACTATAAGAAACTGACAGACGTTCGTTTTGTGGGTAAACCAATTTTTGTAGAAGTTATGAACATTCGAAAATTAATAAGCCGTTATATATAAATGCGAATTTTAAATGATTTATAAACAGAATGAGTATTTATGTCACACCATTTATTTTAATATTAGGTCTTTACCTATGAAATTGCCGTTCTGCAGTACTGGCCATTTCAAATCAAAATAATTTTTGTTTGGCTAAGAATTCTAATTTCAAATTAATTTTATTTTAAAAACATGGATTCTTTTTTCCAAAAGTAGTCATTTCTTTATTGATTAGTGTTACATTTTCATCGCATTTCAATCTTTTTCGTCATCATGGATACGTTAAAAATTCGAGTAATTATGGAATATGAGTACCGTCGTGGCAGCAACGCGGCACAAGCGGCACGCAACATCAACGACGTTTACGGAGCTAACACTACAAACCAACGCACCACCTGTTATTGGTTTGCTCGCTTCCGTTCTGGAAATTTCGACCTGAAAAATGAACCTCGCGGTCGTCCGAAGACTTTGGTCGACAATGACGAATTAAAGGCGGTTGTGGAAGCTGATGATACACAATCTACGGCTGAATTAGCAGCAGCTTTCGACGTTAGCGTCAAAACAATATTGGTCCATTTGCGTCAAATTGGCAAGGTAAAAAAGCTTGACAAATGGGTGCCCCACGAACTCAATGATCGCCAGCGCGAAGTACGCGTCGAGACGTGCCTTGCACTGCTCAACAGACACACAAATGAAGGAATTTTGAACCGCATTGTTACCTGCGATGAAAAATGGATTCTGTTTGATAACCGCAAGCGCTCAGCAAGTTGGTTGGATCCTGGTTCAGCACCTAAACAATGCCCTAAACGAAAACTTACTCCTAGAAAAGTGATGGTCACTGTTTGGTGGTCTAGCGCCGGTGTGATTCATCACAGCTTCTTACCAAACGGGGTGAGCATTACTGCAGATGTGTACTGTGAAGAACTGAGCACAATGATGGAGAAGCTGGCGCATCTCCAACCAGCATTGGTCAATCGCTCGTCTCCGCTGCTCCTGCACGACAACGCGCGACCTCATACTGCACAGCAGACGGTCTCCAAGTTGCAAGAACTGGGGTTGGAAGCTCTCCGTCATCCGCCCTACTCACCAGACCTTGCGCCTACAGACTACTACTTTTTCCAGAATTTGGATAACTTCTTGGCGGGAAAAAAATTCAATACCCGAGAGGCAGTACAAAATGCCTTTGAAGAATTTGTTGCCTCCCGTCCAGCTGATTTCTTTAAGAAGGGCATCAATAAACTGCCACTGCGATGGCAAAGATGCATTGATTGCATGGGTGATTACTTCGATTAATACAAATAAAAAAATTCATGAAAAAAATTCGTTTAAATTTTTTCATACAAAACGGCAATTTCATAGGTAAAGACCTATTATTTTGCGATGTGCGTAGAAGTACTATGACCATGTTACTGCGATCGCCAACCCGCCTGCCAAGCGTGGCGATTATGGCATATCCCCCAAGATGATTCTTCGGGGAGGCAGCTTCTGTCCAGCAGAACCTTCTTATAGCGGTTATGAAAATATGATGATGATGATTTATATGAACATTTAAAAAACATAGGTATATATATAGGTTTGATTTCGACAGTATGTTGTATTATTCTTTTTTCTAAAAATGCAACACACTTTCTTCGTTGTTTGTGCACTATTATTATTCAATTAACCTGGCCTGTTGGCGTGGTTGGCAAGTGCTTGCTTTTCACGCCGGATGTCGTGGGTTCGATTCCCACCCAGGAGAGACATTTGTGTGCATGAACACGTCTGTTTGTCCTGATTCTGGGTGTAATTATCTATATAAGTATGTATTTACAAAATAAAACTATGTAGTGTATCAGTTATCTGGTTTTCATTGTACAAGCTCTGCTTAGTTTGGGATCAGATGACCGTGTGTAAATAATGTCCTAGGATATTATTCCCAGGATATGTCACTATATTCCTGAATATCGGAGATATGACGAAAATGACATTCCGTAGATTACTTCATCTGTTTACTAATTGTATGGACTTTATACTAACTAGTTGTTTCGCTATTAGGTAATTTTCTACGAATAAGTTTAAAAGAATTATTAAAGCCAAATTGTGTAACAGGGTATATTACAAAATATCTGATTATTTAAGTGACAAAAGTGCTTGGGATTGAGTTGTGTGCGTTGTGAGAGTCAACACACATGATTGTAATTAATCTTAGTATATTTTATTTTATAAAAGCATTCCTACTGAGTTTTTTGGCAGTGTTTCTCAGTAGCTGCCACGTTATGCACTGCACGGTAGGGTAAAAAAAGACGATTCCACGTAAATGTAAAATTTTACGGAATAAATGATTTTTGACTTTGACAATATTTATATTATATGTGTCGGATTCGATCTCCACACAGTACCTATTTTTACGAACCATAAATGGTTGTTCTGAGTCTGGGTATGTTATAACGGACACATAACATTTGCATGTTTGTTCAGTCCTCCGGAATACGGGTGCCTATTTACAGAAAACACGACAGTTGAATGACCGTTATCTTTTTGAAACAGCCTGTTCGCTAACCGTGTACTTATTGTGAGTGGCGAAGCAAATCGAACAATTGCAATGACTGCACGCGTGCCGCCTGCATGTAATACCGGTAGAACACATTCGTCAGGTGTGTGTACATCTTTAAATAAACATGTTACCCCTAAAATGAAGCCATTTCTAAATTTCTTTTTATATTTAGTGTGTATAATTTGTCTGCCTCGGTCTAGCGTGTTCAACTGTAAATAATGAGGTCCTAGGATCAAATCATGGATCAGGCTAAAAGTGATTTTAACATTTTTCTTATAAGAAAATGTCTCAGTATCAGACCGAAGTCTGGGAGTTGATGGGTCCGAGGCATGAAAGGTCTATAACCCTTTTATGCCTCGGAGAGAACGTAAAAACGTCAGTTTTATACCTGCACTTTTTCCGGTCGTCGCAGTGTCCCTGTATTTGCGCACACGCTTGTGCTCAATAATATATCCCGCCCAGATGGCTAATCTCCATTGAGAGTAGTTGTCATGGCTGAAAAGCATCCAGGATTACATCATTTTATTTTTTATTTATCAATTTTACATTTCAGTTATCTTTTAACTCTTCAAATCCTGTGTCTTCTCATCTTTGGTGGAACAGCAGACAATGAGGAAGCTCATAAAGAGATGGTCAAACGACAAATCAATAGTTTACCGCTAGTTTATCCTTATGGTGGTACATATAAGGTAAGAATTAGATACAATAAATTTTACCTAATTTTAGGTAATCTTCATATCAAATCAAATCCCCTTTCAATTGAGAAATTTCCCTTAAAAAAATAGGGAGAAGCTCAAAAATAAAACCATATACACACCCATCTTTCGCCCCAATTGTTCTACTGTTAGATATCGATCGATTATGAGATTCATTCAAAATGTTGTGGAATAGTAATACTGTTACATGGCCAGTTAATGAAGTATCTGCTACAAAACAGGGGGCTAGACTTTGAGTTTCTAAAATTATGTGATCCGGACAGGAGTAGTTTTGTCGAGTGGGCGATATATATGCAGGCAACATACCACACAATATAGGTATACATAGTATACATAGGTATACAGAGGGGTAGGTAACGGTAAAGATAACAATGTCGCGAGTTCAATTGTTTCCTCTCATCTCAAATATGCCCAACGCACCTAAAGAAGGTTTTTCTTCAATAAATTGAAAAAGCCATTCGAATAGCTAATAAATCAATGTAAAAGTACATAGATCTGCTTAACTACACTCACCTCAATATTTGCAAGCAGACGAATGCCTTGTAAACCTAGTTTTATCGACAGAGAATGCTATTGGAATGGTCCCTATAAATTTTATTCCAATAGGTTGTCTCAGAGAAAAGTTGAAGATATAATATGATATTTAAACAATGTTTTCTGTTTTCGTTTTCAGTTGATTATTGGAATTTCTGCGCCCATAAAAACTGAGGATTACATCAACTTGGCTTTTGCCGCCAACTTCCAGTACCAATATACGGAGTTCACAAATATAACGCAACTATCTCAGTACTATTTCATCAAGACGGTGTCTCGAGAACAGCGAGAAGCAGATATTGCGCCCAGGAAAGATGAGAGACTGACTTTTTATAGAGCAGTCAGTGATATGTTGCGATCGTAAGTATATTTTTTGTGACTATGCATATTGCTATTAAAACTCTCGTACAGATCATCATCAATATTAAAGGCTAGAGTGAACAGGCATCTATGCGTACGCGCAGTTCACATCTTCACTTATTATTGTGTAGTGAGATCGTGACGCAAACCCATCCAGCATAAAACAAAATATTTTTTATGTATTTACAAAAGAAAAGTAGTAGGTATATAAGTTGTCTGTTTTCCATAGTACACGTTTTGCTTAGTTTGAGATCAGGTGGCCCTGTGTGAATAATGTCCCAGGATCTGCATTACGAAATGTTTCAAATTTGGAACAATTTAGGGGTATATAAGCGGAATGTTAAAGCAAAACACTTGTTTGAATTCAAGTGAAATCGAAGGCGAATTAAGAGGAAGTAATCTAAGTGGAAAACTGAACAAGTACAAGTGATTAGTAACAGTAGACAGTGCCAAGTGTTCCCTACACAGTGTGAAGTGTGTCGTGTACGTCAGGAAATCAACTTCGGCAGTGCTCGTCACGGGAACTGTACTGTAGTGACGTTCTGAAGTGCGCTACGCGTGGACTTTAACAAAGAGCTAGTCCCCAGGACTCCGAGTACGTGTCTTCCGTTATCTTAGAGGTGAACCAACAGTTACTGTCGACGCCAATAAAAGTTCATGTGCCAACTCTGGTTTCTTTTCCAATCCCCTGACCCACCGCTCGCCACAATATTATTATTACTATTTATTACTCTGTGGAATCAATTAACTGCGAAGGTATTTCCGATGCGGCATGACATGGCAATCTTCATGAAGCAAACCGATTCCTTTCTTATTATCAGCCTGATATCGTCCATGGCTGGACATAGGCCTCTGCCAAAGGTTTCTATTACGTTGCCATTTGGAAGGATTTGCCGTAGTTACCGCGCTTGGCATGCGAATTGGCGACTGGAGTTAGGTGGCAGCTATTACACAGGAGGCGCTGCTGCCCCAATACCTGGTGTATCCCTCAGTCACCTTTTACGACACCCATGCGATGGTATTGAGTAACCCTGTTATTCTATTTCTAGACCGTATACCTTTCTTAAGGGCCTGCAATACGCTTGCAGCTTTGCAGCCCATGTGGTGTTGCGAATGTCCATGTATAGCGGTTATCACTTACCATCAGGCCCACCACTTTCTCGTTTTACTTCTCTCGTTTACCTTGGTATTCTATTAAAGACTACATAATGCATTTTGTTACAAAACCACTCGTTAATTAAGACGTGAGTAACTACGTAATAAAAGTAATACAACTGAATTAATTGTTCACTTCCAGCAAAGGAATGGACGGCGAGGATTGCGTGCTTCGAGCGATTTGCGAAGCTGCCCAGTATCCTGTGGAAGAAGAGGGGCTGGTTGGTGAAATACTGCACATATTGCTAACGTAAGTGTTGTTACCTTATTGAAATAAAGCTTATGCACCAAAATTTGAGATAAACTCCTAAAGACCATTTGAATGTCATCAGCTGCTATATTATATTTCTGCTCATAGTACGTTCTGCTAAGGGGCTGTAAACACGAATAGGCTATATTCCGCAAGTTTTAACGATAAAGCAAATTGCACCACGAGTTGTTAAGGGTGTAGGCTAGATTCGCTCCGAATAATTAAATTAATGCCTTCCTACTTTTGAGTATATAGTATAAGTAGCTCCTCAAAATAAGGAATCCGTACCCAAACGGTAAAACGGGATTCTATTACTAAGGCTATGTTGTCTGTCTCTAGGCTATTTCTCACGAACCGGGATAGTTAGCCAGTTGAAATAAATAATAAATAGCCAGAGGGACTCCCACAAACGTGATTTTATTGCTGTTTTTATAGATAATAGTACGGAACTCTTCGTGCGCAAGTCCTACTCACACTTGCACGGTATTTTTATAATACTTCATTTTTATTGTGTATTACATAACTGTAGGGTCTGCAAGACAGCAATTTTAAATTCCTGTAAATATAGTTTAGGTCGTGACTCTCACGTTTACGACGTAATTCAGAAAAACAGTTTAATTAATAGTCAACAGCTTAAGCCAGGTTCTTTAGCTGTTAACTGCTTCTTCGCGGTATTGCAGATCCCTAACCTTGGATCTGTAGTCCGGCTCCCATACAGTCTGATCAGTCATTCAATATTGATGGGATTTTCCTGCCAAAAAGCTTCCATTTTCAAATTCAATATCTGTGTTTAAACTAGACCAACGAGGATATTGAAATCCTCTGCCTGCTAGACGAGCCTGGCAGTGTATTTCAGTAGCTAGTGACTTTGGAATTCCATTGCTTACAATTTTCAAATTACACATGTATATACGGGTACTTCAGTATCAATGTATATCATCTAAATAATTGGGTTTTATTCTATTTGGATACTCTTTTGAAAGAATTTCTAAACATTTTCTCAAATTGAGAATTATTTAAAGGAAAGTTCTAATAGTATGTAGCTTTACCAATGTAATTTTTCTTGATTTCAGGCCAGATTATGGTAAATCCCCATTCGATGAAAAAGACGAGTACTGGGAAGAAATGATGGAGCCATACATAGATGCTGCGACCGCTGGCAGACAAATGTTCAATTGTCCTTCTATTTATTCCGGCTGCCCAGATGGCCAGGGCTTGATGGAGATGTTCAGTATTTTAAGAGATGAATAAAATAAAATTACAAACAGATTTATTCACGAACACATTATTGACCAAATTTGCAAAAAGGCTGCAATTTTAATTGTTTTTAGATTTTCCCTTATAGAATAATAAAACCTGTATAGAAGTATATAATATTTCCTTATCTCATGATGGGAACGCTCGGTTTTACGTATAGTATGGGCATTGGTTACTGGTAGTATCAGTTTTGCCAAGCAATGGGCTATGAATAATTACTACAGTGAAGAGGGCTATGCACAAAATTAGCCAGCAGTTTGAATCAGAGACTCAACATCTCTGATATGAAATCTGCAGGTTAACCAAAGTACTTAGCCCCAAGAATTGCCAAGCTGAAGTGGAAGTGTACTAAGGCTCGTAGAATTAACGTATAACGTAGCGTGGGCAGGCTCCCAACAAGATGGACCGATGATCTTGTGAGGGTCGTTGGAAGCCGCTGGATACGGACAGCGCAAGGCCGGCAATTGTGGAGATCTTTGAGGGCGGCTTTGCCTAGCAGTGGACGTCTTTTGGCTGGTATGATAATGATAAGGATGATGATGAGTTAATAAGTGATTAATTTCTGAGCGTGATTTTGATTCAGCTGTTGAGTTGTCCTGTTGGGAACAGACAGCAGGATTTGTGCAATGTCAGAGGCGTAGGCCACCTGACATTGTCTTTCGTCTTTGTCTCCGGTCTCTGTTGCTACCTTTATAATGGAACTAATGCCATATTTTTCAGGTCCAAAATAATATACATACACAAATTTTATCTATACATATAATAAAATCGTAGGAAAGTCAAAACTGTACATTAAATATTTAAAAAAAAGGATCCTTGGGGCGTTATCTACAAACGATATCGAAGCCAAAAATAGAGTTTTTAGAATTTTTGTCGGTTTGTCTGGCTAAACTCAAAAAGTACTGCATACAGTAGATTTACTTCCAATTTTGCATGAATATTACTAAGAGTACGGGTCAACATATAGGCTACATATTATCACGCTATCAAGTACGGGGAGCTGTGATAATTTATAAAATTTGACGCGGGTAAAACCGCGGGGCACAGCTAGTATGCAATAAAAGCGACATGATTATACCCCATTTTGCATTGAAGTAGCACACGTAAATCATATGCTTTAAGAGTTCCGCCCGACTGTTCTATGTCTTACGATTCTCTAATTAAGCGTTCTTATTATAAAGTGTCTTGTGAACTGAAACGGAACAAAGCCGTTTGTTTGCAAGCTCAACCACGTTCTGGGACAAATTAGCTCTATCTCATAAACGGAAGTCACGTGCTTGCAATCTTTTACGCCGACTACAGTCTAATACTGAAGTATATAGTTCTTTTATAAATAACGGACGGGCCTGTTGGCGTGGTTGGCAGATGCTTGCTTTACACGTCGGAGGTTGTGGGTTCGATTCCCACCCAGGACAGATATGTGTGTGTATGAACATGTCTGTTTGTCCTGAGTCTGGGGGTAATTAACTATATAAGTATGTATTTACCAAAACAAGTAGTATATGTATTATATCAGTTAACTTGACGGTCACCGTAGCCTAGTTGGTAGTGCTCCTGCCTACGAAGCTGGTGGTCCTGGGTTTGAATCCCGGTAAGTGCAAATATTTGTGTGATGAGCTCGAATATTTGTTTCCGAGTCATGGATGTTTTCTATGTATTTATCTATCTATATAAGTATGTATATCGTCGTCTGGTACCCATAGCACAAGCTTTGCTTAGTTTGGGGCTAGGATGATCTGTGTGACATTGTCCCTAGATATTATTATTATCAGTAATCACTGCCGCCCATGGATACATGCAACATCAGAGGGGCTGCAAGTTCGTTGCTGGTTGTTCAGAAAGGAGTAGGATCGCTTTTTGGAGGTTGCTATGTCATATCGGAACATACTCGTAGATTGAAGCGCCGCTTGGCGTGGTTGGTAAATACTTGCCTTTCATGGCGCAGGTCGTGGGTTCGATACCCACCCAGGTTAGATATTTGTGTGCATGAAAATGTCTTGACTTAGAATATTATAACTCAGGCACTATGTATTATGAACTTACGAATCTGCCATTTTTGTTCACTGTTAATGTATAACTCACATTGATCCAATTTAGTTATTCAAATAAACTCTATAAAGGGCATGTAAAATTACACAAAAAGAAAAAAAATTAAAGACCAAGACCAAAATATTATAGTAAAATTGTATTACCACAATCTATGTGCTAAAATTTAACAAACACTTTTTAGATTTTATTTGAATAATAACATTGGATCAATACCTACTAGTCATACCTTGATAGAGAACAAAAATAGCCGTATCGTAAATTTATTCCTGTTATTTTTTTTATTAAATATTTAATATACTTAATCGTTTCTTATAATTAAATGGAATTTGAAAACTAATTGTATCCCAAAACTAACATATCACTATTACAAAAAAAATAACACATTTAATTCAGCATTCAAAACAGACTCAGGTAAAATTCATCTTTATCGCATTCTTAAGTTTACAGTGGATGTGAAGACATGTTGTAAGTAAACAAATACGTTTTACATAAAATTTCCATTAAAAGTAAACAAGAATTGTGAGTAAATACTTTAATTAAAAATGGCGGTACATTGCAAACGCGAAGGCATCCGGGAGGAGCTTGTTCGAACCTGATACACAGATATATAACACTTTAGACGTAGCTAACTTCCTGAAATGAATTATATCACTAGAGCATGTTCACATGTCACATGTCTGTTATAATATTAATAATTCCATTATTTTAGTAACTTCTATTATTAAAATAATAGTATTAGAACTTATAAATAATGAAAAAAGAAACAAAAAAAGAGTGGATGAATCTAGATCATATGCTATCACGTAGACGGATAAAATATATTTTTCGGATCCTTAGCAAACGCCTATCGTGAAGTCTACTAGTATATTATATATTAATAGTGTCCTATTACCGGACTGCACTTAATACACTAAGAAAAGACATCTTCAAGATTAGCGCTATGGACAGCCCCTAATGCAGAGGTTGGATTCAAAATGACAAAACACCAGCGCACGCACTGTTACACTTCAAGAGCTAAGCTTACCCACGAGTAAAGGTCCTGAACGCCCAGAAAACGGTGCTTGAGGTACTTAAGCCAAGCGATTGTAGTCTTTTGAGCATCTTAACTGAAATGGTTTGAGTATCCTGGGTCGGGCCAAAAGTGATTTTGGGACTTTTCTGTAAAAAGAAAAATTTCTCAGCATCAGCCCGAAGTCTGGGAGTTGGCGGTATTATACCCCCGTGCCTCGGAGAGCACGTAAAGCCGTCGGTCCTGTGCCGGACCTCTTTCCGGTCGTGTCGCTAAGGCGTCCCATCGGATCATGAGAGTGATGGAATAGAAAGTGCTCCTGTGTTTGCGCACACACTTGAGCACTATAATATGTCCCGCGCAGATGGCCAATCTCTGTTGAGACTGGCCGCCGTGGCCGAATTCGGCTAGGAGGACATTATTATCCAATTATGAGCATAGTATAAGTATAGAAACCTGCCGCCGAACTAACTACAGCCTAAAAGTGCATAAATGTTTGGTGTCACCTATCTATAAGCTATTGTGTGATACGCGTTAAATAATGGAGTTACTTGTGTATTTCGTTTCAATCCAAGAAAGGCTTGTTCAATACTATACGGTAATTAATAAGCAGCAAAAAAAGGTTCAAATGTATGCCTGGGCTATCGATATCAAGGATAAAACCATTGGAATTTACATGTTAAAATAAAAAAGTATGAACTTATTAATTATACGGTCACCGTAGCCTAGTTGGTAGTGCTCCTGCCTACGAAGCTGGTGGTCCTGGGTTCGAGTCCCGGTAAGTGCAAATATTTTTGTGTGATGACTCAGAAACAAATATTCATGATATTTGTTTCTGAGTCATGGATGTTTTCTATGTATATAAGTATGTATCTATCTATATAAGTATGTATATCGTCACCTGGTACCCATAGTACAAGCTTTGCTTAGTTTGGGGCTAGGATGATCTGTGTGACATTGTCCCTATATATTATTATTCCAAATTATTTATTTAAAGTTCTTATTTTTAACAGTATATCTATAAAATTGAAACAAAAAAAAAAACAATTTATATAAATAAATATGTAAAAAATAGAGGTCCTCCAGCGGCGAGATTTGACGCCCTAGGCCGCCGGTGGTCAGGGCGACAGAGTAAGGAGCCTCCTCACAATGCGTGCCATTCCCATTATTGCAGCCTTTTGTATCCGACCCTTGACCCAGTGATCTAGCGAAAGCCTCTTTAGATGTTGGTCGAGGCTCTTCGCTATGAGACCGTTTACCGAGACGACTATCGGGACAATTATTGTTGAGTCCACATCCCACATGGCGGTAACCTCGTGAACCAAATCTAAGTATTTTGACAACTTGTAAGTCTCGGCTCTTACGAGGTTGTCGTCAAATGGGACAGTGATATCAACAATAAATGCCCGGCGCTCCAACCGGTCTACCAAAACGATGAATGAATGAAATATTTATTTGCTAAAATATAGGTACAGGGTTGTTAGGTACATTATAAACTTATCCAACTATATTTGACAAGATATGTCGTGCAAAATTTTAAAGAATGTCAACTATAATCTAAATAATTTAAAACAAATAAAATGTCAAACACAAAAAGACAATACAAAATAATAAAGTAAAAACATTAAAAGAGTATTAGATAAAAACATTACGTTAAAAATAAACAGATCACAAGTATGTCAAATTTGAAAACTTATATTTAAGGAATTCATCCGTCGAATAAAAACATCTGTCACTTAACCAATTGTACAGGGTCCTATTAAATTCCATGTCGTTTAGCTTTCTTACGCTTTCCGGAAGTTTATTATATATTATTATGGCCATATTGTAACAATTTTTATCACTAAGCCTGAGTCTATTTCTTGGTTGGACTAGTGGTTTTTGCACAATTTTTCTTTTGAATGGAGCAGTTTTATCTATTTCAAAAAGAGTAATGTTTTTCCTCGCAAATTTGCACATTTCAAAAATGTATAAGAAGGCAAGAATGTATATCAGGCTTATTGGCAACAATAGTCCTGTCTGTAATGATGGACCGGTCCCAGTAGTTTGGCACAACCGCTTTCGAGAACTGGTTCCGGTAAGTACTTGTAATACGGCACTTCGGAGTCTTCAAGACCATACCGAAGAGCAATTGGTGGATAATCCTGGCAACTTGATTATGCCTGTGCAAGTACTCGCCATTGGCAAGATAGGAACAACCGGAAACAATGTGTCTGATGGACTCTCCGGGACGGTGACACGCCCGACAAATGTCGATGGTACCGTCCTTGAAGATGTGCTTCCGATAGTTCCTCGTCTTGACAACTTCATCAGCAATTGCACAAGCAAATCCTTCAGTTTCCCCAAATAGGTCACCAAAACGTAGCCAGGCCACAGATGCTTGTAAGTCCACATGAGCACTATGTAGGGCCTGGTGGAACCTACCATGAAGCACCTTGCTCTTCCATACGTCAATTCGATCCCGAGTGCTAAGTACGACGGGCTTTCTCCAGTCTTCTTTAGCCAAGGAGAGCGGCGTGAGTCCGTTGTCAACGGCGGCGACGTCTCGATGCATTCCACACTCAACACCAAGGAAATATTCCCTGAGATTGCACACCTCACGGTTGTGTAGGTTCTTGGCATTGAGGAAGCCTCGACCCCCACACTTCCGTGGGATATACAATCTCATTAGTGAAGAGTGTGGATGGTGCATACGGTACGTCGTTAGGCGTTTCCGGACTTTTCGATCCAGGGCATCTAACTCAGTTTGAGTCCACCTTAGTATGCCGAAGGTGTAAACCAGTAGAGGCATTACCCAGCCGTTGAAAGCACGCACTTTATTACCACCTGACAATAGACTTTTCAGTACTTTTGTCAAGCGGTTAAAGAAGCGTTCCTTCACCAACTGCTTAATGTCCCCATCTGGGATATTTAGACACTTAGACATACCAAGGTATTTATAGGTTTCGGTTTCTGAGAGGGATCTGAGAGACATACTCTCGGTGAGTTGTAAATTATCAGAATTTACAACTCTGCCCCTCTGTACATGTATGACCGCACATTTATCTACACCGAATTCCATTCCAATATCACTGCTAAATCTTTCTGTGAGGTTTAGTAGGGATATCAGGTTTGGTTTATTCGGAGCATATAACTTGAGGTCATCCAGATACAGAAGATGAGAAATGGTCTCACCCCCTCTCCGCAACCGATAGCCTAACCCGGAATCCCTCAGCACAGAGCTCAGAGGATTCAAGGCCAGGCAAAACCACAAGGGACTCAAACTGTCACCCTGGAATATGCCTCGCTCAATCCTTATAGATTCCGATATCGAAGGAGTCACTCCGGTTCCTGAAAGACGAAGAACCGTGGTCCACTGTCCCATACACGAGGTAAGAAAGGCGCATCGAGCTGCATCAACTTTATACAACTCTGGTACCCGTCTTAACCATGTATGGGGCACCGAATCATATGCCTTCTTATAGTCAATCCAGGCAGCGGAGAGAATCCTTCGACCTTTGCGAACCTGTTGGCTAACGGCCATGTCTATGAGGAAGAGCTCCTTAGTACCACGGGACCCAACCCTACATCCATTCTGAGCAGGATCTAAAACGTGATTGGCATACAAATGCTCATTTAATTTTGACACCAGAATGGATGTAAGGAGCTTATATATATAGTAGGTAAGCACGTGATGGGTCGATAATTCTTTGGATCCGTGGTACTACCAGTTTTATGGAGCAGAAAAGTGATACCGTTTGTCATAAAAGGTGGGAGGGAGCCAGTATCGATAGCTTCTTGGAATTGAGTAGCTAAGCACGCATGCGAGCTTCGCAACCACTTTAGCCAGAAATTATGCAGTCCATCCGGCCCAGGACTTTTCCAGTTATGAGTCGGACGAACCGCATTCCCCACATCAGAGGGGGTAATTTTAATAGACTGCATAGGTTGCAAGTGTTCACATGAGCGCTTAACTAAATCAATCCATTGTCCATCGGTGTGACGTATGGGCGCTGACCAAATATTTTTCCAAAATGAGGACATTTCATCCATATTTGGTAAACAACCATCAGTCACACCACTGGAAGTTCCCTCCCACCTTCGATACACTTTTCTTTGGTCACTATGGAAATATCGATTTTGGTGAAACCTATCCGCCCGTTCGTTGTACCGCTGTATACGGTTGGCCCACGCAGAAACTTTCTGTTTCAGGTAGTCTATGCGTTCCGTGACACAGGCAGTATAATCACGCAGTATTGTACCTGTACCGGCGAATGCCTGTGTCACATAACGCATAACTCTCGTTTTGTTAAATTGTTTCCCGACCTGAAGCAGATTAGCTTGCCGATGGTCACCCTAGCTGCTGAGATACGTCGCTCGATTCTTTCTTGCCATGCTGGTTTGATGGCGGTGGGTCGTGTGGACTTGTTGGGTCCTGGAAACCCAACATGGGCCACCCGGCACGCCGCGACTGCTGCACAGTAAAGAATCGAGTGCGTGTCCGCAAGGTGGTATGGTTCTAGCATGCAATCTAGAGCGACCACTAGCGCCATATAACGTTTGTGCGTGGGACACCGTGGTAACTGCGGTCTATCACAGACGGATATATCCCTATATTCCAAAATCGCACTTTCCAAAGCCCTCCTCAAATGCTCATTATCCTGGGAGCTTACCTGGGCAGCATCCCCAAAATCCACCGCCTCGGGCCCCGGATCCGCCTGCGCCGATAGCAAATTAGGCGGCGGAGCGGATACATTATTCCGATCGGCGGTAGACGTGGAGATGACAGCCTCTGCTCGCAGCCGATCAAGTGTAGATCCATCCAGCATATGGTTCCGCTGGATGACCCGCACCTGATCGGATAAGCGTTGCTCCGAAACGTTCAGATCTGGTTCAAGGTCCTGAAACAATAGCAACATACGGTAACGGTAAGCGGTGAGATTGGTTCCCCCATAGTACGCTCGCATAACATTCTCATTATTAAATGTTGTCCATCGCATGCGGTGCACTAAACCACCGGTAGCGGGGATCCTTGTCGAAGCTTCAATGTCCCGACGTACTCCCAAGCCGGCCGGAGGTAGTCCCCGCCGCCGTACAGGTGGTAGCGACGACGGCGGAGAAAAGAACTCGTCGCCCGAGCTCGACGCTACTGCGGAGGTCGGTGGGGCGGAGACTGCAGGTACCGACGACTGCGAGGCGGAGCTGGGTAACGAGTCCGAAGGTGGTAGGCGTGCGTTATTTTTCCTTGATCTTGTTATCATAAGAAGTCCGTGTATATTTTGTTACGTTTAGCAAAGAACATTGCATTGTCTTAATATTTCATTTTCTTATTATTATGAACTTGAATTTGAACTGTATTTTGAATAACATTTTTAAAAAAAGACTATTTATAGCAAAATGTGGATTAAAATCAATAATAATTAATTTTTATTGTATATTTTTGGATGACACGGACATGTCTTATTGAGTGTTGCCAAGTCTTATTGGCATTATTATACTTATTAATTAGGAATAAAAATAGGAATTAATATTATTTTCGAATAAATCTTTACCGCACATTGTGAATGGTACTTATTTGGTATTGGATAAGCTATAATAAATAGTTTTAGGAGTAAATTACATTGTTAGATAAGCACACCCGAAATAAGAACATCCTCCTTTTTGAAAGTAATTGAAAATACACTGGTTTTTGCATTCAATATTCAAATGAACTCAAATTCAAGCTATAATGAGGATGTAAAATTCATACAAATAATGAGTTGTATGAAAACACGTCTATAAAACTGGATATCTATGTTCTTAGCATTATATGACATCATTAGGTTGGTAGCTCAGTCGGTCTAATTTTACCACATAAGTATAATAAAATCAACTTTACTTACATATCAGAATATTTTTCAGTTTTCCGCTTGATTATTCACAAGATTTTGTTTTCTATTTTACTGGTAACTCTGGTTATGAAGATATGGGAACATTATACTCGACTAATCAGGTCTTTATTCTTAATATTAATATAATTAACGAGCACTTCGCCTAAGTGCTTACAGTTAATTATACGTATAGCAGCAGTAGCAAGAAATCTAAGCAAAACCGACTAAACTTATTTTAAAAGCTTTTTCTTTCGTATTAATTATGTAAAGAACAGAGCATTTTCAGTTATATCAATTAAACTGTTCCACGTAAATAAGCGATACGTTTAAATCTATGGATTATTTATGAGCGCAAACTGTTTTATTAGTTCGACAGTTTTAAGTACGCCATATTCTTTTAATGCGAACTACAATAAAAGGAGACATAACGAGATTTAAATGAATTTATTCATGTATAATTGATGATCAAACTTCACTTCAAGAAGAACTTCTTGTAGTGAAGTTTGAAGTTTCTAGTTTTAAGTTCAACAACCTATTGCAAGTGCTCGGGACTGGCGCTAGCGTTTTCTGTCGGTGAATACGCTTGTCCAATTTGGGCCCGCTTCGCGCACGCAAGGTTAGTGGATACAGTCTTAAACGAATCGTGGCGGATAATCACTGGGTGTTTGTTGACCCCGGTAAATTAGCTGTATCCACTGGCTGGTATCCACAGCGCCTCCAGATGTTTGCAGGACTGTGGCAAGCTCCCAAGAAAGCGCTAATAATAATTTATAGGGACAATGTCACACAGATCATCCTAGCCCCAAACTAAGCAAAGCTTGTACTATGGGTACCAGGCGACGATATACATACTTGTATAGCTAGATAAATACTTAAATACATAGAAAACATCCATGACTCAGAATCAAATATTCGTGCTTATCACACAAATATTTTCACTTACCGGGATTCGAACCCAGGACCACCAGCTTCGTAGGCAGGAGCACTACCAACTAGGCTACGGTGATCCCTGGCATCCCCTCTATGGGCATACGCTACCGCTGCAAAGGCTAAAAAGCTGGAAGAGCTTTGTTAAATGCGCCGGTCCACTCTTGACCGGTCCCTCAAGAGCGAGATGCAGCATCTGGCATGCACAAAATTGAATCATTTTGACACGCCTTCTGAAAGCCTTGAAACATCAATTGCCGTGGCCGATCTGGAAGTCCTTAAATAGACTCCGGACTCAGGTGGGCCGAAGCAAAAAAAACATGTCTAGGTGGGGACTGTCGACCAACCCCAAAATGGACTGCATTTGTGGAGCATCGGTCCAATCCATGGCCCACCTAATGTCACAGCCCGCCCTGCCACATGTTCATGGTAGGATCTTAAGAATGGCACAAGCAGGGCAATAAGTGTAGCCATGTTCTGGACCACAAAAATTTAACTAGTTTGCCATCGAGAGGATATGAAGATGAAGACGTCATAGCAATAATAATATCAAAAAAATATAAATAACCGGGTTGGTGTAGTTGGTGTATTTACGCCGCAGGTCGTGGGTTAGATTCCCATTCAGGACAGATATTTGTGGGCATGATGTATGATTCTATATTTATAATAATTATGCATTTACAAAAGATTTTTTTTTCATGTAGTATATCAGCTATCTGGTTTCCATAGTACAAGCTCTGCTTAGTTTGGAATCAGATGGCCGTGTGTGAATAATGTCAGGATGTTATTATTATTATTAAATTACACAGCGCCATCTAGCTTCAACTAATAAAATTGATTACTGGATGGATAGAAACTTATTTACTTTTTTTATAAATATACACATAATATACAATACACAGAAAATACCCAGACCAAGATAAAAACACACGTAACTACATTAACATGTGATCGGTAATCCCGCGCAAGTGATCTGCCCCCCATTTCGAATCTCTTCATCTTTCTTCATCTTTTTACTTCAGCGGCCGCCTGAGCTGTGGCCCGAACCCCATAAGGGTGCCCTCATGTATAAGTCTTAAATTAAGCTACTGGTTGAGAGCCTTTTGCGCTAGCCAACCCGTAATTTTTTCAATTCTTTAATTTTAATATACTATTGCTAAACGTAACAATAATAGCTTAGTAACTTGCTATCTATTATATATTAAATGATATTAAAAAAATATGTGACGAAACAGACCGCACGGACGGACTAATTCAAAATATTTTGTTGCTTTAATGACTGTGTTTATGTATTGCATTATGAGCTTGACAAGTACAAGTGTATGTAAATACCCAAGTGCTGAATAAATTTCATTTCATTATTATTTGTTTAGTGTGAGGATCGAGCCGGCAACCTTTGGATTAGAAGACAGGTTACCTATCAAATGAGTCACGGCGGTCGTTGGAGTACTATAAATTAACCGACAATATTAAAAGCTAGTTAAAGTCACATGTCTGTATATAAAGATACTTGTAGTAAGGAAAAAGGACAGGAGATCAGCGAAACTCTGCAGTCCTCTTCACTCTTATTGTGCCATTTGTCAGTTGCTGATGACTGGTGCCTGAAATAAAAATACGATAAATAAATATAATTATGCCATATTTCCTTCCACAATATTGTGTATAGTGGTGTGTATTGACGGTCACCGTAGCCTAGTTGGTAGTGCTCCTGCCTACGAAGCGGGTGGTCCTGCGTTCGAATCCCGGTAAGTGCTAATATTTGTGTGATGAGCACGAATATTTGTTTCTGAGTCATGGATGTTTTCTATGTATATAAATATTTATATATCTATATAAGTTTGTATATCGTCGCCTGGTACCCATAGTACAAGCTTTGCTTAGTTTGGAGCTAGGATGATCTGTGTGACATTGACCCTAGATATGATTATATTGTCCCTAGATATTATTATATAAAAGTACAAACTTAATTAGATATGTGTCTCAAAGACTGTATCTCAGTATATCGTTACAGCTTATGTAGACTGTAACACTGATTTTCAGCTTCCAGCCTTATGTTAAATAATACAATAATAATAATATCCTGGGACATTACACACGGCCATCTGATCCCAAACTAAGCACTTGTGCTATGAAAACCAGATAACTGATATACTACATATACTACTTTTCTTTTGTAAAAGCATACTTAAATAGATAATTACACCCAGACTCAGGACAAACAGACATGTTCGTGCACACAAATATTTGTCCTGGGTGGGAATCGAACCCACGACCTTCGGCGTGAAAAGCAAGCATTTGCCAACTACGCCAATAGCCCCGTCAAATGACTGAAATGAAATTATAAAAAATAGCCATCAATGTCTCCATAAAACGAATAAAAAACCTTACAGTTAGTAATTTCGTAACGGAATGTCCATTTAAACGTGGAAATTGCTCATAATTTGATTTGGCTATCAACGAACGTCAGCTAAGATCATAATTTAATTAAAAATGTCATTCTATATTACCTGAAAACCATTTTTAAAAGTTTGTGGTCCATTTCCCGCGGCGCAGGGATCATTTCCATTTCGCAAATGGCTCGGCGAACGCACTGGAACCCATTGATGCCGTTCCTAGGGCAATCAATTTATGTCTCAGTGTTATAATGATAATAAATATTCTCAAATTTTAGATTGTTCTCGATAGCGGGCCGAAGTTATATGAATTGGAACATAGGTAAATCTCTTGTTCCTTGTCTTCAATATTGCCTTCTCATTGAATTAAAAATGTGAGCACAAAAAAATAAACTTGACAAGTATGAGTTGGACTTGCATAGGGGCAAATTTGTAGATAAATAGGTAAATAAATAGAAACAAACAGCGACATCAAGCCCAAACTAAGCCAAAATTGTACGAATAGACATTGTTAAATGCTTTTGGAACGAAGTTCCTTATCGCGCGTTGTGAAAGGGGGCTAGACGGAAAAAAATCTTACGAATAGTTGTCACGACACTTTTTGCAGCTGTGCGTCGTGCGCATGTTTCTCTGTCTGTCTCGCTCTCTCTCTCTCTATCTCTCTCTCTTATAGAAAGCAAGCCAAATATTTTCATTTCTATTTCGCATTGAACAGTGTGGTGTCGCGACGATTATTTTTGTTGAGTGTATACAGGTTTTTTGTACATATTAAATAATAAGAAATAACTTCGTTCCATTCGGGTGTCCCTTGACACATCTCAAGTTTTTTTTTGTTAATGTATACATACAATACACAGGAAACTCTTATAGCTAGATGCTCCCACCGGTCCAGAAGCGATTGCCGAGGTTAAGTAACTAGGTTCGTAGTTAAGCCACAGATGGGTGACCGCCAGAGTTGTTGAATTTCTGAGCGTCTCTGTGTTTCGGAGGGCACGTTAAATTGTCGGTCCCTGTTGTAGTCATTAGACAACATTCGGTAAGCAATGTCAGAGGCCTAATGTGTGGCTTAAACAACTCCGACACAAGGGTAACCACTGCCCATACGATAAGCAATCAAGCACAGGAAGTCCTCAAACCATGAGACAGGACAAATAGACATGCTCATCAACACATATATTTGTCATGTGCGCGGATCAAACCTGCAACCCTTGGATCAGAAGCCAAGTTCACTAAACACCGGTACTAGTTAGAATCAATCACTAACAAAATTATGCTCTAAATTTATCTAAACTCGGTTTACTAAAAATATATTATGATACTCATCTGCGGGTATCGTACGGCGGTAAATAGAGTCACTATATTGTTTTCGGTTATTGAAATCTAGGGAACATTATCACATAATGAATAGAAATATTATGCAATCTAATTCGCCCAGCACAGTAAAGAGACTCGATTGCATTAGGATGGACGAGCGTACTCAGCACATGTTTGATCCTTGTTAAACTAAATGTTACGTCATTTGACATTCGAATTTTTTTTTTGCGTTATTTACGTTAACATAAAATGTAAATAACGCAAAAAAAAAAACTAGAATGAAACGCCAACCTAGTTGAACCGCGAGAAAATGGGTAAATGCGTAGTGAAAGAATGCGTTTCAATGTCTCAAATACATAATAAATCAAGCGGAATTACTTTCGACATGTAAGTTTATTATTTATGTAATCATATGATTACATTATCATATGATTGTGTAATCATATTATTATATTCCGCTTGATTTATTATGCTTGCGTGCTGCATGCCTGCTTGCATGTTGCCTGCCTGCTTGCATGCTGCATGCAGCCGCCGAGTGTCAGATCTCCTCTATTGTTGGTGAATTATTTGGGTTAGGTTAGGTTAAAATTGGGACCAGGGCAACAAAAATATTTTTATTCCTTTTGTTGATATTTCGAATTATCATTAAGTCGGACTTTTTGTTATTCGATCTATTGAAGCTCGGTGTTTTGAGAAGAGTAATTATAAACGCAAGGAATATTGAAATTTAGGAATTATGAAAATCGGAGTTGAAATATTCGGAATTTTGAACCATTCGGAATTATGGAAATCGGTATTTAGAAATTCATATTTGTGACTGTCGGAATAAAGTTTTTCGTATTAATGTAGTGTACCCGTAATTAACGCGCCACATATGGCCACACCTATATGTGCAGCTAACATTGAAACGCATTCTTTCACTACTCATTTACCCATTTCTCTCGGTTCAACTAGGTTGGCGTTTCATTGGAAAAATTAAGTGACGTTAGCTGCACATATAGGTGTGGCCATATGTGGCGCGTTAATTACGGGTAGGTACACTACATTAATACGAAAAACTTTATTCCGACAGTCACAAATATGAATTTCTAAATACCGATTTCCATAATTCCGAATGGTTCAAAATTCCGTATATTTCAACTCCGATTTATCATTACTCCTATTTTCATAATTCCTAAATTTCAATATTCCTTGCGTTTATAATTACTCTTCTCAAAACACCGAGCTTCAATAGATCGAATAACAAAAAGTCCGACTTAATGATAATTCGAAATATTAACAAAAGGAATAAAAATATTTTTGTTGCCCTGGTCACAATTTTAACCTAACCTAACCCAAATAATTCACCAACAATAGAAGAGATCTGACACTCGGCGGCTGCATGCAGCATGCAAGCAGGCAGGCAACATGCAAGCAGGCATGCAGCACGCAAGCATGCATGCGGCATGCAAGCAGGCATGTAGCAAGCAAGCAGGCATGCAACATGCAGCAGGCATTGTTTCTATCACGGCTCCGGCGCTGCGGGGTTTAGGTGGCCCCACGCGAGCTTATCGTCGCAGATGGTTTTAACGCTCACCACCGCAGCTTCGGCTTGCTGGCCGGCCCCGCCGGCCAGCCTCAGCCGTGGCGGCGGGCCTTCAAGCCACCTGCTCCTCAGCTCGCGGGCCGCCCCACCACTCCGCGCCTATGTGGGCTTTAATTACACTCTAGGGTAGGGCAGACAAGACTACGTGAAGTCGGTTTTGCTGTGATTTGTTTCTGTCACCAAATTTTGTAGCATAACATTTTGACTTTTAGTTTATTCGAAGTATTGAAAATCGGTATGTCGTTTTTGTACTGAGAACCCTTCGAGCATTTGACTCTTCGAACGTTTGAAAATCGGAAAACTATCAAATCGCATTTACGACTTTCGCTAAAATAAATTTCGTAATTTTTATTAATAGAAATAACAATTTTTAGGTATTATGAAATTCGGACTTTTGAAAATCGGAACATCGAAATTCGTAATAAAATATTTCGGAGTATTTGGGTGTTCCCGGTAATTACTAATCTAGTAGTTATCTATCAATGGTACCGAAGTAGTCCATTGCACACGTGCAGTCTTAATTTAGAAACTTTTATTTACCCTGTTACCGTACTCAAACAAAATCTTACTAGCCCAAACATTATACTTGCAATAAACTACTGAAGTCTATACTTTCGACTAAATGTACTCGTTGGTTTCTTGTTTATAAGCAATTATTCCTTAAAATTGTTATTTCTACGTTTTCAGAACACATAATTGTTTATGGAGGTACGTAACTAAAAACAAACCGGCCATGTGCGAGTCGGACTCGCCCATGAAGGGTTCCGCAGCAGCAAGTATTTCAGTTGATTAAATGAAAGGTAAATATCGGTTTACGATTTATGACGCATTAAAAAAAACTACTTATTAGATCTCGTTCAAACCAATTTTCGTTGTTAGTTTACATAGTAATGTACATCATATAATTTTTTTAGTTTTATCATTCTCTTATTTTACAAGTTACAGAGGGGGGGGGGGGGGGACACTCATTTTTCCACTTTAGAAGTGTCTCTCTCGCAAACTATTGAGTTTAGAAATAAATGATATTAGAAACCTCAATATAATTTTTTAAGACCTATCCATAGATACCCCACATGTATGGGTACAATGTAAAAATATTTTTTGAGTATCAGTTCTATGTATGGGGAACCCCCAAAATTATTATTCTTTTTCTAGTTTTGTGTGAAAATCTTAATGCGGTCTACTTACCAAGTTTCAATAGTACAGTTCTTATAGTTTCGGAAAAAAGTAGCTGTGACATACGGACAGACAGACAGACAGATAGACATGACGAATCTATAAGGGTTCCGTTTTTTGCCATTTGGCTACGGAACCCTAACAATCAATTATAAAGAAAGTCCCTGTTTCGACTTCACTGGATACGTAATTGAAATTATGTCTTTTGTTTACTAAAAACATAATTTATATTATATTTATTTATATTTATAGACATCAACAATTTCGTGGTAAAGCTACAAAAAAAAGATAATTCTTATTCTATCGGAGTCGGCCAGTATAACTTGTTACGTAATTCGAATGAAAGATATATTTCTCATTGAAATTGAAAACGGCGTAACATTTTTGACAATATTCATAATTTTTTTGGTGTGTATTTAATTGTAAGATTTATTTATAATTAAATAAAAAGTGGCCGATTATCCGATTAGATCATCATAATAATATCAGCCAAAAGACGCCCACTGCTGCACAAAGGCCTCCAAATTGCCGGTCTTTTTATCCGACTAGTTATTTAATTCCTAAATAGTCTATAAATGTATTATTTAAATGACCAAAGTCGGGTTCCAATGGGATTGAGTATCTGTAAGTATACACACTTAAAGAAAGTATGTAATTAATCTGAGGCTACTAAGTTTTTAAGGAAGTGTTTCGAGGTAGTTGTCGTGTCATGGACAGTATGGTAAAATATTAAAGACTTCACATAAATGTCGCATTATAACCAAATATTTATGTACGTAAATATAGTAAATTTAAAATAATAAATATCGTTCTTAATACCGACGTGTTTCATGCGGTAATACGCAAAAAATACTGCATCATTACTGAGTAGACTGAGAGGCAGTCAAAATAGTATTTTGAAAACTGTAGCGGAGAACTTTAGCTCTCCAATATTAAAACAGTTTGTGGCAAGAGTGATTGGTACTAACACTAGATAATGAGTTATTTTTAATTTAATTTTACTAACACCAAATGGAGAAATTTTTCCGATATAAAAAATATACAATTAATTCTATTTTTTTTTTTAAACTTGATCATATCAAATCACTTCGTTTATTTGCATAACATAGGTTATAAATGGTGGTTATATAATAATAAATGTACACTCTGTTCTACCACAAGGTGCTAATTTTTGTCACAAGACATTGGTGTTGGTGAATATGATACAATATGACTGTTCAGAATATTATCAGTTTTGAATATATATATTCACTTTGAACTTACTTCTATAAAACATTTTATAAAATTGTAATCCGGAATTACACATATGTATATGTAATTTATCTACGTCAATTAACCGATTCTCTTATCAAATATACTGTTGTTCGCATAGATAATTTACTCGGGCGGAACTGAAAATGTATTTCGCTACTTGAAAAGACAAATGGAAATCCGTTGTCTCTGCCTACCCCTCTGGGAAACAGGCGTGAGTCTATGTATGAAAAGTAGGTTAGGTTCGGTTTGTACTGGACCATACAATGTCCTAAACAAACTATTATAATTGTTTGTGAAATGTGTGTAGCAATTTACTATTTATTTGTATTTAATAATAATATTTCAAAGTGAATTGTGACTAACTAACTATAGACTTAGTTCGAAATAAATATATGTATTAATTATTATTAATTAGTGCTTACTTGTCAAGCAAAGTCTCCACGTGACTGTAAAGTGTTCTTCTATGGATATAATGGTTCCTATGTGGATGAAATGTATCTGGTGGATCATCCCAATTCATTCGAAAGCCAAGGGCTTGTGCAAAAATCTGATTCCAGCGCACCATGTTGGCTTTGAAGTTGAACCGGAGCTGGAAATAGTGATAGAAATGCGTTAGGTGATAGACATTTTGGAGATTCTCCTGTTGTGGCTAGCTACCAGAATTAAATGATTAACTGTCGTCTGAATTTGCAACGCTTGGGTCTCAGTTGTTTTCACAAGGTGTCAATTGTACTTTTATTTTTTTTCTTTTGACTACCTGTAGCGATTGAATTTGATGTTCATGATAACTGGCATCGACAGCTTAACGTGCTCATACGCCATACTTGCCCATAAATCTCATACACACGCATGCACACACACGCACTTATAAACACACACTAACTTTTGTCTTTATTTTTTGTATGTTTCCTGTATTCCTCAAATCTAATTAAGATGCTTACCAATTTGACTATCAAGATCAGCAACCTGATATCGTTCACTGTTGGAAATAGGCGTCCCGCAAGGTATCGATAATAATGATAATAATATCCTCCTAGCCGAATTTCGGCCACGGCGGCCAGTCTCAACAGAGATTAGCCATCTGCGTGGGACATATTATAGTGCTCAAGTGTGTGCGCAAACACAGAAGCACTTTCTATTCCATCACTCTCATGATCCGATGGGACGCCTAGCGACACGACCGGAAAGAGGTCAGGTATAGGACCGACGGCTTTACGTGCTCTCCGAGGCATGGGGGTATAATACCGCCAACTCCTAGATTTCGGGCTGTTGCTGAGAAATTTTTATTTTTACAGAAAAGTCCCAAAATCGCTTTTGGCCCGACCCGGGATTTGAACCCAGGACCTCGTCCTCTGCGCGTGAACACGCTACCGCTAGACCAACGAGGCAGTCAACAAACAAGGTATCGATAACGTAGCGATTTGAAGTGGTATGCCGGCATGCGATTGACGACCCAAGTTAGGTAACTAATACGCAGGTGGCGCTGCAGCCCGACTATCTGGTGTATCCCTTCGCTTTTTACGACCTATTATTCTTTCTAGACCGAAAACCACACCAAGAATTAAGACAATAGATATTATTGGCGGTAGGGATTCAAATTTGTCAGGAATTATATAATATTCAGGACTGTTATGAATGCATCATGTCTTTGATATACTTTTTGATAATAGCTTTATATGCTTGATACCTTTTCAAACATTGTTGTTTAAAAAACTATAACTTTTGAGTTTACACGAAACTTTATTTTTAGATTTTTAGAAAAAAATATTTTTATAAAATTGGTTAAATTCGTTACTTGATGAGAGTAAAACCTAACAAGCCTTCGACTCTAGCTAGATCGGAGGCTGATTTGTTTAAAACCTAGCGCCGCTCACTGCTTCTCTGTCCGTTTATGTTTTATGATTCCGTCCGTTTATGACTCACTTTTGAGTAACGCATTTTATTGTACAGACGCCAGCACATCTAGCTACCTCCATTTGTCAAATCTCTTGTATAGATGTTCAACTTTATCGCTTAAGCAGAAGATTTACTTTCAATTGAGGAAATTTGACAGATTAGGGTAGCTTGATGTGCTGGCGTCTGTACATTTTTTTTTCTTCCTTTGTTAACTTTCTATAGTTCTACCGAAAGAAACTATACATAAATATCCTTTGTTCAACCTGGAAGTTGAAATTACATAACCACATAGAAAGACTGCGAGGAATAAAAAGCTTCCTGTTAGAACAACTTATGATTTAAAATTTCACATTTCCATTAGTACACCTTCTGCTATCTTCATCAATTTATTATCAAATTTGGTCCATTCAACGCAGAACGGTTCCTGGAAGAGCTTTTAGCGACAAGGCCGCCAATTGCATGAAAATTAGGTAACTTTTTTTTGTTTGGATTCATTGTTTTGTTTTACTTATGACTAAAACCCTACAAGTATTATAAATGCGAAAGACGAATGGATGGAAAGATGTATGGATCTTTGTTACTCTTGCACGCAAGAACTACGCCATGGATTTTGATGAAACTTTGTAGTAATGTAGCTTATATATCCGAGTAACACGTAGGCCATATATAGTTTATGAACGGTGAAACCACGAGGCACAAATAGTAAGGACTAAAACTTTTGGTATACATAAATATTCTCGAATAAAATAAACTGTTCACGAATCTTATTAAATTATTAAATATGTTCATGCAGCAAATCTCATTCCTTTTTATATTTTTACTACGATAGTTACAGATCTGCACATCTTACTTTGTTACAGCTTGACGTCTCAGGTCATGTTTAAAATATGAGCAATGTGCATTCATGAGTTGCAAGAAGCGACATCATAATAAGGTATTACATTCATGAAACACAGCAAATGCGACAGCTAACCAAGCGACATCTACGTATGAATACAATAAGATTTTACTTGATTTTTCTAAACTATGTTTATTGAGCCCTTTATAATCTTATATTGTAGTAATATGGTGTTACTAGGGTTTGAATTAATTACAATTTAATTCAAATGTCTAGTCTTCGTTAAGTCACAAATGGACTCTGGCTAGTGGCCTATCGTGTTCTAACCTAGAGAAGTAGTCCTAGTATGTTCTAATGCACATAAATAGGTCCTGGGTTCAAATCTTGGATCGGGTCATAAAATAATGTTGGGATTGATCTTATATGTTTGGTCTAACCGTTAATGTAATTTGATTAAATAATAAATATTTTTTTTTCTGTTTACATAAAAGTCTGGGAGTTGAAGGTATTTATACCCCCGTGTCTTGGACAGTACGTAAAGCCGTCGGTTCTGGGCATGATCTCTTTCGGGTCGTCATCGGAGAGTGATGGAAAAGAAAGTGCCGCTGTGTTTCTGCACACACTCTACACTACAATATGTTCCGCTCAAATAGCTAGTCTCCATAGAAACTGGCCACCGTGGCCTCAATTCGGTAAGGAGGACATTATTTTAACTGCGACCGAAAATGATTTAGTATAATATGGCTCTCCAAGAAAAGTTCTATGTCTCTAAGCTAGAGTAGCTTTTTAACAGAAATATCCCAATTAGACTTTTCAATTTCGAATTGAACGCTAATAAAGATATACATAAATATAGAATACATATTTATTTATTTATTTTATTTATTTTCAAATTTATGTACACACTGATAGGATAAAGGAAAGAAAGAATAAAAAACAAGAAAAGACATTGCACAAAGGTACTACTTATTTCTAAAGAAATCTCTTCCAGTAGACCTGCAAGAGGAGATTTTGGAAGAGAGGAAGATATGAGTGTGTAGGATGATATACATACATACGAACAAAATACACATATACATAAATACATACATAATTTAAAATAATAAACTACATAAAATACATATATCTAAGGCAAAGAGGAAAGGTAGTGTTCTTTTAACCTTTTTTTAAATATGGAGATGGTATTACTATTACGTATGTTAGGCGGAAGAGAGTTCCACAGCCTAACCGCCTGGACAGTGAAGGATTTGGAGAAGAAATCAGGTTTATGGGATGGGAATTTCAAAATACTTATGTACAGTCGGAGTAAAAACGCATCTTGAAACAATCAACAAACTATAGCACATATAACTATAGTATTTAAATTAGTAATAATAGTGGTCATGGCTTAATTTTAGCTGTGGTTGCTAATCTCACAAGGATTATGTATGTATATATGTTGTCTTTTCGTGGCCTTGCAACGGATGCCGGATATAGATAGTAAATTATTTAAAAAAAACACAACCCAATATCATTACTCTTTTTTATCAAAATACATTAAAATTGCCAGAACTGTCCGCAAACAACCGAATGTATGCTTTATAATATTATTATGTATGATGTATTTGTGACACTGTCTGTATAAAGACCACGCATTCTCATACTAATAGACCGATTTTAAGCTGGTTGTACTATAAATTCCATTAAAGTTCACTCACGTTTAATTACCAAACTTCCCGATAACGATGCGTAAAAAAACGCATCGTTATCGGGAAGTTGGTAATTCATCGTGTTCCATTCATTGGTCATTCGATTGTAATAAAGCCATAGGTTGGCCATAGGTGGCCAAATTAAATCTTATATGTATTCATAGCGAACAGCCTCAGGTACGTTGATGTGTTGGCGCGTGGCCCAATTACTAAAGATTCATTGCTCAAATGGTTTAATTTCTGAGCTTCTGCTATCAATAATTAAACTATATGCATGGCCGACTACGCGGAATAAATATGACTCAATGGTAATCACTACTTTTGGTTTCTTTTTTTAAGATAACGCCCGCACTATGGAATCTAATCCCTGTGTCGCGGGGTACTTTACAAACATATAAAAGACGGACAAAAATTATAATATCTCGGGACAATGTCACACAGATCATCCTAGCCCCAAACTAAGCAAAGCTTGTACTATGGGTACCAGGCGACGATATACATACTTATATAGATAGATAAATGCTTATAACCATAGAAAACATCCATGACTCAGAAACAAATATTCGTGCTCATCACACAAATATTTGCACTTACCGGGATTCGAACCCAGGACCACCAGCTTCGTAGGCAGGAGCACTACCAACTAGGCTACGGTGACCGTCTGCTTACATCCAGACTCAGAACAACTATTTGTGAGTCATACAAATAGTCAACTCTCATTAAACATATCCTACAAGTGACAATAATTTGGTAAACATTTAATAAGATAACAAAAGTCGTAGTTGGCAGAACTCTGACTTCTACAAATACTCGTCATACCATGTGACTAATTCGGTGGTTTGAACTTCTATGCCACAAGGGTACACCAGCACAAATAAATAGACATAGTTTATCGGTCTCATTACGAAGTTGTCATAACTAAATAACAAGCTTACACAAAAATATACTTACGAAAAAATGCGACATGTTTCTGAAGCTTATATACCTTCTATGACGTTGATGTATTCCTTCATTAGCTTTCCCGGAGTCGATAAGAATAAATGCTATGAAAAATATGTAGCAAAATAAACACACTGGGATTTGCTTACGCATTACGAGTATTACTGGACGAAAACAAAAAAAAATGTTTACGTGCTTTTTGATTTGTTAAATTCTGAATTCAAGTTCAAATTACATAAAGAACATGTAACTTGCCAGTTTCCACTAATTTTAATCGTCATTAAAATCTCTTTTAAAATAAAGAAAGGTCTTTAAATATCGAACGGGCTATTCCTTTTTTTTTAATTCTAATTTCGGAATTTATGGAAAGTTTGTTGTTGATTATGGTTGAGTTTAACATTTGCCGTTCAGTACAGATTATTTTAAATGGTTAAATTTAGTTATTAATAGTTTTCACGACGTACGAACGTGAAGACTTATAAATACTGAAAGCGTGCGTTAATAGGAACAACAGCTATGTTAAAAGCAGGTCATATTTGATGTTTTGTTTATCAGCAAGAAGTAGTGTTGTAAAGGCAACTATTGGTAGTCAACACTTAGTAAACTAGTTTATAAATATAGGGTAACGTGTCATATGCCATAAAAGAAAGTTATAGTAAGTTGAATATCTAAACCATGTCAGGTAATAAACACATTTTGGGTACCCTTAACACAAGTGTTAGAAAAAATATTCCAATTGAAATGATTCATGTAGACTCAAAGACATCCAATGCTGAACACAAACCTTTCCCAAGGATTACCATAATCGCTTGGAAGACGATAAGTAATATGACCATCAGGTCCTACTAAGAGTGACGGGTTGACTTCAACGCCACCAACGGGATGAGAATACATATAAATCCATAAGCGCAATTGAGGGTCCCCCACATTAGCGTCTTTCGAGCGTCGTCGTCTTGCCAGTGCCCGCACAACGTCGACGCGGCGCTGGTCAAGCAGCTAACGTTGTGCAGCTGTCCAACGCAGGATTAAACAGTCCAGGTGTTACGTGAGCGTTGTGCCTGTCGGGTATAATCAGTTTGAAAATAGCGAGAAATGCTAGAGGGCACAGCGTGACGAAGGGGTTGCGTTGTATATTGTACTTGCTCGAAAAAAATATTGCGCTGGTGACGCGCTGACTCGACTCCGGCACCCCAACGACGTTGTGCGGGCGCTGGCAAGACGACTACGCTTGAAAGACGCAAGTGTGGGGGAAGCCTAAATAGTCAAACAAAACATTATTTGTACTATTAAAACCACTTACTTACTTATCGTATGGGCGGTGGTTACTCTAGCGTCAGAGTTGTTCAAGCCGCGGCTACCCAGTAGGCTTCCAACATGGCTTAACAACTGTTGCCTAATGGCAACAACCGGGACCGACAGCTTAACGTGCCCTCCGAAGCACGAAGATGCTCATAAATTAAACCACTTTGGCGGTTACCCATCTATGGACTGACCGCAAGCCTCGTTGCTTAACCTCGCCGACAGCTTACGGACCGGTGAGAGCATCTGGCTATGAGCGCCTCATTAAAACCACTTGTATAAAAATACTTTAGTACTTACTTACATTTTTTTTTGATAAAAGCTGCGGTTTACTTCAACTTTAGTTTAACATAGTGGTTGTATAAAATTTTAGCCTTGATTGTTATCGTGTTTGTATTCAGGTAGACATCTAATAAGTTATTATTAGAGAGGGCCTTGTAGGTATGGTATGGTTGGATCCGGTGGTAGCTTTCAAGCGCGACCGTCGTTTTAAACACAAGGTCTGTTATAATAATAATAATACTGAATTAATTATTTAATATAGACAGAACCATCCAGACAATATGTAGTAAAATATAAATTTCAATCATTAAACCTAAACATACTCTCCTTGACAATAACGTAATACAAGCTACTACTATTATAAAATAAATTGTATAAATGTTTTAAGAATCCGTGTACCTAAATATCTGTAATATGCAACTAGAAATAATAACTGTATTACTACAAACATGTTCTGACTATTTACAAGCGTTTTTTTAAAGTCTACGTGAATAAAACCTGTTTTCGTTTTATTTTTATTTATTTATGACGACGGCCGCGACGACTTGTGACTTTGTCATATTACCCGCCGTCGCCAAATATGAATCTTAGGTGGACAAGCACTTGGTACATTGTACAAACCTAGATCTTAAAGGAGACGAATTACTATTTACTTAAAGCACTAACTTATAGAGTTTAAAGAAGGTATTTGAATTAAATTTTCAATTAGGGTAGCTCGATTGCCACGACTGATTTTATTACACGAATTGTGTGTTATCCATATCGCCCACACCTGTGGAGCCCGGTGATTGGGTGGCTGATTTTATACGAAAATGAACACGGCTCTCTCGCGATTAATTTAAACATTAATAAAACGTCAATGTTCATTGATTGAACTCATTCACATTATAGTTACATGAGATTATTATTACAAATGAGTATTTTAACATTTATATCGCATAGATTATTTCACTTAGTATAATTGTAAGTAAGATTTGAAATAGTTCAACTCCAGCAGAGAAAATCATTCAATCACAGATTTAAGATGACGGCAAAAAGAAAAGTAGAACGTAAAAGAAGGGCTGATTGTAGATATATTACATGAATCGAATCAATAAGATCTACGGCCAAGAGTTTTTCTTTAATTTGATACAAAATATTTTCGCCTGTCTAATTAGACGACAATATGAATTTCTTATTTATTGTAATACTGACATCCTAATCCACTTGAATGTTTTATTTTATTTTTATTTTTGCTTATTATATGTGTGTTATATTATATGAATTTGTAAATAAAAATATGACATGTAAACCTGTTTACGAATAAATAAACTATAACCTAATAAAAAAAATCGACTGTTAAGCGGAACGAAGTTTGCCGGGTCAGCTAGTAGTTAATAAATTTGCACTGGTCTCGTGTACTTATATTCTTTTTTAATAGCCTATGTTCATCACTTCAGGTTATTAGTGTTTTAGTCCTCGTGACCGTTCTGAGTAAAATCTCCAAAGCTTTATGGGGAGGGAAGGTGACAGAAACGAATGTGTGTTGCGGGTGTAATAGGCTAAGATTACCATGAGGTATTTCTTGGGTAGTATAAAGTTGTCTTGAGGGAATATCTACCAGAGAGCCGGCTAGCAGCATCTCATTGAGTATTATAACTAGCATACTGTGACGACCAACCTGTCTGCAAAAGATGGTCATAATTCCATATTGGAAATCTTTTAGGTTGACCTTTGTTCAGCTGTGGTGATGAAAATGAATGACCATGCTTTTATAACTAATTTTAAATACTATACCCTTGATTTTATTGGTAGTTAATATTTATTCCGTAGGTAGAATAAAGTCATCTTGAGGGAATATCTACCAGAGAGCCGGTAATCCGGTTTCTGCAAAAGATGTCAAAATTCCATATTGGAAATCTTTCGGGAGGCCTTTGTCCATCTGTAAAGATCATTTGGTTGACAAGCTTTTTATCGCTAATTTTAAAAAGTCCACCCTTGCTTTTATTGGTAACTAGCTGTGCCCCGCGGTTTTACCCGCGTTAAACTTTATAAATTATAGCCTATGTATTAATCCAGGGTGTCAGCTGACTCCATACCAAATTTTATTAAAATCCCTCCAGCCGTTTGTTATGAAGAGTAACAAACATACACACTCACATAGTCACACACTCACAACTTTCGCCTTTATAATATTAGTGTGGTTAATATTCATCCCGTAGGTAGTGTAAAGTCGTCTCGAGGCAATATCTAACAAAGAGCTGGCTTGCAGCGTCTCTTTGACAACTATAACTATCGTAATGCGATCGCCAACCTTCATGGAAATGATGGTCATTTGGTTGACATGACGATGATGAATATTTTTTTAAACAATGAAACACTGTGTAAATTTGAGAGCTTTTTATTTTAATCATATGTCAGTGTAGGTGGCAACGTGTAGCAGAGAAAATGGGCACGACGTCTGTGAAATTTGACATTCCTCTATTGTTGTATTGTGCCATCGTTCCGTTGATGATAGTCTTCTGAAAAAAAAAATATCTGAGGTGAGCCAGTGTAAGTATTTTTTCTTTAAACCTACTGATCTGAGAGCATTAGAATAATGCCAGGTGTAATATCTATATAATATAAAAATTAAACCCGTTTTCCGTTGTCACGACATCACGCGTGAACGGCTGGACCGATTTCACTATTTCTTTTTTATTGTGTTTGTTATTGTCAGGAGAAGGTTCTTATGTAAAAAAAAGAATTTAAAATTGCGCGGAAAATGAGAAAATTTAAGAATACTTCACAACCAAATATTATTTCTAATCTAACCTTAGCGCTTTGGACATTATAATCTTTTTTAATGTAACTTTTTTTTATTTGACATAGTATTGACAGATAGCGTGCGTTAATAGTCATCGTTAAGACAGGACAAGGTCTGTCGGGTCAGCTAGTTGCTAATAAATATGTAGTCAGTTTGAAAACTAAGTACAATTATTTTTTGAATCTTTATCGCAATAAGCGTTTAAGGTTCTTGGCGGGAATGAAATGGACATGCTCTGTCCCGTTCTCGCAATTCGACTGTTAGTAAAGAGATTCTATGGCTTTGCAACAAGTGACGTCATATGTTAGCATAGCGTTTATCTTTACCTAAAATTATCTTTAAAAATTTTGTTAGTTTTATGGCTAGACATCTTCATGGGGTACAAGTAACAAGTAAGTGCGCAAAAATGGTGATGTAAAAGCGTCTTTTGTAGCAGAAAAGTCTCAATAGTTAGTTTTAGTCAAGGATTTGAACCCAGGACCTCACTATTTGCTCCTATAATGTCTTATAATGTTTATAATGTTTTTAAACACAAAAATCAAGCAGTTTTATAATGTTCCATAGAATATATCAGTAAGTTATAGCTCTTAAAGTGAATTTAATAGAACTGTAATAGAACTTCAGTAGAGCTACAGAGTTATGGGGCAAGACTTGTCAAAAGACTTAAAGAACATTATCTACTTCTCATCAAAATCCTGCACGTTATGTTGGCTCACACCATTCTGATGGCTCAATTTGAACACAATCGTATACAATAACAAAAAAATATCTTACCTAAAAATTATATTCAGAAGTTTGTGGTAGATTCCGTTGGGGTAGGGAATCATTTGCATTTCACAGATGGCGCGTCGTATACAGTGGAACCCGTTTAGTCCGATCCTAGAAAAGTATAAAATGGAATTTGAGATTATTTAAATCCAATAGTCAGTAAGGAAATTTATTTATATAAACAAAGTTCTCTCCACTTTTACACTAATATTGTTGTCAGGAACGTCATACAAATATTCTATTAGTATTCATTTATATACAACATGTAACTTAATTAACGCACATCCTGAAAATAGTTTGTTCAGATTCGTTTACTGAATCGATTTATTTCATTTTTAATATAGGTAATTTTATATTTCAAAATAAATAAAGCTAAGGAAATTATTGTCATATTAACCCTGTTCAGTCAAAACAAATTGAACTGGGCCGTAATTCAAAGTAATAAGACTTTTAAAACGTAGTTTTAATTGTATTCATACAAATTCCATCATTCAATACAGAATAAAGAAAAATAAACTTTATTCCAAGAAACTAATTTAGAAAATAACAATGCATATACATGTTCAATTAAAAATTCAGTGTATGTATTATGATTACAACATAATATACTAATTGGGGTGTTTGATGGTGTGCGTTAATTACGTTACATGTTGTATACTTCTATATCTTGTTGACCTCAGCCCAGCTGTGTTCTGAATACCCTACACAGAAAACCAAATTATATATAGCTAGTAGTAACTATAGTGGACGTAATTTAAGGAGCGTTATCTATCTATGAAAGTGAACTAATTAAACAAAACCAGTTTAACATATACGAAAATATTTTTTTCGTTCAACTTCTTAGTAATGTTAACATTAATCTCAAATTCATCACATAGGACTCTTTAGACTGCTTGGGCTGCAATTTGTTATAAATTCATCATTTTGTTAGAAAATTGTAGCCAAATTCATTATTTGCAATTAAAATCTAATCATCAAAAGTCATGCAAATCTATTGCATATTTTTTCTATTGTTTACATTTTTAATGAATGTTCCCGATTGTGGTACAAAATATATGTATTTTTTTTTTACTCATTCAGCCTACCCGATATCTTTAATGGTAAAAACGATGCTGAGAGTATTTCTTGAAAAAGATTACTCTAATAAGTATTAAGAAAACATAATATTATTAATCTCTCGCAATTATAGCGCATTTCATTATATAATTTCTGAACTATTTTGTGTGACTCAAAAAGGGTTTCTCTAGTTGCATGCGTTGTTTTTAATAATAGCATCCCAAACGTCCAAAACTCCGTGTGGTAATGCAGTCATATGCCTCTTTACTGATCATTACTCGACCATTTTTATCGCAGAACATTGTTTCTATGATAGATTTTTATCTTGCTATTACTGGTCGATCATAGACTGTACAGTCAGCTCCAAAAGTCGATGAACAGAATGTATATTTAACAGTACAGTTACGGCGTCAAATCAGGGTAATCTAATGATATATTTAATGGATGTGCTGGCGTCTGTACAGACTTTTTATCCATTAAATATTATCATTAGATTACCCTGATTTGACTCCGTAACTGTACTGTTAAATATACATTCTGTTCATCGACTTTTGGTGCTGACTGTACCATAAATGGTAGTATAGATGCTTGTCAAATGTTCTTACCTGGTCAACATAGTTTCAGCGTAGTTATATACATCCCTTCTATAAAAGCGTTTGAAAGGATGGTCATTTTCAGGCGGTACATCCCAGTTCATTCTGAAACCTATAGCCTGCGCAAAGAACTGATTCCACTGTACCATATTCTCCTTAAAGTTGAATTTTAGCTGTGGGATTAAAATATATAAATACATTACTGACTCGTGTTGATAGATATTATAACAGTACTCGGTTAGGAAATCAAAACTACTATAATAATATCTAGGAACAATGTCACACAGATCATCCTAGCCCCAAACTAAGCAAAGCTTGTAATATGGGTACCAGGTGACGATATACATACTTATTTATATAGATAGATAAATACTTATATACATAAAAAACATCCATGACTCAGAAACAAATAGCGCATCTTCATAGTATTCGTATAAAAGGGAAACAGGAACTCTTAGGGGGAGACTGATTTGATTTTATCCGGCAATCTGAATCTCCGTCGGTATAGACACTGCTTATGTTAACAGTTGGACAAATTAAACGGGTATATGTGTTGCTTATCATACCTAGCTACGATTATTTTTTATTCTGTTAGCATGATGGGATAAGCATAAGGCCGTAATGTCAACGTATTTGAGTCCAAGTGTTCATAGCCTAGAAGCCCATTTGTATGAACGGACTTTAAAAATTCAAAATAGATTATTGATTATTAATGCCGCATAATTACTGACTAAATATAATTTATCATACAAAGAATTAATGTCTTTGCCTGGTATACTTATGTATTTACATAAAAGTGATATGAAAACTAGAAACATGTAAGAACATTGTTGTAGGGAAATCTAGGATGTTTTTCACATTTTTCCATTATTTAAATAATGGTAAAATATTTGAAAACTGGGAACATTATTTTGAAATGGATTAATTTTACCTTCATGTTTTTATATTCATCTGCTCTAAGGATTGAAACTTCGCTTCCAAAGGCCGCTAAACTCTCGTGAGGCCCGTAGTTAAAGAAATTTGTAAAATTGTTCCAAAGTTAAATATTTTAGGTAAAAAGGGATATTTAAATAAGTAATAGTCTCGCTAATAGAAATTCTAAAAAAAATCTTACCATTTGTCTAAGCGATATGAAAATTAATGTAACTACTTCTCCAAACAGTGATGTATGGTGAAGTAGTTACATAAATTCATTTTAAATCAGAATTAGCTACCTATATACATAAATATAACATTGGTATAGTAAAAATTTACAACTATTAATACATTTAAAAAATCGGCATTCATAAAACTCTTATCAATTCAATACACAAAAATTATTAAGTTTCAATAACGATAAATGAGTTAGTTTTAAACAGTCTCACAACATTAAAAGTTAATTGTTTTTATTTAAACTAATTCTGTAGTCATAAATCTTTAACTTAAATTCAATTAACACTAACATATTGCCAAAACAGGATTCAATGGATAAAATAATGGAAATAATAAAAGTATACTTACAAAGAAGTGAGTTTTATTCCGAAACGCCAGAAACCTTTTATGTCGATGATGTACCACTGCCTTTGTATCATTAGCCTCTCCGACGTCGATAACTATAAAAGCTATTATAGATATATAACATAATAGAAATGCTGGTACTAATTTATTCATTTTCTTGGTATGATACAGTTAATAGAATGAGGGCGTTTTATTTTCAACACATTTTGCTGTAGCAGAAGATTATCTGTAAATTAAAATTCAATTAGTGGGTTGAAACTTAGTAGTCTACTGATATTGTCACATCAGAAAATTCTGTTTTCATTATGTTAACGTGCATGCCATTGAGAATACAAAAATTTAAATATAAATAGACAAAATTGCTGAAGAATTCATTGTGTTATGCTGTTCAAAATTGTAGTCGTAAAGCTGGCATTATAAATATATATACTAAAAAAATACGAAGAGATGGTAAAAAAGGTTAGCAAATAAAATTGCCAAGCATTGGGTCAGACTCAGATAAAAAATAGATCATTTAATGAAAATAGTTTTATTTATTTTACGTTAGGTTACTTCAAATTATTTTTCAGAAAGATCATTTACAAAAAAAATGTATATTTGTTTTAAATTAATTTCCTTAAAAAGTTATTAAACTTACCTGGGATAGTATTTTAATTTAATCCAAAATGAAAAGTATAGTATTTTTATTATTATTTAGTTAATTATTAATAATTCACTATTTAAGAATACCACAACACTTAAGAAATATTTTATTGCTAAATATTTTAAATTAAGGAATGCTTTGTTTTAATTTAATCAATATGTATTGATGCGTGAACATATGACTTTTATTTACTACGTTTTAGACAACCATACAACACATTGAGTGCGAAGAAATGAAGAAAAACTGTGTCACTAGGTTTTATTTGGTTTTTTATTTAAGAGTCTGGGTCATTGTGAATGACCCAGTACCTTTTAGTGACGATTACAATAAAGGTTTAAATATACATGATGTTTTCACTACTGCCTTATTCATATTAGCGTAAAATAATTAAAGTAATAAATGGCTCTTTGTTCATGAGAAATGGTTTCGAATTCAACTAAAATCAAATGTGATAGCAGTTCTTTCCAAATGTGTAAAAGCTACCATAATTGCATAGTATACCTATTCATAGATATTAATCTATATATTGTGTTTGGTCAACTGTGTAGTGCAGGATTAAGACGGAAAGCATTGCATCATGACTTATTGAGCCAAGTATATTATGTGTTGACGCAATCAGTGTTCTGTATAACGGTTAAGTTTTCAATGTATAATACAGGGTGTTAACGCATAGCGCCATCTATCGCCATTAGTGTTAAATTTATCCAGTAGATGGCGCTGTTTTAAACGAATTACTGTGAAAGTATTATTTTTTGTGTTATCTGTGCAACACTTTTCTTTTTTAAATCTTTAAAAAGTTAAATAGTTGTCTAATTTCGAAAACGTAGACATAAGAATGATTCCCGCGCATTACTGTCGGTTCTGTCATGTAATTAAATTACTTTTACACGAAATACACAAATTGTCTCAAAAACAACAAACAAGAGGACTCATTTTCAAATCACTACTTCTGCCCCTGAAGCCACAATCGTAACACCCAAAAAATTTACACCCTGTAAATTTTTTGGGTTTGTCTTTTTCCTGATGGATAAGAAATAAGTCCAAATATGCACTATCCGTTTTCTATAATATTGGTCCAGAGACACCGTTCCGTGAAGTGATAAAACAGGACCTCATAATTGAGGGAGGAATAACCCTGTGTTTGTTTATCCAGTTATGATTTCATAATCATCATCATATCTATGTGTTTTTATGATATCAGCGCACAAAAAAATTATATTGATACTGATCAACCTGCCAGCATGCATAACCAAACCGTACAAAAGCTCGGGGTACGCTTCTGACTTTAATCTTCTCAACTGAGTTTTACCGCTGTTGGTACTTTCTGCCATGTACTGTTATTTACGGCAAAGAACATTTGAATTAAATGAAATAAATTTATAATGGCGTATATGTCATTCAGTTATGAGCTCAATAAGTCTGTATACAGCAGTTCATACGTATCAGCAGATGAGCATAAGTGCGTGGTAAATCGGAATATAATGGACTTTTCAGATACTTACTGTACTTTAAGTAATAACCAAATATGTCATTCGTTTATAAACTCAATCACTCTTAATAAAGCAGCTGGATGGACATAAGTGTCTGCTAAATAATAATATTTTAGTGGTTTAAGCAGCCACTGTGAATGAATTAATATCTACAATTCGTTTCGTCTTTTCAGGCACACATTGTACTTTTAATAATTACCATATACGTCATTTGCTTACGAACCCAATCACTCTTAATAAAGTAGCTCATAAGTATCGCCGATGCACATAAGCATCTGCTAAATAATATTATTTTAGTGGTTTTAGAAGCCACTGTGAATTAATTAATAATACTCGTTAACGCTAATCGTCTTTTCAGGCACATACCTACTGTAATTTAAATAATCACCATATACGTCATTTGGTTACGGATCCAATCACTCTTAATACAGCATCTCATAAGTATCGCGGAGGCGCATAAGCATCTGCTAAATAATATTATTTTTGTGGTTTTAGAAACCACTGTGAATTAATTAATAATACTCGTTCACACCAATCGTTTTTTCAGACACATACTGTACTTTAAATAATTACCATATACGTCATTTGGTTACGGACCCAATCACTCTTAATACAGCATCTCATAAGTATCGCCGATGCGCATAAAATCTGCTAAATAAGTAATATTATTTTAGTGGTTTTAGAAACCACTGTGAATTAATTAATAATACTCGTTTACACCAATCGCCTTTTTAGGCACATACTGTACTTTAAATAATTACCATATACGTCATTCGGTTACGAACCCACTCACTCTTAATACAGTATCACATAAATATGGCCGATGGGCAAAAGTATCTGCTAAATAATATTATTTTAGTAGTTTTAGAAACCACTGTGAATTAATTAATAATACTCGTTTACACAAATTGCCTTTTTAGGCACATAATGTACTTTAAATAATTACCATATACATACGTCATTCGGTTACGAACCCAATCACTCTTAATACAGCATCTCATAAGTATCGCCGATGCGCATAAGCATCTGCTATGCTATGCAATATTATTTTAGTGGTTTTAGAAACCACTGAGAATTAATTAATAATACTCGTTTACACCAATCGCCTTTTTGGGCACATACTGTACTTTAAATAATTACCATATACATACGTCATTCGGTTACGAACCCAATCACTCTTAATACAGCATCTCATAAGTATCGCCGATGCGCATAAGCATCTGCTATGCTATGCAATATTATTTTATTGGTATTAAAAGCCACTGTGAATTAATTAATAATACTTACACCAATAGTTTTTTCAGGCACATACTGTACTTTAAATAATTACCATATACATACGTCATTCGGTTACGAACCCAATCACTCTTAATACAGCATCTCATAAATATCGCCGATGCGCATAAGCATCTGCTATGCTATGCAATATTATTTTAGTGGTTTTAGGAACCACTGAGAATTAATTAATAATACTCGTTTACACCAATCGTCTTTTCAGGCACATACTGTTCTTTAAATAATTACCATTTATGTCATTCGTTTACAAACCCAATCACTTTTAATACAGCATCTCATAAGTGTCGGCCGATGGACATAAGTATCAGTTTTATATAATATTATTTTTGTGGTTTGAGAAGCCACTGCGAAATAATTAATAATTCTCGTTTGCGCCAATCGTTTACACACCTAATCACACTTAAATAATTAATATTGATATTACTGCAATTATAATATCCATTCACACTATGACTATCGGCATCGGCATCGTCATCACAAATATCTGTCGATTATAGCAGTTTGTGCTAATCGAGGAACTTTAATGATGTCTAATTAGCATGGTAGTTGGGATTCTACTCCGATCGCTCAATTTTAGGTAAACTATGAATTGAAACTAATATGATGTGTTTTCAATAATTGTATACTTTACTAGCTGTGCCCCGCGGTTTTACCCCCGTTAAATATTACAAATTATCACAGCTCCTCTCCCGTAGGTGATAGCGTGATAAAATGTAGCTTATATGTTGACCCAACCTCTTAGTAATATTCATGCAAAATTTTAAGTAAATCCATGCAGTACTTGTTGAGTTTAGCCCGGACATACATACAAAAATGCTAAAACTATATTTTTGGCTTCGATATCCATTGAAGATCACGCCCCAATTATCCTGTTAAAAAAATATTCAATGTACAGTTTTGACTTTCTTACAATTTTATTATATGTATAGATTATAATGTAAGTTATTGTAATGAATAAGAAGAACCGATAAATAGTACATTAACTATTACCTATAGCGCGACTTTGCGGTACAATAACTCCCTTTTCTTGAAATGTCTGGCTTTTAGGCCCTTAAAGGACCTTCAAATTAAGTATAAGAACGTATATTACTTAATTTAAGTGCTTAGCAGTTCATCAATAGCCCTTCTGCTATAATTTGGATCAAGTGTCAATTGCGAAAAAGACGCTCATAGCTCCTCGCCTATCACTTACTGACTGGTTAGAGCATCTGCTCACTTAATAAGTTATCGGCGAGGTTAAGCAATTAGGCTCGCAGCCAGTCCATTGATGTTTAATTTCGGTGCGTTTCCGTACTTCATAGGACATTTTAAGCTGTCGGTCCCAGTTGTAATCACTAGGCAACAGTCGTTAAGCCATTGAATAACGCTAGGGTAACCACTGCCCATACGATAAGTAAGTAAGCAAAAACCGAGGACAATATAGGTAACCAAAATAATTACTATAAAGTTGAAATTTTTCAACCATTTAATTTAATTTGAACCACATAAAAGATTTTTTTTTAATTGCATGCCTTGAACGCTCTCGTTTCTGTGGAAATAGCACCTATAAAAATATCCCCCCTTATGTTAAATCTTAAACCAGCTCATACCACAATCCAAACCTACACCTTAACGGTAACTATATTTGTAAGTCGTGATCAACGGTTTGTTATCCGACGATAATCTTGACACTGTTAACTTAGAGCCAAATGGAACACCATACTACATAGTTACACTGGTAAATATAACTATCAAAAACAGAATACATAAGAATACATTTATAAAGAAGAAATTAATATAAACAAAACACCGAAAAGATCATTTAGAAATATGAAGAAAAATTATATTTCAAAAACATTGGTAATATTTATAATTCTAGGTGTTTGTAATGCAGAATTTAACGAGACAAGTGAGTTTTATGGTAATGACAAAAGTGCAATACTCATAAGAAGAAAACGTTTTCTCGTGTTCCCTGAGGGCAGTTCTTTTCAGTTGGGTAAGATTCATCCAATTATTTTTATTTTAAAAAACTCCTTCATATGTATTTTTTCATGTAGTGTATTTAAATAATGAAATTTATTGAACACTTGGGTTTTAATATATACTTGTACTTGTCAAGCTCACAATACAGCACATAAATATAATCAAATACAGTATTAAAGTCACAATTTCTTTTTTATTTGTCCTTCCTTGCGGACTTTTAAATCACATATATTTTTTATACCTTAAATCATCATCATCGTCGCCATAACAGCTGTAAAAAGTCCGCGGCTGGACAAAAGCCTCCCCAAGAATCATCTTGGGGATGTGCCATAATCGCCACGCTTGGCAGACGGGTTGGCAATCGCAGTATGATGGTCATAGTACTCAGAGATACGCTGCTGTCCGTCTTCTGGTAGATATTCCCTCAAGATGACTTCCTAATAACAAGTTACTAAACTTTTTAAATGTAGGTATTATTATATTAAAATTAAAACATTGAATATTACAGTATCTAAATGTTTGAATTAGTTCATCCTTACGGTCTGTTGTAACACATAAAATATTGATAAATCCTTTAATAAATAACAAGATACTAGGCCTACTATTATTAAATTTAATACCATTATATTAAATATTAAAGACACCGAGAAGTTGGCGAAGGAAGCGGGCTCCAGTAGTTAAACCGAAGTAACTTAAGAACACCTGATCGGTGATTGAACGGAATACTGGACTGGCCCGGATACTGGTCCGGTCCAGTCCTGGATTCCGTCTTAGTACAGACGCCAGCTCATCTAGCTACCCCAATCTGTCAAATTTCTTTCATAGATTTTCCACTTTATCACATAAGCAGAAGGTTCACTTTCAATTGGGGAAATTTGACAGCTTGAAATGCTGGCATCTGTACATCAGCGGCCCCCTGAGCTATGGCCCGAACTCCATAAGGGTGCCTTCAGGTATTAGTCGCTTATGGTTGAGAGCCTTCTGCGCTGGCCAATAACTACTCGGTGTCGTCAAATTGAAATTTTAAAGAATAGTACTAAATTTAAAATAGTAGCTAAACAACTTGTTATTTATTTAAGGATTTCAAAAAAAATTGATAAAAAGACCGCACGGACGGACTAGTTAATTTTGTTTTTGTGCTTGAAGTAATACTTCAGAAGTAACTGGCTATGAGAGAAACAGAAAAAGAAAATGTGCAATCGTACATCTCTCTCTCTCTTGCCCCTTCAGTAATATATGAAACATAACTCTCTCTTTCTATCTTCACTAAATTATATCTCCCTCTCAACTTCCGTTCGCCTCACCCGATCACACTTTTCGTAACGCTCTCATATCACATTCACCAGCTTACTCCGAAAATCAAATGCGCAAAATGAAAAATACTTCATAACTAATGAATACCAAACTCTCTATTCCAGTATTCTGCAACACCTACCCCATGATCTTCGAAATCAGCGACATTTTCCTGTACGGAACCACTGCGGCATTAGCGTGGGAGTTGCCTCAAGACCCATACTCACCATTTATGCATCGTGCAGATCCTCTCCATAGAAGAATGGATACGAAAGTAATATACTACACTGACGAAGATGGAAGGATTATCGATAAGAAACCTTATCACAGGTAAGCAAAGATATGCAGCTATCATGCGAAACAGGTGCTCCTCCTTAAAGCATCTTCTACATGGTTGCAAACCAACGTCCAAACAGAGGTCACCCTGGGGGCTACCGGCTAAGTCGCCGAACATCGGGATAGTGATCGACGTTCAAATAAAAAAAACTTGTGTGTACTTATGTACACGCGTTAGAAGTTATACTTCTTAATATACAACTTGAACATAGTTATCAATTTTCATACCACCTAGAACTAACTTCATGCTGTTATCTGCGCGCGCATTGTAAAAATTCACTTTCATACCACCTAGAACTAACTTCATGCTGTTAAATTTTTTGGTGTCGGTGTGCGCGCGCATCGTAAAAATTCACTCTCATCATTTTTCTCCATCGCGCCAAAAGAAGTATAACTTCAATAAAGGTGAAAATGACTTAATCATCGTTAAATCGCCTTCGACGTTGAAAATCGAATCCGGACCATTTTTGACGTCACATGTGCTCATGAAACACAATTTAACGATTGATAAAGTCATTTTTAACCTTTGTTTATTTGAAGGCCGATCACTATCCCGATGTTCGGCGACTTAGCCGGTAGCACTCCTGGACCATCTGGAGGGTGACCATCTAGACTGCACAACTGCAGTCTAGATGGATGGCAACCACCAGCGTGACCTTTGTTGGGACGTTTTGGTTTGCAACCGTCTAGAAAATGCTTAATGGTACAAATCTGTGGCAGCACCAACACTATCCTAAGCGTCTTAGAAAATAGGTGGAAGTCCCCTATGATTCGGAGAGGATGATTACTTACTTATTTATCATATGGGCTGTGGTTACTCTAGTGGCAGAGTTTGTTTCCTAATGGCTACTACCGGGACCGACAGCTTAACGTGCCCTCCGTAACACGGAGACGCTCAGAAATTAAACCACTTTGGGGGTCACCCATCTATGGACTGGCCGCGAGCCTAGTTGCTTAACTTCGCCAATCACCGGATACGGACTGGTGCAAGCATCTTGTTCTCTGCTAAGCGTAGTGAAGTCTCCGAATCAACCTACAGCAGTGGACGTCTTTCGGCAGATATGATGATGATATACTTACGTTTCGTACGGAATATACAGACGCCAGTACCTCAGGCTACCCCAATCTGTCAAATTTCCCCAATTGAAACTGAAGAGCTTACGCTTAAGTGATAAAGTTGAAAATCTTTAAAAGAAATCTGACAGATTGTGCTAGCTGAATGTGCTGGCGTCTGTACAGCTGCCAGCACATCAAGCTACCCAAATCTTTCGAATTTACCCAATTGAAAGTGAACCTTATGCTTTTAAAGAAATTTGACAGATTGTGGTAGCTGGATGTGCTGGCGTCTGTACATTTGCGTGAGCTGTACGTTAAGTCATTTCGTTTCGAAAAAAAATGTTCTCTAGTAATAAACTGAGTGAAGCCGCTAATGGATGCATATTTTTTAATTAATTGATATGTTGTCTTCATCTTTATGAAACGCAATATACGCTGATTATCTCAACATTAATTTGACAGTCAAAACTTTAACACAAATTAGATCCAAACAGTCTACTTACATGTAATTAACAATCCATTTCAAACTTTCAGAAAACCCATAGTGAACCCAGCATTAGCAAAACGCAGCGTCGACGAGTTGGACAATATGGGAACTATAGAGAAATTCAAAATAGACAGGAAACAGATGCATGCTTCTGAAAACAAACGGGAATATTTGAAAAACAAGCGAAGCGTCGAATTTCACAGGAGCAGCCGCGCCTCGCTTTACCAGAAAATAGAGACGCTGTTACATGGGTAGGTATTATTTCACACATTGCCTTGCCTATATTTTTTTTTTTTTAATATTTTTGGGTGGCTTTCGGTAATGTAGCTTCATAAAGCTGACCCACTGAAAGCATCGAACATGGTGTATACGCCATGTTCGATGCTTCCAGTACTAAAAACTGACCAAGAGCGATATACATCACACTATTAGGTTGCCTCGTTGGTCTAGCGGTAGCGTGTTCAACCGCAGAAAATGAAGTCCTGGGTTCAAATCCCGGGTCGGGCCAAAAAGTGACTTTTTCCGTCAAAAAAAATTTCTCAATGTCAACCCGAAGTCTGGAAGTTGGCGGTATTAGACCCCCGTGCCTCGGAGAGCACGTAAAGCCGTCGGTCCTGTACCTGACCTCTTTCCGGTCGTGTCTGTAGTCGTCCCATTGAATCGTGAGAGTGATGGAATAGAAAGTGCCCCCTGTGTGACCACGATCGCATCTGATGGTGAGTGAAGATGAGGTATAAGGTGCCGCGCGTACCTATAAGTTGTCTGTTCAGTGCGCGGCTCTAGCCTTGAATAAACCAATGTTGCATGAGTATGGAAACACATTGCTCGGAAGGGGGTTCCACAGCTTAGCCGTACGTATGATGAATGAGAAAGCAAAGCGCTTCGGACGCCATGCTGGGATGTGTGGTGGATAAAAATGTTTTAAAAGAAACATACTTCAGAGCTGATAAAGAAATCGGCACCATTTCCGAATATTCCTTGTCCAGTTTATGCTAAAATATCGTCATGTCAGCCGAATAATGTGCAATGCTGGACAAAGGCCGCGCACTACCGCTTTGTGGAATCAATTACCTGAGGAGCTATTTCCGATCCGGTATGATATCGCAACCTTTAAGAAGCGAGCCTATTCTTTTCTTAAAGGCCGGCAACGCACTTGCGGCTCTTCTGGTGTTGCGAGTGTTCATGGGCGGCGGTGATCACTTGCCATCAGGTGACCCACTAGTTCGTGTGCCATTTTATTATATAAATAGAATTGGGTCCATCATATGTTCACAATAAAATTGTGTCCATCGTTTATTGGTTAGGCTATAATCGATACCCTGCCAGAAGCTACTGAATTTTTTTCTTAATAGCTGAATACTAATGAAACATATTTCAGAACTGATAAAGAAATCGGCACCATTTCCAAATATAAGGAATATTTGGAAATGGTGTTCAAGCTTATGCTATAATATTGTAATGCCTAATGTCGTCTGGATAAAGGCATCCACAGTGGAATTGGGTCCATCATATCTCTACAATAGAATTGGGTCCATCATTTGTTGGACATGCCATAATCCAGACGCGAGCAACTGAGATTTTTTCTTAATAGATGAATACTAATGAAACTTGGTAGGCCGTATCATGGTTCATAAGGTCCGATGCCTAAATAAATCGTGATATTTAAGTAGGGATTGGTGTCTAATAACTATACACTTTTGTGCTTTGAGTATGTACATATGTATGTCCTTAGCCTTACTTTAAGTTATTTTCTATTTTCTTTATTGGGACACAAAACAGTTATACGTTACAGTGTTTCTAGCAGATTATAATATAACTTAAATTGAATAAACGTATAACCCAAAGTTAACTTAACAAGGGATATAATTGGACATGTCGAGGTGGAGTTAATCTTATATTATTACTTGTTGCAGTCTCGGTGTAAATGGGAAACATTGTGTCCTAAAAACGCTATGCATAGTAGGGAAAACACAAGACAACGACCAAGGCATGTTTTTCCAGGAAATAATGAGAGCAGTATTCACGTAAGTACTTAAATTTTAACAAACCTTAACTTATATTTTATATTTCTTGCACGACTACCGTCCTGAAAATAACATTCGTAGCTCAAAATTTGTAAATTCTTAGATAATTATATTTATTTAGGTATTAACATACACGTGCACTTGTCAAGATGACAATAAAGAAGTAAAGTTAAACAATATTAGGCTTATATTCTAAGAATGGAGATTTAAGCCGAAGACTCATTATATACGGTCTTCTTTAACATATATTATTTACTAGCTGTGCCCGCGACTTCATCCGCGTGTTAATTAGTTTATTTAGTTTTTTTTGTAAAATTAAAGACTTTTTCTAAAATAAAAGTAGCCTAAGTAACTCCTTATTACATCAGCTACCTGCCAATAAAAGTCCCGTCAAAATCGGTCCAGCCATTTCAGAGATTAGCCGGAACAAATAGACAGACAAAAATTGTAAAAAATGTTGTTTTGGTGTATGTACCGTATATATATTCATATTAATGTAGTAAAAACCGATTATTTCAATATTACAAACAGACACTCCAATATTTTTATAGATTGTGTAATCCTCAAATAAATATTAAATTGTTATAAAAATACGCTCCTGGCTGAATTCCGGCCACGATGGCGAATCTCAAAGGAGACTAGCCAACAGGACTAACAACTGTAGAGGCAAGCGGAAGCTGAAGCCGTCTAGCGCTAGACGGCTCATGCTTGAGGCCCCGTTTCGGAGGTTGAACCTCGGCTTAGGGTGATTACTGTCGTGGATTTGAGTGAAAGGGTCGGTTTTAAGGACTATTTTTGGAACGTTCGCTCTACGTTTATACGCGTAAATCTCAGATTGAGTGTCGGAGAGACAACGTCATCGATACAAATGTCTATAGAAGGGAAATTAAACATAATTATTAAACATAATTTACATTCCTTATAACAATCTCTTTGAGTAGATACGTATTATAAAGTACTTGATAAAAGTTTATATCTTATAAATTTCTTATTAAAGTTAGACGATATCTTGAAGTAGAAGAGTACTTAACTACTTTCCTAATATGAAATTCGTGGAAGTACAATTTGTATATTAAGCGTGCGATATTTCGGTATTATTAAAAACCAATACTGTGATATTATAGGAGGCTTCTTTTCGAATTGTTTTCTTTTTACCAATGGCATTCTTATGGCATAAAGTATATAGTGGCATGGACATTAATGGACAATGTTATCAATAGTGTTATTTCACACAACTGTGACGATATCAGTTGGTAATTTTAATAGAACAGCCAATGGATGGCACTTACAACCTCCATAAGGTTTGATTAAATGAATTTAAAATTTTAGTTTATCACCGTGAATCGTTTGTGGCTTAACGTCACAGCGCCTACCCTTCCGTCCTACTAATAGATTTGTATAAATTTATATAGGGTGTGGATTTGAAATATGCTGATGATATAAATTAAATCTATGAATTGTAATAAAAATATCAAGAATTTTAAATCTTCAAGAAAGTGATTTAATGATTTATTTTATTTTTTTTAGGTTATAGAGTTTAAGGTTATTATTGTACACCGCCTAAACTGGTTTTGAGAATCGAAAAAATGTTAAAAAAATGTTTAATACATTTATACAATTTTAAAAACAGTAACCTTATAATACATCTTAAAACCTAATTTAGACGAACACTAATAATCTGGAACTCTATAGAGATCTAAAAACAGTAAATTTTAACAGTTGAATTCAAAAATGTAATATGTAGGTAACCTACAAAAATACTGTTATAGGAAACAAATAAAGCAAATACATTTACCAAATTAGTTGATAATTATGTGTCGTCCACTCGTGTTTGCAAATTATGTCCAATTAACACGTGTAAGTAGTCTTTCAGTAAGTAGGTACAGGGCTTAGGTACAGGACTGAGGTAAAAGTCAGAACAGTTCTACATTAGTATTAGTACTTACTTTAAATATGAAAAGGCTAATTAATATCATTTTATATAAAATAGTCTAATATTTTCGCGGATCATTCTGTCATAAGGGTATAAAAAAGTGTCATTTTACTAGATTTTTGTCTCCATGCTTCGGAGGGCAAGTTAAGCTTTTGGTCCAGGTTGTAGTAGTTAGACAACAGCCGATAAGTCATGTCAGATGCCTATTGGGTTAGTCAAGCAACTCTGATACTAGGGTAACCACTGAATATACGATTAAGTAAGTTAACTAAGTAGAATTTTGGCATATGGCAGTCTGTCTCAATAGAGGCCATTTGGGCGTGACGTAGAGTGCACAAGTGTCTCTCCAAACACAGGTACACTTTTTACATTCTCACTCTCATCCTCGGATCGTACACGACCAAAATAAGTTAAGGTACAGTGTCGACGATTTTATTTGCTACTGAGCAAATGCTACAGGGTATATTAACAGATCAAAATATAACTCTGCAATGTCTATAGACAGAGGCAGTAAAGATAAAAATCTTTTGGAATTTCAATCTCAATACAAGCTAGCCACCTGCGCGTGTCATATAGTGCACAAGTGTCTACGCAAACACCTGTGTTTGCGTAGACACTTGTGCACTATATGCACTTTCTACTCCCTCAGTCTCATGATCGGATTGGTCGGCTAGCCGTATACGACCAAAATAAAATCAGGACCGAAATAAATCGACGGTTTTAATTGCTACAGAGCAAATGCATAAGGATTTCATCAGATCAATAATTATCGCTGCACTGTATATTAGGTCTTTACCTATGAAATTGCCGTTCTGCAGTACTGGCCATTTCAAATCAAAATAATTTTTGTTTGGCTAAGAATTCTAATTTCAAATTAATTTTATTTTAAAAACATGGATTCTTTTTTCCAAAAGTAGTCATTTCTTTATTGATTAGTGTTACATTTTCATCGCATTTCAATCTTTTTCGTCATCATGGATACGTTAAAAATTCGAGTAATTATGGAATATGAGTACCGTCGTGGCAGCAACGCGGTACAAGCGGCACGCAACATCAACGACGTTTACGGAGCTAACACTACAAACCAACGCACCACCTGTTATTGGTTTGCTCGCTTCCGTTCTGGAAATTTCGACCTGAAAAATGAACCTCGCGGTCGTCCGAAGACTTTGGTCGACAATGACGAATTAAAGGCGGTTGTGGAAGCTGATGATACACAATCTACGGCTGAATTAGCAGCAGCTTTCGACGTTAGCGTCAAAACAATATTGGTCCATTTGCGTCAAATTGGCAAGGTAAAAAAGCTTGACAAATGGGTGCCCCACGAACTCAATGATCGCCAGCGCGAAGTACGCGTCGAGACGTGCCTTGCACTGCTCAACAGACACACAAATGAAGGAATTTTGAACCGCATTGTTACCTGCGATGAAAAATGGATTCTGTTTGATAACCGCAAGCGCTCAGCAAGTTGGTTGGATCCTGGTTCAGCACCTAAACAATGCCCTAAACGAAAACTTACCCCTAGAAAAGTGATGGTCACTGTTTGGTGGTCTAGCGCCGGTGTGATTCATCACAGCTTCTTACCAAACGGGGTGAGCATTACTGCAGATGTGTACTGTGAAGAACTGAGCACAATGATGGAGAAGCTGGCGCATCTCCAACCAGCATTGGTCAATCGCTCGTCTCCGCTGCTCCTGCACGACAACGCGCGACCTCATACTGCACAGCAGACGGTCTCCAAGTTACAAGAACTGGGGTTGGAAGCTCTCCGTCATCCGCCCTACTCACCAGACCTTGCGCCTACAGACTACTACTTTTTCCAGAATTTGGATAACTTCTTGGCGGGAAAAAAATTCAATACCCGAGAGGCAGTACAAAATGCCTTTGAAGAATTTGTTGCCTCCCGTCCAGCTGATTTCTTTAAGAAGGGCATCAATAAACTGCCACTGCGATGGCAAAGATGCATTGATTGCATGGGTGATTATTTCGATTAATACAAATAAAAAAATTCATGAAAAAAATTCGTTTAAATTTTTTCATACAAAACGGCAATTTCATAGGTAAAGACCTATTATATATACCTATGCAAAGATCAAGAGACATAAATCTTATTTGATCTTGATGATGCAACCAAAACAAAAATTCTTGTAATAAATCTAACTTCACAGTTACAGTAACCTAACGCTTTAAGACACAACTTACCCAGTATTTGTTACACTCTTTCAGATTACCTCAAACAACGAAATTGGATCACCAGAACGAGTACGATGCAGCCCTATCAGCAAAAGGTTCCTGCGATGAACTGTACCCAGAATGTGATGAACCCCTTCTAAGTTCAGATTCACCAAGATTCACGTATTGAGTGTAATATGCCCCAGCCTTTCATGTATGACAGAGTGAATTTCATGCGTAAATGTCATAGGTAATCTTTATCTAAGACCCAAGAGTCTACCTCATCCGTGTGACAATATTTCTCTTGCAGCGTGGTTCAAAAGCTCAAGGATTTTGTTTTGTTGATAATATTTGCAGTTCCTATAATAGAATCTTACATTATTGTCATACTAATGTAATAAAATATGCTAGTTCTTAATTATTTATAAAGAAGTGGTTGTGAAATGAAAAATATTGGCAGTGCGCTTACAAGGTGTTTTGTGAGGAATATTCTACCTATATATTTTCACAAAAATAGATAGATAAATACACAATATAAAAACAGTTTACAGAAAACAATTTAATATCCTAAACAATGTACAATTGGCGGTCTTATCGCATAATAGCGATTTCTTCGTGACAACCGTGGTATGGACTTAGTATAAGTCTAAAATGTCAGTCCAAACACTAGCTGTGAGAATTATCGAGGATCTCGAACTTCCAAGCCGTAATGAAACACAAAGTCTGAGGAGAGACTTATTTATTCTAAATAATTAATTAATTCTAAAATAATGGACTTAGTTCGGTAAATTAGTTAGTTCTTCGTTTGATTTGATCCATGGCCCACCGATATTGACAAGGAGATTACTACACTCTACGACCTTTATGATCATGTAAGCTACTCTTACAGCAAAATTCCTCCCATGAATGCCGAGGCTGTAGAATGTGCTCCTTGCCATGCCCTTGCGCAAAGGCCATCCAAAAGAGGAAAGATAGGGTTAAAGGGACACTTAAGTGTGAAAGTGTCATGGGCTTATCCTCAAATGGACCGCAGGCTTGATTACCAACTTATTCAAACTGCCGTAGCATATGAACGCTTGTACGTTCCAGTATCTTTTTAAAACCCTATCTCTCCTCTCTTGCTGTAAGTTGGATTATGTTGACTGTATCCTATGTACACTGATTTGATTGACAAGATTTCAAAATGGTTGCAAAGTGATTGTTTAATGCGTCTATAAGCTACAATGAACGCTTACCCTCAGCAGCCATAGGTTTAATAAAGATGGAATCAATTTTACGGCCCACCTACCAGGTAAGCGTTCAACAAAGCTTATGTGAAACTTTGTCACTCCGTTTATAAGGGCTTCATGCTAGTATTTCGAGGTAGCTGAGTCGAATGGCTAATTCCAAGATTTAACTAATACTTAGTACATAAATCGTCATTTGCTACATGAACTATGGACATTATTAAACCACATTGAACTTATTATTATCTAGTACTAAGTTCAATGTAATATTATTGAAATTCAAGAATATTTGTAAGTTGTCGATGTTATTAGGTCTTTAATATATAAGATATATAATTGATCTATTTTATAGGTATAAGTATGTATGTATTTACAAAAGAAAAGTAGTAAAGTTATCTAGTTTCCATAGTACAAGCTCTGCTTAGTTTGAGATCAGATGGCCGAATGTGAATAATGTCCCAGGATATTTTTATTTATTGTATATTTAAATGTCAATGAAATGATTACGTCAAGCAAGTGATATTGACTTCAAATAATTATGGTTACCAAAAACCTTTTCCACCATAGTCTTGTTTGGGAATATTGTTCATTTGATAAAGAAAAATGTCTTTCAAAATCGACTTTATTAAAATAATGGTTTCCAATTTTATTTCTCAATCATCATCATCATATCAGCCGAAAGACGTCCACCGCTGGACAAAGGCCTCCCCCAAAGATCTCCACAATTGCCGGTCTTGCGCTATTCGCATCCAGCTGTTTCCAGCGACCGCACAAGATCATCAAAGTTTCTCAATAGTAATTAAATATTTCTTATTTGCTTGGTATGAAAATTCAGCTTTTTAGCGATCAATTTTTGTTATAGATTTTATTTTTTGTCACATGATTATATAAAACATTGCTATGGCACAGTTGGCAGTCGGAGAAAAAGGAAATAATCATTTTATGACGCAAATCACGTATATCGTGACGAAAATCATGTTCAATTCTACATTGTTTTATAAATAACCAACTTCTTATTTAATGATTTTCAGAGACCGTTTATAAAATTTATATTATAAGTGTGCTTGTAATATTAATCCATATTATCCGTTTCCATGTGTGCATGTAATTATATCTGTAAATCATATGCACACATGGAATCAACGAATTCAAGTTATTTACTTACAAAATAAATTTATATTAAGTTAGGTAATTATTTGGAATAAAAACAATTGCCACATTATTTTGTACTTTATTTTATCTTTTCACTCTTATACCTGTTCACCTCTTTAACCATGTATCGGGCAGTAGTAGGTAGTAGTTTTTAATTATTTGGTTTTGAACTTTAACTCGAAATGATAGAGTTCAAAATATGATGTCCCATATGGGATATGGGACATCATATTTCCATATCCATATGGAAAGAGCCTTATAATGGGCTAAGTAATTACGTTCTTACAAATTTGATAGTAACAGCCCTTCTTTTAACCATTAAAAGAGGTTTGCTTTTTTGTTTTTTCTGAGCCAATATAAAGCTATTAACATTCTGAATTTGTCACGCGAATAACAGTAAATCAATTTACACTATGTTAATTTATGTTTCATTTTGTAACAAGGTATTTGGATAGTAAGAAAGGGACCAGTATGTTATACGGTGTACAACTGTCAACTCAGAAAACGTTTATACTTATATTTAGAACGGCAGAGTTTGACTTACCGCGTTCTTGTCAATAAAAACCGTTAAATATATCGTTTGTGTTTCGAATGTAGTTTGAAATTGGAATTTGCGTACTGTTTTCATAAAATGAGTAGTATAATCATAGTATTATCTAACATATTAGTGATACTGTTAGTTTTTAGTGAATATGCATGCACTGGGAATCATACAGAAAACGACTTCGAACAAGAAAAGTCGTTGTCAAGACGAAAAAGATTTGTTATCTTTCCTGAAGGAAGCTCTCTGCAACTGGGTAGGTATTGTAATAGTATTTTTATTGATTAATGCCATCCATTTATAAATACAAGATGCTCTCACCGTTCCGTAAGTGATTGGTGCGGTTAAGCAACTAGGCTCGAGGTCAGTGCATAGATCGGTGACCGACTAAGTAGTTTAATTTCTGAGCGTTTCCGTGATTCGGAGGGCACTTTAAGCTGTTGGTCCTAGTTGTAGCCGTCGTAAAGCCATGTTAGAGGCCTAATAGGCCTAATAGCTTTGACACTAGGGTAACCACTGCCCATACGATAAGCAAGTAAGTAATGCCAAGTTTTATATTGTAAATTAAGTATATAATAAGAGGTAATCAAAAGTGTTTTTGTTATCAAGATGAAATATCAGTCACAGATCTAATAATCTATTTGTACAGACGCCGGTTAACAAGCTACCCCAATCTGTCAAATTTCCCCAATTGAAAGTGAACCTTATGCTTTTGTGATAAAGTTGAAAATCTACTAAAGACATTTGACAGATTGGGGTAGCTGGATGTGCTGGCGTCTGTACTTATATATAGTTAACTTGTAATACTACAATCAATGTTCTGGATCTTTCGGAATAAAAATAGTTTTTATTTTATTTGCATTTATTGAAAACAGTTTTTATTTTATTTGTATTTGACGGTCACCGTAGCCTAGTTGGTAGTGCTCCTGCCTACGAAGCTGGTGGTCCTGGTTTCGAATCCCGGTAAGTGCAAATATTTGTGTGATGAGCACGAATATTAGTTTCTGAGTCATGGATGTTTTCTATCTATATAAGTATGTATATCGTCGCCAAGCTTTGCTTAGTTTGGGGCTAGGATGATCTGTGTGACATTGTCCCGAGATATTATTATTATTATTATTTATAGAGGTTCCTTTTTGTGGACATTTAGTTGTCTACAAATTTTATCACTAAATCCAGACATGATCATATTAAACATTGCTATGGCACAGTTGGAGAAAAAGGAGATAATCATTTTATGACGCAAATAACGTATTTCGTGACGATAATTATATTCAGTATGGTTACTTTTTTTATAAATAACCAACTTTTTATTTTATAATGTTCAGATAACATCATAATATATGTGCCTTTAAGAGATTATTAAACCATTATTTTATTTATTTATACTAGCTGTGCAGCGATTTCGTTCCCTTTAAACTTTATAAACTATAGGCTGGGTATTATTCGGATATATAAGCTATATTACTACCAAGTTTCATCAAAATCCGCTCCGTAGTTTTGGCGTGAAAGAGCAACAAACATCCGTATTAGTAGGATGATATTATGTAACTAGCTCGGAAACGCACAATAAGTGTTTCGTTTATTAATTCTAATTATATAGGTATAATAAAGCAATATTAATGTCATCATTATCATATCAGCCGAAAGACATCCACTGCTGGGGAAAGGCCTCCCCCAAAGATATCCACAATTGCCGGTCTTTAGCTATTCGCATCCAGCAGTTTCCAGTGACCCGCACAAGATCATCGGTCTATCTTGGGCCTACCCATGCTGCGTCTTCCGGTTCGTAGTCACCACTCGAGAACCTTTCTGCCCCAACGGCCGTCGGTTTTAATGTACTAAATATAAAATAATTCTATTCCAGTATTTTGTTGCCAAACAGCAGCACTTATACCCATCGGTGACATTTTCCTCTTCGGGAACACTGCTGCTCTAGCATGGAATCTACCCACAGACCCAAAGCTTCTTACCATGTTCAGTCAGTATGGATCTATCAAGAGAATGGATACAAAGACGTTGAATTATGTCGATGAAGATGGGAAGATTATCGCTTCAGTTCCATATCAAAGGTAAGTTTTGAAGGGTTGTATTAATCAATTAATTAATATCTTGGGACAACTAATACACTGCCATCTGATTAGACAGAGCCTCTTCTATGGCAACCAGATAACAATATATATTTCTTAATACTTATAGATGATGTCACCGTAGCCTAGTTGGCTAGTGATCCTGCCTACGAAGCTGGCGGTCCTGGGTTCGAATCCTGGTAAGTGCAAATATTTGTGTGATGAACACGAATATTTGTTTCTGAGCCATGGATGTTTTCTATGTATATAAGTATTTATCTATCTATATATGTATGTATATCGTCGCCTGGTACCATAGTACAAGCTTTGCTTAGTTTGGGGCTAGGATGATCTGTGTGACATTGTCCCTAGATATTATTATTATTATTAATTATCTGGGACATAGCAAATAATTGTGCTCATCACACAAAGATTTGATTTGATCATATCAGCCGGAAGTCGCTAAATACTCGACAAAGACCTCCTCCAAAGATTTCCACAGTTGCTTATCTTGCGCCACCCGCATCTAGCCAGCGACCCTCACAAGATCATCGGTCCATCTTGTTCTTCAGGTTCGTGGTCGCCACTCTACAACTTTTCTGACCCAGCGGCCTATCAAGTGACTACGCTATGACTGTGAAGCTATCTTTTCTTTAACTACCTGTAACGAATATTATGTATGCTGTCCTGGCAACCAGGACCAAGGACTCTTCGAGATACGGAACGTAATCCCCCGATCAATCAGACCCTGAAAAAATCTTAGTTCTATACTAATAATATCTGGTGACGGAATTTAATCCACGAAGTCCGGACGCAAAACCCAGACCGGCGGCTAACATTGCTGACCCAGAGAGGTCCCATATAAATTCTGTTATAATTGATTTTATGTTTTTTAAACAGGAATTATTATGGTTGTATTAAATTATCGGTATCTAACCTTATAAGAATTGTATAGAAAGAAACTGAAGTGTTCGTAGTCTATACCCATGTTTGCAAACGAATAAATTATTTGATTTGATTTGCAAGATAATTAATAACATCAATAATGATTTTATACATTTCAGGAAGACGATGGTAAACCCAGCATTCGCCAAAAGGAGTATAGAAGACGGAGAACTATCTTTCAAAGAAAAACTCAAGTTGAAAATAGATAGACAGAAGATGCATGAAAGACATTTGAAGAGACACTACATGAAGACAGACCATTTAGACAAAGATAGTATAGAATTTCATAGAAGTAATAGATTGGAGTTGTATGAGAAGATAGAAAAACTAATAACTGCGTAAGTAGTATTCTTAAGGTAATTATTATTCCTTTCTATAATTTGTATTATAGGTCATTAATGACGAACCAGGTTACTCAGATAAAGTTATCCTAAAATTACCTCCAAATATAAAACTTATGACGATTTGAATTTGGGTGTAAAAACACATATAGATATACCGAATAATATTCATTGTTACTTAAGAACAATAATAAGATAACTGAGCTGCAACCGAAGATGAATCACAATCGTCTAAAACATCTGGTCCAAGAGTCATACCTTGGGAGACTTTCAAACTACACGTAGTTAGCAGCGGTGAAGACAGTAGCCTCCTCAATTCGTGTCCTAGGTTAGATTCTCACAAAGGAGAACTCTTTTTGTGACCCATAGGAAGTTGTTCTGACTCTGAGTGTACTTTGTCCATCAATTACGAGTGTAAAGTACACCGCGACGCATGGACTCATTTATCTAGTGCCAACGTGGTTTTGGTTTTTTAAAAAAGATAATGAACAAGCTGCACTTCGTGGTGCTGTAACTATTTCTTGTAGCCCATGTATTAATTCTGGGTATGAGCTATTCTCATTTTAAATTCGTTACTGTGTTTCAGCGTGAAGGAGTTATAAACTTACTTATCTAAGTTAGTAAGTTTGTTATTCCTCAGCGGAAACTTTCGCTTTCATAATAGGGTTGTTGAAACGAACAACGATGACTGTACATTAAACATACTTATTTACTACACGTATGGGCAGTGGTTACCCTATTGCCAGAAATGTTGAAGTTTCCCAATGGGTTTCTGACATGGCTTGAAGATTATGGTCATGGTCTAATGAATACAAGCGATCGACATCAACGTAACGTGCCCTCCGATGCACGGAGACGCTCAGAGATTAAACCATTTGGCGGTCATCCATTTAGACCGCATGTCTAGATGCTTAACCTCGCTGATCATTTGCATATCGGTGAGAGCAGCTAGCTATTAACGCCTCATATAAGATATTAAAAACAATTATACAAAATTGAGGATTCTATTTCCTCTTCCATAATAAAATGAATTAAATTATTTTTCAGTAAACAAACGCCTAGGAAATAAGCTTTTCCTAATCGTTTTGAATTTTATGTTTCGAGACATTTCATACAAAACTCAAATTTGCACATCTTAAATTACTCCTTGCACTTGAAAATAAGGAAAATTATCATTTTATCCATTGTAAGAGCTAATATCCAACGTCTACTGAACTGAAAAAAATCTGTGTACTACTATAATAAATATTTTTATTTACTGGCAAAATCAATACCTCGGTGAGCCATTTTCATTCCATTTTATTCCTTTCAAATACCAGCATTTCTATAAGCATTTTAAATGCATATAATCTGTGCAGGCTTGGTCGGGACGGGCGACAGTGCGTTCTTTACAAACTATGCGAGGCTGCGCAGCGTTCCCGAGAACAGGGGACATTCTTGCAAGAATTCCTTCGAGTTGTCTTCACGTAAGTATCGATTTTCGCACTATCGTATAAGAGAATGGCGCTCAAACGTCTTTTGTAGCAATGCAATTGAAATAGCTTGAATTGCACGGTACAGGAACAGGGACTTCTGCTGACATAATATGTGGGAATTAAAAATAAGTAGCGATCCGTTTTTGGTTGTATGTCGCATACACTTACATCAGTCTATTATTTACCGACTTCAAAAAAGACGTTTACAATTCCACTGTATATTTTTATATACTGGTGGAAAATAAAACAATTGTCAAATGAATAAACTGGTAGGTACGTTAATTTATTTTGCGTTCTTCCATTGCATTATATATTATGGCATTCTGCTATGGGGTTCGGCAGCTGACATAGGCACTATTTTCATATTATAAAAAGAGCAGTCATAACCATTTTTAGGTTAGACAGTCGCAATTCATTGCGAACTTTGTTTAAAGAAATAACTATACTTAATGTGCTATCTGAATACATTTATCAGAACACAATGTTTGTTAGTCAGCAAAGCGAAAACATATTTATTAGGAAATTGTATCAGGTTTTATAAAAAGCTTCCTAGTCAGAAAGACTCAGCGTGGGTAGGTCCCCAACCAGTTGGACCGATGATCTCGTGACGGTCTCTGGAAACCTCTAGATGTGGACCACAGGACTGGAAATTGTGGAGATCTTGTGGAAGGCCTTTGTCCAGCAGTCGACGTCTTTGATGATGGTGATGGTATAATAAATAAATGACTGTCTTGTTGTTCTAATAGCAGTGTGTTCAATCACAGTGAATATGGTCCTGAGATTTGAATTCTCCAAGATTTAGTACAATTAACTGTAAGCAGCTAAAACTCTGCTACTGTAAATTGTCCTTTATGAGGAAACGACTTTAGTTGCATTAATAAGAATAATGAGAATGAAATCTCTGTTCATTAACATAAATATTTTATATTAAATTCCAGATTACCAAAAGGCGAAGACTTCCAATACGATGAGCAAAAGGAATACGACAGAGCACACACAGAAAATGATGATTGTCTAACACGGTACCCAGGCTGCGACCCTGATGCACTTGTAGAATGACATTGTGAAATATAAAATCGATAAACACCACTTTTAATTTCATTTGAATCTTATACCGTATTTTTTATTTTTATTTTAGGGACTAGTCCCTCCCTCTTACCCACCACTGCAACTCCTGTAAGCCAGGATCAACAGTGGCACACAATGAAATGACACTGAGCGGTGAGGCTCAGGCATGTCCCGGGGAATGGCTTTAACTGTCTTGGATCCCGCAACGAATTTAATCAGAAAGAAAAAAGGAGGAGTTAGAAATGAATAGTTCCACTTCCCTCCAGAGCAAAGCGGGAGACAGAATGATATAAAGAGGCTATAGCCTCATTAAACGAGAGAATTGCAACTAGAGAAGCCAGCTGCAAGAGCACCAAGGATTAATTTAAGAGACCTAAGTGAGCTGTTATATTTGATTCCAATAGTAGGTATGGCAAAAGCGCTTAAACGCACGGAAGTTGTTCCTTGTTGCTACAAGATCCGTATAATAAACTACTCCAGATATTGGTTGCAAGCTATTTAACATAATATCACGCTGATTTTGCCAGAGATCACATTCCCAAAGTATGTGGTGAGCGGTTTGTTCATATTCGTTACAGGAAGTTGAGCACAGACAGATTGGTAAAGATACTAATTAGAAACTAAACAATTTACTTTTCAAATTGCCGTGTCCGGTAAGAAATTGTGCAACACAATGGTCTATGATTAGCCAAGTTTTATTTAACCGTTCGCGTATGTCCGGAAAGAACTGGTGCAGATGGCGACCCTTGGTTGAGGTATTCCATCTACATTGCCATTCATTTAGTAGTTCGTCATTTAAGTTAGCAATTGGCATAAATAGCCTGGATATTTTAGCACGGTCGCGTAATGATAAGAAATCATTATTTAAATTTTCTCGCGTAGAATAATACATCGCTGCTCGTCTTTGAACCTCAAGATCAACCGGAAGTACACCCGCTAGTACAGGTAGGGCCTCTGTGCTTACTGTTCTATAGGCTTTACACAAAAATATCAACGCCAACCTTTGGCTTTGTAGTAATTTACGGCGAGCAGCTCCGATGGTAGCCCTATCAGCCCACACAGGCGAGCCGTAGCATATACACCCAAGATAAGTAGCTCCGTAAATGATTCTAAGAGTATTGAAAGAGAGGCCCCAGGTTGCTGTTGATATCCTTGTAAGTGCAAAAAAGTTTCACTTAGCCTTTTCTCCAACTGATTTAATATGTTCTATAAACGAGAAGTTCTTTTCTAAAACTAAACCCAAATAACACGTGGATATCTTACGTTTAACAGTAACATTATTCATTTTTACGCTCGGGGGAGATTTTAGTTCACCCTTCAGAAGGAGTTGGTAGGTTTTATGGGGAGCAAATGTAAGGCGATTTCTTTTACCCCATTTACTTATCATACTTAAACAAGTTTGAGCCAGATTTTCCAACTCTCTCCTGGAGTCACCCTGTATAAGTAAGAGGCCATCGTCGGCATATGCCGTTAGAGAGCAGCGTGATGGCAAGGGCAATGTCAAGAAATCATCAAAACCCAAGTTCCAAAGATACGGCGCGAGCACGGAGCCCTGGGGGCAACCCACGATTTAGTGACTCTGTAGTGACCAAGCTTAAGAGTTGCAGAGCCATGTACAAAATAAGATGTGATTATCGAATATATATTACTGTAGCAACCGCGTAACTTCAGTTTTTGTAACAAAATTGGCCACCACGTGTTATCAAACGCCCCTGAAATATCTAGGAATATGGCCAAAACGTATTTACATTCGGACGAGTTTACAGTTTTCCTCACCGAGATAGCTGCGTCTACTGTCGATTTACCAACAGTAAAACCAAATTGATTACCATGAAATTTTGGCCCTCCTGGTAGCAATCGCGGTACGATAAGTCGTTCTAGAAGCTTGCCTAAGGAAGGCAGTAACGTTATTGGTCGATATGATTTAGGGTCCTCAGGCAGTTTATCACCATTTTTCGGTATAATACGAATAAAACCGTTGCGCCAGGTACGCGGAAAAGTCCCTTCAGATATGCAACGATTAAAAACTTTTAAGATTAATTGACCGGATTGTTTCGTGGCTTCTATTATCATTTTGTTGGATATTTTATCTTCACCTGACGCTTTGTTAACAGGTAGCGATTTCACAGTATTTATAAACTCATTAATAGTAGGAAGACTCGACATATACGTAGCGGGTGCATCATTTGCCCACTGCCTAATCTGCTTGTGGTAGTCATTATCGATCAAGGAACTATCATCAGGTATGAGCGAATTAAGTAGGGATTCCGTGGTCTCCTCTATGCCACTGGTGTAGGTATTATTAATTTTTAAGTTTTGAATATAAGCTAGATCTATAGACCTATTTGCTTTGAACTCATGGTATAGGGGTGACCACGGGCCTTCTTTTTCTAATTTATCGACTATTTTTCTAATAAGATTGCCTTTGGATTTCTCTATTGACGAGCGGTAACGTGAACGAGCAATTTTCAGATTAATATATGCACTATTTAAAACATCGCCTACGATTTTACGTTTTTTTAGTTTATTAAATTTTTTACGTGCTCTCCGAAATTCACAGCGAACTTTAATTAAGTAGTTATTCCACCAATCGCATCTTCGAATATTAGTGATAGGGACGCGGCCTATTGCAATATCGGCACAGTAGGTAAAAGTATCCGACATAATTACGGCACATTCTTCTGTTGTTAGTTCATCCCGGGTGAAATCCCTGGCATGCGCGGCAAAAAGAGCTCTGAAAAAATCCCAATCGGCCCCTTTGAGCCGATATCTATAATTACCGTAAGTAGCCGTAGGTCTTTGTACCAACCGAGGAACAAACTCGTACACGATTGATTCGACGATTGATCTTATACCGTATGTATATTGATGACTTTGCCGTGGACAGTGACTCCAGTCGGTTATTTTCAACAGTAATTTCAACAATGAAAATTTCCAAATAGCGCCATCTAAATTTAACTAGCGGCATAAGTTGATTGTCGCTGTGTACATAGTACACTTCTATATAAATAAAGGGCTTTTGGCATGAATTTCATATAGATGAGGATGGATGATAACAAATGTTGCTGAATTAATTTCGTATTACGATTTTTAGGGTTCCGTAGCCAAATGGCTAAAAACGGAACCCTTATAAATTCGTCATGTCTGTCTGTCTGTCTGTGTCTGTCCGAAACTATAAGAGCTATACAGTTGAAACTTGGTAAGTAGATGTATTCTGTGAACCGTATTATGATTTTCTCACAAAAAAAAGAACAATAATTTTAGAGGTTCCCCATACATGGAACAGAAACTCAATTTTTTTTTTCATCGTACTCATACATGTGGGATATCTATGGATAGGTCTTCAAAAATGATATTGAGGTTCCTAATATCATTTTTTTCTAAACTGAATAGTTTGCGCGAGAGACACTTCCAAAGTGGTAAAATGAGTGACCCCCCCCCCCCCTGTAACTTCTAAAATAAGAGAATGATAAAACTAAAAAAAATATATGATGTACATTACCATGAAAACTAACAACGAAAATTGGTTTGGACGAGATCTAGTAAGTAGTTTTTTTTAATAAGTCATAAATCGTAAACCGCAATTTACCTTTCATTTAATCAGCTGAAATACTTGCTACTATGGAACCCTTCATGTGCGAGTCCGACTCGCACTTGGCCGGTTTTTTTAGTTTAGTACCATAGATTTCGATATAGTCCCAAAATCCAGGACATTACTTTTTCTTGGCTCTTCTACTTCCTACATAGTATTATAGATCTTGGAGGTTTTGTAGATATAAATATACATACCCAATTCGTTATTGATATAACTATATATACAAATATTGCTATCGTTCTCTTGGAAGAGTCGTTTTTGGTAATAAGGTCGCTAGTAACATATTATTATTATGAAATAAACAAGAGGAACAAATGCAAACAAAAATCTGACACGTTTTTAGTATCAACTTTTTGGAGTTTTATGCTTTCATAAAACGTATGTTTATTAATTTAGTACATTTTTGTAACAACTCTTTATACATTTTCTGTAGATATACCTAGTTTATGTTCCTTATTCAATAAAAGGTATACTTAATCTTCTTCAACCCAATTTTTAAGTTTACACTTTTCATTTATCTGTCATGAATGTATTGCACATACATCACAGCCTATATATAAAAAGAGGTGACAAAGAATTTACAAAATTTGTGAAAGTACATTTTATAAAAGCGTCAAATTTATTTTGCATTATACTGCCTTAGCCCAGTACTAAAATTTTTGAGCTTTTATCCAAACTATAAAACCGGGACATTATCTCTTACCTTTCTTTCTGGGTGCAACTTTAATATTTTTACCTCATACAAAGTTCGGAGTCTAAAACTTTTACGTTCCACAGGCATTCTGAAAACCTGTCGTTGGCTGAACTACTTGCAGCTCTTAACATTCTTAGCATCTCATCTAAAGTTCCCTACAACAAGGATTTTGTGGAAGTCGGGAAGAATTTGCGTGCATATAAATGTTTTAGTTTTCACAGCGAAAATGACTCGCACTTCTAGTTGATTTTCATTCGTGGCTCATACAAGTGGCCTTCCCTTGTAAATGTTTGTATTTCTACAACTATCCACTTGTAATTTCAATCACCTTCTAAAGCAGGAGATTAAATATCTTTGACTCTATTTTTTTGTAAATAGATTACACGATGTCTCTGTTGTTTATAGGCCAATTATATTTTATTATTTTTTTTTGTCGTCTTTATTATTATTGTTTGAAGTATTTCGTAGGCTTTCGGAATGGTTCCGCGTATATTTTGTTCAAATCGGTCTATGCAAAGAAAAAAGAATTTTGGTAGTCAGATTTTTTAAACATTACCGGTTAGAACTTCTTTATTTATAATAGATTACAAATAATAATTTGTAGGAGATATAAATATACTTAAAAAAAGAGAGAGAGAAAAATATTAAACATATTTATTTATTAAGAATACCTTTTTAAAACCTTTGAAAATATGTTGTTTTTTGTGTAGTTAAGTATTGAATTAAACAGTTATGCTCACTGATACACAATATTTTCTCTATAAAAATCATCTATACATTTTCACAGGGTATTGCTAAAATTAGCTAAAATAATTATTGCTCTAATTTTAAGAGTAAAACTACGTAAGTATATAAAGTAGACGTCTAATATGGATTTTTGAACAATTTCTGGGCAGGCGACGATTTAAATTCAGTTTTTTATTTCTAGGTATTTAATATTAATAGTATGTAAGTTTTGGTTATATGTCAATATATAATAATAAGAATATTGCAATATATTAAATTATGATAATAGTGAATAAAGATCTTTTAACAATAGATTCCATAACAATTGAGAAAATTATAGAAATTCTTGATAATGTTATCATTATCAAGGTTTGGACTAAATAAGGGTACAGGATTTAAAAGACAGTAATGGAAGTAGTGTGCTTGTAAAATTCATTCATATGTGTGAAAATACTGTATATGGGGGGAGTTAAAATAATAAATATGAAGACCTATTTATAAATAGCCAATTACAGGCCAGTGTTTATATTATCAATAATAAATACAATCGTCGATACTGAGTTTCTAGAAAAATAAAAGCTTGCAAATATAATAATATATTAATGATTGACAACACGGTTTTATAATGGGTACAAACACTAATACTATTTTACAGGTTACATTTATAAAAAATAATATTTAAAAAAATAATATTTAATGTAAGGAACCCAATTTTGATCCTATGTATAGGCTTTTAAAAACCGGCCAAGTGCGAGTCGGACTCGCCCATGAAGGGTTCCGTAGCAGCAAGTATTTCAGTTGATTAAATAAAGCAAATTGCGGTTTACGATTTATGACGTATTAAAAAAAATTACTTCCTAGATCTCTTTCAAACCAATTTTCGTTGTTAGTTTGCATGGTAATGTACACCATATATTTTTTTTTACTTTTATCATTCTCTTATTAAGTTACAGGAGGGGGCGGGATGGGGGGGGGGGCACTCATTTTATCACTTTGGAAGTGTCTCCCGCGCAAACTATTCAGTTTAGAAAAAAATGATATTAGAAACCGCAAAATCATTTTTGAAGACCTATCCATAGAACATGTATGGGTAATATGAAAAATATTTTTTTGAGTTTCAGTTCTATGTATAGGGACCACAGAAAATTATTGTTCTTTTTCTATTTTTGTGTAAAAATCTTAATGCGGTTCACCGAATAAATCTACTTACCAAGTTTCAACAGTACAGCTCTTATACTATAGTTTCGGAAAAAACGTGGCTGTGACACACGGACGGACAGACAGACAGACAAACATGACGAATCTATAAGGGTTCCGTTTTTTGCCATTTGGCTACGGAACCCTAAAACTATATATTCAATCATAACTAAACAAATATTATTTATACTTCTTACAATGAGGCAAAAGAGGCTTTAGTCCACCATGCTGACCTAGTGCCTGCTGGCAGAATCCACATGCCATTAAGAACATTTGAAGAATTCTCAGGCATGTAAGTTTTCTTACGATGATTTCCTTTACCGTTTTAAGTAAAAGATAATTCATTTCTAATTCAGACATGGAGAGAGATTTGATGGGATTGTTAATGAGAATTTACTCATACCGACATTCAAAACACGTTTGATCTACCTAATTAGCTGCAGCTCAGCATTACTCAACAAGTTACTGCGGCACTATCAGTTCCAGCTAGAGCATAATTACCTACGGAGTGTAAACCGTCATAAACTAAACGTGAGTCATCAAACCTAAAAGATGTCAGCACCCCAATCTGTCAAAGTTCCCAAATTGAAAGTGAACCTTATGATTATGTGATAAAGTTGAAAATCGATCAAAGAAATTTGAAAGATTGGGATAGCTGATGTGCTGGCGTCTGTAATATGTCCGGCTGTCATATTACTTTTTATATCCAATTCACATATTAATTAACAGTTTTTTTTCTACACATTCATGGAAATTATTATATTAGCGTGTATGTTACAATCAACAAAATTATTATACAAATAAGCCAGCCTTTTGTTGGTATGGACAAATTTATTGATCATTTTCGATAGGATGCTTGTAGTTGTGCCGGTTGGCGGGAGCCGGTCACCCGGGAGGAAAAGTAAATGTTTTCTCGTGGCCCATATCCCAAATCCATGGCGAAAATGGAGCACTGGAACAGCATAAGAGAGGTAAGGCATAGCGTTCATTTGCTCAAAGAGCAGCCCGACTGGGGAATTACTTCATAGAAGACATTCCTTAATAATTAAATCATTTATTGTTGTGTTTCCGAGTTTGAGTAAGGTCGCCAGAGCTTATTGGGGTGGAGGGAAGGGTCAGCAACAGTTGTATGCTGACTTTTAAGGGCCAGCAACACACCCGCGACACCATTGGCGGCGAGTGTCCATGGGCGGCGGTGATCACTTACCATCAGGTGACCCACTTGCTCGTTTGTCGCCCTCTGATATAAAAATAAAGCATACCCGCGTTCTGGTGATAAGGAAAGTTCACGGCAGGCTAGGTTTGGCGGGTGGCATATTCCCCCTGCATCATCAAAAACAAAACAAGGCGGGTGCTTGTAGTTAGACGAAAGGTACTGCAACAGTAGTACGGCAAATCCAGGACCGTCACTTAAAAAAAATTATGCAACTAAGTCAGCATTAGTAACTATCATAGACATTGCGCTGTGTAGTGTAGTGTGTGTGTTCAATCTGATATCCCACTTTCTACCATCGCACGTCTCGCCATCGACAGGACCTTTATCATCACTCCCTAGAAAATTTAAGGTCTTGTACGGTTTCACTGTAATTGATTTCCACGTACGATGTTCATTGCCACGGCTTTTTCAAGAGTCTAAATACAGCATGGAGCCCATAAAAAGGGGTCTAAAAGTTTGGCAAGACTACTGGTGTTGCAAGCCTATTGACGGTAGCACGCTATCTACGATGACTGTTTTCCATATATAGGTATATGACAAAAAAGAAAAATCGGTGCTTGCAGTACTGGGGACATCATATCCTGCCTTTTCTTAATCTACTTTAATTTGCATTCGTCATACCAACCAGGCCGTCGTTCTACTGCTGTATGTATTACACGAGTGGTACATTAGTTAAGAATGCACCTGGTTACACACCTGCACCCACAGCTTGTTTTCCCCGAGAGGAGTTCTGTACGAGGGATGCACTGATACTCCAAGTTATTGGGAAACCGGTGTATGTAGGATTACCATATGTAAATAGAGGGATGCCTGTCTATGGTACCTAAAATGCCTAAATTTTCAGAAAAATGCCTGTCTGAAGCGAAACGCTGTAATTTAATAAGTAAAATCCAACAGATAATAATGAAGAAAGATATTTATTACTGACATTTTTTTTAATAGGTCTTTCTTTTCTAATATATAAACGTAAAAATCTTCACAAGATACAGTTTTGTAATTTTCCTGTGTAGTCAATATTGGTTTTACTGATTCAATTGTCAGCCGATTTCTTTCTTTACTCCATCGATCGTTGACGAGAGCCTGCGAAAATCCCTGTCTCAGACCAATGCCAGCTGCACGCCTGTCTAAACCTTAAAATGCCTGTCAAATGCGGCTAACGCATGTCATATGGTAACCCTTGGTGTATGCAGCAGCAGCGTGTTCCAAACAAATAATGAGGTGCTGTTTATAAATCCCAGCTCGAACCAATAAGTTATATTGGAATTTATGGTTAAGAAAAATTCTTAATATCAGCTCGCAGTCTGGAACATGTTGGTGTTATACCCCCGTAGCTTAGAGAGCAAGTAAAGCAGTATGTCTTCCACCTGTACTTTTTCCAGTCATGTAGATCATTAGAGAGTGCACCGGTGTTTGCTCACAAATTTATGCACTACTAGCGGCCCGGTACGTGCTTCGCTACGCTTTTAAGTATTAGTCCAAATTGTTTGTATATGGGAGTATAGAAAGATGTTGAATTTACACTTTAGCAAGACTTTTTTAAAATTTTCTCTACGTACAAACCTTCCATGGACTTCCAGGAATAATTCAAGACCAAAATTAGCCAAATCGGTAAAGGCGTTGTTGAGTTATAAAATTACAACGAAAAGTGGCATTGATTTTTATGTATATAGATAATATGTCCAGCGCAGATAGCTTGACTCCCTTAAACCTGACAGTCATGGCCGAAATTCTATCGGGTGGACATTAATCACTTTTACCATTATATACTGTGTGGTAATGGCAGCGAATGTCACAATATCATATATATAATATCCGAGGGAATACCTACCAGAGGACGGACATTAGCTTACTTGTGAGTACTATGACCATCTTACTGCGATCGACAACCTGTCTGCCAAGCGTGGCGATTATGGCATATCCCCCAAGATAATTCTTGGAGGAGCCTTGCCCAGAAGTAGACTTCTTGCAGCTATGATGATGATGATGGTGTCTATTATATGTATCTGTGACTTATACTCCTATATTTGTAACTTCCTACGCGACACAGTAAATGTACAGACACCAGCACATCCAGATACCCGAATCTGTCAAATTTATTTTATAGATTTTCAATCAGAAAGAGTCGGATCAGAAATGATGTGATTGTCTCGGACTTGACATAATCGATGTAATTATTGACTATGTATTATTAATTTGACATTTTATTTGAATTGGTTAACATTAACATTTTGATGTAGATTTGAATTTTGTGACATGAACAATGTTTAAATTTTATTTTATTTATGGATAGTAAAAATTTATTCACATGCTTAATACAGGCTAAATAGATTATTAATTTACCTAATTGTTAACTCTATTTAGTGTGAATAAATAAATTGAATTGAACTTTATCACAAAATCATAAGGTTAACTTTCAATTGGGGATATTTGACAGATTGGGGTAGCTTAATTGATGTGCTGGCGTCTGTACTAATACAGGTATTGTTAGTAAAAGAAAGTAATATGTTGGTAAGTAATAAGGTTTCAATAAGACCACCAGCAGAGTACTTTGACCCCAATGTAGTCCAAATTACTTAAACAATTGTCTTTGATAGATGTATAAAAGAAAAACAAACAGATACACGGCCACACTTCCGTGAAACAAAGGTTAGATTAAACGTGCGTTGTTCGGTTGTTAGCACCTTTCTAAGAAACAACTAGGATCATTTGCACTAAGGTCTCAATTCTTTGTTAATATGTGAGTCTACGGTAGGCTGCATACCAGTAGTTTCTTGGAATCTGAGGAAGCTCCTGTATATATAGGTAACAACCGTAATATATGCTTTAGGTAAGTCTAGTATTTGTTTTTTATTTATTTTTAACTTTACGTTTCAGTTAGCATCGGAAGCTTTCACTGCTTCACCGTACTATTTGTTTTTATATTTTAATTAAACAAACAGCTTGTCAAATTACAAATTGACCGAAAAAAAATTTGTGGCGTTTTGTTTTTGAATAATTTTAAATGAATAATTTCTTTGGAACATGTTTTACATTTTTAAATTTTGACTTAACTATTAATCGATTTATTTTCATAATTTATTGGATTTTAGCTGTTATTACAACCCATTAGAGTTTAAGGTGAAACCGTAATTATGATACGATTGTCTGATAAAGGGTTAAAACTAAGCGCTAAGTCGCTTTATAAACATAATTATAAGTTTATAAGTCTAGTTTATATATTTTGATTGAAATATTGTTCAATACTCCGACTTTAAACAAATTCATACGTAGTTGCCTACGTTTTAGATATTTCAATTATACAGTTAAAACTAACATTGAGCCTTGGCTTAGTATATTTGTATAAAAAAATAATTTAAAATTCATGAGCCTCCGATATTCTTCATCTTGTAGACAACACCCTCACAAGTGTGTTAAAGTAGTATGTTCAACCGCAGATAACGAGGTCCTGGGTTCAAATCCTGGGTTGGGCCAAAAAGTGATATTGCGATTTTTCTGTGAAAAGAAAAATTTCTCGGTATCAGTCCAAAGTCCTGTATTACACCTGGGCTTCGGAGAGCACGTAAAGCCGTTGGTCCTGTACGTGATCGCTTTCAGGTCGTTTCGCTAATCATCCCATCGGATCGGATGATAGTGATGGAATAGAAAGTGGGTATCCTGTCCCCTGCCACTTGTGCAGTTTAATATGTTCCGCGCAGACGGCTATTCCATTGAAACTGCGAGTCGTGTAGGAAATTCGACCAGGAGGATATTATTAATACATTTTTTTCAAAGACAACGCTAAGGAGTTCATAGTTCAATTCCTTTGTCGCGGGGTACTTAACAAACATGTAATAGACGCGTGCGTTCCCATTAAGGGACCACATATGAATGTTGAGCTTTAGAAAGCGTCAGCCTTTAGTAAAAGTTCTCAAACAATTGTAAATTTAGCCCTTAGTTTGTAAAAGTAGCCACTCCAAAGTTACAATCGGTCAAACTCAGACTCAGAACAACTATTTATGGGTCACACAAATAGTTGTCCGGCGGAGGAATCAAATCCAGTTACGAGTCCCGGACACAAAGGACAAACATTTATGGATCACAAAAATAGTACCGATACGAGAAAATCGAGGGAGCAACGAGGAGATTACCTTAACCACTGATTATCCTTAAACAATAGATCTATACATATAATAAAATCGTAGGAAGGTCAAAACTGTACATTGAATATTTTTTTAAAAGGATACTTGGGGCGTGATCTACCATCTATAGCTAAACCAAAAATATAGTTTTTAGAATTTTTGTCTGTTTGTCTGTATGTATGGCGGGCTAAACTCAAAAAGTACTGCATGGATTTACTTCAAATTTTGCATGAATATTACTAAGAAGTCGGGTCAACATATAGGCTACATATTATCACGCTATCACCTACGGGGGAGGAGCTCTGATCATTTATAAAGTTTAAAGCGGGTGAAACCGCGGGGCACAGCTATATAACATAAATCAGCAGTCAATATTCTGCTCACTGACTCAACTGGTGTACCATTATTACCTCCGCATGGATCGTGTTGGGCCGGTTTTATAAATCTATTATCTTTTCCTTCAGCAAAAATGTACTTCGCCATCCTCCTAATGGCAGTTTTAATGGTCCTTATATCCATTGAGGACGCCGCCACACATGAAACTGAAACAGATGATGTAGCAACCAAAGTGTTATCACGAACAAAGAGGTTCTTGATATTTCCTGATGGGAGTTCATTTCAATTGGGTGAGAAATTGTTTCTTTAACTTACCTTTTAAAAAAATATGAATTATAACGCCTAGTTTATACCTAGGGTCTTATTATAATGTTTATTATTATTTTCTGCAGACACGATAGCGTTCATGGCTTTTTATTTTTCTAATTAATTTAAAGCTTTTTCTTGATTCTTGATGATTTACAGCTGGTATGATGATAATGTTTGTATTTTAGAAATATTTGTGTATATTTATCAGTTGCCTGGTTGCCATGGTACATGCTGTGCCTATTTGCCTGTCACAAGATATTATTTATTTGTTAAAGGCGTCATCCTACTAATATTATAAACTCGAAAGTTTGTGAGTATGGATGGATGTTTATTACTCTTTCACGTCAAAACTACTGAATGGATTTTAATGAAACTTTACAATAATATAGCTTATACATCAGAATAACACATAGGCTACAATTTATAAAGATATTGTGTGAATTGTCGAAAATATGACGATAAGTGTCAAGTAAGTAGGAAAATATCTACCATTTGCGAGCTATTCCGGCTTGCACTGCCAAAACCGCTAGAGGTACGCATTGTACTAATATTATAAATACGAAAGTTTGTGAGTATGCCTGTACGCCAAAACTTCTTAAACGCGGGTGAAACCGAGGGGCGCAGCTTGTTTGTTTATAAATTTGTTGTGGTGACGACTCTTCGATACGAGCTAGATTTTGATTGACTGCTTCGTTGGTCTAGCGGTAGCGTGTTCAACCGCAGATAACGAGGCCCTGGGTTCAAATCCTGGGTCGGGCCGAAAGTGATTTTGGGATTTTTCTGTGAAACGAAATAATCCTAATATCAGCCCGAAGTCTGGGAGTTGGCGGTATTATACCCCCGTGCCTCGGACAGCACGTAAAGCCGTCGGTCCTGTACCTGACCTCTTTCCGGTCGTGTCGCTAGTCGTCCCATCGGATCATGAGGGTGATGGAATAGAAAGTACTCCTGTGTTTGCGCACACACTTGAGCACTATAATATGTCCCGCGCAGATGGCTAGTCTCCTTTAAGACTGGCCGCCGTGGCCGGATCTCGGCTAGGAGGACATTATTATTATTACGAGCTAGATTGCGCGCAGATTTGTATCCACCCAAGGCCTGTTATCGATGGGTCGCCTTACTGGATGGTCTCAATAATACTCGTTGCATATTATACAGTTCAACATATTTCTGATACCGTTTTTCAGTATTTTGTACCCAAAACCATGGGTACCTTCAAATCGGTGACATCGTTTGGTTCGGAAACACTGCGGCTTTGGCCTGGGAGCTGCCAACAGATCCAACGCTATTTAAAATGTTTAAAGAAAATTCTAAGGATTTCCAAGATCTTGCAAGCAGGAGACATGACGTTATTTATTATCTCGATGAAGATGGGAAAGTGGTTGACAGCAAGCCGTATAAAAGGTAACGATTTTTTTTATATCAGAGGGCGACAAACGAGCAAGTGGGTTATCTGATGGTAAGTGATCACCGCCGCCCATGGAGACTCGCAACATCAAAGGAGTCGCGGGTGCACGTGCGTTGTTGGCCTTTAACTGGTAGCAAGTGTTGCTGACCCTTCCCCCACCCCGATGAGCTCTGGCGACCTTACTGACACGCAGGAACACAACATTAAAATTATTAATGTTATTATTAAGGAATGTCTTCTGTAAGGTGGAGGTACTTCGCCAGAAAGGCTGTTCTTTGAGCGAAACGCGGTGCCCTCTCTTAAAACGTAATTTTTAGATACTTTAATTGCAGTAAATCTTAAAAAAATTACTCTAATTGTACTAATGTGTGGTCAAACAATTGTATGATAACAAGATTTTTACCCGCGACTTTATCCGTCATGACGAGTCGTAGGAATTCGAAAATTCATTTCTCCTCAGATGCCCAAGATGAAATGATGAAATTGTCTTCTGCTTGATGGTAAGCAAAAGCTTGCAATTGCATCCGACCCGCCGCATGAACAAGTTGATACTATTTTGACTATATATATAAAATCCTTTGAGGGGAAAATATATCAGTAGAAACGTCATTAGAAATAATTTCACACAACCTTAACTTTAAATACAACAATTATATTTTATTATATAAAATAACAACAATTATATAATATATAATTGTTGTTCGTGGCGATCACGAACCGAAAGACGCAGCGTGGGCAGGCCCCCTACAAGATGGACCGATGATCTTGTGCGGGTCGCTGGAAATCGCTGGATGCGGATAGCGCAAGACCGGCAATTGTGGAGATCTTTGGGGGAGGCCTTTGTCCAGCAGTGGACGTCTTTCGGCTGATAGGATGATGATGATGATGATATTTATTTATGAGATGAGATATGATGAGATATGATTATTTATTTGTTGACTTCAGGAAGCCAATTATTAATCCAGCATTTGCAAAGCGGAGTATAGAGGATGGCGCCGAGAATAGAACAATCGTGTCAAAATGTTCTATAAAAGAGATGCACCAGGGACATTCAAGTAAAATACTTTTAAAGGATTTGGACACTACCAGGATACAGTTCCATAGAGAAGGAAGGAAAAATCTCTATGTTAAATTAGAAAGTTTGTTTCGAGCGTAAGTATTTGAAGAGTTGTCTTGGCTATAAGTATTAAATCGTTTTCCTAACCTCCTCAATTTTGAGGTCAAAATAGTTAACAATATATACATTAGCATATAACACGATATAAGAAAATGTTATAATAGTTCAAGTCACATACATGTTCAGCTTTGTATACTTGGCGGGCAAAATTACATTAATTATTTATTTTTTTATTACAATAATTACAGTTTCATAAAAAAAATTAAACATAATTTAAAAGCAACATCTTTTAACCGCTGTTCCAGTATTTTGCCTTTAACTATTTAATAAATACACATCCTGGGACATTATCCACACACAGCCATCTGATCTCAAACTAAGTAGTGGGAAGTCCCGGTGTGAAAGGCAAGCATTTGCCAATCACGCCAATCAGCTCGTATAGTAACATTTCTAGATGCCTGAGTAGCTTGTTATGAATGCACATACTCACAGATAAGCAGTTTTTATTGTATTGAGCGGGTCTACGTAATACATTTAGTACAAGTCTGTTGGAATCTAATCCATTTAGAAATTAAATTAATGATTCTAATAGAGTCGCTATTGTTATATATATTTCTAAAAACATGGAGCCAATTTATTACAAATTATTTTCAAACTTCTACTCTCCTCTAAGTGGATTTTAAGCAGCGTATGTTATTAATTTATAACCAGTGTTTCTCACTAATGATCGGTCGTAGGTAAAACATATTGGTCACTTGTAAAATCCAATTTATTGTCTGATAAAAAGTTAGCCAGGTTTTTGTTCTTAAGTAGTGGAAACTTTGGTGCTTTCTAAAACCTGTCTGCACAGTCTACAAGAAATACTAACCTTAAAAGTTTTTTTAGGTTAGACCATATTAACAATTACTTTACAGTCCACCGCAATACAGATGGGGTAAAACATGATGGGGCTTGCCGAAATAGATACATAAGCATTTGATTTATTTTCTACAAGTGGTGTATAACGAAGATTTTTAAGTTGTTAATTTTTAGACATAACTATATAATTTCTTCTAAAACGTACAGAGGAAAGTGGTATATTAACGTGAATTGTGATTTTTCGTGTTGATTCCAAAACTCTGTAGAAGCCTCTAAGTAAAGTATCCACTACTTATTGGGGTAAGACTTGACTGGACTTTACTGAACTTTACTTGACTTTGACTAAATGACAACAACGCTGCAGAATGTCGAATTGATATGCAAATAATTTGATTTCTCGAATTACTTGAATCTGATAGAAATGCCGGCCAAGTGCAAGTCGGACTCGCCACTGAAGGGTTCCGTAGCAGCAAGTATTTCAGTTGATTAAATTAAAGCACATTGCGGTTTACGATTTATGACGTATTAAAAAAAACTACTAGCTAGATCTCGTTCAAACCAATTTTCTTTGTTACTTTGCGTGGTAATGTACATCATATATATTTTTTTAGTTTTATCATGCTCTTATTTTAGAAGTTACAAGGCGGGGGGGGGGGGGGGGGTACTCATTTTACCACTTTGGAAGTGTCTCTTGCGTAAACTATTCTGTTTAGAAAAAAAAACATATTAAAAATCTCAATGTCATTTTTAAAGACCTATCCATAGACACCCCACATGAATGTGTACGATGAAAAAAAAAATTTTGAGTTTCAGTTCTATGTATGGGGACCCCCAAAATTATTGTTCTGTTTCTATTTTTGTGTGAAAAATTTAATGTGGTTCATCCAATACATCTACTTACCAACAAACTTTCAACAGTACAGCTCTTATAGTTTCGGAAAAAAGTGGCTGTGACACACGGACGGAAAGACAGACAGACAGACATGACGAATCTATAAGGGTTCCGTAATTTGCCATTTGGCTACGGAACCCTAAAAATACACTAATCGAGAGAGTCCATATAAAAAAAGATATAAAATTATATCTGTTTCTTCCTGTGGTCGAATCTAAATTTATTTATTACTTTAATAACATAATTAAAATATATATTATGTGAACAGGGATGTACTGAAACGCATCTAATTTAAAATTGTATATACATAATATCTTTTTTATAAATAGTTTTGATAATACAAATAACATTTTTCCTATTAATAAGCGTTAGCACTAGCACAGTTTTACATCCGTCGTTTAAAACAGAGGTTATGCTTTTAAACCAAGTCTTGTTTATAATGTAATTGTGAATTCTGATTGGTTCCATTTTTGATCTCCCTAATGACGCACCCTTCAAACAAAACGCTCTTGGGATAATATTCTGAGAAGCAACAAGGGTCAAGTTTATGTAAAATTATTATAAGTCTCCTCTACAGTTAAATTAATTCAATGCTGTTACTTTATAATTTTCAGAAAACCTGAACGTAAATAATATTAACGTAATGTACAGACTAATACGCGTCAGTTTATTTTTAAGTGATTATTACCCAATTGCGTTTGTCGCGCAGAACAGTGTTCTATTCCAGTAAATGAAGTTCTAGCTTCATGTGACTGATAAGCTAAAAAAACTTTTAATGAAATTATACTGGCACAAAATGACTTAGTAACAGTACGTTGTCTGGAAGTGAGAGTGTTCATGGGTGGATGTGACCACTTACCATCAAGTGAATTGCTTACTCAATTGCCTTCCTAATCTAGCATTTGCTTCAATAATAATATATTATTATTGAAGAATATAATAATCATTTGCTTGTGGTGTAGGCAGAGACGACGGATTTTCCTTTGTATCTTTGCAAAACTACCACTAAGTATTCCTTCCTTAAACTTTCATTGCGTTTACTTATGACCTACCCTTTTTCGAGAATCTCTCTGAGATTATCGGAAGACTTTTGACACCACCCTTAAAAACTGTTTTTTTTTTCGTTTTTTAAAAAGACAACGCCCTCTGTAGGGAAATCTATTCTTGTATCGCAGGGCTTTCCTGAACATGCCATTAACGAACACATATTATTATCATACCTATTCGGTACCTACATTTTATGTAGCAAACGTCTACTAAACTGTACTATTCACACTTGCTATGTATTTCCCTTTGCCTTACCTTTATTAATCCATCTTGTTCGTATGTTAAATCCACTTGAATATGTATTTCTAATAAGTCATGCCTTTTATAAACAGTAAGTAGCAGACTATTTAATATTATATGAAGTAAACCGGCCAAGTGCGATTCGGGCACAAAGGACGCTGGTTCCAATCCTGGTCTATTCAACAGTTGCCTGGAAGAGATTTCACCTAGCAATAAGGGTGCCATTTGTACAGACGCCAGCACATCCAGCTATCCCAACCTGTCAAATTTATTTTAAAGATTTTCAACTTTATCACAAAAACAGAACGTTTACTTTCAATTTGGGAAATTTGACGGATTGGGGTAGCTTGATATGCTGGCGTCTGTACAATCTTGTTAGACTTGTAAATAATATATTTAATCTTTATAAGCTTGGTGTACCATGAAGAGTTACATAGAGAATTTAAATTGTTTACTTTGTATGGTTCTTGCAGTACAGCTCACTTACAGACCAACAGACGGACGTAAGGACAGTATAGTAGTAGTGACTGCCTCGTTGGTCTAGCGGCAGCGTGTTCACCCGCAGTTAGTGAGGTCCTGGGTTCAAATCCTGGGTCGGGCCAAAAGTGATTCCGAAATCACTTTTTTACAGAAAAGTCCCGAGATTTTTCTGTAAAAAGAAAAATTTCTCAGCATCAGCCCGAAATCTGGGAGTTGGCGGTATTATACCCCCGTGCCTCGGAGAGCACCTCCTGTGCCTGATCTCTTTCCGGTCGTGTCGCTAAGGCGTCCCATCGGATCATGAGAGTGATGGAATGTGTTTGCGCACACACTTGAGCACTATATTATGTCCCGCGCAGATGGCCAATCTCTGTTGAGACTGGCCGCCGTGGCCGAATTCGGCCAGGAGGACATTAGGAATAGTATTCCGTTGGCACCTATCGTTCACAACCTAAATAACTTTCATTTATAGTCTACGTGGAACCAAAAACATTTATTGTAGTCTACTGAGGAACTTCTGATTTTTTTAAATAATGATATTTTGTTTTATCAGGCTTGGATTTCACGGAAAAGAGTGTCTTCACAAATTGCTGTGTGAAACAGGGCAGAATAAAGATGAAATACAAGGTTCATTTTTAGGAGAAATTGCTAAAGCCGTATTCACGTAAGTATACTGGGTTGAATTAAATCAGGAATTATGTGTATAAACACCAAATTACAAACGAAATAAATCTAATATTTACTCACCCACTCATTGACCTCACAAGAAGGAGGTTATCAAGTCGACTGAAAGTTATTTTTGAAGTTATACTTCTTTTGACGCGATGGAGAAAAATGATGAGAGTGAATTTTTACGATGCGCGCGCACACCGACACCAAAAAATTTAACAGCATGAAGTTAGTTCTAGGTGGTATGAGAGTGAATTTTTACGATGCGCGCGCATCGTGCGCGCGCATCGTAAAAATAACAGCATGACGTTAGTGGTATGAAAATTGATAACTATGTTCAAGTTGTATATTTTTTTTTTTGATGTTACGTGTTGTCTATGAAGCGATTTCGATATTATTTTTAAATCAATAAGGAATGCTTTTGGATATTTCATGTTCCCATCAGTTGTATGAAAAACAAGTTGAAGGCTGTTTTATGTTTTATTTTTAAAAAGATACAGTTTGTGTATTTTTGTAAAATATCGTGAAAAGACACCATAGCGAATAGCGGTAGGGACAGTATTCATAAAAATGTAAAATAATTAGGTTTCTAATCACCCCGTTTTAAGGTACCTACTGAAAATGTTGCTAAGATTTGTTTATTCACTCATCAATTAGTACTTTTGTTTCTTAAGTTGCTTCATTACCTCGGCTTTAAAAACATACTCCAAACGTGTGGCCAAATGTGCTGGCGTCTGTACTTCAAATTTTCTTTCATGCGGTTTGAGTATTAAAGCAACAAGAAACCGCAACTTTATCGCTAACATGTCAAGTGGTTGCTAGGAGGTAATTACCCTATAATTTTTAACTGATTTTGTATTTATTTTAAAATACAAGATCAGGTAGAAAGATTATTTACCTATGACATGCAATTATAATTTTATCAACAACTGTCAATCTAATCGATGCCTCGACATTTTAGAAAGTGTAGGAACTACTGTTTATTATTTGTATTAAGTTCTGAACATAATTTTAATTTGTAATCTAACTGTTTATGATGATTTAATTCTGACAAAAATAATATTCTGAACAGTCAACATAATATTATATATTTTAACACCTATGTTCTACGACAAAAAATTGCACACCTTGTGGTAGAACACAGTGCACATGTATTACAATGTTACCCCCACTTATAACCTGTGCTATGCAAATAAAGAATTAGATTAGATTTTTTTTATTTATATTTGGGTATTTTATATTAGAATACATATACATACAGGATTAGTACTTTGTTGTCTTGGATTTGACATAATGGGTATATTTTGTTCAATTTCGCCCTGTTTTTTTAAGCTGTGCTTAATATGTTTTAGTGTTAGTTTATCTTTATCCCGTACTTGTTAAGTTATAAAATGGCGTGATTAAAATGCCCCATTTAATTTTGCATCATAATCTTACGTAAAAGAGTAAACTCCTTTATTTAATAATTCAGTTAAAAGCCATTGAACGAGTATAACTTTTCCTTAGCACCATCTGAAACTTGGAACATAATTTCAGATTACCGAAAGTCCTCGACTCGGAGCCCGATGTTCAGCATTACGACGATGCCCATGGGGCTAATGGGGACTGCGCAGAATTGTACCATGAATGTGGAGACATTAACGTACTGTGATAAGATATAAAACACTTCGTTGTTCATTGTGATTGTATTGAGTCAGCAATAAAATGTATTGGAGATGTCGCTTTTCTTATTTTCAATATCCTTCAAGCAATCTTGTTTTCAACTACGGAATCTAGACAATAAAGGAGCTTAGTTTCAGCTTCTTAATCTTTGGACTCCATAAAGTTTAAATATATGGAGATATCATGCTTTAAAATGTTATTATTTGCTCTAACCATACTTTGCGTTTATTCTAGTCACAACCACTACGTGCGGTAGGGTAAATAAAATGACGATTCCACATAAATGTTAAATTTTCACGGACTAATTGAATTTTGAATTTGAACTGTGCCATCAAAATTAACCCTATTTGACAACACCATGTGCGTTGCATTTATTCTTATAAACAGCAATGAAACGAATACTGACGACTATTTTTATAACTTGACGTTTTTAGGGGGATCGAACATTACAGCGAAGAATATTGCTAGATTGCTTGAGCCTCAAGGAATCTGGGTGACAAAGAGTGTGCTCAATATAAGGATAGATAATCAATATAATAATATATCTTAGCTTAACCTGCTTGATACTATAATAGGTTGTAAGGGACAGCATACTAACTAAGACTAGACTAACACTAACTATGCACGTACTGTCCGCAATATATTGAGTATGCAATTAAGAATGAGTTTAATATGAGGATATCGCTTCCATAGATACTCAGATTAATCAGCTTGAAACTAAAAAAACTTAGTTAGACAGCAGAATAATCTATACAAATAAATAAAATTGGAGTGTATGTTTGTAATATTGAAATAGCCGGTTTTTACTACATAAATATGAATATATATACGGTACATACACCAAAATAACATTTTTTTAAATTTTTGTCTGTATGTCTGTGTTTGTTCCGGCTAATCTCTGTAATGGCTGGACCGATTTTGACGGGACTTTTATTGGCAGGTAGCTGATGTAATAAGGCGTAACTTAGGCTACTTTTATTTTAGAAAAAGTATTTTATTTTCCTAAAAATTAAATAAACTAATTAACACGCGGACGAAGTCGTGGGCACAGCTAGTTATACAATATAAAGTGTGCTCAATGTAAAGCATAGGCTGTCAATCTATGTGGAAACTTAATTTTAACTGAATGATAATAAAACGGTTTTTAAGGGACCATAAACTTTTTTTCTTTAGTTGAACTAGTCCAATTCTCTCTTACCACAACTTCCGTAAGCTAGGATCAACAGTGGTACAGAGAGCTCATGCTGTCGCCTGTAATATCTTTGTTAAATGCAAATAAATGCTTCAAATATATCATTTTCATTACATTCAAAGAAGATCATCCATTTAAAATTTACTAAACATGACAATACCATCTACGTTGCACTTCTTCTTACACTTTAGTATAGGATCATCTCATCACAATAAATTAAGGTTATCGACGTAGTTTAGTTAAACTACAGTGACGGTGTAGATTGTAGAATCCTTGGAAGAAAGTAGTTAGTTTAATGTTAGTCATAAGTCGTAGATATATTGTACATACATATTTTTTCTTTTAGTCTTCACATTTTTTACCTACCTACCGTGCAGTGCTTCACGTCGTAGCTACTCAGAAACACTGCCAAAAATTCTGTACGAATCTTATTACAATTCTAAATGCTATGAATTAAATATATTTATTCCAAAGCAGTTTTATCATCAACATAGTATGAAACTTCGTAATATGCCATGCTACACTATCTGAATTTTTTTTGGTCGCAACCACCTTGTTGTCTAATTACTACAAATAGGATTGACGTCTCAAAAAAAATGAAACTCGCATTGTAATTTCATTGACGTCTCAAAAAAAATGAAACTCGCATTGTAATTTCCATTTGATTATAGTTCGTTCATCTTTTTGATTTCATTAGACGAATGTAGTAGAGAGGCGTCAGGTTGCTTCCATGCTTCCATAAAGTATTAGTTTATTTTATTTTATTGGGACATTAAACAGTTACACATTACAGTATAATATAATAAGTGTAAACAAGTAACGTAGTAAACGTGTAACCCACACCAATGTCCGCAAAATAATAGTTAAAAAGAAAGGTAATCTTAATTTAAACTCGCGCGAGTTTACTAAGGCGTTAAAAGGTAATCTCGATTGTTATTTTAGATGATCAATGGCAAGTTTTTTGAATTTTGAAATAGAAAGTGCAAAAATGTCTAAATGTACAAGGTGTGTGTTATATGTCTGTACGAGGCGACGTAGAGGCGCCCGCACTCCGGCGTTAGTTCGGCACCTTGTAGTGTAGAACAACCGAGGAACACGCGCCTCTCGCCGCATCACAGATCTAGGTACAATGTAACACAATTGATTTGTGATGTTAGAACAGTCAATTTTATTAATGCATAAACCATACAGCATCAAATAATTAAATTTTTAGTTTCTTTACTTTCTCCATTTTTTTCATCCATCGGCTTTGTTTTCTAGAATAGCCTTCCGATAGATAACATCCTCCGGATTTGATCTGCCAGTGTGTATAGTTCTTTTTTATTATATCAGAGGGCGACAAACGAGCAAGTGGGTCACCTGATGGTAAGTGATCACCGCCGCCCATGGACACTCGCGACACCAGAAGAGTCGCGAGTGCGTTGCCGGCCTTTGAGAGTCAGCAAACAAGTGTTGCTGACCCTTCCCCCCACCCCAATGAGCTCTGGCGACCTTACTCACACTCGGAAACACAACATTAAAATTATTAATGTTATTATTAAGGAGTGTCTTCTGTAAGGCTACCAGTGGTAGCATAGGGTACTGGTTCGACCAGTCACCGCATGCAGCAACCATTCACAAGTATGACAAGGCAAGGATGTAAGATAATATCTATGTACCCAACAGCTATTATCTTCCGCCTCGTCTTATTAGAGAGAAGGACTCGAGGGATCCGCCCCACACCGCCACCGCAAGCATTGCCACACAATGGGAGCATGACGAGCTTACAATGAAGAATATTAAATTATGCATATTTAATTATTCATTGTACTAGAAATTTACAATTTGCAGACAGTGATACAAATATACAGCAGTGACATTATTAGATATCCGCTTTTATAGTATCATATTATTAATATAGCATATGACATGTTAGACTCCCTTGTCGGGCCAAAACGTATTATTAGATTATTCTGGAAAAAATCTAGAAACGGAGTTTAGAGTTGTGAAGTTGATGGTTTTTATTCTTGTAATGAGACCTCTTCTATAAAATAAAACCTCTTTTGAGAGTAGAAGCTAGAAAACTCTATTTATTCGTTTAAAATAACTGGCCATATGTTTTAAAGTTAGAATAGAATTTGAATTAATAAAAAAGTATAGGTAATTTTTTATGTTCAATGGATGATTGTCAACAGTTACAAAAGTGTTAAGCTAAGAATAGTAATATATTGTGAAAATAATTTATTATTACTTATATAGTAAAAAAAAACGTGATTGGTGTTTTCCCCGTGTTGTTGTTGTTTTGAAGACCTCCCCCTAGATCCCCGATAGGAAATCCTCGCTCGCCAAGAGATGCCCATGGCAGGTTAGGTTTAGTCAGTGCGAGTCCGACATATCCACCCGCAGACACTTTTGCGGGTGACATGCGTAGGCATTACACCTGCGTCATCAAAAACAAATCCTCGCTGCTGCGAGTCTTACATTCACCAGCCTCGAAGAGCCAGTAAAGTTGTCAGTCCTACGCAGACCTTTTTTCCATTGTATCAGTTTATATTATAGTGAAAGAATAGAGAGTAGAGTTCTACTTACAATACCTTCTGAGTTGCTGCTTTCGGTCGGGAATAAAATTAATGTAGGTATATCATCATTACAGCTGGACAAGCCGCCCCCAAGATGCAAGCTGCAAGATGATTCTTGGCGGAGACTTGTTCAGCAGTGTACCTACTTCTATATATGCCAAAATTGCCACCCTTGGCAGACCGGTTGGAGATCACAGTAAGATTGTCATAGTACTCAAGAAAAAGCTTCTGCCCGTCCTCTGGTTGATATTCCCTTGGATCGAATACTACGCCCCCAACAGGATGAGATGGGGTGGCGATACCGTCACCAGACAGAAAGCAAACTAATGTATATAAAATTTTAAAATTCTGTAATGGTTATTTTGTGTAACAAAATTACCCACTGTAACGCAAAAATGAATAATACTGTTATTATTGCTAACTACGCACCTACTACATTAATTATAATAGCCTGGAACTATTTACAACATAAAATTGTGCTGAAAATGGTAACTTAGTACATTTTGTTCATGGATTATAAATTAGTAAACTGTTTCTTGTTGTTAGCAATATGTCAATCTATTTGTGGACTTATTATTTATTTATTTATTTTTATAGTAGGACGTATGTTTATTTATTTACAAACTCATAACTAATATGACATTGAAACATGTAACTGTTTCTTTGGTCTAGCGGTAGCTGATATTGCTGTAGAAACAGTACAGCTGTTAACTCCGGGTTGGAAGGCCCCTATAGTGTTATTGTCATTTTTTGTAGAAAGTAGTAAGCATTTCTATACCCGCCCTTTGGAGACTACAAGGATCTACCCCTAAGAATCGTACTGGATTATGTACAAACTTCATTCGGGCTCTAGGGATAGAATAAAAACCAGTGGGGGTTAGTACAAACGATCCTGAAGGGTCGACAAAATATATTTATTTTTATAATTTAATAAAACACAAAGAATACTTTATTAGTATTACAGCCTAGCCTCGAGACTTATAAATAATTTTATAATAACCTTCTAAATAAGCATTATAAATTCTAAGAATCAATCCACCGACTTTTCTTAGTCATATTTGTTAAGGGGCCTTTTACAGTCCACTAGCGCCGCCAATCGAAAAAATGTCATAACTCGTAAATAGAATCAAAAATACAAAATGTGGTATATTATTACTGTAGAAAAGGCAATAACGTAATTTTATAACACAATGTCAACACTTGAAATATAGCTGTTTAGCTAAATCGTGCATTTGTAACAAAAACGGCCGTTTATGTTTTGAATGCACGATTTAGCTAAACAGCTATATTTCAACTCTCACAAGCTCATCTCACAAGCTATGATAATAGGGAAGCTGGTGGCATCGAAGTTTATATGGTGGTGAAGCCTATGTACAGACGCCAGCAAGCTACCCCAATCTATCAAATTTACCCAATTGAAAGTGAACCTTATGCTTTTGTGATAAAGTTAAAAATCTATCAAAGACATTAGAGAGATTGGGGTAGATGGATGTGCTGGCGTCTGTACATATATGTTCGGATGATCTGAGCAACGGAAACCATCTTTATATCCCGGTGTAGATCGTCATTTCTTCGCGGTGTGTTTATGATATCTAGGGACAATGTCACACAGATCATTCTAGCCCCAAACACTTTATTCTAGAATCATTGGACGGAATTAATGTTGTTTTTATGATACAACCCCACAGTTGTACCTATAACAAAACATATAATTGACGGACACAACCAGACTCAGAACAACTACTTATGGAGCTCAGAAATAGTTGGCCTGTGCGGGAATCGAACCCGAAACACGAAGTGGATGGTGAAAACCGGACTACAAGTTTGGTGCAGCAGTTAAAACACGGCTGCGCCGCACGGTGACACTTGTTTTGGTTTACTAGTTGTTTAAAAGTACGAGAAATTGAAGTGAGAGTGCCCTTAAATTACGGCGTCTGTTTTCGTATTTCATTTCAAAACCCTAAAAAGACATGGCCAGATCCTGACCTAAAATATACAACATTTAAATAAAAAAAAAAAATATTCATGTCTCAGTGGAGACGTTATGAAAAGTATTATATTCAAAGATTTACGTTTGATTTTACTGCATAAAATATTTGCTCTGGTGTTGTCATTATATTATATTAAAAAGTGACACAAAATAATTAAGCCAACAGCGAGCTTAATAGTCCAAAATATTCCGTAAATTTCTAAACCTGGTCCTGGGTTAAAAAACTGGGTTGGACCTAAATTAATTTTGAGATTTCTCTTAGAAAAACATCTCAGTATCAGCCCTAAGTCTGGAAGTTGGCTGTATTACATAACATAGCACATAAAGCTGTCGAACCTGTACCTGACCCCTTTCCGGTCCTGTCGCTAGTCATCTCATCAGATCATTACAGTGATGGAAAAGAAAGTGCCCCTGTGTTTGCGCATACACTATAGTATATCTCGCACAGATGGCAAATCTCCAATGAGACTAGACGCTACGGTTGCAATACGACCAGAAACACATGTCATTATTATTATTCACAATAAAATCTTTGAGCGTTAACTCTTAAATGTAATTCTTTCTCTAAAGTCCTATATTAACTCCAATAGAAGCACTCATAACTAGGTAACTAATATTTTTTCTGAAATAATCCCATTCATACTTTTAATGTTGGAAGGAAACTGCAGAGCTTTTCGAAGCTACAGTAAAGCTAATATTAACCATTTAAATGCAGGCATCGATGGTACTAATTACATTGTAGCTGTGAATTCCGAGACCCGAGACTTTCAAAAGTGCAGACGGCAGTCGCAGTTTGGTAATTACTAGATCAAATAGACCATGTCGATGTCGAACGTTGCACGACGCTAGCTTAATATGGAAGCAGTTTTATTTTACGAGATCCAATATCCAGAAAACTTTTAGATTAAATTGAGAATTTCCATTGGAAATGAAATTAACAAATAGTATATTAAAATATGTATGTAATTATCAAAATACAAAATCAATATGTAGTGTTAATTCCGCTAATTGTCAGTTTAATCATGCCGTGATGCAATTCGCACCGGCCGGGCGACCTCCCGCCCCCAAAAATGTGCACATGCAAGAAGGACAATATAAAAAAGCAAATTACATGCGCCAGTACGATACCCAACACGTGTTTCAGTCCTTCACGGACCATTCTCAAGGGCTGCTAATCGTTGAGTGCTCGAATTAGCAATGGGGTGCAGTAACACTACATATTGATTTTGTATTTTGATTGTTATGGATTTCCGCAAAGTAACGTCCGAATCCATTACTTATGTATGTAACTGATTTTATTTCAATAATAACATATTTCATTCTGACCAAAATCCCAGTTTTTGTTCGAAACAATTCCCTTACAATATGTAAATAAAATCACACTAAAATGAAACATGGAGCTGCATCATGCGCTCATAACTAGATGCTCTCACTGATCCATAAGTGATCGGCGAGGTTAAGTAACGGTCCATAGATAGGTGACCGCCAAATTGGTTTCATTTCTAAGCGTCTCCGTGCTTCGGACGGCACGTTAAGATGTCGGTCCCAGTTGTAGCCATTAGGCAACAGTCGTTAAGGCATAAAGGAGACGTAATGGGTGGCTTGAACAACTCTGACACTAGGGTACCCATCTCCGCCTCATAGGGGACCTCCACAAATCTACGGATATGTACGTGCCATCAAGGAGGAGTACCTTTTTCGCATGATGGCTTCTGATAATCTATCCATTACAGGCGATTGACATAAAGTTGATGATATTTTTTTATAATACCAAGTCAGCAAATAAGCGTATAGTCTTCTTAATGGTAGGCAACTAATGAATAGCCGCATGCAGTCACCCACACGTTGTTGGCCAATGAGCTCTAACAAGCTCCTCATTACAGCTGATATAAGTCTACTGCTGGACAAGCCTCCCTTAAGAATAATTTTGGGGGATATGCCATAATCGCCACGCTTGGAAGGCGGGTTGGCGATTGCAGTAAGGTGGTCATAGTACTCTGTCAGCTCCTGCCCGTTCTCTGGGAGATATTGCCTCGGGACGACTTCTACGCCCCCACGGGGTGAGATGGATATTCTAAAGCTCACTTACCCATAAAAACACAAAATTAAATTGTATGAATTGCATTTATTCCTCAACGATAGACTGTTCATCGAATTAATAGTTGAGTCTTTGCCTAGGATGTTTTTTTAATAAAACGAATTGAGCTCCTGCTTAGTACGTTTATCAGTTAAAACTACAGACATCAACTGGATGAAATATAGATAGATGGAATAGACTAAGTACCCAAGTTGATCGCTGTAGTCAAAATCTCTATAATAGAGCGTGATTGTTAGCAATGGGATGCAGTAGCACTTTGGCACTTCGCCACAGTCAATGTTACACTTAAGACATAGAGAAGTAGCGTATATTTATTGCTCACGAAAGGGTGGGTGGCAGACTAGTTTTTGTGTTGTTTCAAGTAGGAAAGTTAAAACTCTGTTGTTACTAGAAAACTTAATTTAAAAATTTTATTTAGAACTAATTTGAATAAAACGACGACAAATCAAGTACTCGACTAACTACTGCGCTAGTCCATCATGGATTGACATCTGTGTTATGGAGAAGCTGAAGGAAACTTCTATAAAGGCAATACAATTGTAAAGTACTTGTCGATACAGAACTAATGTAAATGGTATATTAAAATTAATTCAGAGAAATTCATCATTATACCACGATCGATGCAATTTGGTCGAAACGTCGAGAAAATAACAATAAATATAGGTACAACAACAATAAAATTAATAGCTGTTAACAATGAAAAATCATGACCTATGTAATAACTCAACAAAACCATTAAACTATTAAAAAACAAGTTGTATATAACCTGTATTAGGAGACACTAACCATTTACGCGGTAGTTATATATAATGGTGCTCAAAAATGTTGGAAAACATTGGTACCCTCTTTCTCGACTCGATAGAATGGAGATCCAACAAGATCAATGTACCTAGCATAATGACGAAGACTCCTGTCTCTCTACAGCGATTGACCTATTCCCATGCTGCCAGTAAGTCAGGTGCAGGACCAACATATTTCCGTGCTCTGTAAGGCACGGATATTTAATCCAGAATCATCATGGATGAATGGTCTTCCACCACTGTGCGTTTCACAAGAAACTTTTTGCCGCGCACTACCGCTCTGTGGAATCAATTAGCTGCGGAGGCATTTCCGATCCGGTATGACATGGCAACCTTCAAGAAGCGAGCCTATTCTTTTCTTAAAGGCCGGCAACGCACAGCTCCTCAGGTGTTGCGAGTGTCCATGGGCGGCGGTGATCACTTACTATCAGGTGACCGACTTGCTCGTTTGCCATCCTATTATATAAAAAAAAAAATCTTCTGGCAGTGGCGGATTTACAGTCTTGTCCGCTCTAAGCCCCAGTTTATGTGCCGCCCCTTTTTCAGCATCCATCATATAGACTAGGTACATAATGAATTTACTTAATTGCCAACTTTTGTCACTTTTACAATATTTTAATACGTAAAAAAGTTTTATAGGAAGATTAATGCTATACGTTGCGGTGTGGCGCGGACCGCCATAATATGCGCACCCTTCTAAATATTTTGGTACTTTGCATTTGAGTTATTTCTTGTTATCATCTACGATTTTTTTTCTCGATTTGCCGCCCCTAATATCTAGCCGCTCTATGCCCGGGCCTGCTGGGCCTTAGGGCAAATTCGCCACAGTCTCCTGGTACTGCTGGCTGGAGTATCTGCTCAAAAATATCCAATAACAGATTTGCACCTGATTATCTGTTGGTGCAAACGCTTCTGTTTAATAGCCGTATTTAACTGTACAACTCATTCCCTATATTTCTAACATTGAAATATTGAACACTCACGTAGATGGAGTACTAAGTTCAGCTCCATTGTTTTACTCTTTAGTTGGTTCCTTCGTCAATAAGAAATATGAATGTACTATATTTCTTAGTGACTCTGTACGTACTAGATGAGATGGCAGTCAGTTCGCAGAAAATAAAAACTTGTGACAATGTGAAAAACCCTTTGAGTGGTATAAGGAAAAGGAGACATCTAACGTTTCCACCAGGAACTGCAGTTGTAGTAAGTTTTATATCATTATTATTTTGAATACATTTAACTATAACACAATAATATTTTATCATTTTATCGACAAATTATAAAGCGCATGGTTGACTTCTTCTATGGTGAAAAGTTTCAGACTATGTTAAATAGATAATTGCTTGGAAATGAGTAGATTTAATTCAACACATTTAGTTGATTATATTTTATGACGATTATTTATGTTCCTCGTGAGTTTTTTGAAAGTGTTTCTCAGTGGCTGCCATGTCAAGTACTGCACGTCAGGTTAAAAAAATGCACTATATTTATTTTTACTTATAAAATATATATTATAACTATATCTATGGCTATAACCAGAGGCCAGAGGCATGGTGATTTAACGTAGTAATGCAGCCAGTTTTGGTTTAATGTTTTCCAGTTGCCTCAATTTCAAGGAAAATTCGCCTGATGCGGTTTAGCTATTGTTCATCTGTTTATCCGAATTGGTTTTCATTATTCTAATTAATTTGTTATTAGTTGTTGTAATGTATACGTATTGCAATGCATATGTATGTATATGTTTGTGTAAAATACATATTAAAAAATACTATAACATATTTTATAGTATTTTCATATTTAGAAAAAGGTTTCTAAAAATTTATGTATCTTGTAATAAATACAATTGTGTAAAAATAATTAATACAATCAAATATAATCTATGGTCTAAATATCGGGTCCAAATTGGCTCACCTAAAGTTCTTTACCCGAAATTGTTCTTCCTAATGATTTGTAATCCGAATAGTGACTCGTCTGAAATTCATGCTATTTGTATTGCTATCGGCGATGTTCATAACACTCATGTTTCCGAAAATCGTACTTAATATCATTAATGTAAAGATATTTAAACTCCTACTATTTTTTATTCATAACGCTTTTGTCCTTACAGATTATTACCACAATACTCAGAAAGAAACATTTAACGAGTGTAATAAAAATATAATAAATATATGTGATAGAATCTAGCGCTCGGCGGCCGTTGCCGCAGTGCTCGCTCGCTTTCGCGCGCTAAATGGTTGCAGTTCACCCAAATTATTTTAAAAAGTACAAAAAAGATATGACGTTGAATTATAGTGTTGAGAAAATATAGGAAAACAAATAAAAGTATAATAGATGTTTATTGCTACTGACATTATGAAGTTGAATGCTTCGGCATTATGAACATTAGAGACAGAGTAGTTAGGAATTGCGATTGTTAGGATGAAAATGTTAGGAAGAACATTTACAGATTTCCAATTATCAGAGTTGAAAATTTAGGTGAATATTTCTAAATTTCATTCGCAATGTGTTACCGTCGTATTGCAAATGAAATTCAATAATATATTTGGAGGTGAGCTTGGTATTTGTGAGGTTCTTGAATACTATTATTATCATTTTAAAACGCTCTTCAATTAATGTTGGTAAGCACGGCTACATATCAAGCTAAGCATATCCAATATAAGCTGACCTGTCATTGTATGGAAATCCTATACAACGCGAGATAAGCTTATACAGGAAATGTATAGCTTGATGTGTAGCCGAGTGTACCATCTATCAGTATATAATAACAGTTACAAACATTAATATAATATTAACCATAAAATATTTGTGAATATGAGCAGCATTATCAATTTTATGTGAACATCCACACGTAATTTCAATAGAATAGATATTTCAATCGACTAAATGTTAAACGATACCAATAGATGGCGTTAATAATCTCCGTAGGAAATTACTTAATTATAAATATCAACAACCACACAGGATTCGACGTTGCTTAATTGATAAAGTATTGTGTACTTTACCCAATAAAAGCGGGTTCAAACTCTGTTAGTTGTCTAAATTTATAAATCCAAGAATTCAGTTTCGGAATTCAATTTTGCATTAATAAAGTCTAACAATGACTAAACTGTTATTGCCCTCTCTTCATTAGGCTTTTCTTGAAATTAAAGGGCAGTTTCACTGCTTCATCGCAAGCATATAAATCTACAAGCTAGGTTCATACCTGAACTCAGGGCGGTTGTTTACAGGTGTGCAGCTGTTGCATTAATCTTCATGCAGAACACTACATATGGGTCACACAATAATTATATTATCCTGCGCGGGAATCGACGCCAAAGCACGAGGGCTATACCTAACTACTACAAAAACATAACAAAATATAGAAACAAATTAACAATAAATTAAATGATAGGAACCAAATTCTGGTCCTATTTATAGACTTTAAAAAGGCATTTGATACTCTTCAGCATGACCAGCTATTAACAGCCATGGAAGAGTGCGGTATTAGTGGTCCTACAAATAAGTTCTTTAGTAGCTATCTAAAAAATCGGACGCTCTGCACACTTGTCAATGGAACGAGGGGAGCAGATGCGACCGTCACATTGGGCGTGCCTACTGGTTCAGTGTATGGGCCGGTGGGTTACATAATGCACGTAAATAGCATGCCAAATGTAGTCGAGCACTGCGGGGTTTATATGTATGCAGATGATACATGTTTAGTGGTAGCTGGTAAAGACTTAAAGCGAATGGAGGAGCAGATGCAAAGTGATCTAGACAGAATAACAAGATGGGCGCATGATAATAGCATAATACTGAATATAAATAAAACTAAATACATGCACATATACTCACCCCAAAGTGCAAGGCTGAGACGAGAGGACAGTGTCAGGGTTGTGGGACATTCGTACGAATGTTTACACAATAAACAAAGAATATGTTTATGTACTCCCCTGGAATGTGTAAGACAGTACACATACCTAGGATTAGTTATAGACGATAGATTTAACTGGCAGTATCATATAAATAATGTATGCACTAGATTGAGAGCAATACTAACTAAATTATATCTTTTAAAAAGAATAGTAGATAAACGCACCTTACTGATGATTTATTATGCATTACCAGAGTCAATAGTTAGTTATGGATTAAGTTCATATGGATTAACCTTTAAAACATATATTAATGATATTAAAAATATACAAAAAAGATTCTTAAAGATAATAGCTGATAAGAACATAAAAAATAAATGTAAAAATGATTCTGATAAACTGTTTATGGAATGTGAGATAATGCCAGTAGAAACGAAAGTGCAATATTTAATAGCGTTGGAATCGTATTATAAAGATGAATTTAAAACTAAGAAAGTATTTAAGTATAGTGCTAGATTATGTAAAAGGGGAAAACTAGTACAGTCTACAGTTACTAATTATTACGGAGAAAGGACTCGCCAATATATAATTCCTAAGTTGTACAACAAATATAAGATATTAAAAGAAGAAAAGAAAATTAAATGTAAATTAAAATTAAGAAGAATTATTAAAGAAATGTTTGGGTACACTAAAAATAAAACAAAAATTAGTATTTAAGTTACAGAATTGTTATAAAGGTAGCAATGTAAGGTTAAGATGTTTAAGTGTATGAGCGTATCGCCTACAAACTGCATTGCAGTTTGGCGTGTAAAAATAATTGTAAAAATTTATTAAATGCGTGAAATAAATAAATAAAAAAAAAAAAAAAAAAAAAAAAATTCTTCGGTACTATATTTTCCTGCTCCAAAAGGCTTAATAGATCCTTCATAAGATTTATAAAGGGAACAAGAGGTACAAGCAGACAACTGGGTTATACACACATCAGTTTTAGATTTTTCAGATGTCGCATTACTCTTCAATTGCATCGTACCTGGGAGTTTTCTAATTGACCTCAGAAAATTGTCATATAATCACAATTAATAAATAATTCATTTCTTGGGACAACTAACATACTGCCATCTGATACCAAACTAGGTAGAGCCTGTATTATGGCGACCAAACAACTAACTTACTATACTTCTAAATACATACATACTATAAATAAATTGCACACAGATACAGAACAAATACCATTTTTTTTATTTTTTTTTATTTAAATAAATAGTAACTTAGGTCTAATACATTTTTAAACTCGCCAAACTATATTGTTTAACGGCGAGAAGCGCTCTTATTCTACTACTTAAACCTACTTTACTCTATACATTATACTAAATATCAACTAATAAGCTACTTAATCATATTATAACTATCAACAGATATCATATGTACTTAATTACTACAACATTTTTTAACAAGCCAATACTTACCACAGCCAATTGTGCTTACCACTCGAAGATTTGTCCTGGGTGGGGATCGAACCCTCTGCCTTAGCACTCAGGATTATACTAACCCCTAGTCCAACAGACCAAATTTAAATCCATGTATCCATTTGGGAACAGTTATGCCACAAATGGACAAACACGTTGATATACGTTGCGCTAGATGTTTATAGATTTACACTGCACTTTATATGCGGTGCCCCGCGGTTTTACCCGCGTTAAACTATATAAATTATAGCCTAATGTTAATCCAGGGTGTCAGCTAACTTCATACCAAGTTTTATTAAAATCACTCCAGTCGTTTATATGCGCAGAAGTAACAAACATACACAATCACAAACTATTGCCTTTATAAGCCTCATAATTACACTTATAATATTACTAGCTGTGCCCCGCGGCTTTACCCGCGATAAACTTTATAAATAATAGCCTATGTGTTAATACAGGGTGTCAGCTGACTCCATTCTAAATTTTATTAAAATCGCTCCAGCCGTTTCTATGCGAAGAAGTAACAAACATACACAATCACAAACTATTGCCTTTATAAGCCTCATAATTACACTTATAATATTACTAGCTGTGCCCCGCGGCTTTACCCGCGATAAACTTTATAAATCATAGCTTATGTGTTAATACAGGGTGTCAGCTAACTCCATTCTAAATTTTATTAAAATCGCTCTAGAGTTTAGTCGTGAAGAAGTAACAAACATACACACTCAAATCCTCACCTTTATAATATTAAGTGTGATTATGAGGTTTATCTTTAAGCCTCATAATCACAAATTTGTTCGACTAAATATTGTAGTAACAACTGCAAAAGATACTGCGGCTACAGAAGACCAGCTCTAAATGTTTCTCACCGGGAAAGTGTACGTTAATTAAGAACTGTTCAACTAAAAAGTAAACTCTGAATAACTTCGCCATATATACTGTGATGGAAACTTTTGATGAAACTGACTTTCCCAGTCTTCGTTTTAATGTATAATGACCAAGATTTTAAACTTAAATATTTTGGCAGTTTAATAAATGTGTTTAATTTAAGATGTAAATATAAGTAAGTTTCGTAGACAAGTGTTGTAGTATGATTAAATTGTGTGGAAGCTTTAAGTTCATCTACACTTACAAAGTACTTAAACTTTCATTAATGGAATATTATGTATTGATTAGAATTGGATATAACTATAAACTATTTTAAAATAACTAATAACTTTGAACAACTTAACTTCGTAAACAATAATGAAAACTACTTCATATAAATAGATAAAACAAGGAACTTATAATTACTTAATATGATATTTTTTGTAATTTTGTTTGATTATCATTTGAATAATATTTCACCTATAGACAACTACATTATAAGTGCGTAACATGGGCTATACTTCTTTTAGAATTAATAAAAATATTTATTAACAAAATTTTAAACATTTAATAAGCTCTTACATTTATTATGGTGTACCTTTCATTACATACATTTTACAGGGAGTTGTGTTATCCGCCATCTTGTGGCGGCGGCCATCTTGGATCGATTTTTATTAAACATTTAGATATATCTGCCAAAATAATAATAATGAAACCCAAGGTAGGTACCAAAAAATTACTTTAAAACGTATTGATTATACTTAAAGTATCAGTTCCGTTTTTAGCTTAAACAGTAAAGACTCACGTGTTATTCTTGATGAATTAAAAAAAATACATAACAATGGCTAAATACCATAACATACCAAGACATTGATAACCTCTATCTTTTTTAAGTCAGTACCGATAAAAATGTTTGCATCTACTTGTTAATTTCCGCTAAGCCACGCTCGAGTTTCAAAAATATGTTTTTTGTGTATAAATTGCACCTTAATCCACTGCATATTAGGCGGTTGTTCGGTGACGATCAGTATCTGCTCGGTTCACTAACAATCGCTTAGTTCATTTTACCCAGACATACGTGTAGATCGATTATTCGCCACAGAAAACCCGGTTCCGTTATTTTTTTCCCAGCACACTTGGCGAGTAAACTTCTGTATATAATCAAACCATTGGAAGTTGGATAAGAACTGGTTAACATACAGATATACATATACTCACGCCCGCTTTCGAGAGGATTTCTATCTTTATACACCTATTTTGCCTCGTTTACCCACGTTATATTCGTCATACATGCTCGTCGGTTTAGGGTACTTCTAACCTGGTCTTTCTTAAGAACGTCTCGGATTTGATTAGACTATGTTCTACGAGGTCTTCTTCTTCCGCTGGTATCATTCACACAGGCCAGGCATACTTCTAATCACAGTCTTCTTTTATTTATCCTTTCAAAACGCCTAAAGCATCTCAGCATACCTTTTTCAATATTTGTAACTACATCGCCTTTCACACCACATCGCTTTCTTACATCAGTATTTCGTATTATGTCTCTCAAAATCACACCGAACATACTTCTCAGAGCTACTATTAGTGCAAATAGTGGCTCATTTATTAATTTCAAATGGTTTAGTATACATAAAATAATAAACATTTAGAAAACATAAAACTGTAACTCTAACTAATTTGTACAATTCCGAAAGCATTTCCTGCCGATTAAATAAAGTTTGCAAACAGCGGAGAACACATACAAACACACATAAAAATACAGTCGACTTCATACAAGTAATTTATCTTAATCATTTTGAAGTCGGCACAACAAATTATTGTTGTTAATAATTGAAAACTACCAATATTTAAAAAATATATTTTTGTTTTCGTATAGCTCACAATGTCTTTGGTGAAAGCGATCATGACCCATGCACCAATGGGTTGGAATATCGCAATTGAGATAGATGTGGTGTGCCCAATGCTGAGTCCAGAGATGTTGAACGCGTTGTACAGGAAGAAGATACATCATCGGCAGAAAAGAGAATTCTGGCAGAAGATACAAGACGCTTTAGATGGGTAAACAATTAATCAATTTAAATTATTTATATATTTATAGTGAAACTAGCTGTGCCCCGCGGTTTCACCCGCGTTAAACTTTATAAATTATAGCTTATGTGTTAATCCAGGGTGTCAGCTAACTCCATACCAAATTTTATTAAAATCGCTCCAGCCGTTTAGACGTGAAGAAGTAAAAACTTTCGCCTTTATAATAATAGTGTGATAATTAATTATTGTAATATCGCTGTTAATCGTTTTTCCGGTTGACACTAAACCTCAACTACTGGTCCTTATTTCTTTTTTAACATTTAACATGGCATAATACTAAAACAATTCTGGTGTCTGTTATATATTGTGACTGTGCCAGTAAAAGAAATAATGTATGACAGTTATAATGTAACAATTGAACAAATTTGCATTCAACAAACTTGTAAACCAACTTAGCAAGCGTCGTTGCTATGGTCATAGAAAATTTATTTAATTAAGTTAAACGCCATGTAAGATTTTTTACGTAATTTTAAAATAAGTTGGCCTTTACTGGTTAACTTATAAAAGCTCGATTGCATAATTTTCAACGTAAAATGCATGAAATTGAATATTCAGGCTTCTAATTATAAAATATTATTTCGGTTTTATTTGGATATTCGACCCTACTAGGATTAAATAGGGGTCGAAAGTTTATACTTCAACTCAACTTTTGCATAAAATTAAATATACACCTACTCGTCGTGTTAATTATACTACTCTTAAGTATGTTAAATAGGGGATGAAAGTTAAAATAAAAAGTTCGTCGTTCCACTGATATAACATACACATACGAAAACTTAAGTTAATGGATGTTAAGGACGTAAATGCATTCAAACTTTTAAACAGCCGGAACTGAAAATTGCGTGGAAGTTAGAAAAATTTTATAACAAAAATTTAAAAAGTCCTAATTAATGCTGCCAGAGAAGTATCTTGGGACAACTAATAAACTGCCATCGGACCCAAACTGGGTAGAGCCTATACTATGGCAGCCAGAAAACTGATAAACATATATCCAAATACATACATGATATTACAGATAATTTACACCCAAGCATAGAACAAATCTGATCCCAAACTAAGCAGAGCTTGTACTATGGAAACCAGATAACTGATATACTACATAATATGCTACTTTTCTTTTGTAAATACATACTTATATAGATAATTACACCCAGACTCAGGACAAACAGACTTGTTCATGCACACAAATATCTGTCCTGGGTGGGAATCGAACACCTCCTGCGTGAAATGCAAGCATTCGCCAACCACGCCAACTGGCCCATCATAAGCATGCTTATCATAAAAAAAATATCTATGTGGGGATCAAACCCACGACCTCTGGCTTCGCTGTCAGGATCACTAATCACTAGACCAACAGGCCAGTCAGAATATAATAAAATAAAATGTAACTGCTAAATAATTTAATAAGCTATTTATGAATTCAACTAGCTGTGCCCCGCGGTTTTACCCGCGTTAAATTTTACGCAGGTAAAATTATCACAGCTCCTCCCCCGTAGGTGATAGCGTGATAATGTGATGTAGCATATATGTTGACCCGACGTCTTAGTAATATTCATGCAAAATTTTAAGTTAATCCATGCAATACTTTTTGAGTTTAGCCCGGACATACGTACAGACAAACAGACAAAAATTCTAAAAACTATACTTTGGCTTCGATATCGATTGTAGACCACGCCCCAAGTATCCTTTAAAAAAATATTCAATGTACAGTTTTGAATTTACTACGATTTTATTATATATTAGATATTAATATTATGTTTTATAAAGACTTCCTGGTTGTTCTTGCTTCAGGTCAAGATGGAAGTGAAAAACTATGTCGGGGCTTTTCAATGTTTCTTCTTTGGAGACAACTTAACTTTTGCGTAAAGTTTAGCGTCATAGTTTGCACTAACTTTTATTTGCAGAATTTACTTAAATAAAAATTTTACTCAATGCGACGCGTAAATCTAAAGTCAGAACAGAGAAATTGTTAAGTGGGTCATCTATTCGGAATTGGACCTGCAACTTTTACGTGCCCAGGGTAAGCGTTACGATTTCCCTCTCTAGGAAACCTAGGAACCATTCCTAGATGCTATTTTCCCATGCAAATGTATTCCCCATTTTCTTCCCTTGATTTAAAGGCTCACCAAATAGTTTTTTCACGTTATACCTACCACTAATAGAAAATACAAAGAAAACATTCAGAACGATGACGAAACAGTCATGTATAAACAGTTTCGTTTTAGTAATAAAACCAATTTTTGTAAAGGTTATGTTTTTTAAATATAAGAACCCTAATAAGAACCCTATTTCCAATTGCCACGCATATCAATGTGGCTAATTGATATTAGAAGAAATTTTCTAGTTAATTTATGTATCATTACATTACAAAAAAAAAAATAGTCTAAAAGTTTAGTTATGCTGGAAGAAATATATTAATATGAATGCATATTCTAATCCGATTTAGCATCGTCTTCTTTCTACACTTAGAATATAAGTGAGATATAGAATGGTATTAGTCTTTATACGCGGTGATATTTTCATTTTACAAATATCTTGACAAACAACTAACACACTGTCATCACATCCTAAACAAGGCATGCCTGTACCATGGCATCCAGTTAACTGATAAATACATATTATTATAGATATATTACACCCAGATACAGAACAAATGGCGACCATGAATCGGAAGACGTAGCGTGAGCAAGGGGGCCTGCTCACGCTACGTCTTCCGATTCATGGTCGCCCAGTACCAGGTACCGATGATTTTGTAAGGATCACACGGAGCCGCCTGATGTGGGCAGCACAAGGACGGTCATTGTAGAGATCCTTGGGGAAGGCTTTAGACGTCTTTCGGCTGATATTATGACAGAACAAATAATAGTGCTCATCACATAAAGAATTTTCCTGAGTGGGGATCGAACCCACGACCTCTGGCTTAGCAGTTAGGGTCACTAACCACTCGACAAACAGGCCAGTATTGGTCGCACTATATTGTTATTCTTCTTCTTTCTTAACGTATGGGCAGTGGTTACCCTAGTGTCAGAGTTGTTCAAGCCGCCCAGTACGCCTCTGACTTGGCGTAACGACTGTTGTCGAATGACTACAACCGGGACCGACTTAACGTGCCCTCCGAAGCACGGATACGCTCAGAAATTAAACCACTTCGGCGGTCACCCATCTATGGACTGACCGCGAGCCTAGTTGCTTAACCTCACCGATCACTTACGGACCAGTGACAGCATCTAGCTATGAGCGCCTTATATTGTTATTTATATATTGGAGCAGTCCCGATAGCAGGTTTCCCCTTAATAAATTAGGTCGAGTGAACTTTGCTGATATTAGTGGCACTATACATAAATACTTATGAGTTCAGGTACAATATTAATGGAAGTGCAAGTATATACTGCAGCATTTGCGAGGCCAGAAAGTTCTTAGCCCCAAAAGGACCTTCTCTGGTACACGACTTATTAAGGGCGTTATTTTTGTAAGTCTAAATAAATTATTATAGTTTACCTACCTTATATTATCTTGTTTAGAAGCGTTTACGAGTTAACAAAAAAATTAAAAGAAATAGGGTCTAGTAAAAACTATGCTCAAGGGTTGTAGTGCTAAAACTTATTGAGTCTGGGCTCCTTATAGTCTTATGGTTCTGAGTAGTTAGGTCTAGGTGGTCTTTCCAATACTTTACTGACGCTTTAAAGCTTACCTATAATAAAACAGTTCCACAATGACGTCGTCTTTATATTATGTAACTTTTTAGAGCCCTTAACAATGAAGGAGGATATAAGTAAGAAGTTCACGGTGATTTAATGGATCCAGATATCTGTGGAAATAATTATGAATGCCCTATTTCAATTATGGAAGTAGTTATAGCTTTTAATAAAAGAATTTGATCAACAATGTTTTAATTAACCAAACATTTAATAATATTACAGTAACGCGACTACTAAATGACAAAAAACAATTGAACTAAAGTAGCAATGAAGATTTAAAATAAGACTAAGTATTCATCACCATCATGCCAACTGAACGGGGGAAAAAATCCTCACGCAATTATCTGTGCAAACGACAGCGCTCAAATCGAATTAAAATGATTCTATTGAATCATTTATAAATTATGTCAGACTGTGTACTTATAGGTACTTAATTCCCCCCACCCCAATGAGCAATGGATTTAAATGTCCCGTAGTTAAGAGATTTTTTACATATTTCAACGGTCCAATCTAATTCCCGTTCTGAACTATTGTTCCAATCTAATTCCCGTTCTGAACTATTGTTCAGAACGGGAATTAGATTGGACCGTTGAAATATGTAAAAAATCTCTTAACTACGGGACATTTAAATCCATTGCTCATTGGGGTGGGGGGAATTAAGTACCTATAAGTACACAGTCTGACATAATTTATAAAATACTACTGACCAAAACGATTGAATGACTGCACGCTGTGACAATGTAAATGGTACACGTTCAGGTGATGTGAGCTATGGACATTGCTATATTGGCTGTGGACGGCAGTAATGCGACATGCGATAGATAAATGAAAAAAAATTACAAGATGTAAAAACAGTTTTACTTTAAAACAAGTTTAGATCCCTTTAAATCGACCGCAACTACTTAGCTATCTTCCGTCTTAACTCTAATTTTAAAATCTTTGTGTTTAGGTGGCTATGTGATTATTAATATTATTATTAACATCTTGATTTCGCATCTCTGTCTGCTTCTTCTATAAAGGTGTTCATCCACTATCCTGAATTGAATCCTTGTATTTCATGTAACTTTCAAAACATAGTTATATTGTGCGGGGTTCGAACCCAAACCACGAGGGTGCTGAAAGAATAGTGAAGCGACTACCTAAGCCCCTGCTCCCCACCAACAGTAGGTTGCCACATTTTTGAGCAAGACGGGACACGGTAATACTGCAGTTCTCAAGGGACTCCAATAAACATATTTGACTACTTTAAACTGTTTTCAAAATGAATTAAACTTAATCTTTTTTATTTGTCAGCTGCAAAATAAGAAGTTTAAAAATCCGCCACATCACTCGACTATTTTTATTCGGAAGACATGAATATGTCTCATTATCGATATTCCACTGATTAAACATCCTGTGATTTAAGTGTTTTTACAAAAAGTAAAGAACAAAATTTTTATAGCACAAGATAATTAGGCTTATAAAAATCAATAATATAAGCTATTGATTTTTATAAGTTGGCTAAAAGGCTTTTTATTTACATAAAACCTTTCAATAAAAATGTGTTTTAAAACAATTTGTAAACTCGCTAAATTGTAGCGTTTAGTGGCGAGAATCACGCTCTTTTTTTATTACCCCAACATATTTATATCAACGTTATAGTTGTTGTAAATATGTTATAATTGTTGTTGACTGTCTGTTTGTCCTAGCGGTAGTGAGTTCAACTGCAGATAATGAGGTCCACGGTTCAAAGCCCTGTGATTATTTAGTGGGTCACACAGACTCCAGCCTGGAGTCTGTGTGAAATTGGCGGTAACCTCCGCGCCTCGAGAGGTCTTAAAGCCATCGTCCATCATTTCTATCCAGTCGTGTTGGCTAGCAATGTCATTGGATCATGAGAGTGAAGAAAGAAGTAGATAATAAATATCTGCGGTTGAACACGCCAAGGCAGTAGGATTAATAGGATGAGAATCTAATTACTTTTGACATGACCCTCGTATACCGCCTGTTGACAGTTTTGTCGTATTCACGTAAAATGTGTAATTTTTATTGCTTACTCATGAACCTGACGCAAATCTAACTGTGCGGAGACTGTAGTTTTATTTATCAGGATGTTGTGCACCGGTTTTACAGCTAGTAGTCATCTCCACTATAACTAAATACAAGGCAAATAATTCCATAGTAATTTTACTACGGCTACTTTCGACCATTATTTCTCTTATTTGGAACAGCTTTTGTACATAAACATGGAATATTCCCTATCATCATTATATCAGCAGAAAGACGCCCACTGCTGGACAGAGGCCTCTCTAAAGATCTCCACAATTTCCGGTCTTGCTCTACACGCATCAAGCAACTTTCAGCGACCCCCACAAGATCATCGGTCCATCTTATAGGGGGCCTTCCCACGCAGCGTCATTCGATTCTTGGTTGCCACTCGGGTATCTTTTTCCTATTATATGGTACGTCTATACCAGTATAAGCCGGACGTATATGGCAGAGAGTTAGTCATTCAGGTGGATCGTTATATTTTCATTTGTTCTGAAGGTTGGTCTGGTTAATTAAATATTTTTTCCCGTAACATTACGCTGGATCATACCGCAGTTCTGTGGCTGGATTTATCATATCAGCCTTAAGATGTCTACTTTTGGATAAAGGCTTGTCATTTAGCGCATTGAGCTGTCACTGACAAATTGGCAGATGGGTTGGCAATCGCAATGTGGTGATCATAATAGACAGAGAAAAGCTACTCTTAGTTTTCAGTACATGTTCCTTCGGGACGCCATCTACGCGTCCCAAGGGATGAGATAAATTGGTGATATAATGCGCCATCACCACACGGCCAAGGCGGATTACTGCCTTCTTTCTGATCCTGAATTGTTCAACTACTGACAAACACCAGGGGTACACTTATTCAATGGCGGCGTATACTAGTCATATTACTTACAGATTTTTATATTTTCGGCTATGTATGCATCAGTTTTTGAACGAAATAAATTGAATTATCATCATACCTATCATCATAATAGTATCAACCGACAGACATCTACAGCTGCACAAAGGCCTTCTCCAAGGATATCCAAAATGTTCTAGCACTAACTGCATCCATCTGCTTCCAATATTGAATCCACAATGATAATTATTTTTGTATGTAAAAATGTTAAAAATTATATAAACTAACGTAAGAAATAAAAACCGGCGTTTGTGAAATTGATTTAGTCAAATATTTTCATTAGACAATTAACATTACGAATAAGCAGAGAGCTAACTTAATGAAAATAGATCTTATTTCGGTAAAATTAGGAAATTAGGAGGCCTCAGAACAAATTCCTTTCAGGAAAAATTTCAAATGTCTGCTTGAACGACAAATTAAATCCGGGTTTATCCATTAGATGTACTAAAATAGACGTTAAAAATATTTACCCAGCTCTTCAATCCATTATTTATTCAAAACGTCTTTTCGGTTCTAATGCCAACAAAGCGAGTATGTGCTAAATAGATATATAGAAAGGTTTGTTAATATGACATGCTCCAAGAGCCGACCCTCGTGACTTCAAAGCAGAGCTTGGTTAATCTTTATTTCAATGTTGGTTTTCAAAGAATAAATATCTTCTCTGAAGGGGTCATGATCGCACCTTATAACCAGTATTCAATTAAAACGTATATCACAGCCATATGAAAGACATATTAATTTCAATATTCATATTTGGAATAAACATCTTTGTATAAGGGAAAGCCATATTAATTTCAAAATTCATATTTGGAATAAACATCTTTAGATAAGGGAAAGACATATTAATTTCAAATTTCATATTTGGAATAAACATCTTTGGATAAGGGATATGAAGAAACTGTTAATATATTTCTTGGTGATTATACTTGTGGTGAGTGAGATGTTAGTGGCGGCAAAAAAGCCTAACAGTTGTGAAAATGTGAAGAACACATTAAGCACCTTAAGGAAGAGAAGGCACTTGACATTTCCTCCAGGGACCTCATTAGTTGTGAGTATGACATCACTTATCAGTCGTTATTCAGAACTTACCACGCACTTAGGGATTAGGCAAGGAGGAGCCTTTTACTTCAATATATGTATCTTATACTTTATTTACCATACCACCGAATGTAGATAAAAGTGTAGGCAGGGTTTTAAATCACCTCATATTATTATATTATTTCTAAACCAATTGCAAATATAGCAACAGCAAATTAATAAGAATATTTTTAAAACATATAACGGACTTAAACTTTTCTTTAAGACTACCGATTGCAACAAAATTTAACAACTTTTTTGTCCGTCAATTATATTATTATGTTTGTAAAGTAAAGTCGTTTTCCTAAGAAAACTTAAAAAAAAACATATAACCGTGAGAAAAGTGCTTGGGATAGAGTGAAACTAAAATTAAAGTGAAAGAAATAAAACGGAATGAAGTGAAATATATCTAGACGCTTGTTAAATAAACCGATTGTGATCATTCTTTAAAAAACAAACATATTCAAATTAAAACATACATATTACATTTTTTTTTTATACGTGTCTTAGCTTAGAGCGAATGAACCCCAAGCACTTTTGTCACTCAAATATTCAGAAGTTTCGTAACATGTTACCCAATTTGTCTCCAAATAAATTTACAAGAACTATTGAAGAATAGTTCTTGTAAATTTATTTGTAGACAATTCTCTGATCTCGTTCTACAATGGTCTCTCTATCTCTTTCTCCAACAATATCAAATTTTCTCTCACTGTCTCACCTAAAATAAGTTTAAGTAGCAAATGTACAACATTTTAGTCCAAACGTCTAGAGATTCGTAGAACGAAAAGGCACTTCTCAATTGCCTTGTACTCCTAGATTTCAAACTAAGGATTCTTTTTCAAAGGTGGCATATTGAAAAGATACCTTATAAGTATTCGATTCAAACTCGAGTTCATATTTTTATACAGTGTTTAGGTAACATAACGATAGTGTAATACTTAAAAGTAAACGTATGGATCGACTACCAAGTGATCGAATACTTTCCAGGACAGATATTTGTGATTTACTATTTATATCATTAAACTGTCACAAAAAACGTCATAAGAAATTAGTTTTTTTGTAACTTGTTTAAATAACTTTTGATAGTTTCTTAAATAAGCTTTTTGAATCCGCGGAAAAATCATAGGTTTGCATTTCAAAGTTTGTGAAGTAGTCGTGATATAACCAATAATCTAAAAATAATCGTTTAGTTTAGCGAAAAAGCATTTAAATATAATACTTACTTACGTATATATATGAGCAGTGGTTACTCTAGTATCAGAGTTGTTCAAGCCGCCCAGTAGGCCTCTGACATAGCTAAAAGACGTTGCCTAATGGCTACAACTGAAACCGACAACTTAACGTGCCCTCCGAAGCAAAAAGATGCTCTGAAATTAAACCACTTTAGCGGTCATGATTGCCGTAATTGTAAAGCTATGCATGATTTTTTCCATATTTTGAAAATAGAAGAAGAAGAAAATATATTTATTCAGTAAACAAGCACAGATAATAATAATATATATATATGTAGGTACTCACAAAGAAATTCTTAATTGCTATCAGTGCGAGTCCGAATTGGTCCCATTTCAGAACTAGCTTCGACATTAACTGTTGTAGCGCTGGTTTTCCGATGGGACCAGGTAAAATAAATTATAAAAATAGATGACTTCATTTCAAAACAATAATTAATTCCGTGAATTATCTAGTTTTGCCCGTTGGTAAGCAACACTCTTGCAATGTAGCAGTACGTGTGCTGGTGTTTCTTCATTTTCAATGCACCTTCTGCACAGGGGGCTGTCCGTGACGCCAATCTTGAAGAGGTGTTTGTTTAGTGTGCAGTGTCCGGTAATTGTGCCTATCACCATGCGTAGATCCTTCCTGTTTAGGTGTAATAGATTACGCGACAGGCGTTTGTTCAGAGATGGTAGAAATTCTTTTGTCTGTCTGCATGATTCCAGATCTATCCACTTTCTTTCATGTTCTTGTGTCGTTTTCTCACACAGCCATGTTTTCAGTTGGTTATAGGGTATGGGTACAATGGGTTCAGGTCCCATTGTTGGCGTTTCCGATCCCTTTCTTGCAAGCTGGTCCGCAGTGTCATTTCCTAGAGATCCACTGTGCCCTCTTATCCACTGTATTGTTACCTTGTTGGTTGTTGAGATCTTTTCAAGCGCACCGTGGCACTCCAGAATGAGTCCACTGTTGAATTGGTTGCTCTTTAAGGCTTGAAGCACAGAGGCACTGTCTGAGACAATGCGTATGGATTTACCATGCACATCTCGAGACTTGACTGCAGTTGCTGCTAGTGTTATTCCCACGCATTCCGCTTGGAAAATAGAATTTAGACTACTAATTGTTGTTGATATGTTGACGTTGAGGTCATTGGAGAAGACGCCGGCTCCTGTGCCTTTGTTTGTTTTCGAACCATCAGTATATATCCGAACTTTATTTGTGCCAGAGCTGTCCTTAGCTGACACAGTTTTTATGAAAAGGACAGAGGAATTTTAATATTGGCGCGAATTACTCAGGGAAAATAGGCGACACATTAGAACGTGTTGACCAATAAATTATTCACCTGGTTCATATAATTGGTTTGCGTTCTGTAAGCAGTTTTAGAAGTTCGACAGTTCTATGTATACCCTGGTCTTTTCATACGAGCAATAGTAGAGATTGATGTGATGATATTTAAATTAGTTTAGTGGTGTTAACCACAGAATCGCCATATAACTTATTATCAAATAATTGTCAAAACAATTTTCCTTAAATAGATACTTATGACCCTTGAGGCTAGAATAATTTAAAAAAGAGATATAAAATATAATTTAAGAGTAATTATTTTTGAATCCCCAATTATCAAACAGGCTCAAGCTGAAGAAACCAGTTATAAGTGACTTAGTTTGCTAGGACATTAAATTTAATAATAATGATAATGGATTCATTTATTTCAGACAACAAGTATCCAGATGAAATAAATTAAATTGACTACAATTTAAGCACTTAACAGTAGAGTTTTAAATTATTACATTGACATGAATAAGATCGGTGAATATAATCATATTTATTTATTAACCAACTCACATTAACGGTTAGACCAAACATATAAGTTATAGGTAGGCATGTTAAGCAAATGTTACTAACATTTACAACTTATAATATAATTAATAGTTATATTTTACATTAAACATGAGAATAGAATAATATTTAATAATTAAATAAAAAATTGTCGGTAACGGTATCACATAAGTATCACTATCCGAAAACAATCACCTGGTTATTGAGCTAGGAGTGGCATTAGTTTCTAAATAAAGATTGGCTGTAGCTAGAAATCTAGGTTCCGTGCATGTAAATAAGTGCAAGGATGGATCATATTCTAAAACTTTATTGATATGAGTGAGAGCTAACCACAATGGGCTTGTAATTAGGGTTACTGTGCTAGTTTGAGGTATTGCAAATAGAGGACGAACCCGGGGCCGAAGAGTATACCTGATAGGTGGTGGTACATTAAAGGGGATACTTTGCAAGGGAGATGAATTGGATGAGGTTCCACTTTATAAGATTAAAGTTTCTTCTTATCTCTAAACTCTGGTAAGTCACCTAACACGAATGGTGTCAGATACATGTAAGGATAGTAACCATATAATTTGTAATATAAATAGTGGACAAAAGATTTCTGAATTATTCTTCTTGCCTTATACCTTATGTTATATATACCTTATGTTGCTGCAGCCTGCACGAGCTGTTAGAGAAGTTCCTATCTTGCGCATAGTGCAGCAAAAACGTCAGTGCGTCGTACGCTTCTCAGACTGACTCGTCGCAGACCCCTTATAAACTTGTGGCTACACAGTTAATACGCACTTTTTCATATTTTTTCTATGTTTTAGCTTACCTTATCGTTGATAAAGGCCATATTGACTCATGTACCATCAGGTTGGAATGTAGCAGTAGAAATTGACGTTATTTATCCATTATTGAGTCCTGAAATTATAAATGCTTTCTTCCGAAAGAAATTACAACATCGTCAGAAGAGAGAATTTTGGAGTAAAATACAGAATGCTTTTGATGGGTAAATATAATTTTTTTGCCTATAAAATTCAAACGTCCTTTGTATGGATTCTATGTGGGATTCAATTTATGTTTGTCTGTATGTTAATACTGAATCTCGGCTGTTTATTCTGGCTTATTTTTTTATTATGTAAAGCAAATGAGCAACTCAATCACTTAACATCAGGTGACTGATGTTAAGTGATCACCACCGGCCATGGATACTCGAAATACCAATGGGGTCGCAAGCACGTTAACGGCCTTAATAAAAGGAATAGCTCGCTCGGTTCTCGAAGGTTCCGATTTCATCATCATCATCATCATCATATCAGCCGAAAGACGTCCACTGCTGGACAAAGGCCTCCCCCAAAGATCTCCACAATTGCCGGTCTGGCGCTATCCGGATCCAGCGATTTCCAGCGACCCGCACAAGATCATCGGTCCATCTTGTAGGGGGCCTGCCCACGCTGCGTCTTCCGGTTCGTGGTCGCCACTCGATAACCTTTCTGCCGCAGCGGCCGTCGGCTCTACGAGCTATGTGCCCCGCCCACTGCCTCTTCAGCTGGGCAATTCTTACTGGATTGGAAATACCTCTGCTATTAATTGATTCCACAGAGTGGTAGTGCGCGGTAAAAAGTGTCTTCTGACATGTTCGGTGGAAGACGGCCTTTCATCCAGGTGATAGGGATGAAATTTCCACTTCAGTTAGCGGGTAAAATTTACATCACCACCTACCACTATTTTGATAGTTTCATTCCGTTATTTAAATGTATAACTGTTACTGTTATCGGCCATTTCTGTTTTGGTGACGGGCTTTTACATTTGGGTCTCACTGGTCCATAAGTGATCGACTATTGGCAAGTCCGTAAGCATCTAGGCATACGGTTGGTCCATAGATGGGTGTCCACCAAAGTGATTTAATTTCTGATCGTCATCATGATTCGGAGGGCACGTTAAATACAGTCCCGGTGGTAGTAATTGGACAACAGTCGTTAACCTATATCACTGGCCTATTGGGCAGCTTTAACAACTCTAACGCTAAAGTAACCACCGACCATACGACAAGCAAGTACGTATCTGGATGATCACAGGTTAGATAAACTCACTGAATTTTATTTCTGTACAAAAATTGATTAGTTTATGGTCACTTTGCTTGAGGGACAAACAAACCTACGACTTGACGTGCTTCCAGAAGCTCGTAGACCGCCTAAGCCATAAGATGTCATCGATGACATCGTTACAGGTCGTAATTTTTCACTTGGTTCAGGACTAACGGAATCTGACATTTGGAGATCGTGGATCCTGTTTGTCTCCTTGTCGACAAACAGCATCCACGTACTCCAGATGTCGGATTCCATTAGTCCTGAACCAAGCGACACTTGCTGACAAGGGAAGTGCCATTTACTAACGTGCTAAATTATATTTTCTGCTAATGCAAATGGCATTTGACCACGAAAAGGTCGTTGACCGAGAGCAAAAACTGATCGGACGTTTTATATATAACATTAGCGTTAATCACAAGTAGGTGCTAATCAAACGGTTTTCGCATAGCTAATAGAGAAAGCAAACAAAAAGATCCGCAGGTATGTAAGGTAGAGAACCTTGCATTTGGTTCGATTGAACATTCAGCGTCGTTATCAACCTAAAATCTTTAGAGGTAAAGACCATTTTCCAATAAAAACATGTTCTTGATAAACCTTTTTATAAGCTATGTTGCAAACTACGCAGCGTATTTTTAACGTGTGTGTTTGCTGCTAGTCTAGACTGATAATAAGCATAAATAGAGTTTTAAAAGGAGTAAGCATTCTAAATCAAATGCATCTGTTCAATTACCGGCTCCAAAATTAACACTATATAGATACCTATTGTTTTGGTAATACTATTCAAAGCCTTGTATATTGGATAGTACGTAGTGTAAATTCAGCAGTATGTTCTATCCATTGCATGGGTCCAATTAAATCATAGAAACTTGTGTACTTGAGTACGCAATGGAACAATTTTGTAGAGCTCACATATTGTATTCACTTGCATGAGGTATAAATAGTAGACAATAAAAGTGTATTCTGTACTTTCCCAGCCAAGTCGAGTGAGGGTAACATACTGAGAATACTGACAGCATAGTCCTGCAAAAATGCAGTTTCCACATTAACTTACGAACTAAAGGTGATTTACGAAGACAAGCTCCATGTGTCAGTTGGGTTTTCCAACTTTAGAGGAATCTATTCATCCTTCTTAACAACAACTTTTTTTACATTTTTAAAAAGTAACGTAAAAAGTATGGTTCTATCAGCACGAGGAAGCACAGCTTCTAAAAAGGTTAAATAGCATCGTTTAAAGTTCGTTAGTATCTATTGTACTTGAAATGGAGATTCGGACAAACGGGCTTTGGCACAATCTTCAATGCCTCAATAGAATAGAATAGAATATCTAAATTTGCTTTGAATGTAGGTACAAACATTAGTAGTTAAAATACATTTTGAAGAATCCTTGTACATTCTGCCTGATCAGCATAAATCAGGGTATTAAAGTTAGTGATCTACTGTCCTCCACTTAATATCACCAGCTTTTAGTCGGCACCAATTTCAAGTTTCTTACAAACTCATCATAACATCGTATGTAGAACGTGCAACTATGCTAGCTAGTACGCAAAAAAAACATGCTAGCTAAGTTCCGATAAGGTCTGCAGACCGTTACTGGAACTTACCTATTACAGAATGGGTCTCGGAATAGTAGTAACAGATCCTCTCATCTACCAATACAGGATCTTTAATGAGCTCGTCATATTTTCCTGTGTCTCTTCCTCTGGACGTACCCGTGGTCTGCTCCACATTGCTGCCAGGGTTACGCTGTCGTAATTCATGCTGTAAAACTGTTACTTTTCAGAGCTTTCTGTCAGTCATTTTACACGTGCAATCTGTGGATCAACTTTACGCGGCGGGCTTACGATTCCCTGCGTGTTCAGTACAACGACGCTCTGAGGGCAGTATTGAGAAAGCCACGGTACTGCAGTGCTTCCGAAATGTTTGCGGTTGCATCCATTGATGATTTCTTTTCCATTATAAGGACAAGATCTACATCGATGATGAGTAGGATCCGTGGTAGCACCAATGCTGTCCTCAGAATGTTAGCGTGCAAGATTGACAGCCCTTTTATTGTGTACTAGGCAGGTGTACACCTGCACAGAAATAGATAATAGTCTTTAGTAATAATTTTTTAACCTGTTTTGTTCACTAACAAATTACTAACACTTTTTTGCATTTATTTTTGTGTACTACTAACAACCCGTACTAACCTTAGTTTCGTAATAAAATTATGGACTATCTGTCATTGTACATATATGTCTGAAATACAGATTAAATAAATAAATAATGACCAAGTTAGCCAAAAGATTGGCACTTGTATAATGAGTGCGATTATTTGTTCTGTTATACATTACGCCCAGACCGTAATGTATCTATAATATGTATGTATTTAGAAATATAATAAAAGTATGCTTATCAGTTGTCTGGTTGCCATAATACAGGCTCTGCCTAGTTTGGGTTCAGATGTTTAATAGAGTAAGGGCATAGCGTTCATTAGCTCAAAAAGCAGTCCGACTGGGGAAGTACCTCCACCTTACAAAAGACATTCCTTAATAATAACATTAATCATTTTAATGATGTGTTTCCGAGTGTGAGTAAGGTCCCCAGAGCTCATTGGGGTGGGGGGAATGATCAGCAACACTTGTTTGCTGACTTTTAAGAGCCATAACGCACCTGCGACATATCTGGTGTTGCGAGTGTCCATGGGCGGCGGTGATCACTTACCATATGGTGACCAACTAGCCCGTTAGACGCCCTCTGATATAAAAAGATAAATAAAAAAAGATGGCAGTGTGTTACTTGTCACAAGATATTTTTTTATTTTTTCCATGTGTGTGTGTGTAATGTTGAATTTATGAATAACCAAAATGTTTTGTATACAATTTTCAGGTACAACATGAATGGGCGTGCCTGTTTGTACCGAAGTGTATGTGAAGCAAGAAACCTTTTAGCGCCAAAGGGAAAATCTCTAGTGCATGATATATTACGAGCAATATTTTCGTGAGTATTTTATACTCACTTGTATGTTTATTTTTTACGAGAACTAACTGCAATATGTTAGCTAAAGTAGAAACCATTTGTGAAGTCGACATTTAGATAATTATATTTCCCGTGTGTGGAAAAAATATTATTACCATCACATGCTGGGGAAATGTGGAGGTTTTTCGAAGAAGTCTTTGATATTTGGCTGATATGATGATGCTGGATGAAAAATAACGACAAAAACACGTAGCATGCATGCAGTGTTTGTACTAATTGGCTCCCCAAACTAGTTACCATGCTCACTACTGCCCCGCTAGTAATGCTTTCAACCGCAGACAATGAGGTCCAGGGATGAAATCCAGGGTTAGTCAAAATACAAAATCAATAAATAGTGTTAATTCCGCTAAGTGTCAGTTTAATCATGCCGGGATGCAATTTGCACCGCCCTCCCGCACGCAAAAATGTGCACATGCAAGAAGGACAATATAAAAAAAACAAACTGCATGCGCCAGTACGATACCCAACACGTGTTTCAGTCCTCCACGGACCATTCTCAAGGGCTGCTAACTCGTCGAGTCTCCTACTAACTGACAATTAGCGGAATTAACACTACATATTGATTTTGTATTTTGATTGTTATGGATTTCCGCAAAGTGACGCCTGATTCCATTACTTATCCCGGGTTAGGCCAAAAAGTGCTTCAAACTTGCTTACTATAAATAATTTAAGAAAACAATCGTTTTCTTGTATTATTTCTAGGAAGAAAATAAAAAATTTGACATTTTTATACTGAACTAGCTGTGCCCCGCGGTTTTACCCGCGTTAAACTTTGTAATTATAGCCTATGTGTTATTCGGATATATAAGCTATATTACTACAAAGTTTCGTCAAAATCCGTTTGGTAGTTTTTGCGTGGAGAAGTAATAAACATACACACTCACACTATTACAAACGTTATGGCTTTTTAATATTAGTATGATTTTAAACACAATTCAATATAAAAATGTCAATCAGGTGACGTACTTTATGTGGGGACACACTGACACAGACACACTTCACAAACTGCTTTTCTTTAATTAGATAAGTTTTATGGGTTCTTGTGTAAGAACTGACAGACGTCAGAAACGCATTCAGTTATAGGCCAGACTTTAACCACCGTAAAACGGGGTGATTAGAAAAACACGGGGGTGAATAGCAATAGGGCCAGTATCCATACAAAAGTAACAAATTTTTAATTTTATATGATATTATACCTATTGCTATTCACCTCCGTGTTTCTATTCACCCCGTTTTACTTAAAAGGAATATACCTATATCCCTGTATTGGCTACACAATTATATTGCAATTTTGATTAATTCTAACATCGTAGATGGTTTCAACCTTGCAAGAGGTTTTATTCAGCAATTAAAATTCTATGAGCTACTATTGAACGAATAAAAGCAATATGTACCTAACTTTGTTTTACAATATCTGTTGAACTCTGGCGGCTAAAAGCTTTCTTTTTTGTTTATTTTCAGAGTTCCTCTCTACGAGGAAGGATTTAGGGAGGAAGTTAATGAAACTTACAACGAGTTATTGGAAGCAGACGTCTGTGAAAGAATTCACGACTGCCCCATTTCGGTCCTCGAAGTTCTTTTGTGTATGAAAGGAAGTAGTTGATCGTGGATTCTTATTAGTGAAATAAAGAAAAATCTAATATAACTTTCATCATTTTATAAAATTAGTCGTTTAATTTAATTTTAATTAGGTATGTAACTCTTTATTGTTCACCAAAATCACAACATGCAATGAAATATAATTTAACAAGATTGCACAAATGGCGGCTTTATCGCCAGGTGTTTTCTCTTCCAATCAACCAACCAAATAATTAATTATACATATAATAGTTATATATTGTATATTGAATTATATGGCAAGCATAGGTATAAAATCCGCAAATTATACATGATTTTAATTTAAAATTCTTAAGTGATCTATATTTGTGTTTAATTCTGATTAAAAGTTTGATTAAGATTTCGTCAAAAAAAAGTTACAATATAAGTAAAAAAAAAAAACTAAATCGTGGGTAAAACTGCGGGTCTAGCTTGTGTATTTGGTACAAAAGATGCATCCGCAGTTTTACTCAACATTTAACATTTTTTTACATATAGATATTTTATATAATTTAATTTATTACCTAATTTTCGAATTTTTGAGTGATTATAAAACAAACATTTATAATTTGTAGTAGAATGAATAAATTTGTGTATGTATTGTATGAGCTCACAAAAGTATGTGCAATGAAAACTGTCTTTGCATCTTATTACGGGCATGTAGCTTCTATTTTGAGTTGTGTTCTGATTCTGTGGGAAACTCAACCAACATTCAGAAAGCTTTTATTGCTCAAAAAAATGTATTCGAGCGACTTCTGGTCTATGTCCGTGGCAATCATGTAAACCGATCTTTCAGAAGTGTAAAATTATGACATTACCGTCTATGTATATATTTCAATGTAGTAAATTGGTTAAGGAAAATCCTAAACTGTTCAGTAGAGCCCAGGAATTATTGCCTAGAAATAGTCGAAATCCTAACAGAATAGTTTTGTCAGTGATTCCTAAGACAAATTTATACAAGAAAAGTAGCTACGTGATGTGTGGACGTACTACTCTGTCAAGAAAGTACCGGGAAAAGATCAATAATATACAAAATGTTTGTTATTGATCCAAATTTATTTTATCACCTTCAAAGTATGCTCCTTCAGAAACGATACACTTACGCCAACGAATAATCCATTCATCAAAACATTTTTTAAACGCTGCTTTCGGAATTGAGTTCAGTTCTCGCCACGAATTCTCCTTTATGTCTTCTACCGATTGTAAACGGGTACCACAAAGTGGTAATTTGAGTTTAGGAAAAAGAAAGAAGTCAGCTGGAGCCATATCTGGTGAATATGGTGGTTGCTGGATGGTATTTGTTGAGTGTTTAGTCAAAAATTCGTTCACAATGATGGCCTTGTGCGAAGGCGCATTGTCGTGGTGCAAAATCCAAGAATTTTCTTTCCACAAATCTGGCCTTTTTGGTCGAATTTGTTCTCTTAAACACCGCATAACGCTCAAATAATATTCTTTATTTACCGTTCGACCTTCCGGTAAGAATTCAGAGTGCACAACACCGCGGTAGTCATAGAAAACAGTCAACATGACTTTGACTTTTGATCGACTTTGGCGTGGTTTTTTCGGTTTCGGTTCAGTTGGAAGGCGCCACTCCGAAGCTTGTTGACTAGTTTGCATGTCAAACTCATAAACCCACGTCTCGGCACCAGTAACAATGCGTTTTGTGAATGTTGGGTCGGAATTGACTCATTCTACCATGTCCTCAGCGACTCTCATGCGATTGAGTTTTTGGAGAAAATTCAGATCTTTTGGGACTAGCCGAGCGGCAACATGTTTCATACCCAAATGATTAGTTAAAATGGTACGAATCGACTCGTGAGATACAGAAAGTTCGGCGGCTATCTCTCTCAGAGTTGAATGAGGATTTTCAGTCACTATTTCATTCACTTTTGCGATGTTAACTTCAGTTGCGGACGTTGATGGCCTACCAGAGCGAGGCAAATCTTTCATCACATCTCGACCGCTTTTGAACGCTTTGAACCACTCATAAGCACGAGTTTTTGATAAAGTCGATTCACCGTAAGCCTTCTGTAACATTTTCAGTGACTCCGAACACGAAATTCCATTAGCGATGCAAAATTTAAGACAAACTCTTTGTTCGATATTTTTGTCCATTATGAAATTCGCAATACACACTATATATGATATTACTAAAACCCGCACTGTATTTAATATAAATAACAGACGCAACTCAAACTCCGCGCCAAAATTGAAAAAAGTTGTGTGTAACTATCTAACAAAAACAAAAAAAACAAAAATTTGAATTTGGAACCATAAACAAATCATCCATTCCCGATACTATTTTGACTGAATGTATATTTAATACGTTGCCTCTCGATATTTAGGAACTACCACATCGGAAATTAAAAAAAAAATCTCAAAATATGGTTGTTAGAAAGAAAATTTTACACGGTAGCAGACTTTTTAATAGGCTTAACATAAAATTAATTTAAGTATTTTTATGTCACTGTGTATATGAGTAAGTGTTGTGGATCTGTTTTTATATCTAAGACCTCAATTGTTTGTACCTACATTTATGACAACTAAATAAATATCTATCTAATTATAATAGAATAAGTAGGAGTTGTTTCCGAGTTGTCTTGGAAAATTAACAATAACGCGACGAACCCTTTGAAAATCTATATAATCTATATATTGTATTTAAGGCAAAGAGTATCATTGTTGTACTGTTCTTTTCATACATAGATACATTTAAATCAGTATAGTGGTGCAAAAGAAGCGCCAGTTTATTTACAGAGACCTATAACCAAGACATCACATCCCATAGATCGAATTTGGACAGTCTTTGACCATGCCGCCCCAAAATCTATCACCATTAAAAATAGACCTTAAAAGAAAAATATAAAGTTCAAATTGTCGTACTAATGCAATCGGATTCCAAGGAGGTGTGACTCGTGACCGAGCTAATGAGCGCCAGGCTCTAATTCTTTGACACAACATCCCGGGTCACTGAACACGAGGGAAACGCGCATGATTCACGTTACGTTATCTTTGTACAGATAAGACTCTTGCAGTATTTTTCGTCCAGTTATATTTTTGGGTCTTTAGTCTAAAATTTCTGAACTATATTTTTTATTTACCCCATGAAGCGTTATCGCATTTAAGCCCTAAGGCCTTTTTTGGGAAGTAAATGTTAAGGGAAACAGCCGAATAGTTGCAGAAGGCGTTCCAGTCACTGGTCATCATGGTTTTACAACACGGAATCTAAGCAATGGCAGTCAGTTTAAACGTAATTTTGAAAGTATATTTGTATTGAAAAAACAGAAAAACAGATTTTCTTCACTATTTTAGGTGAGCGGGTGTAAATTTTCCATGACCTTCGTTAGGTGTTGTCAAATTAATCTTATATAACACATAAAGAATTAATGTAATCGGCCTAAATTTAAAAAAATGTGCTATAAATTTATATTTTGTATTCAAACTGGTTAGATTTAGTCGGTGAAAGTCCGACTTACTTTGGGAGCTCCGGAAACGCGGGTGTGCTGCTCTGGTGACCGCTTTTTGCGCCGTGCCCCAGGTGGTTCGGATACGTGAGGATTTTGGTTAGTCCTCTCGGATTGCCAACTGTATCCCCACCGTAAACATGTAACGTGATGGTTGCCCGGTGCACTTAGGAAAAAGCCCTAAGGCCCTAAATATATAACCTAAATATGTAAATGAAACTGACAAAAAAACTAACTAATTTCCAAGAACATAAAATCAAATTCTTGGCAAATAGTGAGTTTTTTTTAATTTAAATATACGTTACGCCATAATGCACCCTCTCTAGTTAAGGTTGGAGACTCTGCACTCGAAGTTGTAGAGAACTATATTCACCTAGGACAGACCATCGAACTAGGTAGGCCAACTTCGAGAAGGAGGTCAATCGTAGAATCCAACTCGGCTCGGCAGCGTTCGGGAAGCTACGTAATATCTTCTCGTCCCAAATACCGCAGTGTCTCAAGTCGAAAGTCTTCGACCAATGTGTGTTGCCAGTGATGACTTACGGAACAGAGACGTGGTCGCTCACTATGGGCCTTATCAGGCGGCTCAAGGTCACCCAAAGAGCAATGGAAAGGGCTATTCTTGGAGTTTCCCTGCGAGATCGAATCAGAAATGTTGAGATCCGCAGGCGAACCAAAGTAACCGACATAGCCGTAAGAATTGCCTATCTGAAGTGGCAGTGGGCCGGGCACATAGCTCGTAGAACCGACAGCCGCTGGGGCAGAAAGGTTCTCGAGTGGCGACCACGAACCGGAAAACGCAGCGTGGGCAGGCCCCCTACAAGATGGACCGATGATCTTGTGCGGGTCGCTGGAAATCGCTGGATGCGGATAGCGCAAGACCGGCAATTCTGGAGATCTTTGGGGAGACCTTTGTCCAGCAGTGACGTCTTTCGGCTGATATGATGATGATGATGATACGCCAGAAACTGCCGGATGGATTAGGTTACCCGTTATAATATATATTTGTACCGCTTAAATTTAATTTCAAGCTCTGTTTCAAGGCATTAACTTGTATATGTGAATACCCAAGTGCTGAACAAGTACCATTTATTTAATAACATTTCGTACAATCCTGGATCGACGTCATTAATCTACAATTTAACTCTTACTAGGAAATGGTCTCTCCCTTCTAGCGATGATATTTATTTTCAGAAAAATAATCACTACTCTTTTTGGCGTGACCTGGAAATTGAATCCTGCACCTCATTGACTGAAGGCGAACACCCTACCGTTAGTACAACGAGTAATCGGAGTTGAGATTATAATATTAGTGTTCATATGACTGGCCTATTGGTCTAGTGGTTAGTAACCCTTTTTTTTTTTTACGTGGGTAAATCCTTTATGGATCGTACCACCGCTGGGGAAGCGACGGGGTATGTCGGACTCCCAGCCAGATGGTAGTGCTGGGTTTACCGACTAAAACCCCACGGTGTTCCTCAGCCACCTATAGTCCAGACCACGGGATTCGCTCGCGCATTCACCGCAGTCTGGTCAGGCGTTGGCCCACTTTTCCCCCTGACTGCTAAGCACGAGTTTGTATGTACCCCAGGCAAATTTGTATGTATTAGATGAGCACGATTATTAAGTCTGTGTATGGGTGTAATAAATCTATAGTATGTATGTATTTAGAAATATATATAAGTATATTTATCAGTCGTCTGGTTCTTATAGTACAGACTTTACCTTGTTTGGGATCAGATGACAGTGTCATAGTTGTACCAAGATATTTATTATTATTATAATACTAGCGGCCCGGTACGTGCTTCGCTACGTATAAGGCATAGTAATAAAAAAATGATTATTAAGTTCATTTATTAAATCAAATAAATATTTTAAATTGCTAAAAGATGTTGATTTTACACTTTTTCAAGATTTTCTTTTAATTTTCTCTAAGTACAAACCTTCCCTGGACTTCCACGAATAATTCAAGCCCAAAATTAGCCAAATCGGTAAAGGTGTTGTTGAGTTATAACATTACAACGAAAAGTGGCATTGATTTTTATATATATAGATTAAAAGACGCATATGAAAAGACTAATGTTTAATTACTAGACTGACTAGCTAACGACTATAGTTCAACCACAGATAATGAAGTTCTTGGTTCAAATCCCGGGTCGGGCCAAATAGTGATTTTATGTGCTTCTTAGTATGTGCCCGAAGTCGAGAGGATAGTGATATTATCACCCCTGTGACTTGGAGAGCAAGCAAAGCCGTGGGTTCTGTTCCCGTGATGGAATAGAAAGCGCCCCTGTATTTGCGCATACACTTGTGCACTATAGTATGTTCCGCGCATGATGGCTAGTCTCCATGGAGACTGGTAGCCGTAGGCAAAATTGCCGGCTATTCTGCCTTTTCCACTAAACTTATTGCAATGTCATTACATCTCTCTCTAATATAGGTCGTTTGAAGGGAACAGGGCACACATATAATCGCTAAAGTACTAAAACTGCTTTCAATACGCGCACAAATTATGCACACCGGGCACGTTCTCGTAATTGGTCGACAAAATACTAGCGTGTCGCTTGTTTATCCTCAATATTTCTCATCATCATCATCATCATATCAGCCGAAAGACGTCCACTGCTGGACAAAGGCCTCCCCCAAAGATCTCCACAATTGCCGGTCTTGTGCTATTCGCATCCAGCATTTTCCAGCGACCCGCACAAGATCATCGGTCCATCTTGTAGGGGGCCTTCCCACGCTGCGTCTTCCGGTTCGTGGTCGCCACTCGAGAACCTTTCTGCCCCAACGGCCGTCGGCTCTACGAGCTATGTGCCCTGCCCACTGCCACTTCAACTTGGCAATTTTCGGGCTATGTCGGTGACTTTGGTTCGCCTGCGGATTTCGACATTTCTGATGCGATCCCGCAGGGAAACTCCGAGCATAGCCCTCTCCATTGCTCTTTGGGTGACCTTGAGCCTTCTAATAAGGCCCATAGTGAGCGACCACGTCTCTGTTCCGTATGTCATCACTGGCAACACACACTGGTCGAAGACTTTCGACTTGAGACACTGCGGTATTTTGGACGAGAAGATGTTACGTAGCTTCCCGAACGCTGCCCAGCCGAGTTGGATTCTACGATAGACCTCCTTCTCGAAGTTGGACCTACCTAGTTGGATGGTCTGTCCTAGGTAAATATAGTTCTCTACAACTTCGAGTGCAGAGTCACCAACTTTCAATTGAGTGGGTGCAACATGGACGTTTGACATGATTTTCGTCTTATCCATGTTCATTTTCAGACCCACTTGTTGAGAGACTCTGCTGAGGTCATCGAGCATTGTACCGAGGTCTTCCATGGTCTCAGCCATGACTACGATATCATCGGCAAATCGAAGGTGAGTGATGTACTCGCCATTGACATTGATGCCAAAGCCTTTCCAGTCCAGAAGCTTGAAGACGTCTTCCAATGCAGCGGTGAACAGTTTCGGAGATATAACATCTCCCTGTCTCACGCCTCGCTGCAAGTGGATAGGTTTCGAGATCTGGTCCTGGAGTCGCATTGACATAGTGGCGTTTTCATACAAACACTTTATCACCTCGATATACCGGTAGTCAATTTGGCACCTAATGAGAGACCTCAGCGCGGCCCATGTTTCGATAGAATCAAAGGCTTTCTCATAGTCCACAAACGCTAAGCACAGTGGCTTGTTATACTCTTCGGTCTTCTGTATAACTTGCCGCAGCGTATGTATGTGGTGTATGGTGCTAAAGCCTTTTCGGAAACCGGCTTGTTCGGGAGGCTGGAAGTCGTCAAACCTGCGCGCGAGACGGTTCGTAACGACCCTCGAAAACAACTTGTAAACATGGCTCAGCAGTGTGATGGGTCTATAATTCTTCAATAGGGTCTTGTCACCCTTTTTGAAGAAGAGCACCACCACACTTCTGTGCCATGCTTGTGGCGTTTGACCATCTAGTATGACGGAGTTAAATAACTTCTGAAGGGGCCGTAGGATTGGTGTACCACCCGCCTTCAGAAGCTCTGCTGTAACTCCATCATCACCAGGCGCCTTATTGTTCTTGAGTTGTTTGAGAGCCATTCTAATCTCGAACAGGCTGACGTCCGGGATGTCTTCGGTGTAGTGTCGGGTTAGTCGTGCTCTGGGATCTGAGGCATGACTTTTGACAGGTGGCTGTGTTGTCGTATATAACTGTCCGTAGAACTTCTCGATCTCTCCCAGCAACTCAGGTTTAGACGTGACGATTCTACCATCCTCAGTCTTCAGCTTCGTCAGTTGGCTCTGTCCAACAGACAGAGCTCTTGCGGACACTTTAGAGCCTTTGTTCCGCTCGATAGCCTCTTTAATACTAATTGTATTAAATTGCCGCGTGTCGCGAGTCAAAGACTTTGAGATCTGTCTGTTGAGCTGCCGATATCTGGTAGCATCATCTGAGGATGTCAGAACCATTTTCCGTCTATCTTCCATAAGTTGCAGGGTAAAGTCAGAGATCTTTTTAGTTCTGTTTGTACGACGGGCCTTGAAGACCTTAGACCCAGCCGTATGGACAGCTTCTACGAGCCTGTCATAGTATGAGTCCACTTCCTCGCAGTCTGCTAGGCATTCGAAACGGTTTTGCAGTTCGAGCTGAAATGGTTCGGGGTTTTGGACGTGGATAGGTAAAGGTCGGAGCGTAGACTTTATCAGTCGGGACCTCTGGAGTTTGACATTCAGGTTCAATGAGCCTCTGACCAGTCTGTGATCGCTCCCGGTTTTAATCGCATTGATCACGGAGACATCATTGAACATCTGTCGTCTCGTCGACAAGATAAAGTCTATCTCATTTTTAGTTTTACCATCGGGGCTCACCCAGGTCCATTTGCGGTGATCCGGCTTCCTGAAGAAGGAATTCATCATAAAGAGTCCCTCCCTCTCCATGAAGTCGGCCAACATTTGGCCCCGGGGGGTCTCCAGTTCCAAATTGCCCCACTCTCAGCTCATTACCGAATCGTTTGCCCAGCTTCGCGTTAAAGTCCCCCATGACCACAGTGAAATAGGAGTTAGAGGTATGTATGGCTCTGGATATGTCCTCATACATAACCTCTACTTCATCGTCGGAGTGTGTCGAAGTGGGTGCGTATACCTGTATAACCTTCAACGAATACCGCTTGGTGATTCTGAGTATAAGGTACGCAACCCTCGTCGACACACTCTCGATTTTCACTAGGTTGTTCACGAGGGACTTGTGGACTATGAACCCGACACCACCTTGGGATATTTGGTCACCCTCCCGGTAATAGAGCAGGTTTCCGGATTTCAGTATTATCGAGTCCTCCCCCTCTCTTCGGACTTCAGATAATCCTACAATATCCCAATGTAACCTGCTCAATTCTTCCTCCAGTTCGGTTATCTTCTCGTCGGACCGCAGTGTACGTGTGTTATATGTTGCCAGGGCCAGAGGTCGTCGGTGTTGGTAACGCGGAATCTGCCGGGGATTCTTAGCACCCCCTGCCCTGCCGTAACCACGGCTGTTACCACGGCTGGGAATAGCAGGGCTGCCGGGGACTGGGGGCCGCGGTTTGGTTGTGTCCATCATTTGAGGGGATTTGCCATAATCGCCACGCTTGGCAGACGGGTTGGCGATCGCAGTAAGGTGGATATGGTACTCAGGAGAACGCTGCTGCCCGTTCTCTGGTATATATTCCCTCGGGACGACTTTTACGTCCCCCCACGGGATGAGAGGGGGTGGTGATATTCTTAGGCCGTCACCACACAGCAAATTCTCACCATAATAAAATTAGTATAACTAAAGATGCTCTATAATTTTCAAAAGATTTATGTAAGAATGAAATTCATTACATTCATATCTTAATATAGACATAACCAATAAGACAGTATGTAGTCAAAATATAGATAAAACTATAAATTTTGATAATTTAACCTATGCAATGACATGATCTTTTTGACAATAACTTAATATAAGCTAGCTAAAAACAATTACTATTATAAACTAAATCTTATTGTAAATGTTTTCATACAACCCGTGTACGTAAATATCTATATAGAAATAATTATAAATTAATTATATATTACTAACATGTTCTGACTATTTACAAGCGCTTTTTTAAAGTCTACGTGAATAAAAACCTTTTTTATTTTTAATTTATTTTTTGTTTAGATATTACAATTAGTTAACTTACTATAGCATAGGATCGGAGGCATTGTACTTACTCATTACTTAGTCGATGACGCAAGTCTGAAATATACGTGACACGCCATATGTTAAAATTCATAATATATGCCATTTAATTAAACCAATGATTTTAGATTATTTTAAAACGATAAAAAATAATATATATAATTGTCTTTAACAAAAATAATACTAATTCGAAAAATAATCTTAGTTAATTTACCTGTTCGTGTTGGAAACTTAACGATATTATTTATAAAATAAATATGTTTATAATCAAGTCTATTATAATGGTGTTCATCATCATCATCATATGAGCCCTAAGATTCAGTGCTCGACAAAGACTTCTCCCAAACATCTCAACAGTTGCCGGCCTTGCGCTATCTACATCCGGCGGTTTCCAAACAAAGTAGGGTTTGGTTAGTTCCCGTCAAATTAATCATCATACATCTTATAGCTTAATTATAAACTCACTTTATATCAAATGCGGTAGAGTACAGTAATTATTCGATATTGACAGTTAAACTGGCTTAAGCACTTTTAAAGGCCGGCAACGCACCCGCGACTCCTCTGGTGTTGCGAGTGTCCATGGGCGGCGGTGATCACTTACCATCAGGTGACCCACTTGCACGTTAGTCGACCTCTGCCATATCAAAAAAAAAAATGCACGTGTAGTGTAGTGGTACTGGCCGCATTGTTTGGCAATCTAGTCTACATTATAATGCATTGAGGCCAGTCTTCTGGACAAAAAGTAAACCCAAACTCAGACCAACTATATAAGGGAAAGCTTTTGTGGAAATCCAGCCTCACAATGTGACCAAAATAAAAACCAGTTCTCAAGCTAAGGGAAACGTTCTCGTGTAACGACCAGCGAGCATTTTGTGAATGTTTAAATGGCTCAAATACATAATTTTTAACGAGGTCGGTGTATTTACGCTATTTAGGGGCATCTAGTCATGTAGCAGCCGCTCTTGCAGATACTGACGTGTAGGAAAGAAGCTATGTGCAAGGGTATTCATACATGTTGCTTCCCCCACCATATGCCATTCCCATCTCAGTAAAGACAAACCGTTAGGGCTTCTTCCATCATCGCACACCAAGACCCTTAGCTCAAGCACTGCTAGAAAGCCAGCGCTCGTAAGACTTCGAAGGTGTTTATCGTTGCTATTACCGTGACTATAGGTGACAAACCATGGTGATGATCAACCATTTCTCTGCACTTCCGATACTATTAGAACAATTTAGTTTACTTTTTCTGTAAAAACACGAATTCCATTACATTATTACAAGTTGTCAACGACGGTAACGATGACTACGACGGCTGTCATTGCGTAACAGGTATCTATCGGAATTAAATGACGTAAGGGGATATGTAATTACTCAAGGCACAACACATATTTTCGACAGGTGGTGAGGTTATTTTATTTTTACCTAACCCGTACCTGCGGCTGTTCATAAGCCGGTTTCAAACGTCACTAGAGCTGGGTCCAATTTTCTATTGCTTAAACTAAAGATGAAAGACTATGGGCCTTATTAGAAGGCTCAAGGTCACCCAAAGAGCAATGGAGAGGGCTATGCTCGGAATTTCCCTGCGGGATCGAATCAGAAATGTCGAAAACCGCAGGCGAACCAAAGTCACCAACGTAGCCCGAAGAATTGCCAAGCTGAAGTGGCATTGGGCAGGGCACATAGCTCGTAGAACTGACGGCCGCTGGGGCAGAAAGTTTCTCGAGTGGCGACTACAAACCGGAAGACGCAGCGTGGGCAGGCCCCCTACAAGATGGACCGATGATCTTGTGCGGGTCGCTGGAAATCGCTGGATGCGGATAGCGCAAGACTGGCAATTGTGGAGATCTTTGGGGGAGGCCTTGGTCCAGCAGTGGACGTATTTCGGCTGATATGATGATGTTGATGATGAAACTAAAGATGACCTTTAAGTCATTATGTGAGTATTGTATTTAAGACAAATTGAAATGATTCCGGCATTGAGTTGTATCTATCACTTGTATGATTGATATGCCCTAATCGCAACGCTTGGCATACGGTCATACTGCACAGAGAGACGCTGCTGCCCGTTTTGTGTGAAATATTTCCTTAAGACGATTTGTACGTCTCCCACGGCGATGGGGTGGCAATATTCTTTGCTGATATCCACAAGCCTTTGAGTATTCCAAAAACACATTCTGCAATGTACTTGGACTTAAATTAACAGCTTTGATATTTATACTACTTTACAAAGATATTGTGAAGTATGGGTGACATGATTGAACTGGGCGTGGATATTATTGACGCATTATGACTCAAGATCTGAATAGACGGCATGTTTGACCACCGCTTCCCTAGAGCGTGAAATATCTGGGCATGTGGATGACACAATATATTTTGTCACGCTACGTTTGACCTGTCTGGTCCGCCAGGCTTAACAGCTGTACAAATATTATCGGGGAACACGTTTTCTAGAAGTTCATTCGACAGGTCCGAGTACAAATGAAAAGAGAAAGCGAATTGCTTATTATGTCAAAAATTCCGCTTATTTGACAAAATTGCAGCCTAATATTTAAAATAACGAATAAATTACTTTTATTTTGATTTTTCACTTAATTAACAATATCAGAACATGCAAGTAGTATCATTAGTTAATGATTCATGATTTATAAGTACGTGTACACATTTAGTTCTATGATTAGAATGGAATTATTTAGAATTAACACTTAATTTATCTATCCTATGTAGTTTGTCATCCGGGCGCTAAGAACTCTTAGGATTCTTTGGTCATCGTTGAATGACTAAATGAGTCGATTGTCGCCTAGATTAACAATTATATAAATCTAGAATTACGATACTGCAACTTATGTGCGCCAATTGCATAATAAGTTTATGTCCTTGTTTGTAACCATTAAAATAAAATAAATAAATAAAAAAGGTTTTTATTCACGTAGACTTTAAAAAAGCGCTTGTAAATATGACTATTTACAAGCGCTTTTTTAAACAATACTATATTATATATACAACTATATTACTACAAACATGTTCTGACGAACATGTTTGTAGTAATATAGTTGTATACATTAGATATTATTTCTAGTAACATAGATATTTAGGTACATCTTGTATGAAAACATTTATAAAATTTATTTTATTACAGAAATGATATTTAGCTAGCTCGTATCAAGTTATTGTCAAGAGATTATGTTTAATTATCTAGTTAAAGTCTATTTTTAACTACATATTGTCAATGGTTCTGTCTATATTAAAGGTATTATTATTATGACGGACCTTGTGTTAATAACGACGGTCGCGCTTTAATGCTACCACCGGATCCAATGGGCCCCAACTGAGAAGACCCAGCGAAACAAACTCAGTGGGTTCATCTACTACCGGTTTCAACACGACCCAGTTGAGACGGTCCGGCGAAACATACTGAAGCGGGCATGAACACGGGATTTGGTCCAATTAGAGTAATTATTTAGTAGGCAAACACAATATAATAATATGCTCGATCGGTTGTCTGAATGCTTATTATTTTAGATTATATTTAGGTATACAAAAGAAAATCTTCGAAACAATAACATTATTCATTTTGAGACAGAGTCAATCATTTTAAATTAAGTATATGATAGCAATCATTTACAGATAGTTCACGTAACACAGCAGGTCAGTCATGTCTATATGGCTACAAGATCTCCAGCGAGCAATGTGCAGGTAGGAAGTGAGAGCCAGACGTCTTTGTCATCGATGTACATTGTTATGTTTTACTTATTTTTGCAATAAAGTGTACTTCTTCTTCTTCTTCTTCTTCTATGTATTCTACAACGTATACTACATAAGCCACAAGAGAACACATAAAAGACACAGAATTTGTTACTCGCCGTGGCCGATTTTGGCCAGACTATCATTATAATTTATGTTAAAAGTAATAAAACTAGACTTTAAATTAAAACCTTTATGTACATCGGTTGCTATAGTAGTTTAACTACATAGTTAGACTATTAGTTAAGACGTACATGGGTACTCCTAAAATGTATTGATAACATTTTATAAACCTTTAAGAATACTAGTTGTCCTGTGCGGGGATCGAACCCGAAACACATAGTATTGAAGAAACTTCCTTAACCAGCAGTCAAAATTTAAACTGCGGGTGGTTTTATTAATATACATTTGACTAAGAGGAATAGTACAAACTTCTTGTTTGGTATGCAGGCTTAGATAGAGCTAGTTTTAAAATATAAATATTAAAAAAATATATAAATTTGTAAATTACTTCAACTAAGTTTAGCTCAATAAACTGAAATAGATAATCTATACATATAATAAAATCGTAGGAAAGTCAAAACTGTACATTGAATATATTTTTAAAAGGATACTTGGGGCTACAATCTATATCGAACCCAAAAATATAGCTTTTAGAATTTTTGTCTGTTTGTCTGTATGTATGTCCGGGCTAAACTCAAAAAGTACTGCATGGATTTACTTCAAATTTTTCATGACTATTACTAAGAGGTCGGGTCAACATAGGCTACATATTATCACGCGATATCACCTACGATGATAATTTATAAATTTTAACTACATCATCAACACATCTAGTAAATAAATAAAAATATATTTAGACTATAAAAATACGGGCTTTAAATTCATTCATATTATCCTTCGGTAATCGTTCGTATTATGCTGTCTCTCGTAACTTACTACACTGTACACGCTGTTTATTAATGAAAGCAAGGTGTGAATAACGTGAAGAAATGTCTACGTCACAGTGTCATACGTCCAAAAATATCAATCATACCATAACATGTTATTTAGTACCATTTAGCCGCACCAACCGTACCTGTTACAAATAAAGTTAAAGAAAAATACACATCGATAAGTTAGACAAGAACTTTGAAATTAAAAAGAATCAAAACAATAACTTCTCTTTCATAAATATTGTTTTATTATTATAAAAATGGATTTCAGATTAATACTTTTTGTAGTTATGTGCTTTTTGAACTTTTCGAGTGCTTCAGTAAATGGGAATTGTCCAAATGTGAAAAGTTCTTTAGGTTCTGTGAGGAAAAGACGTCACCTTGCGTTTCCAAAAGGATCAAGTATTGGGGTAAGTTTTTGATTAATTGATTAATACACAGTCAAATTTAAACACTCGACTATCTTCAATCAAGCGATGTTAGTTCATCACATTGCTTGGGTGGAAATAGTCTGGACGACACGAACGCCTGTTTTGGCGGACTAGTTGGCGTGGTGGTTCGATTCCCATCCAGGATAGATATTTGTGAGCATGAACATGGCTGTTTGTCATTTCTCTGGGTGTAATTATTTATATAAATGAAATAATTTATAAGTATGTATTTACAAAAGAAAAGTAGTATATGTAGTAGTATGTCAGTTATCTGATTTCCATAGCATAAGCTCTGCTTAATTTGGGGTCAGATGGCCGCGTGTGAAAAATGACACTGGATATTATTATTATTTTGGGTTCTATGTATTATTATTTAAATTAAACTATTTTAAATTGTCTATAGCAATCTACTTTAAGTGCAGTAATTATATACGAATATATACGTATATATTAATTAAATATAAATAATGATAATTGCACACATTTTTCGTATCCAAAAGAATAATCTGATTGTATTTTACCTTAACACCCTTCCCGGCCATTAGACTGTGGAGTCAGTGGTCTCAAGCTCAGACCCAAGGTGGGATGACCACTGACTTTTCGAACTCATGTGGGCATTAGAAAATAAATATCTCGTACTTAAAACAGGGAAGGTATGCATCGTGGGAAAAACTGCATGCCTAAAAGTTCTCCAAAATCGTCTTAATGGCATGTGAAGTCCTCGAAGGCCAGCGTGGTGAACTATGGCCGATCCACTATCATTGTGAGAGGAGGCCCTGCATTGGGACAGTAACTGTAATGGCCGACATAATATAATAAGTAACTCTAACCACTTTATCGTTTGAACTGAAACTTATTCCTGCTAATTACAAATACAATAATAGATTGTCTAGTTAACACTATGACTTGATCTTTCATACGATAGCAAGTCATGATGATTTGCAATTTGTTTTGCTAAGGCAAAATCTCACTTAGGTTCATGTCGCTAGGTCTAAATCAGAATATTGGGAAAAGGCTTTTTTCACATCACCTATATGTACGCTTGTGGTGACGGCGACAAATATCAGAATCAGAATATCATCACCCCATCTCACCCCGTGGGGGGCGTAGAAGTTGACCCGAGGGAATATCTTCCAGAGGACGGGCAGCAGCTTCCTTCTGATTACTATGACCATCTTACTGCGATCGCCAACCCGCCTGCCAAGCGTGGCGATTATGGCATATCCCCCAAGACGATTCTTGAGGGAGGCTTGTCCAGCAGTGGACTTATTTAGCTGCAATGATGATGATGATGATATGTACGCGATTTAAGATTGATACACGGTTTACACTGAACGCGATGCGTGAAACCCACGATGCCTGACTGCTTGCATCGCGTCATGGCGTCTGACGATACGGTACAGATAGTCTACGAAAAAAGCGGATAAACCATTATACAATAGTAGATACATCAGCTCTTAGAACGGATGTCGAACGTGATTGTGAACGTTATGAATATCCTGGGACATTACTAACTCACGGCCACCTGATCCCAAATTAAGCAGAACTTGTGCTATGGAAACCAGATAACTGACATCTATATCTATACATATAATAAAGTCGTAGGATAGTCAAAACTGTACATTGAATATTTTTCAAAAAGGATACTTGGGGCGTGATCTACAATCGATATCGAAGACAAAAATATAGTTTGTTGAATAGTCTTTAGAATTTTTGTCTGTTTGTCTGTATGTATGTCCGGGATACACTCAAAAAGTACTGCATGGATTTACTTCAAATCTTGCATGAATACTACTAAGAGGTCGGGTCAACATATAGGCTACATATTATTACGCTATCCCCTACGGGGGAGGAGCTGTGATAATTTATAAAATTTAACGCGCGTAAAACCGCGGGGCACAGCTAGTACTACATAATCATACTACTTTTCTTTTGTAACATACTTATAGATAATTACACTCAGACTCAGGACAAAAATATATGGTAATGCACACAAACTAGGCATGAATCTACCACGCCAACCGGCCCGTTAATTGCAACAGATCTGAATTCGATTTTTTGTATTACATCTAGCAACATCAAGAAACACTCCGAAGCTAACTACTGATGTAACGCTTGAAGGCCCGAACACTTATGTCTGGTGGTGCATTTTTCACTATAAATATTGCTCTACGGAATCGAATAAAAAATTCCTTTTTTGCGAAGGTTGCAAAATAAATGTTAAATAGCTAATCTAGGTGAAACATGTAAACGTTTTAATCTAAAAACTCTATTGTTTATTGAAATCAATGTTAGAGTTACAATTGCCTATTGTGTAAAAAGCCAGACATCTAGGAAAATAATTCCTTGTATTGCGACTTTATAAACGTATACATAACGGACAAAAAGCACACCCAGACTAGGGACAAACATTTATCGGTCAGATAAATAGTTGCCTTGTGCGAGGATCAAACCCGAAACACGCTGGCTTTGACATGCCTTAACCATGACGCCACACGTTATTTAAATCTTAAAGAAAAATAAAATTTTGGATATAAGTACAACAAACAGTGAAGAAGATTATAGTTATCAGTGTCAAAATTAGTAACATGACATCTATTTATACATATAATAAAATTCGTAGGAAAGTCAAAACTGTACATTGAATATTTTTTTTAAAGGATACTTGGGGCGTCATCTACAATCGATATCGAAGCCAAAAATAGTAAAAGTTTTTAGAATTTTTGTCTGTTTGTCTGTATGTATGTCCAGGCTAAACAAAAAAAAGACAGCATGGATTTACTTAAAATTTTGCATAAATATTACTAAGAGGTCGGGTCAACATATAGACTACATAATATAACGCTATCACCTACGGGGGAGGAGCTGTGATAACCAATAAAGTTTAACGCGGGTAAACAACGGGATATAGCTAGTAAATAATAAATTAAATAAATGTCGAAATATAACAAATTTATAAATTACTAGCTCGCCACGGTTTTACCAGCGTCAAACTTTATAAATTATAGCCTATATGCTCAGATCAAAATTTATCTGAGCCTATATGCTATTCGGATATATGTTTAAGCCACTAGCTGTGCTCCGCGATTTCACCCGAGTTTTTGCGTAAACGTTCGTTCACGCAAAAACTACTAAACGGATTTTGTTGAAACTTTTCGAGTTTTTAGGATAAAACGCAAATGAATAGGTATTTCTTCCAATTACAACCAAATTTTTACAACTGCGTAAACCATTTAAATCACCCCACTCGTAGTCTATGCATAAGTTTTAATTGCAATTTCAGCTTACAAATCCGTAAGAGTAACGAACCTACACTTGCCTCAGTTCCACAACAAACTTCATTTTAAGCACCAAAACTTAGCTTTTGGGCCACTAACTTTGTTCTAAAAAGTTGCGAGAAAGGTAATTCATTCAAGTTTGCTTTTATTTAGTGAGGATGTAACATATTGACTTTGTTTTTAGGGTTCCGTACACTAAGAGGAAAGTAGAGCCGCATGGCTCTTACTTTGCTATATGACGGACACGTCATGAATAGCAAGATCTAAAAAGTCCTAATAACCCTTTTTCAATGTATGTGTCTCACCTAATGTTGCAAATTAGGTATTTAAGCATTTAGCATACCAATTTATCGCACTAAAATCATCTCAACCGGCGATGTAGCTCCTACTCACTACTTACCCTTTTGGGACACGTAATTTTTTTTTTAATAAGGCAGGGGATGTTTACGCTTAGCACCCGCAAAAAGTGTCTGTGGGTGAATATGTCGGACCCGCACCGACTAAACTGACTTGCCGTGGACTTCTACTGGCGCCTGATAGGGGGAACGCGGTATACTGCTCCGGTGTCCCCCCTTTGTGCCATGTCCCGGGTGGTTGGAACACTAACCCTGGGAGGGCTCTAGTTTGCCCTCCCAATCTGCCAAATCCTGCTAGGCCGGCAAAACGACTGCACCACAAACAGGTGGCTGTCTTCCCGGAGGGCTTGCACATGGCAGCAGTAAAGCACACTTCTCTTACTAGCTACACCGCAGGCCTGAGGGGAGTTGGGCTATCGGCTACTGCCACTGCACCGACGCCTCCTCCGTCTGCGATCGGAATCGGCTCGATCCCGATCTCGTTCGGTGGCCTCCTTCTGGAGCATAACTTTAGGCCACTAACTATCTCAACCGAGATGAATAGTGTCCCAACATTAAGTTTTGATCCTGACAATTAAGTTTGTCGTGGAACTGTATTCTGTAAGGAGATAACAAGGTGCAGTACTAACAACTTAGTGTTGACTCTCTGTATGGGCAGATCTCATTGGAGATGTGGGTAGCTGATGAATCAACAAAGCGTAATTCATACTGCTGGTAGTGTACAGTTCCATAGTGTATGGTATACGTTAACTGATAATGAATAAAATAACGTTTAGCTGCACAATTTTTAAGTGAAAACTTCTTTAGGCGCGTTGAGCACTATTTGGTTGACCAAAAAGCCTGAAACTCACGTCATCGTCCCATCACGCTTCCCACGAGGTATAGGGATAGCTATTATACTGTAGATTATTAAGATTAGAAGTGTAAAAAATAGTTTTCACTTCTACTACTATCAGCAGTCCTTAAATACTTTCATCATCATCATCATATCAGCCGAAAGACGTCCACTGCTGGACAAAGGCCTCCCCCAAAGATCTTCACAATTAGCGGTCTTGCGCTATTTGCATCCAGCAGTTTCCAGCGACCCGCACAAGATCATCGGTCCATCTTGTAGGGGGCCTGCCCACGCTGTGTCTTCCGGTTCGTGGTCACCACTCGAGAACCTTTCTTAACCTTAAATACTTTGTTAAACATAATACAATCTACGATGGGAGTGTTTCATGGCGATTATTTCAAATTAATATTTTTTATTCATTATGGATCCATAAATCAATTCCAGGTAATCACATCTGTTGTAAAGACCTTCATGACACACGCTCCCTCCGGCTGGTACCTCACGATTGAGATAGAACTGACATTCAAGTTGCCAGACGCAGAGTTTATCAGTGCTGATAAAAGAAGAAAGTTGCATCATCGACAGAAAAAAGAAATGTGGGAGACGCTGCATACTGCATTGGATCAGTGAGTATGTTTTAGAGTTATTTATACCATATTTAAGACCTGCCATTCTTGTCCAGCAGTGGACGTCTTCCGGTTGCTATGATGATACCATGTGCTCCACAATCTAGAGCATCTTTTAGTGCTGATACAATTGAAGTAGAAATTTATTTACGAATGAGACCATAAGTCATTCGCAAGAAGAGACTAAAAAGAGAAGTTTATTTATAATAAGTATGCCTATTAGTTGTTTGGTTGCCATAGTTAAGACTCTGCCTAGTTTGGGATCAGACGGCAGTGCAAGTTGACCCAGTTGAGTGAGGATTTTATTAGTTTTTAATGCAATTCCTGCACTTGGTAAATAAATCACGGTATCTGGCTTTACAAACATGCGATTCACGGACACAAAATACTACAAGACACAGATTGTCCTGTGTGAAGTTCAAACGCAAAAGAAGAGTGTGCCGAGGTATTAACGAGGTGACTAAATGTTACTGGTTAACCTAACTGAACACACAGCGCCGTATCGATCGTTGGATCAGAAGGTAGGTTCACTTCCAATTAAGTCACGGCAATCGTCAACATTATGTGGTTGAATCTGTTCTACGTTTTTATACGTGTCTAAGTCTGAAACCTCCATACTCACTTACATATGTGGCTCGTTACTGGAACTTAACTTATATTGTCTGTATTGCTTACAGGCGCAATATGAACGGGCGCGCATGCATTCTAAGGGCGGTATGCGAAGCAGACAGGTCACTAGCACCAAAAGGACAGTCGCTCGTCCACGACATACTCAGGGCTTTGTTTACGTAAGTACCTATATCTGCCTTAATCATCTATCGTGTTTAACCCTAGATTACAGAAATAATGTGTTATTGGGTTAATTCTGGCGAGAAAAACGCCAGAAGCAGCCAGGAGTCTGAAAGTTGATAGTGTTATACGCCCGTGTCTCAGAGTGTACGTAAATCGCGAATAGTCCATCCCTCTTACCAATCACTGCAACTCCTGTAACCCAGGATCAACAGTGGCACACAATGAAATCACACTGAGCGGTGAAGCTCAGGCATGTCCTCGGGAATCGCTTTAATACACTTGGATCCCGTGGCGAATTCATAAAGAAAGAAGGAGGAGTTAGAATAAAAATCGTCCTACTTCGGGGAACATGTTAAGCTGCCAGTCTTGCGCCTAATACGACACACGTGTAGAACCTATTCGACACGTGTGTTGTATTAGGCGAAAAATTATTTAAGTATAACATAAGTTAATAACCAAAAGTTATGTAGTCATAACATTGGATTGTTAAATTAAAATACCTTTATTTCGGACAGCATTGATTTATATCTATGTATTTATTTATGTTTGTATGTATATGTATAGTCATGTGTATCTTATTACGTAAGTACCTATATTTGTATATGTACGTAGTATTAGATTAATTAGATTCAAAACATTTCAATTGAAATTAGTACACCTTCTACTACATTCATTAGACTCTTTCAATTTTGGTGCATTCAAAGTAAATCGGTTGCCTGGAAGAGATCGCTTTTAGCGATAAGGCCGCCAATTGCATTAAAATAAGCTAATTTTCATGTTTGTATCCATTATTGCAATAAAGTGTACTTCTTCTTGATCCATTATTGGGTTCTTATTCTTATACTTATCTTTGATGGGGTGTACTTGCGTACAGCACTTCGACCCTTCAGGATCTTTTGTACTATCCCCCACTGGGTTTTATTCTATCCCTAGAGCCCTGAATGAAGTCTTCACATAATCCAGTACGCTTCTTAGGGGTAGATCCTTGTAGTCTCCTGGTTCTGGATATGCCAGCCTCAGATAATGATAGCCCCAGCCAAAACTGTGGGCAAAAACAATGCGTGCAGGCTCAAGTCATTGAGAGAAAAAAAGACTACAAACCTACTTAGTAATTCCTCCCCAGCAGGCATCCATCGGGGTTTGAAACTCAGTTCAGGGCGGATATTGACAATAAGATGCATGAGAGAGTAGGCTATTCAAACGTTTTCTTCTTTATTATTAATTGTTGTTCAGAAGCAAACACGATTACATATTTCATTTTAGGATACCAAAATAGTATGAATATGATAATGAAAATTGTGAATTTATAACGATAATCTTTAGTGAATTTATGATTTAATCATATTCAGTCTAATCAATAGAGCTTTGTTCCCTTTTACTATCGCTGTGCCTTATATCAGATTATCCGAACCAGCCTTAAATATTTATACATTATTTAAACTGAATACAGAGTACAAGTAACAGTCTACCGCAATAAAAATGAAATATTAACCTCTTTTAAATTTCCACCGCTTAACATATGTACATAGGTACGCAGGGCAGTTACAACAGGCTTAGTTACCCACATTACAGGCCACCTACCTTGGGGTTCGAACCTCTACTCTATGGCAAAACTACCATGATGACTAAGATCATGTCTTTTGGCAGTATTCGACCAATTAAATCACAGCAAAACCAATATCAATCAAATCAAAGACTCACTTGGGGGTTCGATCCTATATTCAATGGTGACACCACCATGTTCAATCAAATCAAAGACTCACTCGAGTCTTTGATTTGATTTTTACGGTTGGTATAAAAGCACTCTGGTTTTTCTGTGATTTAAGTAATGGGTCAAATGCATGCCGTCTTAGTCGCCATGGCAGTTTCGCCATTGGATGGGTTACTAAGTTTGTTAGTACGGTGTAGAGAGATATAAGTTTTCGTACCATCTTATCGCTGACTTTTTGTAGTTAAGTAGTTGTGTACTTACTTTACTGATATAACTGGCAGGTTAAGCTTCTAGTGACGTGTATTGTATAGAAAAGCTATGAATGCCTCTTATACTAACTTTGAACGTTATGTTAAAAAGAAAAAAGTCCACCGCAAAATAATTGCATATTATGGCGCCAATTTGAGTAATATTTAACCGGTAAACAAGCATACCGGCTGCTCGTAAGTGGTTACCATAGTCTACAAGATTTTCAAAACGCTTGGCAAATGGGGTCCAAATTTGTCCATTGCGGGATGCCGCAAAATTGATAATTGAAGCTTCACGTGACCAAGGCTGGCCATTATTTTGGTCTAAGAATCAGTATTGCCATACAACGTGGCAATGCTACCAGCCTTCTGGGTACATTCCCCGATAATGATGAGCAATTTTTTGACGCTGTTTAATTTATTTTATATCTATTATATTCATAGTATTATATTGCTTTACAACAAAAGGCGGATGATATCTGTTAGGTAATTTGAGTCACGCACTAGTGGCCAATATCGATTGGTGACTGCGTGCAACTCCCATAAGACGTCGTCATGCGTCACCTAAACCGCATTCTCTAGGGAGCGCAAATTTCAACCGCAGTAGTCGAAGCTCTGACAGCATGGATGAAACGTGCTCTGAAACATAAAGGCAAGGGAAGTGCGTTCAAATCTCAACGATTTTTTTTCGTTTTCATGTTAACTTTATTATTGAACATGTCTGACTGCATTTTTCTATGTATTATTTGAACCTCAAGATGAAAAGTCTTTTACATCCAAACATTTGTTTTATATATTAGTTAGAATATTACATTTTCTGATATAAGAGCAACTTGAATACTTAGGCATACTGACCAAGTAAAAGACTGCAACGAAATTATTCAATGAAAATAGTAAAATAAATTAGTATTTTAACAAGTAACTGTGTTTATCTGGGTGGAATTTATATATAACTAGCAGTGCCCCGCGGTTATACCCGCGTTAAATTTTATAAATTATCACAGCTCCTACCCCGTAAGTGATAGCGTGATAATAATTATGTAGCCTATATGTTGACCCGATCTCTTAGTAATTAATATTCATGCAAAATTGGAAGTAAATCCATGCAGTACTTTTTGAGTTTAGCCCGGACATACATACAGACAAACAGACAAAAATTCTAAAAACTGTATTTTTGGCTTCGATATCCAAAAAAAGAAAAGTGAACTGCATAATATAAATACTAGGAATAAAAACAAACTAGCCATGCCAGGCTTTAGAGTAAGCAAAACTAATAAATACACCACTAAAGAGTACATCGATGACAAAGACGTCTGGCTCTCACTTCCTACCTGCACATTGCTCGCTGGAGATCTTGTAGCCATATAGACATGACTGATCTGCTGTGTTACGTGAACTATCTGTAAATGATTGCTATCATAAACTTAATTTAAAATTATTGACTCTGTCTCAAAATGAATAATGTTATTGTTTCGAAGTTTTTCTTTTGTATACCTAAATATAATCTAAAATAATAAGCATTCAGACAACCGATCGAGCATATATTGTGTTTGCCTACTAAATAATTACTCTAATTGGACCAAATCCCGTGTTCATGCCCGCTTGAGTATGTTTCGCCGGACCGTCTCAACTGGGTCGTGTTGAAACCGTTAGTAGATGAACCCACTGAGTTTGTTTCGCTGGGTCTTCTCAGTTGGGGCGCATTGGATCCGGTGGTAGCATTAAAGCGCGACCGTCGTTATTAACACAAGGTCCGTCATAATAATAATACCTTTAATATAGACAGAACCATTGACAATATGTAGTAAAAATATTAGACTTAAACTAGATAATTAAACATAATCTCTTGACAATAACTTGATACGGGCTAGCTAAATATCATTTCTGTAATAAAATAAATTTTATAAATGTTTTCATACAAGATGTACCTAAATATCTATGTTACTAGAAATAATATCTAATGTATACAACTATATTACTACAAACATGTTCTGACTATTTACAAGCGCTTTTTTAAAGTCTACGTGAATAAAAACCTTTTTTATTTTATTTTATTTTATTTTTATTTAAAATCATTTTTAGGAAATTGTATTAGGTTTTATAACAAGCTTCCTACTCAAATTACTGATCTGCCTGACACAAGTTTTAAAACACATATTAAACGTGTACTTATGGCTAGGGGTTATTACACCACTAAAGAGTACATCGATGACAAAGACGTCTGGCTCTCACTTCCTACCTGCACATTGCTCGCTGGAGATCTTGTAGCCATATAGACATGACTGATCTGCTGTGTTACGTGAACTATCTGTAAATGATTGCTATCATATACTTAATTTAAAATTATTGACTCTGTCTCAAAATGAATAATGTTATTGTTTCGAAGTTTTTCTTTTGTATACCTAAATATAATCTAAAATAATAAGCATTCAGACAACCGATCGAGCATATATTGTGTTTGCCTACTAAATAATTACTCTAATTGGACCAAATCCCGTGTTCATGTCCGCTTGAGTATGTTTCGCCGGACCGTCTCAACTGGGTCGTGTTGAAACCGGTAGTAGATGAACCCACTGAGTTTGTTTCGCTGGGTCTTCTCAGTTGGGGCGCATTGGATCCGCTGGTAGCATTAAAGCGCGACCGTCGTTATTAACACAAGGTCCGTCATAATAATAATACCTTTAATATAGAGAGAACCATTGACAATATGTAGTAAAAATATTAGACTTAAACTAGATAATTAAACATAATCTCTTGACAATAACTTGATACAAGCTAGCTAAATATCATTTCTGTAATAAAATAAATTTTATAAATGTTTTCATACAAGATGTACCTAAATATCGATGTTACTAGAAATAATATCTAATGTATACAACTATATTACTACAAACATGTTCTGACTATTTACAAGCGCTTTTTTAAAGTCTACGTGAATAATAAAAAAAAAATGTAGATCACGCCCCAAGCATCCTTTTAAAAAAATATTCAATGTACAGTTTTGACTTTCCTACGATTTTATTATATGTATAGATATGTATTAAGAATATGTATAGAATAAGTATGCTTACCATAGTACAGGCTCGGTCTAGTTTGGAATCAAATTGCAATCCAAGATATTTATTATTTCCTAGCTGTGCCCCGCGGTTTTACCCGCGTTAAACTTTATAAATTATAAAGCCTATGTCTTATTCTGATGTATAAGCTATATTATTGTAAAGTTTCATTAAAATCCTTTTAGTAGCTTTTTTCGTAAAAGAGTAACATAAATCCATCCATACTTACAAACTTTCGCGTTTATAATATAAGTAGGATTTTCTTTGCCTTCCTTAAGCTCAATTGAATTATGTTTTAGGCTCTACAGTTTTTGGGAGTGATTCAGGTATCCTCCAGGCTGTCTGAGTATTATAATGTGAAAGTTTTCGTGTTGGAATGCTTGGATGTTTGTTATTCAATCACCCCAAAACGGAGATTTGTATGAAAAACAAAATATAGTTAGCGGATTGCTTATACGGTTTTGCGGTAGACAGTCTCTTTTACCGTATAGATAATAACCGGTAAGATAACCGCCATCATTTCTGAACGTTCGTATCCGCTAATTGCCTTATAATCCCCGTACGTGACATTTATACGTAGCAGGATTACATCATAATACTCAACTTTACTATGAAATGAGTGGGAGGAATTACTAATTTAATACATTCGAGATTTTATACAATCAAGAAATACATTGCTGTTTTGTACCGGGTAGTATTTAAATTTGACTCGTACTTAGCGGGCTATGCATGTGGTACGTCTTCTTCGGTTGTGTCTTTACGTCGTTTTAGCGGTAGGCCGCGTTCATTGTAGAAATTCCTTTTAAACTTTCATGAGTGGCATTGTGAACGGAAATTAGTATTACGTTATTTGGCAGTTATATCGTAAGTGGAGCTTTGAAGCTTGGAAATATTTAAGGCACATTAATCTCAATGTAATATGCTTAGACACAAAATACATACAAGAATATTCCCTACACTATTATAAAACCACTAGCTGTGCCCCGCGGTTTTACCCGCGTTAAATTGTAAAAATTATCCCAGCTTCTCCCCCTTAGGTGATAGCGTGATAATATATAGCCTATATGTTGACCCGACCTCTTAGTAATATTCATGCAAACTTTGAAGTAAATCCATGCAGTACTTTTTGAGTTTAGCCCGGACATACATACAGACAAACAGACGCACAGACAAAAAACTATATTTTTGGCTCGATAGCAATTGTAGATCACGCCCCAAGTATCCTTTTAAAAAATCTTCAATGTTCAGTTTTGACTTTCTTACGATTTTATTATATGTATAGATAACGGAAGTGTAGATTATATTAAGGCGAGGCGTTGAAGGTAGCGTACAATACAATACAATACAAAAACACTTTATTGTACACCAAAATTTACAAGAGAGAGTAACATAGCATTAAATGTCGCTAAAATAAACTAATTAGACCGTTTAAAAGACTTGTGTTGACATCAAATAATTGCTATATAATGTGCATTTAAATATTTAATAAAATTCCTTATAAATTTAAATCTTTGACATTCAATAAATTTAAAATACAGTTGACAAAGTGGCTTGCAGAGAAATGTTTTTATAGCATCCATGAATTTTTTGAATATAAATTATAATAGAGTATTAAAAAAAAGAAGGTGTTTTTATGTTTCCTGTAATAATAGTAAGTAAGATAATAATTAATTATAGTCAAATAAAGTAGTTTTTAAGCATGCGTATGGAAATGTTAACCAATCAGTTTATGCTGTATTTGTATGCTCGAAAGAGTAAAGCATGGCGCACATATGTTTTGTAACTAATTTTATACTTACCTGTGTTTGTGACAAATAAAGATTTTGTATTTGTAATGAGCGGTCTTATAGTTAACTGTGATATCTTCCAGACAACCTTAGGATGGACAAGATCAACAAGTAGATTATAAAATATAAAATGATAGGGGTGTAACAGGTGAAGAAAGAGATAGGTAGTATATATTATTATAAGTAGACTAGTCTGGTTAGTTAAAATGGAAAAATGCGAAATATAATCTTAAAGTAACACCAACACCACGTAGAGACTATATATATTTGATCCACCTACATCTATTCCATTATCGTCGACTAATTACAGAATTTTTTTTTATGTAGTGCGAGTAAGCAACGATTTTAATAAATTATGTAAAGAGTTTCGTTTAGGCCCGTTTAGTATCAAGAACGAGGCGGCACAAAGGCAGGCTAAACTATTTTTTTTTAATAACTCTTATAATTATTTCCCGTCTTCAACTACTCAGATTAAGTAAGCGATAGCCAGATGCTGTCACCAGTCTGTAAATAATTGGCGAGGTTAAGCAACTAGGCTCGCGGCCACTCCATAGATGGGTGACCGCCAAAGTGGTTTAATTTCTGAACGTCTTCGTGCTTCGGAGGGCAAGTTTAGCTCTCGGTCCCAGTTGTAGCCATTAGGCAACAGTCGTTAAGCCATGTCAGAGGTCTAATGGGCGGCTTGAAGAACTCTGACGCTAGGGTAACCACTGCCCTTACGATAAGTAAGTAATTAAGTAAGCGAGTAATATCATAGATATTTGTAAAAGGCGCAGAGTGCTACTTGCCTTAGTCTTTGTATAAAGCTAATATTTTAAAGAAAATTAAAACACTCGTAAATATAAAACTACAACTTATAGTAAATATTTCCAAAATCTATAAAGTATAATGCCATGTTCAGTAATGAATCATATGAACACTTCTTTGGATAAGAGGCGTCGAGTCCCGCTACGCTCACAATTTATTGTTTCTTTGCTTGGATATTAAAGTCATAGTAGATTTAGAGGTTATTTAAAGAAACTTATTCTTTGATCTAATAATTATTACAGTCTTAAAAAAACATACTTGAACATGTCTTGAGAAACGGATTTTAACAAAATATGTATGGGACTATTTCACAAAAGAAGTTCCTTATCGAAAATATTATTTTTTATAAAATCGTATATGCGTAACATACACCCAAAAAAACAGTGAAAACATACAATGGAAACTATTTTCTACAGTTCTAATCTAAATAATCTGCTATTAGCCCAGTCATTTAAGGTTAAATTAGGTAAGAATCTCGGATATTCAGATACCCAGCTGTAAGTCTGTAAATACTTGTATATTGACACCCTAAAAGTTGCCTCAAAACCTGCATATGGCAGGGTGTACGCAACTAAAAACAATGTAAAATTTTTGTGACCTTTGACCTTGAAATTTAATAGTTGCGTACACCCTACCATATGTAGGTTTTGAGACAACTTTTAGGGTGTCAATATACAAGTATTTACAGACTTACAGCTGACTGAGAACTTACTAGAATGACTGGACTCTACTTGTTGTACTATATAATAGTTGACACTAAGGCGCCACCAGTTCACGTAAAAAATTCATGCGAGGGGGTGAAGCACACGCATAGCCCCCCGCTGCTGCGGGGCGGGAGGGATGCTACGGCACTCGTTGATGCCACGCGCGGGCAGATTCTTGTTATTATTTACGTTTCGGTGTGCACACAGTGTAAAAATAGTAGTAGTGCAACTTAAATTTTATGATAATTAATTTTTTTTGGGCATAGGAAGTGGTTGATGGGTAAGTTAAATAAATACAGTAATAACTTATAAATTAAATTAAATGAAATTTATTCAGCACTTGGGTATTAACATACACTTGTACTTGTCAAGCTCACAATGCAGTACAAAAACATAGAGGATAGTATAAAAGTTACAAAAATAAAATGAATAAGTCCGTCCGTGCGGTTTGTTCTATCACATATATATTCTGAAATTCTTAAATAAATAACTAGTTACTAATCTTTTATTGAAATTTAGTTCTACCATATCAAAATAAACAATGGAAGACTAAAGCAAAAAGACGAAATTCTAAATGAGGGAATTACCGATCACGCGTTAATGGGCCAAAGCGATCCTCGCCGCTGAGGAACCTACCCTAGCTAGCTTGCGGCTTTCTCTAGCTACCTAGGTGGACGACCCGGAGAAGAAAGCCACAAAGAAACTCCGGGCTTGCTTTTTTAGTCTTCTTTTGCTTTCAGTTAACGTTTTTTTTTAATGTCATATATTACTTACAGTGTGATTGGTTGTTATGTAGGCTAATGCACGCACAGACCGTTGTCATCCAGTGAATCATAATAAAATAAATAAGCAATACCATTCAATTTCACTCAAGCACTTAGAATATCCTCTTGCTAGACGTAAAAACGGTTGTTGAATCCGCGTACATTTACAAAATTAACAAGTCACACGAAGTATACCGGAGACGAAACAAATATGAGTACCCCAACAGCAGTTCGATCAGTTACCGCAAGCAGCACCCGTTCACGAGTATGACGTGTGGGCCAGCCATCGCCTCCTTCGCCGTATTAGAGGGAAGGAAACGACCCGACCCACAACGTACACACCCACAATATATTTTATATATTATATTAAATGGTATAACCTCTTTCAGGTTTTGCATACGCTTCATTTAATTTACAATGTTTGCATTTTTTTTACATTATACAACTGATCTAATATGTAATGTAAATTTAAGATTAAAAATTACAAATAACCTAAGGGCTGCAACTTTCGAACGGCAAGACCAATTTTCATGAAATGTCCTTCCCAATTAAACTAACTATCAGATGAAATAAATGCATTTTAAACGGTATATCACTTTAGAAGCTGCGATGCCCCAGACAGGCACACAGATATACACGTTAAACTTATGACACCCTGTTTTGTGTCGGAAGTTAAAAAAAGGTGGAAAATAAGTAAGTGATACAATCGTTTTTCCGATCAATAATTTTTAAAACAGAAATTAATAGATAGGTGTGATAAGTTTAACGTGTGTATCTCAGAGTATGTCTGTGGCGTCGTAGCTACTTAACGGATTGTTTAAAAAGCTAGTATTAAAAAATATGTTTTGAAATTCATGATCATTTAAAAATCTGCGAAATTAAGAACCGTTATCTCTTCTTCATCGTGTATTCTGATGCACGCAATGCATGCACTGCAAGAGACATCCTTATTGCATGCTATATTATTTACGTCTTCCGTAATCCATAGTACATTATAAGACTGGTTGTTTGTTTCATCGTCCCTTAATGGTAATCCCCTACTATAGCGTGAGTCAACCAGCTCAACAAGAATTTGATTTTTGTAAAAAAAAACAGCTATTGCTCCATCTTATTTTTTCAAAACTGTTCGTCTTTATTTATTTTAATGACTTTTAATGGTGCTTTCTTTCTTTCCCATATACCTAAACTACACTTTTCTCTGCGACTAATATTCAACTGACCTTGGGTTTGAAAATACCAATTATTGTTTAGATTTTTTATTGTATTTATAAATTTGTATTATTTGTTTTTATAGCTTCATCCATGCCAACTTTGGAAGGAGCTACTGGACATTTTATTTCAACCAATGTGTCATCACCTACTATTCCACCTGGACTCGCCCCAAGGAATGGATATACTTTATGAATAAATAGGCCACAAGGCTCAATTTTTATAATTTCTTTTTTAGCTAACTGCACTAGTGCAATATTTCCATGTGATACAGAAGCCACGTTAGAAATATTCTTTTTGTACAAAATATCTTTTACTAAATTTCCAGGACCTTTTTACTCTTAACAACCCTTCCGAAATTTGAAGCGGTGAGTAAATTTTTCCTCAGCTCTAACCATTCACAGCTGTCTCTCTGTAAAACTGTTTGTCTCTCCACCGCCTTTCTGTCTACTACAAGACCTTCTAAATTTTCCAAAAACTTTCAATTTATCCACGATGTACGGTTACCAAACAAGCTAGACCAACGATTCCGTCAATTGTTCTACTGTTCAATCCTATACACTATGTACTGCCGGCCACCTACTAGCGCAGACTTCACTATTATGGACTCTATTACTAAAGAGTTTAAGTGCTATTAGAGAAAAATATTATCGGTCATTTCGTTGACGTGTTTGACGTTTCCTTGTCCCAATTTTACTAAGTAATCTGTGACGTTTATTTACCCTTTTCACAAAAACAATTCCTTCTAAAAATTTAAAAAACAATTCACAAAAAATCTTAAAACCTACCTAATACTACAAAAAAAAATGGCTACTTTGGATAAAGTAATTTCTGTCTTATATTAATTGAAATTTTTATTAAGTTGTTCGGCGATCAGAGCGACACAGAAACCACGTCCCGGGGTCGCGTCTGAACGCGAACTGAAAGTAGAAGTCGTTCCGACATTTGTTCTTGTCACTCGGTTAATAAGGTCGAATTTTGCGTAACGAAAGGCGGTCGTCTGTAAATGCAGGCGCTGAAATCAATTTATATTTAAGGTTTTTATTTAATTTTGTAATAAATAAAGAGCAAAATTATAAAATAAACGGTCTATTCTTTTAGATACTATTTAAGATACAAACTTCTTAAAAAAAATATGCTGTTGTCGCTTAAAATATGGAGAAATAAAAGCAGAATTTTTTTAATCTTAGGTCACTTCACATTTTTTTTTTGGTTTAGACTTTTGTTGTTTTTGAAATCTACTCGGTTCATTATTTTATTCATATTCTTCGCTTCCTACTGTATTTTTCTTAGTTTAGTATCTATTTCGAGACGTGAGATTCGTAAGAAGAAAAAGGGGCTTCTTACTGAGTTTTCAACTACGACGTCGCCTTATACATTTTGTATACATAATGTACTAGATATGCCCCGCGGTTTCATCCGCGTTAAACTTTATAAATTATTGCCTGTGTTATTTGGATATATTACGATAAAATGTCATCAGAATCAATTCGGTGGTTTTAGCGTGAAAAAGTAACATACATCCATAAATCCATACTCAGATACTTTCTCTTACTATTTATTTATAATATTAGTAGGATATTAATAAGGCATCGAGGTATACTTATGTACATATAAATACAGTATAGTTATAGCTCATGGGAAGCGCGTGGTGACAATGACGCCAGTTTCAACCTTTTTATTCACCCAAAAAGTACATATACACAGTATACATACAAATACGGAATATATATTAAATATGGAAAACATTCGTTGACGACGGGACTGAGGGAAAAATATGGAAACAAAATATGTCAATAATAACATCCTTCTGCGCGATTCTGCTGTTGGACTGACAGCAAATAATCCCATATTATCCTATGGGGGGGCGTAGAAGTCTACCCGAGGAAGTATCTACCAGGGCAGCAGCGTCTCTCAGTGTACTATGGCCATTATAATGCGATCGCCAAGCTACGTCCGCCAAGTGTGGCGTGGCGATGCACACAATTCGATTGAGGCTATCCTTTGTCCAACAGGGGACGTAATTTGGCTGACATTTTGATGATGATAATGAGCGAATTTTAACAGCTATTCTCAGTGGAGATTATCCGTCTGCGTGGGACATAATATAGTACACAAGTCTGAGTGTGAATTCTCTATTCGCTCACTCCCAAGATTCAATTGGACGGCCTAGCCGATACTACTGGAAAGAGGTCAGATGCAAAACTGACGGCTTAACTTGTTCACCGAGGCACAGGGGTGTTATACCGTTATTTTTTGCTTGGTTCAGGATTTAAACTTAGGACTAGGACTAGGATTATCGATAAATAAAAAAATATTTAGGACATATGACACCGCTCTATTTAGACCAAACTAAGCAAAACTTGTACTAAGGATACTAGACAATGAATAGAAAATCTTATTAACTTAAATATATGCATACATATAATATCCAGAAAACACCCAGCCCAAGGTTAGTAATGTCATAATAATGCAAATATTTGTCTTGCGCGAGGATCAAACCCGCAACTTTAGGTTCAGAAGGCAGGTTCACTACTAACTGAGCCACCACGTACATTGGTTCAAATCCCGGGTCAGACCAAAAAGTGATTTTGGGATTTATTCGTAAAAAGAAATATAAAAAAAAATTTTTGACCTGACGGCCGAAATCCGATATAGCGAGTTGCGAGCTCCTTATTGGTTTTTAGTGGTTTATTAAAAGCACTGAAGTTATTGGTAAGAACTATTTATTCACAACTAAGATCTAATGGTTTAACACACACACATACACAGTTGATACTGTCATAAATGGTAGATAATAATGAAATGGTTTATCGTAAATTATGGTTTAATATCATCATACATCTCGGTCGCTGGCGGATTGCGAACTAACTTAAAATTGTTATAAACTTAGGTATTAAAGTAAACACGTACCAATGTGCTTGCGATGCACATATGGAAAACGCTGACTTGTTTGGTTGTGTAGCTCCAAATATCTGGATTTGGCGGTAATTACCCCCGTGTCTGTGATATTGTTTTTTTTTTATCGAAAAACATGGGGGCATAAAGTTCGCCGGGATAGTTTCAATATAAAAATCTAAGTAGAGACTTTTGATTCTTGTTAGTTAATGATGGTGTTAATATGTACAGTGTTGTCATTTTAATGGTGGATCGTAGAACTTAAGCGAAGCTTAGTATATAAATAAATAACTTCCAACGGTCATTGTTCTTAGATTTGTGGCACATAACCCTTAAACTGTAACAGTACGAACGACTCAGCAGCTGTGTCGGACGATAGAATAATGAGCTATAAACTATTCATAGCTTGTCTTTGAACAGCTGCTCATTCATTTTGTCTATACTAATACATTTATCTTTGTATTTTATAAGAATTTATGTAGATATATATATGCCGGGCCTGTTGGCGTAGATACGCTGCCTTTCACGCCGCAGGTCGTGGGTTCGATTCCCACCCGGGACAGACATTTGTGTGCATGAACATGTCTGTTTGTCCTGAGTCTGGGTGTAAATTATCTATATAAGTATGTATTTACAAAAGAAAAATAGTATATGTCGTATATCAGTTATCTGGTTTCCATAGTACAAGCTCTGCTTAGTTTGGGATCAGATGGCCGTGTGTGAATAATGTCCCAGGATATTATTATATTTTATTAGCATGTGTATGTATATATGACTGCACGTGTGACGCAGCAGCCAATGCAGTCGCCTCGCCGCTTCGTGTCGCGGCTTCGTGTCCCGCGCCGGTCCAGTAATTGTGTGACCCATAAATTATTGTTCTGAGTCTGGGTGTAATTTGTGTCCGTCTATTATATGTTTTTAAAGACCCCGCGACACAGGGATTAAATTCCCTAGTGCGTTGCTGGGGATACGGACGTTGATTTAAAAATAAAAATAAAATATATGTAATACTAAGAACTACACACGCTATGTTCTATTTCTTTTTAATATCTCCTCTCGCGGGTCTGCTGGAAGAAATTTCATTGAAAAAAGGAAGTCTTCGGTGCATAATGAACTATAAAAAATGGCCGTATTTTAACCCGATTATTATTCTTAGGTGGTCTTGATTCCTTTTTAATGAAACTGCAAGTATTATCGGAAGATCACTAATTTTATGTTTTAATTTACTTGTGACAATAATCACGGTAAAGGAGTGCCATAAGAGTTAATATCACTTATAGAACGTGTTAAAATCTATACATATAATAAAATCGTTACAAAGTCAAAACTGTACATTTAATTTATTTTTTTTAAATACCTCTACAATAGATATCGAAGCCAAGACTTTTTTTCTTAGAATTTTTGTCTGTTTGTCTGTATGTATCTCGGGCTAAACTCCAATAGTACTGCATGGATTAACTTCAGTTTGCATGAATATTACTAAGAGGTCGGGTCACCATATAAGCTATATATTATCACGCTATCACCTACGGGGGAGGAGCTGTGATAATTTATACAGTTTAACGTGGGTAAAACAGCGGGGCACAGCTAGTATTCTATATGTAAGTAAGTACCTATTACTTAATTGAGGTTCTATCTAAAAAATAAAGGACTTTATGTAGATACATCGTTGGTTTATCATTATAGTTTTGCAATTTTTGTTAACTTGACGTTTACGTTTAGTAAATCACTTTAAAACATAGATTTTTATTGTAAGTTATTACAGATTACAGTTGGAACCTACTTAACGTGCCCTTCGAATCACGGATACGCTCAGATATGAAACAACAATAATAATAATGATATCTGGGGACAATGTCACACAGATCATCCTAGCCCCAAACTAAGCAAAGCAATTAAACATGTTTAGGGGTTATTTAGGAACTGCTAAGGGAAGCAAGATATAAGCGGCTAAATGTCTACAATAGAAGCAATGTATATAGCACAATGTAGTATACGTACGACAGTCTACATACGAGTATTTGCCAGTTGACCGCACATCGTATCGGAGCTATGTTTACTAGTTTCACAAGCCTGTAATGTAGATACTCCCTTTAACTGCACACGGTTTGAATGCCTTTGACTATGTTTTGTTGGATATTAACCCTCGCACTCTGAAGGGGTATTAGCAGCACGCATGGGTATTTGTTTAAGTTTGTTTTCGTTCTGGTTTCATTACAATGAAAACCAAAAATATCAAAACTATACAAACTTGGTATAGAATTCTATAGACTGATCTTTTAATCCTAAGTAAATATGACCTCGTACTATTGACCTTCGTAAAATATAAGACCGTAACGTTTTTCAGTTGTTTCTATGCCGGGTAACTAAGTTTATTAGTTAAACAATTTATATCATTGAATTGTTTTGAAGTAGAAAAGGCACCGTAGCCTAGTTGGTAGTGCTCCTGCCTTGGCGGTCACCGTAGCCTAGTTGGTAGTGCTCCTGCCTTCGAAGCTGGTGGTCCTGGGTTCGAATCCCGGTAAGTGCCAATATTTGTGTGATGAGCACGAATATTTGTTTCTGAGTCATGGATGTTTTATATGTATTTAAGTATTTATCTAACTATATAAGTATGTATATAGTCGCCTGGTACCCATAGTACAAGCTTTGCTTAGTTTGGGGCTAGGATGATCTGTGTGACATTGTCCGTAGATATTATAAATAAAAAATAAAAAACAGAAAAGGAAACCTCTTTGTGACAAGTCCAAAAAGGAGTAACCACTTTAGCCGCGACGAGCTAGCTTTGAAACCACTAAACATTTTAAAGTTAGCATAATAATATATCTATTTCGTGTCCCGGGTTCAAATCCCGCGCAGGGCAATTATTTGTTTGACCCATAAATAGTTTTTCTGAGTCTGGATGTACTTTGTGTCCGTCAATTATATGTTTGTAAAGTATCCCGCGACACAGTTTAAAACACAGTTTAAAAAACAAAATATAAAAAAATTAGTTGCAAGTACAATACCGTCGCTAAGATAAGACAAAGACAAAAACAATCATGCTACGGCGGGTTGGTGTTGCTTACCATCTAAAATTTTACAATTAAAATCAAGATTTCATAAAGCTACTCAGTAATAAAATTAATTATTTAATGTAATTCTTATTAAATACTAATAATATCCGGGTCGCACATCAATCTGATCACACGGCTATATGATCCCAAATTAAGCAAAGCTTGTACAGACGCCAACACGTCAAGCTACCCCAATCTGTCAAATTTCCCCAATTAAAAGTGAACCTTATACTTATTTGATAAAGTTAAAAATCTATAAAAGAAATTTGACAGATTGGGATAGCTGGATGTGCTGGCGTCTGTACTATGGAAATACTACTTTTCTCTTGTAAATACATAATTATATAGATAATTACTCCCAGACACATGACAAACAGAAATGTTGACACACAAATATCTGTCCTGGGTGTGAATCGAATCCACGACCTGCGGCGTGAAAGGCAAGCATTCACTAACCACGCCAACTGGGTCGTCAAACTTTTTTAAATTCGGAAATAAACGCTGTGATAAATTTACACGTGTAAAAAAGTATCGCACAAAGTGTAAATCCAGTTATGATTCCGTCACCCAGGTGCATCGAGCTGGTAAATACGTAAAATGCGGAAACAACGCCTGATGGCTTGGGTGCCGTGAAATTGGTTGTTGTGTATTCTTCCTTATTTTTGATAATGTTGAAGTTTGTGAGCTCATGGTTAATAAGGTGTGAGTGAAGATGATGTTGTTCCCTTTGATGTATTGTCTGCGGCGAACTTTCTTAGCTTTGAATGTTGCAAAGGCAAAAATGGCGGTACAACTAAGACCTGAAAGAATGTGGTTTTGAAAAGTTAGCCTTAGATATACTATTAATTATTTTAAGGGTTCTCTTGGAATCAATCAAAATCAAAAATAGCCTTTATTACCTATAATTACATTTATTTTAAAAAATACCTTGCACTTTTTATAATTAATATTGAATCTAATTTTATTAACTTCTAATCTTCGAAATCGCCTTTTTTATGGAGCAATATGATAGTTGACGATGTCCATTGGAATAATTCGTCGTTTTTCATCAAAGAATGAAGTCTTTAAATTAATGTCACACACTCAAGTCGGCAATTACTTGGACATGTGAAAAATTGTAACATGTAATTTAACGCCACCAAAAGACGACATCGGTGACAAATTAAAGTGGATAAGAGTAGATAATAGTATACTTTTTCTAGTTCTGGCAATATTTTTAAGAGACCAAGTTGTACGAACCATGACATAACCTCAAAATTTATTGATGAAAAACAAATGAGTATCAAGTTTTGTGTTACTTTTTATAAATTTGGGATCAAAACGGAAAGTTAATGCTGACTCCCAACTAACCACGCTATAGTACCCCTCTTTATAACATATGTAGGTATGTACGTATGAGAGAACATTTGCAACTCCATAAAATCATCACGGTGCCTTGATGTCAGAACTGAAGAGGCATACACGTCAGTTCTGAGATTAAGGACTTAGTTCTTATAAAATACTCACTGTACAACATATTATAACTGGTATTTTTTCTTTCAGAGCACCTTTACACGATGAAGACTTCGTGAAAGAAATGGATTTAACTTACGGAGAAATTTTGGAGCCGAAGTTCTGCGATCAAGCGACTGAGTGCCCGATATCTGTAGTTGGCATGATTTTAGATATCAATAAACAGAGATAGAATTGCTTAAGTAAAATGTTGTTTTTAATTTTTATGTGAATATGATAAATTGTACGGTAAGCGTGGGTGTCAATACAGATACGTCTCAATGACATTATCTTCATGTCAGCGGAAATACTGCTGGACAAAGGCCTCCCCTGTAGATCTTCACTGAAGCTTCATTTTAACTAAAGTAAAACTTACTTACAGAAGCCATTCCTTAATAACAACATTAATAATTTTAATGTTGTGTTTCCGAGTGTCAGTAAGGTCGCCAGAGCTCATTGGGGTGGGGGGAAGGGTCAGCAACACTTGTTTGCTGACTGTTGAAGGCCGGCAACGCACCCGCGACACCTCTGGTGTTGCGAGTGTCTATGGGCGGCGGTGATCACTTACCATCAGGTGACCCACTTGCTCGTTTGTCGCCCTCTGATATATAAAAAAAAATAGTGAACACACAACAACATAGTTTATCGGAAATGTCTGTCTATACGTCGCTGCACTGCATACTAACGGAGAGGTTCGGGTGCAGGACCGACGGCGTTTTGTGCCTTCCAAAGCACGGGGTTGTGAAACCTCCAACTTACAGTATGCGGAATCATACTGGGAATTTAAAAAAGAAATAGAAAAAAATCCCAATATCATCCTTTTTTTTCCCCGACCCGTGATGTTAAGCCAGGTCATGTTATCTGCGGCTTAAACACGCTACTACTAGACCAATAAGTCAGTTAAGTATGAGCATAAGTAGTGGTTACCCTAATTTCATAGTTTTTTCAGCCACCTAGTTAGAATGTAATATAGCTAATTGGCGGTTGGCTATTGTCTAATGGCGTTTGCTAATTAACCGTAACTGGTAGTTTCACGTACAGACGCCAGCACATCCAGCTACCCCAATTTCTCAAATTCCTTTGATAGATTTTCATCTTTATCACAAAAGCATAAGGTTCACTTTCAATTGGGGAAACTTGACAGATTGGGGTAGCTTGATGTGCTGGCGTCTTTACCTTCCAGAGAACGAATATGCTCAGAATATAAAAAAATGATGGTTACCCATCTATAGACTAAACTTATGGTATCAAACCGTGAGAGCAAGAAGAAAAAGATCTTGAAATAGTAAACGTAAAAAAATCAAAGTCGTAGACTCCCGGAAGCAAATGGTAACAACTTACATATTTTCGGAAATTCCCAATATATTAAACTTCGTGGCAGTTCACAAGCAGCTTACTTAAATAGACGCCTCAGTTCGTACGAGATGAAAGATTAACAATTTACTATAATGTTGTTATACCATTAGAGAGGCTGTAAAGTCGGTTCTATGAGAACGGTTTAAGTCATAAGCTTATATAGACGTTATGGGACAATAAAATATAGAATCAAGCGTTACTAGATGAAGTAAAGTAAATACTCTTTATTGTACACCAAAGAAATTAACAATAGATGCTTCAGTTCTTTTGAAGTAAAAGTTCAAGAATTTACTATAATGTTGATATACCCTTTGGGAACCTGTAAAGTCGGTTCTATGAGAACGGTTTAAGTCATAAGCCAACTTAGATTTTGTGGGACCGTACAATCAGACGCATCAAGCATTACTAGATGAAGTAAAGTAAAAGTAAAATACTCTTTATTGTACACCAAAGAAAATAACAATAGACGCTTCAGTTCTTTTGAAGTAAAAGATTAAGAATTTACTATAATGCTGTTATACCTTTTGGGAACCTGTAAAGTCGGTTCTATGAGAACGGTTTAAGTCATAAGCCCACTGAGATTTTGTGGGACCGTACAATCAGACGCATCAAGCGTTACTAGATGAAGTAAAGTAAAGTAAAATACTTTATTGTACACCAAATAATATAATATAATAATATACAGTATAGTTATTAAAGTACAATGGGTCTTATCGCTACTGCAGACAACCATAAAGGGCTTATTATAAGACATTAAAACAAAACTGGGTAGTGAAGATGTTTTAATGAATTGACCTTAACCTAACTCAAACTAACTAAATTTACACAATGACAACAGATATAACATTATATCTTACTAGCAGCTGTGCCCCGCGGTTTTACCCGCATAAAACCTAACAAATTATAGCTTATGTATTGATCGAGGGTGTCAGCTAACTCCATACCAAATTTTATTAAAATCGCTTTAGTCGTTTAGACGTGCAGAAGTAACAAACATACACACTCACAAACTTTAGCGTTTATAATATAATAAGTAGAATTAAAAATAAATACTTATAAAGCGGAAGAGTTTGGCGGTTTCATATGTGAGACTTCTTATATCTTCAACATCCATTAACTGTAACAAAGAGTTAAGCGATTAGAATATGATCGCTTTCGTAAACTTTTTAGCCAATTATTCCACTTAAAACTATCGGTATTTAGTGATAAAGTTTGGTGGCTGTTTTGTTTGGAAGAAACTATAGTAATATATGCAACAACTACCCAAGTAGCAAAATTCTCCTATAACTATAGGCTTATAAGAAAAAACGTCGTATAGGAATCCAGTAAACGCATTGACTAAGATCACTGATCTTATTATAAATTCGAATTGCACTTTACCGGATATACTATCCGATAAAGTACAATTCGACAAAACTACTATAGGGCGTATATTCCTATAATCTGTGCCCAAATGCGGCACAATTAACGTTTATAAGAACTAAAATAAGTAAGTCTACTAATATATATAATATATATAATAACTATAGTACTAATATATATAATAACTAATAAAATAAGTCTATAGGACTAAAAAAGACATGCTCCTAGGATAGTTACAAGATTAAATTTTGCTGCTTGGGTATCTATTGTATATAACTTATATAATATAGAACTGTTTTGTAAACAAAATACATTCCTTGAAAGGGTTTATAATAACTCACTAATTGTAAATGTAGGGGATGCAGGGTCAAATAATAGCACGAAAAGTATTTAATAAAACTAGGTATTGCATTTGTGTGTTATTTTTTTTATTAATAAATAGACAACTCGGGAATCGAACCCGACGAATAAAAATGCTGAAGTAGTCACTGCGCCACTTATTTTAAACACGCTTTTATTAGCTTCACTTGGAACTATGTATGTAAGAAAATCTTGGAATCTTAATTTGACCCACTTCCCGGGCTCAGATTAGGATGAAATTTTGCACACGCTCTGAGTTCTGATGATAATACATGACTAGCTCAGAAACGTCATTACAAATCCAATATGGCGGCCTCCCCAATATGGCGGACTGGCTGTTTGAACTCCAACCCCATGATATGGGTATCAAATAAAAGGGTTTCAGGATTACGAAAAAAATTGCCACGTGACTTAAATCTACTATGGCGGACAGGCTATTTTGTAATTTTTAGTGTGTGCTAAAAGCGTCTCTTTAAAACTATTAAAATTAATTTTTGCATGATTTGTCATTGCACGTTTAGTTTTTCGAATGCATCTGTCGTCATTAAATAATTTGTTTAATTTCAAATATCAGTTCAAAAGTGTTTAACAAACAGGACCGTTAAAAATAAGAAACCACTTAACCTTGGACCATCGCAGAAGGGTTGCAGCCCTCGACCGTCAGATCCATTAGGATCGATCATATTCCGTTACACGCAATACGCATTTGCATCAGATATCCATCATTGACTCGTTCCATATTATAATTAGCTCGTTATTATTCAGATTTTATATTAGAAAACCGGTTATGGTGATCGAAATTTTGAGTTAATCTGGAGACGACATTTTTATGTATCGCTTGATCTATAAATTTTACCATTTTATTTTATGGGGGTGAACATTTTTGAATCTTCGTCCAGAACACGTTTAGTAGCCTTATTTTTAAGAATAACCCCTAATAAAAGATAACCTCAGCTTGTTAATAGGTCTTCTTTTTTCTATTTAGGGTTCCGTAGCCAAAGGGTAAAACGGGACTCTATTACTAAGACTTCGCTGTCTGTCTGTCTATCTGTCCGTCTGTCACCAGGCTGTATCTCATGAACCGTGATAGTTAGACCGTTGAAATTTTCACAGATGATGCATTTCTGTTGCTGCTATAACAACCAATACTAAAAAACAAAATAAAATAAATAATGGAAAGGGAATTCATACAACAAACGTGATTTTTTTATCGTTATTATAGATAATTTTACGGAACCCATCGTGCGCGAGTCCAACTCGTACTTGGCCGGATTTTTAAAACACAACGCCCGCACCAGACAATCTAATCCCTGTGTCGCGGGGTACTTTACAAACATATAATAGACGGACACAAATTATATCCAGATTCAGAACAACTGTTAATTGTCCGGCGCGGTACTCGAACCCACGACATGAAGCAGCGAGGCGGCTGTCTTAGCCGCTGCGCCAAACGTGTAATCAAACATACAAACTAAGTTACCTATACTAGACGGTTCTGGGTTTGAACTTCAGCTCGGGGCAATTGAAATCTGGAATAGCCTAAACACTAATATTCCCAAGCACTTGCGAGTGTTAACTTTAGGGTATATATTTTATATAAAAAGGTGTTTTTAAGTTATGTTATTTTTTTAACAGTTTTTAGAGCTCCGTGCCCAAAGGGTAGAACGGGACCCTATTACTAAGACTTCACTGTCTGTCTACCTGTCTGTCCGTCTGTCACCAGGCTGTATCTCATGAACCATGAAATTTCACAGATGATGTATTTCTGTTGCCGCCATAACAAGAAATACTAAAAAACAAAATAAAATAAATATTTAATGGGGCTCCCATACAACAAACGTGAATGTATTGCTCGTTTTTATAGATAATGGTACAGAACTCTTCATGCGCTAGTCCGACTCGCACTTGGCCGGTTTTTGACGAACACCGTCTGAACTTATTCACATGAACCCATTTTGATTTAGTAAATTTAAGTTACGACTATACAATCAAAGTTTTAAATCTGGAATTAGTGTAAGTTCAACTAAAAATATTACTTCGTTCAGTGAATGTTTTCTATAGCTAGCTGAAAATGGTTATCGTCTTACACGTGGGTGACTTTTATTTCCTTACTATTTCTAGTGAAAATGATATTAATATTCAAACTGGAAGTGAATAGTAAAAATATTTTTACCTTAAGTCCCAAAATACAGCGCTCAGGTAACGCACGCTATGTTTTATCTATATATATAAAAATGAAACCCGTTTTCCGTTGTCACGACATCACGCGTGAACGGCTGGACCGATTTCACTATTTCTTTTTTTATTGTGTTTGTTATTGTCAAGAGAAGGTTCTTATGTAAAAAAAAGAATTTAAAATTGCGCGGAAAATAAGAAAATTTAAGAATACTTCACAACGAAATATTATTTCTAATCTAACCTTAGCGCTTTGGACAATATAACCTTTTTTAATGTAACTTTTATTTATTTGACATAGTATTGACAGATAGCGTGCGTTAATAGTCATCGTTAAGACCTCCAGATGCGTGATCTCAACTGTTTGTAGACTGCGCTTAGGTTTCTGTTGTTCACCTGTTTTTCTACACAAAATACGGATTCGGGATTCATCCCTTTGTGAGTGTGGGCTGGACGAGGGTTCACTGGAATTTTCTTTGAATGCACCAATAATAACTCTGCCTATAATTTATATGAACTCCTTCCAAATTTAAAGATTCCCATTCCCATCAACTTTTCCTCGTTGCTTACATTCCCTTCCCCAGAACTCTACGAAGTATTAATGTGCTTTATAAGATGCAATGGCATCAAATTGTGATTGTTACGTCTGAATGTTTTGTTTTAGCCTAATCGCCAAGACACGCAATTAGCTATAACATTGAAAATTTTGGTTAAATTTATCACACGTATTCCCATTTCACATCTGTCATTGGCAGAATTGTCGACATCGGCATAAATTGCCATTAAAAAAAAGAAGAAGAAGAAGACAGGACAAGGTCTGTCGGGTCAGCTAGTAGGTTATAAAATTAATTTCTGGGATTTTGAAGAATAGTGCATAGGTAACAACTTATTGAGAATTATACGTCAAGTTTCGTTGTAAATACACAAGATATCAAATCAAAAAACTTGTTCTGAATATTTTAGTTTGGAAACATAAATGACTCATCATCATCATCATCATGCACAGACCATTCGAAAATACGCTACAGCTTATGAACATAGGCTTCTACATCATATGAACATCGAGGCCATCCAGCTCCTCGACATTACAGAGCTAGTGAGACGTTTAAAGAGAACAAAACCCTATGAACTAGTGTCGTGATTAGTGATTAGTGTATTTAGTGATTAGTGATAGCAATAATGTAATCATAAAGAAAACATGAACAAAGTGTCTTCCCCTTAACAAATATGACTAAGGAAAGTCGGTGGACTAATTCTTAGAATTAATTATGTTTATATAGAAGTTTAGGTTAATATAAAATTACTTATTAGTCTCTAGACTAGATTGTAATACACATAACGTACTATACCTGGTACTTTAATAATAATAAATAATAAAAAAAATCATCATCATATCAGCCTAAAGACGTCAACTGCTGGATAAAGGGTTCCCCAAAGGATCCCCACATCATCATCATCATTTTGACCCACCAATATGCCAGTGGGTATGGTTTCCGCACTTAGTCCCGATGTGGACCATTGTACGTATGCCACGGTAGCCTTTACTCCATCCAGCCCACCTCCTTCCAGAAGCATATTAAATCTCCCAAACTTCTCAGGGCCTCCGGAAGAGTTCTTGGTGAACCCAAGATTTCTCTCCGGATTTTCACGATGCCTGTGCACTCGAGGAGCACATGCGCGACCGTTTCGTCAGCGTCCATGCACGCTCTGCACAGAGGGCTGTCAGTTATGCCAATAGTGTGAAAGTGTTTGTTGAGTGAGCAGTGTCCAGTGATGGTCCCTACCACAACTCGTAGGCTTTTCCTGTTATGCCTTAGTAAACGCCACTTCAGCTTACCATCTTAAGGATCCCCACAATGGCCTGTCTTGTGCTGCCCGCATCCAGCGTATTCCCGCGACCCTTGCAAGATCGTCCGTTGACCTTGTAGGGGGCCTACAAGGTGAACGGACCACGGTGCTCACGCTGCGTCCTCCGGTGCCATACACCAGTAATATAAGTCCCTACCAAGTCTCAAATATTTACCGTTTCACCATTATATAGTAATTTGACTGAAGTTTATCACACTAATATTATGAAGGCGAAAGTTTGTCAGTGTGTGATTGTTACTTCTTCACGTCTAAACGGCTGGAGCGATTTTAATAAAATTTGATATGGAGTTAACTGACAACCTGGAGTAACACATAGGCTATAATTTAAAAAATTTAACACGGGTAAAACCGTGGTGCACAGCTAGTTTAGTATAAGTTTTCCGAGACTTTAATATAGTAACAGATTTTAGAGTTATCATATAACATTATTATACAACATTTTTTTATTTATTGGTACGAAGTTCCTTATCGCGCGTTGTGAAAGGGTGCTAGACGGAAAAAAATCTTACGAAAAGTTGTCGCGACACTTTTTGGAGCTATGCGGCGTGCGCATGTTTCTCTGTCTCTCTCTCTCTCTCTCTCTCTCTCTCTCTCTTATAGAAAGCAAGCCAGATATTTTCATTTCTATTTCGCATTGAACAGTGTGGTAAATAATAAGAAATAACTTCGTTCCATCCGGGTGTCCCTTGACACCTCTCAAGTTTTATATAATAAAGTGTAAACAGGTTTTTAACTATGCACATTCTGCAACGTTCTCAGGACTTGTAGGTATAGAATCAAATGTTGTTACTTAAGTATTTGTCTTTTTGCCACTTTAGTCTACATATACTTGAAAAACCCTTACAAGATCAGTGTGTCAATTCGTCTGAACAAACTGCCTTTGAGACTAGTAATGGTCGCCTTTAGCGTCCTCGTTAACTATTAGTAGGGGAGGTCAATACGGGTTGATGTATGTTTACATAAATCTTCTCAATGTCCAAACTGTAAGGATAAGGTACTGAGTAATGCTAGTCATCTAATTTGGCTTCAAGTTTATATAAAACTAGCTGTGCCCGCGACTTCGTCCGCGTGTTAATTAGTTTATTTAGTTTTTTTTTAGTGAAATTAAAACTTTTTCTTAAATAAAAGTAGCCTAAGTTACTCCTTATTACATCAGCTACCTGCTAATAAAAGTCCCGTCAAAATTGGTCCAGCCATTTCAGAGATTAGCCGGAACAAACAGACAGACAGACAGACAAAAATTGTAAAAAATGTTATTTTGGTGTATGTACCGTATGTATATTCATATTTATGTAGTAAAAACCGGCTATTTCAATATTACAAACAGACACTCCAATTTTATTTATTTGTATAGATTGTATAGATAAAGGAGATAAATTTACCTTTTGTATGAGTTAAATATTCCTGAAATAAGTTTAAAGTTATTTTTAAGCTATTAAAAACAAACTTACATACATTTGTTTTTAATTGGCATATAATAATAATTCAACGGGCCAGTTGGCGTGGTTGGCAAATGTTGCTTTTCCCGCCGCAGGTCGTAGGTTCGATTTCCACCCAGGATAGATATTTGTGAGCATGAACATGTCTGTTTGTCCTGTGTGTGGAAGGAATTATCTGATTTTCATAGTACCTACAAGCTCTGCTTAATTTAGGATCGCGCGGCCGTGTGTGAATAAAGTCCCAAGATGTTATTATATTATTATTCAACGAATGAAAGTTTTAAAAATAGTGATCATTTAAACTCCCTTCAGCAATAATTTATACTCGTATTTTATGGTATTAAATGATTTGTATCAATCAAAGAAAATAATTAGTATGAATGCTAACTAAATTGTTCCTATGAAACGTATATATATAATTTCATTCACACTATTATTTATTTTTTTATTTTATTATTAATTATTATTATACAACTACAGATAGTTCTTAAAGCTGAGACCTATATAGGCCCAGAAAACAGTTTTAAACCGTTTGTCTGTGGACTCAGATGAGCCTCCTTGTAGTATCTATATATATGTAAAATGTATGTTATATACTATCTAATAAATTTTTCTCTATTTGGTTCATAAATTAATTATTATTATACAACTTGGACTCTCAAACATTTGAGTTCTAAATACGTATGTTCATCAAATCAGCACCGAATAACGTTCACTGCTGGACAAAACAATCCTCCAATACGGGTGTTAGTTATCTTAAAATGAGTTCAATTAATCCTCATGCTAACACAGTCCACAAGTGTGTGTAGATGACGTATTGTAAACTCCTCATCAGCGTATACACTTTTGCCTCAACAACACCTTTATTACGTTGAAAACAAGGGTGGTTTTTGTAGTACCAGTGAAACTACCGACGCAGCGTTGACTGTACAAACAGCAATCAACGTCACAAAGCGATAAAGAGGATCTGAATCGAATCGGCCGCAAATGCGATCCACAACATGATTTGTATACGGGTTGATTTAGCGTGCTGTACTTTCGTAGGAGATCACATACAGTAGTTCCTGCGGGACCGGACGTTCATTGACGCTAATGAGGTTTACTATGACACGAAACATATGATCCAGTTCAAACTCTCAACGTTCAAACTGTAACCAATCAAAACAACGTATACTACGTTGTTTTGATTGGTTACAGTTTTGATTGAAAAAGATTGAAAAATGCTGAGATGGTTTGTCCATTTAGAAAGGATGAATGAAAGAAGATTGACCAAAGAAGTATACCTGGCCTGTGTAAATGGAACAACCGGAAGGGGAAGACCTCGTCGAACATTCTCTGACCAAATCGGAGACGTTCTCAAGAAAGGGCAGGTAAGAAGTACCCTAAGCCGGCGAGCATGTATGAAGAATATAATGACAGTAATCGAGGCAAAAGACGTGCAAAGATCGTGACAGATGGAAATCCGCTGTCTCTGCCTACCCCTCTGGGAAACAGGCGTGAGTCTATGTATGTATGTACAGTTTTGATGACGTGATAAGTTTTGCCAATCACAATGCATTGTTTCCATCGAGAGCTCAAATTCGTTCATATGTTTTTGCTGTAGACTTGTACTAAGATTTTGTGAGTGAGGTGAGTTACTATTATAATTATAAGGTCGTATTGTTCCACTGCAAAACAAAGTCCCTGTTTGTAAGTCTGCTCTTTCAGTCCAGGGCTAATAAACGCCAGTCCTTTTTAAGGGAGCTTAGTTTAATGTGCCCATCTTGCGCCCATCCGAGAGCTGTTTTGCCTTTTTAGGTAAACAGTAAGAGGAATATTTTATCCATGTGTCAGATTAATAGTTTAATAAAATATTTAGTCCTAATAGTATACTGAAAAGAAATTTATTCATAATTAAAGTAACTAGAAGTCCTTAAATAAATGACTTTGTTAATAATTAATGAATTACTTAGCAACTATTTTAAATTTAGTACTATTATATTCAAATACAGAGCAGTTGAAAACCGTAAAAGGCTCCAAGGCAAACACTAACTTAATTTAAGCGAGAAATACCCGAGGGCACCCTTATGGGATCGGGTCACAGATCCCGAGCACGCTGTAGTAAAAAGACGAAATTCTACAACAGGGTGTGATATCTGCCACGGACTTTAAGTAAACTACCAAGACTGCACTAACCAGTTAGATATTAGTAATGGTTAGTGCAGTCCTAGTAGTTTAAATGTACATTTCTTGTAATGTATTTCAAACCGCGTTAATATTCGTTTGGCTTTAAAAACCTCACTAATGGCATGCTTGCTATCAGTCATTGCTTAAATTCCTCCCTCAAATGTATACTGTGACCCTTTTTCCTTTAAAGTGGATTGGGGCGTTTATATTGCGGTAAAGGAGGATAAAATTGACTTGGTTTGACTTGAGAGAAATTGAAGTGGTTGAAATGCTGGGGATAAGCTGTAAGTGTTATATTTGAACTTTATGGAGTATCTTCAACATTCTTTTTTTTTAAACGAAGCTATTGTATGTGTGTTATATGTCTTTCCAGAACTATGATTTTTGCTTTTTGCGAAAGGAGCCCCTTTTAGTTATATTTTAGAGAGACAACGTGTACTTGGTTGGGTTATTAGGAAAATAGCTGACTGGCCTGTACATCGAGTGGTTATTGACCCTGCTAACCCAGAGGTCGTGGGTTCGATGCCCAGTCAGCACAAATGATGTGTGATGATCACAATTATTGGTAACTAGTTTTAGTTGATAGATTTTTATAGCTTTTGTTGAATGATAGAATTGAGATAAAAAATACGCCCTCTCATTGTGAGATGAGCCTGTTGCAGTGGGACAGTAACAGGCTGCATAATAATACCTAATTATAGTAGTAATAGTCAACATAACCTATTGGCGGTGCCGGCCGCTCGAACAAATCTAGCCCGAAATGCAAACTCTGTCCCGCGCAGTTCGCTATATCAATGATATCGAGAATGACTCAACTATAGATATATTCTCATGCACGGAAAATGCAACTGTTGCAGGACGTCACATTGAGGCATTGACTATTGAGAGCAGTATACAGTAACTTCTTATTACAATTTTCTCTTTTTCTAATATTATGCAGTAGATACATAATATTAGAAAACTTTTCACTTTATTTTTCTAACATGGTTAATTAATTAGCTAATTATAGTATAGTATAGTACCTATAGATTATGTATATAAATTATTATGATTGTATCACTTATTGTGCTTGGAATTATCTGTTAGCAATAAGATATCTGTAATATATAAATAAATAAATAAAAAAAAATAAAAAAAATAATGGATATTTGGAAAATTAATTCAGATTTATTCACATTCAGTAAAACTTCACATTTCATTTTAAATGATAACACATACCTGATGGACTGGGTCCTTGCAACGGGTACCTACGTTTAATTATACCCATGTAATTTTTCTAAAATATGTTATGTATTTATAAATATATAAGTAAGTATATCAGTTGTCTGGTAGAAATTGTACAGGCTCTGCATAGTTTGGGATCAGGGGCTCTACCGACTAAGTCGTCGCACATCGATTTTTTAAATGGCGTTAAAATAAATAAAGGGTTAAAATGACTTAATCAACCGTTAAATCGGCTTCAACGTTGACAATAGATTTCGGACCATTTATGACGTCACATGTGATCATGGAAGCCGATTTAACGATTGATTAAGTCATTTTTAACCTTTATTTATTTGAAAGCCATTTAAGAAATCGATGTTCGCCGACGTAGTCGGTAGAGCCCCAGATGGTAGTTTGTATGTTGTCTCAAGATATTTATATATTTATATTAGTAACCAATAGCGTGATGTGAACTACTCTAATGCTAGACTTACCAATAAATATGAAAAACCTAATCCCAGTATATTCTAGTGAAACTTTGCACTGTCAAATGATTTAACCGGATTATTACACTCCTACTTAGTTGTACATTAAGAGTGTGACAATATTAAGTGCTCTAAGTAACAGTTAGAAGGATTATTAGTTAGGCATACATAGATAATCCCGTTACTTCAAACTGGGTTTCATTTGACTCCCTTGCTTTACAACTGACGATTGCTTGGACTAGTAGACAGTTTATTAAAGCTTTAGAACTTAAAAATAAACAGGTTTTATATGAATATTTTTTATAAAAAAATACCTAACTATGTATTTTATTAAGTGGTGTGTTTTAATAGTAGGAATAGGGTTGGCCCATACGACTGAATATTCAAACTTGAAAAATGTGGGACACTCAAAGATTTTGTATAGAAGAAAGAGGTACGTCGCTTTTCCCGAAGGAGCTAGCTGTTCTGTAAGTATAAAGGAATATTCGACATATTTAATAGAAAATAGGTGTAGTTCTTGTAGAAACTGGGTTCGTCAAATTTTGTTGAAAAATGTAGCTCACTCAAAACTATTGTAAAGAAGGAAGATGTACGTTGCATTTCCCGAGGGTACCAGCTGTTCTGTATGTATAAAGGAATTGATATTATTTGGATTTGTCAATTTGAGTTTATTATTATTATTATTTATTTAATATCAGATAACGTGATCCATTATGATAAGTAACAACAGGAGCCTATAAACTATGTTAGTAAATAACTTAAATATACATTACATTTAAATACCTAAATACAAATTAAATTATTTTATTTTGCCGTCCCAACTACGATTCTTACCCAGAGCGAGTGTATCGGACATTGATATACTAGAAATTATAAAATATCGTTTATGTTATGACGTGAAAATTATTGTTCACTCAAAAATTTTGTATGGAAGAAGAAGGTGCGTTACTTCTTCTGAAGAATTTTCATCATCTAGTGTTCAGATTACGTACAGGATCCACAGTCCACAATCCAGGATCTCAGTATCTGTGGTTGATTACGTTACCGCTAACTAAGGAAGTGGAAATATCCAATTATAAAATTCAATGTATAGATAAAAGATATGCCATCTCATTGTGAGAGGTAGCACTTGCCCTGCAGTGGGATAGTAATTGGCTGCAATAACAAATATTTGGAACATTCATTCAGATTAAGAGAAATTACACATTTCATTGTAATTAATAACACAGACCTACTGGACTTGGACATAAGGAAAGTTTTTCGTCAAATACTATGTGTTCATTAAATTCATCAGAACGAGCTATATTCGTTTCAGCATAGTAATTTATTCAAATAATTGCCTAGCTCAAGTGGTACATAGCTCGTAGAGCAGACGGCCACTGGGACAGAAAAGTTCTTTAGTGGCGACCACGAACTGGAAGACGCAGCATGGGCCTACAAGATGGACCGATTATCTTGTAGGGGACGCTAGGAGTCGCTGGATGCGGAAAGCGCAAGACCTGCAATTGTGGAGATCTTTGGGGGAGGCCTTTGTCCAGCAGTGGACGTCTTTCGGCTGATATGATGATGATGATGATGAACCTATTTAATTTTTTTATTGACAATATATTTGTAAATTATAATAAAATAATGAAATTTATTCAACACTTAGGTATTAACATACACTTGTACTTGTTAAGCTCACAATGCAGTACGTAAACATAGTAGAATATTAAATAATAGTAAAAAAAAAAAATTGTCCGTGTTTGAAGTCTGTCTTATTAGATATTTTTTTTATAAATCCTGAAATAAATTACAAGTTACTTAGCTATTATCCTTTCAATTTAGTACTACTATATTAAAAATAACAATTGAAAACAACAAGCAGTTGGCTAGTGCAGAAGGCTCTCAGCATCAGAAGATATCAAGATATAATAACACAAATATTTGTACTTACCGGGATTCGAACCCGGGACTACCAGAAGCACCAACTAGGCTACGGTGACCGTCGACGAGATAATATTAGTAGGTTTATGTTTTCAGCTTGCCGGATGTGTGACTGTTGGTGTACTGGGCCAGCCAGTTCCCAAGTACGGTATATTCACTTGGGGTATGAATTGGGCTATATCATATACCCTACCGAACTCCACAGAGGTTGCGACAGTATTCAAAAAAAATAAAAATAGAAAGAAAGCAATGGCACGGAGAAGGAATAGACGTGATTTATATAGAAAGTTGGAAACCATACTCGATAAGTAAGTTGTAAAACAAAATTATTATTCTTATGTTAAGTGATATTTTTAACTGACTCTAGAAAAAGGTGGAGGTTCTCGATTCGCCGGATTTTTATATTTTTGTCATTTCTAACCTGATTGGAAAAATAACTTAAAAATAACTTTTTCTCTTTCAAGAGAATGAATAGAATATTTCCACTATCAATAGCTTTATTATACGTTTGTCCATCTGCTGCTATCATGCCCAAAAGTGGCAGATGCCATTTTTTTTAATACAACGCCCACAATAGGGAATCTAATCCCTATGTCGCGGGGTACCTTACAAACATATAATATACGGACACAAACAACATCCAGGCTCAGCATAACTATTTATGGGTCACACAAATAGTTGTGCGGCGCGGGACTCGAAACCGCAACACGAAGCATCGAGGTGACTGTCTTAGCCGCTGCGCATCACGTGCAGTCACAGTTTCACAATTGTTTCAAGAACGTGTACCACTCAACGTGTTAAGTACCATTAGTACACCAGTCCAGTATAATAAAACGCAAATATTCCTACCTTGCTTTCCTAGTAATGGCATAGATTTACAATTTTAATAACTTTTATACAAGAGCGCAAAATTTAAAATGATTTTTCTCGGAAGCCGAGCGGATTTTATAGTGTCACCGTAGCTTTTATTAAACCCGTAACAGCCGAAAGGATGCTCTTTCTCACCACAACTCAGCTGCATTCAGGTGTAGTGGTCGGTATTAAATTGTGTGAATTATTATCATAGTATTCAGTTAAAAGATAAAATTGCTGTATATTTAACGTCGTAGTGTCTTCATTGTTAGCTGCTACGTTGATCTCTTCCTGTGTGGTGACGGCGACCAATATCAGTAGGTATATCATCACCCCATCTTATCCCGTGGGGTGTAGAAGTCAACCCAAGGAATATTTACTAGAAGACGGGAAAAAGGATGCTCTTTCTCACCACACCTCAGCTGCATTCAGAGGTAGTGGTCGGTATTAAATTGTGTGAATTATTATCATAATAGTATTCAGGTAAAAGATAAAATTTTTGTATATTTAACGTCGTATCTTCATTGTTAGCTGCTACGTTGATCTCTTGCTGTGTGGTGATGGCGACCAATATCAGTATATCATCACCCCATATTATCCCGTGGGGGTTTAGAAGTCAAACCGAGGAATATCTACTAGAAGACGGTCAGCAGCTTCTTTCTGAGTACTATGACCGTTCATACTCTATGACGATTCCGAACCCGTCTGCCAAGCGACGCGATTATGGCACATCCTCCCTAGATGGTTCTTGGGGGAGACTTTTGTCCAGTAGTGGACTTCTTACAGCTGTTATGATGATGGTGTTGATCCCGCGGTAGCCGTACCCGTAGAGAATTAGGTTCAGGGTTTACGATGCAAAACCGTGAACCCTGAACCTAATTTTTTACGGCTGGTATCGACGGCGGTATGGACTACCGTGACTTAGTTGGCAGTGAACCTGCCTTTTGATCCGAGGGTTCATCCTGGCACAAGACAAGTATTTGCGTTCACGAATACGTTTTTTTTAAGACAATACCCACAGTTAGGAAAAGAAGTGGAACTATTCGTTTTCTAAACTCCTCCTTGTTTATTCTGAATTCGTTGAAAGATCCAAGACAGTCCAAGTGATTCGCCGGGACATGCCTGAGCTCCACCGCTCAGTGTCATTTCATTGTGTGTCATCCTGGCACACAGTAGTTGCAGTAAGAAGGTTTTGAAAAAAAAGTTGGGAAAAGATTCCCTGTGTCTTTTCTGTGACTGGGTGTTTTCTGTGTATAGTATGTATTTTATGTATATATTGACACAAAAACGCAAATGAGTATTTTTATTCGTTGTCGAGTATCCATAGTATTTTTTATATAATAGCAAGGTTACCGAGCAACTGGGTCACCTGATGGTAAGTGATCACCGCGGTATTCGCGTTGCCAACCTATAAGAAAGGAATAGCTATGTCATATCGAATTGGAAATACCTCCGCAGTTGATTGATTTCACAGAATGGAACTATTTACTGGAAGTGCGCGGAAAAAAGTTTCTTGTTAAACGTACGGTGGTAGACGACTATTCATCCGGGTGATATCACCTGAAGGAAGAAATTTACAATTCTGGCGACAGGGTCTATATAGTACAGACGCCAGCACATTAAGCTACCGCAATCTGTCAAATTTCCCCAATTTAAAGTGAACCTTATACTTTTGTGATAAAGTTGCAAATCTATAAAAGAAATTTGACAGATTGGGGTAGCTGGATGTGCTGGCGTCTGTACAAGATTGCCTTTCACTACGGAGGTCGTGGGATCGATTTCCACTCAGGATAGAAATTCAAAAAATTCTTTGCATGAACATGTCGGTTTGTCCTGAATCTTAGTGTAATTATCCATATAATAGTTAGGTATTTATAAAATAAAAGTAGTACTTAAATGTAGTATTTCAGTTGAATGGTTTTAATAGTACAAGCTCTGCTTAGTTTGAGATCAGATGGCCGTGTGTGAATATTACTTACCAATCGCGTGTGGAGCAAACTCGTGTTATTGGGAGTTTTGGGGCTAGAAAAACACCCAGTAGCTGCCCAGAGTATAGAAGGTGGTTGAGTTCGATGCCCGTGCATCAGAGAGCTTGTAAAGCAAAGCAGTAAAACTCCGTGGTGGTCTTGCACCTCTAGGTTAGCGGTCCTATTACCTAATTGAGAGCACTCGTGTTTTTGCACCCACATTTCTGCATAATAATATGACCTGTGTATTTGACTAGTCTCCGTTGAAATTAACCGCTAACGCTGATATTCAGCTTGCTCCTAACTGAAGTATTATCATCATATCAATATTATTAATACGCTATAACTTGACCCGCTCCTTTATAACGAATCTTGCAGAAGACATGCGGTGGCAATAGAGCGATAACTGATCTTCGATTTTAATTTTTAAATATGTATCGCTGATAAGTTTTCACAATATGACAATTGAGAATTTGACGTATTTGAATTGTACTCGTATGATATATCTTATAAGATATGGCTTGACGAGTTTGAAATACCATCTCATTCATTAACTTCGGTACTACATTATAAAAATAAATTATATTCATTTGCCAGAATTTTGGAATTAACAAAGGATACATAATTATTGTTTTGTCTAGGATTAAGTGTAACTTTAAATATTAAATGTAAGAAGTCATCGTAGCCTAGTTGGTAGTGCTACTGCCTACGAAGCTAGTGGTCCTGGGTTCGAATCCCGGTAAGTGCAAATATTTGTATGATGAGCACGAACATTTGTTTCTGAGTCATGGATGTTTTCTATGTATTTAAGTATTTATCTATCTATATAAGTATGTATATCGTCGCCTGGTACCCATAGTACAAGCTTTGCTTAGTTTGGGGCTAGAATGATCTGTGTGACATTGTCCCCTAGATATAGTCAATTATTGGTAAATATGTGTTACATGTCATAGTTTTTCAATATAATAATAGTATACAATGTCAAAAAAAATCTAATACAAACTACTTAAATTTTACAAATTCGTCATGCGAGTAAAACTATTGTTCGATAAGCCACCTGTTCAATCGAACTTTAAAACTCTGTAATTAAGGGGTACTGGATATGCTCACCGGGAGATTGTTATAAACTGTGTAACCCATAACATGAGTTGTCTTTGATGGTTTTGTATGAGTCCTCGGAACTGCTGCCAATCTGTGGTTATGGCGTGTGTAGTACGAATGAACAGCGCTGCGTTTGGTATATAGTTCTATATTCGCTTTTATATACACGGCAACTTGGTATATAAATCAATAAAAAAGGATTTTATTCACGTAGACTTTAAAAAAGCGCTTGTAAATAGTCAGAACATGTTTGTAGTAATATAGTTGTAAACATTATTATTTCTAGTAACACAGATATTTAGGTACACATTGTATTGATTGTATGAAAACATTTATAAAATTTATTTTATTATAGCAATGATATTTAGCTAGCTCGTATCAAGTTATTGTCAACAGATTATGTTTAATTATCTAGTTTAAGTCTAATATTTTTACTACATATTGTCAATGGCTCTGTCTATATTAAGGTATTATATGACTATGAATAATTGAGGACACATTCATAATACCCAGTTCTGTAGTAACACGTAGTAACTTTGAATATTACGTGTAAATTATATGTTAACGATGCTTTTTAAATTCCAGTATGGGCTATGGCGGCAGAGAGTGTATTCTGAAGACACTTTGTGAGACTGTTCAGAGAGTTACGCCAAATGGAGATAATATGTTGGAAGAAATATTCAGGATATTATTTACGTAAGATCATTCATTCGCATATAAATTTAACTTAATTCTTTTTAATTTGTGTATTATAATCTACAAAGGTCACTATGGTCTACAGGTACACATAGTGGGTTAATAAATGTTACTTCATCTTCTCAGAAACTAAATACATACCATATTTATCTAAGCATCTAGATGTATCCGCAACAATAAAAAAATCATCTGCATTGAAGGAGCACCTTAACAAAATCGAGCTAGGAATCATTGGTATTCAAATTTTCGCAGCAATCTGCAAGCCAGTAAATCATCATCTTTATCAGCTCCTTTTCATCTTAATTAATAACACATAGGTTAATAATTATTTATTTAATTACGAGTGATGTTCATATAAATCTGTATTCAATGTAAATTAGGCACCGTGCCTGATGAACGTACTACAGATGATTTAACAATAATGTTTAATATGGATTAGCTATGTAGCTCAGCGGATACGTTAATTGCAGCAAATTTGCCGTGACAGACGTAGATCATCCTTCACTTACAGCCGCCATCTTCACGGCAGTGGTTCCCCTAGTGTCAGGTTTGTTCTCACCGCCCAATAGGCCTCTCAGATGGATTAACGACTGTTCTTCAATGATTACAACCGGGACCGACGGTTTAACGTGTCGTCTGAAGCACGGAGACGCTCAGAAATTAAACCGCTTTAGTGGCCACCCATATATGGGCTGACTGCGAGTCTAGTTGTTTAACTTCGTCGACCACTTACGGAATATTTGGAGCATCTAGCTATGATTGAAATGGTACCGTTATTTCATTCTGACGACGTACATAACCCTATAAAGTTGCAGCGAAACAGAAGTACAAACTTATACAAGTCTTGTTAATTATAAGTAGGTACTTTATTACAACAATACGTTCTGTTTCAGGATGCCAATAATGAAAGTGTTTCCAACAGAGCCTGTGGAACACGCGATATACGATGCGGCACAACGCTCAGGTCGAATTGAAGACTGCGACAAGTTTCGATGTGCTATATCACTCGTCGATTGGATGAAGGGCTACTACAATGCGCCGTCGCCTACAGTAAATGTAGCGAAAAGTCCTTGGGCTTTAGCGAGTAGTAGTTTGAGTTAGTTTTATATTTCAAAATTAAAAACACGTCGTTTTCAGAGTTGTAGATGACGGCGCATTGTACTAGCCTTTCATCCAATCAATGAAAGGCAAGTAAAATGCGCCGTCGCCCACAGTAAATGTAGCGAAAAGTCCTTGGGCTTTTAGCAAGTAGTAGTTTGAGTTAGTTTTATATCTAGTTGTATCTATTTTAAAATAAAAAACACATCATTTTTATTGTTGATTGTATGAAAGGGCTACTACAATGCGCCGTCGCCTACAGTAAATGTAGCGAAAAGTCCTTGGGCTTTAGCAAGTAGTAGTTTAAGTTAGTTGTATGTTTACTTGTATCTATTTTAAAATAGAAAACACATCGCCACACGTGCAGTCAACTCATACATGAATATGAAAACAGAACACATGTTTGTTTTAATATTTACCTAATGGACAAAAAGCTACTACAGAACTATTGCCTACAGTAAATGTAGCGAAAAATCTTTAGACTTCAGTAAGTAGTAGTTTACATCTGTTTTATATTTAATTGTATGTCATTGAAAATAATTTCAATGTTCATTGGTTGCAATGCGCTTCGGTAAATATAGCTATATTTTTTTGGATCTTTGTAAGTACTCGTTTAAGTTACTCGTAGTTTTACAATTGTTTATAACTATTATGAATAAATGTATATAAAAATACGTATCAATATTAATTTGATAAAATACTTGCTTTTAAAGTATTTTGTTAAGATGTTCAGTACAAATATCATTCACCTGCTCACATTCAGTTAGCAGAGCAAATTAAGATTTTAAATTTAAATGAATTACTTTAAACTAATAATCATTATTTATTGATTTCATAATGCGGTATCCAATATTATATTACTGAGGCAAACAAGGAAATAATCAATTATATGGCATCAGTCACACGTAACCAAGTCTACCCTCCTTCTCCCTCCTCGATAATCTCATTCTATTTTACTCCACTACACTACTACATATCAACAATGCGTTATATAAATTTAAATACTAATATTAAAAGAAAATACTTTCAATCCCATCTTTTCCGAAATTTCCTTTGATTAATCTAGTTGACATAGGAATGCAAGATCATATAAATTTACTCTTCAAATAGATACTTTTACATCAAACTTTTCTCATTCCACGTTCATAGCTTTTGTTTTATCACTCCGTCCCTCATTTATTATGTCAATTTGTAACTCAATTGACATTTTTTTATGAATTTTTACTCTAGATTGGGTTCACGTAGCGAACCGTAACGAAATTATGAACTCATTCATACATTTGAATGACATAAATAAATGAAAGACGTGAGGTATGACAACGAGCAAGTATTTCAGTTTCAGAGTAATAATAGTACTGGCCATATAGATTTGCAAATAGAACCGGTTTCCCATTTAATTATAGCATAGCGCAACTAAACTTATATAAAAAAAATGTTAATTAGTGGATGACGGTACCGGAAGACGCAATGTAGGTAGGCCTTCGAGAAGGTGGACTGATGATCTTGTGAAAGTCGCTCTAAGCGCAAGAATGACAATTACGGAGAGCGCGGAAGGCCACTTTGGACTTCATTATCAGATATGGTAATCAACCTTTTTATTCTTATTCTTTATTGGACACAGAAAATAAATACATAAGTTAGAAGTTACAAAAAGAAAAGGCATGTACATAGGCGAGCTTAATTCATTATTGAATTTTCTTCCAGCAAACCATCAGGAAAGAGAGATTTTCAAAATTATGGGTATAGGCAGTGTACAACAAACTATTGTAATTATGTACCTTGTCGGATAAATATATTGATAAAATACACACTAATAATTACATACGATACCTAATAAAAATATATATCTATTTAATAAACTACATAAACCTACATACCTTATATATACGTAAGTTACAGAGATAAGAAGTGATTCTTAGTTCTGCTCTTAAAAATACTCAATGACGAGCTATCACGTATGGATTGTCGTAAGGAATTCCAAAGGCGTACTGCGCGTATAGGAAATGAACCATCATAGCGGCTGGAAGTATGGGAAGGAATCCTAAGAAGAAGAGACGTAGCTGTGCGACAAGGTTTGCCACTGGGCACCAGGTACTCAAACCTTCGTGGTTATAAGAACAGGATTAACACAAAAATCCATACAGATAAGTTTGCGTTAGCAACGTCTGCGATAGACGTCTTTACGAACTATGTGTGTCTGTTTATGTTTCTCGTGGCCAAGTAAAGAATCTTTCGAAAAAAATGTAGATTGATCAAACTGGAACGGTCAACAAGAAGACATCGCATCGTAAAAAATACTTTCATCGTTGTCGACAAGGTATTTTTACCGGAATACTCAGCATCCATGAAATACTTCTTTTTAACATGGCTTTACAGTTACCCCTAGTTCTCACTAAGCTCTCATCGCTTCATCTTACAATAGAAGCAAGCGAGCGTTCAGCTATCTAGCTAAATAAAACTAGGGTATCCCCTTTGAGAGTCAATCCCCGGCTCAAGGCGGTTACTGATAGGCTAATGTCTGTTTTTTTAATACCACGCCAGCACTAGGGCGTTTACTATCTGTATTGCGGGGAACTTTACAAACTGAAGAAGACTGAGGATAACAGTTATGTATGAGTCAGTATAGTTATCCTGTATGGAGATCGAACCCAAATACAAGGGCGCTAAGGAATACGCTAGAGAACATAACTTGGTGTATAATGCAAAGAAGACAGAAATGTTAATATTTAGGTCAGGAAGAGGTACACAAAACGTCCCACCAGTTTGGATAGGAGGTCAGCGAGTCAAAGTAGTAGAAAGGTTTAAGTACCTTGGTCATATACTGACGTCAGACTTCAAAGACGATGCCGATATAGACAGGCAACGCAGAGCGCTGTCAGTAGTGGGCAATATGAGATTTTTTAAAGCCGACACTCAGACGAAGGTACATCTTTTTAGAACATATTGTCAGTGTTCCTACACGTGCCAACTCTGGACGCGTTACACGAAGAGGTCTCTGGATGGTATTCGCGTCCAGTACAATAACATCTTTAGGCAGCTAATGGGTCTTGCGCCGCATTGTGGTGCGTCGGGTATGTTCGCAGAAGCTAGGCTGGATACGTTTAATGCCATCCAGAGAAAACGAATCGCTGGATTCATGTCGAGGGTTGGTTCGTGTACGAACAGTATTATCAAAGAGTTTTCTGAAAGACTGTATACTACCACAATGTACAATAAATGGTTACAGATTGCAGCGTAATAATTGTATTTCAGCGTCATTTTAGTAATAGCGTAGAGAGGCTATATATATATATATATATATATTTTGCTTGTTATGTAACTTCATTTATTCTTATACACTTTTAAACTTTCGTGTATCATAATTATATATGAACATTGTTAACAGGTATTAACGTGACTAACCTTATTGTTATATCCCGTGACCACGATCAATGCAACTTGGTCGAAACGTCGGGAAAATAACAATAAGGTTAGTCGCGTTAATACCTGTTAACAATGTTCATAATTATATAATCATTTATTCTTTTTAATATGGATAGGTTTTTTTTTTGTTCCTTTTCTGTGTAAAATATGGAGTGTAAAGATTCTGAAGTAAAGATTTATTATTATTATATTATAAGGTAATGGTGGAAGACAGGGTTGATTTTTAGGGAGTTTTGATCATCTGTAAGTTTCCGTTATGAGAGGACTGGGGGCCGCCGATTATATTTTCTCGACACGCATGCAAACTATGGGTCATAGAGGGACAACGGTAGACTGGCGCATCCGCGGCTGTAATCTCGATCGTTAAGACCACGATATATGAAAATAACATACTTAGCTTGGTGAAAATTGTGGCTAGAACTTTAACCACAAATACGTTCTCACGGCGAACGACTAAGCTATTTATTATAATTTAATAAGGTTTTTTGCTACAAGTATACTGTCCATTATTTTGTTTCATCATAGAGGCTTCATCATTGTGTTTGATGGTCTAACTGACAGCTGTGGCGTCCAGTTTAAAATACATTTTTTGTGCCTCATACAAAATGCATGAGCTGATTGTTATTTTTGTATGGGAAGTTAATCTTTTTATTTTGTATTTTGCATATTGATATGCTACATATTGTTCAGTTTCATATGAAAATTAGGCTACTTTATTTACGTCTACTATTTAAAATACAAGTTGTGTAGTGAATACTATTGAATGACATTGATGATAAAACCAGGTGGGCGACATCTGCTTGCACATAGTCTGCTACACAATTATAGCTTATATATCACCATGCCACCCAAAGTACGTCCACTGATGGACAAAAGCGTCTCCAAAGAATGGGGGGAGTTATGCCATAATCGCCACGGTTGGCAGACCGGTTGTCGATCGCAGTTTGATGGTCATAGTTCACAAGAAAAACGCTGCTACCCGTTTCCTCGTAGGTATTCCCTCGGATAATTTCTACGCCCCTCCCGGTATGAGATGGGGTGATGATATTCTATGCCGTCACCAGAGTATAGTTTATATATATGAGAAAAAAACAAATAGTATAGCAAAATACTATATAACCGCAGTTAGGCGTTAGCTAGTACACAGCAAAGATATATATTAGTTCTACTCTAAATAAATCACAGTTACTCTCAACTAACAGTTACAGATAATTTGTAACTTATCTGTAACTTTAACTTCAATCGCTTTAGTGTAATTGACAGAAAAATCCCTTTCATATAAATATAAAATAACCAAATAATTGTTTATTTAAATTTTATATTGGCTTGATTACATATTTCTCATATAATAACTGATTTTAACTAACATAAATTTTAATATTCACTAGTTATTTAAACTTGAAATATTTTTTCTTTGAGCATATCATATTGGCGTAATAGTTTACGAGTAAATTTACGAGTTTTCACTTCAACTCTTACAAGTTAGTACTTTTAGTTTTCTATGCAATCTAGTTCAGTGTGTCATACAATTTCGTCGCATTCTTAGTACTACATATAAATAAATAATTTCGCAGAGAGAAAGCTCAGTACAAGCTGCCGATTTCATTGCACGCTCACACCGTGATAAATTTATCTTTAAATTCATTGACATGAAAGAGCTAACCTATTTATTAACCATGTTGTAGTTAGTACTATTAAATTAAACTCTGAAAAGAATACAGATGTCAGTTTTATTGACATATATCTACATACTATCAAAACACTTCTAAACAGAAAACTATCTATTTGCTGCGTGATGACGCCGGTGAATAACAGAATATCATCATCTCATCAAATCCCGTAGGGGGCGTAGAAGTCGGCCCGAGGGAATATCTACTAGAGGACGGATAGCGGATTCCTTCTAAGTTCACTCAGCATCTTACTGCGAATGCCAACCCGTCTGCCCATAGTGGCATATCCCCCAATGCTATTCTTGTGGAAGTTGTCCAGTAGTGGACTTCTTTCAGTTGTGATAGTAAAAAAAGAGATATCATTTATAAGTTGTCACATTTTCTATGCGTATTTTAGTAATAGAAGAAGTTATTATAAAAGCAGACTATACAGTGCCTGATAGATGCTTTAATTTTACTCCAATGTAGCAAAACTGAGAAAGTCAGGAGGAATGAATTTAATGCAGCCCACTCAATACCTACGGTCCGACGAAACATACTCGAGGTAGCTTGTTTTAGTTGAAGTAGTTATTTACAGATAAATACTCCAAGTAGACCAAATCGTCTTATAAGCCACACACAGTATATGTAAGCTTTCACTCTGAAGTGTTATTTACTTTGTGACACCATTGCCGATGACATGAAAATTGTTTGTACCGTTATCTTCACATATTTTACCGTATGCTGCATGCCATTGATACTATCATCTTTGTCAAGACAAGCATGATTATAGATACTTCTCGAAATGATTTCCATTTTTAAAATATTGTTTGTTTTTACGTTATTTGCAATTTCTACTGAATTATGTGAAGCAAAGGAAAGTGAATCAAGGGTTTTGTCGAGGCGAAAACGATATGTTGCTTTTCCTGAAGGTTCCAGTTTTTCGGTGAGTTTTATTATCATTTTGAGTTTTGGGATACTATTGTTTTTTTAATATTCAACATACTTACATATACTTACTATTTATATAATTATTTAATTACAAAATAATATTTGATTCACATTATTTATTTGGGGCGCTCAAAGCCAGTTGTATTCATCATCATCATCGACATATCAGCCGAAAGACGTTCACTTCTGGACATAGGCCTCCCCCAAAGATCTGAACAATTGCCAGTCTCACACAACTGCTGGTGTCCAGTGGTTTTCAGTCCATCTTATAGCACTGTAGTCTATTATCATCATCATCAGTTGTGGATACACCGCTTCACCGCGCCGATCGATTAAGGATCAGTGATCCATAATTGATCAACGAGGTGTAGCACCCAGGCATGTGGTCAGTTAGTAATTAGTTTAATTTCCGAGCCTCCCCATGCTTCGGAGAGCATGTTAAGCTGTCGGTCTCGGTTGTTGTCGTTATTAAACTACAATTTTTAAGTCATGTCAGAAGTCTACTGGGTGCGTTGAACAACTCTCAACACCAGGTTAACCATTGCGTATACGACGAATAAGAATTACATGCAATTATATTTCAGGTCAAGTAAAGCTCTCTACCGAGTTATAATATCGTACTAAAAATCGAGTAGGACTTCGAAGGGTCCCGTAACATTATTAGGTAAAACAACTTGATTTTGAAGCCAATATCGAGCAAAAAACGACATAAACTCTCCATGGCCACCGTGGCCGAAATTCAGCCCGGAGGAGATTATTATGTACAGCTTGTATATTTACGTGGCGTTCACTATACACGTGCCTGTGTTGTAATGAATTAATTTGGTAACATGCTGGATTAAGTAGCCCATCGCCCAGCCGCAACATAATATGGCACCTTAATATAAACGAATGGAAGTAAAAGCTGGAATATGTTTATGCATTTAGTTGAAGCTCTAAGATAAAACCTCGCTTCCATACTCATAAAACTTGGTAGATTATTTACATTTTAGAATTTTATCTTCCCAAAAATTTTAAGAGCGTTTTTATGTTTTACACACAATTTATGGCTGCTATATATTTTAATATTTCTCTCGTATTATCCATTTCATTGGGATCTGCTTCTGAATATTTCTCTGGTGTTCCTAGGAATCAACGGGCCTGTTGGCGTGGTTGGGAAATGCTTGCTTTTCATTCCGGAGGACGAGGGTTCGATTCCCACCTAGGGCAGATATTTGTGTGCAAGAACATGTTTGTTTGTCCTGGGTTTGGTATTATCTATAGAGAGGAAATATGTATTTACAAAAGAAAAGTAGTATATATGTACTATATCAGTTATCTGGTTTCCATAGTACAAGCTCTTGGTCTGGGATCAGAAGGCCTTGTGTAAATAATGTCCCAGGATATTTAATTATATATTATTATTTATTTAATAAATCAAATGTGTAAGTGAGGTAGTGTATAGCGTCTTTTGATCTTTGAGGCTCTTGACTGTATAATACCCTCCACCTTATGACATAGATATACTACATATATTACTTTTTCTTTTGTAAATAGATACTTATAAAGATAATACACCCAGATTCGACGACTAACATTATCTGCGAATGAACATGCCACCACTGAACCGGAGAGGTATCACTTTATTGCATATTATAAATAATGGTGCTTTTTAGTATGCAATAAAATGTACAGGAAAATTCTTATATTCTAACTAGCTGTGCCCCGCGGTTTTACCCGCGTTAAACTTTATAATTTATCACATCTCCTCCTCCGTAGGTGAGAGCGTGATAATATGTAGCCTATAAATGTTGACCCGGCCCCTTATTCATGTAAAATTTGAAGTAAATCCATGCAATACTTTAGTTGTAGTTTAGCCCGGACATACATACAGACAAACAGATAAACAGACAAAAATTCTAAAAACTATATTTTTGGCTTTGATATCGATTGTAGATCACGGCCTAAGTATCCTTTTAAAAAAATATTCAATATACAGTTTTGACTTTTCTACGATTTTATTTTATGCATAGATGTCAGTGTTTAAAGAAGAGCAATAAATGTACCAACACAACAGGAGTTAACAGAAGTTGTTTTATTTTTATTTTCAGTGCGCTGGTTGTGTAACCGTTGGTGTAATCGGTCAACCGGCGCCTTCTACAAGTCCTGGTACTTTCACGTGGGGAATGAACTGGGGTATAGCTTACGAGTTGCCCAACGTTACTGAAACTGCAAAGTTTTACAGATATGCAAATCGTAGAGTAAAACCTGCGGCACAGCGGCGGAGTAGAAGAGAACTCTATCAAAAATTGGAAACTATTCTGGAATAGTAAGTATTTGAAGTAATTGTAGCTATCTTTATTATATCTTTTTGTATCTAAAATGGTAGAAATACACCTTCATTACGAGGCTCCGTCAGATCTTCGGGTCATCCATATGTGGTAAACAGAGGTAAACGTTAGGTAGGTACAATCAATTTGAACTTTAGGATAGTTTTAAATACCATTCAATAGTCCTCAATTATCGTTTTTCTCACGCTCATTGTCTCATAGTTCATAAATGTATGCTCTAAGATACATAGGTAAATTTAAAATTCCAACACTTGTTATTTACTAATTTTATGGGCAGTGGTTGTCCTAGTATCAGAGGAGACGCTCAGAAATTAATCCACTTTGGTGGTAACCCATCTATGGACTGACTGGCAGCTTAGTTGCTTAACCTCACGAATCTCTTACAGACCGGTGACAGCATCTAGCTATGAGCACCTCATACATACATACATATAACACTACTGAAAACAGATTTGGCGTTAGTTTTACGTGTGTTCTGAGGCACGTGGATGCATCACCGCGCCATACTGGACTCTAGTCTGCTATTGAAAATTTAAAACAAAACTACTAACTAAAACTGCTCGACCCGGGATCTGTTTCCATTATAAAACGTACTGTAACGATCATGGCGTTGATTATTTTACTATATACGTATAGCCGAAACCAACAATAATATCTAGGGACATTATTCACACACGAAAATCAAGTATTTACCGACTGTCGTCGCCTAAGCTACCTGTAGCAGCGCAGAATGGTGGGGCCGTGATCTGCGTCCCCGCGCCCGCCCCCGCACCCGCCCCCGCACTAGCCCTCACGTTGCGCCATCTTTGGTCTCTGCTGCACTTACTTGCCTTCCACGCGAGCCAGGGAACGGGCACGTCTTATTGTTGTAAACTCGACCAACTGTTATCAATATACCTATTTTATACAGTCCACTGCTTTTATTGAGAACACCCGTTAGGGCCTAAACACCGACTACGCCAACCGGTCCTTCATGTATTCTTTAAGACATTATTATATTAATAACCTCTTATTTTATATGATTTCAGTATGGGCTACAACGGAAGACAATGTATTTTAAAAACTTTATGCGAAACCAGACATAGAATTGTACCAAATGGCAATAATATGATCGAGGAGATGTTCAGAATGCTGTTCTCGTAAGTATTTATTTATTAACACATTTTTCTTTTAACTAACTGAAACCCTTTGGATTGTAAAAAAAACTTTGCTAGAAAGAGAGTGGTCAAAGTTACGTGGTTATTGTGGTTAAAGTTTTTCCAAGAGACTACAGCATGGGGCCCTTCAAATAGGGAGTTATAGAATTTCTAAAGGGTCGGTAACGCGCCTAATGATGCCTCTGGTGTTCCAAGGGTTCGTAGGCTACGGTAACCACTTACCACCAGGTTGGCCGTATGCTTGTTTGCCAACTAGGTTTTATAAAAAAATCATATATTTTTTTTATAAAAGAGATAGAATGTAGTCTTCTTTTGCTTTATAAGTAGTTCGACCAGAGAAGCAACTTCATCTTACAGAATACACTACAGGTAACCGAACTGGAAGCCGCAGCGTGGGTAGATCGTTTAAGATGGACCGATGATCTTACGAGGGACCCTGGATGCCGATGGATACGGGTAGCTACAGGACGGAAATTGTGGAAATTTTAGGGCCTTTGTGGACGTTTTTCTCCTCATATGATAATGATATCCAGTGTAATAATAATATGTATTAACAGTGCTTCTGTCTTAACTTTACTAAGCTAAAGCGGTGCTCTATAATATGTCGTCCATTCTCGTATGGACGACATATTATAGAGCACGTCTGTGCGTAAAGATCAAAACCAAAAAATCAAAAATGTCTTTATTTACTACACGTAGTTGTTAGAATGTGTGGGTCTCTTCTTTTAAGTTATGTGTAACTTGTATTAGAAAAGACCCCTCTCTTATCTGTACATCGATATTGCTGTAGTTACATTTGAAGAATAAGTTTAACTTAATTAATAACAAATAACAAAAGTACATGCTTCATAACATACATTAATCTTCTATTTTGTTCTATTAGTAAAATTTATGATTTGATAGGACGACGAAACATCAGAAAACAACGGCCGGTATTTAAAAGTCGCTAAGCCATTTCAGAGGCCTACTACGCGGTTTCAATAACTCTAACTAAAGGTTAATTCTGCTAACTCATGAAATAAGAATAAAAAAGTAAACCACCGAGGCAGACTTCTTTAAAAAAATCTTCTCTGATCTGATTATTGCAGCCATATTGCAGAACTAACGATGGTATTTTAATCACTTTCAGTACCTAGTCATTTTCTATCCAACTCAGTCCATATTACGCTTGTTTGGAAGAAATCCCAATCAGGTGGTAACACCACTGATTATTTTAATTATTATAATTTTAGATCAATTACAATGTGAATGCCATCGAAATAAAAACTTAATAAGTTACTAAGCTCAATTTCATTGACACTGCGTTGCATAGAACCGTAGTAGTATTGGCAAACTGACGTAATAGCTATAAATAGTGGGTTTTGTTAGGTTAAATTTGATATTTTATTAGTTTACGCCGCTAAGAGACTACAGGTTCAAGTATTTAATATTAATTTCTATTTGATATCCCACACGATTCTAAGAAAGTTTTCTTTTTGTGACTTATTTACTTTAAAAAGTGCTGGTAACCTAAAATCTGCCTCGTTGCTCTAACGGTAGCGTGTTCACCCGCAGAGAAGGAGGTCCTGGGTTCAAATCCCGAGTCGGGCATAAAGTGATTTTTGGGCTTTCTGTATAAAGATAAATTTCTCAGCATCAGCTCGAAGTCTGGGAGTTGGCGGTATTATACACCCGTGCCTCGGAGAGCACGTAAAGCAGTCGCTCCTGTACCTGACCTCTTTCCGGTCGTGTCGCGTCCCATCGGATCATAAGAGTGATGGAATAAAAAGTTCTCCTGTGTTTGCGCACACACTTGAGCACTATAATGTCTCGCGCAGATGGCTATTGAGACTGGCTGCCGTGGGCGAAATTCCGCTAGAAGGGCATTAACCTAAAAATTATAAATCAGTTGTCACTTGGAGAAGCAGACATCAATTATATACTACAATTTATGTAGAGAAGCAGAAAGCAGCTTTTGCAATGAAATGAAATAATTAAATTTATTTAGAACTTGGGTATTAACATACACTTTACTAGTTAAGCTCTCAATGCAGCAGTATAGTCTAATTCAATATTAAAGTAACTTGATTTTAGAACTAGTTCGTCCGTGCAGTCTATTTTATTACATAAAATGTTGTGAAATCCTTACACAAATAATGAGTTATTTTGCTATTATTTCTTTGATGATGATAACTAAATTAATCTACATTTTTTTATTTAGAATATGTTAACTAAAAGCGAGCTTAATCTAAAAAAAATTGGTATATTTTAAACGTCAACAACACCACTTATAAGCTAACTAATATAAGCTGACCTCTCATTGCATGGAAATCCTATACAACGCGAGATCAGCTTAAACTGCAAATGTATAGCTTGATATGTAGCCGTGTGTACTATCTATTAATTTCTATAGATTTAAATTTGATGATAAATAATTAAATGTGTTCAATAGTTTATAAAAATAATGTCCACCTGGTCGATTTGTGCCACGGCGACTAATCTCAACGGATACTAGCTTTCTGAGTGGGACATATCATAGTGCACAAGAGTATGCAACATCACACAGGTGCACTTTCTACTCCGTCAGTCTCATGATCAGATAAGACTGGTAAGAGGTCAAGTACTGCAATGTTTTTACGTGTTCCAGACTCCTGGTTTATATTGAGAATTTTCCTTAACACACAATCCCTAATACACAGAAGGCGCTGCTGCTCGACTACCTGGTACTTATAATAATAATTTCCTCCTAGCCGAATTTCGGCGACGGCGGCCAGTCTCAACAGAGATTGGCCATCTGCGCGGGACATATTATAGTGCTCAAATGTGTGCGCAAACACAGGAGCATTTTCTATTCCATCACTCTCATGATCGATGGGACGCCTAGCGACACCACCGGAAAGAGGTCAGGCATAGGGCCGACGGCTTTATGACGGGATATAATACCGGCACCTCCCAAACTTTGGGCTGATGCTGAGAAATTTTTCTTTTAACAGAAAAGACCCAATATCACTTTTGGTCCGACCCGGGATTTGAACCCAGGACCTCGTTATCTGCGGGTGAACACGCTACCGCTAGACCAACGAGGCAGTCACCTGGACTTACTTAGTAATCGTATGGGCAGTGGTTACCCTAGTGTCAGAGTTGTTCAAGCCGCCCAGTAGGCCCTGACATGGCTTAACGACTGTTGTCTAATGACTACAACCGGGACCGACAGCTTAACGTGCCCTCCAATTGGAGACGCTCAGAAATTAAACCACTTTGGCGATCACCCATATTATATGCACTGATTAGTTGCTTAACGCCAATCGGCACCTACGGAATTCACCTATTATTCTTGCTGATCCGGAAACCACCCGGATACTATATGCTCTTAATAAAGTTTTTTATCTTTATAGGTTACCAATCACAAAAGGTTTTGCGTCAGAACCAATGGACATGGCAATCTACGACGCAGCCCATCGCTTAAACCAAGCTTTAGATGACTGCGATAAGTTCACATGTCCATTTTCCTTGATTGATGTCATCAAAGGATATTATAATGCACCAGCTCCATCACCTGATGTTAACCCAGCTTTGAAGCCCTGGACTTTGTTCAGTAGCAGTTTTGGATAAGAAATATAATTAAATATATACCTATAGTGTTTTATTGTAGTCATTAGAATAATCGTCAACAATTGTTTTTTTTTTTATTTAAATGGGCGACAATCGAACAAATGGGTCACCTGATGGTAAGTGATCACCGCCACCCATAGACACTCGCAACACCGAGGAGTCGCGGGTGCGTTGCCGGCCTTCGCAATCAATTGTTGCTGACCCTTCCCACCCCCATCTCTATGAGCTCTGGCGACCTTACTCACACTCAGAAACACAACATTAAATTATTAATGTTATTATTAAGGATTGTCTTTAAATGTCTTTAAAATGTCTAAAAAATTACTTCCCCAGTCGGGCTGGTCTTTGAGTGAATTAACGCTGTGCCCTAAGCATTATTTGGCAATATGATGACGGTCACCGTAGCCTAGTTGGTAGTGAGTAGCGTAGGCAGGAGCCTACGAAGCTGGTGGTCCTGGGTTCGAATCCCGGTAAGTGCAAATATTTGTGTGATGAGCACGAATATTTGTTTCTGAGTCATGGATGTTTTCTATGTATATAAGTATTTATCTATCTATATCTGTATGTATATCGTCGCCTGGTACCCATAGTACAAGCTTTGCTTAGTTTGGGGCTAAGTTGATCTGTGTGACATTGTCCCTAGATATAATTATATCCTCCGGGCCGGACAGTTATACCATAGGAGTTATTTTTAAAACACCAACAACCTCGCAGGAATAGATTCCTTACATCATAACAACTTTTGTTCTACAACTTTTAATAATTTGTTAGATATTATTTTCATACAAAACTAACTATTAATTTAATTTCCCGCTTGAATTTTCATAACTCTACGAGCATCGCAACGACTACTTAAACGTTACGTACTGCGAAGTTGTTAGTGTTTTAGAAGCAACCCTGTATAAGGCCGTAGGTATATTTGTAATTTATTGGTTTTGGACTTTATTCCAAGTCGATAGAGTTAAAAATATGGTGGAAAATATATGACCACTGCCCAGGAAAGGGGTAAAGTGTAGTTTGCTGGCAAATATTGGCGCAGTCTCTATTTTCTCACTCTCATAATACTTACTTCTCGTATGCACAGTGGTTATCCTGGTGTCAGAGTTGTTTAAGCCGCCCAGTAGGCTTCGCACACACATCCAATTACTTCAGCCGAAACCAACTGTTTAACATGTCCTCCGAAGCACGGAGAGGCTCAGGAATTAAAACACTATGGTGGTTACCTATCTATTGAAACTCCTTTGCATATTCTGTGCTCGTGCGGGCCACTAATGCGTTGTAGAAGTATCCACTTAGGACAGCACATTATGCAACTTTAAGAGATACAAACACTCACTGCACAATCAATCTGGGAGTTTTTGGAAGCTGAAGGATTGAGCAGTGAACTTTGACAAAGTCAAGGAGCTCTGCTACAATAGATCAGTAATGGTCGAGGTAGCAAGATTCATTACAAAATTATATTGGTAGCATTTTATAGTGTAAAATGTAAGAATGTGTCTTTTTTATTTCAGTATTGTTTTCTTTTTCACACTTATGCTTGAAGAGTGAGATAGTCTTAAAAGTAAGGACTCCAGTTATGAAATGAAACACATGCCGTTATTATTAACGCATAACATTTAATATTTATAGTTCATGTTTATAATACATTCCAATGTTAGCAGTAAGAAGTCATGAGTGTATTCATAATGATAATGGTAGTGCTTGATTTTTGATTTTTAATTAACATTACAAAATGGGACTTAAACGTTAAATCTTAAGAGCTAAATTATTTATTTTTTATTATGTATATTACTTCGCCTTACGGTAACTTTGCAATCACCTTAAGTTTATTTATAATAATTGCTTATATCTATTTATTACAATTTTATAGATTCCATAAATTATTGAGCTATTATGACTTAGAACGTACAATACGAATATTATTATTTATATATGTATATTATAGCATAGTGCATAAATCTTAAAATTATAACGTGGCAATGCGTTTGTGATACAACTGACTGAACAGAAGTTCGGCCACTGACGTAACTAGCGTCTCATGATTTGACAGTTTACGACTCGCTTCACCTTATCATGCGTCAATTAACCTAACCTGCATATACTCGAGAAACTGTCACACATCAAATTCTTTTTTCAAAATTACCGTTCGTTCCGAAGAATAAACTTCTGCTGTCAAATGACGTCATGACGTAACGGGATACACGCTTGAACTTTAACTAACCGCGATGCGCGACAATTTTGTCGATTTGACTATAATTTTAGTTAGTCGCCTATTCATCTAAACTATAAATGACTAATGAGAATAAAATTCTCGTAGAAGTCTATTATTGTATGCCTTAATATTAATAACCTTATATATTAAAATAAATTTAGGATTCATTCTCATGTAACTATCTAACATCTATATTTTAATAATAGTGTGGTGTTCGTTCGCATAATGCCATTTTCACTGGTTGTTCGTTTTTGTGGACATTGTAGATACATTATTTCTAATAAAAACATGATTTAATAAAATTATTATTATTATTATATATTAAACACAGCCATTTTGAAAAGATCAAAGTCAGTCATATAGTCATTACAACAATTTACTAAAATAATTGTAAAAGAAGTTTACCAGCGAGTCTCCAAGATTATATAGAAGCTAAATTATTATTATTATTTTATATTCATATAAAAAAAAATACTTTATAAACTATGATTCTTCAGAGCTGTTATGGCATCGCATTCCACTCGTTATTTTGCGAGATATCGCTCGCTAAAATGAGTTTTCCAAGAGAGAGTTTTCTTCACATTTCAAAATACTGATACAATATTAACTTAAATCATTTAACTATAACATATTTTTAATATCTTCAATATCCACAGCACAAACACCGTTACTCGTGACGAAAAAGGTGAAAAACAATTTATTAACAAACCAAACAATTACATATACTAGTAGAGGACATTAATTACACTTAATATATTATAAGACAAAATTTCTAACCTACATGTCATGACGACACCAAATAATTACAACAACTTGATAATATAAAAACTTTGACTTATTATTAATACCATTGCTTTTGTTATAAAGAAAAACGTTACACCAATATTACCATAATTTCAAAGTCCTAAAACCGATTGATACTAAAACAATTATCTTGTCTATACGCTTCTTTACTTCTTCAGCGACAAATCGATCATTTTAACCTAATAATACTGGCCAATTTTCTACTAAATTTGGCTATGATCAGCTTACCGCTGAAGCAAGAAGGAAACGTATTCGTCCTACTAAGGTACAACTTAGGTGATAAGGATTCTACAAGAAGCAAGATTATGATACAATAGTTATTAAATTTTAAAGCATATTGATTGCTGTGGTAAAGATTGTAGAAGGTAATGCTGGTTATTCCTTACTTCACGCGACTAAGCCATCTTAACAGCACGTGTGATGCAGCGGTTAAGAAAGTCGCCTCGCCGCTTCGTGTCCTGGATTCAATTCCCATTTGTGTGACCCATAAATAGTTGTTCATGGTCTGGGTGTACTTTGTGTCCGTCAATTATACTTTTATACAATACCCCGCGATACAAGGATTAAATTCTCTAGTGCAGGCATTATCTTTTTTTTAAGTCATTACGTCATCCTTATGAAAAGGAGACCTTAGACCTGCCATACTAATAAAACTGCTTTTTTGCTATTATGAAGATTAAATTGACAGAATTCAAACTTCCGTACGGTTGACTTGTATGAGCCATTTCAATTATTTCCGTCCTCTGGGAGTTTGTATGCAGTAAGGCTCTAAGACCTCACCTGGTGCGCAATCTATGTTAGAAAGACATACAATATTAAATTTACTTTATTTTGTATTGTTCGAGTTTGAGAAACTAACAATAGCATCCTCAAAATAATGTTACCTCTCCAATTTTAATACAGATTGTGAGCACGGTGATATAATAAATTTAATATACCGAATCACCAATATCGTGTTGCTTTACTAACAATAGTTGTAAGTCATGTTTTTGTAATTGATAACATACTGGGTCTTAGTAATCTGAATAAAGAATTTTTCAATTTCAAAATTAATTATAATCGGGGCCATTGAATGACGTTACTATAAATTTAGTTTCAATGGGAACAGGCTAGTTTGAGGAATAATGTAAATTCAGGAATATGGTAACGTTAATGTTTATGTGTAAAAACAAAGATTTGTTTCGTTGTTTGTTTGTTGTTTAAATGCAATTCTCCGTAGCTAGGACAGCTTATGGTTATGGCTAGGACAGGTTATGCCATCGGTACCGATTCTCATAAGAATCATGACAATATTAAAAGGAGACCTGGTCTAATCATCTCGTTCACTGGTTCCCTATCGCCGTTACTGGCAACGGGACTTAAAAATGCTTTGTAATTGTTACATATTGATTAAGTAGTTTCGATAGTAAAAATCTTATGACAATAGTCAATCTTAAGACATTCCCTTCTGACAATCTTTCCACAGTAAAAGCATCAGTAGTCGGTCACAGTGAAGCGATGGCGGGCAAGCGGGAGTGTGACTAGAAAATCCCAAAAAAATTTAGGAAGAATGAATATACATAGTATATCTTTTTCTTTTATATGATATCAAGACAAAGGTGCAAGCGGGACACCTGATTGTAAGTAAGCACCGCCGCCCATGGACACACGAAACACCAGAGTAATGCCCGTAAGTTGCTGGCCATTAAGAAAAGAAGGTTGTCATTTAGTACCGGATCGGAAGTACTTCCGCATTTTCTCTATGTTAAAATCCTCGTCATCCGCTCGCTCACCCTCCCACGTGTCAGTGTGACCAAAGACTTAGATTATTCAACTAATAAAATAAGGCACACAGAACTTAAAAATATAATTATTGCAAAGACATCAAAATCGGTTTGTAGACGCTGATATTTGTGCAACTCATAATATCTTTGCATCACCCAGTGGTCGACTGTTACAGAATTCTCGGCATAAGTCCGCCTTTGTACAGCCTCGTGCAAAACGTATTATTAAATATATTTAACTTATTTTTACATGGAAATTTCATGATCGAGATAATATATTTATTAGCATTTATTGTAGTTTCCAAATAAACTTTATTGTGTTCGGTGATTTTTATCTGACATGGGTTCCAAATGAATCCTTTTCTCTTTCCTCTTTTCATCCATCCATCCATCTTTTTGTCTGTCAGCTGGCTGTAACTTATAAACTGTAATAGGTTGACATATGCATAAAGTGGTATATCCATTAGGTACCGTTAACAATTTAATTTCATTATTTCAATAAAAAAAAAACGTAACACATGACTATTCGATGTTTTTTTTCAACCTTAACAACACGTTCGTGTGGCAGTATGACTAATATTTGGCCGGTTTTTTCTTGCAGTCATGGGTTATTGCTCCAATAACAATTATCAGCGTCCATAAACGATTTAAATAAGTTCTTTGTAATATATATGTAAAAATACATGAAAGAAGGAAGTGCTTATTTTGTGAAAGTGGTTAATTATTTCTGTATTTACATCTAATCGTGTTGGAAGCTCAACGCAAATTTCGTGTGGTTTCAACTACTTATTAAATATACATTTATATTCTATCGTGTATATTATACGAATAAATTATGAAGGTAATGGATCTAAAAAATATGAACTCAATACATGTTAGAATAAACTATATACATAAAAGTTATTAGAAGAATGAGATAAAGCTTGCAGTGGTTCATTTTATTTACTGTTAATCTGCTTGTAATTTTCTTTATAAATGGCAGCAGGCAAACTTGTGCAGAGCCTGAAGTGTTCGTAATATTTTGCCTATATATCAAATGTTGCCGTTCCCTTTAGAGGCGTGATTGATATGAAACATTTTTATGGACCATTCAATTTTTGAAAGGTCACACACATAGTTAATGCTTTAACTGTCTAAAGTAAAAATCAGACGCCATTTTTATGTGTCTGGAATATGTGCTACTTTACGTACCATAATATTAATTAGGAATAGAAAATAAAAATAAGAGAAGATTATAGGAGCTTACCAGAAATGTTTAGACTGAGAATCGATTCCAATAGAAATTGGCATATCCTAAGGAACAAGAGCGAGAATAACAGATTGAAATTGAAATATAAATGTGATTTACTTTCAAGAAATAAGTAATAACATTATTTCTAAAATGGGAGTTAAGTCAAGTTTTTCTAAAATTATATTGGAGCTGGCCCTGCTAGCTATTAGCCCAATGGTTAGAACGATGGACTGTGGAGACAGTAGACTTGAGTTTAAACTCAAAGCCACTACTTATACTGATGAAGGAAAAATCGTAAGTAAGCCCAAAGCCCAACAGTTCTCCAAAAATCTTCTTGATGGCATGTGAAGTTTGCCACTGCACGTTTGCCTGCACAAGGCCAGCGTGGACTATGGCCTAGGCCCTCATTATGACAGAATTTTCTACTCAACAGTGGGACAGTTATGAGTAGCAACATCAATTCAAAATTACTACTATAAGAATATTAATAGATTATGAAGGAGTATTTTTATCTCAATAATAACATTACTGGATTTAATAAAACCACATTGCAGAATTTCAAAGGACCAATAGAACCACTGCAAAACGTTGTAAAACAACAATACATATTAACTTATTTATATACACAACTTTAAAACATCAGATAAAATGACAAATCATGGAAATGACAACGCTTTTCTAAAAGCAATCAATAAAACGAAAACAATAACTTACGTCACTTTGGAAGACGTTCGATTAAACATGCAAATATAACTAACTTACGAGGATATTTATTCGTAGGTAAGAGTATTTTTATAATTGTTAAGATTTAAGTTAAACGATCCAAAAGCAAAATAAGGTAAGGTGCAATAAAGCATATCCAAAAGGTGTCGTAGAAGAAATTACTATACGAAATTCTAGATTTCGATGAACCTAATTATAAAGCGTTACGGATTATTATATTGACTTCCTTCCAAATTATATGAATAAGTACAGAAAAAACAAATACTTCAAAGAAACCTAAATGAACCTAAAGAGTTCTAGATTTTATTGCCATATCAACGTTATCTGACAAAGCAAATATTCGGTAACTATACCGCGCTCGTTCACTACTTCTACCTTTACTTTAGCACTAAGGGTAACGTGAAAGGAATGTAGAAAAATAACTTGTCAATTATAAATATTATTTAAATTTCTATGTTGATCTGCTATATTTACACGTCAACATTTCGGTTAAGTTGAATTCTTAAAATTATTGACAGCCATGTGATAGCTGACTATGAGTTCACAACTCTGTTACCCGATGTAGACAAACTTGTTGGTAAACTATAACTGCTTAACATTTTACTAATAATCATAACAATCTGACTCAACTACTAACATAATCAATAAATCTATTCCCTTTCCAAAAATAATATACAGCATTTGGCAGGATTATAACATTATTGTTATAAATTCCAAAACAACAAAACACATTAAGAATACATAACAAATTTATCTGTCATCGCGTCGGCAAGTTGGCCCATTCGTCGACTAACTCTAAAAACACTGAGAAGCTAATCATTTATTACAATAATATACCACTTAACATTAATATACAGTACCCATTTTAATCTTATTGACAAGTGTACTTGATTTTGAGTTATTGTTTTATTTCCTATCTAGTGTCAATTATATATGACAAAAATCTACGTTCGCTTACCCGTTTATCACCCGAAATATCAATTAATTTACCCGACGTCTAGTCTGGGACAAACAATTTTCCAAAAGACAAGACATCACCGATTTACAATAACGCAAAGGACTATAAGTCTTTTAGACAGAGTCACAGAATAAGATCTCGGATCATATAAACGTAAAGTTTAATATATTGAGCTAAATGACATTGATAATAATTATAACCAGTTAACAAAAACATAGCCATACTTGAGATATTCAAATGACATTGAGACATTACAAACAACATTATTTAAGTAACAAACACGACATACATAAACCTAATGATCCCTGATTTTTGCATCATGTTAAAGTTTTAAAAAGATACTGGCATAAATTTCAACTTACAAAAAAAAAAATATAATATTGGTTAATATCTAGAGCGTACTTAATATATTTCGATCAGTCGCAGTTACAATAATTATAACGATAAGACCTGTATTTACCTTATCAGGTAAATATTTATTTTTCATCATTCATATTTACTGTAGGGTGCGCAATGAATTTAATTCAATTTCCTTGCAACCAATCCATTTCATATATGGATGTTTAATATTGACAAACATTATATTGATACAAAAATCAGAGTTCATGGTTTCAATGAGATATCAAATTTAGTTTAAACAAACACGCTACAAACTTTTTCATCAATCGTTGTATCAACAGAGCGCATACATTTTAACAATATAAGACCAAACACATCAACATTCTGAAATATTTTATATACTGTCTCGTTGCAACAAAACCAAAGGCTAATACTCGTTTTCAAATGAACTACAAGTAGCTCCACAATTCATGCTCCATTTATATACAATGTTTTGCTTATTCCTAACATTCCAAATGAATGCCATTCTCTTCTAAACACATTATTACCCTATGGTGTTTTAGAAAATCTAACTATTATTAATTTGCAGTCATATAAAAATAACAACAGACCGTTTTATCTAGCAAATATCTACAATAAAAGTCAGATGATTATATGGGTACATTGGAGGAAGCCTGTGGTCTTAATTAATTTTAAAGATAAATATGTTTTAAGTCTAAATTGGTGTGTTTCGGTGGTGCAATAGCACGTTCCTACTTTAATTAATCAATGTGAATGTGTCGATTAGAAAAATTATAATATAGTTTTGCGGAGACGTTACAATTCCTTCCAATAATTCCATCAAAGAGTAATTAGAGCCAGTACGTAAGTGATACAGTGATTTATCGTAAACTTCTGCTAATATTTAATATCGTTCAACCTTTAGCGAGCTTTTCACGTCTACTACGTTAGACCGTCTTTTTTCTAGTTTATTTACGTATCATCTAATTCTAGACTAGCCATTTTTATGCTTTACCCCTGACACGAACAGCTATACACATTCAATAACACTTATAATTACGAAGACGAATCACACAAAACAATTTGATTTTTTTTATTTATTTTACAATATCCATCCCTGTTTTCCTAACTGTTCGCTGTGGATTTTTTATTCATCATTAATATCAATAACTCTGAGTTTTATCTAAGTAATTATCTAATAAACATTATCATTTACTTGATTTACTTTGACATATCAATTACGCGGCTCGAAATATTTTTTTTTAATTATTTTAGACTGCTACAAATATCCTACAAAATGGATTGAGTGAGGTAAGGGCGCCTTTGCGCTTTCACAAATAAACTCCAACTATCAATAAACGAATAGTGAGTTATGACTGTAAGAACGAAATTAAACATCTAATACGAGTCTAATCTACGTAAAATTAATATAGTGTTACCTAAATTACATACTAAAGTCACAAACCTCAACAATGTTTTATCATCTAATAGTTAGTGGTAAAGTGCCGATAAGTGAGTAAAGACTTTACATTCGGTGAAAATTTGTGAGAAATATAAATCAGGAGACATTCGTGTTCTAAATTTACCCTGTACTCTAGGATTTATATTGAAATTACTGTTAATATTAACATTACGGAAGAAGTGTTACGTCGCGCCGTCCCGTCTACCGCAATGAATGGGCGCATCAGAACTTAAGCTTTAAGAAATGTGAATTGATCAGTCGTTATATTTTTGGGCAAGCATTCGTTTTACTTCTTATAATTACATCAGAATATACTTAAGCAAATTCGAAAACATACCTCTAACGTCAGTTAAATTAGCGCTTAGAAAAACAACATCGTCAGTTGGCAAACGCTTGGAACTATGTCACAAAGGATTTTGGCACACCGTTTTAAAAAATCTAATAAAACAAGTTATCGAACTACCTAAGAATATCCGACCATTATAAAATGTTTGTTTTTCTATACACAATTGGCAGTCAATTGTTTAACATAAGTATTACCTAAGTAATTCCAATAAATTATCACCAACGCGATGTGACTATTATCTATTTTGGCATTATGATAGTGTTCTTATGACGTACTGACGACTATGCGTTACCCTAATTGTATCTACAATCTCTTATGACGTACTACTACAGAGAAATTATTACATTCGTCCATAATCGATATTGTCCATATGATTTTTACGCGAGTACGTAGTTTATCAAATATTATATAATGTATAATTCAAATTTATTACATCATAATTAAGTAAATATACTACATAGTCCGGCTCTCATCGAGGACGTTTGCACGTAACTATTATTATAAATGTATGATGTTAATCGACGTTTGATTGAATATTACCACTTTACAATACTTAGACATTACGAATTTGAGCTCGCTTTATTCGAAGTAAACCTTATAGTAAGTTATCTATTACATTATAATGATTTTCAACATTCTGAAAATGAATACATTCTATCGCGAGAAATGAATAAAACACCTATACATAGTAACTGTACAATGTTTGTGCGCTCATATCAAATTATTACCTGACAAAGAAACAATCCGTTGAATAATATAAATCAATTCGATCGCTTAAAGTATAAACCTTCAGTACAGCGATTCTAATATAAAAATAGTTGTGGCAAATCCGGCGTCAACACAAAACGGCCGTTGCTTGAGGTCGCTGCATTCAACATCGACGGATACAGTCTCGACATCGAGTCTTTAATCTTGCTATATAAAAGACGGCTTTGGATACGCTACGGCGTGTACACGTCACGTCCCGCGCACCGGGCGCTTGGCACCACACTGAGCACAATAACACATAGTTCTCGCCTAGCAGTTCCCATCTGGGAGCTTATATCGATCATCCGTGCCACCACATGACGATCAGCTCCCAGAACGTCTTCGGCGGCGAGTGGCCGAAGACGTATGACGAATTTCAGAGACCCGGGTCCCCTTCGGAGCCCATCTTTAGCAGCTCTAACTTTTTCTTGGCTATCTTCGAGTATAAGATGTCGATCGGCTTCGAGTTGTCGTAGAATGTAGGCGCTCTGAATATGATGAGTGCCGTACCCACCACGCAGGCTATCGTGAATGCGAATAGGAAGATTCTATCCAAAACCATTGCTACATACTTCCAATCATCCTCCACCTAGAAAAAAATACCATCATGAGAACAATGGCCAGAATAACGTATTAATAATGGATATCAAATACTTACACTTTCAAACTTATCCTTATTTTTGACATGCTGCGCAATAAACCTAGAACCTTCTATAGTCTTTTCCATCTCTCTCACGAAAGGTTTTTCTAGAGATGGACTGCTGTCATCTAAGTCCAAACGGCAGGGTGACCCCGGAGGCGGTGAAAATAATTCATCGTCACCTCCCGGAGGAGGTGGCGGGGAAGGAGGCATGCCTGGCAGTTCATACTCCTCACAGCCCCATTCCTTGAACTTTCCATCCATATCATCCGGACCAAAGACATCGGTTAGTATCTGAAATTATCATTCAATAGTAGCTTAATCATAAAAACAATATAATTTATTAAAGAAATGGTAATGTTTAAGTTCGTTTTAGTTCTATACTGGACGCCGAATGAAATGCCAGGAGATTAAAACGTCAGTGCGCGTTCCGCGAGGGCCAGTGTATCGACGCAGCTTAAGCCGGCACACAATTAGGCCGGAGTGGAGGTTTCGGTTCGGGCCGTGGCTGCTGGCGTCGTATATATCGCGATCCGTCCGCAGCCACCAGGGGAACATAAATAACGGAGGCCGCGCGCGCTCGTTAAGCCCGCCCGGCGTTGAGTAATAAAGGAAAATCGAAATGGAATGAAATTGGGCTGGAAGCGATATTTTCGCGATACACAGAGAGTACAATGGATTTAGAATATCGTTGAAAGGAGCGTTTCCCTGAAGAGTCCCGCGGCTGAGGACAATTAAAATGGTTATTGTTGAGGGCGGCTTCAACTCCGCTGTAATAGCGTTCTATTTGTATTGAATCCGTGCCGATGGAAAATGTTTTCAATGGAGGAAACTCAATGAGAAAAGGCACCGTGTTGTTTTTTCGCGCTGAAAGAGATTTCCTCTGTAGAACTTCATTTATAAGAGCTTTTATTTTACAAATTTAATTAAAACGCTGGCAGACTGAAAGGTTCATTTCGGTTTCGATGTAAGATAAACGCGTTGACTTTACGGATGATTAATGATTAACCGAGGGATGTGTTCCGGTTCAGTTCTTACTTCGATATATTAGTGATTTATTGCAGAATAGATATTTCTTACCTCGGTCGGTTTATCGTTATCATCATCATCGGGCGGTTTCTCTGGCCTCTGTATACACAATATTTTGGGTAAAAAATCTATAAAGACTTTCCGCACCCACGGGGCCATGTGGTGGGTGACTGGTGACCTAAAATTTATGTTTAGCACCACGATAGTGACAACTACTGATAATGTGACTAGCATCATAGTGAACAATAAATATTTTCCTAACAAAGGCACCGTTAGCGAAGTCGGTGGAATGATCTCAGCTAACAGCAAAAAGAACACGGTCAAGGAAAGGAGGATAGATATACAAAGTGAGATTTTCTCTCCCGAGTCTGAGGGCAAATAGAATACGAGGACTGAAAGGAATGAGATCCCAACGCAAGGGATGATGAGGTTAACCGTGTAGAAGAGGGTTTTTCTTCTAAGAGTGAGGTTAAAGATGATATCAGGATACGGTTCTTCGCAGCAGGAGTAGAATTTTTCATTTCTTGTGGCGGGGACTCGCATAATGTCCCATTCTACTGAGATGTAGTATTCTGACAAGTCGATCCCCATTCCTATTCGGTCGGAGTCGGGTGTCTGCTTTAAGTGCCTGAGGTCCACCTAAAAATAAAAAATAAATGTTAGTATAATACCACAATAAAAGAGACTAATATATAAATAATTAATGATATTTCTATCTAATTTTACTTTTAGCTCAAACTTTTCGTAGCAGAGTAGCCCAGTATGCAAATTGAAATCTATCTTTTACTTTTTTATGTAAATATTTACATACAACTAACAAAAAACACCCAGACCTCTGCAAATTTAGATTTTGTCATCGCGAAACGCAGTTTTAAATCGAATTGCAATCTTTTAAAATCTAAAGGCAGGTCATTCGGTACTAACGGAATACGAGGAACAAAAATTGTTTCTCCTTGGGCAGATCCAGTCAAAATAATGACCTCTACATCACCTTGCAAAGTTTTGACTTAGAGCCTAGTGCCATAAGTAAGTTTGGGTGGCTTCAAATTCCTCAGAAATATAATAGGAGTGCCCACACGCAGTATAAGCTTACTCTATGTATTTAAAGTGATAAAAAAAAATAGACATGTTCATGAGCATATTTTTCTTGTGCAAGGATCGAACCCGCAACTTACCCGGGCCTGAGCCTCGGGTATTGCTGACTTAGTTGTATAAAAGCAAATAACTACGTAAAAATATTTCAACCCTATCAAGGAAATTTCAAAATAATAGAGCAGTTTAACCGAATTCATAACACAATATTGGAATTCAATTACATACATAGAACGTTATATACACTCACACAAAAATAATATAACCTGATATTAAAGGAAAATTCAATAAAGCAACGAAAAATGATACCAAGATAATATTACCGTCTATCCACACCAAAATAGAGATATCCAGAGCGATATATAAAAAGAGTCAATCGGAGTTTGAAAACGAAGCGTAACAAAACAACCCGAATAGCTATCCGTTATTAAGGAATCAAACCATTCACGGCCTTTACAAATAGGTGTTATTGTTGTCCCTTACAAGCTTACAACTATCTTAAGTGGGAGAAGGATGGAAGACCTCTAAATTCCCTCGTGAACCTTAACACGGGGGATATAAGGCAGAGGAGTAAGCCGGAGCTTTATTTATGTGAAACTAGAAAACCACAGATTTATTTTGTGCCTTACTGCGATGGATGAATGTTTTGAGCTTATAGTTGGAAACTTAGAACACTTTGTCCATCTTCGGATTCAATTCACAAGTGTAGGTATCTTCTTATTATTGGCTGACTGCCTCGTGGGTCTAGCGGTAGCCTATACAAACGCAAAGAATGAGGTCCTGGGTTTAAATCCCGGGTCGGGGCAAAATGTGTAAATACGATTTTTCGGTAAATGAAAATTTTCTCAGAATCAGCCCGAAGTCTTTGAATTGAGGGTTAAAAGCCTCGGAGATCAGTCCTGTACTTGACCTCTTTCCGATCGTGACGCTAGTTGTACCGTCTGGTCAGGATAGTGATAGAATAGAAAGTGCCCCTGTATGCACACACTTGTGCTCTACCTCTATAGTTATTATTACTCTATTATTATTACCTCTATAATACGACTAGGAGGACATATTATTATTATTCTTTAAAAGAACATAATTATATTCACTTGTCAACTCTAATCCATAGGGGTGAACGCTGTGAATGAGAATTTGTTGCCACATTTGGAAAATAAAAAAATAAAAATAATAATTTTTTTATTTAATTTTTTCACAGAAAAAAGAACTAATTTAAAAAGTTGTAGTTCCTGCTTCCCAAACTAACTAAACGGGTACGGGTATCTTGGGAATCAGGGTACTCTCCTTAACGTACCAAACTAATTAAAAAAGGTAAAACTTAATACAAACTGAATAAAAGAATTGACAAAAATATTAAAAAGAGAAAAAATATAACAAAGAATTACAATTATAAGAAAAGAAAAACTTCAAAATAGAAGTAAAAAGACGATACCATTACTAACGAGTTAATGTGTGAGTAAGTGAGTGTGTGTGCGGTGCGCGCGTGTGAAATGAAAGTGTACGTGTGCGCGCGCGTGTCAGTAAGAGTCGTAGCACACATATAAAAACGGAAAGGGATCGTCACCGCCTCGCTTTTCTCCTCGGCGTCAAACAGTCGTCCACTTTACGTAACCACGTAACGTAAGATCAGATGCTCCGCCCCGTCGACTCGGCTACAGCTAGGCAACGCCGTGCTTACGGCTCGCCGACCGCTGGTTGTCGGCTAGACGTTGTTAGTTCAATCATTTTTTTATTCGTATTTTGGTTTAAAATAAAATGAATAACACTTTTTTTACGAGTGTACATGCGCAAACGTTCGCTAAGGCTAACTTCACGGTCGCCTCTCTCGTGAATCGGACAGCACATGCGGCAACGCAGACCTTGCGGGGGGAGAGTGGACGAAGATACGTAAACTAGCGTACGGAGAACCGTAAGCGAGGGTACGTAAAGCCGAAAGCAAGTCGACCGCGCACTGCACCGCGTTTCGTGAACTTGTCCGAGGCGATGCAATTACGTTACGATTCCGATTAGTGTGCGTTGCAGTAAGGAGTTTCATACAAATAATAATTAACGGCTCGAGTTGATACGATGACGATCCCTCTCCGTTTTGATATGTATGCGACCCTAAGTAATACAACTGAAATGAATCATTGTGTACGGGGTACTTTAGGAACGTATCATTAACGGACAGAAAGTACATTTAGACACAGGAAAGCTGCTTAAACGTCATACAAGTAGTTTTGTCTCGAACCCGTCTCGCTGCGTCACACGTGCAGTCACTTCTAGACACCTTTTCTCAAAATCTCAAAATACAGCAGAAAAGGATTTATAGAGTTTGTAAAGAATCGACAACCCACCATGGAATCATGGTTACGGTGGGCGTTTTTTTTTATTTTTATTTATTTATAGGGTACAAGGTAATCTTAAGAACTACTACTGTGTCCCACAAAACAGTATATATTATTTGACTGTGGGATCAAGATAAAATAATATTATGCTAAAATTATTACATTATTATACGTTTATCATATAGCGAGCCGTAACCTTATTTTGTTACTTTAGCTGTATATAAAAAAACACTTTAAATGTATCAAACAGCTACCGTTAGTCAGAGGTTTTAAAGCCTTGTGTCTATGTATCAACTCCAATACATAGACACGGTCGCATATTTTAAATTTTGTTACGCTTGAAATAATTGTCTTTCTTTGCTGTGATAAATAATTCAGGCGAAAATTTAATGACTTTCTTGTTCATTTGTCTCTGTTGAATCATTGACAGAGTGAAGGGAAAAGAGTGAGATCTGACTGGTATCCGAATAGGGCTTTACGAAAGATGTTTATCCATTTATCACTGTTACCATTCTGTTTTACATTTATAAATTATACTACTTATGTTATTATGTTAGGTAAGCATCGAGATTATGCTCCTAAAGTGTCCGAAATATTATTTTTAATTTCACACGTTTAAAATACAATAAAAAAGGGAAATTAATAATGTAGGTAAATACTCAAAATAAGCACATGCAACTCGTCTCCAAAATTCTGTAACTCTGTTATAGAACAGTGCATACGCTTCTACAACAAACTTTCCAATGACATCACAAAACTCTCAATCAACAAGTTTAAAACGAAAATGAAAGCCAAATTGTGTGGCAATGTTACAAAGTTTCTGACTATGTCAATGATAAAACTGCTTGGGAATGAGTTGATTTAATCCAACGAATTTAGATGAATAAATTGTAATTAGATAATAATAATAATATCTTTATTCAGTAAGTACTTAAGTCTAATTAACAATTTACATCTGTACCTGAACTAGGCTTGACGCCTGTATCTCAGGAAACAGTGCTCATTCTCCAATCCATGCAGGTATACTGAACAATGACTAACTTAAAATATTAAAAGTTAAGTTGATCCTGCTATTTTTTAAATAAAGGATTCCTACTGCGTTTTATGGCAATTTTTCTCAGTAGCTACCACGTCAAGCACTACACGGTAGGGAAAAAAAGGTGACGATTCAAAAATATACTGTAAAAAGCTATGACTAGCGAACGTGTTTAAAGGCGAGCTTAACTCAGTGATGAGTTTAATTCCAGCAAACTACTGATTGAAGTGAGATTCTTAGAAGAGGGGTAAGAACAATATCACAGCAAAAAGGGTTTATTATTTCTATCAACCGCTGCGCTAGTTGAAATTCCAATAACTGTGCTCATCTAAGACTTCTAAGCAGGGTATATTACAGTTTGCTGGCTATGTGGTGACGGCGGTGAATATCAAAATATGATCACTCCATGTCATCCTGAGGGGGGCGTAGAAGAGGAAGGGTAGTAGCTTCTTTCTGAGTTCTATGACCATCATACTGCCATCACCAACCAAACGTGTCGATTATAGCATATCCCTCCATGATGATTCTCGGGTTAGGCTTTTGGCCAGCATTGGACTTCTTACAGCTGTTATGATGATATTACAGTACTCAATTATGTGGGGGGAAGACAGGTGGGCATTCCATCAATCTCCCAGTGGACGTTATACTGGAAATACCTATAAATCGATATTAAATCAAGTGAACATAAAAATAAAACCGGGAATTTCAAACATTTGTTTTACATCGTTAGCGCCTGTCGATTTTGAATAAACATTCTTTTTCAATATATTCAGTCGTTTTTATCGTGTTTTTATATTGATTCTTAACAGACTTGAATTATTGTATAATGCATTTCACAGTTCATAATAATAACTAAAAATGATAGGAGGCAAAAATATAATATAGAATTCAATATTTTACAAACGCTTAAATATTTCTTGTTCATTTTACCTATTTTAATGTAGATTACGTACAGACAAATAATCTTTAATGTGCCTTAAAATATTACCGCTATCGCGACCTATCTACCTACATTATATGAATAAGTATACCGATGTTCTTAAATTTCTAAAAAAAATCAGATTTCATAAAACTACTTAGTAGTTTGATGAAATCTGAATTTTATTACTTATTGTTTGACAAAGCAAGAATATTTAATTTATATTGTTTTAATAACTGGAAATTGATTAAGTTAAAGCACATAGCCTTCACAAAATTTGTGTTCATCTTTGGTTTATTAAATCTGATCCGGTAAAATGTTTGAAACGAAGAACTTATACTGCACGTGTGGCTCAGCGGCTAAGACAGTCCCCTCGCTGCTTTGTGTCGCGGGTTCGAGTCCCGCGCTGGGCAAGTATTTGTGCAACCCATAAATAGTTGTTCTGAGTCTGGATGTAATTTGTGTCCATCTATTATATGTTTGTAAAGTACCCCGCGACACAGGGATTAAATTCCCTAGTGCGGGCGTTGTCTTTTCTAAAAGAAAAAAAAGGTAGAATTAGAAGTCATTATGAATGTAAAGCTAGACAATGGCATAGTCACTGATAAAAGTTTAAAATTAAATCAGCAACCGATTACAGTGCTCTGTATTCTTTCATAACCCCTTTCAGATATGAAATAAAAAACACTAAAGTCTAAAGCTTTACATCAGCATCAGATTAACATTATCACAGCAGTAAATTGCATTATTGATAATATTCACATATCACATAAAAAGCATTCCATTCGAAAACCATAAAACTACGTTTCTATGCCATCGTTTCCTCGTCGGAATTCCATGAATGTGTATTTAAATGGCCACGAATCGGCCATTTTTGCCATGTGTATCCGTGCGTGTTGTCGATGTTACTTTGTGTAGCTTTAAGGATATTCGTGTGGAAATACTATATAAATATGACCTATATTCATATGTTTAGTTCAAAATATGTGTTATAGGATCAGGTATTAAAGGAACTTAATATGTCAGCATACAAGTATACAAATTGCTGGAATTTAACCCTAGCTTATGGTTATAACATAATATTTTGAGGTGTAATCTAGTCGAAAGATTTTTACTAAAAACTTTGTTGAGTCCTGGTTACTCGAATAAAGAAATATTCTATTCTATAACTCACCCGTTGCAGTCCCCAAATAAAGCTCTCTACTCATGGGATAACCGTGAGTTCATTTCGTTTCTTAGAATAGAATAGAATTGAATACTCTTTATTGTACACCATGAAAATAAATACAACATGAGATATTACATAGACAAGTTGTACAAAGGGCGGTCTTATCGCATAAAGCGATCTCTTCCAGACAACCTTAGGATGGATAGGAGCTGAACATTAACTTATACCTAGCAGTAGGTGTGCAACAAGAGATATACCAAAATTATGGTATATCCATAAATACAACTATTTTTAGTGAATTTACTGTTAAAATATGAGAAAGACAAAATTAAATAAGCAAATAAGAAGAGAATAGATACTTAACTTAAGAAACCATCAATTATACACTCAAATTGTGTTCTCTGACAAGCTTTTTGAAAGTTGCTATTATCTGAGCACGTCTAATTACAATAGGCAAGGCATTCCAAAGTCGGGCTGCTTTTAAAGAGTTTCCCATAAATATAGACGTTTTACGTTTTCCGTTTTCTGATGATCTTAAGGATCGCAAATGCGTGCCACAAAGGAACTCGAAGCGTTCTTTTAAATATATGGGAGTAGCAGGATTAAAGAGAATGTTATAAAGCAAGGAAAGAATATGAGCATTCCGGCGAAGGCGAATCGGCAACCACTTGAGCTTTGTACGAAATGAGGAGACATGATCATATTTGCGAAGGCCAAATATGAATCTTAAACAAAAGTTTTGAAGTCGCTCAAGCTTATCGAGTTGCTCTTCAGTAAGATCAAGATATTCTTACTTCATTTAAAAAAAATCATGCATGTTCTAAGATTTAAAAATAAACTCCTCATTGTAAAATGTGAGCATCAAATCACAGCACTTTTCCAAGCACAGACCATTGCGCAGACGGCAAAAGACTTTCCAGAAGACAAACAACCTTGTCAGTCTTAGCGGTAATTAGGCGATCATTAACGAATGGTCAAGTAACAAGTGGCCCAAAGAATGTGATTCTGTCCAAAGCGGCCAACAGGATGAGGTGACGGTAATGCCGGACTATAGCTGGTATGATCTAATTGTTTAACAGTCATGAATTAAGTTACTAGTCAAATTTAAATGTTGATGTCAAGTTAAAGAAATGTATTACTAAAATTTTGTTAATGGTTACGTGTGACGACGTGGTTGAAAAAAAAAATATTGATAGTATTATGTATGTGTATGTACATTTGTGTCACAGAAAATTTATAAAGAAAAGACATGGATCCCTCTCACCAAATCATTCACATACACGTGACGTTAGGAAATTCATAAACATATATTATATACATGGGTAGCTATCATATTTTAGTTGAAGTTCAAGGTTATATTGAGAGTCAAGACAACGTAACAGTGCTGTATATATTATTTTCTGATAACTATTAAGGATTCTATTAGTTTACTTACCATATACCCATCGTAACTCCATGAACCGAACTTCATAAAGCACGTCTGCTCGTCAAAAGGGAAGTACTCCACGTCGATCTCGCAGAATGACTTGTAAATGGCAGGTGGTTTCCACACCACCTTCCCGTCGTGGTGTAGGATAGCCTTCGTCATAATTGTCACTTCGTAGTTGCCGTCAGCGCTGTAACAATAAAATATTAATGATAAGCCTGCGCTTGATGGAAATATTCAGTAGCTCTACAATCCACTTCAATTGTTTGAGCAGTGGACCTTATTATCAGAGAGTTACATTTAAATAATAACCGAGACATATAATATCCTGGGACATTGTTCACACACGGCCATTTAATCTTAAACTAAGCAGAGCTTCTGCCATGGAAACCAGATAACTGATATATTAAGTATACCTACTACTCTTTTGTAAATACATACTTATATAGATAATTACACCCAGACTCAGAACAAACAGACATGTTCATGCACACAAATATCTGTCTTGGGTGGGAATCGAATCCACGACCTGCGGCTTGAAAGGAAAGCATGAAACAACCACGCACCGGGCTCGTCAATTTATAAATTACAATTGCAATTATCTTCTTATCTCAGGAGCGTGTCTTGATTGATTTGATTGGTATGCTATTGGCTAAAAGTGAACATAAACACACACATGTGGATCTTGCGTCACGAATTGCGATACAATTTGCTATAAAACAACCGATTTGTTAGCTAATTGCAACAGCCTAATTAATTAGTTTAATCATAAAAAGTGGTCCAAATCTATTATAAAACTTGCCTATTATTTATATTTTCAAATAATGTGGCAGATGTTGGAACAAAAAAATGTGTTTTGCGCACATATAGCCTATCTAATGTCCTTAATCGTATATTTATTACGGCTCCTACCTAAGACTTTACTAAAATTGACGGCAGCGCCCATGGCTTGTATCAGCCGACTGTGTAGCATTTATATTCTCACTCATATGTGTAAGTGCACCACAGTATATTTTGTGTTTTGATCTCTTGATCGTAAAAGACAACGATACAGCTAATGAGTCAAATAAACCAGTTAAAGTTAGAAAATCCAAGAATAATGTGAATATATCGGATGGTGAATTAATTTTACGCCATAAGAGACAAAGTTCCACTTGCATCGTGTATGACTTAATTCAACCCATATATTACATAAAATATAGCAGGTACCGCTCTACTCTATAAAGTCTGTTGTCTATTATTCCTACTTTATACATTAAAGTTAGTGAAAGTGTGACAACCTATTCTAATATCGTCGTCATTCTATTTTGCAAACTCAAATATTATGGATACGGCACACTTTGCTCCAGCTAAAGAAGTTTTATATATTTCGACTACGAAGGATAGTCTGTGTGGTACACATACTCTTCTACACTATGAGTACCACACAGACTATCCTACGAATCGTTGGTCTAGCTGTAGTATATTCCACCATAGAAAAAAATATGCCAAAAGCCAAACCCTGGATCTCATTAAGATCCAGGGTTTTGTTTTTTGGCATATTGTAGAAAATATTTTTTCTGTTAAAAAAGTCATAGTATCCGGAGCCTAGGGATGATAAAATTTGAGTTCTAAGCGACATAGGCGTAACCATCAAGTTTGTTATTTTACTTGTAATTGGTTTGTTTTAATTTCGCACTGGTAACTGTTATGAAATAAAAAGTTCATGACATGCCAACCTATTTCTTACTTCAGAGCCAAGTTTTACACGCAATTGAAACATCAATCGCATATTAAACTTCACTGTGAAGAAAAAATAGGTTACCAGTACACGAGAAACCGCGAAGTACCAATGCTTTAAAAGTTTTAATGAAGCGTTTCAATCACCTTTTGATTTCATGTTTCTTACTGTATTCAAGGAAAACTGTATATAAATTTTACTTCGCTGCCAGATGGATATTGGAAAATGAATACAATTTAAGAAAACTATTGAGATGGTGTGGTGCAGTTGTTTTGATGATGTGGTTGTTTTTTATATATGAGAGGGTGACGAACAGCAAGTGGTTCATCTGATTTGAGTTCTAAACCGCCGCCCATGAACATTCGCAACCCCAGAAGTGTCGCGAGAGCGTTGCCGGCCTTGAAAAAGTCCGCTAATAAGTTTTGCTGACTCTCCCCACCCCCTACCCCGATGAGATCTGATGGCCTTACTCACACTCAGAAACATAACATTAAATTATTAATGTTATAATTAAGGAATGTCTTTTGTTAGGTGGAGGTACTGTCCCAGTCGGGCTGCTCTTTGAGCGAATGAACGCTGAGCCCTACCTCTACAAAAGACTGAAAAACGTATGCCGAGATAGTTTGGGAATTTAGAATAGTTGAATGAAAGAAGATTGGCAAAGGACTTTTATATATTTTTTTATACAAAAACATATGGGTCTTAAACTAGGCGTAACATAAACTCATTAGAAATTTATCTGTACATCAAGTCGTCGATATTAGTTTACATCTAAATCTATTACTAACATTACAAGTTTATTGTACAAACAATATAATAATAAAGCAATTATGTAAGAAATTGTGAACTTCCAAAATTCAAGAACTAGCCTATTCAAAAACGCCAAAAATAACTACTAGAAAACAAAACACACAACTTGAAACCAAACAGTATAACTGTCGGGCAAAGCCTATTTACTTCTGGTTTGATTTTTGTAAAAGGAAATAGGATAATACGGAATCCTTTCAAACATACATATACGTGGAGAGCGAAACAAACTCGGCAGTAACTCCTCTTAACAATGACATGTAAGTTAAATACTGAATCAGTACGATCCATGTCCATGTCAAGCCAAAGTGGCTGATTTACTGCTCGTAGTTAATTAGTTTAATTATTTAATGAGTGTAATCGTCTGTATTTACAACATTGGAAAGCCAGAGACGACTGTTATCTCTGGAATAGGATTTACTGTCATATGTTTTCTAATTATAATTAAATTTGTATAGTCTTTGTGACTACAAAAATATTTCAAACGGATTAATTATGTAGAATTGGGGTGAGATTTATAAATGACATAAGAATTTGGGTGTGTATGCTCGAAAGGAAATATTTAAGCTCTGAGATCTTTCAAGGGTCACTGACAAGGCGCAAGACAGGCATTGTGAAAATCTTTGGGAGAGGCCAGCAGGGGTCTTTCGGGTGATGGCGATGAAGACAAAATCTGACAAAATGTGTTCATATGTTCAGTTAACCTGAAGACGAACAGCATGAGTATTCGCAAATAAACGTAAAGTAAGACTTACACAAAATTATTCCTGAAAACTGACCCTCTTATTCATCTCCACATCACTAACCAATCTGAGCCAAAGCTCGGGCATGGATATAATATCTTATAATATCTGGGGACAATGTCACACAGATCATCCTAGCCCCAAACTAAGCAAAGCTTGTACTATCGGTACCAGGCGACGATATACATACTTATATAGATAGATAAATACTTATATAAAATCATCCATGACTCAGAAACAAATATTCGTGCTCATCACACAAATATTTGCACTTACCGGGATTCGAACCCAGGACCACCAGCTTCGTAGGCAGGAGCACTACCAACTAGGCTACGGTGAGACGGTGTTGGAAAAATTTGTTATATTTGTATTTTCTACATGGTTTGAGCCCCACTATCACCTAATGTCAGGTGAATAAGTCCTAGGCTTACTGTAAATGGCTCGTCTCAAAAAATACACTAAAGTTTTCTAAAAATGATTGAAGAGTTCACAATTGATTTCATAAAATTCCCTACGATGCTTTATTTTATAAAATGTTGGTTAGTCACTTGGCACCCAACCTTCACCCTATAAACTAAGTTACTCAAATTAAATTTCAACTCAAGTAAAATCCCTTTTCTTCACATTTGCTGTCGGTAAAAATCGATGCTGAATCGCTAAAAATATTGTCATAACTTACATTAACGCATGAAATCTTAAATCCATTTAAATAAAAAAAACAGTCGTAAAGGTTTTTAAATTAACAATAGTGTTTATGAAACGTTCTCCTCTATAAAATGTTGGTAAGTCACTCAGCACTTAGCCTACACCCTATAAACTAAGACCTTCAAATTGTATTTCTACTTAAGTAACCTTTCCATCCAATTCGCTGTCAGTACAAAATTGACGCTGAACCTTTAAAAATTTAGTCATAACTAAACACATGAAATAAAAAAAAGTCAGTTATTAGGTCGTTCTAAACGAACACTCAATTTCATTAAATTTCCTGCTCTAAAAATGTTAATAAGTCACTCAGCTCTTAGCCCTCACCCTATAAACTAAGTCAATCAAATTATATTTCAACTCAAGTAAATTTCCCCTCAAATACCTACCTACATAAAAATCATCAGCCTTCCTTTTGATCCCATTCGCTGTCGGTACAAAATTGACGTTGAAACCTCTAAAAGCTTTGTCATAACCAACTTTTGCGCATTCATGAAAATTGTCCCGTAAAATAGGTCACCTTGTCTTCCATTAAGCTAACGTTGTACCATTAAAAATAAAGTTAACACTGAATATTCGCGGAGTGGGCTTTTAAGGGAAGTCACAGGTGCATTAAAGTGTAACCTCTATTTGGTTAAATTTAAAAATATTACAGTCACGTCAAAACGGAGAGCTTCTAACAAGCTTGAAGTAGACGCTAGAATGTATATATTATTAAGTGAGTAAATTTTATAGTGTGTAGAAATGGAACATTAGTTTTAAGGAATAAACAGCGTGTTGTGAACAGAATAACGAAAACGGTTTTAATGTTTGTATAATATATACGCAAATAAAGCTTCCTAATACAAATGTGTGAGTTTAGTTTGGATGTTGGTTTCTTAATGACGTATAAACGGCTCTACGAATTTGGACGAAATTGCACACATAAAATTCCGAATGCTAGCGTCGATGATTGTGATCATTTTTCTATATTGAACTTGCCGGAGAGATATCTGGGTGCTTTTTCATTTTATTTGAAAACAAATAATAATAATATCCTAGGACATTATTCATACACATAAACACATAACAGATGTTTGTTTCTCCTGAGCCTGGGTGTACCTAATTATGTGTATGAATAATGTCCCAGGATATGATTTTTCTTGCACACAAATATCTGTCCTAAAAGGCAAGTGTCTACCATCCACACTAAGTGACCGTCAAAATTAATATGAAAATAATATTTGCAAGGTACATACGCCAGCACATCAAGCTACCCCAATCTGTCAAATTTCCATAATTGAAAGTGAACCTTATGATGTCGTGATAAATTTGAAAATCTATAAAAGAAATTTGACAGATTGGGGTAGCTGGATGTGCTGGCGTCTGTACCATCATCAAAATCAGTACAGTCGAAAGTTTGGGATATCTCTTAGGTAGGTGGTGTATCGCTCAGTCGCCTTTTACTTCACCCATGGAAAGATATGGAGTGATCGCATTATTCTTTCTTTCTTTCTTCCAACTACACGGCGCGTAGTCAATAACAATAAAGAAATATAATGATAAAAAAAGACAGAAAGATAAATTTAAACTAAGTTCTTACTAACTTAGTTTAAAAATGTAATAACTGACATAATGGATATTGTATGTACTGGGACAATATCTATTAGAACTTAAAACCCAGACACCTGGGTTATAGGCTCAAAAAGTTTCTTAATCATAACCCATTGAAATAGGATAATTTCACAAATTTGCTTTTTATTATATCAGAGGGCGACAAACGAGCAAGTGAGTCACCTGATGATAAGTGATCACCACCGCCCATGGACACTCGCAACACCAGAGGTGTCGCAGGTGCGTGGCCGGCCTTTAAAAGTCAACAAACAAGTGTTGCTGACCCTTCCCCCCACCCCAATGAGCTCTGGCAACCTTACTAACACTCGGAGAAACAACATAAAAATTAATAATGTTATTATTAATCAGTGTCTTCTGTAAGGTGGAGGTACTTCCCAGTCAAACTGCTCTTTGAGCGAAAGAACGCTATTCCCTACCTCTACTACATAAAATTTGTTAATCCTCACTAACACCTGAACCAAACTACCTCAGCCAAGACTTAACACTTATTTATACATCAAATCTCTACAGCGGAACCAAAACTGAAACCATTAACAATAAAATACAAAGTTCAAACAACTTTGGACCGTAGTTTAACTGTTCCTGGTATGAAACTTAGATAATCCAAAATTAATCCAATTGCGAACTTACGTCAAGCGGGAATTGAACCCAATTCATGTAATTTGAATGCTTATTATCAAACTTTGTTGTAAAAGACAATATCCTGTAAGCCATTAGTTTGGTTCATCATCTTCAAAATGTTTTCAAAACATTATCGAGTTACATCTCAAATTAGAAAGGTTGAGATTACCTGCGATTAGCATTGAAGATTGTTTGCAATTGGAGCAGTCGGAGGTTGACAGGGACAGTTAGTGCATCACTACGGTGACAAACACTGTGTGAGGCATAGTTTTGGATCCGATGACAGTATGTTATCTTATCTTATCTTTGATGGGGTGTACTTGCGTACAACATTTCGATGCTTCAGGATCTTTTGTACTATCCCCCACTGGTTTTTATTCTAAGAATGAAGTCTTCACATAATCCAGTACGCTTCTTAGGGGTAGATCCTTGTAGTTTCCTGGTTCTGGATATGACAGCCCCAGGATGGCCATTCTGTGTCTTGCCAATGCATCGCATTTGCATATTATATGTAGCATTGTTTCATTTTCTTCCCTACAGGTCCTGCAGATCGGGCTATTTGACTGTCTCAGTTTGTGTAGGTGATAGTTGGTGCCATCGTGGCCCGTGAATACTGCTACTCTCAGTCGTAGCTGGTTTCTGCTGTACTTCCAAAGTTTTTTGGACCAGCTTTTGTCTACTCCTTTTATGAGTTGCTTTGACAGTATGTTAGTTGTCCCTAGATATATATTTATCCAACATGTTTATTTTAGTGCTGATTTAGACGAAATGAAAAAAAGTCGTTTCGTCAAGAAAATTTGGTTTACGTCAATGTAAACTTGGTTTTCGGGAGCACTAACGGCATCCTAAGAATGCTAGTAGGTAAATGGATAACGCATTCATTGAGCACTGTAAGCATCTCCACACATCAATACCGATGTTCAAAACTAGCATCTCATAGGATTATAACTTATCTGACCTCTGAAATAATATGATCCTGATGTCTGTAAGTTGGTCATGAGTCATTACTAGAGTTGAAATAAACATAAAATTAGCGAAAAGTATATCATTAAGTTAATTTATTTGACATGACAATACATGTCATGTCAAATAAATTGTAATGTATTGTACCTAGATGTGACTATTTGTATGCCGTAAACTTTTTAAGTCCTTTGTATTATTCGACGGTCACCGTAGCCTAGTTGGTAGTGCTCCTGCCTACGAAGCTGGTGGTCCTGGGTTCGAATCCCGGTAAGTGCAACTATTTGTGTGATGAGCACGAATATTTGTTTTTGAGTCATGGATGTTTTCTATGTATATAAGTATTTATCTATCTATATAAGTATGTATATCGTCGCCTGGTACCCATAGTACAAGCTTTGCTTAGTTTGTCATAATCTGTGTGACATTGTCCCCAGATATTATTATATTATTATTATTATGACTATGGCTTTCTCAAAACCAAAATAAAAAGTAATATATACTCGTATATTATACAACTTTACCAAGATTCCAATATTAAAATTTGGGTACCATAAATACGACTTGTAATACTGTAATGAAGGGATCCCTCCCGTGCAACAATTTGGGATTGTATAAGAATGAAACCTCCTTTGAATGGCTCTAGTGGCAATTAATCACATGTTGAATGCAGAATCGATTTTGTTGTACTCGTAGTAAAAAGTTACGATAGTGATAAGGTCCCAGCATAACTAGGGACAAAACTTTATTTTTGCTTTATTTTCGTAATCATAAAGTATATGTCCGTATAGGAGTAATTTTTATACTGCTACTTCGACAAACAAACAGATATTTTATGATTTTACGTGGAATTGGCGGTCTTATCGCATAACCAATTTCAACATACGGTCGGCTTATTTTATGATAAGCCTATATGTTATGGCCAACTATTTGTCATTAGGCTTGTGACACACATAATATCAACTACGCATTTCCGACTCTTCATTCCTAGTTCATCACAACATTAACATGATATTGCTATTATTTTAACTTTATTCTGTGAGGTGGTGGAATTGTCTACTTCTCACAGAGGAAAAGAACGCTATATCTATCAATCTTATTTTATGTTGCTACCTTTTAGCAATACCCAGGGCTCAAGTATATAGGATACAAATGTACTCGTACCTAATGGTATCACTTGTAGCGAAGTACTTTGTAGCGAAATATTTAAACAACAAAGTTAAGTAGACTATTTATAATGCCAAATTAAAGTACTTTAAGTCTGATGATCGCCTTAATGAAGTTAAAAATATCAATTTACATAATTATCTTTTGATAGTACCTTAAGTTTATATAAGAATATCAAATTTTAGATGTGACAAGAACTTTATCAATATTTCTTCAGAAATTACGTTGTATAGAAGTACTTAAATATTTAATAAGATTAATTACTGGAGTGTTTTTACTGAATTTTATAGTTTAATGAAACCGGCCAAGTGCGCGTCGCACCAAAGTTACCATAAACCTATTACTTTAACGTACTAAAGCATTTAGTTACTCACAAGCCGTGCCTCGCGGTTTTACCCGCGTTAAATTTTTTTAAATTATAGTCTATGTGTTATTCGGATTTATAAACTATATTACTACAAAGTTTCATGAAAATCCGTCCGCTAGTTTTTACGTGAAAGAGTAACAAACATACACACTCACACACTAACATACTTTCGCTTCAAAATATTAGTGTGATACTTACTTATCGTATGGGAAGTGGTTACCCTGGTGTCAGAGTTGTTCAAGCCGCCCAGTAGGCCTCTGACATGGCTTAACGACTGTTGCCTAATGTACAACCGGGACCGACAGCTTAACGTGCCCTCCGAAGCACGGAGACGCTCACAAATTAAACCACTTTGGCGGTCACCCATCTATGGACTGACCGCGAGCCTAGTTGCTTAACCTCACCAATCACTTACGTATCGGTGAGAGCATCTGGCTATGAGCGCCAGTGTGATAAAACAGTACAACTCGGATTCCATATAAAAGCTTGTTAATGATGAATTTTCGAAAACTTAAAGAATTCTTAAAGTTATCGAAAATTCATCATTAGCAAGCTTTTTTATGCAATCCGAGTTAAATATTTCTTTATTTACCTAAAATGATTATATATATGTATATATATATGCATTTTTAATACAGATTTTATAACATTAAAGTAGTAACAACATAATTATTATATAACATGCATCTATAATGATCAAAATGGGAGATTATTAGATTATTTTGTCTTTTTTTAGTTTTGTTCGCTGTATTTTGCGGGATAAATTTAATTTTTTATTGTAATATATATAGTGCTGTATCTCTTTTTATTATTTTATCAATTATGAACATATACATAGTATAAGTTGCTAATATTTAGAAATTTGAAATATAGTTATATATTCCCCGTCAATCATTCATTGCAACATAGAATACACGTACTAAAAGTATAATTTAGAACATAGTACCTAATTATTTTTATAATCACATCATTCCTCCGTTTAATTTAAAAATTGGTATTCTTTGACTCACATTGAAAGCTACTGCATCAAAGAAACTTCGACATCTAATGTAATACGCACTCGTAGGTTCTGCACATTAAAACTCCGAGATATTTTCCACACACAATATTTAATCGAACAGAGTAACGTTCTCATCTACTGTCGTACAAAGAATGCCTCTTTAACAATTCTCCTACCCTATTTATATTTTTATCAGTTACAACCATTTGAAAGTCTAATATCGATTATTAATAGTTTTAAGATGTAAAATATTATAGAATTATTATAGTAATTAATAAAATGATAATCAAATAAATAATCACAGTGTTAAAATATTATTATAACATAGCAGCTACGTCATAACCGTTGCGCGGCTATTGAGTACTTGATAACAAATGTTTGTAAATAATGAATGCTTACAGTAGCGTGTGAAGTTCGATGCTAGCTTGATGCTATTTAGATTAAAGGCCTCACTTATCGTCCTTCCGCCTGGGAAACTTTGAGCGCATTCTCTGCTTCACCTAGATACGAAGTATCCGTTAAAATGTGAACTATATTGCAAAGTTGATAAGCTCCACTATTCCGCTGAGTTGAAAGCTCACGTGGCGTTAATGCATATAAATGCAGTGAGCTTCCACAGATAATGGTTAGTGTTGCTGGTATAAGGATTTTTAAAATGGTCTCGTTTGCGATTGGACGGTGGCGGGATCGATTTGGTGTCTTGAGTTTCTGCCAAAAGTTCTTTTATTGATTGCGTCCTTAGTAAGGTTCTTAGACTGCAATATTCGTTCACGGAAAGGCATAACATTAGAACTCTAAAGATATTATACTGTAAAAAAATCCGTTTTTATTACATGCGATTTAAATAAAACTTATATGGCCTCAAATAATAGCTTTATCTATATAAATAAAAATGAATCACCTAAATGTTTCTACGCTTATAACTTCTAAATGACTGCACCAAATTGGATAAATATTTTTACGTGTTTATTATTGTCAGGAAAAGGTTTGTACGAAAAAAAAAGCAAACAAAAAAATAAGTATTTGTATTTATTGTTATTATCCAGAGTACAAGCATTCCTTAGTTTAGACTAGATGGTGTTGTGTGATATGTCCCAGATATTTATTTAACGCCGTAACAAATTGGGTTACATACAATAACATAAACTCAAATTGATAATCTCCTATTTTTGAAGTCGGTAAATTAAGTATCACTATAAGATAATGACAATTTGATAATTCCATTTGAATTTATATTAGAAGACAAAAATCGTGTACTTTATCTTAGAATTAATAATAATATCCTGGGACATTATTCACACACGGCCATCTGATCACAAACTAAGCAGAGCTTGTACTATGGAAATGCAATAACTGATATATTACATATACTACTTTTTCTATATACCTACTTATATTCTCCGTGTAGCTTTATATTAAAAGTGATAAACGCATAAACAAAACAAAAAGACATCTAAATGTTTACGCTCCTATGAGGGCACAAGTTAAGATTAGTTACATACTTTCTGTCTCCACCCCTGACGCTGGCGTAGACTCTCGTCAAGATGTCTTGATAATGCAAAGTTATGGGATTTTTGTCCGAACACCGGAAATGAAGAGATAATACCCTTAAAAGAAGAGTTTACAACAAAAGAAAAGAAAGTTAAGTTAACTTTCATTGGAAGGAATGGGTATAGTGTCAAACTTGGGGACACAGGTTGTTCTAAGTTTCTTAAATAGATTCCCAAGTAAATGGCTCTCGAGATTAATGTTTATCGATGGCATTTATAAGAACTTAAGTGTATTCTTTATGGTCATTGTAGTTGAATAATGGAGTTTTATCTGCAAACAAATCTTAATATTGATATTTCTGTTCAAATAGTTTGATTAAATTCAATAACGTTAATCGTTTGTTTAAACTTTTATTTATCTTACAAAGTCATTGGAAAGTTTAAAGAAGGGATTTCAATAGCAAATAATGACTTGGTAAAATTGACAGCCATTGATGAAGTTATGATATTGATTTATGCTATAGAGCCTATTTCAATATAAGTTAAGGTTTACTTTACTTTGCCTTTTCTTTGCCTCAGTGGTTGAACAAGTGACAATAGATTATTAACCTATTGTCGGTCACGACTATTTAATCGTACCTTGGCATGTTTAAAACGCCTAGTAAGCCTGTTCTCTTTGGACTATGACAAGCATCTAAAACTTAACGTGCCCTAAGAAGCACGGCGACGCTCGGAAATCCAACCAATTTGGCGCTCTATGGCGCTTATCTGATCACGCTGATCACCTTTGCTAATCAGTTACGAACGTGGCTATGAATGTCTCTAACTCAAGTTTTTTTCACGAAATTTATCTTACCGAACTCGATAGAAATGCTTCACATGTGACGTTCTGCTCTCTTTCGTAATTTCTCTAAAACATATTATGATAAGCTGTTTAATTTGAAACCTTAAGTATCATGTCATCATCGTAAGATCGGAAAGAATCGACTTGGGATTGTTTGTACTTAGTTATTTGACGCGAGATCGTATTTCTATGGAGACAATTACGGATTACTGATTGGTAGATGGTGCTGGTTCAAGATTCCCATTTTTAAAATTTGAAATTATTGCACAGATACTAAACAAATTTCTAAGGTTATATTCGACCATTTCAATATATCTAGTTTTAATCCGCAATATTTTAAAAAATCTCATGATTCATTTCTTTAAAGCCACAAACGAATTTCAAAATTATGTTTATTTATAATTTTGAAAACCTTTACTTCACCAACGGGTATAGCCTGAGGCAGACATGAGAGGGTGGATTTTTAAGGGCGTTTTGGGCAATGGTCGCTTTATGTTAATGCGCGAAGACGCAACGGCGCGGCGTTCATCCGATTGAGTGTAGGGGTGCGTAATTTATCGATATGAAAGCAAACTCGGGCTGTTAATAAGATTAAGTGATAAGTTGAAATAATCTCATTATGACATTGACATGAATTTATATTATTATCGTATGATTATTTGGATAACTAAAGCTTTTAAATGTTACAAGTCCTAAATCAAAACTCACAAATAATAATAATAATATCTCGGGACAATGTCACACAGATCATCCTAGCCCTAAACTAAGCAAAGCTTGTACTATGGGTACCAGGCGACAATATACATTATTATTATTATATAGATAGATAAATACTTATATACATAGAAAACATCCATGACTCAGAAACAAATATTCGTGACCGTCAAACAAATATTATGAGTATGTATGAGATTCTTTACATTTGTTTTCCAGTAGTTTATTTTTATATAAATATTTGCCTTTCTTTTATTCGTAAAAGAAAGGTAAATTAAATTAATTCATAATATTATTAATGGTGCCAATACTGATAAAATTATCCATTTTTTATTTTATTGTACGATAGTTAATCTACTTAGGACTATATCACCATCATCATCATATCAGCCGAAAGACGTCCACTGCTGGACAAAGGCCTCCCGCAAGGATCTCCAAAATAGCCGGTCCTGCGCTGCCCGCATCCAGCGGCTTCCCGGAAACTATAGGACTATATAAACTAATCTAATTCATCTTATTATAATTTACTTTTTCCTTGAAATTTTTAATTATTATAATATATATTTGGTGCCAACCAAACACTGAGACCAACTAAAATATCAGTGCTACAGCAATTCTTACGTAGCTAATGCAAAAATTGACACTCATTTATGATACACGGCAAAATAATTGTATTTGTTTTTGTATAATAAATAAAAGTATTTCTTTTGTATACGATTTTGACACCCATAGTACACCATTAACGGATATAGTCCTTCAGTCATTTGAAACCCTATTACAAATGTTTGAGTCGATTATGGTATGGAAATTTTAAGTCGAACAAAAATAAAGTTGTTATATGATGCACTAAATGATAAAACTTGAAAGGGTTAATTAATTGAAATAGTTCATCAATCAATGAAAAGTAGTTAATTGACTACCTATAGAAATAATTGATATTCGTCACTACCAATAGATATTCTGATAATAATAGGAAACTGTGTTGATCGGTGATGTTCTCCAAGATACAGCGACATATTCGTTATTTTTAAAATATTTGTGTGGGATGAATGTTGAATCCCAAAACTGATTCAGTCACCACAGCAGCCGGCTTGTACTGCTTGGAAACAGTGATAATTAAGATATAAGTCATGTTTATAAAAGCATATACTCACTTATTGTATAATACAATGTCGGGCAACCATATGTGTTCTGAAGGCACATGCAGTGTGTCGACTCCACCGTAGTCGTCAGGGTTCCACTTCAACTTGTAGTCATTCCATTCCTGAAACAAGTTAACTCAAGTAAGCTTAAGCTTGAAGGTTGTTTGGAAGAGATTGCTGTAAGCGGTAAGACCGCCTCTTGTATCTTTTTATGAAATATTATTTTAATCTTGTAACGATTTTCTGTAAATGGTGTGCAATAAATTGTATTTATCTTATCTTAAATTTGTAGACAAGTTATACAAATTGAAGTTGAACTCATATATTTTAAATGTTGAGATTTTGAAAAAATAAATATGGAATTTTATTAGATTTGGAAAGTAAAGATTTAAAATATAGGTATATCATAGTTGATACAGTCAAAAAATGTATTAAACACCAGCCAAGTGCGACTTGTAGGTATATAAACAGTTCGTCTATCACGAGAATCGAGTCTCGAAGATTTTACATGCTTATTTGGGTTGTAAGACATTGCTGGTTCTCAATTTTCATAGATGACAATAGGAAATCACACTAATATTATAAATGCGAAAGTATGTGACTGTGTGAGTGTGTAAGTGTGTATGTTTGTTACTTCTTCACGTCTCAACGGCTGGAGCCATTTTAATGAAATTTAGTATGGAGTTAACTGACACCCTGGAATATCACATAGGCTATAATTTATTAACGGGGGTAAGACTGCGGGGCATATCTAGTAGCCTATATGTTTCGTCTCCCTTGCGAGCTTTAAAGTATGCAGTATCAACATAGATACATCCACGAGATCATGAGAAAAAGGGGTCAAGGACAGACAGACATACGAACAACGGAATAATCCTTTAATGCTTTAGAGGTAGAACGCCAAAAACAGCAATTTATTATTCTACACCACAGTTAATAATAATAAACTTTTGTACTATAATATATAATATAATATATATTTTTTAAGACAGCGCCTGCATTAGGGAAATGAATCCGAGTCACGGGGTACTTTATAAACATATCATTGACGGAAACAAACCACGCCCAAACTCAGAATAAACACTTAAAGGCTACAAAAATAGATGTCCTGTGTGGGAATCGAACCCTGGACACAAAATGGCGCAGTGACTGTCTTAACCCTTAACTTAAGTCTAGTATCCAATCCTCGAGCTATAAGATTGTGAATTTGTTTCTTTTGGGGAAACAGAGACAATTTTAAGCGCAAAATGTGTACGTGACGCGAGTGGGATTATTATTAAGGCCATGTTAAAACTCGATCTTAAAACTTTCAACAAAAGAGGAATCAAAGTTAAACTCTGTAAATGGTAAATAAGATTTCTATTAGTTTTAAGAGCTTGTTATCAAAATCAAGTTCCTTCGAAGACATTTTCGAAAGTATTTTCGTTGGAGGCGGCATAAAACAGTGTTGTTGACTGAGACCCGTAGGGTGAGCGTCGGAAATTGCGGTGCCTTATTAGGTTCCGGCCGGTTCTATTGAAAATCTGGAACTGTTGGCGAAAATCGACTTGGCCACTTCTCACTTAGTGTCCAGTCAAGCAAATACTGATTTCTCCTTGAATTAAATAGGTTTCCACAGAGTTTTACCCAGAGACCGCTCTTGCAAGTTAAATTAACAGAATGTTGAAACTAAACGTTGAACAAAAAGTAGAACAAACAGTTCTACTTTTCTTGGGAAACAATTTATTTTCAGTGTTTTCATTAATTTGTTCCAAATTTCTATATAACGTTTTAAAAGCTTTTTGAAATGATAAGATCACATGTAACTTCCTCGGGGCGTAATGTAATTTTCTTTACGCATGGTATTAGTCTTAAGCGACATCATGTTATATATTGTCGTCCTGCTACCACACACTTAAAACATACTTATTTGGCGTTAAAAGTATTTCGTAATATTAACCTCTTTTTAAATAAATTACTTAATATAAGCTAGCTAAATGATTGAATCATTACTATTATAAATAAAATGTTTTTATTATACAACCCGTGTACCTAAATACCTATCTGTACCTAGAATAAATATATATACTACGAACATGTTTTGGCTATTTAAAAGCGTCTTTTTAAAGTCTACCTGAATAAAATGTAATATGAATTTAATTAATAAAATAATATTTTTTTTTTACCTATGGTGGCCAGTCTCAATGGATAGATACTATTTCTATATTCAACTACATAGAACATATTAAAGAGCCCAACCTTTATATAAAGTTGAGTCAGAAATAACGTCTTAAAAGCTTTTTAAATTATAAGGTCACATGTAACTTCCTAGGGGAATAATTACATTTTCTTTATGTAAGGTATAAAGCTTAAGCGACATCATGTATATAATATATAAATCTTACATATTGTATAATAATAATGTCCTCCTGAATCGGATTTCGCCCATGGCGGCCAATTTCAATGGATGCTATATAGATATATGCTATATATATGGATGACAGAAGCACTTTCTATTCCCTTACTCCAAGGAGGAAGATCAGCGTTTGTGGAGATCTTAAGGGGATAATACCTCTATCAATAAATATCAATATCTTTAGGGAAATACCTTTGTCATATTACTAAAGGAAAATATTGGTTATCTTCCCCTTATCACATCCACTGAAAGTCTACCACTTCTGGACATAGGCCGTCCAGCAGTGGTAGACTTTCAGTTTCGAAATTCCGAAAACTATTGTAGACGAGAACAGAAAAAAGATAAATTTAATGTTGTAAACATTTGGCAAATAACATTGACATAAAAGGAATCCCTCCATGCTATAGAGCTTAATTATAATTTTGGCGTCTCTTGTACTCCTCAAGGCCAAATTACTGTTGCTAAAACTCAATTTAAATTTGTCTACATATACTTGACTTGAATCTTTGAGTGGGTCTTTTAAGGCTTATGTAGACGTATTAAAGGAACATTCCGCTTAAGATATAAAAATGGCAATTATAATCCGACCGAAAAAGAATAAAGTTCTCAATTTGATGAGTAGTTTATGTTCGTGTATTTACATCGATTACAGCAGCGTTTATGAACTAAATGTGATTATTATTATTTTATTCAAAGGCTGCGAGGTGGTTTTGTTGTTTCCGATTCCGTTATAATTTTAGGTTAAATACTAAAAACAATAGTTTTGAGAAGCCAGGCACTATACAAATTTTATTCACTTGTCATAAATTTTTACGGAGTCACTAAAAAGAGTAAAATGGAAACTTATAAAAAAATACACGTCTTCAAATTAGAAAGTACATAATAATTGCAGCTCTAAACTAAATTTTATCATTTGAATTTGATGCCAGCAACGGGGCGAACTTAACGGGATTTTATTACATTTTTTTTAAAGATATCTTGTTTGATCGACGTTTTCCCACGATAAGGTATTATGGTTAAAAAATATTTAAATAATATTTAGAGTTGAAATATTGATATCGTTAACACCGTTTACAGACATACATTTAATTAACTTATTGCTTGTCTAATAGTAATTTCCTTATATTACTAATACTATAACAAACATATAACTAAAACATCCATAACGAAGTAGCATTTTGTTTGTTTCTAATATTTTTGTTTCTGAAGGAAAAAGCCCGCACTAGGGAAATTAATCCCTGTCGCGGGGTACTTTACAAACATAATTGACGGACACAAAATACATATGGGTCGCTTATGGGTCGCACAAATAGTTGTATGGGCGAGATTAAACCCGGGACTGTTTTAACCGCTGCGCCACACGTGCAGCCAAAAATGTATGAAATTATATAATTGTTACCCGTGATTTATCTTCTATTTCTTTTATTCTTCATTTTCTTTCTCAATTGGATTTATAGACGTTTTCGTATTAACATACGAAGTCTTAAAGTGGCAACAACGAAATATGTATTTTGTCATTGCAACTTCGAAAATATTTATTTCTTTAACATAATAGAAATAAATACCTATATTCATTACTAGCTGTGCCCCCCGGGTTTCACCCACGGTAAATTAAACGTTTGTAAATTATAGTTTATGTCTTATTCCGATATATAAACTATATTACTACCAAGTTTCATCAAAATCCGTTCGGTAGTTTTTGCGTGAAAGAGTAACAAACATATTCGAACCCATCCACAAACTTTCGCCTTTATAATATTAGTATTATTTATTCACATGTTTTTTCTTATTGGAACTTAACTTATGGCACGATAATAAATGCCAGCATAGTAGAAAAAAACTAATACTAAAACGAGATATAGCTTTTTTCACCATAATCATATATTTTACTACAAAAACCCTCGTTTGCTACGGTAAAGATGTCGTAACTCCAACCGCAGAAAAGCTTCCGCCTTGGCAGCCTCACTCCAAAACAGAATGTTTAATTGAATTACATAATGGGATATGCGTGTACGCGAGACTTTTGGTCGTTTCCTTCGCAATAATCTTTTATACGACGCTTTCACATTTTCTACACCGACTTACGTCTATTTCAATTCCAAATTCATCTATTAATTTTATTATTGTAGAGATATTTGTTTCGGCGCTTCAGTTTAAACCAACTGTGCCCCGCGATTTCATCCGTGTTATTTTTTTTAACTTATAGCCTATATGTTATTCCCATATGTATACTATATTACTACAAAGTTTCATCTAACCCTTTTCGGTAGTTTTTGCGGGAAAGATAAAAAAAAAACACCCATACTCACAAACTTTCGCATTTATAACATTAGTAGGATGATATTATGATTACTAATAATAAATATACTGGGACATTATTTACACACGGCCATCTGATCCCAAACTTAGCAGAGCTTGTATTATGGAAACCAGATAACGGATATACTACATATACTACTTTTCTTTTGTAAATAAATACTTATATAGATAATTACACCGAGAGTCAGGACAAACAGACATGTTCATGCACGCAAAGGGCAGATAGCCCTGGGTGGGAATCGAACCCACGACCTCCAGCTTGAAAAGCAATAATTTACCAACCACGCCAACAGGCCCGTGATTGTCATGTTTTATGTGATATCAAAATAATAATAATAAGTACACTTTATTGCATCAAATAATTTACAATACAGAAAATAAATAACAGTAATGTTAATGCAATAAGCGGCATTATCGCTAAAAGCGATCTCTTCCAGGAAAACAATTATGTATTTAGATGTCTTTAGGTATTAAGGTATAAGCCATCTCAGAGGCCAACTGGGCGGCTTGAACAACTCTGACACCAAGGTAACCACTGCCCATACGATAAGTAAGTAAGGTATATTTTTTGCTTCTGCTTGAAATCCGGTGGATATCCCCTGAAGATGGTGTAATGATATTTTTTGCCGTCAGCCACACAGACTTACATAATTATATGTAGGAAACCATTTTTATGTATAACTTCATAAATATAACTAAATATATAGTCACCTCAAAATTAATTTACTACTACTTTAGACATATTAGACGCGGCGGTATTCCATTAAATGTAATTACAGCCCCTACACACCGGATTCCAAGATTGCAATATTGCGCTATTATTGCCGGTTGCCAGCCATTACCAGCTTAGTAAGTCATTCCAACCAGTAAAGTCACAAAAGCTTACAGAATCTGGTACAAGTTACCTATTACATTAAAGTTAAATTACCAGTTTCTTAAACGGTAAGCTTCCACGTAGTTACTTTCTTATTTTTGTTTGTTTCCATTTTTGTTCAGCGATGTTAGATGCATACATATTTGTTTACTTTGTATCTATATTGTATTTAGCTTTATTGACTAGGATGCTTTCTAGAACATTATCAGATCCGTCTGTGATATAATTACGTTATTATAGAGAGTTTTGTAAGATTTTAACAGGTATTATTATTTATTATTAATAATAAATATAATACATTTCTTGGAACAAACTAAAACATTGCAATCTGATTCCAAACTAGGCAGAGACAAATAATAATTAAACTTATATATTTCTAAATACAGTCAGCCAATGCGATGGACTGATTTGTATGGATAGTAAGTTCACCGTACGGTCACCGTAGCCTAGTTGGTAGTGCTCCCTACGAAGCTGGTGGTCCTGGGTTCGAATCCCGGTAAGTGCAAATATTTGTGTGATGAGCACGAATATTTGTTTCTGAGTCATGGATGTTTTCTATGTATATAAGTATTTATCTATCTATATAAGTATGTATATTGTCGCCTGGTACCCATAGTACAAGCTTTGCTTAGTTTGGGGCTAGGATGATATGTGTGACATTGTCCCTAGATATTATTATTATTATTAAAAAAAAAAACTATTATGATTTTGGTAGCCACCTCGCCACGTGTACCAGGTTCGATTCTCGTACAGGGCAAATATTTGTCTGGCCCATATATTAATATAGTTGTTTTGAGTCTGAGTGTTCTTATCGTCTGTGAATTGCTTATTTAGTAATTGGCCTAAGATAAAAATATTTATTTTCTTAGTGCGGTCGTTGTTTTAAAAAACATACGGCAACTAGTCGAAGCTGCGGAGCCGAGCAGACTGCGTAATGCTTCGGCACGCAATGCGCAAGGGCGGTAGGGCTGCTCTTCCCGCCGGAGACGAGGTGGAGGGAGAAAAACATTAACCATGGATATCTAATACCTTAATATAGACAGAACCATTGACAATATGTAGTAAAAATATCAGACTTAAACTTGATAATTAAACACAATCTCTTGACAATAACTTGATACGAGCTAGCTAAATATCATTGCTATAATAAAATTAATTTTATAAATGTTTTCATGCAATGTGTACACATTGTATGAAAAAATTGCTTATTTAGTAATTGGCCTACGATAAAGATATTTATTTTCTTAGTGCGGTCGTTGTTTTAAAACATACGGCAACTAGCCGAAGCTGCGGAGCCGAGCAGACTGCGCAATGCTTTGGTACGCATTGCGCAAGGGCGGTAGGGCTGCTCTTCCCGCAGCGCCGGACACGAGGTAGAGGGAGCAAAACATTAACCATGGATATCTAATACCTTAATATAGACGGAACCATTGACAATATGTAGTAAAAATATTAGACTTAAACTTGATAATTAAACACAATCTCTTGACAATAACTTGATACGAGCTAGCTAAATATCATTGCTATAATAAAATAAATTTTATAAATGTTTTCATGCAATGTGTACACATTGTATGAAAACATTGCTTATTTAGTAATTGGCCTACGATAAAGATATTTATTTTCTTAGTGCGGTCGTTGTTTTAAAACACGGCAACTAGCCGAAGCTGCGGAACCGAGCAGACTGCGTAATGCTTCGGCACGCAATGCGCAAGGGCGGTAGGGCTGCTCTTCCCGCAGCGCCGGAGACGAGGTGGAGGGAGAAAAAACATTAACCATGGATATCTAATACCTTAATATAGACGGAACCATTGACAATATGTAGTAAAAATATTAGACTTAAACTTGATAATTAAACACAATCTCTTGACAATAACTTGATACGAGCTAGCTAAATATCATTGCTATAATAAAATGAATTTTATAAATGTTTTCATACAATGTGTACCTAAAACGATGTTGCGGAAAAGAAAAATTTTTTCGCGAAAACAGTTTTTATTTCGAACGAAAAATTGAGTTCGGATATTAAGTCTATGGTTTTAGACGATGGTTTGGTTTTAGGGAGTGATAATGGGGTGTTGAATCTATCGTTGAAAGAGGGGAGGAGCCTAAATATCTATGTTACTAGAAATAATAAAGTATACAACTATATTACTACAAATTATGTTATGACTATTTACAAGCGCTTTTTTAAAGTCTACGTGAATAAAAACCTTTTTTATTTTATTTATCTCCATAACCATGGAGTTCCGCGTTGATGTTCAATTTCATAGACAAATAATGTTACTTAAGTATCGTCCACTACTTATTTATGTTACACCTAGTATACACTATTACTATACCTACATAGTATATACCACGTTAAAAGTAATCAGTATAGAGCTCACATTATTCTATATTATTATAGGACCGCCTATACTCTCAACAGTGTACTATATTCCATGTTTGTATAAAGGGTCTATGTTTGCTTTACGAGATTCAACCAAAATACCTAAGGTTTATGATTCATTAATATGAAATTTAATTTACGTTATATTATTACGGACGTATGTATGTTGTTATCAACTTTGTTAAAGTTACGAGGGTTTGACGTCGTTTCAGTTGGAATCGATAGGGTTAGGTGTAATTAATTTTTGACGTAAAATGTTTAGACGTTATTTTAACGTTGTAAAATAACTCACAGTTTATTAGTTGACCAACATTGCAGTTTATGTGCGTTTGAGTAATTATTTTGAATTAATGATGATGTTCTCCCGACCGAATTTCGGCCACGGCGGCCAGTCTTAATGGAGACTAGCTAATTGCGCAGGACATATTATAGTGCACAAGTGTGTGCGCAAACACAGGGGCACTTTCTATTCCATCACTCTCATGGTCCGATGGGACGCCTAGCGACACGACCGGAAAGAGTTCAGGTACAGGCTTTACGTGCTCTCTGAGGCACGGGGGTGTAATACCACCAACTTCCAGACTTCGGGCTGATACTGCGAAATTTCTTTTTACGGAAAATCCCAAAATCACTTTTTGGCCCAACCCGGGATTTGAACCCAGGACCTCATTATCTGCGGTTGAACACGCTACCGCTAGACCAACGAGGCAGTCAGTTTTGGATTAATATTAAAATATGAAATGGTATAATAGAATGTGGTTTCCGGCCTCGACAGAATAACATGGACACCCCAAACCATCCTGTGGGTGTCGCAAAAGGCGATTAGGTAGTCGGGCAGCAGCGTCATCCGTGCACAATCGCCAGCAAACAAGCTACCCCAATCTGTCAAATTTCTCCAATTTAAAGTGAACCTTAGGCTTTTGTGATAAAGTTGAAAATCTATGAAAGAAATTTTACAGACGAGAGTAGCTGGATGACCTGGCGTCTGTACTAGCTACCACTTAACTGCGTTCGCCAACTCGCATACCCGGTGACTAAGGCACACCCCACTAAATGGCAACGTACTAGAAAATGTTGGGGACATCTATGACCAGCTGCAGTGGCCGATATTAAGCTGATGATGCAATATGATAATATAGGTACGGACATTTTTTTTTTCAATATTAAAACGAATCTTAAGTAAAGCATAACATGATTCAAATTACCTTAAAGCTGTGTGCATTTAAAAATGTTAGATAAAAACGTTCTATACAAACATATGACGTCATTTGTAGCAGAGTCATAGAAGCTCCATACAAATAGTCATTTTGTTTGAAAGGGACAGAGCATCTACACCACCAAGAACTTAAATAAAAACGTTATAAGCCGATTTCTGCCTTTCGTAGAATATAAGTGCATTTTTTTATTAAGTTTGCTATCACACTAATATTATAAAGCTGAAAGTTTGTGAGTGTGTATGTTTGTTACTTCTCACGTCTAAACGGCTGGAGTGATTTTAATACAATTTGGCATGGAGATATATAACACCCTGGATTAACACATAGGCTATAATTTATAAAGGGTAAAACCGCGGGGCACAGCTAGTAATTTATAATCGACTAACGGTCCGCCCCGGATTCACATGAGTAGAAAGATAAATACGTCTTTAAGAAGTTGAACCTTAAAATCAACGAAGTAGGTTTTGACCTTATATATTGCAAACAAATAAACACACATAATATCTAGGGACAATGTCACACAGATCATCCTAGATTTTAATAAAATTTGGTATGGACCTAGCTGACACCCTGGATATAGAATTTAGAAGTTTAAAGAGGGTAAAACCGGGGGGCATAACTAGTATTAAATAAATGCAATAATTGTCCATTTTCGAGACTCGATCGAGAATCGATTTTCGAGACGGGATCGGACTAATCGGACGGTCATAACTATTCGTTGAGGGAGTGTTCATAAATTTCTGCATAACGGGTAACATCGTGGGGCGGAGCTACTTCAAACACATCAAACTGCTTTGATTTACAGGACAATTATTATCTGATATAAACATCGCAAAGAAAAAAAATCATTTGAAGAGCGAGTTGACACATTTCATCAACGAATTATAGAGGATCGAAACGGACCGAATATGAAAAGCTTTGTAATTTCCACCAAAAAATTGAGTCTAATATAAAAAATTCAGAGGTTTTTAACACACCCTCGGGGCGAGCTTGTCAAGAGTTTCAATTGACCGAGACCGCTATTTCCTGAGTTCGGGATTTTTCATTGGATCTTTTGGGTTGTGGTTGTGGCTGCTTTTTAAATGGGAAGATACAGTTTATTTTGTTGGTTTGGCCCAATGCTGTTTGTAATGTACCATAATCTTTTTTTAATGGTATCAATGGAGGAGCATCTGTTCAAAAGGACGTATTTCTATGATAAACAAACTTCACAAAAACAGACAAAAACATCTAGTTTCTATTATAAAAATGCTAAAATTTAATTAAATGTAAGCTCATTGTGAGGATTAAGACTACAATAATACATGCATATAAAAAAATAAAAAAAATACATCATTTTTTTTTTAAATTTAATTTTAGTTTAGAAATACGACTTATTGATCGGACAAATTAGAAATACGACCTTTTGATTTGTCACTTCTAGAAATATGCCCTTTTGATTTAACACTTTTAGAAATAAGGCTTTGTGAATGGACTTTTTGGAAATACAAAATAAAGAGAAATACTAGTGAAGTTTTTTGGCATTCTGTGAAAATAAAAAAATCAATCAATTATGAGCAATACTTTGATGTTTATTATCTACTTCTACTCTGAGCTGAAATTAGATTTTATAATGAGACAGATACAAAATTATTTTTCACATCATTTATTTTTTTATCATTAATCATTACAAAATATTATTCAATCCCTTAAACTCTAATATCCCCAATGTCAGGTTCCATGCAAATGCATTCACTGTCCTCATTATGGTTATGATCATGATCCTCATCCTCATTCTCATTGAGTGCGTTATGCTCATGAAGAATGTTTTTATACCATTGTAAATCTTCAATCAAGGCCCAATCTTCACCAAATTGTTTTACTAATAATAATGTGACATCTTTTTTTTTGTTTCCAGTAAGACCTTTGCCTGTTGGTTGTTCTTGCAGTTGTTTAGGATGTCGTTTACCACGTTTCAATAATGATTCAAATTCTTCTTGACCCGATTCAAAACGATAGTTTTGAAATGCACAAATTTTGACATCTTTGAAACGACCTCCTGGACCTTTAACTTTTTTAATTTTAATTCTCTTAGCAGTTTGAATTTTTGTAAGCTTTTTGCAATTTAGCTCCAACTTTTTTATATCTTTGAGAGTCCAATCAAAGCCAATGTCATGAACTTTTCCATGTTTCTCTATGATTTCTATGTATCCTGTCCTGTGTGTAATAATAGGTGTTTTCCTAATATCTTTTTCTATTCTACCGAATATGCGGTCTGCTGGCAAGAAACTATGCCCACGAACAGGGAAAGTTATTGTGATTTCTTCAATTGTGTTATTGTTATTAGCTAACCAGTAAATTAGTAAATGTAGGATGTGGCTATTTTTGTTTTGTCCACCACATCCATCACAGAACAACTTCAGTGACGTGACATTTTCAGGAATAGTTAAATTGGTTAAGTATGTCAGCAATGCTGATCCAATTTCTAGAGACCCACGAGAAGCCTGTGTCTCATCCCATACAAAAAAGTCAGGTTGCTTTTTGTCTACGTCAGTTATACAAAAATTGTAAAAACTGATTTGCCTGCTGTAAAATGCGTCTTGTATAGGTGTTCTTGGTAATGGTAATACCTTCTGCAAATCAAAACACAGCCTTATGCTGTTGGCAACTGGTGTTCTCAATAGTTCATAGAAAGCATTGGATCTTAGTTTGTGAACCCTCTTTTCAACCATCAGTGTTTGCTTTCGTTGACTGTTGGTTTCATTTTTTATTTTATTCGTCCACAATATGCAAACACTGCATGCATCAGTAGCTGGGGATTTGAACCCAATGTTGAATTCATTGCAAAATATATTGTGGAACATGGTGCAGGAAACCCATAAATTTCTAGGCACTGACAGGTTATAGATTCTGAGTAATCTAGCAGCGTTTAGGTCAGATGACAAATAAATTCTTTTGCTTTTCTGTCTGTTATAGTGACTTTCCTGAGCAGGTAACTTTTTCAAGAATTCTCTTAACTTTTCTTTTTTCTCTCTTGACTTGGCTGCTTTCCTGTGCCCACCTCGCTTTTCTGTAGGTGTTTCCCCTTGACTCAGCCTAACATTTAAGTTTCTTAGCCTTTTTTCTCCAATTGAAAAAGTTTTTTGAAACACTTGTTTACACACTGTTGTCAGTTTTTTATTTATAAATAGATGGTAGGTGCAACTAACCTTTCGATTTTTCGTTGTCGCTCTTGGATTTGACTTTCCTCGATTTAGTGGCTCATACGGTGCTAAGAGCCTAGAAAGATAAATATCTTGATCTACCTTCCCACGCCGTTTAAAAAACAACTTTCTATTTTCTATGATATCTTGTAATGTCAACCGTTTACATTTGAAAGTTTTTAGCGACTTGTGATTACATGGACATCTATAATTTATGCACAAGAGATCTTTATCTGTGTAAGTCCTGAAAAAATACATAGAAAAAGTATATTAATTAGTTATTATCTTAATAAGAAAACAGGATATCGAACTAAGAACCTACATTAGAATGTCACTTACGTTTTACGGTATTCCGAACGTTCTTTACGCTTTTTTTTTCCTTGAACCAGCATTCAAGGTCTCGACTAAACCTTGCTCATCCATTTTCACTCTGATTTTTACTTTATAATAACTTCCAAACTTCAAAATTTCACAAAATCCATCAACTCGCATCGAAAGACAAAACGTTAGGAGTAACTTCTGTCAGTGTCATCTGTCGACGTCGTTATAGAGATGTAGAGTCATAATTTTTTTTATTTTTTATTTTTTTAGGGTTGCTATTGGCAATGACATTCAACGTACAGCCGTCATGTTTTGACTCGATACCGTTTTTTAGTCAAACAAATCGATTTTTATTAAAGTTGTTATGTATGGAAAAAAATATGACCTTTTGAACAGAAAAATAAATAAAAGATGCTATTTGTAGAAGAAATATGCCTGTTCTGTTTAAAACAATCCAAAACAACATTTTAATGTAGAAATACATCCGTTTTGATTGGAATCCAATTTTTTAAGATTTTATTATATGGGAAATACGCTCCTTTTGAACAAGTATTTAGGCTCATTCAGTGGAGTTTTTTGTTATGAGTTCAAAAAAAAATAAAAAAAATAAAAACTTGGAAAGTGAAATACGACCTTTTGAACAGACGCTCCTCATTATGGTAATGAGGCTATGTCCTTAAAATTTACGAGTAATTCAACGATTTGTAATTATTAATAGTCTGTATAAACGATACTTTGTGATGCGTAAGACGATTACTTAATGTAAGCTAGCTGAATAACTAAGTAGATCAAGACTATAATTATTATACATTAAATATTATTTCTAAATGTTTTCATACAATCCGTGTAGGTACCTAATAATAATTATGTACCTACTTTTTAATTTTTTTAAATCATCATCGTATTCATCATTCAAAGTACGTCCACTGCTGGACAAAAGCCTCCCCAAAGATTGGGGGGATATGCCATAATCGCTTGGCAGACGGGTTGGCGATCGCAGTTTAATGGTCATAGTTCACAGAAAAATACTGCTGCCCGTTTTCTGGTAGGTATTCCCTTGGGCGATTTCTATGCCCCCCGCGGGATGAGATGGGTTATGATATTCTATGCCGTCACAAGTCTACGTGAATAAAAACCATTTTTCATATTTTGTTAAATAATGCTGTTGAACCACATTACCTTTTTTAAAATAAAGAAATAATTACAAAATAGTAAATAACATTAAATGCTATATTTAAGAAATACGATATTTTGCTTTGAAAATTCGCAAACAGAAGCAGAATAGATCAAATGAAAAACTTCTCGCCAAGTGTTGTTTTTCTGTTTACAAAAACATTTCGAGCGATGAATAACGAAGTAATGAAATAACTTCCAATGCGAATAAGCCAAAATATCATCAACAAAGCGAAAAACAAACGATAATACGAGAGATTGTTGGTAACAAAAACGTTGGAAAGTTGCTAGAGGGCTTAGCGAAGGAATTCAACAAGAATGCGTTTCCATGCGGTATTTTCAAAGTGATTTTAATAATTTTTGACGAGGGCCAACTGATGTTATCGAAAATTGTTTAGAATTTATGCATAGACTAAGTTATTTTATAATCAAAGTTATTACTTCTTAGTCTAGATATTAAATACGTGAACATAACCCCATTCGAGTCGACCGGTGACACGATTCTTTGTTCAATCGATCGGTAAACAATCCAGAAACTATGTCTGGTATTCTGACTCGTGGTGTCATAGCTCGCCAAGCTGAAGAAAAACTTCAAAAGGCTTTGAAAGAACTCCAAGCCTCAAAGCAGTTGTGTGATCGGTTCGACAAAGAACGGGATGAAAATGAAAGAGTACTATTAGAGTCATCAGTCCAAGTGAAACTGTTAAAAAGTCAATTGTCACAATTACATGTCCAATACACAGATGCCATTGACTCACGGGATAGACTCCAAATCATCATAGACGGCTTTGATCAATGTCGCATTGAATATGACTATGCATTGAACAAATCCCATAGCCTAGAACAACAACTTGAACAGGCTAATAATGAAATATCGTTACTGAGATCTGAACTACAATCATTAAAACATAATTTAATTGCTTCACAGAACCAAACACTATATGATGAGTTGGTAGTCAAAGATCCTTCCATGGTTTTTGTTGTTGCCAATAACCAGTCCTGTAGCACAAAACTGCCCACAAGGGATGATGATTGTATTAAAATGAATTCAATGGTTGATGGCTGTAGCAAAAATAAATTTAAAAAATACCTAAAAATAAATAAATTTATTAGAAAGTCCCAAAACTTGATAAAAAAACATAAATTCTTCTTTAAATATGATAGCCAAAATAGGGAACGATTAGAATTAATAGAAAAATTGAATATGTATACCATGAAATTAAAAAATGTTAGTTTAAAATACTCTTGTGATTTAGAAGCTCAACAGAAGAAAATGGACTCCCTTAAAGATGAACTCCATACATTATCAATAAAGTATGAACTATCTGAAAAACAGACACAACATTACATTCTGGCTATGAATGAGCTGATTGACCTTGGCAATTATAATAATGAAAGATTAGAATCGCTCAGCAATAATTATTCTTGTATGTGTCAACGGTCACTTAGCCGTTCCTCACCACCAAAGGATACTTCTGCTTTATTGCAAATTAGTAATGATAAGAATAACACTAGTTTCATTAGTCAATCTCAATCTGTAATGAACAAAACATTAGCAGTTAAGTCATACACAAGGAATGAAATAAATATTTTTAAACCTGAAATAACAATATTCAGTGATGAAATAGGTAAAAACTTAGGGCGCCTACTGTCAACAGAAGGACATTCAAACATCAATTTTTGAATGCCGGGTGCCTCTTGTCACCACATTTTTAAAAAGGTCTTTAATTATAAATTTAATAATGATGAAAATCTAATTCTTTTTATGGGAAATAGGGGTAATTTAAATAAAAAAACCCTAATACAGTATATTGATTGTTTAGATCGTTTAAATATAAGTAAAATTGTTATGTTTACATTTCCTTCTAGCCATAGTTTGTCACAGGAGGAAAATAGGATAAGGTATAATTTGAATTTGACATTACATACAATATCTACCTACATGAGAGAAAAACTACATGTAATTGACATTAACTCATATGTTAAGAAACCCTTTTATATGACAAAAGATAACTATTGTTATCTGCCTAGTTTTTATACCAGACAAATAGCTTTGTCGCTATGTTATTGTTTTCATATTTCAGCCAAGAACATATTTGAGCAATGTACTGATGCTATAGATAATGTCAGTACTTTTCCTACTGACAATGACATATCCAGCTTGAATGGTGACATCTGTATACAGGATAATTTAAATTAACTGATATGACAATAGAGAATCACTCTTGCGTAATAGCAAATTCAAATATTAATTGTACTGTCAAGCATGATAAGGAATGTTCAGATCTTGTAATGGAAAATAATGTGAACCCATCAAACATAAATGCCTACAATAAGAAAAACCAAAAAAATTGTATCAACCTGGTGCATCAAAATATTCAAGGTTTGATGGGGAAAGAGTTAGAATTGGAGTTGTTTTTGAATTGTAGCAATATTGATATTTTATGTTTAACTGAGCACTGGCTACAACGCCATCAATTCATTTCCAGCTTCAATAATCACCAGGTTGCAAGCTCGTTCATCAGAGAAAAGTATATTCATGGTGGCTCCCTAATATTAATAAATAATTTGTTGAAGTTTAAAGAAAGAAGTGACGTTGTGAGCCTCTCTGTTGAGCGAGTAGTAGAGATTTCATGTGTTGAGTTGGAGCGATTTATTGTTGTGAGTCTTTACAAACCTCCTTGTGCACCATTTGATACCTTTTCAGACATTATGGAGGATGCCTTAAATAAGTTAACTAATACCCATAAAACTGTTATCATTTGTGGAGATTTTAATGTAAATATTTTGGAGAAAAACTCAACAAGTTGTAATTTTTTAAATTTGTTTATGTCCTATAATTTACATCACAACTTTACAGAACCAACTAGAGTTACTGCCACAAGTGCTACATGCATTGACAATATATTTAGCTCGGCAAAACCTTTAAATAAATTAATAATGAATAAGATTCAGTCAGATCATTCTGGTCAGTTGGTCACTTTTTCAAATTCTCCAAAGGTTCAAAGTACACAAATAAGTTACATACCATATAGTGAAAGCCGTTTAGGAATATTTAAATATAATATAGCAAGAAAACTGGCACTGTTGCCCTATCATAGTGATCCGGATCACTTGTACAACTCTTTATTCAACTTGATTAATGGTGAGTTCTGCTCAATATTCACACCCAAACAGTTGTCTGTAAGTAACCGTCTGATGTTCTGTGATTGGGCAACTCCAGGAATTTATAAAAGTCGCAATCAATTATATAAATTGTATGAAGAAAGATCCTATAATCAAAATACGACTTTTCTAGAACATGTAAAACAATATGCCAAAACCTTTCGAAGAGCCTGTTCCATTGCTAAATCGATGTACTTAAAAAATATTATAAAAAATTCGACAAATATTATTAAAACCACCTGGAAGATTATTAATACTGAGACAGGTAGGAAAAAAATACGTAGTCGTGATTTTAATTTAAGAATAAATAATGTTGACATTAAAAGCGATTTAGAAGTGGCGACTGAGTTTGAAAAATATTTTTCTAATGTTCCAATCGATGTTACCAAATCTCTTGCGTCTTCTTCTGTATCTGCTGAGCTAATACTCCAGCAAAGCGTAGAGAAGTGTGACACAGATTTTGAATTCTCGGTGGTTAACCCTAAAGATATTTTGAATGCTTTCAAAAGTATTAATATGAAAACCACTAGGGATCTGTGGGGTTTATCTGTTAAGACTATTTCATCAATTATAACTATAATCGCCCCACATCTAGCTGCTGTGTTCAATTGCTGTGTCGCATCTGGCGTATTTCCTGACTTGATGAAGTATAGTAAAATTATTCCATTGTTTAAAGCTGGTGATACTTCAGATCCTTCAAATTTCCGACCTATTTCCGTATTGCCCACTCTAAGTAAAATATTTGAAAAGCTAATGCTTAGCCAGTTGCTCAGTCACTTTAATATACATAATTTACTTCATCGGAAACAGTTTGGATTCACGAAGGGTTGTTCAACTATAGATGCAAGAGTCAATCTGTTAAAAAGTATATTCGCGGCTTGGGAGGACTCGCAGGATGCATTAGGTATCTTTTGCGATTTGTCCAAAGCATTTGATTGTGTTCATCATGACACTCTTGTCAGGAAACTACACCACTACGGTATCAGGAACAAGGCTCTCGAACTTTTGACTTCTTACTTGGGCAATAGAATTCAGAAGGTCGATATAAATGGTAAAAAATCTGCGGGATCCCCAGTGGTAATGGGCGTTCCACAGGGATCGATTCTCGGCCCATTCTTATTTTTAATCTATATAAATGACTTACCCTACTATGTAAGGGATAAACATGAGATTGTTTTGTTTGCGGATGATACTTCATTGACGTTTAAAATAAATCGACAATTACGCAATTTTGACGAAGTAAATGACGCAATCTCTAAAGTTGTTCATTGGTTTAATGCTAATAATCTTTTGCTAAATGACAAGAAAACTAAAGTCATAAAATTCTCTACACCTAATGTGAAACAGGTGGCTACCAATGTACAGCTTAATGGAGCTGGATTGACCCCTGTTGAGTCAACTGTGTTTTTGGGTATCACAATTGATTCAAAACTACAATGGGGCCCACAAATAGAAAAACTATCAGGCAAATTAAGTTCTGCTGCATATGCTGTTAAAACTATAAGACGGCTTACTGATGTGGATACGGCTAGAATGGTTTATTTCAGTTATTTTCATAGTATAATGTCCTATGGAATTCTTCTCTGGGGTAGCGCTGCGGACATTAACACCATATTTGTATTGCAAAAAAGAGCTGTAAGAGCAATATATAAACTTGGTCCGCGACAATCTTTGAGAGAGAAGTTTAAAGAGATTAACATTCTGACTGTAGCATGTCAGTATATATATGAGAATCTAATTTATATGCATAAATATAAAGACTCCTTCTGTAAAAGGAGTGATACTCATAATATAAATACTCGATATAAGCATAACTTTGTGTTACATACCACCCGTCTCCACAAAGTAAGTAACTCTTTTATGGGGCAATGTATAAGATTCTATAACAAACTTCCCAGTGATATCCGAGAAATGTCTATGAATAAGTTTAAAAGAATTATAAAAGCCAAATTGTGTAGCAGGGCTTATTACAAAACTTCTGATTATTTAAGTGACAAAACAGCTTGGGATTGAGTCGCTCTAAATTAACACATTTAAATACAATGTAAATTTATTTAAGAAATATATATTTTAAAAAAGGATTCCTACTGAGTTTTCTGGCAGTGTTTCTCAGTAGCTGCCACGTCATGCACTGCACGGTAGGGTAAAAAAAATTGACGATTCCACACAAATGTAATATTTTAACGGAATAAACGACTTTTGAATTTTGAATTTATCGGGAAAAGTCGGATTTTTTGTGATTTAAGCTGAAGTACAGGCAGCCAAACCTAATATTATAAGTGTGGATGTTTGTTACTCTTTTACGCAAAAACTAACGAACGAAGTTTGATGAAAGTTTGTAGTAATATAGCGTAACAATGAAATAATGATGATGATATGATGAAATTTATTAAGCACTTGGGTGAAACATACACTTGTTCTTGTCAAGCTTATAAAGCAGTACGTAAATATTATAGTCGAATACAGTATAAACGGGATAACCGATCGTTTGTTAAGGGGCCAAAGTGATCTTCACCACTGAGGATCCTACTCTAGCTAACCCGCGGCTTTTTCTAGCTACCTAGATAGCAATATCCGAATTATAAAATAAAATACACTTTATTGTACACAAAAAAATAAAAAAGAACATTAACAAAGAAACATTAATTATAATGTACAATGGGCGGTCTTATCGCATAAAGCGATTTCTTCCAGACAACCTTTGGATGGATAGGAATTAATTGTGTAAAAATGCCGGGGACGGTGCAACAAAGTGTGGTACATAGATAATAATAGAAAGAAAATAGATAATTAACAAGATATACTAAAAAACTAATGTTATGATCATATTATTATAACACATACATATACGTAAATAAAATACTATATTATACTATACTATAAATATAACGTTCCGTTGAATTTGGGCACACATTTAAATATCGACATCTGGTTTAGCAGTCAGTGTTAGAAATCACTAGATCCACAGGCCAGTCATGCCAATCATGTTTTAAGTTTATCTGATTTATTAAGCTATTGCATAGCTTCTATCGCGGGCCTTGAGTGTGGGGACCGAATCCAGAAATTCCGTAACGAAAAAAACCTAACATCCCCTACTCCGACCGCCATCTATCGATAAATACCAGAACTTTTAATGACTTTTTGAAATATCACGCTTGTCTCTTTAGTTCAGCAACCCGCCTTTAGGAGGCATTGGTTGTATTGGAAAACTACCGTAATCAGCTGTTTGTGAGAAAGTATATAGGTGTATAGGTATTTATCGTCTACGTACAACTGTGAATATCTGTACTCGTATAATTTGTGTACAAAGTGTTTTAAATATGAATAAACAAAGTGCATTTATTAATGAAGAAAGTCACGAAAAAATAGTGAAATGAAATGAGTTAGTACTCTATATACATTCATTTTATTATTTCATTCATTTTATTATTATGCAAACAAATGCAGTATTATAAAATAAATAAATAATTATAATTGCATAAGTTGATAAAAAATGCTATGCAATAGCTTTACCGCAGCAGTCTCCGAGTGCCACACGTCTTTTTTTATACTACAAAACAGTAGGGATAGGAATATATTATATGGGTTCGTAAAACAAATAAATTAAACCGAGAAACATTCAATAAAAATAAAAATTTGTATATTTAAATGCACTGTCTAACACCCAGAACAACTATTTCACAATACACTCCGTCTCATACGTAAGCGGAGATTTGCCCCTTCATTTTCGAGATAGGCCCTTAATATAAACGTACTTGAAGATTCTATGCACAAAATCGACAAAGTTTGAGGAAAGAAAATTCATTTAGAGGTTACAAAAGGAACAAAGATCGGAAACTTAAGAAAGAAGGAGACGGAAAGAACATTTTTGAAGAACTTTTAATTATAGAAAATCTCTTGAAGCCAGACTTTACCTTAAAGTGGGCCAACTTTGACTGGTAAGTTGGATTCTATTTAAAAGTTTTGACCGACATCAAACCAATATCAAAGTGATTATTTGTGTGAGTAAATTTCGCTTTGATATAAGACTCATGGATATCAACTGAAGTTTTAAGAATTAAAAAAAAATAGAATATACATCACCGCAGCCTAGTTGGTAGTGCTCCTGCCTACGAAGCTGGTGGTCCTGGGTTCGAATCCCGGTAAATGCAAATATTTGTTTCAATAATAGACCACATTCTCATTTATTGTCGTTCAATACGTTTTATTAATTTTTTATCCGACTTGAGATCGTAATGATATTTGAATGAGCTCAGACCGTGAACGAGCGGTGACGGGGACATCACCCCTAAAAGATATCCTGTCCCTGTCCTTTGCGTAAGAAATATGTTATTAAGAAACGGAATGGTACTAAAATGAGTTTAGTTGAAATTGCATAGAATCAGAGACAGTGAGTATTACTTACTTACTTAACGTATGGGAAGTGGTTACCCTAGTGTTAGAGTTGTTCAATCCGCCCTGTTGTCCTCGGACATGGCATAACGACTGTGGTCGACTGTGTACAACCGGGGCCGACAGCTTAACGTGCCGAGCACGGAGACGCTCAGAAATGAAACCACTTTGGCGGTCACCCATCTATAGTCTATCCGCGAGCCTAGTTGCTTAACCTCGACGATCACTTACGGTCCGGTGAGATCATCTAGCTATGAGCGCCTCAACATGAGTGTTTAAACTTATAATAACCATTTTTATAATAAATTAAATAAGCGATCTACATACATAGACTCGTGCCTGTTTCCCAGAGGGGTAGGCAGAGACAACGGATTCCCATTTGTCACGATCTATGCACACCTCTTTTGCCTCATTTACTGTCATTATATTCTTCATACAAGCTCGCCGGTTAAGGGTACTTCTGGCCTGACCTTACTAAAGCCTTTTTCCATAATAAGTATCATAAATTAAATGTTAATTCTAGTTTACTGAATACGAACCATACATTTAATTTTCTAAATGTGTATAATATAATTAATCATGTATTACTACAACATATTCTAACTATTTACAAGGACGTTTAGCGGAAATCTAAGGCTGTTAAAATACAACATTAGTATGAAGTGGTAATACCGCTAAATATCAGTTGAAACAGCTTGATTAAACCGATAATTAGTCAAATTGACACTTTATATTAATTTTGTATTTTAACAGACATAGATTCGGGCAAAATATTAATTGTCAATTAATTATAAACTGTTATGTTGATTTTGATATATAATCTTACAATGATCATAGGTAATTTGATTTTTATCGTTTCTGTCGATATGTGAAATGACTTTCAACCTTCAAAAGGCTAACTGAAAACACTACAGACTGAAACCAAGGGGATTAAATTATTTGGGTATCCGACTATGACGGCCAATCTCAAGTACTGCGCTGGATATATTACAGTGCGCAAACCTAACTAATAATAATAAATAATAATAATAAGTAATTTATTCTCTCTCACAAAGTACACACAGGTTTACAATTATAATAGTATCACAGCATATGACAAAACTTTGTGAGAGACTGGTGCTGGATGTAGGTTTGATACCTGTATTACAAGTCACCAGTGCCCTTCCGCGGCTATTACATAACTATGTAACTTAAATAGCAGTAACAATTATGATTTTGAGAGTGACTGTATTATCTATTTGTGTAAAGATATAGATGTAGGTGTGAGACTGTATATGAATTATGTAGTGTATTAGTATGGATGTAGATGTAGGTGTGAGAGTGTACCTATGTGAAAATGTGTTTAATATGTAAATGATTAAAAGTTATTCGCTAGTACAATGTTACGATAGGTGCCAAAAAGTCGAATTAAGTGGGTTATTGGGGAGGAGTTAATAATTTTTCAGTAGTATCATAATAAAGAATTTTAAGAAAAGACGTCAGGGTTGATTTTCAGCAATTTTTGTTGAGTGGATAAATATTTAGCAACGTGTTGAGTTTGTTGTAAAGAAATTATCCCAAAAAGCAAAAGAAGTTATGAGATAGGGATGTATTGAGCTTCTGAGAAGGACACACACTACCCTTACGGCGCTTATCCTGCTATATAACTGCACTCTCTATTCCATAACTTTAACCAGGGATGCCATAGAACTCTTACTCTCAAGGTAATGTGTTTCCTTGTCAAGATAAGTCCTAACAATACTTTTTCCCTAACCCGGGATTTGAAATCAGGACCTCATTATCTACCAGTAAACATGCGATAGATTGACCAACGAGGCTGGAAAAATATTGACAAATGTGGATACGATGATACACATACATGTATGAAATGTATTTGTCACATAGAATTTATTAGTGTTTGTCTGTTTTGAAGTACTAATGTTGAAAATGTCAACTATACTTATACTATCAAACTTTCGCGCATCATAATTATACTTAATTTTTTACAGGTATTAACGCGACTAAGATTTATTGTTATTTTCCCGACATTTCAACCAAGTTGCATTGATCGTAGTCACGGGCTGAATATTTTTATTTAATTTTTATTTATTAATTTAAGGATCTCCAACAAAGAATAAACACAATTCATTCGATACAATAGTGCATGCATAAAAATAGTAAGCAGTGTTCTTCTTCACTTGTGGGAGACCACAGCTTGTGAAAATAAAAAAACAAATTTATACATTAATAAAATAAAATATAACCATTTTAGATATTAAATATATTTACAAGAATGCCTACTAGATATTAATAACATTAAAACATATATTATACAAAAAAAAGGAATCTTAAAATATTCTTGTACTTATGGCAAACCTTAATCATTAATTCTGGGTGGTTGAGGTATTAAAAAGGTTGTACCTAAAAAGTCCCAAGACAAAATAAATCAGGAGAAGGCATTGACTTGCATTATGTCACGCGTGCATTCGTTTCTCGCGAGCTCGTGGATCTTTAATGATGCAAATATAACAGCGTTTAAGCATTGCCATCCAGCGTGGCAATGCGGTCAGCATTCTGGGCACAATGCTCAAAGGCAGCGATACCGAAGTTGTTTTCGACGCCCAACGATCAGACTTTTATACAATAATATGTATATATTTAATTTTAATTTAAATGTAAGTATATATTTGTAGTACTTAGTTTATTTTAAGTTTCTTTACTTGATAATTTACGTTATTTGAATACTAATTGTCAATCCTTTGTAGATTCAAAAATTCTGGCAAATAAATCAATGAGTTACTAACGAAAAGAAAAATGATGCAAATGCAACGTTGCAATGCAATTTAGTCTGCCAATATCGATAACTGCCTTCTAACATCATTCTGATGTTAGCGTGACTCTTGTCAAATAGATTCTATTTTGAACTGAAGTTGGAGTGGCGAGCGCAATAGTTCAACTCTGGACGCGATGTCATCAGCACTTCAGGGGAATTTAAATAGCCACCACAATTCGCAACTTTCAAAAATTAACTTTTTATTTAACAAAGCTTTTAAATATATATTTATAGTCTTTTAAAACGTTGTAATAACATTTCATTTTCCAATAAAACTGAATGCTGAAACCGAACAGAATTGGATCATTTAAAAACTACGACGTTGTTGTTTTCAATATGTAAACATTTCAGATTAAATTCTGGGTTTTAAAATGGCATGTCATTGAATAACATTGTATACATATATTTACAGTTATACTTTTAGATTTTGTTTTAATTACATAATGTCTACCCCTATGAGGTATATAGCAATTATGTTTCAAGAAATTGATACCGCTGAGTGTATGTTCGGCTTCCTTCGATCCCATTAGTCTCGTATCGTTCGGTTCATATAGCAAAGAGGTGGATCATGCATGCTCTGATCCTCAATAGGAAGAGCGGCGCGCGTATTAACGTAGACCAATCTTAACAACCATATAGATGTAGAGTTCAATGACCAACTTGAGCTGACGTCAACTCACAAAAGAGGTGCATTCTGGCCTAGGTTACTTAATTCATAAGTTTATTGACTAAATGGTTTAACCTTCCGCTAGTTTCTGTTTCCAATGTAGGCGTGAATTCGTCATATGCTAACTGTCAACGTAAAGGTAAAAAAAAACGAGTGTGAAAGTGTGATCGGGCGAGGCGAACGGAAGTTGAGAAGGAGATACAAGTTAGTGATGATGGAAAGAGAGATAGTTACGTTTCGTATATCTATGTTTTATGTACCTACCTATCACTAACAATATAGTCCAACTATACAACTAAAGTCAAACTTATATATACGAATCGGAACAGGCTTTGAGAGAAAGAAAGTTTTGTTCGCACCTCTCTCTCTCTCTCTATTGCCCTTACAGTAACGTCTAAAGACATTTATTTCTCAAAAACAGAATATAAGATTCACATACAAATCGTAGTTATAAGATAGTACAACCCTTTGATGTAAATTATTATTAATGCATTATGTATTACGATTCACCTTTTGTAATAAAGATTTATTATTATATTATTATTACATACATTCAGAAATACAGATAAACTAAATAACATAAAATAGTCTATTGCGAGATTAACGAGATATAAAACGGCGTAACTTACTATAATTATTGTTAGTGATAGGTATATAAAACATAGATATACGAAATGTTACTATCTCTCTTTCCATCATCACTAACTTGTATCTCCTTCTCAACTTCCGTTCGCCTCGCCCGATCACACTTTTTGTAACGCTCTCGTAAAGAATTTTTACTTCAATAATGATCATGTTACAACCAATTCTGACAAAAGACATGTTTAGAATCGTAACAAATTCAAAATGTTATACAAATTCTAACTAAAGCCATCCTCAGAAATGACAACAGAGTGAAACAGGGTGAGTTTAAATATCTCTGCAGTGCACGTTAACAACTCCGCGCTATATCGATTTGCTTTAGTTTCATACTTAAATAGATATTTCAGTGCTGAGTAAACTTCTGTAGGCTCCGATCAACAGCTTTGCTATTTAATACTAGCATGTTTGAAGTCGATACAGCTAGCTAACAATAGTGAAACGTTACTGTTCGATATACAGACACGTTGGATGTAATATAAATCTTATGAATAGAATTGTATGTAATCTGTTGTCGATAATTATAGTTTTTAGTATTTTATCTCTAGGATAAGATGTACTCTTTAAATGGTGATTACAAATAAAAACACGAAATGAATGCCATTTGCAGCCTTACAACCCCTGCCTCGAAGAGCACCTAAAGCCGTCGGTCCTGTACCTCACCTTTTTCCGGTCGTATCGCTAGTCGTTCCATTGGATCATGCGAGTGATGCAATAGAAAGTGCACCTGTGTTTGCGCACACACTTGTACACTATAATATGTTCCGCGCAGATGGCTAATCTCCATTGAGACTGGCCGCCATGGCTAGAATTCGGCTTAAAGGGCATTATTATCACTAAAACCAGGCAACCGTTACGCGTTCAATGTTCTATAAATAGAAGGAATCAGATAAAGTTACTTGAACGTATATTAAGTACAAATAAAAGCATCAAATTATTTTAATGTTACATAATAAAATAAACTAATAGATATATTGCTGTATATACACAAATAGATACATTTATCAATATAACTACACAGCTCTGTTTTAGTCTTTTAGATATTATATTTTATGTAATTTTATCAGACAGAATAATAGTTACGGACTTGCTTGTAATAAAATCAAAATGAGATTTTGTTTTCTGCCACTTCCATTTCTAAGTTCATAGTTTATTTATCGGTAAACAAGTATATAAGTCGAAATAGTGTAATATATGAGTACATAAATATATAAACAAAGTCAGGTTAGTTACACAATTAATAAGTTGAATTTGTCTCCGCTCCGAATAGCACAATTAAACATCGAAAATATTACGACGGTCTGGGGCTCTACCGGCTAAGTCACCGAACATCGTTTTCGTGAATAGCGTTCAAATAAAAAAAGGTTAAAAATCACTTTATCAATCGTTAAATCAGCTTCCATGACCACATGTGACGTCATAAATGGTCCCGAATCGATTGTCAACGTTAAAGCCGATTTAACGATACAATCGTTAAATCGGTAATAAAAAATAAAAAAAATAAAGTCATTTTTAACCTTTATTTATTTGAACCCCATTTAAGAAATCGATGTTCGGCGACTTAGCTGGTAGAGCTCCTGGTTGGCGTGGTTGGTAAATGCTTGCCTTTCACGCGGCAGGTCGTGGATTTGATTTCCGCCCAGGACAGATACATATTTGTGTGCATACACATATCTGTTTGTCCTGAGCCTGATTGTAATTATCTATATAAGTATGTATTTGCAAAAAGAAAATTAATATTTGTAATATATCAGTCATCTGGTTTCCATAGTACAAGCTCTGCTTAGTGTGTATATCTCGGCCTCGTGAAGTTTTCACGCGGAAAAGGAGGAAAGTCACGAATACAACAGTCTTTACAATACCAAATTCAAATCCCGGGTCGGGTCAAAAAGTAATTTTCGTATAATTTTCGTAATCCGTAAGAAATTTCTCAGCCCAAAGTCTGGAAGTTGGCGGTATTACACCCCCGTGCCTCGGAGAGCACGTAAAGCCATCGGTTCTGTACCTGACCTCTTTCCGGTCGTGTCGCTTTAATCGTTTTCGTTTGGGTTTTGTTTATCGAGAGAATTAGTAATACAATACATTACAACTCTCTTTCTGACTCTATCTACTGTCATATCTACATACTGCATTAAACCAATTAAAAGAACTCACGTGAAATGATGCCAATATATTGCAAGAACTGTAGCACGTCATCAATTATAATTAGTAACCAATTAACTACATAGTCGATATCAGGGATTGCAGTTAATGACAGAATGAAAAATAAATGTCAATATTAAATGATATAACGTGAGAATAAGTTTACGCATTGATTGACTGTTTAACAATTTATTGATGCGTAGTATGTCAACAATAAAATAAAAGTAGTTATATATAAATAGTATAATCTATACATATAATAAAATCGTAGGAAAGTCAAAATTGTACATTGCATATTTTTTTAAAAGGATACATGGGGCGTGATTTGTAATCGATATCGAAGAAAAAAATATAGTTTTTAGAATTTTTGTCTGTTTATCTGTTTGTCTGTATGTATGTCGGGGCTAAAGTCAAAAAGTACTGCATGAATTTATTTAAAATTTTGCATGAATATTACTAAGAGGTCGGGTCAACATATAGGCTATAAATTATCACGCTATCACCTACGCGGGAGGAGCTGTGATAATTAATAAAGTTTATCGCGGGTAAAACCGCGGGGCGCAGCTGGTTAATAATATATTTATTTTAAAAATTCCTGAAATTATACAAAAGATGGACAATTAAGAGTTTTCACAAATAAATAAATTGTATACATATGAATTTTGTTTTGATTTTATATATAACATTGTGTGTGTGTATAAAGAAATTATTACACACTACTGAGCCCCGCGGTTTTACCCGCGTTAAAATTTATAAATTTTAGCCTATGTGTTAATCCAGGGTTTCAGCTAACTTCATACCAAATTTTATTAAAATCGCTCCAGCCGTTTAGCCGTGAAGGAGTAACAAACATACACACTCACAAACTTTCTCCTTATCATATTAGTATGATAGTCCTTTTCAGGTATGAGACACTTGTGAGAAATATATCGATGTCAAATCTCTGGCATTCAGTGTTGTACAAACGACTTGCCCTTTACAATATTTTTTTTTTGATTTTAAGAACTCTTCGTAACTATAAAGAATCTGTTCTATTATAAGCTAGTTCTTATGTTTTTATAATTATTTTTTTTAATAATAATAATATCTAGGGACAATGTCACACAGATCATCCTAGCCCCAAACTAAGCAAAGCTTGTACTATGGGTACCAGGCGACGATATACATACTTATATAGATAGATAAATACTTAAATACATAGAAAACATCCATGACTCAGAAACAAATATTCGTGCTCATCACACAAATATTTGCACTTACCGGGATTCGAAACCAGGACCACCAGCTTCGTAGGCAGGAGCACTACCAACTAGGCTACGGTACGGCACTACCATCAAGGTCAAGGTGACCGTACTTTATAATGAATTTAAAAATGGTCTGTTTTGATAATACAACGTAGATACCTACCGAACTCCTAGTAGGTATATTGCAGTATATCTATAAAATAAACCATATATCCGTTAGGGATATTCCAAGGGTAGTCCAAAAACGTGTTAACTGGTAGGTGAAGCGACTGGGGATGATTTATGATGCAGGGGGGCGGGGGTAACCCTTCGCACCAGACTATTTCGATACGTATCGAAAACTTGTTTTTATATAAAATATTATAGAGGAAATGTTTCATAGTAACTTTGGCTCGTTTCGAAGGGGATGTTATTTGAAGTTTTGGGGTCGAGAGGAATATTTTTTATCGCTATCCGAAAGTAGAGTGTCAATTATTATTTTCGGTTTTGGATGTTAAACTATGTAGGTAGTCAAGAAAGAGGCTTATGGCTGGGCAACCAATAAGAATTGAATCGCTATTGGTAACTTCTCGGTCCATGACAGCCTACTGAGATAATATCAAATTAAGTTAAAACGGGACTATAATGTTCTGATTGGTATAAAAGTAATGGAGAGCGATATGTTTAGAAAGACTTTAGGTAGGTAATTCTACGGTTGGCGAGACGTGACTGATACGAAAACACATAGAGCTGAATAGATAACCTCTTACTTTTGAAGACAATCAAAACTACCAAACAAGAACTCTGTTAGGATTTTGCAAAGTATAAGGTGCAATGACAATTGCTTCTAAGGGCTGTGGATAAGTTTAATGTAACTACTAGGTTAATTGCTATGTAGGTTACGACAATTCTACGGTTGGCGAGACGTGACTGATACGAAAACACATAGAGCTGAATAGATAACCTCTTACTTTTCAAGACAATTAAAACTAACAAACAAGAACTCTGTTAGGATTTTGCAAAGTATAAGGTGCAATGACAATTGCTTCCAAGGGCTGTGGATAAGTTTAATGTACTAGGTTAAATGCTATGTAGGTGACGGCATAGAATATTCCATCACATTCCGTAGGGGACGTAGAAATCGTCCCGGGGAAATATCTATTACAGAACGGGCAGCACAGTCTCTCTGTGTACTGTGGCCATTATACTAAAAAATAAAATAAAATAAAAAAGGTTGTTATTCACGTAGACTTTAAAAAAGCGCTTGTAAATAGTCAGAACATGTTTGTAGTAATATAGTTGTATACATTATTATTTCTAGTAACTTAGATACATAGGTACACATTGTATGAAAACATTTATCGTATTATTCGTTATTAAACATATTAAATCAGCCCCCCGCTGCGATTCGCAAGTGAACGGACGTGTTTATGTATACTCCGTGTGTATTAACTGTTTTTTAATATAAATACCGTGTTTTACACCACCAAACTAGTGCAACAAAAACAATAAGTGACCAAGTCAAATTAAGCAGTGCATTACACATCCATAACAGTGAGTGAAAAGACAATATTGTGCAATTATTGATTTAAAACTCAGTGACACACGACGGCCATTGCACGATCTTGACATTGAACGGGCCCTAGAGGTTACTGACCTGTCTGTGTAAACAATAACCACTATTCATAATAAGAACAAATGTTTCGCCAATACTACTAATGTTCAGCTGGTCTAGCGGATAAGACCGTCTGCCAAGTAACACTGCGACATCGAGTTCAAACCCCAGCAAACGACTTAGCTTTTTGTGATTGTTTGAACTTTACAGAATACATTTCTTATAATATAATAAGATTTTAACTTAAAATTACTTACTAAAAACATTACTACAGAACATAACAAATTATATATCTACCATCAACTTAACTCAGAGACGCATTATCGTACCCGAGAAAATATTCACTAAAATGTCAAAACAAACAACCTCTCCTACTGTACTCTACGGATCAGATTCGGCCCTTAACAGAGCATCGAATGAAGACAAGACGGATTATCTCAACGTTACTAAACGTCAAAAACGAACCTTTAATGAATTCTCAGAGACGCCTGGCCAGTACATGTCCGAAATTAAAAGTATGATTTCTGATTTAAAAAGCCAACAAGAACAAAAGTTCGAATCGTTGAATAGTTCCATTAGCGTTCTTGTGAGTCAAAACCAAGATATCCAAAAATCTGTGGACTATATGTCCAGTCAATATGATGAACTTCTCAACAAAATAAATATCCTGGAGAAGGATAACTGCGATTATAAGAAACGTGTCAAGACACTAGAAAACAGACTGGAATCACTAGAGAGAAATGCTCGGAGCTCTTCCATCGAAATACGTCATGTACCCAAACAAAACAATGAAAATAAACTATCAATATTAAATATTATTAAGAGCGTTGGCGCAGTTATAAGGCCCGATTCCCCCATATTGGACGAGGAAGTAAAAGATATTTACCGTACCAAATCTGAGGCTATTATCATTGACTTCAGCAGCACCAATAAGAAGGAAGCTATCGTATCTGCCTACAAACAATTTAACAAATACAAACGTACTAATAAGGAACCGCAGTTGAATACGCAACACATTAATTTGCCAGGCAACCCACGGCCACTATTCATCGCTGAAGTTCTAACAACCAAAGCAGGACGTCTCCATTATATTGCCAGGCAACTAGTTAAAAACAAAAAGATTGCAGCTACATGGACAGCGTTTGGAAAGGTGTATATAAAAAAAGAAGAGGGACAATTGCCGAAGCGTATAGAAGACGAAGCTGAACTCAGTTTCTGACTAAAATACTTTTTAACTACCATACCAGTCATTTTTTATCGTTATTACACAACTTATTCTATTTACCTAAAATACCTGTCAATAGTTATAGTATACATACTTATTCAACTATCGTCACAAAAACATGGATACCCAACAACTTATACTAAACAATTACAACACACATACACAGACTACTTCTATATTCCCACAACTTTGAGACCAATATTTACCACATATACATTACCCAGCTACCATTCCACACACTCAACCTCACCTACAACAATACACACTAAACAAACACAACTCACATCCACAGACTACTTCTATATTCCCACAACTTTGAGACCAATACTCACCACATATACATTACCCAGCTACCATCCCACACACTCAATCTCACCCACAACAATTCACACTAAACAAACACAACTCACATACACAGACTACCTCTATATTCCCACAACTCTGAGACCAATACTCACCACATATACACTATCCAGCTACCATTGCACATACCCAATCTCACCTACAACACGATCAATTTTCCTCAAGATACGTACAACGGATATATATAATAAAATTCGATAACATATCCATAGAATCAATAAACCACAGTCTGGATTCTCTGTCGGTAGCCAAGGCAATCAAGTGCGATATTGAGGACCTACAATCTATTGTACCTAATCATAACAAAAATTTTAATATACTGTGTCAAAATATACGTAGCATATCTTGTAACATGCCGAACTTCTTGACACTCCTCAGTAGATCAACAATAAGTTGGAATATATTGATCCTAACTGAATGTTGGCTTCCCTCCACTCACAACGTACCCGATCTCAATGGTTATAATTATATTGCAACGACCTCACATAAAACCCAAAATGAGGGTGTAGTTATGTATTATAAAAAAGAACTCAATATATTGGGCGAGGAACCCTTAATAACTGACGCTAATTGCCTATTATTAAAAATAAATGCGGATGTTTGTGTTATTGGTATTTACCGGCCACCTGGGCAAAACAATACAAACAATTTTATCACAGCACTTGATGGCCTTCTACGCAAATTATCTAACTATAAAAATATAATACTCTGCGGCGACATAAATATAGACATAACATGTAATACCAAAGACAGGCGCTCCTTCGAGTATCTTAACGTCTTGGCCTCCCATTCTATACTGTCTGGGCATGACAAACCAACTCACGGATGCACCTGTCTAGATCACATTATGCTCAAAACACAACTAGAAGCGACTTGTCTTATAATTGAGTCATCCATAACCGATCATGAAAGTGTAGGTGTCACCATCAATCTAAAACCTAAAGCTCTCGAACATAGCAAAACAATGAGACGCATTGACTTTGTGAAGCTAGACACTGTAATGGAAGCAATAGACTTCAAACCTTTATTCCAGTGTGATAATGTCAATATAGCTACTCATTTCCTTCTGTCGTACACTACCAATGCAATACAAGATAGCTCAATAGAAGTCAAGGTACCTAATCGGAAAAGAATAAATAAGCCTTGGATTACCGTTGGTTTATTGCGCTGCATGAAAAACAGAGATAACCTGTACAAAAAACTAAAAAAGAATCCGGACAACGAAGTTATCAAAACAACATACAAACGCTATCGGAACTACTGTAATTCCCTCCTAAAAAAACAAAAAAGAGAATATGAAAAAAGGGAAATTGAAAAGACAAAACATAATAGTAAAAGACTGTGGGATACTATAAACAACATCTGTTCAAATAAAAAACGTGTGGACCACTCTTCTAACCTTATTTCAACGGGTGACCCTAAACATAGCGTTGATGAGGCTAACAAATTTTTCGCTAACGTAGGAAAATCTCTTGCAGAAAAGATTACTTGCAATGGTTGCAATAGTCAGTATCTTTGCCTCCAAACTACCGATACTCCACCTTTAAAATCATTCGCCCTTCTACCTACTGATCAAAAAGAGATTGATCTGCTAATACTGGGCTTGAGAGAGGATGCTGCAGTAGGAGCCGATCAAGTATCTGCTTCTATCATAAAGCGCTATAAAGACACATTTACACCTCCTATGACATACATCTGCAATCTTGCCTTTAGTACTGGTGTCTTTCCTCAGGCATTGAAGACTGCGCTCGTTAAACCCATCTATAAAAGAGGAGACAAATCATGCATTAATAACTACAGGCCGATATCAATCCTCCCAACCTTTTCCAAAATATTGGAACGACTGATGAATAAGCGCCTTCTTGATTACCTTGAATCTAACGCACCACTATCTCCCGCACAATTTGGGTTTCGATCTGGCAAGTCCACTGAGGAAGCTATTCATGAGCTCACAGACTCTATCGTGACCAATATTGACAAGAATAAGAAGTGCATGACCGTTTTTTTGGACTTAGCCAAGGCCTTCGACACTGTCTCGATTGCGCTACTTATTACGAAGCTGGAAAGATTAGGTGTCAGAGGTCTCCCCCTACAACTGTTTAAGGACTACTTGAGTCGCAGAAAACAACGTGTCAAAATTTGTCAGTGGATTAGCGATGAGCTTTCCATTCAATACGGTGTTCCTCAAGGCAGTGTCGTCGGACCTACCCTGTTTTTGGTCTACATAAACGATCTCTGTCAACTACAGCTCCAACAGGGAAGAATACTTTCATTCGCAGATGATACGGCTCTTTTTTTTCACGGAAGCTCTTGGGAGGAAGTATTTAACAACGCACAACTTGGCTTTGACAAAGTCTGTCGATGGTTGTCTCATAATGTGCTGACCCTAAATATAGACAAGACAAAGTATATCACCTTTGCATCCAAAATAAATCTCCTTCCTCCCACAACTCTCAACATAACTGCTCACTCCTGTGCCGATACTATGATCTCACATTGTCAATGTCCACCTCTCCAAAGAACGAACACTATCAAATATCTTGGAGTGCATATAGATCACGCGCTCACTTTTAAGCCACACATTAATGTGCTACTCTCCAGGCTGCGTAAGCTGATCTATATATTCAAAACGTTAAGACATGTGGCCGATCTACGTATTATCAAAATGGTCTATTACGCGCTTTGTCATTCTATAGTGACCTATTGCATTGGCATATGGGGTGGCGCAGGTAAAGTCCACCTACTTGAAGTTGAAAGGGCGCAAAGAGCTGTGCTGAAAGTTGGAGCGGGCTTACCCTTCCGCTACCCAACTTACGAACTCTATAAGACTTGGGACATTCTAACAGTAAGGCAGTCCTTTATATTAGCCATTATAATGAAACAACATACCCAACTGGTATACGACCCAAATCTGAATAAAGACAAGCGTAAAAAGGGCAATGTCTGTCCCACTAGCTTTCTCCGAACAAGTCTTTCTCACAAATTCTACTGCTTTCTGGGTCCATATCTCTACAATAAAGTTAACACATACTTGTCAATATCCCCACTTCGTAAATCAGCTTGCAAACTGACAATATCCAATTGGTTAAAGACTCTTGACTATCATAGAACGGAAAAACTATTTACTTTAAACATTAACTTCAGCGAATTCTTTACGCAATCACTTTCACGCTCCCAGTCTCACTCAAGCACACATACTGTTCACACATCCACATAAACACACACAACCACACACGCACGCACATTCACACACACACGCACGCACACACGCACACACACACACACACACACACACACACACACACACGCACACACACACACACACACACATTACAATAGGCTACTTTAGTAATTACTTACCTATGTTTTTGTATATCTCTTCGTTATATCTTGTAAATCACCTAGTCTAATATAAGATCTAAGTGTATAAGTAGATCAGGGGGCCTGGTGACCTGTAACACAGGTATTCCTAGAATACCTATCTCGGGCACCAGTCTCTCACAAATGAAGTATTCCGTATTAGATTATTATAATGTAAGCGTACTGTTTGTGAAGAGAAAATAAATACATATTATTATTATTATTATTATATTATTTATAAAATTTATTTTATTATAGCAATAATATTTAGCTAGCTCGTATCAAGTTATTGTCAAGGTGTTATGTTTAATTATCTAGTTTAAGACTAATATTTTTACTACATATTGTCAATGGTTCTGTCTATATTAAGGTATTATTTTTTAGACGGACCTTGTGTTAATAACGACGGTCGCGCTTTAATGCTGCCACCGGATCCAATGCGCCCCAACTGAGAAGACCCAGCGAAACAAACTCAGTGGGTTCATCTACTACCGGTTTCAACACGACCCAGTTGAGACGATCCGGCGAGACATACTCAAGCGGGCTGCGATCGCCAACTCCAAATGATGGCCATCCATTACGGAAATCTATTGTGGACCTGTAATGTGGCCTTTGTCCAGTAGTTGACTTCATTCGGCTGACATGATGACCAAAACACATTATGTTTTTATACCAAAAATCGGCAACATTCATTTAAAGTGTACACAATACAAAAGTTGTGCGATATTATAATTTGGCTTGATATTCTTGTTCTGCGAAGAGCCGTAGCGTGTTCTTTACCGCATTTATCACGGGGAGTGTTCAGAGGAATTATTCGAGCTTATACTTGCCGCCACATTTCGCCACAGATCCTCTCGCCAAAAGTGGGTATTTCATACTTATCACCTGGATGAATGGTCATCTAATAGTGAGCGTTTAACAGAAAAAAAATTGCCCTCTGTGGTATTAATTAAATGCGGAAGTATTTCCGATCCGGTATGAAATGGCAACCTTCAAGAAGCGAGCCTATTCTTTTCTTAAAGGCCGGCAACGCACTTGCGGCTCCTGTGGTGTTTGCGAGTATCTATGGGCGGCAGATATCACTTACCATCAGATGACCCACTTGCTCGTTTGCCATCCTAATTTGTTAAAAAGAAATATATATGCATACATATGTAATATCTGTTTTATTTTTAACCAAAGTGTTAATTTACCCCAGCAAATTTTAGTCTTATCATTTAGATTTTATAAGATCTTAGTTTATTAAAAAAAAGCAAATCTATTGCATTACTTTTCTATTGTTTAGTCTTTCAATTCATGTTTCCGATGTGGGTAGAATGAGAAAATATTATTATATATATTATAATATGTATTGCACACAATTTAACTTATCCATAACCCTGTTAGAGGCCTAAATCTTTCAATTATTTCAGTTGTACAAACCCGAATAGCAAATAACAGATAGATTCAGTCTTTAGTAAGTGTTACATAATATTATTGCGATTATCAAATCACACCTGGAAAAAGACTCCGACAATATTCCCCTGCCAATAAGTATGTCATAGAGTCCGACACCCCAAAGAGAAATACCATTTACCGATATCACGATTACATGACTGTTATTCGTATTAGGATCTTATAACAAGCTATTGATTGCTCTTCCCAACTCGAAACTATATTCATATCTCTTTCATTTACACGTGTACACGTCCCATCTCTTTCTAACTATTCAAAGTTTTTGTAGCAAAGGCCAGGATAATAAAAATGTTATGATCACAAGTTAGTTTACGATTTATTTGTATGAATACCGATAGTTTGTGATTTCTTATATACAGGGTAGATAACTCGAGACAGTTGAAGTAGCCGATAATGGCCACTTATTTTATTCGCTTTATCTTTTTATTATTAATAGACTAGCTGTGCCCCGCGGTTTTACCCACGTTACATTTAATAAATTATCATAGCTCCTCCCCCGTAGGTGATAGCGTGATAATATGTAGCCTATATGTTGACCCGACCTCTTAGTAATATTCATGCAAAATTTTAAGTAAATCCATGCAGTTCTTTTGGAGTTTAGCCCGGACATACATACAGACAAACAGACACACAGACAAAAATTCTAAAATCGATATTTTTGGCTTCGATATCGATTGTAGATCACGCCCCAAGTATCCTTTAAAAAAAATATTCAATGTACAGTTTTGACTTTCCTACGATTTTATTATATGTATAGATAATTAAGATAAAATATATGTATTTGAGGGCCAGTTGGCCCGGTTCGTAGATGCTTGCCTTTCGCGCTGCAGGCCGTGGGTTCAATTCCCACCTAGGACAGATATTTGTGTGCATGGACGTGTCTTTCAGTCCTGTTTCTTGGTGTATTTATCTATATATAAGTATGTATTCATAAAAGAGAATTAGTATAATGTAGTATATCACCTATCTGATTTCTATAGTCCAAGTTCTGCTTAATTTGGGATCAGATGACCGTGTGTCAATAATGTCCCACACAGGACAACTATATTTGTGACCCATAAAAATTGTACTGAGTCTGGATGTTCTTTCCATCCGTCAGTTATATGTTTGTAAAGTACCCCACGACATTCAACAGGGACGAAAATAAGAGACTGGACTTAAACTTGATCTACTACCCTTATACTTCATAATTTGACTGCCTCATTGGCCTAGCGGTAGCGTGTTCAACCGCAGATAATGAGGTCCTGGGTTCAAATCCCGGGTCGGGCCAAAAAGTGATTTTGGAATTTTTCCGTAAAAATAAATTTCTCAGTATCAGCCCGAAGTCTGGAAGTTAGCGGTATTACACCCCCGTGCCTCGGAGAGCACGTAAAGCCGTCGGTCCTGTACCTGAACTCTTTCCGGTCGTGTCACTAGGGGTCACATCGGATCATGATAGTGATGGAATAGAAAGTGCCCCTGTGTTTGCGCACACACTTATGCACTATAATATGTCCTGCGCAATTGGCTAGTTTCCATTAAAACTGGCCTTCGTGGCCGAAATTCAGTCGGGACGATCAGAATCATCACTTCATAATAATCCCATAATGTACAATAAAGTATAGTTTAAAACACAACAGCGAATACTTTGCATATTATACAACAATGTTTTATCTTCAAATATTACACAAAACTTCGTCCAAATCCCAACAAAATAGGCATCCTAAGCGCTATTTACGAGAATAATAAAACACAAAACTTTTTGTTCGGTCTGATATAAATCTACTGTGTTTTTGCTTCGCCAAATCGAGTGGAAAATAATATTTACAGCGAGCTTTCCTCTTGCTATGAGAAGTCCGTACACGTATAATTTGTTTCTTAATATATAATATTCCTTCTCTTTGAGTGGACGGAATCTAATTTCTTATCGCATGGTGGAAAAACGCATGTCGAAAAAAATATGTGTTTGTTAAGCTTTCTGTCACATTTTATGGCAGGCGCCATTGTTTTACCGTATTTATACATATAATAAAATCCTAGGAAAGTCAAAACTGTACATTGTATATTTTTTAAAAAGGATACTTGGGGCGTTATCTACGATCGATATCGAAGCCAAAAATATAGTTTTTAGAATTTTTGTCTGTTTATCTGTTTGTCTGTATGTATGTCCGGGCAAACTCAAAAAGTACTGCATGGATTTACTTCAAATTTTGCATGAATATTACTAAGAGGTCGGGTCGGGAGGGAGGACTAACATATAGGCTACATATTATTACGCTATCACCTACGGGGGAGGAGCTGTGATAATTTTTAAAGCTTAACGCGGGTGAAACCGCAGGGCAGAGCTAGTATTATTATCATAAAATTACTGCTATTTATAATCATGTCCTTATACCTTTTGTAAACTATTACATTAAATTGTATTGTGCTTTCCTAAGACGTATATAAATTTAAGTCCCTAATTAATCATAACCACATAACAACCATACTGCATGACTATTATTTTATTAAGCCTCGACGAAGTTTCACATCGATGTCTGTCTGTGTATGTGTGTCTGTGGCATCGTAGTTCATAAACGGATGGACCGCTTTTAATACGTTTTTTTTCATTTGAAATTCAGTTTCCTTGTGGTGGTTCTTAGCTATGTTGGTTAATATCAGTGCAGCAGTTAAAGAATATCAGATATTTTCCAAAACGGTGAGCTTAGGGTTGTCTTTATAACTTTATTTTCGTAACGTAACGATTCACAAACAAGCACGGCCCACGGCTGTAGCATAAAGACGCTTGCAATACAGGATGTATCACCTACGCGCTGCACTAATCACACACAGCTGTATTACTACAAACATGTTCTGACTATTTACAAGCGCTTTTTTAAAGTTAAAAAGTAAAGTTAAAAAAAAAAAAAGAAAAACAGCCACACAAGATTAAGCTATCATTTAAGTAGGTATTCTGTAAGGCAAAAGAAATACCCCTGTCGAGCTGTTTTTGTCAGCCCATCAGCAATTAATGTGATCAGAATTTCTCTCTGATTTTTTTATCATGATTGTCATACATTAACATTACAGCAGAGACAACGGATTTCCATTTGTCATGATCTTTACACACATCTTTTGCCTCATTTATTGTCATTATATCCTTCATACTAACCGCCGGCTTGGGGTACTTTTGCCCTGGTTTTCTTAAGAACATCTTCGATTTTGTCAAAGAATGTTTCACAAGATTTTTCCCTTCCGTATATATTATTCACCCAGGCCAAGTATACTTCTTGTTTCAATCTTCTTTCTTTCATTCTTTCTTAGCCATATCGTACATAATCCATAATCCCATCAGAACGGAGTAAAATCGACTTCTTTTATTTTTAAGTTAAGCTAATAACCGCCTCTTTTTTGATAAGAAAGATCACACGTATTTATGCCCCAACGATTCCATCACAGCTCATTTGAGCGATGAAAAATGCATCCCAAACTCCGGCCAACTTTCCCATTCTCCGTTTTCCCTTACAATTATTTAGAAGACTTTTTTAAGGAAACAAGAGGCTTACATTAATCTCGTTCAAATTGACAGGCGGTCTGAAAGAATGACAAGCCTCGTCCCGGCTTGTCTACAAGCTTGTCCCTTCCTACCATTTGTCAATGTATAGTGTATAGGACGGAAATGAGACACGTCCTGTGTTGTAGCGTTTTGACTTCAATTGTGATGTATGAGCCAAGGTGAGATTGACAAATGTAGGTTGGCTTTGTGGGTCAGCTGGGTCGGAATATGGAGGTAACAATAAGAAGGGTGTAGACATATATATTTGATCGTAATATGAGATACATATCATCTATATTCCATTTTATTCCAGATATGAGATATTGAAGGATATAAAACAAAAAAGTAACGTGCTTATTCAAACTTGGCTCGATATCAAGGTAGAAATTGTGAAGCAAAAAAGTGGTTGAAAAGGTCGTTATCTGTATGAAGCACAAATGGCTGCATTAGAGCAATTTCCACAGCATATAATTATAAATAATATAATATATCAGGATATATAATTCAAGACATCCTTTACACACGGCCCTTTGGTTCCAAACTAAGCAGAGCTTGTACTATGGAAACCAGATAACTGATATGCTACATTAACTAGTATTCTTTTGTAAATACGCACTTATATAGATAAATGCACCCAGACTCACGACGAACAGATATGTCCATGCACACAAATATCTGTCTTGGGTAGGAATCGAACGCATGAGCGCTAGTTTAGCAGTCAGTCACTAACCACAAGATCAATGGGCCAGTCGATCCGTCAAATATGAGCATAAACGCTGAAAGGATAAGAGGTATTCTGTTCGGGTTGACCGGGTCTCCTCATTGGTTTTTATGTCCATATAGTAGGTAATACGTCTCTTATCTAATGTTTGTTTATTGTTTTTTATTTTTAAGAAAATCTCTTATCTTTAACATTTCACAGTCAGAACATTATAAGTAATTTGTATTAATTAAAGTAACTCACCTGTTCTACCCACACGTTCGTTGTCATGATTTGATTCTTAAGATTCTGAAACAATAGGAAAATTAAGCATTAGATATTTTTTTATTCAAATTAGATTCATAAACATTAAATAATCTTAACCAATTCAGAATGAAAATATAATCCGGATCAAAATAAATATACAAAAGGACCCGTTACTGAGGGACGTAATTAAACCATATTTATGTCAAGCCACTGAAAGTAAACATTCTTGATGTCATCTAGTCCAGTGATTAGAATATACCCATAGGCTTCATTGCCACGCTGTATGGCAGTACTGGTTCTATGACCCGAAAAAGGCCAGCTTTGAGACGTATGATGACGAGTGACTAGAAGGTCACGTGAAGCGTCCATTAACCATTTCGCGATTTCACGAAACAATAATGAATAATAATACATTTGACTGGGACTGGGGCTGGGTCATTATTTAGACACGGCCATCTGATCCCAAACTTAGCAGAGCTTGTACTATGGAAACCAGATAACTGTTATACTATTTTTTTCTTTTATTAATACATACTTATATAGATAATTATACCCAGACTATGGAAAACAGACATGTTCATGCACACAAATATCTCAGGGGGGAGGGAATCTAACCCTCGACCTTCGGCGTGAAAAGCAAGCATTTGCCACCCACGCCAACAGGCTCGTCAATAAACGTGCGTAAGGACCCCACAGCCCTAGGCATTTCGTCCACAAAAGACTCAAATACATAATTTCCAACGAGGTTGGTGTATTTGCACCGTGCTGTGAGGATTTCAGCTGATGCCACAGCAGCGCCTGAAGTGTGGGGAAAATAAGAAGGTGCAAATAGTAATTAAATAGACTTCACATAGATTTTTACCCAAGAACTATGAAAAGAAATGCCATCGATTAGACGCAATACCAACTAAACTAATTTTAATTCTTTGCATATCTTCTAACATAGTTCATATGAAAAGGACAGGGTATTTTTAGTATTGCTAGTTTAGTTATGGCACAGCATAAATATGGACCGTTACTAGTAAGTTAGTAAGTAGTTGCTAACTTAGCCTCGTTGATGAAATAATTACCAACGCTATATTATTATGTTGTTATTGTGAATGTGTAATTATCATGAATTGTATTTACTAACATTAGTTTTAAGTTAAAAAAATTGTAAGTAACAAGTGGGCCTTGTTGCCTGTTATTAAATAAATTATTATTATTATTATATTGAAGCTGCAGGGTTGTAACTTTTACACTCTTATTTAAAATAATTCCGTGATCCGCCGCTTAACCATGTCTCAGCTAAACCTTGCTCAACCACTTAAACCCCGCTCAACTATTTCTTTATTTAAAAACCCTACTTAAAGGTTTCTCAGCTAAGTAACGTCATTTTATTTTACACTGTCAACATTTCTGGGACTGGTATAGAGCTTGACCAAAATTAATCGACTAAATCGGATTATGTATCAAAACTTTATGATTTTTGCTCTATGGTAGACAAAACAGACATTTTAACAGAGCATTTTCAAGGACTATTGATTTTCTTTGGTGGATTTTGAAGTTTGTGATAAGATTCCAACTGGAATTCAGTATTTATTTAAAAATTAAAATGGTTAAAACTTCAATAAAACCTCCATTCACAAACAAACGTCAAACTAAACGTCAGCTGATGCATATAAAATCCGCCATATTTGAGCAAGCTTTAAACCAGGGGCCGACGTGGTTTAAATTTTGACATGGCTTAACCGCGGGTCAAAGTTAAATCGTGTTTTTAAATGAAAAATTTGATAAACCATGGTTGAGCGGCCGGCTTAAATTTAAGTAGCGTTTTTAAATAAGACTGTTATTGTTTTAGGTACATATTATTTTTATTTATTAAAACATATTTGTTTTATAAATCAATAAAACGGTTAAAATAAGAACGCTCTAGTTATGATAAAACCCAGTTCAAACAGCCGTACACTACGCAATACGCATATGGATTTTTAAAAAGAATGCGGAGTTTTACCCGTCCACTCGTGTTGACGCGGCAGACACTACTGACTACTGACAGCACCACGACAACCGCTGAGAGTTCTTGTCGATGCGCATGTATGTGAGAGTGTGCTGTTTCAACTATTTGTGCGTAGTTTCCGTACTGTATATTTTTATACTGAGGTTATCTGCCGCTGAATTATGCTTTCGGTGCACGTTTTAATGCGCAGTTTTAGTAGTTTGACACTTTGACAGTTCTATGTATGTTCCTGTTCTTTTCATATGAGCTTTATTAAAGAGAGATGTTATGACTTTGAAATTAGTTTAGTGGTGTAAAAGCATAATCGCCAGCATTGTCTGTAAGATATTATGAACGTAAGTGTATTTGGTAGTTGTACTTCAGTAAAAATGTCTATACTTATAATTTTATTACTAGTTATGTAATCAACCGGTACTTTCATACACTATAATATTTAGGTAAGTACAAAATATCCACCGAAGCATAAATAATAGAGGTTTGCTTATAGTTTCGAACAAAATTCACTCTAAAATTATTACACCTCACTTGGTTTAATTAAAGGGATTTTGTTAACTTTTCTCTACTTCGCTGACCCTTTCGGATACATTATTATATTTATTATAAAATAGTCAAATATTTCAATATAATATACATAGATATATGATGCTGTGTCGCTGACGGCCCAGAATATCGCCACCACATCTCATCCCGAGGCAATATCTACCAGAGAATGGGTAGTAGAGTCTCTCTGTGTACTAAGACCATCATACTACGATTGCCAAACCATCTGCCATGCGTGGCGATTATGGCATATCCTTCAAAATGATGGACACAGCTCCATTGTGGAAATCTTATGGGGAGACTTTTTAATTTTAATGACTAAACTATTATTTAATGCTGGAAAAAGGCCTATCCCAACCAAGGCATCTTGCAAAAAATCGTTACGCACGTGGGATGGCAACCGCGGTACAATGGACATAGCACTCAAAGACGCTTCTTCGCGTCTCCTCGTTTCCGACAAAGTGTTTCAAAACCAACACTCTGTACTAGAATCTATTCGTTTACATAGCAAACTAATAGTCTTATATCAAGTCCGGCACCAAGCAGTTCTAACGAGTCAGTATCTCAAAGGGCAAAACTTGCATTTCTGGACTCCGTATCTACCGTCAAATTTTTGCAAATCAATTTTAAATTCTGCGATCTGCGCGATTACGTAAAAAGGTGATTAAAGCTTATGACACCTCAATTAGGCTCGAAAAAGACTTGAGCTCACGTGCAAAACTAACAAATTTCTATGACCAAAATCTTTTTTAAGATAACGCCCGCTCTAGGGAATCTAATCCGTGTGTCGCGGGGTACTTTACAAACATATACACAACACAAATAACATTTCATTAATTCGAGTGCTATATAAAAAATCGGATTTTTACTTTAACTTTAAGTAACAACACGATGAAAATAAAAGTCACTCTTGAATTATTTTGATGTCCTGAAGCTCACACATTCGAGTAAGTAAGATTTTATATGGCCGCTAGTTATTGGTGCACTGACTAGTCTATACATGATGGCCTTCTTGTTTATCTCTTCAAGGCTACTCTACTATACGACCAGTTTGACAGTCCGATAACCGACAACTCGTCACCCTACTAGATACTAATATGGCAGATTTGAATGTTATCGATATAACCCCAAGCCAAAGAATAAACAAAGGTTTTGGATTACTTACTTACTTATCGTATTGGTAGTGGATACCCTAGTATCAGAGTGGTTCAAGCCGCCCGGCAGGTCTCTGACATGGCTTAACGACTGTTGCGTAATGGCTACAACCGGGACCGACAGCTTAACGTGGCCTCCAAAGCACGGAGAAGCACAGAAATTAAACCACTATGGCGGTCACCAATCTATGGACTGATCGCGAGCCTAGTTGCTTAACCTCGCCAATCACTTACGGACCGGTGAGAGCACGGACTGGCTATGATGAGGTTTTGGATAACTATACATCCTTCAATTCAACTTCAAATTAAAAACATGTAAGAAATGAGCACACATTTTTCAAACAGTTACTACAAAAGTAAGCAAACGTTATAACGGAACGTATCATTCAAAATTCGTTAAAGCAGATTAAAATCGAATTAACCAAATGTAGAGAAGTAGGCCGCGTGATCCACCGTATGCAGATGAGGATATCATATCCGATTAGTTCGAGTAAGTTTTGCAAATGCAAATGTTTGTTTTAGTGGAGCGATATAATTAAGCGTTAAGTTTGTTCTACGATTAGGTGGTATTTTGTGTTTGTGTTCGTTGATAATACCGCTAGAGGCGCTATTAGCTAGCACGTGGAAAGAAAGGGTACATCTTAAAGGAAAATGATTTTATCAAGGTTTAGTTTTGTAGCATTATTATATCTATGTAAAACCCATTTGCTGTGTGGTGACGGCATTGAATATCATCACCCCATCTCATCCCGTTGGGGGTGTAGAAATCATCCGAGGGAATACCTACCAGAGAACGGGCAGCAGCGTTTTTCTGTGAACTATGACCATCAAACTGCGATCGCCAACCCGTCTGCCAAGCGTGGCGATTATGGCATATCCCCCCATTCTTTGGAGAGGCTTTTGTCCAGCAGTGGACATACTTTGGCTTACATGATGAAAATTATTCTTTTTCTGCTCAAAAATGTAACCAAAAGAAAAACTGTCCAATAGATTATTAGCAAGAATTTTAATCAGTTTAGATGTTTTTATATTACAATTCACTATATATCAATTAGAAAATTGAAGCCTGTTCTTTTCGATACTTTTAGTCGTCGACCTTGCCTTTTTCCTCAGGCAAGGTCTACTCAGGCACTTCATCCGATGGATGATTAAGTGAAATAAATGCATCCGACGGATGAGTTGCCTCTGTAAACAAGATGATATTCGATAATTAACCTGCCTATGCTTATTTTGTGTATAAACTCATACGTATCTAAATTACTGAAGATACTCTTTATTAACTCAGACAAATCCCTTCTTGGACTCTAAGTGCGCCCTAAGTAGTTATTTCAAGTCTAGGTGTACATTATATGTACATATATAATACGTACCTATATCGGTTCATTTCACCGTAGAACATGACAAATTATACTATTTACAATTACCAATAGAACGACAATATATAAAATATTAAGATACTTATGTAAAGAGGGCTTATAAACTCATTTATATTCTTATATTCATCGTCTTTTCAACCATGTATCAGAAATGTTTCTTGAGTAAGTAATTACTCAAAGTTACTTATAAGCTTTTGTATTAAACTTGAGTTTACATATTAATAACGTATTATTAGGAAACTTCAACTATTTGTAAGCACGCATCAATGTGGTTGGATTATTTTAATTAAATAGTTACACGTAGATGTTGAAAGGGTAGAAGTATGTAGAGTGTTATATTCATTTCGCTGTATATTAACGTCTGGTCTACTTTCAACCTGGGTTTCTGCAAAGTTTTTGATTTTAAGGTCAAACTAAAATATATTAATTATCGCTCTTAATAAATTATAAAGTATTATAGATATATATGGCGGATAGTAAATATAAATAAATACCTATCCTGGGACATTATTCACACACGGTCGTCTGATCCCAAACTAAGCAGAGCTTGTACTATGGAAACTATATTATAACTAATATACTAATTTTGTTTTAAAAATATATACCTATAATTACACCCAGACTCAGGACAAACAGACATGTTCATGAACACAAATATCTGTCCTGGGTGGGAATCGATCCCACGACCTCCGGCGTAAAAAGCAAGCATTTTCCAAACACGCCAACAGGCCTGTCAATAAATTAGTTGTACAAATAGTACAACAATCTGTATAGAAACTAGTTAGCGGACAATGATAAAATTATGGGCACATCGGTTAAGACAGCCGTGTCCTGGGTTCGATCGATAGTTCATCATGTCAGCCAAAGTACGTCCACAGCTGGACAAAAGCCTGCTGAAAGAAAGGGGGAAATTCCATAATCGGCACACTTGGCAGACGGGTTGGCGATCACAGTGACATGATCGTTCATAGAAAAACGCTGCTGCCCGTTCTCTGGTAGGTATTTCCACCGACAATTTCTACTCCCTCCACGGGATGTGATGGGGGAATGATATTCTATGCCGTCACCACACAGCTCGATAACAAATAATCATGTATAATAATTCATAAGTGGTTGCTCTGAGTCTGGGTGCGTTTTATGTTCGTCAATTAAATAAATATCTTTAGACAACTAATACAAAGCTATCTGATCCCAAAGTTTAGCCTAGAGCCTTTACTAGGACAACCAATAAACGTGCTTATACAAACATAACAAATAATCATACTCATCACACAAAGATTTATCCTGAATGAGGATCGATTCCACGACCTCTGGCCGGATTTAGTAACCACTAGACAGTAGTTAGTAAATCTGGCTGCTACGTGTTGTTACATCCCTATTTCCGCTGTTTACTGCTGAGTTGCAATAATCGCCGATTGACGCAAATGCGAACCAGCAAATCAGCAGTAAATACTGTATATAAACTCGCGTTTTTACTATTTCCATCAGTGTATTATTTTCTGGTGAAATTGCTGCCCAGCTACGGAATGGTCATAGATCTGCCGGGTGGCTTTCAGCAGGGAAACTAGAAGTAATATATTCCGGGTCGTCACTCTGCCCTTCACTAGGGCTATCGCGCAAAAGTCCAAATAACAAAGTTATTATTAGTGTTTCCTATTAGTTAAATACAGTGTAGTGTTAAAAATAAAATAAAAGTAGTGCTAACACTTATATAGTTTTTTTTTTATTACCGAGTCGCACAAACTAACAGTGTGTTCAGTTAAATAAAAAAAACTTCGTTTAAAAAAACCGACTTCGAAAACTAAAAAGTATAAAAAAAATATCTTAATAATGATTTAATTTAATACATCACTTATAATATGATATTAATGAAATAATATAATTTGTATGTGCTGCCTATTGATAGGTTTGAAGTCGGTGCCAAGCCAAATGTAATAGTAGGTACCACACTCGCCGCGCGTTATTTTCAGCGGGATAGCTTCGTATTTCTACACAAACAACCCAAGCGTGCAGACGTCGTTGACAGTCGTCATATATTTTTATCATACAGTTTCATATTAATTCATATTGTTCTTTAAGTTTATTTACTTAGGTTAATCTTTAGTGTAGGAATTTCATCACAAAGTATGAAAGCTGTATGTAATATTAACTTTTATTTTGCTCGGGGCTTGACACCGACTTCAAACCTATCAATAGGCAGCACATACAAATTATATTATTTCATTAATATCATATTATAAGTGATGTATTAAATTAAATCATTATTAAGATATTTTTTTTATACTTTTTAGTTTTCGAAGTCGGTTTTTTTAAACGAAGTTTTTTTTATTTGTTACTTTTTTGTGTCTAGCTATGGTTAGGACTTCGAAAGGTGCCGTGCGCCTCAAAACTATAGATCCCAACAAACAATAACGGAAAAAAGAAACATCTTCCGAAAAAATTTTGTTCGAAACTCTTTTTCGCGTTCTTGTGGGTGACAGTGAATGATCGAAAAGACCGTTTGTAAAGTAAGAAAAACTACATAAAATTACGTTCACTCTAAGAAAACTTGCACAGTACGAGTCTAGACTAGCTAAGATTTATGAAAGTCTGAACAGCAAGCGTATAGGTTAGGCCGTATTTATGACCATCTAGCTAACGAGTCTGTGTGCTGAGGGCTTAAACGCTAGATCTTATTATGAATCGAATGATCTTATGATCGAATAGCCATCTAGTCTGCTGAACAGAGGGTATGAGTCAATGAAGACTAGGTCTTATTAATGATCGATTAGCCAACGAGTCTACTGAGCAGAGGGCTGATAGCCTAGGTCTTATTTATCATTGATTAGATAATGAGTCGGACTCGCCCGTGAAAGGCGGAATGTTTCTGTAGCAGCAAGTATTTGAGTTGATAGAATGGAAGGTAAATTGCGGTTTACGATTTATGACGCATAAAAAAAACTACTTACTAGATCTCGTTCAAACCAATTTTCGGTGGAAGTTTGCATGGTAATGTACATCATCTATTTGTTTTAGTTTTATGATTCTCTTATTTTAGAACTTACAGGGGGGGGGGAAGTTACATGCCCCCCGCCTTTGGAAGTGTCTCTCGCGCAAACTATACAGTTAAGAAAAAAATATGTTATAAACCTCAATATCATTTTCGAAGTCCTATCCATAGATACCCCACATGTATAGTTTAATGATTTTTTTTTTAATTCAGTTCTAAGTAAGTATAGGGAACCCCCAAATTTTATTGTTTGTTTTTCTATTTTTGTGTGAAAATCTTAATGCGGCTTACGGAATACATCTGCTGACCAAGATTCGACAGTATAGTTCTTATAGTTTCGTTAAAAAGTGGCTGTGACATACGGACGGGCAGACATACAGACATGACAAATCAAGAAGAACCTTTGTGAAAGACATTTGGCTACAGAACCCTAAAAATGGCAGCTATTCCGCATCAAACTAAAGAAGAATCACGTAAATCGGTTCATAAATCTCAGCGTAATCGGTGTACGTACATAAAAAATACGCTGGTGCTAAAAGGTGCGCCTACATGCGCTTCCAAAAAAAAAGCTTATTCGTGCGTATTAAACGCTAGTCGTCTGAAATTGTTGTTTATGTTCATGCCAAGACACACTTGAACAGGGTGAGTCTAGCTTGTCTAGCTAAGATTTACAAACGTCTGTGCCAAAGACAATTACATCGTCCACTTAAACAAAAAATTTCATACAAAAATGTCCATAAAATGAAAACTACTGGGCCAATCTATGTAAAATTTTTATGGGACCAAATGGCAACTATTCCGCATCAAACTAAAAACGAATCACGTAAATAGGATCATTAATCTCCGAGTAATCGGTGTACATACATAAAAAAAAAAAAATACCGGTGAACTTGAGAACCTCCTCCTTTGGAAGTCGGTTAAAAATATGTTTGTAAAGTACCCCGCAATACGGTGGTGTCGCTATGACAAAAAAGATACGTATAGGTAACATTTTAAGAATTACAAATAACAATGTCCAGAAAATATGCTGGATTTTTTTTGTCTTGAAACTGGGATGGGACGGTAAACCGACGAATGAATACTATTAAGTCAATCTAGGGCCGAACTAAAATATTTTCATGCTCCAACGCATCAAGAATTTTACTAGCCAAAAATCCCCAAAAACAGTTTTTGATCGGAGCCTCGTAACCATAAATTTGGGGTTTAAAGCTCATACTAATTCAACTAAAGTCAAATCAATACAACTAATTGGTTTTAATTACGTGACTATTAAATCTGTAATTATAACCATAGAAACAGGAGGTCCACAGCAGAATACAATCCTGCTTATGATCTCCCAAAGTACGGGTGTAATTATTCCTTAATTGTGTAAACAAAGTAACATCAATGTTTACAGGATTATTTTAATTAAATGTCGATATTGACGGGAGTAAATTTATTGGAAATATTACAGGAATAATTTAGGGCACAATCAGTTTGAAAAGGGATGAAGTAAGAGGCTTAAGTGTTATCAGAAATTAATAAACAGTACAACGATGGGAATAATTTTATTAGATCATCAATACCTAATAGGTAAATGAAAATACATCTTAAATTTGTTTACACTAGTTTGATTTTAAAGGTAATCAAAAAACGTTATATAATAAAGTATTTTTATCCTTCCTTTTTTTCTAGTTCGTAGGGAGTCGTTCAATACTTTACACTAATATTATAAAGGCGAAAGTTTGTGAGTGTGTATGTTTGTTACTTCTGCACGCAAAAACAACCGAACGGATTGTGATGAAACTTTGTAGTAATACAGCTTATATATCCGAATACCACATAGGTTACAATTTATAAAGTTTAACGCGGGTAAAATCATTCAATATTTTTAAAGTAACGTTTAAGGGGTGAATATAAATCTACTGTACATTGGATGATGAGGACATTTAGTAATAACACGAAGTAATATAAATTGGCAACCCAGCATCCCGCGACACGACATCGTAATTCGTTCCGCTAATAAAAAGTGAAATTAGTGCTTTTTCCACCCAAAACAGTGCAAAATACTCAAAACCTGGCATCTAACATCACACAGTGCATAGTGAACTAATAATCTTTGTTCGAAAAGTGCTTTAAAACAGTAAAAGTTAAACCATTTAAAGTTACTATATTGCGCATACTCAAACCCGGCGAAATAACGACTCGGCGAAATAACTGTATTGTGACAATTATCCACTAGTGTTGCCAAAACAAATTCTTGTAAAAGTACAAATGTAAAAAATATAAAATCCAAATTAAAATCCTATCCTTAAATTTAAAAAAACCTTTTTCCCCTGGACCGCGAAAGCGAAAAGTATTTATGTCAAAAATATCAAAAATAAATTACGCGAAGTACTAGGCTCGCATAACCCAGTGGTGAACGCAGAGTACCTGTGGAAACAAGACAACAACAGCGGAGACCACAATAGAGCTACGCAGCTACGGAGTGCACGCACCTCAGTGACCCAATTCACATGTCATTCTCGCCGCTTGCCACAATACACGAGCGACAGCGATTAGCGGATAACTTTTTGTGTTTGGTCTAAGTACATTCTAAAAAAATTTCTTTTTGGATAATACATTAATTGTACTTAAGACATACACAATGTATAAAACACCGCCTAAATCTCCTCAAACTGAAGCAATCTCAAGAAACTTAATGAGGACACCACCAAACCAAAGTGTACCTTCACGTTCGGAGTCCGACCTTCGGAGGCTTTATCCAGATGAAACCCTGCAGTTAAATATTACCCAGCGAAACAAACGAAAACACCCATCAAGTGAGGTTACTGGCGACGAATTGCAGAGCCTCAAAAGTGAGATTAAAGAAATGATGAGAGAAATGATGTCCACCCATAACTCTCGACTCGACAAGTTAGAAGGACATATGATGGAAATAAAAAAACAAAATATTGAAATAAAGGCTACTACTAGCGAACTAGAGAAGTGCATGACTTTTGTCTCCGATCAACTGTCGTCACTGGAGAGTAAAATAACATCGTTGGAAAAGGACCGAAATAGCATGGTGCTCAAGTTGTCAGCACTTGAAGAAAAGATTGAAATGTACGACCGCAATAGCATCAAAACCTCTATTGAAATTAGAAATGTACCTAAGCAAGAGAAAGAAACAAAAGCAAAGTTGTATGACATGATACAGTGCTTGTCTAAGCAACTAGATGTCTCTACAGAACCCACCTACGTTCGCGATATAATACGACAACCGTCGAAAAAGGAAAATAAGACATCAAGTGTTACGGTTGAATTCTCAAACACACTAATAAAAACCAATTTCCTAGTGGCTGTTAAGGAATACAATAAGAAAAATCCAAAAAATAAAATAAGTTCAACCCAACTAGGCATACCAGCTCAACCCCAAACGCCTATATACATTGCCGAACAACTGACAACCCTCACAAAAAGATTGTTTTATCTTGCAAGAAGTTTTACCAAGTCAAATCAATATAACTTCTGTTGGACATCGAATGGACGAGTTCTTCTAAAAAAAGATTCAAATAGTGAATCGATCCTGGTGAAGAACGAACAACAGCTGAAACAACTGGCTCAAACCATCTCTGCATGACTACGCATGTATAACTTCTTGATATTTTTCTATTTTTGTTGCATTCTTAGCTCTAACTTATACAATGATTTGCTCGTTAGTTACTACTACTTTTATCAAATTTTTATAATTAACACAGATACATCACTCACATGGTACCACTGTCACTACATAACACAACTATTTCATCCCTACTCGTACAATGTAAACTACTCAACACAAACGCAATTCAACTTACCTAAACACATTTTACTACTGTCACCACATATATATCTAGCAAACTATGCTAAATTTCATAATATAGAACATAAACCCTGTAAAGCTTCCTACCATCTGGCAATATACAACACTTTGGTTAATAATTATAAACAGTTACCAATTCTCCAAAGGTCATACGTAAGCCTCTTCCCCAATTGTAAATTATTTTCCTACCGACCGCGAAGCTCCTCCCCTCTTAGGTTACTTTCATTGAAAAATGGCTAACATAAGCAATCTTATAGAGAATATTGACGAGTTTTCTCTATCAGTCCCTCACAGATGTACCCCAGAACAGACACGATCTGTTATTAACAATCCTAACAACTTCCTAAAACTGCTGTCACAAAATATACGTTCAATTAACTGCAACTTCTTAAGCCTACAGATTCTCTTGGACCGTATTTCATTTGAATGTGATCTTATGATTTTAACGGAATGCTGGCTGCCCTGTTCTAGCAATGGCACTATTCCGCAATTAAAAAATTACACCTCTTACAAAACCACGAAACATCTAAACCAAAGCGACGGTGTGGTGGTATATGTGAACGCGGAGTTACCGGCTACATGTGAGGAACCCGACCTACTTCAATCAGCTTCTGGACTCATTATTAAAATAAAATCTGAGGTGGCTATAATTTGCATCTATCGTTCTCCATCTATTGATAACATTAATAACTTCTTATCAGCTCTAAATAACATACTTCCTTCTCTCCAACATTTTAAAACGCTAATTTTAACGGGTGATATAAACCTCGACATTAAAACTACTTCCTCAGATATACGCTCCCATGAATATCTTAATTGCCTGGCTTTTCATGGCCTCCTTGCAGCACATACCATTCCAACTAGAGGCGATAACTGCTTGGACCATCTAATTTTAAGAACAAACTCTCCTTCATATTCCTTCGTGTATGACTCCGTGGTCACCGACCACCATCCATCACTACTCTGCTTGGAAAATCGACGTATACGCAGTAGCCCAATTCTTACAGCCACCAATATTGACTTTGATAAACTAGATGAAACTATGTCCCAACTAGACTTTAATCCAATTCTCTCCATGACTGACGCTGATGTTGCTACAAATAAACTTCTGGAATTAGTGACCACAGCCATTGCTAAACACACCGTAACCAAGAAAGTACCTGCGAGAAAGAAAGTCCTGAAACCCTGGATCACGCCTGGTCTGTTACGGTGCATCAAAAATAGGGATGCGTTACACAAAAAGATAAAACAAGATCCAGAAAACGATATATTGAAACTAACCTACAAGCGCTACAGAAATTTCTGTACAAAAATTCTTAAGAAAGCGAAACGTCTTTATGACACAGGAGAACTAGACAAAGCTGGCAAAAACCCAAAATTACTCTGGGAAACAATTTCCTAGTGGCTGTTAAGGAATACAATAAGAAAAATCCAAAAAATAAAATAAGTTCAACCCAACTAGGCATACCAGCTCAACCCCAAACGCCTATATACATTGCCGAACAACTGACAACCCTCACAAAAAGATTGTTTTATCTTGCAAGAAGTTTTACCAAGTCAAATCAATATAACTTCTGTTGGACATCGAATGGACGAGTTCTTCTAAAAAAAGATTCAAATAGTGAATCGATCCTGGTGAAGAACGAACAACAGCTGAAACAACTGGCTCAAACCATCTCTGCATGACTACGCATGTATAACTTCTTGATATTTTTCTATTTTTGTTGCATTCTTAGCTCTAACTTATACAATGATTTGCTCGTTAGTTACTACTACTTTTATCAAATTTTTATAATTAACACAGATACATCACTCACATGGTACCACTGTCACTACATAACACAACTATTTCATCCCTACTCGTACAATGTAAACTACTCAACACAAACGCAATTCAACTTACCTAAACACATTTTACTACTGTCACCACATATATATCTAGCAAACTATGCTAAATTTCATAATATAGAACATAAACCCTGTAAAGCTTCCTACCATCTGGCAATATACAACACTTTGGTTAATAATTATAAACAGTTACCAATTCTCCAAAGGTCATACGTAAGCCTCTTCCCCAATTGTAAATTATTTTCCTACCGACCGCGAAGCTCCTCCCCTCTTAGGTTACTTTCATTGAAAAATGGCTAACATAAGCAATCTTATAGAGAATATTGACGAGTTTTCTCTATCAGTCCCTCACAGATGTACCCCAGAACAGACACGATCTGTTATTAACAATCCTAACAACTTCCTAAAACTGCTGTCACAAAATATACGTTCAATTAACTGCAACTTCTTAAGCCTACAGATTCTCTTGGACCGTATTTCATTTGAATGTGATCTTATGATTTTAACGGAATGCTGGCTGCCCTGTTCTAGCAATGGCACTATTCCGCAATTAAAAAATTACACCTCTTACAAAACCACGAAACATCTAAACCAAAGCGACGGTGTGGTGGTATATGTGAACGCGGAGTTACCGGCTACATGTGAGGAACCCGACCTACTTCAATCAGCTTCTGGACTCATTATTAAAATAAAATCTGAGGTGGCTATAATTTGCATCTATCGTTCTCCATCTATTGATAACATTAATAACTTCTTATCAGCTCTAAATAACATACTTCCTTCTCTCCAACATTTTAAAACGCTAATTTTAACGGGTGATATAAACCTCGACATTAAAACTACTTCCTCAGATATACGCTCCCATGAATATCTTAATTGCCTGGCTTTTCATGGCCTCCTTGCAGCACATACCATTCCAACTAGAGGCGATAACTGCTTGGACCATCTAATTTTAAGAACAAACTCTCCTTCATATTCCTTCGTGTATGACTCCGTGGTCACCGACCACCATCCATCACTACTCTGCTTGGAAAATCGACGTATACGCAGTAGCCCAATTCTTACAGCCACCAATATTGACTTTGATAAACTAGATGAAACTATGTCCCAACTAGACTTTAATCCAATTCTCTCCATGACTGACGCTGATGTTGCTACAAATAAACTTCTGGAATTAGTGACCACAGCCATTGCTAAACACACCGTAACCAAGAAAGTACCTGCGAGAAAGAAAGTCCTGAAACCCTGGATCACGCCTGGTCTGTTACGGTGCATCAAAAATAGGGATGCGTTACACAAAAAGATAAAACAAGATCCAGAAAACGATATATTGAAACTAACCTACAAGCGCTACAGAAATTTCTGTACAAAAATTCTTAAGAAAGCGAAACGTCTTTATGACACAGGAGAACTAGACAAAGCTGGCAAAAACCCAAAATTACTCTGGGAAACAATAAAGCGAGTCACCTACACCAAGAAACCTAGCAACACTTCTACACAACTATTAACCACCTCATCATCACCGATAGAATGCTGTGACAAAGTAAACTCCTTTTTTGTCAATGTCGGCAAAAATCTTGCCGATAACATCAGAACAACTCCCATACAACGAACGGCAACTTCTAATACGAAACATAAAATTACACCCTCTACATCTTTCGTCCTAGAACATACCGACCATTGGGAAATCTTTTCAACCATAAACTCCCTACGGACCAATGCTGCTACTGGATGGGACGGTATATCGCCCTATATCCTAAAAAAATACTCCACTATTCTGGCACCCATCCTATGCCATATATTTAATCTTTGTTTCGACACTGGTGTCTTTCCTACTTCATTTAAAAAGGCAATTATTCATCCCATTTTCAAGGGAGGGGACGGGACGTTACCTAATAATTACCGACCCATAGCAGTCCTAAGTGCGCTATCTAAGGTGCTCGAACGTTTAATTAATAAGAGATTGGTTAATTACTTGGAACACCATAAGCTAATATCATCTCACCAATTCGGCTTTCGCAAAAATTTGTCAACATGTGACGCGGTCCACGAATTAACTAATCACGTGGTACAAAGTATTAATAATAATAAAAAAGTCCTAACCATATTCTTAGACCTCGCAAAAGCGTTTGATACGGTCCCCGCCTCTACTCTCTTATTAAAACTTGAAGAAATGGGTGTCAGAGGTGTTCAATTAGATATGTTCCAGAGCTACCTAACAAATCGATCGCAATTGGTCAGAATTAATAATTACAATAGTAATGAACTTCCTATTCATTATGGTGTGCCCCAGGGAAGTATACTTGGACCAACCCTTTTTCTTATTTTCATTAATGAGCTATGCAACCTCAACATCCAGAATGTCAACATAATATCATTCGCGGATGATACCGCGATAACTGTTGTAGCTGAAACATGGTCTCAACTAGAAATCAGAGCACAACTCGCATTTAGCACAGCACTTAACTGGCTCCATGATAACACACTAACACTCAATACTTCCAAAACCAACTTCCTTACATATTCAATCAGTGCAGCCTCTCAACCACGCATTCCGATAACATTAATAGCTCACTCTTGCCATAACCAACCCCAAACTCCTTGCAACTGTCCATCATTAATCTCTGTAGACCAAATAAAATATCTGGGTGTGACATTGGACAAAACTCTTAACTTTAAATCGCATATAAACATTCTAACAGGCAGGGTCCGCAAACTTATTTTCATATTTAAAACTCTTAGGTCAATTGCAAATCAAACTGTGATACGCAATGTCTACTTTGCATTATGCCAATCTATTGTCACATATTGCATTTCTTGCTGGGGTGGTGCTGCTAAAACGTTTTTGAAACCATTAGAGATAGCACATAGAGCAGTACTAAAAGTTGCTAGTTTTCGCCCGATTATTTTCCCTACTAGTGAATTATACCGTAAGTGGAATATTCTAAACGTTAGACAACAGTTTATCATGAAAGTAGTTCTCTTACAACACAAAAAAACGCCATACAGGCAAATCGATAAACGTAGAAAAGATTTAATTTGTACTGTCCCCCTTACACGTTCTAAATTCATTAAAAGATTCTCTTATTTTCTTGGCCCTTCTTTATATAATAAAATAAACAAACATATTCCAGTATACGCTTTATCACATTATAACTGTAAAAAAATGGTTTACTCTTTTCTTCTAGACTATACATATGAAGACACGGAAAAAATGCTTATTTAAGATAAGTAAAATGGAGCATAGTACACCTAACATAATAAATGTTACACAACACAAACACATACATACACACACACACACACACACACACACATACATACACACACACACATATAAGTAGTTTTGTTAGTAAGTCACATTGATCCTCAAAATTGTTATTACCTACTTAAAGATAATTTTCTTTTTTTCATTGTTTTAAATTTGTTTACATTTAGTTATACCATAATATTGCAGCAGCAATACATAAACACGTAAATTGTAAAAATACATCTTCTCTAATCCATGAGGGATCGGAACTGTCACTCCTTCATACAGGTTATACTATAACCTAGTTAGGAGATCAGAGCTGCACCCACTATAATTGTAGCAAATTTGTAATTTTACCATGTTTCAATTATATACCCATGTACTGCAATTCTTGTAAAGATCAATAAAGTATTATTATTATTATTATTAATTTCTGTTTTGAAGACTTTAGTGCCCATTTACAATAAGTTCGTCGGCCTTCTCTATCAGTTCCTGAGAACTTTAGTTTACAGTTGTCTCTTAGCAGACTAGATTAGACAGAGTTCATGATGTTCGTACTACATGCGTTATGTAACAAAGAACGAGCAATATCTTGGAAACGGAAAAGTTATCGCAATTTTTTTTACAATGACAACGCCCTCTAGGGATTATACAATACTAGGGAAACTAATACCTGTGTCACGGGGTACTTTACAAACATATAATAGACGGATACAAATTACATTCCGACTCAGAACAACTATTAATGGGTCACACAATTAGTTGTCCGGCGCGGGACTCGAAACCACGACACGAAGCGGTGAGGCGACTGTCTTAGTCGCTGCGCCACATGTGCAGTCAAAATAAATTATTAACATAACTCTCTTAACACTAAAGTATTTTCAGAGGACAGAATGAGAAGTCTACAGCAGACTTGGTTTAGTCCGTAGAAATCCGACTTACCGACCCGCAGACACCTTTTGCGGAGAGCATGCGTAGGTATTCCCCCTACTTTAAAAAAAAAAACATTCGATTTTTTCTCGTGAAAATTGTTTCTCTCTATATTATCTGGGTTAATACTGTTCTAATATAGATATTATTCGAACTGTTCTTCGAATAATATCTATATTAATTACTATAGCAATACATGACCTTCCAATATTGTCTATTGGTCTTCTACGAGCTTGTCCAATCAAAGTTCCGGGAAGTCGTGATGGACTATGTTAACATAACTGATCGTAGCATTGCCCAGCTTCTAGGAAATTTGTATTTATGAATCTATTGTTGCTATGATTTGTCTTAGGATAGTTGAAGGTCAGTTGATATTATACTTATATCTTGTTAATTAAAAGGAAAATGATCGTATTACATATTTACTCCACTAGCTTACGACGGCTTGACGGGCCTGTGGCATGGTTGGTAAATGCTTGCTTTGCACGCCGCAGGTCGTGTGTTCGATTCCCACCCAGGACAGATGTCCTGGGTGGGAATCGAACACACGACCTGCAAAAACAGGCATGCACACAAATATCTATTTGTGTGCATGAACATGTCTGTTTGTTCTGAGTCTGGGTGTAATTTCCTAATACTTTTTACAAAATAAAAGTAGTATAATATGTAGTATGTCAGTTATCTGGTTTTCATAGTACAAGCTCTGTATAGTTTGGGATCAGATGACCGTGTCTGCATAATGTCCTATAGCTGTACCCCGCGGCTTCACCCGCGTTAAACTTTATAAATTATAGCCTATGTGTTATTCGGATATAAGCTATATTCCTACAAAATCTCTTCCAAATCCGTTGCCTAGTTTTTGTTTCGTAGTTTTGGATGTATAGATGTCCATACACTTATTACATCCATATTCACAAACTTTCGTATTTATAATATTAGAAGATTAAAGTAGGTAATGTTTTAGGTATAGTACAAATAGTTCCTCAATATATAGTAATTTGTACACATGCAACTGCCTCATCTCTGTAACTCTTTTTTTCTTTCACTACCTAGGTTGCCTGGAAGAGATCACACTTTGTGATAAGGCCACCAATTGTACTATAATAATTTGTATGTTGTCGATTTGTATTATTTCTTAAGGTGTACAATAAAGAGCTTATCTATCTATTTATCTATCTATTCAACCTGTTACGATTGTGGCTTCAGGAATTCAGGGGCAGAAGTAATGGTTTGAAATGAGTCCTCTTGTATGTTGTTTTTGAGACAATTTTGTATATTTCGTGTAAAAGTTTGAATTACATGACAGAACCGACAGTAATGCGCGGGAATAATTCTTATGTCTATGTTTTCGAAATTAGACAACTATTAAACTTTTTAAAGTTTTAAAAAAGAAAAGTGTTGCACAGATAACACAAAAAAATAAATATTTTTACAGTTAATAGTTTGAAACAGCGCCATCTACTGGATAAATTTAACACTAATGGCGATAGATGGCGCTATGCGTTAACACAACCAATTATAGGTAACGAAATGTGAGTAAGATTTCATTACCTTTTACCGGTTGAATAGTTAAGGCTACGTTGTAATGGGTACTAAAAAGCAAAAAATAATGCGGTAAACGGTTTTAGATATAAAACCGACTTAATCTGGAAAACAATGTTCCCAACTTTTCCAAAAACAACTTCAATCGTCAATGCAAAGCATCTAGATCATCAAAGTTCTGAGTATAATTACGTATGCATGAATGCAAGTTCATCACGCTGAGTCAACTCGCTTTGCATGATATATGCGTACAAGACGGGAATTAATTGTACCGTGGATTTCGGTATGAGACGGCGTGAAGCAAGTAATTCCTTTAAGGTTATCTTTTATTTATTTAAGAAAACTCGTAACAACTCTGGAACTTCAATTTTAAGTTTAAAAATATTATTTAATAAAAGTATATTATTGAATGAAAGCATAATTTTGTAGGTAAGATATTTTTTTTTGAACCGGGACCGAAAGCCCAACCTCCGAAGCACGGAGACGCTTAGAAATTAAACCACTTTAGTTGTCACCCACCTATGGACTGTCCACCTAGCGACGTGCCTATTAAGCATTCTACTCATATTCTAGGATTTGTCAAGAAGTGCATTAAAAGTTTTGATAACTAATAATGAGACAGAGTATCGTGCATTTTGCCGTCGGTAGAAATTAATTATTTTCTAGCCACTCTTACTTACATGTACACAAGGCTACATATAATAATAATATCTGGGGACAATGTCACACAGATCACAGATGATCCTAGCCCCAATCTAAGCAAAGCTTGTATTATGGGTACCAGGCGACGATATACATACTTATATAGATAGATAAATATATAGAAAACGTCCATGACTCAGAAACAAATATTCGTGCTCATCACAAAAATATTTGCACTTACCGGGATTCGAACCCAGGACCACCAGCTTCGTAGGCAGGAGCACTACCAACTAGGCTACGGTGACCGTCACTATATCAAGCTATACATTTCCAGTATAAGATGATCTCGCGTTGTATAGGATTTCCATACAATGAGAGGTCATTCATCATCCTAATATTGGAAATGTATAGCTTGATATGAAGCCGTGTGTACACGCAGTTAAAAACCCGTTTGATATGGAGTAAGGTATAAGGGTAGTAATTATCCTAACCCATTAATAAATCCTGTGGCAAACTATGTTTGGTTGTGTTGAATAAACCAAAATTTTACTGTAAAATATACCTTATTACAGACTAGAGTGCAGTAAACCAAACATAGTGGTAATATTATCCAAACAAAGTTCCAATATTGCATTGTTACAGATGAAGCACACTTGTTGCTTTCGGTACAAATTGTAGGTACGGTGATTTAAACTTGATGAAAAATATGAATTATGATGAAACGTGATTTTATCTCGTTGAATGGAATATTTTGTAAATATAATTACATAACTTAGATACAGTAGTATATTTTATAAACCAGGTACTGTATAAAAGCAGTAACAGAAGGCGTAATTTGAGCTTCTAAAAGTTTACTTGATTAAGGAAGAAGGAGCATTACATAATAATTAATTCTACATAAAAGTGCATCTATCTCAGCATTGGCTGTAGCAATATTCCGACTGCGCTGGTATTGATAGGAAGATGTTGGCTGTAGCAATATTTCGACTGCACTGGTATTTATAGGAAGATGATAGAGGGGAATGAAGCAAGATTCACTGACAAGAAGATATCCAAACGGGACAATATAGGCAAATTACCGCCATTTAATCGCGTATTTGTTAGTAAGCGTTTAACGCCCCTGAAAGGTAAAGAGAATGATGCTCTCTTTCACTTGTAATCATTACTAAATTTGAGATGAAAAATTAAATTTATTTTACGAACTATATTTTATACTTTTTAATTTATTAGTATTGTTAAAAAGATTGATCAACGCTTCACACGATCAGAGGGCTGGCGTATTCTTGGGTCAGAGGATTAGCATTGCCATCCAGCGTGGCACTTTTCCCATACACGATGCGGAGGGATTATTCGACACCTATTAGTTTAAATAGGATTTCTGTCGTTTTTTCTAATTTTAGCTTATATATTATAATTAAATCCATTATTTTATTTTATTATTAACTTTTTAAAAGAAACTGTAACCTAATTATTAACAAAATTGGCATAAAAATAATTCCATTATGGCCCATTTTTTATTTAATTGAATTTTACACTATTTTTCGTTTGCTATAATAAAGTTAAAGGATATAAGGTACTTCTAATTTTATTTCTTTTTCGGTTCTCGTTTTCATTATCAGCAGGTCTTAACTTATTCGTAATATTCAAAACTTTTTAATGAATCAAGCATTAATTCTATAAAAACTTCATCTGTACAACTCCGAATGTAATTACAAGCACGCTTTACTTAAAAATTATTACACTCATGCCCATTTGTGTTCAACCCTTTACCTTAGAAAGATGGTGCGAAACACTTAAACTTAACTTAAACTTAAACTTCCATTGTTCAGTGCACACGGTAATCTTTGGGATTTCTTTTAACTTTAATTACCTTTTAGTTCAGACGGAATCGGATAAAATTGCATTCCTTTAAATCTAGTGCGTTCAGTGGAATCCAATTTATGTATAGGTACAGTCAGCTCCAAAAGTCGATGAACAGAATGTATATTTAACAGTACAGTTACGGCGTCAAATCAGGGTAATCTAATGATATATTTAATGGATGTGCTGGCGTCTGTACAGACTTTTTATCCATTAAATATTATCATTAGATTACCCTGATTTGACGCCGTAACTGTACTGTTAAATATACATTCTGTTCATCGACTTTTGGTGCTGACTGTACATGGTTTTAGTTGGTTTCATGATTTGAACTAAACATAACTGGCCTGCTGGTCTTGTGGTTAGTGACTCTGACTGCTAAACCAGAGGTCGTGGGTTCGATCCTCACTGAGGACAAATCTTTGTGTGAAGAGCAACATTATTTGTTCTGTCTGGTGTAGTTTTATCTATAATATCACTTTTGCAGCCGATAGTAGGTACCTACGTATTTAGAAATAAGTGAGTATTAGTTGCCCCTGACACTATGGTAACCACTGTCCATATGATATGATAAAGAAAGAATAATCCAAATTCATTGTTTAACAGAACATCGAAACATTTTTTCACAAGAGTTCTTAATCGTTGCTAACGTCAACCAATTTCAACATGTTCTCTTCTAGTTCTAATAACGATCCTGAGCAATCAATTTGGACGATAAACATTTATTACCTATAACCATGTAGGTACAGACAAGATCAATAATGATTTCGCGAGACAGTCATTCAGTGTTAGCTAGGATTTTTGTTTACCACACACCGATCTGGAAGCCGTTAGATGCGGGAAGCACAAAATTGGCAATTGTGGAGATCTTTGAGGGAGGCCTTTCTCCAGCCACGGTGATCTTTCGTCTGATGTAATGAAGATCACACATCGTTCAAATTCATTATTAGAATATTTTAACATTAAAACAAATGATAAAGATAGATTTTTCACTTTGCTGACGCAAACAATTTCAAAATTTGTTTTCAGACGTTACCTATATATCATAGAGATGAGACGGCATAGAGATATCTAGGCCGTCAACTACAAACTATTTAGACAGTTAATACTTCCTTTCACATAGGCCTCCCCTAAAGGTTTCTAAAACGTTGCCATTTGGCATGCGAGCTGTTCTTGACCGCAGATAATTACTTATCGTATGGGCAGTGGTGTCAGAGTTGATCAAGTCGCCCAGTAGGCCTCTGACATGGCTTAACGACTGTTGCCCAATGGCTACAACTGGAACCGACAGCTTAACGTGCCCTCCAAAACATGGAGACGCTCAGAAAATAATCCACTCTTGGTGGTCATCCATCTATGGACTGACCGCGAGCCTAGTTGCTTAACTTCACCGATCGCTTACGGACCGGAGAGAGCATCTAGCTATGAGCGCCCGCAGTTAGGTAGTAGTTAGTACACAGGTGTCGCTGCTGTCCGACTACCTGGTGTATCCCTTAGTCACCTTTTACGACACCCACGGGATGGCATAGGTTGGCTCTGTTATTCATTCTAGGCCGGAAACCACTTGGCTTAATACCCAAAGTTTATACTAGAAACGTAAACCTCGAAGAGTTACTCGAAAGAAAAAAAAGACGTGTGGCACTCGGAGACTGCCGCGGTAAAGCTATTGCATAGCATTTTTTATCAACTTATGCAATTATTTGTGATAATAATAATAAAATGAATGTATATAGAGTACTAACTCATCTTCTTTCACTATTTTTTCGTGACTCTCTTCATTAATAAATGCACTTTGTTTATTCATATTTAAAACACTTTGTACACAAATTATACGAGTTCAGATATTCACTGTTGTACGTAGATGATAAATACCTATACACCTATATACTTTCTCACAAACAGCTGATTACGGTAGTTTTCCAATATCGAAACCACAACTTTTGGTCATTTGTGGAGAACATATAGTAGGTACTCCTTGTAACTTTGCGGTTGCGAAAAATGTAAAAAGCACCTGAAAACGTAATTATTAACACAAGACTATTAATTTATCAAAGAATCCAAACAAAAATCTTTTAATCAAGATTTTACCAAAGAGAATATAACAAACTGTTGCTATGGCTACTGTAGGTACGTTAAATACTCTTTGGCTATGGCGTTTGATGACATTCCGTGAATATACGGGTGTTTTTTAATGTCGCATATTCTACCGATCGTTTATATGAAATAGTACTCTTCACATTAGCCGGTTTATAACGTCAATAAAAGGGTTATTTGTATAATCGCAGTTGATATCGTTGAAAATATATTTTAAACTTCTGTATTTATAATTTCTGCATTAATATAACAATAAATGCTTAAAAAACTACAAGATTAATTTAAAATCAAAATAAAAAGTGAATTTATTTAAATATTAAAATAAAGGCGGGTTGCTGAACTAAAGAGACAAGCGTGATATTTTAAAGTCATTAAAAGTTCTGGTATTTATCGATAGATGGAACGAGTGAGGTTAGGTTATTTTTTCGTTACGGAATTTCTGGATTCGGTCCCCACGCTCAAGGCCCGCGATAGAAGCTATGCAATAGCTTAAAATTCGAAGTGAGTCGAGAAGTTTTCATGCCCAAATAAAGCTTCGCAGGCAACTCATCTGGTAACAAAATGAGAAACGTAGAAAAAAGATCATGTAGGGGTGTCAATTGCTTATCCTTCCGCGTAATTTGTACTATAAACATTAGTTACCCAAAACGATATACAGACTAGATAAATAAGGATTTCTTGTAACCACACGGCTTAATACTCAAAGTTTATACTAGGTACGTAAAACTCAAAGAATTCCAAGCCCAAAATAAAGCTGCGTTTTCATTAGAAAAATTAAAGGCAACTTTTCTGGTATCAAAATAGAAGAGAAACGTAGAAAAAAGATCATGTAGGGGTGTCAATTGCTTATCCTTCCGCGTAATATGAGTAAGTAAACGAAGCAAAAGGGATGGAAGCGCCGAGCCATCTAACGCATGGGCGTTTGGCATATATTATTTACATGCGCCACTTTAAGAGGAAATATGGCTATAAAAGCCATAGCTACAACATTTTTCGCAACCTATAATGCTAGAAATAAGTTTTGAGGGAATGTTATGACGTGTTGTGTTTTTGTTACAGGAAAGATTGACTTACCCGCTATCTTATAATAATATTGCAACACTAATTAACTTGAGAGATGATTTGCTTTGACATTTAATTGATTTAATTTGACGGGCCGGTTGGTAAATGCTTGCCTTTCGTGCCGCAGGTCGAGGGTTCGATTCCCATCCAGGACTGATATTTGTGTGTATGAACATGGCTGTGTGTCCTGAGTTTGGGTGTAATTATCTACATATATATTTATTTTTTTATAATATAAGATGGCAAATGAGCAAGTGACAACACCAGTATTTATAAATAATATTTAAAATAATTTATAAAAGGAAAGTAGTATACACACATCAACACAATCTAGGGATATTGAACATTTCATTGATTATCTAGAAAACTATAAACATTTTGTTATGACTGTAAATGGAAGAATTAAAGATAATTTCATGGCCGATATTTAAACATTAACAACACGATGCGATTTTGTTTTTCTAATTAATAAAAGTCTTAAATTAATTAAGCCATAGAAAATTACTGAGTGAACAAAAACATTTTATTCTTATAAAATTATTCAATCGAATTAAATGAATAAAAATCTTACCAAATCTGATAATCAGTAATCGGTATTTCCTCCTCTAACATTAATCACACAGCGGCAACGATTTTCCATACTTAAAATTAAGGTGTCAATGTCTTGCTGGGGTATGCAGTCCCAAGTTCTTTTTAAATGTTCGAAAAGTTGTTCTTCTGTTGTCAAGTTGGGCGGAAAATCCCTAAATGCTCTTCGCTGTAACATGTCCCAGGCGTGTTCAATTGGGTTTAAGTCTGGCGACTGTGGAGGCCAATCTAATACCTGAACATCGTGTTCTCGAAGGGCGGCCCTCACCATCCGCGCTGTATGGGAAGGTGCATTGTCATGCATGAGCTGAAATTCTTGCCCCGTTAGGGCCCTGAGCGGGACAATGACACGTTCTACTACCTCCTCACGGTATCTATGGGCAGTCATGCTGCCCTGAATCCAAATGAGTTGGGTTCGTCCGCCGATTCGTATTCCTGCCCACACCATAATTGTCCCGCCTTGGTAAGAGTGGACCTCCTGTGGATGTCGGAGACGGCTGACCCTGCCTGGAGTTCTCCAAACGCGTGTTCGTCTCGAATCTGGATGAAATCCATAGCGGGACTCATCAGTGAACAGCACCAATGACCATTGTTGATCACTCCATGTCAAATGTTCTTGAGCCCATAAAAGTCGCCTACCGCGATTGCCACGTCGCAGCGCTGGGACTCGTAGCGGTCTGCGAGCATGAAGACCAACTTCATGCAGCCTCCTTCGCACGGTTTGGTCGCTCACCAGCAGCTGCTGACCCTCCTGGAGCCTTTGCACTAGTTGCATCGCTGTGATATTGGGTAGTCTTCTGGCGGTCATTTGGAGAAATCGATCCTGTCTCTGAGTGGTAACACGATATCTACCTGTGTGCCGTTCTGCCACATCTCCAGTAGCGCGATAACGTGACCACAGCCTGGATACCACATTTTGGCTTGTGCCCAGAGACTCAGCAACGACGCGTTGAATAGCACCGTTTTGTAACATGCCAACTGCCCGTAACATTTCATCTCGACTCAAATGATGGCGTGGCATGACGCTAAAAAGCTTACACAACCAATTGAGAAAAGAAAATAAAACAATTTATCAGGTTTTCTTCAATTAACACGCAAAAAAAATTTTAATGCAACTTCTTGAAATTAGATACAACTCAAGATTGCGCTGTGCTTTGCGTGTTTTCATTTGTTTCTCATTTTAATTTTTAAATTTTGAATAAAGAATAGACAAGGTTTAAATCTGTAAATAAACTTTTTAAGGAAACTAAATAGGTTTTAAACAATAAAGCCATGTTTGATTTCAAAATAACGTATCCCTAGACTTTGTTGATGTGTGTATGTAATATATAAGTTAACTGGTTTCCATAGTACATTTCAGCACATCAAGCTACCCAGTCTGTCAAATTTCTCCAATTGAAAGTGAACCTTATGCATTTGTGATAAAGTTAAAAATCTATAAAAGAAATTAAACAGATTGGGCTAGCTGGATGTGCTGGAGTCTGTACAAGCTCCGCTTAGCTTGGGCAGATGGCCGTGTGTGAATCATATTATTATTATTTTGTAGTTGTACATAATGAAATGTCATGCCGTGCGTGCATGCTGTGAGACTGGTGGCAAAGAATATCGCCTTCTCAGTTCATCCCATGCGGGGCGTAGAAATCGACCCGAGGAAATATTTCCCAGATAACGGGCAGCAGGGTCTCTCAATTTGCTATGGCCATCATACAGCAAACGCCTAACCGTTTACCAAGCGTGGCGATTATGGCGTATCATTCCAAATAAAGAATATAACTCCATTGTGGAAGTCTGTTTGGGAGTCCTTTGTCCAGCAGTGGACATTATTCGGCTGACATACATAATGATATAAAACACGGATTACGCTCATGTCATTAATAGTAGAGGCGCTCATAGCCAGTAGCTCTCACCGGTCCGTAACCGATTGGCGAGGTTAAGCAACTAGGCTCGCGGTTATTCCATAGATGGGTGACCGCCAAAGTGGTTTAATTTGTGAGCGTCTCCGTGCTTCGGAGGGCACGTTAAGTTGTCGGTCCCGGTTGTAGCCATTAAGCAACAGTCGTTAAGCCATGTCAGAGGCGTACTGGGCGGCTTGAACAACTCTGTCACCGGGGTAACCACTGCCCATACGATAAGTAAGTAAGTATTAATAGTTATGGCATAATCAACGTGTAGTTGTTTATATTCACTGTCTCAAAAATATATGAAAATACCGTCATTATCGTTTAATCGTATTATTATTTCATTAACGTTGATAAAATAATGCGTGGATAACTTGTAGTATCATTTTTTTTAAAGACCACGCGCGCACTAAGGATTATAATCCATGTGTCGCGGGGTACTTTACAAACACATTATAATAGACGGACACAAATAACATCCAGGCTCAGAACAACTATTTATGGGTCACACAAATAGTTGTCCGGCGCGGGACTCGAACCTGTGACACCAAGTGGCGAGGAGACTGTCTTAACTGCTGCACCACACGTCATAGTATCATTAAATTAATAGAATTAAAGAGGTAAAATATGTTTAAAGTTATTCTGTATATTGTTGTTATTTTAAACATGTAAGGGGGTAAATCTTTATAAACTTCATCACGCACTTAGCTTTCAGGCCATTAAAAATAAAAATGTAGTGTTATCTACTCTATGGTGCGCTCAGTGTCAATATTATACACTAGCTGTGCCCGCGACTTCGTCCGCGTGATAATTAGTTTATTTTGTTTTTTCAAAAATAAAAGACTTTTCTAAAATAAAAGTAGCCTAAGTTACTCCTTACTACATCAGCTACATGCCAATAAAAGTCCCGTCAAAATCGGTCCAGCCATTTCAGAGATTAGCCGGAACAAACAGACAGACAGACAGACAAAAATTAAAAAAAATGTTATTTTGGAGTATGTACCGTTCATATATTCATTTACATGTAGTAAAAATCAGTTATTTCAATATTACAAACAGACACTTCAATTTTATTTATTTGTATAGATTACTAACCGCCTATTTTTTGATAAGGCTGGGGGATGCTTATGTATACCACCCGCTAAAAGTGTCTGCGGGTGGGTATGTCGGACTCGCACCGACCAAACCTAACCTGCCGTGTATTTCTCTTGGTGCCTGATGGGGGAAGCCCTGGAAGCGTGGGTATGCTGCTTCGGTGCATTACTGACCGCCTAGGTTAAAAAGTGATTTTACTACTTACTTTGAACTAGACTAGGACGCGTAAATTTATTGGTGACTAGCTGTGCCCCGCGGTTTTACCCGCGTTAAACTTTATAAATTATAATAATAATAATAAATCCATTTATTATCTCATCACAAATGGGGTTACATAATACATATATGTTTAAAGTTACGTTTCAACATACAAAGCATGTCTCCAACTCAAAATTATCACAACTCCTCTCCCGTAGGTGATAGCCTGATAATATGTAGCCTATATGTTAACCCAACCTCTTAGTAATATTCATGCACGATTTGAAGTAAATCCATATAGTACCTACTTTTTGAGTTTAGCCCGGACATACATACAGACAAACAGATAAACAGACAAAAATTCTAAAAGCTATATTTTTGGTTTCGATATCGTTTGTAGATGACGCCCCGGGTCTCCTTTTAAAAAAATATTCAATGTACAGTTTTGACTTTCCTACGATTTTATTATATGTATAGATTTGCTTAATTACGTAACTTGTAAATGAAACATATAATTGGCACTAAAATAGTGACTGGTTTTTGCGTTCACACTGAACAGGACATGCAAATATTACGCTATAAATTTCTTTTTTTTATGAGGCAAAGCCGGCTCGAGTATATTAATCCTTATCGCAGGGTAATTTACTGTACTATAAATCACCAACATAAAGCACACACAGACTCCGACAACTACATACGGGTCACACAAATAGTTGCGGCGCCGAGGTAGTTACGAGATGAATGGCTCGGGCCATGAAGTGTACACTAAGTTAGCTTGTTTCTGACGTAACGCACGTTAATTATTGTATTTTATTTAAAGACAACGCCTGCACTAGGGAATGTAATCTCTGTGTCTCGGGGTACTTTTCAAACATATAATAGACGTACACAAATTACATCCAGACTCAAAACAACTATTTATGGGTCACACAAATTGCCGTAGCTGAGATAGGGATCTTTTTAGACAACCAAAATTATTCTATTATTTAAGCTATATATGGTAAGATTTGTTTTTTGTTCAAAATAAACATTTTTTCATTTCATTTCATAGTCCGCCGCGGGACTCGAACCCGCGACACGAAGTGGTGAGACTGTCTTTGTCGCTGCGCCACACGTGCATTGTTGTATGTAATTGTGTATATTAGAGCATTATTCGATCCATGATGTTGTACTCGCCATCCGATAGTAAGAGCGCGAATGCGCTGCAACCACCATTGCTCTCCATGTCCTTTAGTGTGTATTTATATAGAAAACACATATTTTAGTAAATTATATATTCACCTATAAAGTGTAGGTGTACTCCTACTCAATATTTGATAGCTAATTTTTCTGTTTCTTTTAATCTTTCACCTTTTACTGAATTTGTTCCACTAGTTACTCGTTTTCATTTTATTGGTTGTCTGTATAAAAAACGCAGCTAGCTATAGATTAATCTTTGTACATTATTATGCTAGTATGTTTGTTCTATTTTTGTTATTTATTTGATGTATAATAAAGAGTATTGATTTGTAAGCCCATTCGAATATGTTTAGACGGACCATCTCAACTGCCGTATTGAAACCAGTAGAAGATGAATCCGCTGAGTTTGTTTCGCTGGGTCTTCTCAGTTGAGGCACATTATATCCGGTGGTAGCACTAAAGTGTGACCGTCGCCATACTTACAAGGTCCGTCATAATAATAATAATAATAATAAAGGAAACTGGCGTAAACCTGTGGTACTTAGTACTGATGATCGCAGGGCAGTGTGGCAGGGCAAGGAGTTACATGGCAGGTTTTATCGTGCTCTTCACGCACCCGATGTGGATCTGCTTGCATCTGTGGCTTGGCTACGATGCGGTGAACTATTTGCTGAGACTGAGGGTTTTGTCTGTGCAATTATGGATGAAGTTATGATGACGAGGAACTACCGGAGATATATTCTAAAAGATGGCACAAACGATGTTTGTCGAGCATGTCATCGCCCCGGTGAATCCCTCAGACATATTGTCTCCGGTTGTTCTTGACTAGCAAATGGTGAATATTTGCACAGACACAACCTCGTAGCCAGGATTATTCATCAACAACTTGCTCTGCGACATGGCCTTGTAGCTTCAGAGGTGCCTTATTACAGGTATGCACCTGCGCCAGTTCTGGATAATGGTACTATCACGTTATACTGGGATCGATCTATCATTACAGACAGGACTGTGATTGCCAACAAACCTGATATTGTAATGATAGATCGACAAAAACGCTGCACAGTGATGGTTGATGTTACCATCCCACATGATGAAAATCTTTTGAAGGCTGAAAAAGAAAAAGAAATTAAATATTTGGATCTTGCGCGGGAGATTGTCAGCATGTGGGATGTTGACTCAGCTATCATTGTACCGATAGTCGTTTCTGCTAATGGATTAATAGCAAAAAGCCTCGAAAAACACCTAAAGAGGCTGACGCTAGGCGGTTGGGTCAAGAACAAGATCCAAAAAGCGGTGCTTTTGGACACGGCTCGCATTGTCAGGAGGTTCCTGTCTCTAGAGTCGTAACCTCCGGTAGCATAGACCCTGTTCCTGCTGCCGGTTGCAAATCCTATTTTTTTATATTTTAAAATGTATATTTCTGTTTTTTATATATTTTAAAATGTATTTAATAAGAAATATATATGAATAAATGATAATAATAATAATAATAATAATGAATTCTTACCTCAATATAGACAGAACCAATCAGACAAGATGTAGTAATAATATTTAAACCTATAAATAAATATGCACAAACTTAAATAACCATTTTGATAATAACTTCAGGAAATTAGCCATTTAAATAAACCATGACAATTAAATAATAAGTTCGTATGAGCAAATACAACTCACGAAGTATGAATAATTATATATCTAGAATGAATATAAAGTCAATTTGTAATACTACAATTATTATTCATGATGTGCTGTTTTAAAGTCAATGAGAATAAAAACTGCTTTTATTTTATTTAAGTTAAACATCGATATAAACAATTATAAAAGGTATTCGAATTATTATTATCATATAATTTTATTGCCAATTTACCGTAATAGGTAGCCCTAAATGTTTGATAGGATTTCCGATCGTTACAGGGTTGTCACAAAGTCGTAAATGTATGGTGATATTATAATAAAACTGTTGTGACTTGTTCGGTGATATAAAACCGTTTGAAATAAATTGTTTTATGGACAATTAAAGAAAGGTAATAAAATTACGATAATAAGGTAACTTAGATTTTTAAGTGCGTTTATTATAAAGTTCTAATTCTCGATTTAATGGCCGAGGCCTTTTTAATTTATTATGTTTTTGGCAAAGAATTCAAATTCAAAATATTTCAACTTAATTTTTGGTTTATTTATCACGTTATAATTACAATGTTTTGACTTGTTCAGTGATTTAAAACCGTTTAAAGATAAATTGTTTTTTATGTATAGTAAAGTAACTCGATATAATAAATTGTGAATGTTAAATAGCATATAGATAAAACTAATAGATAACTAGATTAAATGTTGGAGCTTTTATAATTTTCTGTTCGAAAAGTTTAAGTTGAAAGGTTATTTTCTCAACCATATTCATTATTTCCAAAAAATATGGAAATAGAATAATAAATCTGAACTAATATTTCATAGAGCAATTATTTGCTTTATTGTAATGGATTAACTTAAACTCCTGAACTGAGTTCATTTATTCTTTTAGCATTACATTGTTACCAAACATAGGCTGTATTTTATTTAACAAAATCAATAAAATCCCTCAAAAAAATCAATAATGTTACCCATAGTAACAAATATTTGTCTATAAAAGTAATTATTTAGGGTGTACTGCAAAAACTATTGATGACTCCACTTATATATATATATATATATATATATATATATGGTCTTTGCGTCCCTTACAGACGATTTACGGCGTATTGTCTGATAGACATTTCTTGTGGTGGCTAAACAAACCGATGCGTGAGCGACATAGCCTGCCGCAGGCCTGACAAGAGAAGTTTGCGGTGGTTGGTGCCGAGCCGCTTTCATGTCGCTTTTGTCTCTTATCAGTAAGTACTCCGAACCAGGCTTCATCACAGATCTTACGACCCTCCACTACACGTTTGCGCCACTTAGGTAGAGGATTATGTGGTACTTACTGCATAATCATCATCATAACTGCCAAAAAACTTCCAATGCTGTTCAAAAGGCTCCCTCAAAGACCTCTGCAATAGCCGGTCCTATGCTGTCCGCATCCAGCGGCTTACAAATGGGAAATTATATAGAAATAATCCTACTTCTAACACAATATCAACTTATTCCCCGACATTTCGTCACCGGTCACCAACAACTCCCAACGTAATTCCACCATTAATTTCGCGTACTAACTATTTCTATATAATGTGGAAAGTGTGCAAGTGTAAAAGGGACTCTGTCGGTTCATTAAACTTTATAATTGGCTCCCAGCAACGAGTCGACGAACTAGAAAATACTTCGTGGGGAAATTATCACAATTTCGTATAGATAATGGGATATTGTAATTTGGTGGCGAGTGCTTTGGTATTTAATTTAATTATCTTAACTTGTGATACAGATAGGTAGCACTGCTCGACAAATACCTATTATAGAATACGAAAATGAATAGATAGAGAATTGGTTGTTTTAAGTTCATTTATCACATCATGGACAGAACCATTGACAATATGTAGTAAAAATATAAAACTTAAACTAGATAATTAAACATAATCTCTTGACAATAACTTGATACGAGCTAGCTAAATATCATTGCTATAATAAAATAAATTTTAAATGTTTTCATACAATGTGTACCTAAATATCTATGTTACTAGAAATAATAATGTATACAACTATATTACTACAAACATGTTCTGACTATTTACAAGCGCTTTTTTAAAGTCTACGTGAATAAAAACCTTTTTTTATTTTATTTTATTTACATCTGGATATATTGCATTAAAGCAACTAAATTATTTAATACACAATTTGAGGGGTTGGTTTTCGCAGTTGGTAGACACTTGCCGTTCACGCCGCAGGTCGTGGGTTCGATTCAGAACCAGGACAGATATTTGTGGAATGAACACAATGTATTTACAAAAGAAAAGTAGTATTTGTACCATATCAGTTATCTGGTTTCCATAGCTCTGCTCAGTTACGGATCAGATGGCTGTGTGTGAAAAAAATTACAAGATATTACTTATACTACTTGACTGACCTTCTGTACAATGAAGTATATAATAAATATTTATTCCCCAACCATTTTGTACATTTTTCAACACATCATATTATATAAATAATTATAAAACAACTTTTATTACGCATTTAATAGGTTGAATTTCTATAACGACGATTCTGTGAGCCATAACACAAGTTAAATCTTACTTTGCATTCCAGTGTCAATAAAATACTTACTTACTGTGCTGTATCCTATTATATAAGCTAATAACATCACAATGTATTTTAATTTGTAAGTGGTTCCGTACAATATTTTGTAAATAAAGTGATTATTATTATATCGTATCACTTGGCACATCTAGTTCAAATAGTTTTAAATAATTTCTTGTCCGTACAATACATGAATCTACTCAAAACTAACACATAATTAACAATAATCTGCCAAATAGTGGAGGGTAGCTAGTCCGTAGTCGTGAAAAAACTACCCTTTAAAGTGTACACCACATTAAAGTTCCCAATACCGTACCTACACCATCGTTACCCATTGACATTTTCCTATAATCCAAAGTGTCACACACCCTACTCAATTCTCGTCGAGATCAAGGGAGATTTACGTCCTGTAATATATGATCTCATAAAAACAGAATATAACTGGATAGAAGTTGTTGTGTATTTTCGTCTATGACATTTCCTTGATTTGATTTGTGTGAGTGAACTACGTAGATGACAATAAAATATAATATAAAATATAATTATCAATAACACTTTATAATAATTATTATTCACATACACTTCATAAATGTAGTACCCAACTTAGCCAAAGACAGTGACGGATTATATTTGCCGGGTATTGGCTTGTTTTAAAAAAGATTAATATTTGTTTCGAACAAATATTAATCTTTTTTAAATACCCCCAATTTGAATACGTAATTCATATTATTATTTTTTTGAAATATATGTACTTACGATAAGCAAATTGTTGAAATTATTTTTAATTTAAAAAAGACAACGCCCGCAATTGGGAAATTAATTCACCTTTGTCGCAGGTTACTTTACAAACTTATAACTATCGGACACAGAGTACATACATCCAAACTCAGAACAACTACTTATGGGTCACACAAATAGTTGTCATGTGCAGGGATCGAACCCGGGACCCGAAGTGATGAGGAGACTGCTTAACACCTGCGCCACACGTGCAGTCAAATTGTACTCTCGGTCAACATAGTGTATGGTATGATATATTGGACCACATATGAAATAATTACAATATTGAACTAAAAAAACTGATATCGCTGGATGAGGATAGCGCAAGATCGGCCATTGTGGAGATCTTTGAGGGAGGCCTTTGTCCAGCAATGGACGTCTTTCGGCTGATATGATGATGATGATTGAACTAAAACTGTTTTTAACATTAAATTTTATGAATTTGTCTATGATTATTTTTAAATAATAAATAAAAAAATATTGTTAAAATACCAAACCCTTGTACTATTGGCTGCTAATAAACTATTTACTATTTTTTTTAATAATGATTATTATGAATATTTAATGAAACCTTTGGAGGAAGCTTATGTCCAGCAGTGGATGAAATCAGGCTGATGATGTGAAATAGAAATTAAATTTAAATTGAAAAGTCCGGTTTGCCTTTAATATACATTAAAATTAGAATTTAAAAACATACCACGACAGTTGCTTTTACCCAAATAGTGTTAAAAAATTATTCTCAATATGACGGTGTCCCGAAAGATATTTTTCAACGATACCGAAACCCTCCATCCCTATTCCTCTTATTGAAGTAACTCGTGAAATATGAAGCTAAGAATGCGAAAAGTTTTCAAAAATAAGTAGGTATATCCGATTGTTCAGATGATGCATGTGCGTAGTAGATATTTTTTTTTTGTTTTTATTCACTTTCTCCCCGACTTTCTCAGGAAAAGGAACAAAATTTCTACATCATTCGTATGAAGATGGGTTACAATTTTCTCTGGCAGAATATATTTTGTATCACTTCGCAACTTTTTCGTGGATTTGCATCAGCCATGTTCCACCTTTTTATTTTTAGGAGGCAATTTGTAACCATGGCATTGTATTAGGTCTTTACCTATGAAATTGCCGTTCTGCAGTACTGGCCATTTCAAATCAAAATAATTTTTGTTTGGCTAAGAATTCTAATTTCAAATTAATTTTATTTTAAAAACATGGATTCTTTTTTCCAAAAGTAGTCATTTCTTTATTGATTAGTGTTACATTTTCATCGCATTTCAATCTTTTTCGTCATCATGGATACGTTAAAAATTCGAGTAATTATGGAATATGAGTACCGTCGTGGCAGCAACGCGGCACAAGCGGCACGCAACATCAACGACGTTTACGGAGCTAACACTACAAACCAACGCACCACCTGTTATTGGTTTGCTCGCTTCCGTTCTGGAAATTTCGACCTGAAAAATGAACCTCGCGGTCGTCCGAAGACTTTGGTCGACAATGACGAATTAAAGGCGGTTGTGGAAGCTGATGATACACAATCTACGGCTGAATTAGCAGCAGCTTTCGACGTTAGCGTCAAAACAATATTGGTCCATTTGCGTCAAATTGGCAAGGTAAAAAAGCTTGACAAATGGGTGCCCCACGAACTCAATGATCGCCAGCGCGAAGTACGCGTCGAGACGTGCCTTGCACTGCTCAACAGACACACAAATGAAGGAATTTTGAACCGCATTGTTACCTGCGATGAAAAATGGATTCTGTTTGATAACCGCAAGCGCTCAGCAAGTTGGTTGGATCCTGGTTCAGCACCTAAACAATGCCCTAAACGAAAACTTACCCCTAGAAAAGTGATGGTCACTGTTTGGTGGTCTAGCGCCGGTGTGATTCATCACAGCTTCTTACCAAACGGGGTGAGCATTACTGCAGATGTGTACTGTGAAGAACTGAGCACAATGATGGAGAAGCTGGCGCATCTCCAACCAGCATTGGTCAATCGCTCGTCTCCGCTGCTCCTGCACGACAACGCGCGACCTCATACTGCACAGCAGACGGTCTCCAAGTTGCAAGAACTGGGGTTGGAAGCTCTCCGTCATCCGCCCTACTCACCAGACCTTGCGCCTACAGACTACTACTTTTTCCAGAATTTGGATAACTTCTTGCCGGGAAAAAAATTCAATACCCGAGAGGCAGTACAAAATGCCTTTGAAGAATTTGTTGCCTCCCGTCCAGCTGATTTCTTTAAGAAGGGCATCAATAAACTGCCACTGCGATGGCAAAGATGCATTGATTGCATGGGTGATTACTTCGATTAATACAAATAAAAAAATTCATGAAAAAGATTCGTTTAAATTTTTTCATACAAAACGGCAATTTCATAGGTAAAGACCTATTATTATGATGACGCAGTTGGTACGAACAAAAACAAAAGCAGGTTCATAAGACTACATATTTTTAGCGGCCATTACATTTCGATATTTAAAGATTTAGTTTAAAATGAGGGGGCTAGCTGTCAATGCATTACTAAAGTATCAATATCCTGCTGATAATATTGTTAATAGGATGCCATATAATAATATAGGTTGCATTTCTATAATAAGCTGTGCGTTATGTTGGCCTCACTGTATAATAATCCTGACTTGAATGCCTTGTTGGTCTAGCGGTAGCGTGTTCACCCGCAGAGGACGAGGACTCAAATCCTGGGTCGGACCAAAAAGTGATTTTGAGACTTTTCTGTAAAAAGAAAAAATCTCAGCATCAGCCCGAAGTCTGGGAGTAGGTGGTATTATATCCCCGTGCCTCGGAGAGCACGTAAAGCCGTCGGTCCTGTGCCTGACCTCTTTCCGGTCGTGTTGCTTAAGCGTCCCATCGGATCATGAGAGTGATGGAATAGAAAGTGATCCTGTGTTTGCGCACACACTTGAGCACTATAATATGTCCCGCGCAGATCGCTAATCTCTGTTGAGACTGGCCGCCGTGGCCGAAATTCGGCTAGGAGAACATTATTATTATTATAATAATCCTGGGACATTATTCACACACGTCCATCGATTCCAAAGTAAGTACTACTTGTACTATGGAAACCAGATAATACTACATAGACCTACTACTTTTCTGCGTGTATAATTTTAAATTGTGCTCATTTACTGACTGACGACTTTTTATAATATGGTACGGTAAAAGTAAAAACATTTGAGCATTTTCGCAATATATTCAGCAACAAACACCCAGTAGTGACATCTGTCGTTCGCATTAAACTAGTTTGCATGGCAATGAGTAATTAAACTTTATAATTGGTTTGGTCGACGACACCAACTTAGTCTGAAGTCGTTTTGCGATTTGCTGAGTAAGTAACTAGTGATATTAAAAGGAATTTTAGCTTTTTAATTGCCCTGATGTAATGGAGTTTGTGCGAGAGCTCAAAAGTTTACTCATCTTTTTTATAGTTTCATGCACGAAATACAAAATAAAACAAATTTCAGTACTATGTAGCCAAACCGATGTCTAGTTTAGCTATATCCAAAGTTTAACAAGCGTAGCTATAATGTATAAAATTGAAGTATATGTTAAATAAATAAATAAAAAAGGTTTTTATTCACGTAGACTTTAAAAAAGCGCTTGTAAATAGTCAGAACATATTCGTAGTAATATATAATTAATTTATAATTATTTCTAGGTACATATAGATATTTAGGTACACGGATTGTAGGAAATAATTTACAATAAGATTTATTTTATAACAGTAACGATATTTAACTAACTTAAATTAAGTTATTGTCAAGGATCATGTGTAGGATTAATTATCAACATTTTAAATTTTAGCTATATTTTTACTACATATTGTCGAATGGTTCTGTCTATATTAAGGTACGAATTAAATGTTATCATTATGGCGGATCTTGTGTTTATAACGACGGTCGCGCTTTAATGCTACCACCGGATCTAATGCGACCCAACTGAGAAGACCCAGCGAAACAAACTCAGCGGGTGTCTCTACTTTTAGTTAGGAAATTTTTTCTTGGGTGTATTAGAAAATATCACAAAAAAATACAAATATTTTATTCACTTAGTAATGCGGTAGTTGATTTCGATATGAGATCTACTATTGGAGGTATATTGTTGCCTTTCCTAAGGATCTACACAATGACCGATATTGGCTGCCCGCATCAGGCAGCTTCCCGCAACCTTTACCTCTTTAGCCTACGTTAATTAAATATCATAACATCAAAACCAATGTTCAATAAAAAGAAAATTTAATTTGAACATTGTATATACAATATAAATGAAGTAATTTAAATCCGGCGTATTAGTAAATTATTTAATCGAATCCAATTCGAAAAAGAAATTCTAGAAAAATTCTGTTATTTAATTTTCTAAAGTATTAAAACAGTGGAATATTCTTACTAACAATGTAGGGACTAGACTCTATTACTATTAGTTTTTATAAAAGTGTCCATTACGGATTCTATGGTGCGTGGAGTAAATATAAAACAGTAATTCGCTCTCTTTCCATTTCCATTACTTATTTTTGCAGAAATGGCTAAAGTTCGACGGTTGTAAAAAAATTTCAACCGTCAACTTATGCCAAAAACTCCTGTCCTACGAGTCACATCGAGAGAGTTGAATATATACCGTCGGCAAAAAAATTGCTGTAACGGGCAAAATGATTGGACACATTATTTTGTTTTACTGGTTACCAAATATTGTAAAATATTGTAAATATTTAACAAATAATTATCGTTATATTGTATAGTGTGCATGTCCATTATATATTTATAATAATCAAGATGCCAGGAAAATGACTGTGTTTTCATATCATCCTTATTTTCTGTTTCGTTGTTTTTGTTTAAGGTGCTACTTTATAAGTGTCATGTAACAACTATTAATTATACTTGAATAAGGCCTTTATACTGCTTCACCACAGAATAATGAATCAGTTTTATTCTAGATTTAGGCTGTAGTATTTTTGGAAAGCGGCGATTAAGCAACGCGTGTATAACACCTCTGGTATTGCAAGCGTCCAAAGGCTTTGGTGATCGCTTTCAATCAGATAAGCCTTATGTAAATTGTTTGTATGGGCCAAACAACTGATCCAATTATCACGTATGATTCACACAAACAGCACATAATATCCAGCAGAATTCAAACTGCAGCGCAATTATCTCTCATAAACGAAATGCTCATATCGTTTTGAACGTCACCAATTAGCCATTTAAAACGAACATAAAACCGGGCGGCTAACACCGAAACTTCTGTTTCAGCCAATTTCCAACGCTATTTATTATTACTTCGTATAATGAGCTCTTAGCCTTTACATAACACAATTCCATTATTGTGAGCTTCAGAGGCATATTATAAATCTGCTGAGGCAGTAAAATTTGACATAATTTTTAATAACAATGCCCTATAATAAGGCATTTAACAAAGTGAGCGGATGGCGCGATAGCGGTAGCGGGCGGATATATTGCGAATCATCGAGTAAGCAATTGGTATATAATTTTATAGATGGAGCTATCATGAATGTAATAATAGTTACCAGTCCATACGGGCCTGTTGGCGTGGTTGACAAATGCTTGCTTTTCACGCCGGAGGTCGTGGGTTCTATTCCCACCCAGACCATTTGTGTGCATGAACATATCTGTTTGTCCTGAGTCTGGGTGTAATTATCTTTAAAACACTTATGTATTTAAAAAAAGAAAATCCGTATATGTAGTATATCAGTTATCTGGTTTCTATAGTACAAGCTCTTGGTAGCTTAGTTTGGGATCAGATGACCGTGAGTAAATAAAGTACCAGGATTATTATTATTATATTATTACATGAAGACATCGGTTTTGCTTGCTTGTTTAAGGTTTTTCAGACAGGACAGTTTTAATACACATCAGCTTCTTATAATAAATAAAAGAAAGAACGTTATTTACACATTTATTATATTTATTTATTAGTCGTTTGACATACATAATATACGACCGATAGAAGAGATAAGTGTCATTATCAAAATCGCTAACATCATCGCTCGATTACTATGTTCTCAGCCTATCTTTTGTTGGGTCTGTTATCGTAATAAACGGATCTGTCTGTACTGCCTGTTTCAGGTCTTTGTCACGAAGATTAAGGAAATGTGATATAGACATTAAAGATTAGGAGTTTTCGAAAAATAGAGAAGTAGAAATTAATGACGAATATATTCTTTGAAGCAATATTTACCTGCCTCTGGGCATACATATTTCATTAGTAAAAACATAAAATTTAGCTTTGATTGCTAGCTAATAGTGGTAATAGGTATATGGCAGGCACGTCATATCATGGAGTTCATTCCAGTATTAACGAACGTGCGAGAGAGTTAATTTATCGGATTTTGTCTCAGTGCTATAAAATTACATATTCAGAAGACTAAGACAAACACCGAATGTGAGAGGTAGCTAATTCATCGGTTTTGTCTTAGTATTATAAAATTACATATTTACTAGACAAAGAAACACACAAATTAATTAACTTCCTCCCACGTTTCCTGCGTCTGTGGAATGAACTTCTTGCCATGGTTTTCCCAATAGCATGGGGCTTTTAAAAACGACTAACAAGGTTCACAAAACATCTATAATAAATATATCTACAACCACTATTAATTCCACAGTCTTAGCAAACGTGGGAGGAAGTTAATTCATCGGTTTTTTTCTTAAGTCTTAAACAATTACATATTATAAAACTAAGGCAAAAATCTAGGAATTAACTTCCTCCTATTTTCGCTGAGACTGTGGAATAAACTCCTTGGTATGGTTTTACCAAGAGAGTACGGCATGGGGCCTTTCAAAAAAGGAGTAATAAGGTTCTTAAAAGGTTTTCAACACGCTTTCCATCAGGTGGACCACGAACTTCTTTTTATTTATTGGAAGGAACGAAGTTCCTTATCGCGCGTTGTGAAAGGGGGCTAGACGGAAAAAAATCTCACGAAAAGTTGTCACGACACTTTTTGCAGCTGTGCGGCGTGCGCATGTTTCTCTGTCTGTCTCTCTCTCTCTTATAGAAAGCAAGCCAGATATTTTCATTTCTATTTCGCATTGAATAGTGTGGTGTCGCGACGATTATTTTTGTTGAGTGTATACAGGTTTTTTGTACATAATAAATTATAAGAAATAACTTCGTTCCATCCAGGTGTCCCTTGACACCTCTCAAGTTTTTTTTTATATAAGAGGGCAACAAACGCGCGTTAGGGTCACCTGATTGTAGGTGATCACCGCGGCCCATGTACACTCGTAACAACAGAGGCGTAGCTGGTGGGTTGCCGGCCTTTAAAAGAGTCAGCAAACCAGTGTTTCTGACCATTCCCCTCCTCCCCCCCGTGAACTCTGGCAACCTTACTCACACAGGAAACACAACATTAAGTTATTAATGTTATTATTCAGGAATGTCTTCTGTAAGGCGGCGATACTTACCCAGTAGGGCTGCTCTTTGAGAGAATCAACGCTGTGTCCCTACGTCTCTTAACTTGTTTGCTATTTTTGAATTTGTAAGTTATATATTGAAGACACATAATTTCTATTATTATTTTGTTGCGAAAACTACTAATACTTAAATATGAACGTATTATATAGGTACTGATCTATGATTAAATCCCGAATGAACGTAAAGAGGATCGTCGAATAGGAATCAGGAAAACCAACGGAATTCTTTTCGAAGTTTCCAATATCATTTTCCTTATTCCTGCTATGCTATTGTGGCTAGCTAATATTTCATAATCACTATCGGTATATCGAAATGTTTATAAGATATCAACATTTAATTACAATGCATTTGTTTTAACACGATATTATTGGAGAAATGCAGTGAGAGAATGTTTCACCTGCGAAAAAATTGCGAGCTAGTATTTATTTATTTATTTATTGTTTGGAAAACCAACAGCTATACATAAAAAATATTACTGCCATAATAGGAAACATAAAGCCAATTACAGGTTTTCACGGATAGCGACTGATACACACATACAATGCTTCCGATTTTACTCTTAAACAGAGTAGCTGAAGACATATTATTATCTTAAAAGTTATTGGAAAAAATTAAGGTTCAGTTGCCTGCGTGCCACCTCGCTCTTGGTATTAAATGGGTCAAAATCAAACTTTTTACATATTTTATTAAAATCCTTGCTCGCTCGTACTATATATGAATTTTGCCTATAATTAGTCGACGACAATGGAATAGATATAGGTGTATTAAATCTAGACGATCGTTGGGGAACGTTAAAGTGCAGTTTCTGTAAAATATGGGGACAGTCAATCTCATTAGATAACAGCTTTAATAAAAACGTGCAATCAGCCAAACGCCTTCGATTTATTAGAGGTTGAATGTGGAACTTCTTACATAGGTCTAAGTAATTCGTAGAACTGTAAGGGATTTTGAGACGATAACAAAGGAACTTCATAAAACGTTTTTGAATATTTTCCAGGCGATCAATATATTTATTGTAACAGGGATTCCATATTTGTGAGGCATATTCCAGATGACTTCTTACGAAAGTGCAATAAAGTATTTTAAATGTTTTAGCTTTTTTAAAGCACCTAGATATCCTCATTACAAATCCCAATGCTCTTGATGCTTTGGCGATAGTTTGCTCGATGTGTATGTCAAACTGTAGCTTCGAATCATGATATACACCAAGGTCACGTACACCGTCGCATCTTGGTAATACTTGGCCCTTAAGTTGGTACGATGTTGACAGTGGGAAGCGTTTCCTGCTAAAAGTGAGTACTGAGCATTTGGATGGGTTAAGGTCTAACTTATTTACTTGACAGTATTTGTCAAGCCGCGTCAGATCGGATTGAAGATCCACTACATCCTTTGGCGACGATATAATAGAATAAATCTTCATATCGTCAGCAAAACAGAGAAGATTAGAACTTTGAAGGCAAGAGTCGATGTCGTTTACATATAATATAAATAATAAGGGTCCCATTAAGGAACCCTGGGGTACACCACTAGGAATCAAAACCCAACTTGAGACATAATTACTGACAACAACCGCCTGAGTTCTATTTTCTAGGTAAGAAGAAAACCATCGGAGAAGATCTCCATTTATGCCATTTGTCAATAATTTCATTTTTAGGATGTTGTGATCTATCCTGTCGAAACATTTACTGTAGTCCGTGTAAACGACATCGACTTGTGCTCCACCATCCATTTCTTTCGTGACATAATCGTTAAGTAAAACGAGATTCGTAAGTGTGGACCTACCCTTTAAGAAGCCGTGTTGTGAAGGACTAAAAGTATTTTTAAGCGCTGCGTAAACTTGATCGTAGACAATTCTTTCGAAAATTTTAGCAAGTATACATAGTTTGGAGATAGGCCTATAGTTGCCTATCTCATTTCTTGAGCCCTTCTTGTGAACGGGAGTTACATATGCTGACTTCCATACGTGAGGTACAGTGAATGTAGCGAGAGACTTCTCGAATAAGAGGCTTACCGGTAGCGCGATTGTTTCTGCACATCCTATGAGAAACTTTGGTGATAACTGATCCGGACCAGCGGATTTACATGGATCAAGATTAGTAAGCAGTTTTCTCACACATTTAATGTCAATTTCAATTGAGTTTATATTGGACGAAACAATTGGTATTGATTGGGAAAAGCAAAGGCTTGAGATTGGACATGTATTTATGTTGTTGTTATTAGGGTTTAGAAAAGAAGAGTAAAACTGTGAAGAGAATGCATCACAGATAGCCTCGGCAGAGGAAACCGTCGCATCACCATACTTAAGGTGACTGGGAATTGAGTTAGATTTCGACCGTTGCTTAACAAAACTCCAAAAGTACTTAGGGTTTTTCTCTATGGAAGCTTCAGTAGTTGCCAAATAATTACAGTAACACTCTGCTTCTAATTTTTTTACCCTATCGCGTAGAAGTTTAAACGTGACCTCATCAGTGAGCCTGCCACATACCCTAAATTTATGTAGGTACTTAAATTTCTCTTTTATCAATCGTTTAAGAGCCGGGGAGTACCAGATTGGGTATGAGTTATGGCATAATTCTTTAGATGGGACGTATTTCTCCCGAATGTTAGCTATAGTGTCGTAAAAATAAGTTACACATTCCTCGAACGATGAGTTCATAAAGATATTACTCCAGTCTATAACGGATATATCTCTATTAATCGAATTAAAGTCCGCTTTATCATAAAAATACCGAACGTGCGGCGCAGGGGTTAAATAAGTATATTCAGCAAAGAAAACGTCGATTATAAGTGCCGGGTGATGTTTGTCAATCGGCACCAAAGGTACTAGACACTCACTAACGGATACAGTATCATTACTCAGTACTAGGTCCAAGATCCTGCCATGAAAATTTAAAATTCCATTAAACTGGTTAAGATTTAGAACGCGTAGTTCATCCGTTAGCATGTATTCATCACTACTACTTATATTTATAGGTAACCACGAATCATTGATTAATTTCCATGAGATGCCGCTTAAGTTAAAATCTCCCACAATTAAAAATTTGTCGTCCGAATTATTTAGAATTGAGTTACTAAGGCATGAAAGAAAATTTGACAATTGGTCCGAAAAGGTATTCCCAAGGTTTTGTCTACACAAATATATTACACCTATATTTAATTTAACATGTTTTTTACTAGCAGGTAAACGTAGATTCACTGTCACCCATAAATCCTCGGCCGAGGAATGAAACAACGGTTGCGGAACCGCCGATATGTACTTACGTATCGCGATGAGAACGCCACCTCCGCGGAGTTGACCCGTACGGGAATAATCGCGATCCCGCCGCCATACAATATACTGATCGCCAAATAACTCCAAGTCCGAGATACCATCTACTAACCATGTTTCGGTTAATACTATCACATCGTGTAAGTTAAGACTAAGCTCTCGATAGAAGTCCTCAGTCTTAGTACGAAGTCCACGAACATTTTGATAATAAATGTCCAGATTGTTAACTGTAGTATTAGCCATTGGGAACATAAATTATCATAATAAATGCGTTACTAACAAGATAAGGTCCCGATATTTCCACTAGTATTATTCCGAAAAATACATTTAACGAAATAAATAACCATTTGGTCATAATAAGTGAAGGATAAGTCGGTAGGAAATAATTACATTTACTTGCCCAACAGGTAAGAAGCCCAAAGATAAATGCATGAAAGCGCAAGCAATAGTTATAATTCAATATAAGAGCAGGTAGTACGAGCAAGATAGATAGATGTTTATGATGTATTGCTGCATATGGAATAGTGCGATAAGAAATACAATAGCGAAGTGGCGAGGCAACAGGTACGGCAGGAGTACTGAACCTTTTACAAGAAATTAGAAATGCAATAATAACCACAAAAATAATTAAGTAGCAGTTAAATTCTAAAGATAATGGATAGTGACGGCAATTTATACTGTAATAAAAAGTAACTACAGTGGAGAAGTTGATTAAGAAATTTTGTTTAAATCCTTTTCATTAGCAATTATGAACACATGCGAACCATCATGTTTTCGAACGTGAATCTTTCCGTGTTTAACCCAGACGTATTTGTAGTCTCGTTCTTTAGCCATTGATCTAGTCTTGTTTAATAGTTGTTTGGAAGCTGGGTTGAGATGGTCATTGACGTAGACTCTGTTGTCTGGGCCCAAAAATCCGAGATTTGCAGTAGTAAGGGTCTTGAGTGAACGTGCAGCTGCAATAAAATCTTCTTTTACATATCTATTAAGAAAACTTACAATTATAGACTTTTCTTTGGTGTTAAACAGTGGTATTCTAGATATATAGTTGATCTGATTATCAGACAAGCTGTAGTTAATCTTCTCGCCGATATTCGTGATGATTGATAGTAGATTCTCGTCTTTTTTTATTGGTATGCCTTTGATCTCGACATTATTTAATCTGGATCTTTGGTCGTTGGAAGACAATTGAGACTTTATGCTATCAATCTCTACGTGCATGGATTGAACTCTGTCTTGTAGCTTTTCCAGGCCAATTAATCTAGACTCGAGGTCATTTATCTTTATGCCAAACTCATCAATCCTACCGCTGTCCATCTCAATGTTCTTTTTAAGTTCACCGAACTCTTCCCTCATAATACGAAACTCATCGCGCAGTGAATCAAACCCAGCCATCTTTGTGCCTAACTCACGAATTTCCTTAAGAATTAGTTCATTAGAGACGGCAATCGGTGCCAACTGCACACTGGGAGATGAAGATTGTCCAGCAGTGCGGCAGGTAGCACACTTCCACTGTGCTCGTTTGGATCCCAGTCTTTTCCATCCGGTTTCCGTCATATTCACACAAGGAAAGTCGAAGTGCTTCGTACACGAAACACATTGGACGCCGTTAACAAATTCACAATCACAGGCTGCACACTTCATACCGACTAAATTTCACAGTTGCGCGCGAAGGAAATTGTACCAAAGGTTACGGATATCTGAGTTATCGGGCAAACAGTGTAAGCGTGTTTAGTTGACAAATGCTCGTACGAGACTGACTCGTATTGGGCAAGGTTTAAATTTGAAGGTGAAATGACGAACAGCAATTTGCGTTTTTCTTTTGATATATTACATACTAGCTGTGCTCTGCGGTTTTACCCATGTTAAATTGTATAAATTATCACAGCTCCTCCCCCGTAGGTTATGGCGTGATAATATGTAGCCTATATGTTGACCCGACCTCTTAGTAATATTCATGCAAAATTTGAATTAAATCATTCAGTACTTTTTGTGTTTAGCCCGGACATACATACAGAGAACAATTCTAAAAACTATATTTTTGGCTTCGGTATCGATTGTAGATCACGCCCCAAGTAACTTGTAAAAAAATATTCAATGTACAGTTTTGAATTTCCTACGATGTTATTATTACATTATATATATATTACATAAACTATTATATAAATAATTTGTGTGAATCGAACCCACCACCTGCGGTGGGAAAGGCAAGCATTTACTAACCATGCCAACTGGCCCGTCAATAATAGGGTACCGATCTGTTTTGGCTACAGAACTCTAACACGTTATTCATCATCATCATATCAGCCGAAAGACGTCCACTGCTGGACAAAGGCCTCCCCCAAGGATCTCCACAATAGCCGGTCCTGCGCGTTACACGTTATTACCCTTGTTTAATTATTAATTAAATGAAATTTATAAAATTCACTATAACCGATTAAATAGACGTACTTACTTACTTAACGTATGGGCAGTGGTCACCCTAGTGTCAGAGTTGTTCAAGCCGGCCAGAAGGCCTCTTGCGTGGCATTTTTTGTTTACGGGACCAGTCCCTCCCTCTTACCCACCACTGCAACTCCTGTAAGCCAGGATCAACAGTGGCACACAATGAAATGACACTGAGCGGTGAAGCTCAGGCATGTCCCGGGGAATCGCTTTAACTGTCTTGGATCCCGCAACTCTGACATGGCTTAACTACTGTTGTCTAATGACTACAACCGGGACTGACAGCTTGACTTTCCCTCCGAAGCACGGAGACGCTCAGAAATTAAACCACTTTGGCGGTCACCCATCTATGGACTGACCGCAAGCCTAATTGCTTAGCCTCGCTGATCACTTATAAATCGGTGAGAGCAGCTAGATAGCTATTAGTGCCTAGATAGCAGTATAAAGAATGCTAGTATCCAACTTGTACAGACACCAGTACATGAAGCTACCCCTATCTGTCACATTTCCGCAATTAAAAGTGAACCTTACGCTTTTGTGATAAAGTTGAAAATCAATAAAAGGAATTTGACAGATTGGGGTAGCTTGATGTGCTGGCGTCTGTACATAATAGTGGAATCCGAGATTCCGTCCCACAGATTAGTCAAATAGGTTGTATTAAAGTCCATTGTTGTCATATAATAGCGAGATTACAACCACTATTCATGTTCTCCAGAGGGGTTAAACAGAGGTGTGTCACCATGTATAGTTTGCATTGTTAACTTAAGGAAATCACTTGTATAATTTCAATTTGTTAAATCGTTTACGTAATTGCTCAGAATTTTCGCTTTCATGATCATATATATACGGATACGGATACGGTCACCGTAGCCTAGTTGGTAGTGCTCCTGCCTACAAAGCTGGTGGTCCTGGGTTCGAATCCCGGTAAGTGCAAATATTTGTGTGATGAGCACGAATATTTGATTCTGAGTCATGGATGTTTTCTATGTATTTAAGTATTTATCTATCCATGTAAGTATGTATATCGTCGCACGGTACCCATAGTACAAGCTTTGCTTAGTTTGGGTGATGATCTGTGTGTCATTGTCCCTAGATATTATTATTAGTAGGGATAAGAATATATGATATGAGTTCGTAAAACAAATTAATTGAACCGAGAAACATTCAATAAAAATAATAATTTGTACCATAGTACAAGCTTTGCTTAGTTTGGGGCTAGGATGATCTATGTGACATTGTCCCTAGATATTATTATTATTATTATATTATTTCGCTTTTTTTAATAACTTTTGAGCGCCGTGAACACGGGTATGCTGCTCCAGTTGTCCCCGTACTCCATGTCCCAGATATGATTAACTATTCACACGGGCCCGTAGGCGTGGTTGGTAAATGCTAGCCTTAGACGCCGCAGGTCGTGGGTTCGATTCCCACCCATGACAAATATTTGTGTGCATGAACATGTGTGTTTGTCCTGAGCTTGGGTATAATTATCTATATAAGTGTGTATTTATAAATGACAAGTAGTTATATGTAATATATCAGCTACTTGCTTTCAATAGTATAAGCTCTGCTTAGTTTGGGATCATATGGCCGTGTGTGAATAATTTTCAAGATATTATTATTATTTAATTTCTTGATTACTCACTTATAGTAATGATGATGTCCTCCCGGCCAAATTTCGACCACGGCGTCCAGTCTCAATGGAGATCAGCCAATTGCGCAGGACATATTATAGTGCACAAATGTGTGCGCAAACACAGGGGCACTTTTTATTCAATAACTCTCATGATCCGATGGGAAGAGTAGCGACACGACCGGAAAGAGGTCAGGTACAAGACCGACGGCTTAACGTGCTCTTCAAGGCACGGGGGTATAATACCGCTAACTCCCAGACTTCGGGCTGACACTGAGATATTTCTTTTTACGAATAAATCCCAAAATCACTGTTTAGCCCGACCCGGGATTTGAACCCAGGACCTGTCTGCGGTTGACTGAGGGTTACCGCTAGACAAACGAGGCAACAACAAAGTAAGCAATTCGTATAATACCTACTGTTGTGACACATGTTTGTGGCAATTGCCGCCATGGCAATTAGGTTATAAGTTATTATTTTGTAAATTAATATAGGATATTTAGGGTACTGAAAATCGGTTGCTGCTTGTGATGACATATCCATGTCCGTCGCCGGAGCATTACGCCGAATGCCAACCAGTTTTGCCCAAATTTGACGCACTGATTATAATTAAAGCGTAAGTATATACATATAAGATACTAAATCTATCAGTCTCTATTACAAATTCTTTCTTTCTCTACTTTATTGTAACATTGCCTTGCGGTTTTACCCGCGTTAAATTTTATAAATTATTTCGGCTCCTCCCCCGTAGATGATAGCGTAAAAATATGTAGCCTTTATATTGACCCGACCTCTTAGTAATATTCATGCAAAATTTGAAGTAAATCAGACTTTGAATACAGAAATAAATGTTATTTCTTTCTTTCTTCTTGCTTTCTTACGTATTCGTGACCGTGGTAAATTGTTAATAAAATTACTCCCAATAGTCATAAACCTTTAAAACGTAAAATTACCGACACGTGCTTTTTCAGCATTGGTTGTAAAATAGTGGACTTTTACGATTCACATGATGCATGCAACAAACGTCCCAGGTTTATTTCGATTTGGAACACTTGATTGTGTATTGTTGTGAATGAAATTCAGTTTTTGGTTTGTTTTGACCTGCATGTGTAGATACGTCGTATTGAAATAGATTGTGAAACTGTGCTGAAGTGTTATTGTGAGTTGATGACGTATGCTATTCTATGATTAATTGGAGGCTTTTCAGCGAATTGCCATCGTATTTCACATGCACGTTCATACTAATATATAGCTATCAGGTTTAACCGCAGAAAGACAATAAAATAAATAAATAAAATAAAAAAGGATTTTATTCACGTAGACTTTAAAAAAGCGCTTGTAAATAGCCAGAACATGTTTGTAGTAATATAGTTGTATACATTATTATTTCTAGTAACATAGATATTTAGGTACACATTGTAAGAAAACATTTATAAAATTTATTTTATTATAGCATTGATACTTAGCTAGCTCGTATCAAGTTATTGTCAAGAGATTATGTTTAATTATCTAGTTTAAGTCTTAATATTTTTACTACATATTGTCAATGGTTCTGTCTATATTAAGGTATTATTATTATTATGACGGACCTTGTGTTAATAACGACGGTCGCGCTTTAATGCTACCACGACGTTTTAGAATATGAATAAAACGCGTTTCTAGTAAGTCCTGAAGTAAGTCTGGATTTGCAGGCGTCTCTACGTTAGTTATTATTAGATATGACTCTCACTCATAAAAATACTTATTACGATACACTTCTCGTAATAAGTGTTCTTCTAGAAAATAACATTAGAATCAAAACACATTTTTTTGTAATAATGCCTGTAAAAAGGTGCTTTGCAGAAATGCAATCCACGGACACCAACATACTCAGAATAAAATAATAATAATTTTAAGTTCACACAAAAAGTTGTCCTGGAGTCGAACCTGAAAACAAGTCCGTCTAGGTAGTAGTGAGATGACAACTTTAATCACTGTGCCACTAGTGAAATCACATGTGACCAAAATATTTGAAGTTAGCAACGTTGAGATCGATGCTTTCGCGAACAAACGTACAATAAACTTACACAGTGAAATATGACTTCATATTTTTTCATTTTTTTAAAGACAACGCCTGCACTAGGGAATTTAATCCCTGTGTCGCGGGGTAATTTACAAATATATAATAGACGAACACAAATTACATCCAGACTCAGAACAACTATTTATGAGTTACACAAATAATTGTCCGGCGCGGGACTCGAACCCGCGACACGAAACGGCGAGGCGACTGTCTTAGCCACTGCGCCACACGTGCAGTCATTATTCATCTCATGATATTTATTATAACCTGAGAGACGAACATTTACATAAATTAACATAAATATCTTAGCACAACTAACACACTGCCTTCAGATGCCACACTGCGAAGCCTCTACTATGGCAACCAGACAACTGATAAACATACTTATATAGTAGACGGTCACCGTAGCCTAGTTGGTAGTGCTCCTGCCTACGAAGCTGGTGGTCCTGGGTTTGAATTCCGGTAAGTGCAAATATTTGTGTGATGAGCACGAATGTTTGTTTCTGAGTCATGGATGTTTTCTATGTATATAAGTATTTATCTATCTATATAAGTATGTATATCGTCGCCTGGTACCCATAGTACAAGCTTTGCTTAGTTTGGGGCTAGGATGATCTGAGTGACACTGTCCCTATATATTATTATTATTATATGTATTTCTAAATACATACATATTATTGATAAATTACGAACCAGACACAGAACAAGTAGTCGTGCTCATCATACAAAGATTTGTTCTGGGTGTGGATTGACCTCAAACTCTGGTTTAGTATGTAGAGACAGATGCTCTCACCAGTCCGTACCTAATCGACGAGGCTAAGCAACTAGGTTCGCGGTCAGTGCATAGAAGGGTGACCGCCAAAGTGGTTTAATTTCTGAGCGTCTCCAAGCTTCCACGCACGTTAAGCTGTTGGTCCCGGTTGTAGCCATTAGGCAACAGTCGTTAAGCTATGTCAGGAGCCTGCTGGGCGGCTTGAACAACTCTGACACCAGGGTAACCACTGCGTATACCATAAGTAAGTAAATAGTAACCGCTAGACGAACATGCCAGTACTAGACTTACTTTTTATCCCTTTAGAAATGTTGTTTTTTAATCCAAGATCAAATCAATCACTATTCCAAGTAATTAATTATTCAAAACTGTTTCTCGGTAAACCTTAAAGTCACAATATTCACGAATATCCTATAATCTGGCGTATTTTAACGTTATATACAGGACAAGCATGAACAAATCTCTATTTAGCATTTCGGATTTTGAGATTATGTCGGTACATGCTACGTCTTATAGCTTGCTTGGATTAATAGTGAGGCTTGAGCAAAGGATTTTACATTTTCTTAAGAAAATTGTTTGAATAATTTATATAGAAGTAAATAAAGTTAATTGTATATTACACGTATTTAGTATTTACAATACTAACGATTAGTGTCTTGACTCCAATTAGGTAATGCAGAATTGTAATCCTGACCCATCAGCTACAATCGTAACGAAAGGCAGACGCCATTTTTTAAGTGTCTGTGTACCACTTAACGTAAACGTAAAAGAAAATGGATAAGTTAAAAAACTATTAGACATGTTCATCGTTTAATCCACGTATGGCCCAGCGGTTAAGACAGTGGCCTCGCCACTTCATGTCCTGGGTTCGATTCCCGCACCAAGGTCACTATTTGTGTGAACAACTATTTTGTTCTGAGTCTGGGTGTAATTTTGTCCATCTTTACATGTATATAAAGTACCCCGCGACTATGGCACCAACTATCACCTACACAAACTGGGACTCTCGAATAGCCCAATCTGCAGGACCTGTAGGGAAGAAAATGAAACAATGCTGCATATAATATGCAATAGCAATGCATTGGCAAAACACAGAATGGCCATCCTGGGGCTGGCATATCCAGAACCAGGAGACTACAAGGATCTACCCCTAAGAAGCGTACTGGATTATGAGAAGACTTCATTCAGGGCTTTAGGGATAGAATAAAACCAGTGCGGGATAGTACAAAAGATCCTGAAGCGTCGAAGTGCTGTACGCAAGTACATCCCATCAAAGATAAGATAAGATAAGACCCTGCGAAACAGGAATTATATCGCTAATGCGGACGTTGTATTTATAAAAATATATCCGGACTAGGCTGTGTTAGGGCAAACTGATTGATTTAAAGCTAGCGGCCATTTTATAGGAAAGCACATCTAGCCTTCAACAGAGAGCTTATCCTCACACTTTGAACCATCAAATTTAGTTCTCTAACGGAACAGTTTCAGTGCGATATTTTCCTACCGAAAGCCAAAGCAGTGGAATTAGCTTTCTCCTGTGGTTTCCCATGAGACTAAGCAAAGGGCCACAAATTGTTATAAAATGTTTTTAAATATTAAAGAGAATTAGTCTTTACTGGATGCAGATACATTCTGGCATCGAAATTGGCTACATTGTAATGAAAATAACTAATGGCCAAGTTCAGTTTCCGCTGCTATTCCAATTTTTATTGATAAATCTAATGTATTGGATTTTGATTCAAATAGGAGTGACAGTTTTTGTTATCATAAAATCAAATAATCAAGAAAGTATATGAGATTTCGTATATTATACTACCCTTTTCGACTGTGTTGTTTTAATTTAATATTTCTTAATTGGCATACAATTTGTTTAAGTTTGTGTAATGTGTCAAAATAATTGTTATAATTTAATATACCTATATTGAATTTCGTTAAGAAGACATTTTGTCTAAGTTATTTTTCACAAAATTATTTTATTCCTATAATTACCTACTAAATTCGATTCGTTCGATCCCCATCCTGTGTGGTGAGCACAATTATTTATTCTATATAATATGTATATATTTAGAAATATATAAGTATGTTTATCTGTTTTATTGTCTGGTTACCATAGTACAGATTCTGCCCAGTTTGGGATCAGATGGCAGAGTGTTTGTTGTCCTGAAATATTTATATTTACTGACTACATTATTGTAATGCTCTAACAGGGTTAGTGTTTTATATATTATTAATGAAAACCACCTCTATAAAATCCGTGAACTCAATAAAAATGGAATCTTGAATCTAAACAATATCTAAAGTATATGAACATTTCTATCCTGTGAGTGAGTTTACATTATTTATGAATACGTCTTCACTTCAAAAATAAATCTATTTAATACCAGATGTGTTTAAAATAAAAATAAAAGTAAAACAGGCAATGAAATTCCTATCTAATTAATATTTTATCTCCTATTGCCAGCCGCACATCTCCTAATCGTCCCAAAAACAGTAGGTATATTATTATATTCCTGACCATATTTTCCCAAAACTTTCCCCAAGTAACTTTGTAAGGGCGGGCATAAATAAAATCGGCTCAAGAGCTGAACGTTTTAATAAAAACGGACCTTCATCATAGTTTCCTTTGTTGCATACGTGACCGAGGGTAGTTTACTGCCGCCAGATTAACGAAACCTCTAAATCCCCTTAATAGGTTAAGGAGCTACGGGTCTGTGTACGTTGGATATAAAAAGGACTGTGACAAAAGACTTGGCCCTTTTTTAGTATTCTGGGTTTTAATGACAAAATACAATACTCGAGTGTGGTTTGAACGAGGTGATGGTCATTTTGTGAAGAGAATTTTTTGCCAGTGATAATGTGTTTAGTATTTTTTTATAAAACGTAACGATCCTTTTTATTTATACCGAGTTAAAGAAATGACTTAGGGGCTCTATTGAAGAGAATTAATACGATCAATTGAAAATATACTTTGGTAAAATTTGGAAGAAAGTAAGTTTGATTGTAAGTTTTTGTAATCGACTAATTAACCTAGAACTAAGGTATGCTGTCATTTGATTTCATTTGTTATGAATCTTATGTGAAAGTAATAAGGTAGAAATTGATGTGGTATCGTTGAATCCTTAACCTATCTAGGAGTTGAAATGGAAAAGTCAAGTAGCGCTTCCTACTCGAAAGCTGGAATGCACGGAACCTATATTACTGCAAAAATGTGTGTTTTTGAAGATGCCGTTTATAATTAGCTTAAGATGCTTCTGCACTGAAGACGAATGGGGGCTCAAACCTTCCCAAGCGTTTTAAACACAATACATTATCGGAGCCATTTACGCGACACTAACTTACACTATTGCACGACTTCTAAAAAAACAATAACCCCAAACGTTGACCAAAGCAATAACAAACTACAAATAACACTTAAACTACACACGCCAAATACAAACAATAGTTCCATTCCAAATGAATCAACCTGTCCATCTTTCCAAATTCGTTTAACAGACCATTAAAAGCACAATCAGATTACAAACTGTGTAGCGTTTCGTATAACTAAATTTATATTGCTGTACATGGGGCTGGCTATAAAGATATTTTTCATTGTACGCAGAATGGCCTGGCTTGTTTCCAAATTCATTCGTCATAGTTAGAATTGGCAACGGATACCGTTCACCATGCCGGGTTATTGAGGATGTGTTAAATAACCTTTCTCGGATTTAATGTATAGTGAATTGTATTTTTTGTATCTTGATGCGGATTATCGTGGTTCTAGTAATTTTTATTTTTATAGAATCATAAGGCAAAAAATCATAAGACAGTCGCAACACTAGAGGAGCTGCAAGTGCGTTTAAGAAAGGAATAGAGTCGCTTCTTGAAGGTTGCCTTGTCAAACCGGATCGGTAATGCCTCCAAAATTAATTGATTCCACAGAGTGGTAGTGCGCAGTTAAGAATTTCTGAAGATAAGCACGTTGGTAGAAGACCATTCATCCAGGTGATATGGATGAACATTCCATTTGGTTCTAATTGGTTCGCCGTTACTTGCCTGTAAACTTGTAAACTTGCCTTCTGACCATTGACTTATATGTATAATTAGACACGCTGTTTCGAATAAAAACTCTGTCCCAGTCCGGCTGTGCGCGAGGTGAGGGGCACGGGCGCGGCGGCCAAAATGTATCAATGAGTTGCAGCGCCCGCGCTGCAACTCTGTGAGCATATTCTCAATATGGTATTGCGCGTCTAGTAGAATACATATAGGTCAATGCTTCTGACCTAAAGTTTGCGATTCTCACACCATACAAATATTAATTTTGATAATTTTGAAGTGAAAAATTCTTCAGGTGCATTTTTTTACTTTAGGGGATCTTTCTATTCTATCACTTACGAGGAACAAGCTTTTAGCACCATACTGCACGGTTTTCGTGACAGGAAAAGTCCAATAACTATTTGTCACTCGACCTGGGATGTTAATCCAAGATCTTATTGTGTGCGATAGAATTCTGCTAGATTTTGATTTAAGTTATAAAAGATCCTTTCAGAAAATTAGTGAAAGAAGAAAATAACATAGGAATAAAGGAGATAGCGAAACGTAAAGTAAATGACGGCCCTTGTAAAATATGGGATAACTTCAGTTTTCATGCAGTAAAACTGAAGTTATCCCATATTTTGAACTGATATTAATCATAGAGATAAGAGATAATATTGGTGGTTTTCTAGCGGATATTCTTTTTAAAGACTGTGTCAGTATTTGGGAATTAAAACCCAATGTCACGGGATTTTAAAAATATGTAATTAGGGATATAAAGCACATCCATATTAATAACGAGTATATTTGGGTTATGTAAATAGTTGTCCTGTGCGAGGATCCAATCAGAAACATGAGAACGCTGAAGCAGACGCGTGGTGACTACCTCAATGACTGCACCACACGCGGGGTCATTTTGATCAATCCGTAACGATGTATGGATGTTTGTTACTCGGTCACGCAAAAACTTTGGAACGATTTTGATGAAACTTTCATAAATACAGAAATCATCTTTAATGTGACAATCAAGAGGACTCGTTGCACAATCAATTTGCAATATTTCTTGTATAATACGCATCTTTCCCGCAACGTGTGGTGAAGACGTAAATTAAAACTATGAACAACTTAACCTTTCCACGAACTAATCTCGCAACTTGTTAGGATCAAGTCAGCGATAAATAAAATATCTCCGCATACTAAAGCGACAATCTAGTTCACCGTTGACGATTGCACTATTGTGCGGATCCACCATTCAGAGTTGAATCGAGAACTGGAAAAGACCTTTTATTTCTACCGTTTTTGTTTTACAATATTCAATATGCGAAAGACAGAATTCTGAAAGGAGAGCTTTTGAAATTTATTGCGGGAAATTCTTTGAAGCTTTTCAGGGTTTGATTTGACAAAAATCTAAGGTAAAGGGGAGAAAATGTCGATTCCTTGCGCTTACATTTTATTTCAGATATTGTTGTCCTCGTATATTTCAGGAATTGGATGTACTCATGCACGTGTGGCAGGAGTTACGTCAAACGCCTCGCCACTTCATGTCCCGGGTTAGGTTGCCGCATAGGACATCTAATTACGTGACTCACAAATAGTTGTTCTAAGTATGAATGTACTTTGTGTCCGCAAATTATGTGTTCGTATAGTACCCAGTAAACACCAGGATTCATTTCTCGAATGCGGACGTTGTCGTTAAAAAAAAAGGTGAAATGTATTTCAAATGCATCGGTGGCAGGATAGTATAATTATAAGACATGCTTATATTTAGGCGTATAATTGGAATACGCTTGAATTGTATACGCTATTATTTATAATATCCAGAGATATTATTCACATACGGCCATCTGATCTCAAATTAAGCAGAGCTAGTTCAGACGCCAGCACATCAAGCTACCACAATCTGTCAAATTTCTCCAATTGAAAGTGAACCTTATTAATAAAGTTGAAGATCTATAAAAGAATGTTGACAGACTAGGGTAGCTGGATGTGCTGGCGTCTATACTATGGAAATCAGATATCTGATACAGTACTTTTATTTTGTAAATACTTACCTACTAGATATATAGAATAGATTATTACAACCAGACACAGGACAAACAAACATGTTCATGCACACAAATATCTGTCCTGGGTGGGAATCGATACACTAAGGCCAACTAGAATACCAACATTTCAGTAATTCCAGCTGTAGCTAAGATTGAAGTTGCCACTTTCACAGCTAGAATGGTTTATTTCAGTTATTTTCATAGTGTAATGTCCTATGGAATTCTTCTCTGGGGTAGCTCTGCTGACATTAACCATATTTATATTGCAAAAAAGAGCTGTAAGAGCTATCTATAATCTTGGCCCGAGAGTGTCTCTAAGAGAAAAGTTCAAAGAGGTTAACATTCTAACTGTATCATCTCAGTATATATATGAAAACTTACTATATGTGCATAAAAATATCGATTCCTTCTGTAAAAGGAGCGATACACATAATGTAAATACTAGATATAAGAATAATATCATATTGCATACTACCCGTCTCCACAAAATAAGTAACTCTTTTATGGGGCAATGTATAAGATTCTATAACAAACTTCTCAATGATATTAGAGAATTATCTACGAATAAGTTTAAAAGAATTATTAAAGCCAAATTGTGTAGCATATTATATTACAGAATTTCTGATTATTAAGTGATAAAAGTGCTTGGTATTAAGTTGTTCTGAGTCAACACTGATGATTGTAATTAATCTTAAGTATATTTTATTTTAAAAAAGGATTCCTACTGAGTTTTCTGACTGTGTTTCTCAGTAGCTGCCACGTCATGCACTGCACGGTAGGGTAAAAAAATATGACGATTCCACATAAATGTAAATATTTTACGCAATAAATGATTTTGACTTTGACTTATAACAACATTTAGTTATACACCAATTGTGGGTTTTTCAAATAATGCCTGAAAATAGACAATACCCATTATGTGGGCTATAAATAAATAGTATTCTATTCTGTTCTACTTATTCCGAAAATATAACCTGTAGCAGACACCTAATACTCCAGATTTGCTAACAATTTACGGTCGCCTAGAGACATCAATATTTCCAGTTAAGGCAAGGTGTAATGTAACTTACACCCATTAGCCTTACGAGAAGGGTTGTTACCCCGAGGGATGTGGAAACTTACCTTAATACATATTTATTTTATTAGCAGAGCGGGAGGTTTTAAATTACTTTACATTAATAATAAGATAATATAGTCATTTTTACAATAAACTGGATTAATCAAATTAGTTACGACTAAAAACACCCCGGTTTTACCCGGGTAGAAGATTATAAGTATATTGAGTTACATTATTGCCTTTTCGTAGGGTTTTATTATGTTTTATAGTAAACTCAAAAACTATTTAACTGGTTTTATATTATATATATCGGCGCAATAACATTAATTAACCAAAAACAAATACGTCATAGGAGTAGTTTTAAGTCTTTGTTTAAATTACTCATAAATAGTTAGTTAAACTTAATGAATTTAGTGTTAAAAATCAAGTTAAGATTTATAAACCATCTTAACATTTGTACAATTGATGATTTCAATAGTTTAATTTACATTCGTTCATCGAACAAAGAGAATACGTAACATGTTTGTCGCCGCACATTTCGTATAAATACGGCCGACGTGTCGAGTACAAATCACTTTCGCTCGAGCCGTCGGACCGTATGGATCACCTTGTATCGAAGATTGTTATGGAATAAAACTTCACGAAACATATTTTGGGTTTTACTATCGCCATGAGTAAACAACCTTCAGTGGATAACCAACGTGCAGATAATAGTGACGTCAGTCTTGCTGACGTCATCATGACTAAAGACAACGATACCCTTGTTTCTCCGTTATCAGAAGTGGGATTCAACCCAGAAGATGACCAGCGTGAAAACACCCTCGATGACGAAGATAGTGATAGTGTGAGGCAATGAGGTTGCCTTCTGCTAGCCAAAACATTCAGAGTTAAACCCGGATAAGGATAACGTGTACGGCTCGTGCATGAATTGCGGCCGCAGACATGTGTATTGTGGATCCGGACTTACAAAGGACTGCTTTCATGATGTCTTTGAGTCAGGCGGGTTTCGGCGTGGCTGTAACACGTTTTTGACTTTTTGACTTTGTCGGGGTGTAGTTACGTACAGCATTTCGACCCTTCAGGATCTTTCGTACTAAGAACCATTACTTTCTATTCTATCCCTAGTGCCCTGAATGCAGTCTGCACATACTTCAGTAAGTTTGTTAGGAGTAGCTCATTGTAGTCTCCTGGTGCTGGATATGCCAGCCGCAGGTTGGCTATTCTGTGTCATACCATAGTGGTGGTACTGCTACTATTAGTCGTAGTTGGTTCCACCTGTACTTCCATTGGGTTTTGAACCAGCTCTTCTCTACTCCTTTTATGAGCTGTTTGGAGTGTTCCTTGATTGTGGTTCACATTAGGTTGTGATTAACTGTGGATTTATCTTTGGGGACTGCAGGAAGCGCTACTGCATTGTGGAGGTATGTTTGCTGGTGATTCTTCAAATTCAGTGCATCCTCTGTAGGGGACTGTCTGTCGCTACTCTGAAGGAGTGTTTGTTTAGTGTGCAGTGCCCGGTAATAGGGTCATACATGGTTTTAAGCACCACTTCTGCCCTATGAACCTTCTACGTTGCCAGAAGGTTGTTTGGGCTTTGTTAATCTTCACCTCCGTGTATTTCTTCCAGTTTAGTATTGAATCAAGCGTTATTCAGTACCGTAGAATGACTTGGACCAGCTTTAAAAAGATGTTTGCTGCCAGCTGCGGCACTGCAAGCCACAAAAAACTGTCCTAGCCATAGCAGCAAGGAAGGCAGTACCAGTAACGTGACTGGTTCATTGCTGGATAGGCACGTTAACGTCTGTGTCGTTTACACACCAGGGCTGTACAATTTTTAACTTTTCGCAAAATGTTTTTTTTTTAGAAACATCACACAAGGCGTGTGAAGAATGTAGTAAGATTAAACAAGCGAGCATCCAAGCTGCTACATCAACTCATCATCTAATAAACAGAAACCAACCAACACCCAGCAGCAGGAATCTGTGCTGCGTCATGCTCTACAACCTGGTGCTCAGTTAACCGTATCGGCGGGAAACGAATAGTCTTCTCACCGGAATTCTGTTGCAGAACCAACCAAGCCAATTGCATCAACCTCACGAAACCTCATCAACCTTCACAGTAAAGGGCAAGTAACTTAATTCAATAACTCTAAATAACTCTACGAGAACAACTATAAACCTACGTTCACAGCACCTTCCTAATAATATTTCCTTGTATTGTGGCTCTGTATTCCACTGTGTTATCAGCCACTCAAAGCACAATATAACACAACTCCTTGTCCCTTAATCTACGAGAACTCTTCGAGAAATCTACGAGAACTCTACAAAAACTATACCTACCCTCACCTTCCTAACCTTATTTCCTTGTATTGCGCTACTGTATGCCACTATGTTAACAAGCTCCAGAGCACAATATAACACCACTCCTTTTTCCTAAATCTACTAGAAATCTACGAGAACTCTACGAGAAATCTACGAGAAATCTACGAGAACTCTACAAAAACTAAACCTACCCTCACCCTCCTAACCTTATTTCCTTTTATTAAACAACTGTATACCACTGTGTTAATAAGCTGCAGAGCACAATATAACACCACTCCTTTTTCATTAATCTACGAGAAATCTACGAGAACTTAATATTTTTTTACCTACAAAAATAACAAACCAAAAATAATGATAATAAGCCAACACATGTGTAATGTGACTTGGAATGAGCAACTTAGTTGCTTACAGGTACCAAACTCAAAAGCAAAACTTTATTGTTTCAGATTTAAAAGGACAATGAGAACTGAGGCTGGTGCAGAGCGCGCACCGCCTTTCAGAATGGCCGTATCGGCGCAACAACATTAATTAACCAAAAACAAATGCGTCATAGGAGTAGTTTTAAGTCTTTGTTTAAATTACTAATAAATAGTTAGTTAAACTTAATGAATTTAGTGTTAAAAATCAAGTTAAGATTTATAAACCATCTTAACATTTGTACAATTGATGATTTCAATAGTTTAATTTACATTCGTTCATCGAACAAAGAGAATACGTAACATGTTTGTCGCCGCACATTTCGTATAAATACGGCCGACGTGTCGAGTACAAATCACTTTCGCTCGAGCCGTCGGACCGTATGGATCACCTTGTATCGAAGATTGTTATGGAATAAAACTTCACGAAACATATTTTGGGTTTTACTATCGCCATGAGTAAACAACCTTCAGTGGATAACCAACGTGCAGATAATAGTGACGTCAGTCTTGCTGACGTCATCATGACTAAAGACAACGATACCCTCGTTTCTCCGTTATATATTATATGGTATAAATTATTTCCTACAATCCGTGTACCTAAATATCTCTATGTACCTAGAAATAATTATCATCATCATCATTACAGCTAAATAAGTCCACTGCTGGACAAGCCTCCCTCAAGAATCGTCTTGGGGGGATATGCCATAATCGCCACGCTTGGCAGGCGGGTTGGCGGTCGCAGTAAGATGGTCATAGTACTTAGAGAGACGCTGCTGCCCGTCCTCTGGTAGGTATTCCCTCGGGTCGACTTCTACGCCCCCCACGGGATGAGATGGGGTGATGATATTCTGATTCTGATATTTGTCGCCGTCACCACACAGCTGATAGAAATAATTATAAATTAATTATATTACTACGAACATGTTCTGACTATTTACAAGCGGTTTTTTAAAGTCTACGTGAATAAAAACCTTTTTTATTTATTTATTAATATTTTTTTTGTGCTGTGTGGTGACGGCGAAGAACATCATCATCCCATCATATCCCAATCAAAAAAGACGGGTGTGCTTTAGACTACACTACTGAATTCTACGCTACGGTGACCGCTTAACATCAGGTAGTCTGTATACTGGTTTGGTGTTGAGAGCGTCCATAGGCTGGCTATGAGAGAAATAGAGAAAGAAAACGAAAATGAAAACCACCCTCTCTTGCCCCTACAGTAATATACGAAACGTAACTCTCTCTCTTTCTATCTTCACTAACTTATATCTTCGTCTCAACTTCCGTTCGCATTACACTTTTTCTAATGCGTTCAGCTTAAGTCCCAAATCAAGTGTGCCTAAATAACTTTTAACTTGAAATAATACTTTATTTGTACAAATATAAATTAATAAATATCATCGGAAACCTAACACACTGCCATCTGATCCCAAATGAGGTACATACAGCCTTTGCTACGGCAACTGTACAACTGACAAACATACTAATATAAAAAACAAAATGTTACTAAATATATTATAGATATACTGAATAAATTATCTATACCTACATATAATAAAATCGTAGGAAAGTCAAAACTGTACATTGAATATTTTTTAAATAGGATACTTGGGGCGTGATCTGCATTCGATATCGAAGACAAAATATAGTTTTTAGAATTTTTGTCTGTTTATCTGTTTGTCTATATGTATGTCCGGGCTAAACTCAAAAAGTACTGCATGGATTTACTTCAAATTTTGCATGAATATTACTAAAAGGTCGGGTCAACATTTAGGCTACATATTATCATGCTATCACCTGCGGGGCAGGAGCTGTGATTAATTTATAAAATTTAACGCGGTTAAAACCGCGGGGCACAGCTAGTAGATACATATTACAGATAAATCCAGACACACAGAACACATAATCGTGCTCAGCACACAAAGATTTGTCCTGGGTGGGAATCGAACCCACAACTACTGATTTAGTTGTCATATAAAGTTTCAGCACAATTCATTTGAACATGAATTTGGGTATGCTTTGTGTCCATAAATTGAATGTTGTAAAACCTTGTATTTCGTTATGGTAACGCTGTATGTACAGACGCCAGCACATCAAGCTACCCCAATCTGTCAAATTTCTCCGATTGAAGTGAACCTTATGCTTTTGTAATAAAGTTGAAAATCTAAAAAAGATTATTGACAGGTTAGGCTAGACTGATGTGCTGGCGTCTGTACATGTAAGAATGTTCATAATATAGTTTTGAAAGTGGGTCTGGTTATGAGTTTGTTTGTTAGCTTTTTACGCTCCAATTACTGATCTGATCTGCTTGATATTTGAAACGACGGTATATCTTAGTCCGAAGTAACATACAGGATAACGAACGTCCCGGAAATTTATTGGTTTTCGGAGTAGTAATTTCCTTTGCTGGAGAAATCTAAAATTAAATAAAAAGAACAAGATATTTTTCCTCAAATTGGTGCGTCCTTCAATGAATTAGAACATATTTACTTCAGATTTTTATGCATTGGATATGAATGCTTACACGCGGGGAATAGTTTTAATGTTTTATTTAAATAATGCAGTATTTGTTTGTGAGAATCGTGGAAGTATTGACAAAGAAGTATTCAGAAGCTGATGTAAGGAGAAGCAGAAAATTTTATCATTTTCTCTTGGAAAATAAAGAAATTTTAAATGGGTATGAATAGTGCGACCGATGTCAGAATCCATTTTTCAACTGAAATGCAGATTTTAATCCCTCTGCCAAAAATGAAGTGAATTTATTTAAATAAACCATAATCTTCGTATAGATGAAGGCCTTAACCCTAAAATCAGAGTTGCCGAAACTAACTTTAATCGCGAATTATTTGCGTTTCTTTCGTACAAAAAAAGGTAAGTAATACTACTACTGAAATAATTTAAAGGGTAGTTACTTAAGTATTAGTAAGTAGTTATTACTATACTACTAATATTATTAGCTATAGTTACAGAAACAGTTTGTGGAGCCTTATTATTCATTTTCAAAACAATCTCGAAGAATTACAAATCAACTGAAATTGTTTTTGTAATACGAAGTGCAGTTTGTGATTAGCACAAAACTTTATTGAAACAGATTTATAGATTATATATTTTTAGGATTTTTTATGTTATCTTGATTTTTCTTGTTACGTGTTTAGTTCGTTTTCTGGTTTCTCTATTTGGACCCGTAATTGTTAGTTTATACGGTTGATAATAGTGTGATAGGATAAGGGCCAGCGCAGACAGAGAGGAGCGCAGCGGAGAGGATTTTATTAAGAGATTAGAAAATCAACTTTAAAATTATTTAAATAAAGTGCATGTATGCTTGAACATTATAATGCGCGAGACTGCGTGAGCATTTTGTCAGGTTCAAGCATATATGCACTTTATGCCTATAGCTCTAAAGTTGATTTTCTAGTGCCTAATAAAATCCTCTCCGCTGCGCTGCGCTCCTCTCTGTCTGTGCTGACCCTAAGGGGCGGAGAACAGATTCTTTACTAAAGTGTCTACGGTATGTACAGACGCCAGCACATCAAGCTTCCCCAATCTGTCGAATTTCCCCAATTGAAAGTGAACCTTATGCTTTTGTGATAAATTTTAAAATCAATAAAAGAAATTTGACAGATTGGGAGTAGCTGGATGTGCTGGCGTCTATACCCAAATCGCACAATCATTCATAAAGTAAAAAGGCAGTAACTTCAAAAAGTTTATAATTATGATAGTATCTAATCATTTAGTTACCCACGGGCCTTCATACTGATTTTCTCTTTACTCATCATCCATTTCTAAGATATACCTATTTTGTATTTTTCGTGGATACAGTTGATTAAAATATCCAAAAAGGAAAATAATATTCCGTGGCCCTTGTACGCTCGAGGCGAACAAGGTGATTTGCCCTTAGTTTGCGTCAGTATTTTGCTCTGCCTAGTTTTATGTAAAAATATACATTTTTAGTATACCGTTCAAGCTTTTTGTTTCGTAATGAGGGTGGAATAAAACTTTTGTGCGGTCGAGATAAACGTAATGGTTAATATTCATGCTAAATACAATTTCAAAATGTAATTAGAACAGTAATTAATAAATGAAATTGTTTCTTCAGAACGAAATTGTGTTACTTACGTAATAATTGCAAGATTCAACTTATGATTTTTATCTCTATCACATTTATTTTATATTCGTATCGATAAAATGCGCCCCCCTTCTTCTTATCTTCGACATCTGCCTTTGCGTACTACTGTAGATGGAAATTGCACTAAACGTTCCTAAATTCGAACCTCTCATGTTTCTCCACGTAGGTAACCACCCTGAACTGAGGTTCTAACGCCAAAGGGAGTGCTCTCTTGCGTTATTCAACTTGGAGTCTTAGTCGCAAGACGGCTTTAGTCCCCAATAAAATTATACGTGACAGACTTATCCTATATTTAGTCTTAAATCATTTAAGATTCAGTCAATTTTCATCCTTTAATTAACTAGATGCTTTTACATTTTAAAGTTTGTTGATATTTGCATGCTGTTTTTATAGCTTAAATGGGCTTGTTCTCCTGAAATGTTATACACCACATTATGTATCACCCTGTTAAAAGCAAATAAACAATTTGAATTTGAAGCTATCAAATCGATTCAATTATTAGGAGTATCTAGATAGCGATTATGTGCTAGTTAATGATTTAACACTAATTATGAACGATGTTCATTCCCTTGTAAGTAAAATTGAAATGTTAGTGGCAAAGAATAAAGAATAAGCAATTTACTTGTCTTAACTAAATGGCAATTGAAATAATAATATTTTTTGGGTAATCAGCTATTGTCAGGAACTAACTTCAGTTGGTCCATTATAACTCTAAAGTCTATTCCTCACACGTTCCATTCAACTCGAAGATCTTCTAAAATGAACATGGGTGAAACTGCTAGTCGTTTTATTCACTCGTAAATACAGTTTCCATGACAATAATGCTAATAATTAATACTCACTAAATACATAGAATCATCACCGTTAATCATTTAGAATTCACAAACTACGTCATAATTGTAAAATATTTGCTCACCAAGCCAACGTGATATTTAATACTTGACAAAATATAAGCTGATTTAATAACCTCCGACAACTTTTGGAATATCATTATCATATCAGTCAAATGATGCCCACTGCTGGACAAAGCCCCCCCAAAGTTCTCCACAATTGCCGGTCTTGCGCTATCCGCCTCCGGCTGTTAATTTTACTTTGTATGTGCATTAACCACATTGCAGGTTTGCTTACAATTTTTTTTATTATAACTCAAATTTAATTAAGGCATCGAATTTTCTATTTTATCTTGTAGATACCCGTTATTTTATTTTTCATAAAATGTGTAACATTTTTCTATATATAAGTATATAAAAAATGTGACAGATCAACACAAGAGTGATCTTACATTTCATGTTTTCTAATAAACATAGGTAACCCTAAAAATGGATATCGTCAACCATAAAAGCTATATCAAACAAACTCAGTGTATTGTCCACATTACCAGGATAACAGCAAGCAAGAAGAGTGATAGCTCACGGTAAACTGGTCACATCGTATCTTTTAGACCAAATGGCCATCACCCTTTGGCTCAACAGGGATTTATGTGGTCGAATTAATCCAATTTAACATTTGAGCCCTTTTGTAAAAAGTAGAATTAACCGGGAAAGAATCTTTCTCGAGATAAGATAAAACAGCTTGCATCGAATTAATGGGAGTAAATTCTCCGTGAGGAATTTTTGGCGCACCTTTTGGATGCTGAGTAATCTTAATGATGGGAGGTGTCGCTTTAATTACTTTTTATGAAGTTAATATTATAAAAGGGAAAGGCTAATTATACCTATTAGATTTAATGTTTTGATAATTCAAAGTACAAATATAATTTAAGTATTGCCTTTGAAATAGGCTACTTTTAAGAACCAGCTCGAAAATCAATGTGAATATCCACTCGTGTAATATGGGCGGGACGATTCAATGACTTCAAGAATGCATATAGGTAGATTTTCATTTTAATTTTTATAAAGTTATTTTGGACAATTTAAATGTGTTTATTTAATATCCACTAAACATGTAATTTAAGAAGCACTCAAACCACTGTCACATACCTCTGTGCAAGCGATCTAGGCACGTGGTCAGTCACTAGATGGATGCTCGCTTAAGCTTAAATTTTGAAGGTCCATGTGCTTTTGAAGGCACGTTAAGCTGTTACACAATAGTCATTGGTCCATGCTAGAAGCATACTGGGCAGCTTGAACAAATCAGCCACAAAATTAACCACTGCCTCTACGACGGGTAAGTAAGATTTAAATTTTAAATTATTCCTAAAAATGTCGTGTGTTGACAAAGGAAAAAGGAAATAAATGGGGCTTAAAAATCATCATCATCAGCATGTCAATCAAAAGACGTCCTTTGTTGTACAGATAAGATCAGTGGCTTCCAGCAACCCTCAAAAATTCACCTACTTCTCATTATGCTCCTTAAATTTCCTTGTTACGTTAAGAAATTATTGTGTACTTTTGAGTAGATTTTAAAATCAGGTTTTGTTAAATCATTTTTTTTTAAACCGACTACCCCCGGTAAATGGCATATCTCATATGGTATATCTCTACGTCGCGGGGTACTTTACAAACATATAATTAACGGACATAAAGTACACAGACACATTTCAGAATAACGACTGTCTTAACTGCTACCGCGAAAATTGTTATCAATGGTTTTCTATTATGTCTTGATAGCAAAGTGCGCAAAGTGTAATATTGATAAAATATTTATTTTCTTTGCTAAAGCTGATTGTTTCTTATGACTTGACCAGGGCCTCTACCTGCTAAGTCGCCGAACATCGATTTCTTAAATGGCGTTCAAATAAATAAAGGTTAAAAATTACTTAATAAATCGTTAAATCGGCTTCAACGTTGACAATCGATTCCGGACCTTTTATGACATCATATTTGCTCATGGAAGCCGATTTAACGATTGATTAAGTAATTTTTAACCTTTATTTATTTGAACGCCATTAAAGAAATCGATGTTCGGCAACTTAGCCGGTAGAGCCCCTGTTGAAATAATATACAAAATCTTAATCGGTTCCATAACATTCGTTTATCTAGACACTAGTCACTTCAAGAAGTTCCTCAGATTTTCCTTTGAGAAACTTCTTGGAGTCGTTTAATAAAGCCAAATAGCAGATAGCATAGTGATTAGTTCGTTTGACTGTGGATTCCGTAGCCTCGAGTTTAACCCAAAGTGCGCAACACTGACTTGTCGAGTTCATATTCGTCTAAAAATTTATTATCTCGTGCTTAAAACGATAAAAGAAAACATCGTGAGGAAACTCTCATGCCTGGGAGTTCTCCAAAAATGTTTTAATTACATGTAGCTACCCAAAGTAAGTCAGAGTGATGGACTGTGACCTATGGCCTATGCGTTATTGTGAGAGGAGGCCCTTGGCGCGCAGTGGGACAATAAGAGGCTGCATTAAGTCAAGCATGTAGCTTTCAACAATTGATTATATTCCAAACCGTGAAGATTCCGCTGTATTGTCATGCTAATATTTCTTCAATAAATTAATTTTAACATATTAATTGAAGAAAATAATGAAAACTTAATAAACTTGCTTGAATATTCAACAATAGAGATCCATCTCAAAAAATACTTCATAATAAGCATCTTCTAGATTTTGCAGATACTCGATTACTTTTAATTAAACTTCTCCAATCAATATGCAAAGAAAATTACCATAAAAAAGGGAACGACCAAAACTCGTTTCGATGATGCAAATGCCGTCATCGCATAGAAAGTCTTTATTAAACCAGTTCCTAATTTACATTGCCTTACACTGCAAAATGAGGAGTATACATCTTCGTACTATGTTTGTTGTACTAGGCAAATGTTTGGAACACACGGAAGTGACTAATGTGTAATATTGCTGCGGTTTATTGCTAATATTTGGTGAACGTGGATGGGAGTTCATTTCAACCGTCGCGTCGTGTAATAACGATGGAATTACATAGATTTGCTGGAATTAGATTGATCTTTTAAGAGAGATTTATTATTATTAGATGTCCCGGCGTTATCTTCGTATTAATATAAGATTTATTTTGCACCAGCTGCGCCACTCGGTTTTACCCGCGTTAAATTATAGCCTATGTGTTAATCCAGGGTGTCAGCTAACTCCATACCAAATTTTCTTAATATCACTCCATCCGTTTAGACGTGAAAAAGTAACAAACATACACACTCACACAGTCACACACTCACACAATCAAACAAACTTTCGCCTGCATAATATTAGTGTGATACATACATAGACTCACGCCTGTTTCCCAGAGTGGTAGCCACAAACAACGGATTTCCATTTCTCATGATCTTTGCACACCTCTTTTGCCTCGTTTACTGTCATTATATTCTTCATACATGCTCGCCAGCTTGGTCACTTTGACCTGGCCTTTCTTGATAACATCTCCAATTTGATCAGAGAATGCTCTAGGAGGTCTTCTCCTTCCAATTGTATCATTCACATAGACCAGGTATGAATATGCACATCTTTTTTCAATTTATTTTATATATAAATTAGTTCAGATTTATAGTTAATTATTTAGATCCTACTATTATTATAAATGTGAAAGTTGGTGAGTATGTATGGATGTTTGTCTAGCTTTCACGCAAAACTTATAAAACGATTTTTTTATGAAACTCGAATAACACATAGGCTATTATTATATATAAAGTTTAAAGCAGCTAATGCCGAGGAGCTAGTAATTTATAAAGCAATTACGAATTAACAGTTAAACGCCTACTAGAAGTCTAGTAAACAAATTTTTATTTTATCGCACATTAATTGTTTTTTCATGGGTACGTCTCAACAATAAACCCGTATGTTTCTACTTTACAAATACTCAGAATGCAACCGCTGCTGTCTGTATTATATTGACATATATGTATATTTGCAGTGCTTCTAAACTAACATAGCAGCTGTTAATCATTTTCTTCGGAGATTCCAGCTTGTAACTTGTCCAAGCAACATAAATGGTAATAGTTGTAAGAGATACGACTAACATGATTACCTGGTACATATTTGACAAATAATATAGTATTATATATTTGACTCATACGTATTATTAATATACTGTTTGATGAAACTGCGTAGTGTCTAGATATTGTCTTTATTGCGACTAAGAAAACAGATACCTTAAATTATTTCAAAGTTTACTCTACTCCGGTCCGGATGATAATATCTTAGTTAGTACTAGCTGTGTCCCGCGGTTTTACCCGCGTTAAATTTGATAAATTATCACAGCTCCTCCCCCGTAGGTGATAGCGTGATAATATGTAGCCTATATGTTGACCCGACCTCTTAGTTATATTCATGCAAAATTTGAAGTAAATCGATGCAGCACTTTTTGAGTTTAACCCGTACATACATACAGACAAACAGACACACAGACAAAAATTCTAAAAACTATATTTTTGGCTTCGATATTGATTTTAGATCACGCCTGAATAATCCTTTTCAAAAAAAATTCAATGTACAGTTTTGACTTTCTACTCTCACTTCTTATCTGGAATTGATAAAATATAGCATTTTTTTTATCATTAATGAGCGCACGTCACATTTAATGAAATAATTATAATAACTATTAATATAGTTTAGTACGTAAATTTAGGTCATAGATTTAACTTATATAAAATAAAACGCAGTATTATAATAAATTTCACACTATCTTTCAAATAGCGTTAAGGCTACATGTGGTGGGAATATTATAGCGTTTACTGAACAATACATGGTGAATATAATAACGTTTATGGCAATACATACCCTTTTTAACTCCGATCACAAGAATTCCCATTACCCTCCTTTTAAAAACGGTTAACATAACCTAACAAAACATAAATTCTAACACTAATGGAGGCAAAACGACAAAGGGTGCTTGTTTACTCATAATTATGGAGTTGGCTAAGTCGTTTAAAACTATAAAACAGTACGATGTCAAAGTTTCTGTGGAGCGTACATTTTCTCATTAACTTTAGAAACTAAGGCAACTAAGTGTTGGGTATCTTTTTATCACAGAGGTAAAGTTAGCGGAACGTAGCTTGATGGTAATGGAACGCGTTGTACTCTTATATGTCTGAGGAAGACTTTACATTGTACCTATAGGAAGATGATACTTGAAAATTAATATTTGAGATTCTTAGAAGATTTACTGGGCTATTGGTGTAGTGGTTAGTGACTCTGACTGCTAAGCCAGAGGTCGTGGGTTGGATCCCCATCCACAAATATTTCTGTGACTACGATTATTTTCCTGTGTCTGGGAGTACTTTATCCATATTATGTATATGTATTTGACGGGCTGGTCAGCATGGTCGCTAAATGCGTGCCTTTCACGCCGTATGTCGTGGGTGCGATTCCCACTCAGGAAAGATATTTGTGTATATGAACATGTGTTTTTGTCCTGAGTCTGGGTGTAATTATCTTTATAACTATGTATACAAAAGAAAATTCGTCTATGTAGTTTTATATCAGTTATCTGGTTTCCGTAGTACAAGATCTGCTAAGTTTGGGATCAGATGGCCGTGTATGAATCATGTTCCAGGATAATATTATTATTACTATGTCAAATTCTCACGTCAGTTTTAATCGTAATCATCATTGTCATCATGTCAGCAAAAGTACGTCCACTGCTGGACAAAAGCCTCCCCAAAGATTGGGGGATATGCCATAATTGCCATTGCCTGCTTGGCAGACGGGTTGGCGATCGCAGTTTAATGGTCATAGTTCACAGAAAAACGTTCACAGTAAAACAAATACTGTTTATTCAATCTTTAAATAGGGGTGTGATTTCCTGTTGAATGTAATGGACCTCTTTTATTATTAATTTACTACTTGATGGTCATAGTTCACAGAAAAACGCTGCTGCCCGTTCTCTGGTAGGTATTCCCTCGGATGATTTCTACGCCCCTCATGGGATGTGATGGGGTGATGATATTCTATGCCGTCACCATACAGCAAATAATAATAGCAATGAAGTAACAAATATACAAAGGTGTCACGGTAGAAGTTTCCTTATAGACAAATACTGATTAGTTAATCTTTAAATTCGGGTGGAATTCCTATTGAATGTTGATGAACCTCTTTTATTATTAATTTACTATTTTGTTTCCCACATAGAATAATATTGAGAGAAATTTCCATCTAGAACTGAAGCCAGTGGTCACAAAACTGTCCTTGTGTGTGAAATGTTAATCCAGCCATAAATAAATCCAAGTTGAGGGAGAAATAAGTAAGTGGGTGTTCTTTTCTTTTGTGTAAAGAGAAAATAAATAGTGTAGCTAAATTGGAGACTTCAAAGTATCCAGCAAGGGAATAGTAAAGTAATACGGGATAAATGTTGCTTTTTCTGAAAAATGGAATCGTCATTTATTAAGAGCATAAAAGAGAATAATTTTGTTCATCGCTGTGCCATTTTATTAGTGCAAATATAAATATGTATATCCGGGACATGTCACATAACGCCATCTAGTCCAAACTACTACTACTAATACATCAGTACTAACTAATTTGTGCGTTTGCCAACTGATCGGAGTCTTATATTTTTTTTTTACAGTATAATAATAATACTACATTTAAAATAGTAACTAAGTAATTTGATATTTATTGAAGGATTATTCAAAATTTTGTGTGATAAAACTGACCGAACGGACGGAATAGTTTAAACATTTCTGTTACTTTTATCATCATCATATCAGCCGAAAGATGTCCACTGCTGGACAAAGGCCTCCCCCAAGGATCTCCGCAATAGCCGGTTCTGCTCTGCGGGCATCCAACGGCTTCTCGAGACCCTTGCAAGATCGTCGGTCGACCTTATAGGGCCTGCCCACGCTGCGTTACTTTCATATCTGTTACTTTAATATTGTATACTAGCTGTGCCCCGCGGTTTTACCCGCGTAAAACTTTATAAATTATCACAGCTCCTCCACCGTAGGTGATAGCGTGATAATATGTAGCCTATATGTTGAACCGACCTCTTAGTAATATTCATACAAAATTTTAAGTAAGCCCGGACACACAGACAAACAGACACGCAGACAAAAATTCTAAAAACTATATTTTTGGCTTCGATATCGATTACGCCCCAATTATCCTTTTTAAAAATATTCAATGTACAGTTTTGACTTTCTCTCGATTTTATTATATGTATAGATTTTAATAGTATAGTAGTAGTATTCGAGTAGTTAATACTCAGGTACTGAATAAATTACATTATTTCACAATAGTAGCAACTAGTAAAGTATTATTAAAATAAAAGTTTTATGGCTGGCTACTCTTGCCTTTTTTTCATTACATCTATACCCGCATACTATAAGTGTGATACTATATTAATTTTTCCAATGTGCGTCCGTTTATATGTCCCTCTTCATAAACTTCAACAAAATTCCTGCCCTTTGTAAGACCTTAGTCCGGAGTAAATGACTATAACTAATAATTATTGTTAGGTTTTCGCCACGCGAGCAAAAAGAAATAAGAACTGATCAAGCTCCTTAAAAAAAAAGAAACAAGTAAGTAAGAAATTAAGAACGGTATCATCGAGAAACTGATCATAACAGCAGCGTAATTAAGTATTTAATCGCGTGCCACATCTGGGGCGAGTTTCATTTGTTCGCCATCCATTCCACAGTTAGATACTCTAAAGAAAACGTTTTCCAGTTAGCAACAGTCAGTACAGACACATAAATAAATAGGCTTGTAATTATTATGGTAATTGAACCTGAACGTGAACAAATGGGAACAACATAAAATTAACATCAAGACAATGAGCACACATACAATAATAACAACAAAGAAAATGTTTTGATTACGACAAAAGTCCCTGAGACTTCCCATTTTCCCCACTTAAGTGGTAAATGTGATTTATTTTGTTGATACAAAGATTCCTAGCGTGTGAAGACACGCTGGGATTATTTCTAGAATAGTGTTTTGTTAACTTATTCAGTTTTCTTTGCTTGGTTTTGCTTCTTACGCGCTCATATTATTTTTCAATGGATGCGTACTATTAAGGGCTAATTTTTTCGTTCAAAATTTATTCGTAACTATTTATTTTGCGGTTTGTATTTTAGTCAGGCTACTAAAATTATAATGACAAGTGATTTCTCCTTGCACATATTAATTTAGAAGGATAATAATATTAAAAGTAAATTTTAACTGTGCCACATCTTCTTGGAAAATCTATCAAAGTTTATCTTTAGTTACAAGACATGTTTTTTAGAGGGTGGAAAATTAATTGGCCTTAAGTTCAAGTATATTTTGCACCAAACTTTCTATTCTGACAAACAGCCACTAAATCGATATTCCATGAAATTTGACAATAATGAATTCTGTCATTATGCCTAGAATTTTAGTTTTTGTATAAGGTATAAAGATATCATTCTGTATGATGTATAAGATTCTATAACAAATTTCCCAGTGATATCCGAGATATGTCTATGAATAAGTTTAAAAGAATTGTAAAAGCCAAATTGTGTAGCAGGGCTTACTACAAAACTTCTGATTATTTAAGTAACAAAACAGCTTGGGATAGAGTCACTGTAAATTAACACATTTAAATACAATGTTAAGAAATAAATAAGTTTAAATAAATAATTCCTACTAATTTTTCTGGCAGTGTTGCTCAGTAGATGCCACGTCATGCACTGCACGGTAGGATAAAAAATATTGACGATTCCACACAAATGTAACATTTTTATGGAATAAATTAATTTTGATTTGATATATTTTATGAAACCCATTCAATGTTTGTTTTATAAAACTTTCCTGTTGTGCATTAATTAATTTCCCTTCTGTCTAGAATAACGTTACGTTTTAAATATCTCTGTAGCAAACAAACATATTTCCAACACGCAAAACACGTAAAAACCCCATACAAAACATTAAAAGGAAAAGGGACTGAAATAGAAACGTACACCTATTCGTAAGGTAAACAATAAAATATACATAAAACAAAGGAGTAATTAAGACCACAGTAGCGTTATAATTTCATTTATCTTGCATGCAGATGTCTTACAACAATATAAACACGTAAACTTTATTAATATGACAAAAACACGGACCATGAGAAAATTACATGAGATAAATTAAAACTTTTAGTTTTATTTTTCTGATTTATGTATAGGTTTTATGTTTATGTATACGAGTGGGATAAATATACTACATGTTCTTTAACAAAATACACCGCCCACAAATCACAACACATAAATAAAAGGTAATAAAAACCCGATTCAAAGGAATCCTCCCTACGAAAAGTTTAAAAGTTCGTCTCAAAAGTGAGTGCACACATTCGAACGGGGTCTCATACATAGTAAATTGCGACGTGGTCGCTCGATATTGGAGTCGAGTAAACTGCTCTACGGCATCTTGCGATGTTGATGTTTAGATCGTTTCGTAGTTTTTGATATGACTTGTAGGATTTGGCATTGGCAAGTTTGGCAGCGCATTGGAGACTTTCAATTTATATTTCTGTTTGAACACGCTGTATGAAAGAGATTTAAAATTAAATGGTGATAAATTTAAAAGGAGGAAGGAAAGTAGATATACTGAGTAGATATAACCTAAAAAATACAAGTAGTAGTATAAAATACTAATACGAACACATAGGAATGAATCTACTAGAAATAAGCCAACATATATATTTATTCGTGTCTATAGGGCCTATTTCACCAACAAGTTAAACGCAGCGCTGATTTTCAATTAAGGCCAATGTACGCCATGAAATTACTGTCAGCTAATTCGTTGAAATGTGTAAATAATATTTGATAAACATACCAAACATAGTGATATTTTATTTCTGTTATATTAAAGCGAGAGTGTGAAGCAACACAAACTCATTTTTTTCTATCTGTATTTTAATCGTGTTGATAAAATTACGGCCCAGTCAGCCTGATTGGTCCATCTTATTACATAAAGGTTGTGAAAGGTTGTGAAAAAAAGTGTGTAAATTGCAGTTTGGCGCAGCGGCTAAGACAGTCGCCTCGCCGCTTTGTGTCACGGGTTCAAGTCCCACGCCGGACAACTATTTGTGTGACCCATAAATAATATAATAATATCTGGGGACAATGTCACACAGATCATCCTAGCTCCAAACTAAGCAAAGCTTGTACTATGGGTACCAAGCGACGATATACATACTTATATAGCCTCAGAAACAAATATTCGTGCTCATCACACAAATATTGGCACTTACCGGGATTCGAACCCAGGACCACCAGCTTCGTAGGCAGGATCACTATCAACTAGGCTACAGTGACCGTCATAAATAGTTGTTCTGAGTCTGGATGTAACTTGTGTCCGTCTATTATGTTTGTGAAGTACCTACCCCGCGACACAGGGATTTGATTCCCTAGTGCGGGCGTTGTCTTTTATAAAAAAAAAATCTATAAGCAGTAATGCAGTAGGTGTGCAACAATATACATATATGCCAAGGTGCAAAACAAATAAGAAAAAATACTTAACTTAATGATGCCTTTGATTAACCTTTTTTCTATCTATATATTGTGCCTTAAGTCAATTTACCATCAACATCTAAATGGAAACTAGTAACTGCATCTTCTCAGGCCAAACTATTGCATAAGCTATGAATGGCACATGTCAAACATGCTCTTGCCAAACATGACTCGTGGGACATCACAGACGATGTTAACGATGGTAACATATCCTCTCGGAATACACTAACTATCGAAATTGACTGCCGTTATCTTAAGTGTTATATGGATCGGTGAAATTTTGGCTATGGGGACTAGTTTCATTATTATTAAAAGAAAAATGTAGAATTCAGAATATAAGTAATGGAATCAGGCGTTACTTTGCGGAAATCCATAACAATCAAAATACAAAATCAATATGTAGTGTTAATTCCGCTAATTGTCAGGACAATTAGCGGAATTAACACTACATATTGATTTTGTATTTCGATAATTCAGAATATATTTGCCTGCCTACTACTGACGACTGTTCTTTTTTTTTTTTATGGCAGAGGTCGACAAACGAGCAAGTGGGTCACCTCATGGTAACTGATCACCGCCGCCCATGGACACTCGCAACACCAGAGGAGTCGCGAGTGCGTTGCCGGTGTGATGAACGCTGTGCCCTAACTCTCTTGTTCTCCATATTAGCCTAGGGGATATGTTTTTTTATTGAGGACGACAAACGAGCAAGTGGGTCACTTGATGGTAAGTCATCACCGTCGTCCATGGACACTCGCAACACCAGAGTGGACGCCGGCCTTTAAGAGTCAGCAAACAAGTGTTGCTGACCCTTACCCCCACCCCGATCAGCTCTGGTAATCTTCCTCACACGCAGAAACACACGCATTAAGGAATGTCTTCTGTAAGGTGGAGGTACTTTCCCAGTCGGGGTGCTCTTTGAGCGAATTAACGCTGTGCCTGACCTCTCTTAAAATCTACTTAAAAACTCTCTTTGAATGCAGATCAAAGAACTTTTCACCCATCAATTTATATTCATCCATCAAATAATTTTCAATACGGGTAGTATAGATCTAGTTGCATAATTTAATTCCTTAGGCTTTAGCAGTAGTTAACAAACGAGCTCAATATGTGAACGAAGAAGTGTGATTGGCAATACTAATACTATCACGTCAGTAACCAATTACAGCACTACATGCCCATAGAGAGATCGAAGTTTGCAATCTTCGATTTTGCAAGCTCATTCTGAATAATCTGATCAGACCGACCTATCAGCGCGGTCAGTTTGAATCGAGCAATTGAAATAGAATTCAAATTTATTGATCAGAGAGAGTTCAGCATAGACAGTTTCTATTATGAATCTTAAAGAAGAACATTTTAATTTAAAATAAGACATTATTTCAAATCGTTTTACATAACAGAAATGAAGGCTCTAAAACCATTAATATTTTAAACGATTCTTTACAGTCATAAAATGGTATTCTTTATTTTTCACAAAGGCCTTTCAAGCAGCATCAAAATATTAGATCAAAGAGATATTTCGGGATGTAAACGCGAATGAGAAATGAATGTTTTAGATACTTTAATGTTTTAAAACAATGTTCATCTCAAATCAAAGGAATATCAAATATGTATAACATGCTTTTTGAAGGTTAGCGAGAATCATTGGTATTATGAGAGTCGTGGCGTAATTTCTGCCATGGATAATTTACAAGGTTATTCCGAAAATGATTAAATTTAAAGAATGTTCTTTTGAAATGAAGGATTTAGAAGCAGGAAGGAAAAACGGTGATGTTTTCGGACTTATCTTAATTTTAATGTTTTGTTTACTATAGTAAGATATTATATGTTTATGTGGATATAAATGAAAAGAACGAGATGGTGCGAATTTTTTGACGGAAAGGAAAGAGATAGGTGAGAACAGTTACACTGCTTGGCCTAAATGAGTACTTTACGATTAAAAGCTGCGCTTGTTTCCAATTGGCGGATGACACATACATTTCTTTACTTCAAAAAGATCTTACCATGTTAAGTAGATGGTGGCACCTAGCAAAACTAGTATTAGATGTACAAAAAACAAAATGAACACATAAAATCATACTACTTAAAATGCCTTTTGTACTCAAAATATATGCCTACCACACAATAGTCTACACCAGTGTTTTTCATCCTGTGGGTCGCGACCCCCTGGGGGGTCGCTGAACCTCTTTAGGGGGGTCGCAAAGTTTCTATAGAGAAGTTGTAAAAGGTTGGGAAAGCTAGTCACAGGGTCTGCCAAGCGTGGCGATTATGGCATATCCCCCCCATTGATTGATTGGGGAGGCTTTTGTCCAGCAGTGGATGTACTTTAGCTGACATTATGATGGAAAGATATGGAAAATAAGTGGGAAAAAAGCGCGTAAAAAAACGGGTAAGGGGGTCGCTATAATATTTCATCCTACTAAAAAGGCCGCGTCATGAAAAAGGTTGGAAAACACTGGTCTACACCATATGACTCATACTTAGGTTTATTGATAGACTACATTTCACTAACATGTGAACAATAACAACAGAAAGGCAATTTTAAATATAATAATAATAAAATATTTTGATTTTATTTACTGTTGCATAAATTTATAGGTAACCACTGAAAATGTTTACCATACGATTAAAACGTACGATGATAATGAATTTATTGGTATGATATCAGATAACATATCGGTCGCGATTACGGCTAGAGATTTCCTCTTGTTATAAACCAATTTGTAATAAATGTTAGTAAAATTAATGCAGTGGTTTTGGTTAAATATAAATGTTACATAAAATTGTAAAGATAGTTTAATAATATATTTGTGTCTATATATTAAGTGGGCTCTGGTACTTAATGTGCCAATGAGTACAGTTAAAGAAGTCTAAATAAGTTGAATTTGTGTGTTGTAGTACAAAAGATTTTGAAGGGTCGAAGTGCTGTACGGAAGTACACCCTAACAAAAATAAGAAGTTGCATTTACCTTCCAAAATTAGGCACTTGCAAAATGTTTGGTTTGATAAACTAACAGTTAGCGGAATTAATATTCCTTCGATCGATTTCTACGCCCCCGCGGGATGAGATGGGGTGATGATATTCATGCCATCACCCAACAGCAAAATAATACTATGCTACTAATATAAAAAATGCAAAAGTTTGTGAGTATGTATGGATGTTTGTTACTATATATTAAACTTTGTATTTTGATTGTTGTGGATTTTTACAAAGTTACACCTGATTTCATTACTTAGAAAATTAGTACTAAAACTATACAAAAATACTTCCAATATCATACAAACATGCCAATTGGATTTCACATAAAGATGTTCTACAACTTGTTCAGTTTCAAGGATATATAGCACGTATTCTATACTATGTTTGTATCGCACCGTACAAAGTAATAATAGTATCGACAAAAGCCAGAGAGAGATAGAGAAAGATAGGTTACGCTAAAGTTTTAAGTCAAAGATAAGATACATTGCTTTGTTAACAACTTAACGGCATAAATTACGTAACTGATAATTGAAATTGTTTATCAAGTTAACATGTACCTCTATTAAAATGTTATCATAGTTTACGTTTAGTTTACTTCCGAAATTGTACTTAAAATTACGTATGGAGTAATTATTTTCTGCGTAGAATTATCTATATGCGCGTTATATAAATTACATAACAATAATAAATAATAATAACAATACTGAATTCGTACCTTAATAAAGTCAGAACCATTCAGTCAATATGTAGTATAATATAAATTTATTAAACATAATCTCCTTGACAATAACTTAATACAAGCTAGCTAAATATCACTATTATTGTAAAATAAATTTTATAAATGTTTTAACAATCCGTGTACCTAAATATCTAAAATAAGTAACTTGAAATAATAACTGTATTACTACAAACATGTTCTGACTATTTACAAGCACTTTTTTAAAGTCTACGTGAATAAAATCTTTTTTTATATACATATGCTTCGGAGATGCTTTTCTTTCCGGGATCTGGAGTCATGAAAAACCGCTTAACAAGTTATGTCTGAGGTAACACTAAAACCAGATTAACCGCTGCCCATGCAAAGGAATGACGGAATATGAATATAGCGAAATCTGGCCTCAGGTCCCAGGGTAGTAATTTTTATTCAATCATTTATTTTCAGACCAGCAGATCCATAGTGTTTGTAACAATATATCTTACAGGCTATGTTAGTATACATAATAAATTCATACCACATGGGCAGACTCACCGAACCTTAACAACATGTAGCTCGGTGAACCTACCAACCAGGGCTGAATCTAGCTGTTCACCCACCATCCTCAGTACTCTGTTCGAGCTACGTTGCACCCTGTACATCAGTGATGCAATCTTTTTTCGCATTACTGCGTAAAAGTCATCCACGCAAGCATCGGCAAACATACCTGACGCACTACAGAAGCGTGGGAGCCGGAACAGAGCCCTGAAAATGTTGTTGTATTGAACGCGTAGGGTATTGTAGGATTTCGTAATGTTTGCACTTTTGGAGTCGTAATGTTACGACTCCAAAAATGCGAAAAGACTAGCCATTATATACTGGGCAAATAAAGTATAGGCGCCTCTTCCAAGCAGTCATCTAATTTAGCCATCGCGAAAGCTCTATTTTTAATATGAGAAAGATGATCAATTCTATGACTTACAATCTTAACAATTTGAACCCATGCTCAGTGACAGGAGGGTCCCGTTGAGTTTATAATCATCACACATTAAGCCCTGCGACAAAGAAGTTCATATCACCAGTGCGAACGTGCGAAGGTTGCCTTAAAATAATAATACTTCAAAGAAGGTTTATTTTTTTTCTGAAGTCACCATTTTTGTTTGTCGTTCTTCCTCTTACACTGAAAAATAACAAATATTTCTTTGAAGAAAGACTTCTTTCAGTAGCTTTTTTATGTTTTAAAAATGTTTGGCTGTTTTTCTCTTTCATTTTTGACTGCTACAAGTTACTATTATCTATTCTGGGCTTGTATCAATGTTTTTAAAAACTTTTATAACTTATGCTTCAGGATGTCGTCAGTGTTACATATTATGAAATAACTTTTAATAACAGCTAAAGTCTCAATATAAATCTATAACAATCCATTGTAAGGTCTCAAATTATCTTCATCATCGCCATGTCAGCTGAAAAACGTCCACTGCTGGACAAATGCCTCTCCCAAAGATCTGCATAATTGCCGGTCATACGCAGCCCGCATCCAAATCATAACACAACCAAATTCAAAATGCCTCTAAAGGAAGGGACTTCCATAGATACAATCTTCTTTAATTATTATATCTCATACTACACTCGGGTTTCTCCTAACTAAATCTGAAGAGCCATTTGACAGACAATTAATCTTGTCCCAAACATCCGCATGTAACATATTGTTTATCTTCTCTTAATGAACGCCGAACTAATTTAGCAATTAATTTGCAACTGTATCTGTTAACGGGTCATTGGCTTATGATTCAACTTCGTCGTCTTTCAGAGAAACAACAGTGGTTTCTTATTTCTTGTTGTTGCCTGCCTGGCCTGTTGGTCTAGTGCTAAGTGGCTGCTAAGCCAGAGGTCGTGGTTTCTTATTTCTTGTTGTTGCCTGCCTGGCCTGTTGGTCTAGTGCTAAGTGACTGCTAAGCCAGAGGTCGTGGTTTCTTATTTCTTGTTGTTGCCTGCCTGGCCTGTTGGTCTAGTGCTAAGTGACTGCTAAGCCAGAGGTCGTGGTTTCTTATTTCTTGTTGTTGCCTGCCTGGCCTGTTGGTCTAGTGCTAAGTGACTGCTAAGCCAGAGGTCGTGGTTTCTTATTTCTTGTTGTTGCCTGCCTGGCCTGTTGGTCTAGTGCTAAGTGACTGCTAAGCCAGAGGTCGTGGTTTCGATCCTCACTCAAACCCAAATAATCTTTGTGTGATGAGCATTGTGCAAAATATGTGTGTATTTAGAAATATATAAGTAATATCTATAATACCTAGGGACAATGTCACACAGATCATCCTAGCCCCAAACTAAGCAAAGCTTCTACTATGGGTACCAGGTGACGATATACATACTTATATAGATAGATAAATACTTAAATACATAGAACACATCCATGACGAAGAAACAAATATTCGTGCTCATCACACAAATATTTGCACTTACCGGGATTCGAACCCCGGACCACCAGCTTCGTAGGCAGGAGCACTACCAACTAGGCTACGGTGACCGTCAGTAGTATAAAAAGTATATTTATATTCCATCCTATTTAGAAGAAGTAGCCTATTTTGGGATCTATGTATATATGATGAGTATAGTAGAGTACATATAGTAAGGACTTAAATCTTATACTTCTTATTTAAACTCATTTAATGACATCTTTGGTTTGATTGTGATGTATAATATTACATTATAAACTTTCTTGTGAGATCAGTGAAATATCTACGAATAAGTACAAAAGAACTATAAAAGCTAAATTGTGTAGCAGAGCTTACTACAAATCTTCTGCTTATTTAAGTGACAAAACAGCTTGGGATTGAATCGCCCTAAATTAAAACATTTAAGTAAAATGTAATTTTATTTTAAGAGATAATATTAGAAAAAAAGATATTTACTGAGTTTTCTGGCAGTGTTTCTCAGTAGCTGTACGGTGGGGTTTAAAAAGTGACGAGTCCACACAATAATTTTAATATTTTAACGCAATTAATGAATTTTGAATCTGAATTTTCATTTGATTCTTGGATTGGGCTATAAAGATTTAGAAACACATTATCAGCACGAAAATTTAACTGTACCACCACATCCTCTCATAACGTATCTAACAGAATTCAAGTGATAATAGATTTGCAGAATCATAGTTCATATTAACATATCAGCGGTAAGTAATACGAATTTGCAATTAAAGAGCTATTAGTGCACATATTTCGCAGTTGCTGGGATTGCGATGTGTAAATAAAAGCTCAAAATGTGGGGATATCATAAATTGAAGCGTCCAGTGGGGATAAAACCTCCACCAATCCATGGTAGGCATACGAAGATGTATTACTGGGTAAACAGTAGATAAATTTACGTGTTTGTTTGCCCTTACAGAGGATGAATATGTCGGAGAGTGTGATATTTTTAGGTAGTAGTGTAAGGGTGCATAAACTTTGATATTGAGATGGTACTCCACGAACTAATAAGAGTTAGAATTTTCTAGAGCTTCCGTAAGTTCTCTATTGAAAAGGGTATCCAAAGCGGCATTACGGTTTCGGCGGTTAAAATGGTTTGCGAGCGCGACACCGCGTCTGCACCATCTGCAGCGTAGAACATGTATTGTTTTAACGTTGTGGTGGTTCACCAAATTTGGCTAGAAAGAGAAGGGATAACTGAGAGACAGAGAAAGTGAGCGTTGATGCATCACAAAGGGCCCTTAAACCTCCTTGGCTCCTCAATTCTCAGACTCTGTCAAGTGATCCCTCCTCTATTAGTGATGGACCCGGTTTCCGCGTGGTGAATCCATGGAATGCTAAGAATTGGGTCTTCGTTAAGGCGAATCAATTGAATAGATAGGCGGCACAACAAACTGCATTCCACGTATTTAATCCAACAATATTTTGCGCATTCTTTGTTATTTTTTAAGCAAAGTTGGTTTATTAATAAAGATAAGAGTACCGGACAATAATCCTGTGTTATTTCAAAAACACCTTCATGTGCGATAATTATATAGAGGAACGTGATAATGATTGTTTCCTGCCCACGTCGATTTATATATTAATAATATCTATTAACTGCCCAATCTAGAGCTATTAAATTTTAATTGTTAATATTTTAGTTAGTATGTTTCGCTGGGTCTTCTCAGTTGGGGCGCTTTGGATCCGGTAGTAGCATTAAAGCGCGACCGTCGTTATAAACACAAGTTCCGCCGCAATAATAATATTGAATTCGTACCTTGATATTGACAGAACCATTCAGATTCATAGGTAGTAAAAATATAGGTAAAATTTTAAATTTAGAGAATTAAACCTATACAGTCATGATCTCTTTGACAATAACTTAATATAAGCTAGCTAAATATCATTACTATTATAAAATAAATGATATTGTAAATGTTTCCATACAATCCGTGTACCTAAATATCTATATGTACCTAAAAATAATTATAAATGAATTAATTTTATATTTATAAACATGTTTTGACTATTGTATGTATGTATTGTGTAGCAGGGTATATTACAAAATTTCTGATTATTTAAGTGATAAAAGTGCTTGGGATGGAGTTGTTCTGAGTCAACACACATGATTGTAATTAATCTTAAGTATATTTTATTTTAAAAAGGGATTCCTAGAGTTTTCTGGCAGTGTTTCTCAGTAGCTGCAACGTTATGCACCGCACGGTAAGGTAAAAAAAATATGACGATTCCACATAAATGTAAAATTTTTACGGAATAAAGTTACTTTGACTTTGACATTTACTGTGTGACATTGTCCCTAGATATTATTATTATTTTCAAGCGCTTTTAAAGTCTACGTGAATAGAAACCTTTTTCATTTTTTTTTATATGTATTTCAAAGATTTACATCTAGATTTATATTTTGGATTACTTTAAATTCAATTTTTTACTAGTATTGAGCTTATCTTCTACCTAATTGTTTAACAAGTCTCATTGGGCTGCTACTTTCATGGCTTACTGTCATTATTTGTCCTGGTTAAACATGTCAGAATGGCAAAATCCACGCCACGTACAGATGCCAGCATATCCAGCTACCCCAATCTGTCAAATTTATTTTATAGATTTTCAACTTTATCACAAAAGCAAAAGGTTCACTTTCAATTGGGGAAATTTGACAGATTGGGGTAGCTTGATGTGCTGGCGTCTGTACAATCGATGAATCCAATTCTTGTGTCCTCTTTCACCAGTTAATTGAGTGTGACAAATACACTCATGTCCAGTTTAATGACTAAAGTTAATTATGGCTGGGCCGAACATTATCCCATTGATGTCCAATGGCTTGGGTGCCCAATTCAATTCGTTTTTTCGACACATGTGGTTTTGAATGTGGTCGGCATTGAACTGATTTATTAAAAGTGAAACTAATCTGACGGGCCGTTTGGCATGGTTGGTAGATAACTGCCTTTTACACCGTAGGTCGTGGGTTCTATTACGATCCAGGACAGATATTTGTGTGCATGAATATCTCTGTTTGTCTTGAGTCTGGGTGTATTTATACAACATGTAATTAACGCACTTCCTGAAAATAGTTTAAGAATCGTTTACTGAATCGATTTATATCATTTTTAATATAGGTAATTTTTAATTCTAAAATAATTAAATATACGGAAATATTTGTCATATCAACCCTGTACAGTCAAAACCAATTGAAATGGACCGTAAGTCATAGTAATCACAGTTTTATTTGTATTCATACAAATTCCATCATTTAATACAAAATAAAGAAAAATATACTTTATTCAAAGAAACTAATTTAGTAAATAATAATGCATATACATGTAAAATTAAAAATTCAGTTTATGTATTATGATTACAACATAATATTCTAATTGGGGTGTTTGAGGGTGTGCGTAAATTACGTTACATGTTGTATATAAGTATGTATTTACAAAAGAAAAGTACCTAATATATGTAAATATCAGTTATCTGGTTTCCATAGGACAAGCTCTGTTTAGTTTGGAATGAGAATCCGTGTATGTATAATATACCAGTATATTATTATTATTATAATTGTCAGCAAAAATAGCTAATAATTCATTCAGCCATTCTTGTACCATTTATTAACAAAACTATTCTGTGGTCAGTGGTTGGGGGTGTTATCCCCACCCAGGATAAAGCTTTGGGTGATACGCACCGAGTATTTGTTCTGTGTCTGGTTGTAATTAATCTATAAAATGTATGTATTTAGAAATGTATAAGAATGTTTATCAGTTGTCTGGTTTCCATAGTACAGCTCTCCTTACTTTGGATCAGATGGGAGTGTGTTAGTTGTTCCAAGATATTTATTTATTTATTTGTTCATGTATCCTTTCCCCACAATACGGAACTAAATTCCTATATCAGGGGGACTTTTACATGCAAATCAAACCATGAAAAATGAGGGTACAAGGACTACATTGGCACAGAAGGAAGGCAAGACGCCTCGCTATGAAGTGAAGTTTCTTTCATAAGCACTACCTACTCTCCACATTGTGTTACTTATCATCATCACCATATCAGCCTAAATACGTCCATTGCTGGACAAATGCCTCTCTCAATGATCTTCACAACTGCCGGTCTTGCCCTATTCGCATCCGGCAGTTTCCAGCGACCCGCACAAGATCATCGGTCCATCTTGTAGGGCTCACGCTGCGTCTTCCGATTCTTGGTCGCCACTCGAGAACCTTTCTGTCCCAACGGCCATAACGGTGTTACTTAGACATAACACCAATTTCGAGTGAAGAGTTTAATTTATTTAACGTATAGTTAGTCAAATTATTTTCATAAATATATAACTTTGCGAGAAAAGCATTTAACATTTTTATTTATCAAAGTTTAATGAGATCAAGCGGCACGTTTCTTGGGATTGCCTCGGTTTTCTGCTTCCTGAAACATTTGCCTACGGCGTTGACGGGAATTTGAAGATTTCTAATTAAATTCGTTAATAATCGTATTCTGTCTATGGGTGCCTTGATCTTGGTTGTGTTTTTTTATTATTGGAATTGTTGCTACGTATTACTCACGAGTGCACTACTGAAAGCCTGGATGAACAGTTTCAAACAATGAAATGACACTGAGCGGTGAGGCTCAGCCATGACTAGGGGAATCGCTTCTACTATCTTGTATCCCGCAACGAATTTAATCAGAAAGGAACATGGACTTTTTCGAAAAAGGTAGTTCCACTTCTCTCTAGCGGAAAACAGGAGACAGAATGATATAACGAGGCAAGAACCTCATAAAACGTAAGAATTTCATGAATCTTAATTAACTAAATTGGTTCAAACATCAATACCAACTTTATTAAGGCAACGTTCAAAATATATGTTATTTTCGTAACCACATCTTACTGGTCCCAAAAACATCATATCTGCACATATACTTTTGTTCCCACATAAGGAAAACATATTTTACGACCATATTTGGTATTACTTACTGTTTTTATGATCTCATGGTAAGTAATTCATCTTTCATATATTTAATCCATTATCTTGCGTCAGTCGTCGCATTTTTGGGTATAAAATTCTTAATGTCTTCTTACTCTTTTTTATTTGATGCTATCTTGAAAATGCGTTACTGAGAAATATTTTATATTTCTTCATAACTTGTTACGTATTCCATATACAAAGAAAAAAATTATTGTGATAAGTACTTTGCATTACTGCCAAATAAACATCTTTAAGGACATTTGTTTCTGTTCACAGAACACAGATAAACTAATTTACTTCTGACTTCCTTATCCTAATATATAAGAGAGAAAGTTCACTCAATAATTCACTCAGTGACTTCATCAAAAATCTCAAAGGCTATTATAATTATAATATCTTTCAGCCCGGCTAACATATTAGTGGCATATAAACATATTAGAAGGCTAATGCTCACCCAAAGAGCAATGGAGATGCTATGCTAGGAGTTTCACTGCGAGATCAAATCAGAAGTGTCGGAATTAAATACCAAAGTCACAGACTTAGCCTGAAGAATTGCAAAACTGAAGCGCTGTGGGCGGGGTTCATAGCTCGTAAAACCACAAACCACAAATGCAGCGTGGGTAGGCCCCCTACAAGATGGACCGATGATGTTGTGACGGTCGCTGAAAACCGCTGGATGCAGATAGCGCAAGACCGGCAATTGTGGAGATCTTTGGGGAAAGCATTGGTTGTTGGACGTCTTTCGGCTGATATGATGATACATGTTTCAATTCTGTTTTAAACTGTATTCGTTCCGACTCTTAATAGATAAATAAAAAACTAAACGTCATTCATTCGCTCACTGACTCAACGAGATATCTAAACATTACTTTTTATGAAGGCGCTTAAAATAAATATAATTAATAATTTACTATCTTATTGATTTGAATTAATTTAAGCTTTTGAATTCGACCGTGTTTGTTTTTGAATGTACATAATATTATGTATGTAGTTGTATGTAATGTTTTCGTGTCGAATAATCCGGTCGTTTAAAATATCATGAAACTAATAATGCACTAACTTATTGATTTAAATCTATTTCAACCGAGTCAAGATCTTCACAAAGCATTAAACCGTACAACAAACAACAAGACCACTTAAGTGAATGGGGGAGAATAAGGAAATATATTCGCTAATAAATTCCATTCAGGCAATTCCCTGGAACGGCAACACAAAATAGATGAATTTTAGCATATAACACGTAACGTGAACTTTAGACTGTGTGTCTTAAAGTAAAGCAACAGCTGCATTGCTAATGTACTGCATGACACCAGGACAACATCACAAAGTACCACAGTTTATTTTTCATGTACTCTGAAATTGCTTTTGAAGACAGGTAATATTTTACTGGGGTTTGACTCGGACAAATGATGGTTTAAATTTCGGGACTAACGTGTAGGTTCAAAATGAATTTCGTTTTGGTATGCACTGCAGCTAGTTCTATTTATAGTATATAAGTATCTTCATACTGTGTTACGGCCTCAAAGGAAGAGGTTATTGATTGAATTGTTATGTTTTTTTTCGTATTTATTTTAGAACGGCGATGAATATCAGAATATCATCAACCCATCTCATCCTGGTGGCGTAGAAGTCGACCCGAGAGAAAATCTACCAGAGAACGGGCAGCAGCGTCTCTCAGAGATCTATGTAGTGATTATAGCATATCCCCTCAAAATGAATCTTAGGCAGGACTTTTGTCCAGCAGTGGACTTCTTACAGCTGTTATAATTATGATGATGATGTTCGTATCAAAATTAGAATGAGACTCATTTATTTTACAAAAACAGGGTCCATGTTGGTCATAATATAGACAAATGTAAAAATATATAATTATAATTTGTATTTTATTTTAATGTGTATTTTAATGTTTTCCATATTATTTTTTAATATATTATTATTTATAATTTTTTACTTTAATAGATATTTATACTATGGGTTTTGTCTGATGCCTGAAATAAATGAATTTATTATTATTATTTTAACTTAGTAAGTACGTTTTACGTTATTCGTTCTTTTTTTGTGAACCAATTTTGATCATTCGTTTAGATTCGATATAATTTCTTCCTAGCCGAACTTCAAACACAGTGGCCAGTATCAGTGGAGATTAGCCATATGTTGTAGACACTAGTGCAGCTTGTCTTGTTAAAAACCAATAATTTCAAACAAGAGACCATGTCACGCGTGTATGTAAAGGTGGAATGACTTAAGTCTATACTGCTCTGCTACTGAGAGCTGGCTGCATATTTGTTCTCTAAAATGGTTTTATAAAACAAATATCTACGATTTTGCGATGTTACAAGTCTTCCTTAAAATAATCCCTGCTCATATGACAAACAAGGAAAATAATCCCTTGTGGTTTCTCTTGCATTTTTATAATGCTATTGCTATAAAATTGTTCCACTTTCAAAACTCCTTTCAAAATTGTTCCTTAGAGATTAATACGTAAGATATCAAGCCGAGTTAGTGCATATTCAGGGAGTTCTTTTAACGAAATTGTGTCATATCGTATTCATCGCCAGGTTACTATGAAATGCTGAAATGTTTTCGCCTCGCCTCACCTCAAGTTTATAAGGGGCCTTCAGCGGGTAACGATTCGTAGAAGTGGTTAGTTTTCTTTGAAGTATTTTAATATGCATAGTGTATACACATGGAAAAAAACCGGCTTTTGAAAAAAAAGGTTTATCTAAATCATTATGATACGTTCAACAATAAAGGAACCGGTTATTTTTTTAACCGATTTTATTATCTACTAACTGATTATGCATTGGACTGTATGTCAGATAATCTATTTCTTGTTTGGGAACCGACTTTAAAATCTTTAAAATGTTAAATTGTTACAGAACAAAATAAATAGTACTAGAGATCGCACTTGTTCGCAATTTGACTTTCTTGTCTTCTCAGTTTGTCAGTGTGACAAAAGCATGGTAATATGTATAATATTTTAATTTTAAATGGTACCATTTTTTAGTTTCAAGAATTAATATTATCATTTTATTAATGCAACTTTATTATTTGCTTCCACTTCTTCACCAGTTCAATAGAAGCGACGGTTCATGCCTTTAACCAAATAAGACTATGAACTAAGTAAACCTAATTTAACCCTTAATTAACCCTTAAGCACAGACCCGAACTGATGACCTTCTTCATTTGCTTCTGCAAAGTAACCTTCTTAGTTGAAATATGAATTCCCAACTTATTTTCATGAAACACCCACTCAATTCAAATATTTTAGATCCGAAATATCAGCGCAAAATATTTCATAGATTCAATACTCCCGTAAGTGCCCTGAATGGTAAATTCAATAGCTTTTCATAGCACTACTAGGGAACGAAGATAGGTGCAGAGTTCCTGCATTTTGCATAATGTTGGGTTTGAATATTTGGAGACAGCATGCGCTTATGCTCCGTTGTAGTTTAATGCTATTAAAGTTACTTCCTTGAGAAATTCTCTGGAACGCAATTCGAACGAAACAAAGTTGCTTTTAAAATTTTCAGTTAAAATTCTAGCTTACTCGAGTGAAGATTCTATTCGATAGTTATCTTACAATGTTGAGAACTAAATACTAGTAAGGTTTACAACAAGTGTCTACGGGGAACGACGGTATCTCGGACTAGAGCAGACTAAACCTATCTGCAGTGGACTTCTTTTGGCGCCTGATGGAGGAAGTATCGGGAACGCGGATATGCTGCTCCAGTGTAGGATCCAAGATCTAAAGACTATTAAGAATAAAATTACATAAAAGACCTACTAAAATAGTATATGTAATTATTTTTAAAATTTTATAAAAATAGTGTTGAGATCTATGGGACCTAACAGGAAACACCATTATGCGACACTACAGTCAAAATTTGTTGCGATGTGAAACACAGTGTTGTTGCCCACTGCTCATACAATAAGTAAGTAGTACTAAACAAATCTGCACATCTTTTAATGGGGTCGTATTATCTCGCCGAAATGAAGATATAACTCTCTAGGAAACATTTCCCTTAAAATAGGATACAACATCTATACTAACGTGCAACATATGTTCCTCTATTTCTTTCCGAACGTGTTTTAGTAAGACTTTCCTGCTTCTAAAAGAATACAATATAATCTATATCTGTGAGTGCCAGCTGTGTCCTCGATACGAGTTTGTATTAAATTCTATATATTACCGTTATGATTATTGTGCAACCATAAAACATTTACATATTAAATTAGATTGGCTGTAGAGATTTGAATGAGTTATACTAGTCATCATCATCATCATATCAGCCGGAAGACGTCCACTGCTGGACAAAGGCCTCCCCCAAGGATCTCTACAATAGTGTGCTCTGCCCGCATACAACGGGGGTATAATACCGCCAACTCCCAGACTTCGGGCTGATGCTGAGAAACTTTTCTTTTTACAGAAACGTCCAAAATCACTTTTGGTCCGACCCGGGATTTGAACCCAAGGCCTAGTTCTCTGCGGGTGAATACGCTACCGCTAGACCAACGAGGCTAATTTGAACTCACAAATTAGCACGATACTAAACTATGAAGAAAACGTGAGCGGTGTTAGCTGCAGAATATATAGCACCTAATAAAACCAGCTCATCGGTCTTCGGGTGGAAATATGTTGCATTATACACATTTCCATTACTCAGTTAAGTGATGGTAGTTTTTTACGCGAAGCTCTTGGAAATTCGATAAGAAAATGCAGGAAGGTATGAGCCGTAAAAGTATAAGTTTTGGAGAATACGCTTTTGCCGCCGTACATAGTTAGCTTGGATAATGGAATGGTTTGCATTTTCCATGATGGAAGCGTAAAATATTTTACGATTTTTCCATCACAGTAAAATTATTAATGTCAATTTGACTTTTGAGGACGACTGAATACTTTAATAAATTTCTTAACGCTTGTAGTAAAGATTTCCTTATTTTTAAGTTTGTAGATAACATGAGTATTATAATGTAAATTTAACTGCAGTGCAGACATTTTTCAAATGAGTAGTAAATACTATTAATTTTAGAAATATGTTATTTTGACTCGTACAGTAAGTAATTTTTGATTGAATAAGTTGGAGATCCTGTTGTAAAATAAGATGTACTGTGTAGTATTGACTAGTTCTTAAAAACTACGGTTTATTAAAATACAGAATCAAGAATGTTGTAGATAATGTGTGTGTAAATTTAACTACAACAAAGGCGGGATGTAATTTTTTAAATAATTTTAAATTTAGGTACATAAATTATGGGCTTTCCATACACCACATATTTTTAAATTTATAGATTGGGAAAATTATAAGTGATATTATATTCTAGTATCGCCATGAAGGAAGACACAATAGCTTGAATTAGCTTCGATAGAATAACAGACCATGCCCTCTTCATTAACCTTTTGGAAATGAAATGTAAAACATTTAATTTTTTGCTGAATTTGTACTAACTACTAACACACAAGAAAATGAGGAGTAAAAATATATAATAACACACAGTTCTACAAGACATTAAACACATATATCTGTGAAAACGCACAAAATTACGATTCTTGCATGTTCTGCCGAAAGTCACCACCTCAGCACTAGGTTTTTCGTTGTTATTAGAATGTTTTTATGAATTTCCAAAATAATATTAAATGTAATATGTATATTTTATAATATATAATAATATTGTTTTGAATATGATCTTTCCAACATATTATAGCAATTTGATAACAGCAATCTTAAACCATAATTATATTATTCCGCTCAAATCGCATTCGGAGATATGAAGGAGATATTGAAATCAAATGCTGTACACCCATGAAATTTTGTATAAAAACGTTTAGGAAGCAAGCGCACTTGTACAGCAACACTTAATTTATCCGAACAAATTATAACTAGAAGTAAAATAAAATTGTATTAAATAAACCATTTCGTTACGAAATAATATAGAACTGACCACATCAATAAATTTACTACCTCAAAGGCATTGATATTCTCAAACACGCGCGACATCGAAGAAAGCTTTTCGTTACCAACAGCTACGGGTGGAATGGAATCGAGCCATTACATAATTCAGGTTTGAATTGTTACTCTGGACTGTGGTAATCCTGCAATACTACCTATTGTGGAGTGTAGCTATTACGGAATGAGTTTATACCTTTGTTGGGATTTGGGATTTTCGATTTTCTTTACGCTGCCTTTTCTTTGGATAAAACTGTGTGTATTGTGTTTATTATTGGTTTAAACGCTGTTTTTAAACGCCGATACAAACATAGGGATGTTATAACTTTGAAGACGGGATGTATTTGAATGTGTCTTTGACAACGGTGCGTGCGTTCGTACTATGTAAATTAATTCATGTGTACAGAGACAGGAATTACTAACACATAATTATAATAATAATAATAATATCTAGGGGACAATGTCACATAGATCATCCTAACCCCAAACTAAGCAAAGCTTGTACTATGGGTACCAGGCGACGATATACATACTTATATAGATAGATAAAATATATAGAAAACATCCATGACTCAGAAACACATATTTGTGCTCATCACACAAATATTTGCACTTACCGGGATTCGAACCCAGGACCACCAGATTTGTAGGCAGGAGCACTACCAACTAGGCTACGGTGGACACAAAGTTATGAGTCACACAAATAATAACCTGTGTGGGACTAGAACCTGGGATACGAAGTGGCGTTGTGGGCGGGTGTCTTATCAGCTGCGCCATAACTGCGGGAGACATCGTTATTTTACTTTACTTAATTTATAGTATAGGCAGAGGTTTCCCTTATGACAGAGTTGTTCAAGCCGTCCAGTATGTCTCTTTCATGGCCTTACACTGTTGTCCAATGACTGCAAAAGTTATTCTCACAATGTTTTCCTACACCGTTTGAAATACCACACGTTAGGTTTGAACCCGATACCACCGACACAGTCCAGTGGTCAAACCACTAGACCATTTACCGCCACCATAATAAATTTCTATAACGCACTGCAAATCAAATAAAAAGATATTTTAATTTTTATCGTCGTACAATATTCAATATTGACCGGCCTGTGGCTTGGTTGCTAAATGCATGCTTTGCACGCCGCATTCGATTCGGTTCGATTCCCACCCAGGACAGATCTTTGTGTACATGAACATGTCTGTTTGTCCTGAATCTGGGTGTAATTATCTATTTCAGTATGTTTTTACAAAAGAAAAGTAGTATATGTATATATCAGTTGTCTGGTTTCCATAGTACAAGCTCTGCTTAGTTTGGGATCAAATGACCGTGTGTGAATAATGTCCCAGTATATTGTTTATTTTTATATACCAGAAAATCAATTACAATCGAAATCTCAAATCAGCATAAAAATATACAAGTAAGATTTCAGATTATAAAAAATATAAAATTTATACGAATAATAGTAAATCTAACCCAAACTGTCGAAGTTCTAGAAATTTTCAGTGTGGAATTTTCCTCTCATTGCACAGCGGTGCCTTTACTGAATAGTAATGTATGCACTTTCCTTATAGAGAATATTTTATTCAGGGCTCTAGAAACTTCTTTATTGATACACCCTTGATGTTGCATTTTGTATTTCCAATACACTTTCGAAGAAAATAGTAAGCATATGTATTTTGAAGAAAAATCTACGTGTACTGTTTTGCTTCTATTTTATTGCTAAATTACTTGTATTAATTTTACATGTTATATTAATTTTATAGTATAAGCGAGATTGACGGCTATATTAAATTTTTAAGTTTAACGACAATTGAATATTGGCTCTAAACTACGCCCTAGAGCCATTATCCGTCTATCTGTCTTTGTCTCTAGAAAGAAACATAGATAATCTTATTATGGCAAGCATGTTAAATGTGCAAAAAGACATTAAAGAGGAAACACGCCTGTTTATAGCCAATTCTACTTCCTAAAACATATATATCAAACTGCAGTAAAAACACGATTTTATAGCGTTTATTCCTTGAAATCAAGTTACAGAGTCACCCCGATATAGGCGACATTGTGACTATTTTCCGATAAAAATTAATAATAAGAGAAAAGGAATAAGGAAATCACACTTGTGGGTAGGTCAAAAAAATGACGATTCCACATAAATGTAAAATTATTACGAAATAAATGAATTTTGGATTTGAATTTGTGCACGCTCCGTAATGAAGACTAGCCATGTACGTAGTACAGACGCCAGCACATCAAGCTACCACAATCTGTCGAATTTCCCCAATTGAAAGTGAACCTTTTGCTTATGTAATAAAGTTGAAAATCTATAAAAGAAATTTGACAGATTCGGGTAGCTGGATGGTCTGGTGTCTGTACGTATTCTAGTAATAGCGACCTAATATTAATAAAGGTAGACACAACTGTAATATTATTTACATTATTAATTAATGTTGCCATTTTTTGAGAAAAAGAATTATTTTTTTGGACACTTTCACTCCTAGCCTATTCAATTCCCTCAATAACACTACTGCTAAATAAACGAGGCAATTGCAAGTATCATAGAAAACTATCCATCCTGTTCTCATATATTCCACACAATTAGTACCTCTTTTGTCCGTCCATGGCATGGCGTCCGTTTAATGGCAAGTGTAAATTCCTCACGTTCTGTAATAATTACACAAATGCGTCCAGCCACAACGGATGGGAAAATGTGACTAGTGTCCATTGTTGTGGGCCATAAAATTAACGGGAACTGGGAAATAATTGCAGTCATAAACCTGAGCAAAAAAAATAAAGAATATCTTAAGTTTGACGTAGCACTATTTCAATGTGGTTTTTATCAACATGAAAAAGTATCATGGTTTTCAATAGCACCGTAAATTTTGTATTTTTAATATTTTTTACTCTTTTTGTTAGAATCGGAATACAAACTAAGAATTTATTAAGCAAAGTTAAAATAATAAGTTTTTAAAACACAAAACCAAGTTTTTTTATCTATAGGTACATATATAATTTTGTTCCAGATAGTTTTTAGCTACCTACATAATATGTAAGAATTTGTTAATTTTCTTAAAATAGGTAGTAGTTTTGTCTATTAGCTAGAGTCAAGGGGCGAACATCACCGAATGAGTTTTTTTTCTCGATAATTTTACTTTGAATTCTATTTTTGAGATAACAATGTTAAATATTTTATGTTACAAAGGTTGCTACTTGGATCTTTTTCATTCTACAAACATGAACGAACATAAAATGGTGAAATAAATGTCGATTGAATAGCATTAAACATTTCGTCGCTTCAAATCACTATGCTAAGATTTTTTATTGCAAGATTGTCTACTTTTCTAACTCTTGGTCTTGGCAACATACTTAAGTTCTAGCTTTAATACTACCTAAAATTCGACCATTAAAAACAAAACGCTTGCTTCAGAGCCAAACAGTCCTGCTGACTAAAATATAATTATTGCAGTACTTTAAATTAAATTATGTCCGTTTCACGTAGTTAAGAAAATCTCGTACGTTTCATGCGTTTTTATTTCGCTACTCAATTTTTATTTTTACTCATTTGCATGTGTTCGTTATTCTATAGTCTTATAAATTAAAATCTTATCAATCTATAATCTAAATAGATTCCAAGTAAAAAACAAAATTACAAAGCACCTATTAAAGCTATGCTATTACGATACAGAAAAACTTCTATCCGGCGTATAATATTACTTAATTATTATTATTTTTTCCCGCACTAGTGCAAACACACACACACATTCACACCCACACACTTTTACACTCCATCTCATACACGTATCCTTGTACAAACACTCACTTGACACCATTTAGTCATGACTTGTCTCTAGTTTTAATTCACTTATTATTCTAAAATTTTACTACTGGCGTTCCTACAAGAGGAATCACTGACTCTGATAGCACAGTTAACCTAGTTTCAGAGTCAGGGGTCCATTAACTTTATGTAAACCTTCCAGTCTAACCCGCACATACCGATTATTTGCCTCTTCATTGTAAAAAAATGTTGGGTTATGAATAAATGATTATTATTATTATATAGTGTTTAGCTGGCATACAATTAGTTAAGTTAATAACGATAGGTTTGATGTTCGTAAATTGTTGCCATTCTTAAGTTGTATGGAAGACCCGCGTTAAACTTTATAAATTATAGCCTTTGTGTTAATCCAAGGTGCCAGCTAACTCCATACTAAATTATATTAAAATCGCACTAGCCGTTTAGACGTGCAGAAGCAACAAACATACACACTCATAAACTTTAGCCTTTATAATATTAGTGTGATAACCGAAATTATTGTTTTGAAAAATTTTATAGCAATGGTTACTTTTGGAGGTCACTGACCGGCAAAGTGGTAATCAGTGGTAGTTTAGGAGCTAGTGCTTTGGTTGGACTGGCCTGTTGGTCTACTGGTAAGAGACCCGGACTGGTGAGCCACTGGTTGTTTTAACGATGGAACGATGAAAAAATAATGCCATACGTAAGATTCTATAACAAACTTCCCAATGATATTAGAGAATTGTCTACGAATAAGTTTATAAGAATTATTAAAGCCCAATTGTGTAGCAGCGCATATTACAAAATTTCAGATTATTTAAGTAACAAAAATGCTTGGGATTGAGTTGATCTGAGTCAACACACATGATTGTAATAAATTTTAAGTATATTTTATTTTAAAAAAGGATTGTTACTGAGTTTTCTGGCAGTGTTTTCAGTAGCTGCCACGTCATGCACTGCACGGTAGGGTAAAAAAAATGACGATTCCACATAAATGTAATTTATTTATGGAATAATTGATTTTTGGCTTTGGCATCATAAAATAATCCACGTGAACCATTGCGTTGCCTTGGGCGTGAAATAAACATAAGTAATCAGTTGCTCAGTTCATGCAGCCCTACGTTTGACATACCTAGCTGTATATATCAGCAACTAATCAATTGAGAAAATTTTATTTCAACATCGGTTTATTCTGGCGGCGACGTGGTCCGCCACCCGTCACGTCTCGTTTCCCGGAGAGGCGAAAAGTGGCCAACGGAGAGCCGTTTTGCTACGTTGAATGTGGGAGGAGGAATAGAAGGTAAGATGGACGAAGTATGTCAGCTGATGAGTGAAAAGCGGATCGATGTGTTGTGTGTGAATGAGACGAAGCGGAAAGGGTGTGATACTACAACACACGGACAATACACGGCATATTGGTCTGGAGTACCGAACACCACCAGAGGTTGCCAAGGTGTGGGTCTCATTCTTTCCACAAGTATGTCTGAGTGTGTGACTGAGTTCGAATGCGTGAATGCAAGAGTAATGTGGTTGAGAATGAAAGTTGGTATGACCCGTATCTTCCTAGTAGGAGTGTACGCTCCTGTAGATATGGGTGCAGTTGTAATACAGCGAGAACAAGAGGAAAGAAAGGCATTCTGGGAGACCCTGAGAGATGTGTTGCGGTTAAGTCAGTATAATGAAAGAGTAATAATGTTAGGTGATTTTAATGGATGGGTTGGGGTAAAACGTGATGGTTTTGAAAGAGTACTAGGTCAATTCGGTGACGAAAGTGAGAATGAGAATGGGTACAGTCTGCTTGAGATATGTTTGGAATGGGGTCTTTGTGTTACAAATACTATGTTTGAACATAAAAGAATCCATACGTTTACACGAGAGAGGAAAAATGTGAGAAAGAGTATGATTGACTTCGTGATTGTAGATGAAAGACTGAGAAAGAATGTTCTAGACACAAGAGTCTATCGTGGGACCGCAATCCATACAGACCACTTTCTGGTAATGAGCCGAATAAGTGGTCTATTCAAAGGATGGCGCCACCGAATCCCTGAGACTAAAAGTGTACTTGAGAGAATAAAAGTAGAGGAACTGCAAGAGGAAGAAGTGGCAGATGAGTACAAAAGTAAGTTGGTTGAGAAGTTTGAGGGATCTGAAGACATAAGAGAAGTAGAAGAGCTATGGAAGGTAGTCAAAGAAGGTGTGGTGAGTGTAGCTGGTGAAGTATGTGGTGTAATAAAGAGACGAAGAGGAAGAAAGATGAAGAATATTTGGTGGGATAAAAGTGTACAAAAAGTTGTATGTGAAAAGAAGAAAGCGTGGTTAGACTGGCTAGCCACCAGAGCAAACGAACGAATGCATAAGGCGACGAATGAGGATATAGAAAGGGCCTGGAATGATTATAGGAAAATGAAAGGAATTGTAAAGGATGTGGTGAATGAAAAGAAAAATGAACAAAAGGATAATTTTGATAGAAGGTTGTCTAAGGATTTTCAGACGAACATTAAGTTTTTCTGGAAATCCGTTAGATCAGTAAGAGGCATAACTCAAACCTCAGAACTGAAATCCATACGAGACCAAGATGGAAATATAGTGAAAGGGGAAGAATGCGTGTTAAAACGTTGGAAGGAGTATTTTGAAAGTTTGTATGAAAGAGGTGTAACAGAGAGTGAACGTAGTTCACTAAGTATAGACGAGAACAAATGTAAAGATGAAATTGGTATGGATGAGATTGTGAAAGCTATTAAGGGTATGAAATCAGGTAAGTCACCAGGGTATGACAGGATAACTTCCGAGATGCTGAAGGCTGGACATGGCGTCATAGCGAGTCAGCTGTGCAGCCTATTCAATTTATGCTATACCACCGGCCAAGTGCCAAGTGATTGGTGCAAGGCTGTCATCGTACCTCTTTACAAAGGGAAAGGCTCACGGCAAGACTGTAAAAACTATAGGGGCATTAGTCTACTCAGCGTCGTTCGTAAGTTGTATGCAAAAGTATTGGTTGAAAGAGTTGTGAAAGAAACCGATGCGAAAATATGGGATGCACAGGCAGGTTTTCGGAAAGGAATGGGATGCACGGATCAGGTCTTTTCTCTGCGAAGCATAGTAGAGAAGTTTTTGGGCAAAAACCAAAAGGTTTACTGTGCCTTCGTAGACTTAGAAAAGGCCTACGATAGAGTGTTGAGGAGTGAACTATGGTCGGTACTGTCCATGTATGGGTTGAACGACAACCTTGTTCAAGCACTAAAATCTCTTTATAGGGATTCCAGAGCTTGCGTGAGGATTAACGGGTCATACACCGAGTGGTTTAGCATCCAAAAGGGTGTTAGACAGGGATGTGTAGCGTCACCGTGGTTGTTTAACCTATTCATGGATAGCTGTTTAAAAGATTTGAAAGAAAGTGAATGCGGTGTAAGGATGAATGAGTTACTCATCAAATGTCTGCTGTACGCTGATGATCAAGTTCTACTTGCATCATCTGCGGACGAGTTGCAGGTGATGGTAACAAATATGCATGAAGCTTTTGAAAGGAAAGGGATGAAAATGAATGTAGGTAAGACGAAAGTAATGGTATTTGAGAGGGATGAATACACGACAACGTGTGATATTGTGATTGGAGGAGAGAAAGTCGAACAGGTGAATGAGTTTGTATATTTGGGAACTTTGTTTACGAGAGATGGGAAATATGAAAAAGATATTGTTAGAAGAGTAAATGCGGGGAATAGAGTGAATGGGGCACTACACGCCTTTATGAGTAGCCGGCAAGTATCAAAGAAGGCTCGACTAGCCGTGCACGATGGAGTGTTAGTGCCAACTTTAATGTATGGAAGTGAAAGTTGGGTATGGCAGAAAAAGAATGAAAGTAAAATAAATGCAGTGGAAATGAGAGCTCTGAGAAGTATGTGTGGTGTGACTTTGAGAGACAGAATTCGAAATACTGATGTAAGAGAGCGTTGTGGTGTGAAAGAGGATGTAGTCACAAAGATTGAAAAAGGCATGCTGAGATGGTTTGGCCATTTAGAAAGGATGAATGAAAGAAGATTGACAAAAGAAGTATACCTGGCCTGTGTGAATGGGACAACCGGAAGGGGAAGACCACGTCGAACATTCTCTGACCAAATTGGAGATGTTCTCAAGAAAGGGCAGGTCAGAAGTACCCTAAACCGGCGAGCATGTATGAAGAATATAATGTCAGTAATCGAGGCAAAAGAAGTATGCAAAGATCGTGACAAATGGAAATCCGTTGTCTCTGCCTACCCCTCTGGGAAACAGGCGTGAGTCTATGTATGTATGTTATTCTAGAAAGATGACATATGAATTTGTTCACAGATAAAGTGGCATTCGCAACATTTGTAAATATGTTTACTTGGCTTACATCAAACTGAAATCTTAAAAAAAAAAACTTGTGTGTACTTATGTACACGCAATTTTTACGATGCGCGCGCATCGTGTAAAAATTCACTCTCATACCACCTTCTTCACCAACTAACTTCATGCTGTTAATTTTTTTGGTGTCGGTGTGCGCGATCGTAAAAATTCACTCTCATCATTTTTCTCCATCGCCCCAAAAGAAATATAACTTCAAAAATATTCGAAAGTTAAATTAATTTCAACCACAAGGGATATTGAAAAGAATATGCATAGATAATTATAAAATAACTGTCACTTTGCATTGAAAAAAAAAAACAAAGACTCTTTGTCCCCAAGGCGCCAAGCAACGTCCTCCCTCGTGATGAATTTAAAAAAAAGAATATTCTCGCTTCCTTTTTATCGATATTCAAATTGACGGATCGGGCTACTGTGGTAAAAAAAGTCAGTTGATTATCTCTTTAGGGTTCTTTTACACAATCCAAACGAAGCCTTATTTTTAAACCTAGCCTACTGTCGTTAGTTTTTTTCTGAGGTATTTTTTCTTTGGATTCTTGATGGGTTCAATATACTATTAAAACTTCGGTTTTAAAAAAGAGTTTGTTTCCTTTAATATATATATATATATATATATATATATATATATATATATAATAAGTTGGTCACTTGATAGAAAGTAATCACCGCCGCCCATGGAAACCTGCAACATCATGGGGGGCAAATACCTTGCCGGCCTTTGAGAAAGGAATAGGCTCGTTTCTTGAAGGTCTTCTTTTAAATTACATTGGCGTTTATCCTAGGACGCTTTCACTGCTCCACCGGACAAAAGGTAAGTGAGAGCTCAAACAACGGATGTTAACCACAAAAAAGTAACGAACCTCGACTCAGAGCTATCTGTCAGGCATAATATGGCCAACTCTTTGGGGATGTTTTGTAAAACTCTTTTTATACTACTCTACATGATTACATTGTCTGTATTTGGACGACGGTATTCGTTTAATTATTTTAAATTATAAATTTAAATTATAAGAATATTTTTAGTACTTTAAAATGTATGTATGACCGAAATAAAGTAATTTACTAAAATACTACATGAAATTTAAAACAGTCATTGTATTTACGATGAAATAACATATATTTTATTATTTAAAAAGAAGGTTCGTGATCACATCACTTCATCAAATCAATAGGAAAGTTATCGTATCCGTATGTATTTATATAGCATGTATATATGTAGAACTAGTATGTATTATTATCTTATATATAGTGTTTATGTATATAGTTAAATCAAAAAGAAATTATTATAAGTTAGTTATATTCGACATCTTAGTGCACCTACCGTAGTCTCTCCGCAACACCCAATGGTTGACTGGGCGATAATGCCTATGGCATTAAGTCCGCCTATGTACAATATACTTTGTGCTAAAGTCTAAATAAATAAAAATAAAAATATTTTAACAAGTATCTATCCTGGAAAAATGGTTTTCACAACACTAATAATACCACTCGGGTGAAGCTGCAGACGGAAAGAATCTTCTAACTTCATTATTATTTTATATAGGTACGCTTTATATTACCTTTAATTGATTACGAAGCTTTATTTTATACATTGTTTAAAGTAAGTCATGTCCACTGCTGGACCAAAGCCTCCCCAAAGAATGGGGGGATATGCCATAATCGCCACGCTTGGCAGACCGGTTGGCGAACCTATGTACGTATTCCCTCGGATGATTTTTACGCCCATCCACCCCCTCCTCCCACGTGATGAGATGAGGTGATGATATTCTATTCCGTCACCACACAGCAATACTTAAATTGAAATTGCTATTCATATTATATCTAATTTCAATCAGCTCACCGTTTCTTAAAACTTTATAGAACTCGCAAGTTTTATATTTCATTACAATATCTTCAAAGAAAATCTAATATTTTATATGGAAATATCCCTTTCAGACTAATTCTATTACGTAATAACATACCGTTCTATGTTTAAAAATTCAAACGTAATTCTAGAGCAGTAGACGTAGTAGCAGCCAATCAGGCAATACCTTTGAAAGAAAGGTCCAATCAGTGTAAACGCTCGTTTGAAAAAGGTATGCAATCTGAACGTCCAAAGAGCAAAGGTATCATTTTATTTATAGGTTTGTTTTTTTATAAAAGTGGTAGTTGGCTTTAGATACAGATCTTTGCAGCCATTAAATACCGTAATGGGTGGATTTTTTCTTTTACTGCTGAGAAAAAGTATTTATCTATGGGCGGATTAATTTAGATCTTTTTTTTTCTTTTAGGCTTACTTAGTTACTTATGGTATGGGTAGTGGTTACCCTAGTGTCGGAGTCATGCCGCCCAGTAGGCCTCTGACATGGCTTAACGACTGTTGTCTAATAACTACAACCGAGACTGACAGCTTAACAGCCATGAGCGCCTTTAACAGACTACTAATGTTCGTTGCACTTTAAGTTTTTGGAACGAAGTTCCTTATCGCGCGTTGTGAAAGGGGGCTAGACGGAAAAAATTCTTACGAAAAGTTGTCACGGCACTTTTTGCAGCTGTGCGGCGTACGCATGTTTCTCTGTCTGTCTCTCTCTCTCTCTCTCTCTCTCTCTTATAGAAAGCAAGCCAGATATTTTCATTTCTATTTCGCATTGAACAGTGTGGTGTCACGACGATTATTTTTGTTGAGTGTATACAGGTTATTTGTACATAATAAATAATAAGAAATAACTTCGTTCCATCCGGGTGTCCCTTGACATCTCTCAAGTTTTTTTGTACATACAACAAAGTCTTCATCTAATTTGAATTTTAAGTGCACATGTGGAGCAGTGATTAAGTCAATCGACTCCACACTTTATGTCTCGGGTTTGATTCCTAGTACAACTATTAATGTGACCCACACCACCACCAACCACGAGAAGTTGTTCTAAGTCTGGAAGTGCTTTGTTTCCGTCAACTAAAGTACCCAGGAAGTAAAGAATCAAGACACAAGGATTCATTTTACAAGTTCGGGCAAGCAAGTAGAAATATGCTTAAATGGGTGCACAGTTGCACTCGTTATTCTTTTACTGTCATCAGGAATATTTTAGTGGAACTCTCAGGCATGCAGGTTTTCTCACGATGTTATTCTTCACCGCTTTAAGTACGAAATAATTAATTTCTAATGCGCATAAATGAATGGATGCAGATGAATTCGAAAAGTCAGCAATGCGCGCCTTGTACAGACCCCAGCACATCCAGCTACCCAATCTGTCAAATTTCTTTCATAGATTTTCACCTTTATCACAAAAGCGTAAGGTTCACTTTCAATTGGGGAAATTTGACAGATTGGGGTAGCTTGATGTGCTGGCGTCTGTACTTTAACTTCTAACTTTAACGGTCATACCACTAATTATACTGGATTCAATAATAAAGAAATTGTTATTGTTGTAGAGTATGCCCTGATTTGCCGTCATATGCACTGCCTAATTAGGCTGTTCAAAGAACGTAACTAAGCTTTACTTTTTGAGGTAAGGTTCGTAAAAATTATAATATCCTGGGACACACACGGCCACCTGACCTCAAACTAAGCAGTGCTTGTACTATAGAAACCAGATAACTGCTTATCCACATACTACTTATTAGGTATATTAATACGTACTTATTAGATAATTACATCCAGACTCAGGACTAGCAGACATGTTCATGCACACAAATATCTGTCCTGGGTGGGAATGGAACCCACGACCTGCAGCATGAAAGGCGAGTGTTTACCAACCACGTCAAGCGGCCCGTCAAAATGTCACTCTGTTGTTGAAACTAAAAACACTACTTTATTTTTAAAAGACAACGCCCGCACTAGGGCATCTAGCCCCTGTGTCGCGGGGTACTTTACAAACATAATAATAGACGGACACAAATTACATCCAGCCTCAGAACAACTATTTATGGGTCACACAAATAGTTGTCCGGCGCGGGACTCCAACCCGCGACACTAAGAGGCGAGGCGACTGTCTTAGCCGCTACGCCACTCCTGCAGTCAATTAAAACAAACTATCTTTATTTGATCTTTTAAGCTGATATACGTTCCGTAAAACGGGCAATAAAGGAAAAAGAAAAGCAAATGCGGAATGCTTCTATTCCCGCATCTCTATTTTCCGTATTTTACTTGATAAATTCGTCTTTAAACGAATAAAAAGTTAGAGCAAAGTTTAAGCTAAGACGGGCTCTAAGTGTTCTATAGATAACAGCCTTATAAGTTCGTTCAGCTGCATTTAAATGTAAAATGTTTTGTTCAATGTAATTTTTGCCTCTTTATTTAAAAGAAACGTTCATATATCTACATAAGTATGTATTTACAAAAGAAAAGTAGTATATGTAGTATCTGTTTTCCTGCTCTCTTAAGCTTAAGCTCTGCTTAGCTTGGGATCAGATGGACGAGTGTAAATAATGTCCCAAGATATTATTATATGTTAATTATAGCAGTGAGTACATAGGCATACTTAAAGTTTATTTAGAGGTTTTTCTAATCGGGAACATATTTAATAAATTTATACTTCATAAAGTATATGAATCTGCCATTTTTGTGTCCATATAGTAAAAATGTTTAAATTTAAATATAATGTAAAATTGTGTCATTTCCTTGTGTGCCATTGTTGATCCTGACTTACAGGAGTTGCAGTGGTGGGCAAGAGGGATACACTAGTCCCGATAAAAAAAAAGGTAAAATTGTTAATCTTCCAAGTGCAACTGCGCTAGACCTGAATCTGGTAAACATTACATGGTGCTTATATTTCATAGAATGTGTTAGAAAAAAAAAATGGATTTCGATGACATGACAAGATTTACTTATGTCAGCCGAACGACGTCTACCGCTGAACAGTGGCCTCCCCAAAAGATTTTCACAATGGAGTTGTCTCCATCATTTGGAGGGATATGCAATAATCGCCACGCTTGGCAGCTACTTGGCGATCTCATGTGTACTATGACTAGTGTTGAAAATGACTAAAGTAACTGAATTAGACTGACTGTCATTTACGGTCAAATTGGTCAAAAATTTAAATTTATCCTTAATGCTTTTCCAGCTGACTTCCTTATATGCTGTTCTATATACGGAATTTTGAATGGATTCAATTCAAAATTCATTTATTTCGTAAAAGTTCATCGATTAAATTTATAATTTCTCCTTTTTGGAGTTTATATTAAATATTTAATCTCAAAAATGGGAAATCATAAACTTAATCATCCAGCGGGGCTCGAACCTGCACCATCTACCAATCCGGGGTAGGCGCTATGCGTTAAGCTACGAACGATACACGCCGGCAGATCAAATTTAGGCTTCCCTTGCTCACACCCTTCCGGAGGATGTAGGTATTATCTATCGGCTTTATTTTCTAGAAACATGGCCGACTATTAATTGTCAAAAAACGGTCATTTTCAATCAATTTGATTTCAGTAATATTTTATTACCTTTTAAATTTTTGTCGTTGATAAAAGTCTACAATTTCTAAATTAAAACAAAAAAGTGATTTTTATCACTTATAGTATTAATATATAGTGTTAATCATTTTACATTTCTAATCATGCGTGCATTTAAGACAAAATAGCAACGTCGCATCGCCTCGCGCATCGACTTTGATGTCGTCTTATCCTCTCATGATATAATAGAAAACAAAACGTTGCTTCATTTAAACTTGCATATAAATTAGGTACCTAGACAAATAAATAATTGGGTGGTAGTCGAGAATAGACAATAATATTTGAGTCAAATTGGCTGAATTTGACAGTAAATGACCGGTCATTTAAGGGTTATGACAATTGTGACTAGTCATACTCAGTCATATTACATCTCTAACTATGACTATCGTATAGTACACAGAGACACGCTGCTGCTGAATATATCAACGTAGGAATTCCTGATTGTATTTTTAAACTCACTATTTACTAATACTATATTGTAAGGACCCGATATTCCTAATTGCGATCATACCATCTTAATTGTATATTTACTCGTATTTGTGCATCTGAGCGCATAGTAAGAAAACACAATCTTTCTTATCTATACATAATACATATAATAAAATCGTAGGAAAGTCGAAACTGTACATTGAATATTTTTTTAAAGGATACTTGACGCGTGATCTACCATAAATAACGAAGCCAAAAATATAGTTTTTAGAATTTTTATATGTGTGTCTGTTTGTCTGTATGTATGTCCGGGCTAAACTCAAAAAGTACAGCATGGATTTACTTAAAATTTTGCGTGAATATTACTAACGTCGTGTCAACATATAGGCTACATATTATCACTCTATCACGTACGGGGAAGGAGCTGTGATAATTTATAAAATTTAACGCGGGTAAAACCGCGGGGCACTGCTAGTTAAGAATAATAACTTAGAACAACTGTACAAAATGCCATCTGATCCAAATCTAGGCAGAGTGTTGTAGTACGCTGACAACTTATAAACATACTTATATATTTCTATATAGATTCATAATATGTAGTATCGTTAAATTACACCCAGGTACAGAACGAATAATCGTACTCATTACACAAAGATTTGTCATGGGTGGGTATCGAACCCAAGACCTTTAGCTTAACAGACAGGGTAACTAACCAGTAGGCCAACAGGACCATCTTAAAAATATGTCTTAAGTTACTTTGATTTACATACCAAATTCGAAATAGATCGTCGTAAAATGGAAATATTACCGTAATTGCAAAACAGAAGAAACTTCGCCCAGAAAACGTTGTTATCAATTTATTACTCGGAAACTTTTACAAATAAAACAACCGATTGTATCCTTCCCAGAAGCTTTGAACAATAATATTAAGGATTGATGTTTGAAACAATTGTATTGTAACTTCTGTATCTTCTAAAAAGTTTAACAGTTCTCCAAATACCCTACCTCATTGAATTTATAAGATAACTGGTAGCCTCGATTATTTTGATCTTCTTCAACGAGCTCATAGCCAATGAGGTTCGTGGTGTTTGGTTTGAGGCATATCCTACCCAATCTCCTTGACAATAACTTAATACAAGCTAGCTAAATATCACTACTATTATAAAATAAATTGTATAAATGTTTTAACATTCCATGTACCTAAATATCTGTAATAAGCAACTAGAAATAATAACTGACAATTTACAAGCGCTTTTTTAAAGTCTACGTGAATAAAAACCTTTTTTATTTTTATTTATTAATCAGTTAACAATCTAGATGCTATAAGAGGGCTACGGCAAAACGTGGCTACAATTTATAGAGAGCGAATCAAAACACGATGTAATTTTGTACATTAAGATGTGCATTAAGATATATAACAAAATACCACAACAACTAAAAGAAACATCCAACTTCAATATATTCAAGAATAAATTAAAAAAATACTTAACCCAAAAATGTTATTACAGTATAAAAGAGTTTTTGGAGGACAGAACTAAACAGTAAGACAGTGTTCAATATAAAAAATAATTAAATTATATTATGTTAAAGTAAATAGTATAAATATAATGATAACATAATAATAAAGGTATATATAAATATAATAATGTATATAAATAAATATATAACCTAAGATTAATTAAATAGTTTGTAAGTCATTTTATATTAAAATTGTATTGCTGCGCTCTAACAGGGTATCATGTATGTACCTCTACATTCTGTAACACCTATGTATCACTCATGATCGCAATAAATATTTGTATTTGTATTTATTTGTATTTGTACGATGTCAGGTGAACAAAAGCCTCCCCAAAATATCAACCATGATAGACACAATGGAGTTTTTTTTTTAATTCTAGTATGTTTCGGGACTTTTCGGGACATAGTCAAATATTGACTATTTGACTATGTCAGTCCTGTTGATCTTACAACATACTCTAAACAAAATACAAGATTTGAAGGGATATGCCATAATCGCCACGCTTGGCCTAAGACGGGTTGGCGATCGCAGTATTATGGTCATACTCTACAGAGATGCGCTTCAGCCCGTTCTCCAGTACGACTTTGACGACTCCTACGCTCCTCATGGAATGAGATGGAGTGGCGATATTTTGTACCACCAGGCACATAGCAAACTCCATTTACAGCAGAAATTCATTTCAGGACACTCTTGAGGTGCTCTTTCATTGGATTGGTTATGCAACCCTTTTGAATTTAAGGTCTTGAGTTGTGAAGTTAACTGCATGTGTGGCGCAGCGACTAAGACAGTCGCTGCGCCACACATGCAGTCGCTTGATGTCGCGGGTTCAAGTCCTGCGTCGGACAATTATTTGTGTTACCCACAAATAGTTGTTCTGAGTCTGGATGTGTAATTTGTGTCCGTCTATTATATGTCACCGCGACACAGGGATTAAATTCCTTAGTACTCTCCTTAGTAGCCTCAATAAGTATAAAACCTTAATATCGCAAACCACACGAAGCAATATTTCCCGCACTTGAAAGTACAAACTTATTGAACTTAAACAATGGAAACTATACTCTTCAACTTTCCACTTATTTATCAATATGTGAGATCGGTTTCAATTTAAACTGTGGCTGAGTTGGCTAGTTAAATGAGTTCTCATGCGTCGACACTAATAGATTGTCTGAGAGAGAGAACTGTTGAAATAGAACAAGTTTGATGCTTGAATATTTTAATCTAGAAGTGTAGTATTGAAACTGAGTCTCTACTGAGAGCAATTGCTTATATTATTTGAAATTATTCTTTAGTAGCTGTGCCCCGCAGTTGGTTAGGAGCTGTGTTAATTTATAAAATTAAACGTGGGTTTAATTTTATAAATTAACACAGCTCCTCCCCCGTAGATGATAGTGTGATAATATATGCGATAGTGTGCCTATAGGTTGACCCGACCTCTTAGTAATTATAGATTCAAGCAAAATTTAAAGTTAATTCATGCAGTACTTTTTGAGTTTAGCCCGAACATACATACAGATAAATAGCAAAAATTCAAACACTATATTTTTGGCTTCGATATCAATGGTAGATCACGCCCCAAGTATCCTTTTTAAAAATATTCCATGAACAGTTTTGTCTTTCCTATGATTTTATTATATGTATAGACTAGCTGTGCCCCGCGGTTTTAACAGCCTTAAACTTTATAAATTACCACAGCTCCTTCCCCGTAGGTGATAGCCTGATAATATGTAGCCTATAGGTTGACCCGACCTCTTAGTAATTTTCATGAAAATTTGAAGTAAATCCATGCAGTACTTTTTGAGTTTAGCTTGGACATACACATAGACAAACAGACACACAGACAGCAATTCTAAAAACTATATTTTTCGCTTCGATATCGATTGTAGATCACGCCCCAAGTATCCTTTTTGAAAAATATTCAATGAACAGTTTTGGCTTTCCTACGATTTGTTTATATGTATAGATAGGTCCCGTTCATTAAAATCTGATCTAAACACATGACACAGTGGTTAAGACAGACACCTCGCCACTTGGTGTCCCGGGTTCGATTTCCAGGGACAAATATTTGTGTAACCCATAATTTCTGTAGCCAGACAACCTATTCAGGGATTGGAGACTTTAACACCAGAGTTGAGTTGAATTATATTATTTGAATGAGCGTTAAAGTACTATCTAGTTTCCTATGCTTGTAAAATTTTCCCGTCGTTAACTGACCTAAGTGTTTGTACTCACAGACGCGTGCAAACCAGCGGTGCGCTATAATACACTTTGACAGATTATAGGGGTAAGCACCTTGTTCCATATGTCCGCATCACCCGTCTCTAAGCCTGTTCGCCAAGCTATTTTAATAATAATAATGTTATCCTGGCCGAAGAGACATTCTATAGTGCACAAAAGTCTGCCGCTCATGTGGAACCGCTCTGAGGAATCAATTAGCTGCGGAGGTATTTCCGATCCGGTATGACATGGCAACCTTCAAAAAGCGAGCCTATTCTTTTCTTAAAGGCCGGCAACGCACTTGCAGCTCCTCAGGTGTTGCGAGTGTCCATGGGCGGCGGTGCTCACATACCATCAGGTGACCCACTTGCTCGTTTGCCATCCTATTACATTAAAAAAAGTGTGCTTTACTACAGGTGTACTTTCTATTCAATCTCTCTCAGGATCCAATAGTACGGCTAAGAATTCCTTGACCCGACGGTCACTCGCAACACCAGAGGGGCTGCAAAAGTGATGTCGGCTTTAAAGAAGGGAATAGGCACTTATATCATCATTATTTTTCAAAATAACAATATGAACAAAATATCAGGCAACAATTTTCATTTCGAAAATTTTATTCCAAATGATGTTTTATTTCTAGTATTTAATTCAAAAACATTTTCTCATTAAAACTGGTTTTACTCAAAGCTATTATTTTCTGTCAAGATAAGTTTTGAAACAAATGAAAATTTGTACCAACGAATTTTCCGATAGAAACAAGTGGACACGCAACTAAGTCATTTACGTTAAAAACGCAATGATTTCAATACAAAAGTTTGAAAAGTGTTATTTTTAGGGAAGTTAGTATCAACGCAAAAAAACATCATTACTGTCTAACTAAGCACTTATCCCCCAGAGAACGGGTAGGAGCGTATCTGTGTACTCCAAACAGGCTACACTGTTTTCACCCTTGTTTTAATGAGAAAAGTACGCTTAATCTAACTTATGCGTAAACTTAATCACAAGTATAAAAATCAAAATTTAATATTTTTGTTTGCAAGCTAATAAATGAGCAATCGCCAACCCGTTTGCCAAGCATAATTACATATCACTTCATATACAACTCCATTGTGGTTTTTTTTGGAGAGGCCGTTGTTCAGCAATGGAAGTAATTTGGCTAACATGATGATGATGAACTAAGTGCTGGTACTGAGAATGATTATTGCTAGAAAAATCACACTCTTTAAATTCGAAACTTTTTATATCATTTAAATATGATAATAAATAAAAATAACCCTTTTTTTATTTATATAAAGCTCAAAAAAATTAGAGTGTATTTTCAGTGGTTTAAAAAAATATATAATTTTAGTGTGTTATTTATTTTTCGAATTTATATAATATTACACATGTCATCACAAGTAATTATTTTCCTGAACACTTAACCATCAGAACAATTCAATTGGACAATTAGCTTAAAACATATCCATAATTCATATTCATTCACTGAAAACAAAACGCGCCCTCAAAATAAATGATAACTTGCAGAAAAATATTAACTACTTCTACAAACAGTGCATTTTAAATGGAACAGGACCAAATAAGCCCGTTTTAAATTAAAGGATTTTACAAGCATATACGGATAAGCTATTCTATTTCATTTCGAATCCTTTTTAGAGGAGTAAATGTAGGATTCATGAGTTTTATTAAAAAAGGATTCAGAGTAAATGAATTTTCTGATGAGGTCAACGATGTAATTACGTACCTGGCTAGTTTTAAATTTCCTTCGAGATACAGATATGAACGAATATTAAAGTAGGAATTCCTTTTTCACGTTCAATACGGTCGTCCTATCAAAGGCAATCGTCTGGTAAGTTACACATTTGACATGAATTAAAAATATGTTTAATGTATCTATAATTATTTATTTTCAGTTTTACTTTTACGGGACAGAGACATAGTTATTTATTACGTTAATTATTTATTGTTGATTACCTTGTAAGGGGTTTGGTGTTGCCAATGATAACAGTGATGAAAATCACCTGAAATCAATTAGGAAAAGTTTTTTACTATGCTTTTTCGTATAGGCAGTGTCAGAGTTTTCAAGCCACCCAGGAGGGCTCTGACATGGCAAATCGACTGTTGTCTTACAAATACAACCGGTACCCTTCGAAGCACGAAGACGCCTAGAAATTAAACAACTTTGGCCGTCATAGACCCCTCTATAGACTGACCACGTGCCTAGGTGCTTAACCTAGGCGATCAATTTCGATCCCATGAGAGAATTCACGAGTATCAAAGTTACCAATGTAGAAGAATGAATAGTCAAAGCCAATAATTGCCAAGCTGAAGGGGCAGCAAGTATGGCGTTCTCGAGTGGCGACCTTGAACCGGAAAACTCAGTTTGGTTGAGCCACAAGGTGGATCGATGATTTTGTAAGGGTTGGATTGCGCTAGATGCGGGTAGCACAGCACAGGCAATTGTGGACATCTTGGGGAGGGCTTTTTCCAGCACACGTCTTTCTGCTGACATAATGAGTTACACATTTTGCTTTATTTGATAATTCCGCTTTTATTATACTGAATCACGTATTATTTAAAATATTACTGAAATTCAGGAAAACAAGGAATCTCATCCATAAAAGTTACTTAGATTCTGTGTTTTACAGCACTAAAATATAAACCGTCATTAGAATCTCTATACGTAAAACTGTTAAACTCCTAAATCCTTAAGGTCCTAACGTATCGCTTACTTTTACGCAGTATTTTACGCCAATAGTAAAATGATGATATGTATTTTTCATAAAAGGTATGTTAAAACGAAATGCAGTTACTTTAAAATCGGTTTATACAGCATTTAAATTTTTTCGTTACTGTTAAAGTTATTACAAACTCGTGATCTCATGTAAGCTCTCGTCTGGGGCTGGGGCTTAAATTTGTCACTAGTTACAACAAGCTTCGCTTTCACCGTGTTGCTCTTAAACGCTATGTATTACAACTTTATGCTCGCCAGAATTAAATGCTTACGTAGTCATTTCACAACTTTTTAACTTTAATGGATCAATTAATGGTTAATACCTATTTTTCACAAGGGTAGTATAACGAAATTTACGTATAAATAAAAATAGGGTTAGGTTAGGTTAGGTTTATAAATATGGTATATCTATACATATAATAAAATCGTAGGAAAGTCAAAACTGTAGATTAATTTTATTTTTTAAAAGGATACTTGGGGCGTGATCTGCAATCCATATCGTAGCCAAAAATATAGTTTTTAGAATTTTTGTCTGTTTATATGTTTGTCTGTATGTATGTCCGGGCTAAACTCAAAAAGTACTGCATGGATTTTCTACAAATTTTGCATGAATATTACTAAGAGGTTGAGTCAACATATAGGCAACATATTATCACGCCATGACCTAAGGGGGGGAGCTGTGATAATTTATAAAGTTTAACGCGGGTAAAACCGCGGGGCATAGCTAGTATTATAATATAATTATAATTTGTTTCAATGGAGTAGGAGAGGTAGGATATGATATCATTATAATACGAAAGTACTTTTCATTTCTAGATGTCATTTCAATCCGCAAAATAATGCGGACATTGAGTATTTTTAATATTTATTTCCTACTTGAGGTTCAAAATCGTAATATATCAAAATCAAGCGGCAGACCGCACCTTAATAAAAGTCAAATTAAAAATATAGTTAACAATAGCGATGTTACTAAAATAGTCTTATGACACTGAAATTACGATTATATACCGCAAAATTGGCAAACGGTGCAGTGCCGTTTCGATGCCTTTTATCAACCTCTAGAAAGATTACCTCGAATGAACTCTGATTATAGTTTCAACTTACTCTCACCCAGAGTCGATGACCAAAAAATTTGTGTTTGATTTTGATCCCAGTCATTAAAAGTTTTTGAATTTAAACTTAAAGGCTGATATCCTTACTAATATTATAAATGCGAAAGTAACTCTGTCTGTCTGTCTGTCTGTTAGTCTTTCACGCCAAAACTACTGAACGGATTTGAATGAAATTTGGTATACAGATGGTCTAGACCCTGAGAAAGAACATAGGCAAATTTTTATAGTTAGGATAACACATAGGCCATATTTTATAAAGTTTAACGCGGGTAAATCCGCGGGGCACAGCTAGTGTTCTATAAACGGTTAGGTATTTTGAATAGTGTGCTACTAACAGCTTACACAAGGGGCGTTGATTATCAGATTATTAGATCATAAAATAAACTGACATAAATTATTAAACTGTGTAAGTATCTCTACAGTTAAAAAGGAAGAAAGAAAGAAACAACACTAATTTCTGCGGCAAATCGACCTATTATAGTTATAGTCAAATCATGAGCATTTTGCACACAACAATGATTAGAAAAGAGCAACGATCAAACTTCGCTAACTTACAGAGAATTGTGTGCTCTCTCTCTTTTTCTATTATCTGTAAGTTAGCGACATTTCACAAAAGGGCGTTAAGCTTTTTTTCTTTTTTCACATCGTATAAAAGTGGCAACTAAAGTAAGTTACGCATGAGTTAGAAACAAAAAAAGACTAACTCAGTATTTACTAAGTACGTCAAGGTAACTTTGAGCTTAAGTTTCATTTTAACAACGACTGTAGCGACTACATATGTGAACGTATCGTATCGTAGATTAAGCACACTGTTCACCGATAAGTTAAGATTGTAATAAGCATGTTTTATCATAGTATATAGGCCCTATCTTACCCAAAATAAACCAGACGTTATAACACCTTGTTTCGTTACTTTTATTGCTTTTAGTGGCGACTCACAAAAGAGTATTCATGGTTTTTTTTAACACCATGTAAATGCCTAAAATTTAAGATAAACAAATACTAACAAAATGCTTATAATGCCAATGAGTTAACTAAACATTAATAGGTTTATTATGACAGTGAGTTTTCTACATCCTAGAGAGTATTAGAGATTTCTTAAACACTTCATTCCTTGAGAATAACGACAAGTAGTTATAAATAAGATAAAAGAAAAAAAGAAAAAAATACGATTAAAAATACTACGTACAAGATTTAAATAATAAATAGATTAGGAGAATACTTACAACTCAAGTAAGGTACTTACTGTCTTTAATATAACTAGAAGCCTAACTTTGATTATTGATTGATTAATGACTTACTTGATTTATTAAATTGTTGGGCTCTTTAGATAACAGTTAATTATGGTTTAAAAGCCATTGGATATTGTTATTATGTGCAAAATACGTGTTTTTTCGTGGAATTTTAATTAATTAAATAATAAAAGAATTATACAAAAATCTTGCATGACGTTAGATAAGTTAAGACTTAAAAAAATATATTTATCTATGAGCTCCAATTTACAACCTACCTCCTTCGTAGTAAATTGGAGCTAAATTCAGAAGTTTAAAAAAAATCTAAACTTTTCAAAACGCATGCAAATTTTATTGCATAATTTTTTAGTGTTGACATTATTGCTTAAATTGGTAGAAAAATAAAAAAAGTTATTTGCAAACATTCAGCCAATATTCTTAAACAGTATAAACTGACAAAAATTACACTGTAAAATAGTAATAATATAAAATGTAATTTAATTTTGTAAGTGATTTAGGACTTGGTATAGTCATCTTTGTAATGGCTCAAAAACGGCGTTCAGTTTTTTTCACTCTGTACAGACTGCAGAAAGTAGACACTAAAAGTAGTAGTAAATAGATTTAAAACAATGTAAAAACTGCCGAGCTGCCCAGCCACACAAGTCGACCCGTGACCACGGCTGGTGCAATTCATGCCGAAACAACGGGTAACCAATTGCTTTGCATTAAATCTTTATCGCGAGTGAGACCCGTGCCCACAATATATAAAAAATGTAAAAACTGACAAAGTACTCACAACGTCGATGAGCTGACTAAGCCTAAGCCCCATCTTCACAGTGAGCCGATCGGAGTTGTTGCCCACGGGCCGGATCAGGCGGTTGTAGTTGGATAGCAGGTCGTCGTAAAGCCGCTTCGCTTCAGGGTTTGCGACGCTCAGGCGGCCCCACACGCACAGGACTCCGACCACCAGCGCCAACACCATCTTAGGCTAACACCACCCCTAGAACAAGAGAGATCATTCTAGAATACTCATTTCATAGTACTAATTCTTTTTCTTTTTAAAAAAAAAGACAACGCTCGAACTATGTAATCTATTACTAGTGTCGCGAGGTACTTTACACACATATAATTGACGGACACAAATTACACCCAGACTCAGAACAGCTATAAGCCACATACCTACTGAGAAAAATGCGTGACACACACCCTGCAAAAGACTTAGTTTATTTTACATTTACCAGCTACCCCAATCTGTCAAATTTCTATTATAGATTTTTAACTTTATCACGTAAGCATAAGGTTCACTTTCAATTTGGGAAATTTGACAGATTGGGGTAGCTTGATGTGCTGGCGTCTGTTCCTAATATATATATTCCTTTTGTTTGATTATTGGAACACAATTAACATGTTATAAAAACCTTTTAAATATAATGTTAAAATGGTAAGAAATGTGAAATTTAACGAATTTCATGTTAATACTAGGTGAAAGAAAAATCTGGATCGCTTTCATATTATTATCTATTGGCTCGTCTGGAGCGTAATATACCCAAACCATTCACAATTTATTTTTTAATTCCACCACTTAGAAATAAAAATCTACAATAGCCAAATTTTTAGGAAAACTGTTCCGAAAATAACCCCTTTTAGCACCTAACAATTGCTTTCTGTATTGCCAATTTATTTCGAATAGACTCATTCATTAAGCAACTTTTAGCATCAGTCTTAACTTATTATTTAATTGTTAACATTCGAAGGTAAACAAAGAGTATTCCCATTATTCATTAAAAGGTATTTCTGATTTAAGAGCCATTATGGAACTTACATTAAGATTATAATCGAAGTTGTATTTCAGAAATTTTGTTGAAAGTAAAGAAGTTGGTAAGTTAAAATTTTGATGTTGATTTTTTCTTTTAAGTGTTTAGATTGTTAAGTAATTAAATATCGTTGATAAGGCGAAGTCTATTTAAAGATCTTAGATCTTAGTCTAAAACGAATAAATACAAATAAAAAAGGTTTTTATCCACGTAGACTTCAAAAATGCGCTAGTAAATAGTCAGAACATGTTTGTAGTAATATATTTAAGTTAACGTAATTATGTCTAGTTACATATAGATATTTAGGTACACGAATTGCTAAAACATTTGATATTTAGGTAGCTTGTATTAACGAAACTCTTGAACCTTTGACTCCCGCACTGGACTACTAATTGTGTGATCCACAAGTAGTTGTTCTGAGAATGGATGTGCTTTGTTCTTGAATAATATAATATTGTATTACGACGAGTGACTACAGCGCCCTCAATCACAAGACAAGATTTACAACGTCACTTCGCGGTGCTCTTGTTTTTATTTTCTACTAATGTCTTCTTACGTTTCTAATTTTATCAGCCCGTGTTCTACACCATAAAATAAATTGTTTTATCAAGGAAGTCGAATTTATTGTTGCTTTAATATAAGCCTTCCAAGAAGAGACTCAAACTCACCTCTCTTGGTTTGTTGAAATTAGCAAAACAATTACTATTTGTACATTTCTAAAGGTCACTTTGCTCCTGTTTTCATTGCCATTGGTATTCGACGTAAGGCAGGTTGACCCGGTCCCCGGATTACGGTTGAAGTCCAACTTAATTACCCGAATGAGGATAAGCCAGAATAAAGTGTACCTCTATAAATCAATCTGAGGGAGCATAGATAAAAGAGCCGCAGTAGTAATGCTCTGGGAGTAGATAGTCGGTTTGTTTGTTTTCCTATTTCTGTATCTGTCTCAGTATAGTTAAGTGATTCACAAAGTGAACTAAAAAATTAAAAACATTCTTATTCAAAAACTGCTTCTACTCAATCAAGGATATTTAGAAAAACGACATACCTAATTCCAATATAATTATGTCTATAAAAATGTATGAACCAATTTAAATTCTATATTTACTTCAAAATTATCACGACATTTTACTTGGTGCTATGAGAAAATACAATTCAATGGACGTTCTATTTATTTTAATATCATATTTTAGAATAAGTACCTATAGTTTATGCTAAACTATGCTCTAGACGTATATTTAGACAATTGTGAATTATACTGATTATCGTTGCATTGCGAGACAAACTTTTAATTACTAATATTTATATCACTAAAAAAATAGAATTATATAATCAAATAATGTAATTGAAATTAAGGACATTTATTCCTAATTTAATAATTAAACTTGCAATGCCTGCAAAAGGCCACTAAGAGCCAAATTTGTACCTAATATTATTATTAGATAAGGTCTGTACAACACTTAGTCGCAAATAAACCTTGGACTTTGAACTATTATTGTATTTTTTATAAACATCGTGTCGCTGATACTACCGGGGAGAGCCTTGCTCTCATCGGTCCGTAAGTGATCGACAAGGTAAAGCACCTAGGCACGCGGTCAGTCTGTAGATGGGTGATCACCAAAGTAGTTTAATTTCTGATCAACTCCATGGTTCATGGGGTACGATAATCTGGCAGTGTTGGTTTTAGTAGTTAGAAAACAGTCAGAGGTCTACAGGGCGGCTTGAACAACACTAGGGTAACCACTGCCCATGCGATAAAGACGTAATCTGTAAAAATTTTAGCTGCAAGATTTTTTTTTTTTTACTATCTACTCAAGAGTTAGATCAGGCTTGCACACTAGTTTAAGCGCTTTTTTGCATTGTTTATATATGTATTTTAATGGCAATAATGTGACTTTGATTGTATTTAATTATTGTTTTGTAATGAGTCTTAGTTGCTCGAGAATAAATTATTTATTATATTATTACAATGGGACACATAGAGGGAGAGGGAGAGAGAGAGAGGTTAAGTCCTAGATTATGCTGTGCCTTAAAGTTTGTACCAAGTAGTGCTGTCATGAGATATATACAAACATAAGTACAAAGAGATACATTATCCTGACAAATTTATTTTATAAATCGTAACAAACACATAAAAGCATAAAACACCTTATATTGTTTGATTTTATTTCAGCTAAAACACCTAAATTATCACTGTTTACGAACAAAATTGAAATTTAAAACCCTCAATGCAATAAAATATAAAAACATCGTCTTTGAAGTATACACCTCGCTTCATACACATCCACGGAAACTGTAATACAATATTTTTCTTCCTGCTAAGCTTTGAACAACATACTAAACATCGTCGTGTTTAATTTTATTTACGTTTAACATATCGTGCGGTAGGATCTTGTTAACGACCGTTTCTCGCTGTTAGAAACAAGTAACACCCTGTATCTCATACAAATAAAGTGTTTTTATATCCTTTTTGCCTTTCCTAACGTTTCTTTTGGTAAAAATGTGTACTATAATATATAACTTGGGGATCTTATGTACATAATTCCTGTGGGGTGCTTATTTTTGGTTTGCGTTTGCAGGTGTTTTGTGACAATAACGTGGGTATTAGGTACGGCTATTTGAAAGTCTGATTTTGATGTCTATTTAATAATATTTTTGAAGTAAAACATGCTATTATTGGATAGCAAAGCTGTTGATGAGAGCATACAGAAGTTTACTCAGCACTGAAATATCTATTTAAGTATTCAAGTAAAGCAAATCGATATAGCGCGGAGATGTTAACGTGCACTGCAGAGATATTTCAACTCATTCTGTTCCACTCTGTTTTCATGTATGAGGCTAGCTGGTTAGAATCTTTATTACGAGTATATTTTAAATAGCTGTGCCCCGCGGTTTTACGCGCGTTAAACTTTATAAATGATCACAGCTCCTCCCCCGTAGGTGATAGCGTGATAATATGTAGCCTATATGTTGACCCGACCTCTTAGTAATACTCATGCAAAATTTGAAGTAAATCCATGCAGTACTTTTTGAGTTTAGCCCGGACATACATACAGACAAACAGACACACAGACAAAAATTCTAAAAACTACATTTTTGGCTTTGATATTGATTGTAGATCCCACCACAAGTATCCTTTTTACAAAATATTCAATGTACAGTTTTGACTTTGCTTCGATTTTATTATATGTATAGATCACAGCTCTTCTACCGTAGGTGAAAGCGTGATAATATCTAGCCTATATGTTGACCCGACCTCTTAGTAATATTCATGCAAAATTTGAAGTTAATCCATGCAGTAATTTTTGAGTTTAGCCCGGACATAAGTACATACAGACAAACAGATAAACAGACAAAAATTCTAAAAACTATATTTTTGGTTTCGATATCTACAGTAGATCATGCCCCAAGTATACTTAAAAAAAAATATTCAATGTACAGTTTTGACTTTCCTACGATTGTATTATATGTATAGATTGGTTAGGATTCTAAAAATGTTCTTTGCCAAAATTGGTTGTTTATGTGAATAGGGACTACGTATAGAAAAGTATAATCATCATAATTTTTTGAAGTAAAACTATTCTACGCACGCTTGCCTTCGGGTGTAACCTGGTGTATGCGTGACGAGAGTGTTACGAAAAGTGTGATCGGGGAATAATAATAATAACAATGGGGACAATGTCACACAGATCATCCTAGCCCCAAACTAAGCAAAGCTTGTACTATGGGTACCAGGCGACGATATACGTACTTATATAGATAGATAAATACTTATATACATAGAAAACATCCATGACTCACAAACAAATATTCGTGCTCATCACACAAATATTTGCACTTACCGGGATTCGAACCCAGGACCACCAGCTTCGTAGACAGGATCACTACCAACTAGGCTACGGTGACCGTCGAATGCGAACGGTACTTGAGAGGGAGATATAAGTTAGTGAAGATAGAAAGGGAGAGAGTTAAGTTTGGTATATTACTAAAAGGTCAAGAAAGAGCAAATAATGCTATATCAACTTAATACTAAGGCATCTCTACAATAAAAAAAACTGTACGGAAATCAGAATCGCGGTAAGTACCAAGTGCTGGTTAAGGGCGTAACCGCGTTTATAACTTGGCGACCACGTTTCAGGTTCGATCTCGCAGGGGACAACTATTAAAGTCCCCCATATATACCACGGTGTTTTATGTCTGAGTGTCTTTGGTTCCCGTAATTTTTTTTATAAATCGGTCTACCGTGGGGTGGACCGGTTTATATACTTAGTGCGAACGTTCTTTTTTTTATTTAAAACATAATAATTATTCTTAAGAGCTAGAGAAACGAGAACCAACATTGGTAATAATGTTTAATGAATACTATCTAATAATTATTAGCCAGTTATATATTTTCTTTGCCCTACAAATACAATTTTACATCCAACTGAGCGAGCCCAACTATTTTAATAAATTGTCCTGGACTGAGGCAGTAAATTTAACTTTGTACAATCCAATATTGATATACTGAAATACATTGATATATATTTTCATGGTACAATAAATCATGAGAAAAATATTTACTCTTAAAATGATACATTTTAAACCTAAATATTCAAAGTTTAACTTTATCGTCAATAAAATAGGGTCTTGTTTGTGATTAAGCGTTTTCCCTGGAGCTAAATTGAATTGAGGCCGTGCTAGAGGATTTTGGTTTTAAATTGTAATAAATTGAAGGTTCATTTTTGAATAAAGTTGGAAGTATACTGGGTAATAGGAAGAGAGATTACGTGGGATCCTGATTTTAAAGTCGTTTGATTTATTTTTACGAGACGAACTAAAACCAAATTCTATTTGGATCGCGGTCTACGTTGTTTCCTTTTTGCTCTTGCCCTAGAGAGGAGAAATGATATTTTATTTAATCGAAGGCAATCCTACTTTCATTAGTTCTTTCTGGTTTCATGCTATTTTATTTTATCTTTTATTATTTTGTTGGAACAAATATTAAAAGTATGTACAGAAACGTAGGTAATAATGTACTTAACTTGAATAATCGAATTTGAGAATGATGATTGGTCTGGGTGGTACTGGGATTGCAATGGACGGCTGTCCAGAAGGTATCATAGGCTATATTCCTTCTTTCCCTTCAATTTATGGTTTGCACTGGTTTTGCACTTCCCGAATAAATTCCTGACAAAATCATTATTATGGTTTTGGATATAAGTAAGTAAGTAGTCGAGATAGTTTAGTGGTTAGACCGTTGGACTGTGTATTCAGTGGTCTCGAGTTCAAAGTCACGAAATGCACAGATTTTTCGTATTCAATCTGTCTTTCACAACCTACACACAACTTTTAAACCTTATTTAAATTTCACTAGATCTCTATGTAAAATACTGCCTCGTTAGTCAAGTGGTGTTCAACTTAGATAATGAGGTAATGGGTTCAAATCCAGAATCGACCCAAAAAGTTTTTTTGGTATATTACAGAAATGTTTTATGTTCCAACAAAAATTCAGGGTACAATATCTTTATTAATCATAATAAAGAGTCAGTTTAGTTTTACTTTGTTACTGTATTAAAATAAATGTTCTAGAAATCACAATAATTGCAGTCAATGGTCTCCAAACTAGGTAAAACACCCGTTACTTGGGAGGCACTTAGTCTTATAAGATTGTATATATAATATATAATTAATTTCCTTGTAGGTATAGAATATTAAATTAAAAAAAAAGAAAAAAAGATTTTTATTCACGTAGACCTTAAAAAAGCGGTTGTAAATAGTCAGAACATGTTTGTAGTATTACAGTTATTATTTCTAGTTACTTATTACAGATATTTAGGTACACGGAATGTTAAAATATGTATACAATTTATTTTATAATGGTAGTGATATTTAGCTAGCATGTATTAAGTTATTGTCAAGGAGATTATGTTTAGTTGATGATTTTAATATTATGTATTGAAATTTATATTTTACTACATATTGTCTGAATGGTTCTGTCTATATTAAGGTATGTATCCAGTATTATTATTATAACGGACCTTGTGTTTAAAACGACGGTCGCGCTTCAATGCTACCACCGGATCCAATGCGCCCCAACTGAGAAGACCCAGCGAAACAAACACAGCAGGTTCATCTACTACCGGTTTCAACACGACCCAGTTGAGACGAGATTATTAATATTATTACAGAAAAATTGTACGCTGTGGTCTCCTTCTGTGAGGCAGTCATGCTCTTGCATACAGAGGAGGCGTTGGGGCGGCGCGGTGGCGGCAGCTGGTAACTACTAAGGCAAGTAGTTTAGTCTGACATACTTAACCGCAGACACGTTTTGCGCTTGGTATGCGAATGTATTACTTTATTTAAAAAAAGTAAAGAACAAGTGTAAAAAATCATTTTCTAGGTTAAGTAACCGAACAACTTAAACGACTATACTTGTATTCGAAAGAGCCAAAAATAATAATAATCAAATACACACACAGTTTAATACGCATTACTTTATACATTACCAAAATAAGTTTCATGCTTCACGGAACGTAAAAAGCAAGCTGTATGTAACTACAGCTTGCTTGCGTTACTCAATTTAAAACTCTGATTCAAAGGCACACTTATAAAAGTTTTCAAACACGTCGCCAAACAGTTTTAATTCATTTTTGTACGAAAACTGAAGGCAGCTGCTTAATTGCACGCTTTTTTACTAGACATTGAGAAAAACAAATGTTTTATGAAAATTTCACAGTTTGTTTATGTTCCATTAAAAGTATATACGACGAGTTTTGATAAGAGCAGTTCCACACATTTCAGAGACTCATCATGTTCACAGCTGGACAAAGGCCTCCCGAAAAGATTTACACAATGGAAATGTTCCCATTATTTGGAGTGATATGCCTGAATCGCCACGCTTTAATTCTTTTAAAATTGTAAAATTATATAGAAAGTAAAATATTAAGTTATGTATATCGAATTAAAATTACGTAAGTTTATGACGAATAATACATGTTACTTACATATATATATTATGTGTCATACTTCTACTTAAACATTTGCACGACAAATTGTTGAATATAGTGGAACCGTAATTTAAGACCATCTAAATGTACTTATATTCCTGCAAATAAAGAAATCATTCATTCATTCTTGGCGTATGTATAATTGATGTTTTCTTAAGTAAAGTATCTATTCTCTTCTTATTTGCTTATTTAATCTTGTCTTTTTTTTTCATATTTCAACAGTCAATTTACTAAAAATAGTTTTATTTATGGATATACCATAATTTTGGTATATCTCTTGTTGCACACCTACTGCTAGGTATAAGTTAATGTTCAGCTCCTATCCATCCTAAGGCTGTCTGGAAGAGATCGCTTTATGCGATAAGACCGCCCTTTGTACAACTTGTCTATATAATATCTCATGTTGTATTTATTTTTATGGTGTACAATAAAGAGCATTCTATTCTATTCTATTCTTGGCAAACGATCGCAGTATGATGTTGATAGTACACAGACAGACGGTGCTGCCAGTTCTCTGGGATATTTTCCTTCGTTACACCCCCACGGGATGAAATTATACATATCCCATACATAAACCGTTATTGTTACTTAATGATAATTAGTTGTTTTGTTTTTATATTAAATTTTAAATGACAATTCTCTAGGGCGATTAATACCTGTGTCACGGGGTACTTTACAAACTTATAATTGACAGACACTGAGAACATCTAGACCCAGAACAATATATAAATATATTTTGCCACCAGCCACACAGCCAATACAAAATACTAAATACCAGTTCGGCCGCAGTAAAAATAACGAGTATTACTCGATTTGCCTCACTTAAAAAAATGATGATATTATACACTGAAGAAACTCATAGATCCCTTGACACATTTCAGTTTTTTTTCATTACAAAACTTTTCCTTTGAAAAATCTCGAACAAATATCGCTTATATAGTATTAAAAAAGGATCGTCATATCTTTTATCTTTTGTTTCGCTAATAACGTAACAGTGCAATTTCACCCTATAGTTTAATTCTTTTGGTGGTATTCTGTTCACTTTATGTCTTGACATGTATTCTTAAGTAAATACAGGCTAAATTAGATTGAGGAATCCTGACCGATTAACCCATCAACGCTCAGAGGAAATTACAAAAATTAATAACAGCAAATTATTCCGCAAATCTATAAAGTAAAAAAAAATATTTTATCCAGTAAATAAGGGGTTAACAATAAGGAATAACAGTTTATATGAAACTGCATAAAAGATTAAGTTACATACAATTTTTGATGTGAAACATCTATAGCCGCACGTAAAACAGATTTCTGGCGTGGCGACGCATGCCGTGACGCATGCGCAATCGACTTTTTATATTATCATTATGACATATTTAGTTCCTATCACAATATGTTCTTTTCTGCATATTACTTTTACAAAATAATGTCAATGTTTCACATCTGCCAGGCGTCCCGTGACGGCTCACATTTTTTTTATTTAGAGAAATGTTAAGTTAAGAACACATAATATAGCAATAATCACTTGGAATACTGCACCTTTAGCGTTTATTCAGATAATAATGTGACTGCCTGTTGGTGTGACTACTAAGCCTGAGGTCGTGTGTAACACTTTATTGTACACATAATAAAGGACATTTTACATTGAAGCATTGAATAAAATGTACAGACGCCAGCACATCCAGCTACCCCAATCTTTCAAATTTATTTTAAAGATTTTCAACTTTATCACATAAATATAAGGTTCACTTTCAATTGGGGAAATTTTACAGATTGCGGTAGTTTAATGTACTGGCGTCTGTACAATGGACGGTCTTATCGCATTAGGTGACTTCTTCAAGACAACCTTTGGATGAACAGAAACTGAGTGTAATGAATGCCGATCTTCGATCTCCATCTAGGACAAATCTTTGTAGGTACTCGGTTATTTGTAATGTGTTATAGTGTAATTTGTCCATAAATCTAATAATACTTATTAAATGTAAATACATTATTAAATGTAAATAGTACATTACTAATTAAATGTAAATACATTTAATAAGTATTATTAGATTTCTGTTTGTCACACCATGACTTAGTTGTCTCAAAATATTTATTTATTTATGTAAATTAATCCAATCAAATCTACAGATCACTATCTATACATATAATAAAATCGTAGGAAAGTCAAAACTGTACACTGAATATTTTTTTTAAAGCATAGTTGGGGCGTCATCTACCTTCGACATAGAAACCAGAAATATAGTTTTTAGAATTTTTGTCTATTTGTCTGTATGTGTGTCCGGGCTAAACTCAAAAAATACTGTATGGATTTACTCCAAATTTTGCATGAATCTTACTAAAAGGTCGGATCAAAATATAGGCTATCACCTACGGGGGAGGAGCTGTGATAATTTATAAAGTTGAACGCGGGTAAAACCGTGGGGCACAGCTAGTATTAAATATATTCCATTACACCGAAACAATCCGAGGGCGTACCTCTAGTTAATAAATAGTCTCGATACTTTAGATTTCCTCTTTACACTTACACAGGCACCTATACTTACTCATTTACAGTACAAGTCGTTAAACTATAAAACCCGGTAAAGGTAAGAAGGGTAGAGTACTAAGCACACTTCATGCCAAAGTAATCCTTAACCTTAATCCAGGTAAAACTTATCAGAATTAAGATTAATCATCACAGAATAATTTATTATCCATACTGAGGCTTGAAGTTCGTAGATCAAACCTCAAAATAAGTCGGCTAACCCTTATAAGTTATTGTTAATTACTCTCCGTGTTATAAAGGTGAGGTTACGTTACTTACAGATATGTAACACATACGCCGATATGTGTGTGTGCTTTTTACAAGTAATGTATGAATATGGTAATGAGTTGTCTGGTTGCCATAGTACCTGTACTATGGCAACCAGAGATATAATTAATTTCATGACGTAAGTAGTATAATATCTATAAATATTTTGTGGCAATTAACATACTGCCATTTTTTCCCAGGGAAAAAAAATTGTGGCAATTAACATACTGCCATTTGTTCCCAAACTAGCAGGTTAGTTTGGGAAAAAATGGCAGTATGTTAATTGCCACAAAATATTTATAGATATTATACTACCTACGTCATGAAATTAATTATATGTTGGTTTTATTTTTTTTACTAATCTAGTTCACTAATGCATTATCGGTTAAAAGTGAGTTCAAACAGTAATATAGTAAGTCGAGTGTTGTCTTAGAAAGGAAAATATTAATTAATGGTTTGGCCCATTTTTGAGAGTAGTCAAACATAATCATATGAGTTTTTTTACAATATCTCCACAATTGCAACTAGAATTGTACTATAAAATATGCATAGTAGGCTATTGCTTCCCTTTAAAGACTGCACCAAGCAAGATATGGCCGTTTTTAGAATTGAAGACCATGACTGAGACTCGACTCGAAAACTCGCTGATAATTGAATAGGATGGCGCAAACCTATAGTATAGTAGTTAGTCGTAAGATTTGTGATGCATCCTGGTTCGGAGTACTTATGCTATATGCTGATAACAACTAAAAACAACACGAAGGCGACTTGGCACTAAACGCCGCAATCGTCTTTTGCCAGGCCTGTTGCAGTCTATGTCACTATCGCGATTTTCAGCTTGAGTAGAATACTCATTATACAACATGTAACGTAATTAACGCACACTTCAAATTTACTACACCGGAAACAGTTTGGATTCACAAAGGGTTGTTCAACCATAGATGCAGGGGTCAACTTATTAAAAAGTATATTCGCGGCGTGGGAAGACTCGCAAGATGCATTAGGTATCTTTTGCGATTTGTCCAAAGCGTTCGATAGCGTTCATCATGATACTCTGGTCAGAAAATTACACCACTACGGTATTAGGAACAAGGCTCTCGAACTTCTGACTTCTTACTTGGGCAATAGAATTCAGAAGGTCGAAATAAACGGTAAAATATCTCCGGGATCTCCAGTGGTAATGGGCGTCAATTCTTGGCCCATTTTTGTTTTTAATTTATATAAATGACTTACCTTACTATGTAAGGGATAAGCATGAGATTGTGTTGTTTGCAGATGATACTTCCCTGACGTTCAAAATAAACTGACAATTAAGCAATTTTGACGATGTTAATGATGCAATCTCTAAAGTTGTTCATTGGTTTAATGCCAATAATCTTGTCCTTAATGATAAGAAAACTAATGTTAAAATTCACTACGCCGAATGTGAAACAGGCGACAACCAATGTACAACTTAATGGAGCTAGGTTGGACCCTGTTGAATCAACTGTGTTCTTGGGTATCACTATTGACTCAAAGCTACAATGGAGCCCACAAATAGAAAAACTGTCCGGCAAATTAAGTTCTGCAGCATATGCAGTGAAAACTAGTAGACAGCTGACTGATGTTGACACAGCTAGAATGGTTTATTTCAGTTATTTTCATAGTGTAATGTCCTATGGAATTCTTCTCTGGGGTAGCTCTGCTGACATTAACACCATATTTATATTGCAAAAAAGAGCTGTAAGAGCTATCTATAATCTTGGCCCGAGAGTGTCGCTAAGAGAAAAGTTCAAAGAGGTCAACATTCTAACTGTACCATCTCAGTATATATATGAAAACTTACTATATGTGCATAAAAATATCGATTCCTTCTGTAAAAGGAGCGATACACATAATGTAAATACTAGATATAAGAATAATCTCATATTGCATACTACCCGTCTCCACAAAATAAGTAACTCTTTTATGGGGCAATGTATAAGATTCTATAACAAACTTCCCAATGATATTAGAGAATTGTCTACGAATAAGTTTAAAAGAATTATTAAAGCCAAATTGTGTAGCAGGGCATATTACAAAATTTCTGATTATTTAAATGATAAAAGTGCTTGGGATTGAGTTGTTCTGAGTCAACACACATGATTGTCATTAATCTTATGTATATTTTATTTTAAAAAAGGATTCCTACTGAGTTTTCTGGCAGTGTTTCTCAGTAGCTGCCACATCATGCACTGCACGGTAGGGAAAAAAATATGACGATTCCACATAAATGTAAAATTTTTACGGAATAAAGTACCTTTGACTTTGACTTTGACTTCCTCGAGGCATCATTTTTGGGCACATGCCATAATTGCTTTGCTTACGAGCGGTTCCCGAAAGAAATAATTTTCTGATAGAAATACCTAATTGATGACTTCTACCTCACCGTCAGCACAGAAAATGAGGGTTTACTAAAATCAACTTATTTAAGGTTAAAATATGTCATTGTATGACGCCCTCGTGTAAGAGTATGACGTCAGATTAGTCGGAAAGAGTAATGTGATATCAGGATTTAGGATCGTATGTAACGAATCGCGTTAGTCAGAAGTTAGAACGGTGTCGGATTAAACGAGTGAATTAAAGCGATTTGTGTGTGCGCTACGAAAATTTTAATATAACATATATAACTTTGGAATCATCTAAATAAACATCATGATACAACAGCTAAAACATTGCTATCTGGTCCCAAACTAAACAGAGCTTGTACTGTAGCAGCCATACAACTGATAAACATACATGTTTATTTATAAATACATACATATTGTCGTTTTAAACACAATTTTATAATAATAATACTGAATTCGTACCTTAAATATACAGAACCATTCAGACAATATGTAGTAAAACATACATTTCAATAATTAAACCTAAACATAATCTCCTTGACAATAACTTAATACAAGCTAGCTAAATATCAATACTATCTATACTATACTAAAAAAATCGTAGGAAAGTCAAAACTGTACATTGAATATAAAGGAATAAAAAGGATACTTGGGGCGTGATCTACTATTGACATCGAAGCAAAAATATAGTTTTTCGAATTTTTGTCTGTGTGTCTGTTTGTCTGTATGTATGTCCGGGCTAAACTCTAAAAGTACTGCATGGATTTACTTCAAATTTTGCAGGAATGTTACTAAGAGGTCGGGTCAACATATAGGCTACATATTATCACCTACGGGGGAACTGTGATAATTTATAAAGTTTAACGCAGGTAAAACCGCGGGGCACAGCTAGTTATAAAATAAATTTTATAAATGTTTTATCAAATCCGTGTACCTAAATATCTATAATAAGTAACTAGAAATAATAACTGTATTACAACAAACATGTTCTGACTATTTACAAGCGCTTTTTTAAAGTCTACGTGTTTTTTATTTTATTTATTGCAGATAAATTACGCCCAGATACAAAACAAATAATCGTATTCTTCGCACAAAGATTTATTCCATATGGGGATCGAAGCCACGACCTGGCTTACCAGACAGGGTCACTAACCATTTGACCAACACGGCAACGGCCAATACTAAATATAGAGTAAGGAGGTTTGAAGTCATCTTGAGGGATTATCTCCCAGATAACGGACAATGCGATCGTCAATCCGTCTGCCAAGCGCGGCGATTATAGCGTATCCCCATATAATCCAGTATGGAAATCTTTTGGGGAGATCTTTGTCCAGCTGTGGGCGTCATTTGCCTATCATGATGATAATATAGGTTTTCTGGAAGTCATCGCAATTACGCAGTATGTTATTTAATGTCACTGTTTACTCTCAAATGTGATTCTTGGTGTGCGATAAACAGTACTTGTATTATATTGTATTCATTACTCGCTTTCGCTTTGAATTTAAGCCAGAGGCTGTACGTACGTCAGTAATTGGACCCTAAACCGGCTCAAGACTCCGTAATCCCTCGTTTTGAATTAAAATCTCCGATATCGGGGTCGGTACTGCTAACATGTGATAATTATGGCTGCTTAGTAAAGTTATTTTTGTTCTTTGAATCTTTTTGTATTGGATTATTTCGTTAATACAGAAATTATAATGTTATTTATATGAAACATGCGTAACTGTTTTTTGTATAATCTAGACACGCGGTAGCGTGTCAAACCAACTTCAATTAACAGTAATGTGTAATATTACGCGAAAAAATCAGACCTTAGGCTACAATATATTATCCTAAGTTGTAATATAATATATCAACTGCACGTGTCGGCTACGACAGTCGCCTCGCCGCTTCGTGTCGCGGGTTCGAGTCCCGCGACAGACCACTATTTGTGTGACCCATGAATGGTTGTTCTGAGTCTGGATGTAATTTGTGTCCGTCTATTATATGTTTGTAAATTACCCCGCGACACAGGGATTAAATTCCCTAGTGCGGTCGTTGTCTTCAAAACCACTACTACTTTAACTTATATTTAATGTTTGATAGGCCTTAGTTTGATTGGCGTAGTTGGTAAATGTTTGCATTTCACGCCGCAGATCGTTGAGGATCGCCCTGAAATTCTTTATATGCCGGACACGGCTAAGAATATACATATACATTGTAATATTTCATAACTTTATTTTAAGATAAATCTGAATCTAAACGGCTCTTGTACTGAAAAATGCCAAACCAATTTTAAAACGTGTTTCCTACTTCTTAAAGTGGCAATTGCTCTTTCATGTATACGACGTTTCTTTATTCAGTTCTTTATCTCCGTATCTCTATCACAATCCCCTGCTATCACTCTGATATTTCATTGCAATAGCTTTTCTAGCATCACACTGATTATTTATAGCCAGTAAATTGAATTTCTATCGCGCAATGGTGCTTGTAATTTTGTGCTTTAACATTTTGGAGAGTCATTTGTTTATTGGCGTAGTACTTAAGTAAATTGTACATAAATATTCGTAACAGTGTGTACGTAAACACATAATATTATCACGAAGACACACTTTTGTGTGTGTGTCTGTTAGCTGGCAATGAGATCCTGGCCTTAAATCGCAAGTCGGGATTAAAAAGTGTTGTTGAAATGCCTTGCTTATGGCTAGTTGCATATTTTTATGATGTTTATAGTAAGCATAGTACAACTATTTGCGTGATTCATATGTGGTTATTCTGAGTCTGGGTGTGTTTTGTGTTCGGGAATGGTTTATTTTTTATTTCAGGACAACGCCCGCACTAGGGAATTTGATCCCTTTGTCACGGGGTATTTTAGAAACATATAATAGACGGACACAAATTATATCCAGGCTCAGAACAACTATTTATGGGTCAGACAAATAGTTGTCCGGCGCGGTACTTGAACCTGCGAGGCGAAGCGAGATATTTCCTTAGTGTGGAAGTTGTCTTTATTTTCAATATGACCTAACATCAACAACTTGTAAACATCGTTCTATTACGTTATAAGAAAAACGCAGTATCCTATTTTAAATTAATTTTGAAATAAAGTTATCATTCAAAAAATAAATAAATGATTACATAAATATAAGTAAGAAACCACTTAGATTTATGTTTGAGCTATCAAGAGCTTTCCTATTTAATAAAGACACATTAAAGAAAAAACAAAAAGACATTTCATTACATTACAATAAATTTATAAAGCAGTCAGAAAAAGGGATCAACGATTTACGTATGCAGGTAATATAATCGTTTGGTCTAAATTTGATGCTAAAAATAAAAATAAATTATTTATACAGTTTTTCTAATACAGAGGGTATTAGAAAAATCAATTCATTACAAACATGTTTAATCATACAAAATACTTCTCTGCATTTTTAGCGATACAATAATAGCTTTTGGTTTGTTATACCAAAATTGCTACACAGTATCCAGCTTTGTAAAGCATTTCCGAGACAAAATGTTGACTCATTATTGTTTATCGAGTAGAACAAGAAGGACCTCCTCGAAACTATTTTTGCTGATTCGCTTCAATATTGAAAGCGAGCTGGTGTATACAAAATAATTTATTTAAAGCAACATTTGGCTTCGCTCCTCTTTTGTTTAATTAAGGCGGCCTGTTTTGACGCACATTTTCGAGTTAACCAACAAATTTGAATGGGCCTTTTATTTAATTAGTTTGCATAAACAAAGGGACATCTTTGAAATTGGCACGGTTGGAATTATTTTGGTGTGTTGTATTATTTATTTTAGTTGTGGTATACTCATAATATGTAGGCATACATCTCGCTAATTAAAAAAGATCAGAGAATTACGTCGTAAGAAAAACAGATTTTCCTTTTGAAATGCTGTCAAAAGCTTCATTCAAATTAAATTCTATTTTTTGTCGACAGGGCTTTGGTATATTTGACAGGAGAAGGAAATAAATATTGCGTATTGGAGAATATATAATCTGTTTACACACACAAATAGTACCAAAAAGAAGAACACATTTTGTAAAATTTTACTACGGTATCTTAATATGGATAATCCTTTTTGATAAATAAATTTCTACTGTTTTGGTAAAGTAATTGAATTACTCTTTTTTTTATACAGAAACACACATTTGTACTTCACAAATAGTTATCTAAATACCGTATTGGGGTTTTGATTGCTTGAAAACAAATTATGGTTTTAATTAAAATAACTAAACTAGTCTTAAAGTTAATTCCAATGTGCTAAGGATAGATCAAAGCAGATTACTCGTATTTTGTAATGTTAACCTCCTCTTAATAAAAAGAAAAAAAATCTCTCAAGTAGTGCATCATCGAGGATACATATGGTACTGTCGCTGACGGATGGGCAGATGGCATCGTAATATTTCACCATTTTAATTTAACCTAAAAAAGAAAACTGATATAGTTTATATCATCATCATATCAGCTGAAAGATGTTCACTGCTGAACGAAGCCCTGCCCTAAAGATCTCCACAATGGCTAATGTTGTACCTCCTCCAGCGGTTTCCCACGATCCTTGCAAATCGTCGATCTAATTTGTAGGGGGCTGCACACGGTGCGTCCTCCGGTTCGTGGTCCCCATTCGAGAAACGTTCTGCCTCAGCGAACCTTTCTTTCAGTTCTATATGTTAATTAATATATTCATGGATAATCATTTATAAAATTGATATATAGTAGATCAATTGATCTTTGCGCCTGTAATATACTCAACGGTGGGTTGTTGAAACATTCCCTACGTAAGCAGAATTATTTTAAGAGATTCTCATATAACCTTAATCAAATCAAACCATATCACAAATCTACCGGGACTAAAATGTAAACATTTTCCTCCCAAAAATCAAATATAAGGAGCAATGTAGTTGCTAATAAAAAGAAGGATTTCATATAAAAATACTCCAATATCCAATTTTATCTGATTTCCCAATAGTTTTTATATAGAATTGTGTTATTGATGTGTATGTACAACGACAGAGGACTGACGACCGATTTATATTGGATTCTTACGCCTCGTATGTTCCACAAAGGAATCATGAATTTGGTACACATTCTACGTAAGCCTTTATCGAATAGCAAAAAGCTTTTTGCGATAAAAATTGTAAAATTTAAGACTGTTTTTCCCGCAGTGGCTTTTGGTGCAGTCGCTTGAGTTGTTTTGAAAGTCTACGAAACGAAAAGTAGGATTTTTGATGATGCTTTTTTGAAGACGGTGCTCGGACATTAGGGAAATAAATCCCTGTATTCTGCGGGACTTCACAAACATGCAATTTACGAGCACAAAGCAGATATCGTGACTTAGAATAACTACTTATGATTTACAAAAATAAGAATCGAATCCGAAATACGTGGACGCCGATGCAGTAGGGGGTGACCTTATCTACCGCGCCACACGTGCAGTAAACCTTATCTGCTATCCATGTTTGTTTGGATTTTCACCTATGGCACATAAGCTCGAAATCAGCAGAGCCTTTTATTTAATAGCTAGTTTAATATTCCGTGTTTCTTAACATAGGGGAGGACCTCCTTGTCCAGCGGTGTAAGGCATCCGGTCGCGTCTTACGTCAAAGAGGTCGTTGTACATTCACTCGCCGAACAAGTTTTTACTGTTTTTAGGGTTCCGTAGCCAAATGGCAAAAACGGAAATCTCATAGATTCGTCATGTCTGTCTGTCCGTCCGTCGGTATGTCACAGCCACTTTATTCGGTAACTATAAGAGCTGTGCTGTTGAATCTTGGTAAGTAGATGTGAACCGTGTGAACCTGTGAACCGCATTAAGATTTTCACACAAAAATTTAAAAATAACAATAATTTTGGGGTTCCACATACATCGCACTGAAACTTAATTTTTTTTTCATCGTACCCATACATGTGGGGTATCGATGGATAGGTGTTCAAAAATGATATTGAGGTTTCTAACATATTTTTTTTCTTAACTGAATAGTTTGCGCGAGAGACACTTCCAAAGTGGTAAAATGAGTGTCCCAGCCCCCCTGTAAGTTCTAAAATAAGAAATTGATAAAACTAAAAAAAAAATGAATTACATTACCATGCAAACTTCCACCGAAAATTGGTTTGAACGAGATCTAGTAAGTAGATTTTTTTAATACGTCATAAATCGTAAACCGCAATTTACCTTTCATTCGATCAACAGAAATACTTGCTGCTACGGAACCCTTCATGGGCGAGTCCGACTCGCACTTGGCCGGTTTTGTTCCCTCTCTTTTCGGGTAAGAGTCGGCTGGGGCTGAATCATTAAGTTGGTCATTTTATTTCTTGTTTAGTCTCGTTTGAATTTTTTGCGTATTAAAATACGATTTAAAATCTAACGGCAGAAAAACAATACGACAAGTAGATAATATTTCGTTGCCATTTGGTTTTGGTAATTTAATAAATAATTAATTAATTAATCCATCATCATGCCATCTGATTCCAAACTAGAAACTGCCTGTACTACGACATCCAGACAACTGATAAACATATATTTTTTTTAAATACACTTCAATTACACCCAGACACAGAACAAATAATCTTTGTCACCCATGACCTCTGACAGAGCAGTTAGGATCATTAACTATTAGGCCAGGCCATTTTATTACAGTCATAAAAATTTGGTTGATGATAAATTTTTCATATCACCAATATCCAATTTAATAAAGTAATTAAATTTCACCAGTAGATTTATGATCAGTTCTGTATACAATACAGTTTTGATAATATCGCCCATGCTGTGTCAATTATTCCGTAATGAATTAATTAATGATATCAGAGTACTTAACATAAAACGTGTGATTATAATATATTAATGTACATGTAAATTGTACAGACACCAACACATCCAGCTACCCCCTTCTGTCAAATTTCTGGTATGGATTTTCAACTTTATAACAAAAGCATAAGGTTCACTTTCAATTGGGGAAATTTTACAGATTGGGGTAGCTTGATGTGCTGGCGTCTGTACATACGTACACCACTACTTTAAACATTTGACAAACACTAGAGTACTCTCCTAACTACCGCCTTTTCTATCTTATTTTTTCCTGTCTACCCAACGGTTGCCTAGAAGAGATCGATTGTACACACGGCTATATATCAAGCTGTACTTTTCCAATTTAAGCCTCTCATTGTATGGAAATCCTATACAACGCGGTATCAGATTATACTAGAAATGTATAGCTTGATATGTAGCCGTATGTACCTGTATTTGCATATTTAAAAAATATGTATTGTGTTTTGTGGTGCTATAAAGTGTACTCTATTTACACTCTTTGGGCTACGGAATATCTAGTTATGGTCGAACATATAAAACATACCTTGATTTAATCTACAAGTTACAACTACAAATATTAAAACTAATAGTCGTACCTAAACCCACGCCTGATAATTCAGACAATATCTATTTTAAATTATGCAAAACGCTGCCTATACATGATAAGGTAAAACTACATCTGCTAAAGGAACTATTATTTAATAAAGAATTACAAGTAATTAGTCATCCTGTATACACGCGGCGAGTCGCACTAAACAAACTCGTAACTATCGGTGCAAAAAACTGTTATGGTGAACGAATGACCACTTATCTGATTCCGAGATTAATAAACACACAATTTTGTGTTACTATTATTATTTTTATTTATAATATATATCTTTAGTGTTTGGTAAATAAATAAAAAAAAAAATCTATTTATCTATCTTTTGTGTGAAAGAATTGAATTTATTTAAGTATTTTGATACCTATTATACATTTATCCTATTACTTAAATACTATAACTTATAAAATGTTACCACTGGTATGCTGTTCTCTGTACAAGAATAACATAAACATAATCTTTCCTCAGTATTCAAGACGAGTCGCTGACAGGAAGTGAGCCAACGACATCATCTCAAGATCCGCTTTGGACTAGGATCGCTTCATTCGATTTCCGGTATCGGTCTTCTGCTTGTGAAATATAGAAAATTTTGTTTAGGTACAGATATTGTTTATGTATGTATTCTTTTGTTAAGAAAATGATAAAAACACTTTTTTATATAGCTAAATGTCATATATTATGTTAGATTATGAATACAATTACACAACAAACTCAACACGTTACTAAATATTTATCCACTCAACAAAAATTGCTGTAAATCAACATTGACGTCTTTTCTTAAAACTCTTGATTATGATACTACTGAAAAATTATTTACTCCGCTCCAATAACCCACTCAATTCGACTTTTTGGCACCAATCTTAACATTGTACTAGCGAATAACTTTTAATCATTTACATATTAAACACATTTTCACATACACTCTCACACCTACATCTACATCCATACTAATACACTACATAATTCATACAAACTCTCACACCTACATCTATATCCTTACACTAATAGATAATACAGTCACTCTCAAAATCATAATTGTTACTGTTATTTAAGTGACATAGTTATGTAATAGCCGCGGGAGGGCACTGGTGACTTGTAATACAGGTATCAAACCTACATCAAGCACCAGTCTCTCACAAAGTTTTGTCATATGCTGTGATACTATTATAATTGTAAACCTGTGTGTACCTTGTGAGAGAGAATAAATGACTTATTATTATTATACCTTTCAGGGACTGGACCTTCATCACAGGGACCTTATCTTATATTTAAGTATCAAAGATATTATAACTTAAAAATTATAAACCAAAAACACTTAGTGGTCTCCGACCCTTTTTCTTAGCCCAATGCGTAAAGGTTTCTAACCAGTCTATTAAAATTCCAACTATACCAGTTCCTAGTTTTATTGTAGCCTCAAGGATTCCAGACTACATCCATATGTAGTCTGGAATGTAATTCGATAACCATTTATATTCAAAGTTCAATTACAGCAAGTATTTCATCAAACGACCACGAACCCAAATTAATCCGTCAAACGGACATCAAGAACACCACCTCCAAAGTTGCTTGCCACAATTATTTCAACTCGCTCTAAATGAAAACAACGTCAAGCATAATCGAAAGCCAGTTCATAGATTGTAATATTTTTTTGAAATTGCACGTGTATTGCTATTTAAAATTGATACTAAACGTAATGGGCACTTTTCTCTTTGTTCCAGATATTTCACAAATAAGAAATTGCATTTTCGAATTGCCTATTCAAAAATTCTTAATTTGGCCAGTCAGAACTTGTCTCATGCTCTTCTAATTTCATTTAAAAGGAATCCAACGTTTCCACCAAATGGAATAATGCCAAGTACGATAAGAGAATATAGGTACAACCTCTATACAGTCTCCGATGACAGATATGAGATGAAACCAAATTAACTGTAAATGCGACTAAGGGATACACCAGGTATTCGAGCAGCGGCTAGCTACTAGCTACAACATAACCTCGGTAACCAACTCACATGCCAAGCACGGTGACTACGGCTAACCCCTCCAAATGGCAAAGTTATGTAAACCTTTGGGGGAGGCCTATGTCCAGCAGAGGGCGATATCAGGTGGTTGATGATGATGATTAGACAAAAGTTGTTATTTATAACTCAGAATCTTTTCCGAGTCATAACACTGCCCCTGATTCAATACTAAACCAACCGAACATGGTCGTCAAATAACTTATAAGCGATCATAATATAAGATATTGACGACCTGACGACGGTCACCGTAGTCTAGTTCTGGGTTCGAATCCCGGTAAGTGCAAATATTTGTGTGATGAGCACGAATATTTGTTTCTGAGTCATGGATGTTTTCTATGTATAAGGATTTATCTATCTATATAAGTATGTATATCGTCGCCTGGTACCCATAGTACAATCTTTGCTTAATTTGGGTCCGAGGATGATCTGTGTGACATTGTCCCTAGATATTATTATTAATACCCTCTGGACCTTACTCTTATCTGCATCGTTGATCAGCCACAGATAATGAGAGTTCAGCTTGTGGCATAAAATTGTAATAGGAATTCTGACGAGAAGAACACTCAGTACTAGCCTGGAGTCTGGAAGTTGGTGGTATAATGTCCGCGTGCCTCGAACAGCACGTTAATCTGACTGATCTCCGATCTGAAACCGGTCGCATCTTCTCAACGTCTCATCGGATTATGAGAGTGAGGTACTTGAGACCCATACTATCCCTATTATACTATGTCCCTATTGATATTCGCAGCAGCACCGCAGTCTAAATTTGACCAGGAGTACTTTTATCTTACAGACTCTTGTATCTAATTACTTTATAACTTGTACTGTCTGCAAATGATACTGTATCGTAGTCATCATATTGGCCGAAAGACGTCCACTGCTGGACAAAGGCCTCCTCCAAAGATCTCCACAATTGCCGGTCTTGCGCTATCCGCATCCAGCGATTTCCAGCGACCCGCACAAGATCATCGGTCCATCTTGTAGGGGGCCTGCCCACGCTGCGTCTTCCGGTTCGTGGTCGCCACTCGAGAACCTTTCTGCCCCAGCGGCCGTCGGCTCTACGAGCTATGTGCCCTGCCCACTGCCACTTCAGTTTGGCAATTCTTACGGCTATGTCGGTTACTTTGGTATGCTTGGTTTGGTCGGCTGTATCGTAGTAATACAATGTAATTTTTGCGTCACGAATGAATTATGCTCATATTATGGCACGTCTCCAAGGCTTAAGGAGCGAGTTTTCGTATTTATTTTAACTGTCCTTTATATAAAATCCTTTATAGTCTGAAAAAGGAGCCCAAATTTACAATATGTATTGAAGACATAAGTCGATATAATCAACCTTAAAACCTTTCTATACCACTGTTAACCAATGCTATATTGTAATGACTAGTAAAATAGAAAGAAGCCGTAGCTGGCCCGCACTTTGTCACCTCTATCACCTTCCATGACCCTCAGTGTGAATTCGTATCGTTAAAAATACCGCTTCCTTCTTCCACTTCCACTCCTTTATGGCCTACGTCTTTGCCTAGTCACTAACCATTCTGATCTTAGGTTAGAACACAAAAGGAAGTGCCTACCGCGGCTAATCATCTAGCGAATAAGTGTAAGCACTAAGTAATTAGTGCTCTGCTAGACGATTCGATACTCCTCCTGCATCTATTGCCTGATTAAACATAGGAAGTTTCCAAACTGTTCAAATCAAATAAAAAACTGGACTATATAGGATCTCCCTAACTGACTGTACATATGTAAATACACCGAAGCAATAATTTTATAATACCATATCAAAGAACCAAGGCAAAAATTCTCATTTCGAAATACTTTGTGAGACATAATATTCATAATTTCAATATCGTTTTACCGAGACATCGTAAAAAGCAATACTTTATTGGGAAATGGGGGAAAAACATCTATATTTGTTCAATAGCAAACCGTTCGGGAAAGGTTGAATGTCACAGGTCGGGATCGCTTAACCTCAGCTTTTTCTACCTCTCTTACTTTTAGCTACAGTTTATAGTATTTTTGGTACTGTGTAGGTTTATTTTCGGAAATCAATTTCATTTTCATTATACTTGTAATCAATTTTATTTCATTTCAGCTATTCTCATAGCAAGCCCGCAAAATGACTTAGCTAATTTAGATATTACAATATAGTAAAATAGTTACAATATTTAACGTTTAACGATTCACAAATGATTAAATAATGTCAAAAAGTCATAGGATTGCAAGAAAATTAAGGTAGAATATTATTAACGAATAGGATATAATAAATAATTATATCCTGGGACATTATTTGCACACGGCTATCTGATCCCAAACTAAGCAGAGCTTGTATTATGGAAACCAGATAACTGATATACCACATATACTACTTTTCTTTTGTAAATACATACTTATATAAATAATTAAACTCAGACAGGATAAACCGACATATTCATGTACACAAATATCTGTCCTGGGTGGGAAAAGCAAGCATTTCACCACGTCATAATTATATAAATAATGATTTTTAATTATCTAACACACTATTCGGAAGATTGATTAATAGAGTAGAATAAACTTTAATAATCAGATAACGTATGAAAATAATTACCCCTAGGAGGAAATGAAATTTTATATTAAAATATTTCCTAGACTTTGATTGCACGTGTATTGCTTTAAGAATGTTTAAATGATTAAATTAACATGAATTTAAATTATGATGAATTTTGAAAACATGAAAAAGAAATTATGATATCAAGAACTTCATAGGAAAAGTTGATGAAATCAACAATAAATTATATTTTTGATCTTTTTTCCTTATTCCAGATTTTTCACAAATAAATAATTGCATTTTCGAATTGACTATTCAATTTCGCCACTCAGAATTCGTCTCATGCTCTATCTTCTGATTTCATTTAAAAGGAATCCAACGTTTCCTACCAAATGGAATTATGCCAAGTATGATAAGAGAATATACAACCTCTATACAGTCTCCGATGACAGATATGAGATGTAACCAAATTAACTGTACATGTTTAGTTTTATAACGTTACTCACGTTTACTTGAAATTGGTAACTTGATCAATGTTTTCTGAGCAGTTGAATTGACGTAGATTTCTCGTTGAAATGGACGTCAAATGAAACTTATAATGTCTGAGGACTGTACGATATATGCTATAGCTTTTTTTGGCGCTTGTTCTAAAATATAAACATTTTTTGACCATTCTGACCTTATATGCCGATAAGAAACAACAAATTAATATCATTAACATTACTATTTACAACCGAATATTTCTTTATCACTTAATTTAGCCAAGTTAGGCTCGGCAAATCATTCAAGTTGTCGATATTCATCATCCCCCTAGGCTAAACTACCAAAAATATGATTTAATTAAATAATTTTAAGTTTAACGCTCTGTGAGTTTCACCAAAATATGCGTTTTAGATTTAATCGTACCAGAATGGTATTTTTGAAGTGAAAACTTTTTTAGGTGCGTTTAGCACTTTGGTTGATTAAAAATCATGGAATTCGCGTCATCATCACGTCATGCTTCCATTGAACTATATGTATTCTTTGTACATCTACCATTTGGGAGAACAAAAAGCGTGAAACTCGCGTTATTGTCACGTCTTACTTCCCATGAGCTATATGTATACTGTGTATATATATATGTGTACTTTTTGGTTGAACAAATACCATGGAACTCGCGTCATCGGCACGTCACGCTTCCTAAGAGCTATATGTATACTGTGTACTTCTTAGTTGAACAAATACCATGGAACTCGTGTTATCGTCACGTCTTACTTTCCATGAGCTATATGAATACTGTGTATATATGTGTACTTTTTGGTTGAACAAATACCATGGAACTCGCGTCATCGGCACGTCACGCTTCCTAAGAGCTATATGTATACTGTGTACTTCTTAGTTGAACAAATACCATGGAACTCGTGTTATCGTCACGTCTTACTTTCCATGAGCTATATGTATACTGTGTATATATGTGTACTTTTTGGTTGAACAAATACCATGGAACTCGCGTCATCGGCACGTCACGCTTCCTAAGAGCTATATGTATACTGTGTACTTCTTAGTTGAACAAATACCATGGAACTCGTGTTATCGTCACGTCTTACTTTCCATGAGCTATATGTATACTGTGTATATATGTGTACTTTTTGGTTGAACAAATACCATGGAACTCGCGTCATCGGCACGTCACGCTTCCTAAGAGCTATATGTATACTGTGTACTTCTTAGTTGAACAAATACCATGGAACTCGTGTTATCGTCACGTCTTACTTTCCATGAGCTATATGTATACTGTGTATATATGTGTACTTTTTGGTTGAACAAATACCATGGAACTCGCGTCATCGGCACGTCACGCTTCCTAAGAGCTATATGTATACTGTGTACTTCTTAGTTGAACAAATACCATGGAACTCGTGTTATCGTCACGTCTTACTTTCCATGAGCTATATGTATACTGTGTATATATGTGTACTTTTTGGTTGAACAAATACCATGGAACTCGCGTTATCGTCACGTCTTACTTCCCACGAGCTATATGTGTACTGTGTATATATGTGTACTTATTGGTTGAACAAAAATCATGGAACTCGTGTCATCGTCACGACTCTTTTTGAAGATTATTTAGATTAGAATCTTTCTATTATCAGTCCTCAAAGACTTTATTCTTTATTGCACACAGAAACATACATTTAAATTAAATTTTACAATGAAAAGTCATGTACATAGGCGAGCTTAATTCATTTATGAATTTTCTTCCAGCAAACTATTAGGAGAGTGAAATTATTATATAATGGGTACAAGCAGTGTACAACAAAATATTAAATAAAAATATTGATAAAATACATACAAATATTTACATACAATACCTAAAAATTTATGTATATATAAAAATAATAAACTACATAAAACCTACATATCTATTATATACATAAATTAAAGACACCCCACTTCTTTCTTTCTTTTGTTTTAATTTGTCAGCTTTGTTTTGATAAGTAATGGAATCAGGCGATACTTTGCAGAAATCCATAACAATGAAAATACAAAATCAATATTTTTGGTTTTGGTTAGTAAAATTATTTGCAGCTAATTATGGTACACGGTACATGTTAGCTTGTTGTGGTTTCACTTTCACAATAAGAATTTGTTTGACGACGTTATTTGATTACGTGAATGGAATTGAGAACGCTGATTGAAGGGAGTATTATAATTGAAAGAGGTTTTTGTTGTAAAAGTATTTCAGTAAAAGATATTATCCGGCCTTTTGATCCAGATGTTAGTTAACCTGACTGCTAAGTCAGAGGTTGTGAATTCGTACACCACCTAGAATAAATCTTTGTGTAATCAGCACGATTATTTGTTTTATATATTAATGTGTAATTTATCATTCGTTTATAATCATTATGTTTTAAAACGATTATAATCATTTACATAGTTAAAAAATAAAGTACGAATATAACATTAATAATTTCTGTAGCATTTACGACCGTTTCACAAAAACCGATATATATGCGCCGAGTATACGACTTTAAACGTGCCGCCGCGATTACCAGCGTCCTTCTTTATTCGTATTCATTCGTATCGATGAAATGTCCTCTCTAACTTCAAACAGACAAGATGCTTGTGTCTTCGCGTAACTTAGAGTGGCAGTTGCACAAAACATCCCTAAAATAAATGCATCCCAACGTCATTAATTGCCCAGAGTAGAGGTTCGAACCCCATAGGGAGTGCCCTCCGGCGCGGGTAGTTACTTTATAGTATTATTTGCTAGACGAATTCACCCCATACTCGCTTCTATTGTCAGGTGAAGCAGTAATAGCCTCCTAAGCTATATGTAACGCCATCTCTGATTGCTAAAAGTGAAGCTTTCAACAGTTGCCGACAGATGGCTCTAATAAAAAAAAACAAATTTCAAGATATAAAATCTTTATTTAAAATACATTTTGAGTTTACTTTAATTCTAAGCCTTAATATAACCATACTAAAATAAAAGCACAATCAACAGAAAAATATAAAATCACTTAATGACCGCAAATGTTTTAATGAAAGCATTTCAAATAATCTACACAAAGGAACAGCCCCGAAATACATCCAACTTTAAAATATATGTACATACATACAGAAATCTAAACGCTCGTCGGCGACAAGGGTAGTATAAATCTTTGTTAAAACAGAGCAATACGGACGAAGTTTATGCAACTGGCGGTTATCTTGAGCTGCGTTTCAACGTGCCAGTTGGTCAGAGCGTAAAACAGGTCTTTACCTTTATTGGTTTGGTTTGGTGCTAGACTTTAATAGTAGTGTTCCTTCGATAAGAAACGTAACATTGTTATATTCAGCATAGGAACATAATATTTAGAAATTTAAAGAAGGAACAGCCACGAAATACATCCAACTTTAAAATATATGTGCATACATACAGAAATCTAAACGCTCGCCGGCGACAAGGGTAGTATAAATCTTTGTTAAAACAGAGCAATACGGACGAAGTTTATGCAACTGGCGGTTATCTTGAGCTGCGTTTCAACGTACCAGTTGGCCAGAGCGAAGAACAAATCTTTACCTTAAATAGTATGGTACAATGCTAGACTTTATAGTAGTGTTTCTTCGGTAAGAAACGTAACATTATTATACTAGCATAGGAACGTATTATTTAGAAATTTGAAAAAGGAACAGCCAAGAAATATATCTTACTTTAAAATATATGTACATCTTATCTTATCTTTGTTGGGGTGTACTTGCGTACAGCACTTCGACCCTTCAGGATTTTTTGAACTTAATAATAATAAATATATATGTACATACATACAGAAATCTAAATGCTCGTCGGCGACAAGGGCAGTATAAATCTTTGTCAAAACAGAGCAATACGGACGAAGATTATGCAACTGGCGGTTATCTTGAGCTGCGTTTCAACGTGCCTCGACTTCAAGCCTAGTAGCCAAGTAGATTAACCTTACCGACCATTACATCACCACACAAAATAATAAAATAACTAGCTGGAGATGATCGTGATGAAATGAGAGTCCATGTTTACCAGACATGACATTCACATATCGATCCTAGAACCAAACGTTATTATTATGTAATAAAAAGACAACGTCTGGTTTACGAAGACAAATCTTTGTATTGCAAGACTTCAAGATTATTCAATTGATTGACTCAAAGTACGCCTAGAAAGACGAATAAATATTGTATTCTGTCTCATGCTAACAAGGCGTTCACGTTATAATTTTGCACTGGCTCAAGTGTATTTACAGGTTCATTAGAAATAAACACGGAGCAAGTTAACTCGTACGTTTGAACAGCGCTATAACAGGGCAGGAACAAACCGACGAGAACATAGAATGTACGGAATTATACATTGTATGAACTAATCAGGGAAACGGAATTTAAGGACTTTAAGATATTCTGGTTTGAAATGTAAGTTTTAAATTTAAGAATATGTATATTTATATAAAAATAGAAGAAAATTTTATAATTAAAAAAACCGGCCAAGTGTGAGTCGGACCGAGGGTTATTTTTTTTTTTATATAGTAGGTCGACTAACGAGCAAGTGGGTCACCTGATGGTAAGTGATCACCACCGCCCATGGACACTCGCAACATCAGAGGTCGCGGGTGCGTTGTCGGCCTTTATAAGAGTCAGCAAACCAGTGTTGCTGCCCCTTCCCCCCACCCTGATGTCTTCTGTAAGGTGGAGGTAGTTCCCCAGTCGGGCTGCTCTTTGAGCGAATCAAATATGTGCCCTACATAGTACAAACCTGTAGGTATATAAGTAAAAGTTAAATCAAATCAAATATTTTATTTGTAAAACATAGGTATTTACATAAAAGTGTTAAGTACGATGACATAATATATGGACGCTATGTTTTGCCGTTGAGGCGTAGAAATATAATTTAACTTAGCTATAGCTACTTAAGAACTAAATGAGAACTTACAATAAAAATAACCCATCACGACAATCGAGTCATAGTTATTGCATTTTTTTATTATACGATGTAACTAAAAAATTATGATTAAGGCAATTTGTCCTTTATCTGTCCTATTAGTCGTTGCTTTGTACTAAATTTCAAGATTCTAAGTTCACGGGAAGTACCCTGTCTGTTTCAATTCTCTTGCGAGTGTCGAAAATTTACGTGAAAATTTACGCGGCTTAAACGGCTATATCTCTTGATTTCGTTAGTCTTTTTTTTTACAGCTCCAAGGGCCAGTGAATTTTAAGTATTTGATAGAAATTCAAGCTTGATTGATTGATTTTTTTGAAGAAAAGGGGGCTTGACAGATGGACGGACAACAAAGCGATCCTATAAGCGTTCAGTTTTTTTCCTTTCGAGATACGGAACCCTAAAAAATTACTTTTTAATTTTCTTAATTATGGCATTGTTGCTTTAAAACAATAAACAGAAGATTTCTGTCATCAAGGGACGTAAATAAATAACGATTTTCACTTCCATCAATAACGTTAAGATTTATCTCGTCCGCCGATGAAGGTACTCATCGCTTCGCATCAAAGTTGCCGAGTGAGAAATTTAACAAAGAAAATAAGAGTGTTATTGTTTTTTGACTTTGTTACTTGTACTTTATTCTAGAATATTTGAGTTCAAAATAAACGATCAATCATTAAAAAAAACTAACTAGAAATGAGGCTGTAATTATTTGATTAAAGTAAATTCAAATTTATTTATAAGGAATAAACAGTATTAATAAAACTCAGGAACTTAGGAAATTGCGCATTGGTAGCATTGGTGGAAATTAATTAAGTTTATTTAAATTAAAATTGCCACTATAGACATTAGTACATTACATGCCACGTCAGTGAGCACCCTTTCACTACAAAAGTCATCCTTACTGCTTTCGTAATAACGACGCTGTCTCAATAAAATTATATACAGTTATAACAAAGTAAAAGTAGGTACTTTAGCTAGGAAGTAGGAAATGATAAATTTATGTCCTAAATGGCTTTTAATTATATTTGGCTTGTACTTATAAAACACTTTGACTCAATTTTTTATATACTTGTATATTTAAATCAGTCCAACAAACTGCGTAGAACATTGTCATAATATCTATTCAAACATATTTTCACACTTTGTTCCCTTAGTTTCATTTGACGCCGTCACCGTAGCTTAGTTAGTAGTTCTCCTGCCTACGAAGCTGGTGGTCCTAAGTTCGAATCCCGGTAAGTGCAAATATTTGTGTGATGAGCACAAATATTTGTTTCTGAGTTATGGACGTTTTCTATGTATATAAGTATTTATCTATCTATATAAGTATGTATATCGTCGCCTGGTACCCATAGTACAAGCTTTGCTTAGTTTGGGGCTAGGATGATCTGTGTGATATTATCCCTAGATATTATTACATCATTATCCGATATTTTAAGACCGGGGAGAGATCAGGCGCAAGAGATCCTCTTCAATGCCCGTTAGTATTATGCCGCAAATTTCTGGACTCCTGCCTGATATTAAGTGGTTTACATATAAAAAGATTTTAATAATAGATACTTTTTGGTCCGACCTGGGAATTGAACGTGGAACCGCATTGTTTTAAGTGAAAGATAACATATAGGAAAAGCTATATTTTCGTTTATTAATCTCTAAAACGTAACTTTCAAATGATCCGAATATCGGAATATATACAGTAATTTCCAAATTAGTTTCGCTTGGCTTCCCATCGCGCGTTTATCCCTTAGGAGGCTTACTCGCGTATAATTTCAGAACGATTAGAGAGATCATCATAATGCCTGGCTGTTTCTGGGTAAAATGGTAAGATAAGGTAATAGGGGATTACGTAGTTCTAGGTAATATTTGCGCATAGAACGTTGGAAATCGAACTTAAATGAAAATTGGTTACAAGAAAATGAGCTTATACTTTTTCTTCCTTATCTCTATGGAAGATTTGGGTGTATGATTTTAGTCGCTACCAATTTCATATGTTCAATTTCGAAACATTTTTTGTACAACCAAGTCATCAAAATAGCATAAGCACGTATGATGACACTCTCTAAACGTAGCATACTGGGGGGCATTATTCAATAAATAATTAAATCCTTGGGACATTATTTACACACCATCTGATCCCAAACTAAGCAGAGCTTGTACTTTGGAAACTAGATAACTGATAAATATCTCTTATCTATCTCTATAATCTTCTTTTGTGAATACATACTAATATAGATAATTACACCCAGACTCTGGACAAACAGACATGTGACAGACAAACGAACCCACGATCTGCTGCGTGAAAGGCATATATCTACCTAACATGCCAACTGGCCCGTCAAATAGGCCTCATTACTGGCGCGTAGCTGAGCTTTTAAATACCATATTACTTCTTTATCTAAAGGCCACATACTTCTTGGTAAAACAATGGCATGGGTTACGTTTCTATAGCACTTATAAAAAAATCTAAGGTATTGATCAATAAAAAAATTATTTATTGTATTTGTTAACAATTATGTGTGAATACACCATATTTTTATTAGTAGTAGTAATTCCAACAACTTGTCAAGGATCACTACTTAAAGCTTAGCCTTGAAAGTACTCCGAGCTAGGGGTTTTTCAACGATGCGATCGATTATTTATCATAGGAACATAATATGAACAGACATATGATAAATTAGTTTATATGTATAATTATTAGTATGGTACAGCTAGGACCTTTTAGGAAATTTGTTAGTATTATTATTATTTATTAAATTAAAGCCAACAAGGATCAATTATAAAAATACACTAATACACTACCATACTTAAAATAACATACAGAACAATTACATTACAATACAACAAAACAATCAAAACAATATTTCGACATTATCCCGTACATGTACCATGTCACAGTGATACATGTACTGGCAGTCGAATCGCTGTGCACTACCTCCATCTCTGTAACTTCTTTCTTCTTTCACTACCTAGGTTGCCTGGAAGAGACCGCCATTTGTACTGTAATAATTTGTATTTGTCAGTTTGTATTGTGTTTTGAGGTGTACAATAAAGAGTCTTATCAATCTTGACGGTCACTGGTGGTCCTGGGTTCGAATCCCGGTAAGTGCAAATATTTGTGTGATGAGTATGAATATTTGTTTCTGAGTCATGGATGTTTTCCATGTATATAAGTATTTATCTATCTATATAAGTATGTATATCGTCGCCTGGTACCCATTGTACAAGCTTTGCTTAGTTTGGGGCTACGATGATCTGTGTGACATTGTCCACAGATATTATTATTAATCTATCTATGATGCATGTATTATAACATGCTATTCTAAATCTACATCTATCTAAATTGAAGCACTGAATCATAGAATTTCTAGTCTCCAGTCTTGGTGAATAATAAATTTGGCAAACACACCGGTATTCACGAGACTCGTCGGAATTGCATTCTGAATGACTGGACAATTGTGAAATTAATTCTATTATGAATCATATCTTGCTAAATAAATAAAATGTATTTATAAAATTATGTCAGAGTTAGTAGTAGTATATAAAATTATTATATTCGCAGATAAAGAACTCCTGGGTGTAATCCCTGGATAGGCCACGAAGCGTTTTTGGGACTTTTCGGGAAAGAAAACCCCTAGCATCAAAGTTTCCTACGATTTTATTATGTGTATAGATACTAAAACAGTTTTGTAAGTCGTATTAGATTATAATAAAATCACTTCATAATGACTTTTTTAACGTATTATTTTAATATCATTTAAATTATGTTAAATTAGTTACTTTTAACCCATACTAAATATTAAATATAAGAAATAGAGAAATATAAGTATATTTTAAAATTTAAAAATATTTCGCTATCATAATATAAATATGGTGCTCATGATATTACATTTGTGTCGAATACAAGTTTTTACATCATTATTGTACTTCTTTGTAAATTACTTTTCACAATCTTATATAAAGATTCTTGCGATAATTAATATATTACTATTGAAATTTCAAACGAACGCTTACGTGACGTGTGTGGTCGTGTGCGCGAGAAGAAAATCCTTGCAAACTTGATATAATTAGGCAGTAAAACTCACCTATTACTTGTAACAAAAGCAGTAACATATAAGTAAGAATCACTGTACACGAGTTCAGTATTGAGGTTATAAAACCAGCTACTGCATTTTCTTGCCTGCTCGAATCTTGATACTCGAAATACGCATAAAAGGTGTGACGATTTTTCGTTATGTGACGACAATATGTATCAGACTTTTGGTGTTTTGTTTTATTTGTGGTTTTCCGTTATTAATCCTCCCTCGTCTTTCAAGTGACGGAAGTATGTCGGACTCTCAGTAGATCCTTGTTTAGTGATTAAAACCGCCGCGGCGTATCCTTGACTATCAATAACCTGGGCAATAGGATTTAGGAGAGAATTATCCACAGACTGGTCTTAGAGGGCCTTGTAAATAGTCCCTCTTCACACTCCTACCTCACATTCGTTCTACTCATTAGAGTCATCAAAGAAGTACGGGTATATATCATCAAAAACCGTGCATAATAACAGCACATAAACAAACACAGTAGTGTGACATTCACCTGATATAAAGCTCTTTTTTTAGGGTCTTAAATTCAGTCCACGCTAACATATACCGGTCTCTACCACATAAACTATTCTGAATATTTTCCTTTGTCATACTGGCAACAACACGGTGAAATTAAATGACTCGTCTACTAACAAAATTAAATTAATGTAATTGGACCTGAAATGAGAAAATTCGCTTGAATTATTAAGTTAGCTGTCAATTGCTGGGTAAATTAAGATGCTAATTTGATTATGTGAAAGGATTTGCCTGAATGGTTCTATATTCTATATTTGTAAAAGTAGGTATATAGAATATAATAAAACATAGATATTATATTTGTAATTTCTTAACAATAGATGCCTTATATTTATGGTTGATATACATAAATATATATATTAGATACATTAGCAAAAACATAAGTAATAAAAGAATTTAGTATGTTTATTTAAAGCCTTCTTCCTCTTTTCTATATTTACTGTGCCCGACAGGGTCCATAATGATGTCATGTATAATAACACCTAATCAACATTGTGGAATGCAAATAAAACATTGAGTCTTGATTTCAATAGCCATATTACTATGTATTTACTTTGTACATTACTAATAAAACATTTCATTCATATACGGCTATCTTATCCCAAACTAAGCAGACCTTGTACTATGAAAACCAGATAACTAATATAATATTACATACATAATATATTTTACATATACTACTTTTGTTTTGTAAATACATACTTATATAAATAATTACACCCAAACCCAAAACGAACAAATGTTTATGCACACAAATATCTGAAAGCCTCTAGATGCGGGCAGCATAAAACCGGCTAAAGTAGAGATCCTTGGGGGAGCTTCTGTCCACCTGTGGACAACATTTAGCCGATATGAAGATGGTAATTAAATAGACAGAACATATGAATAAAGATCCCATATTTTTTTTTAATGCAAGTAGTATTATAGGATACAAATCGCAAACATTAGTCAAAATTTTGATATATTATTATCTGACAAATAGACAGACAGATGGAGAGACTCGTACCATAAAGGTTGATTTTACCATTTTGGTACGGAACCCTTAAAATAGTTTTATTCTATGGATGAAAATTAACGACGAGCTGAGCGACTCGATTGGCCTACTTAACATACTTTCGGTGACTTGGAAGGCACGCTTAGCCGTTAAGCGCTATGAGTGCGTCATAAGCGCCATGACACATAGTTACAGGATACGTAAGAGTTATTATAAAATACTAGCTACGTCCCACGATTTCACCCGCGTTATAGTAGTTTTGGCGTAAAAGAGTAACAAACATACATCCATACATCTATACTCACAAACTTTCGCATTTATAATATAAGTAGGATGTGTACCTCTAGCGGTTTTGTGATTGCATACCGGAATAGCTCGCAGATGGTAGATTTTTTCCTACTTACTTGACACTTATCGTCATATTTTGGACAATTCACACAATATCTTTGGAAATTTTAGCCTATGTGTTATTCTGATGTATAAGCTACATTACTGTAAAGTTCCATTCAGTAGTTTTTACGTGAAAGAGTAACAAACATCCATCCATCCATAATTAAAAACTTTCGCGTTTATAATATTAGTAGGATATGTCAAACTATAAATATTGTAATTATTTTCAAACAGTTTCATATTTAAAATTTCATGAATTAACTTCAATACAACAACTTCCATAAATTAGGAGGCTCTCATACCGAAATGCTCAATCTCAAACCTTGTTGCTTAACCTCACCAATCACTTACGGACCTTAGCCAGATGCACTCATGGGTCCGTAATTGATTGGTGTGGTTAAGCATCAAGGCTCGTGGTCAGTCCATAGATGGGTTATTGTTAAATAAAAGTGATTTTGGGATTTTTCCGTAAAAAGAAATTTCTCAGTATCAGCCCGAAGTCTGGAAGTTGGCGGTATTACACCCCCGTGCCTCGGAGAGCATGTAAAGCCGTCGGTCCTGTACCTGAACTTTTTCCGGTCGTGTCGCTAGGCGTCCCATCGGATCATGAGAGTCATGGAATAGAAAGTGCCCCTGTGTTTGCGCACACACTATTGCACTATATTATGTCCTGCGCAATTGGCTAGTCTCCATTAAGACTGGCCGCCGTGGCCGAAATTCGGTCGGGAGGACATCATCGTTAACTAGTAAAAGTGGTCTGATATCTGAGCGTCTCCATGCTTCGGAAGGCACATTAAGCGGTTGGTCCCTATTGAAGCCATTAGGTAACAGTCGTTAAGCCATGTCAGAGGCCTACTGAGCGGCGTCAACAACTGTATCACTCTGACACACACAGCTAACCTATACGAAAGTAAATAGTAATTAAGCTATTAACTAACTATTACTTTAAAAAAATCATAATTCTAAATAATTAAATATAAGTCATCTTCACCAGCCTGATTTCTGGTAGCTAGCCGCAAAAGGTTAAACTTGTAGCCAACCTCAATAGAAACGGGGTAAAGAAAGGCAGAAAGAAAATAAAATACAAACATAAACCACCGATACCAAGCGTCCAACCAACCAGCAGCTCTTTGCGAGTCATAAATTCACTTCCACTGCAGGATTCACGAGCAATGTTAGTTGTACAGGTAGAAGTACACCTGAATGTATTGTTCGGTTGACGTTTAGCTTTCTAGAAATTGCGGACATTCTCGTCGCAGAACTGAACGTGAACCAATAACCGAAACCTTCTGTTTCTTTTATTTTAACAGAAGTATACATTACTGTTGCGCTATAAAAAATATTTACTATCACAACAAAAAAGTTAAATTTGATAATTATACGTTATTAGTGAATTGTTTTTATTTAGAACATAAGTTTATTTTAGTTGCCTATCCTTCAATTTAAAATATGTTTTAAATTAATTTTTGCTTTGTTATGTATTAACTTTAAGTTTATATTCAATTAATTTTGTATGTATGTTTATATTACTTTCTATTTATTAATATAAATAGAAAATATGGCAACAATGGCATAGTAATATATGCCATTGTGGCTTATATCAGCCTCTATCGGAAGATCAGCGCTGCAGTAATACACCTGTGTTGCTGTAGCTAATGCTGAGATAGGGGCCTTTTTGACAACCAAATTTTTTCTATTATTGTAGCTATGTATGGTAAGATTTCTTTTAGTAAAAATTAATATTTTTTATTTCATATTTTCATTTCATTACTAACCGGTAGACGCAGCGTGGGCCCCCACAAGATGGACCGATGATCTTGTGAGGGGCGCTGGAAACCGCTGGATGCGAATAGCGCAAGACTAGAAATTGTGGAGATCTTTGGGGGAGGCCTTTGTCCAGCAGTGGACGTCTTTCAGCTGATATAATGATGATGATTCAGTAATGAGAAGACTTTATCTGCTAAACGGATAATAGAAGTAAGCGTGGTTTAGCAAATAAATCTACAAACAACTCGCGGCGGAGTATGATCCAATGGGATGGGTTAGCTGACGGAACCGGACAGGCACATGTGCAAGACCCACGGTATTACGTGCTCTCCGAGGCATGGGAGGCATCAAGAATCCAGTTCGCACTAAAAAAAAATATTTGCAGAAAAATACTGATGAAATTTGTTTTCAACAATACAGTATTTCAACCTAGAACTACATTATCTACAATTGAACAAGCTACCACTAGGCCAATAAGCTAGTAAAATAGATTAAAATTTTAAAATCTTTTCTAAATTCAGAATATTATACATTATTCTCCTGGTCGATATTTGACAATGGCAGCCAGTTTGGATCGTGACTAGCCATCTGCGTGACACATATTATTGGGCACGATTGCGTGCGCAAAGGCAGGGCCACTTTCTATTCCATCACTCTCATAATCCGATGGGACGATCGACTCGACCGGAAAGAGGTAATGTACAGGGCCGACGGTTTTAGTGCTCTCCGACGCACGAAAGGATATAAATGCAGCCAACTACCAGATTCTAGGCTGATACAAGGAAAGTTTTGTTTACAGATGACCCGGGATTTAAGCCCAGGACTTCATGATCTGCAGTTGAACACCCTATCGCTAGACCAACGATGCAGTCCGAATAAAATATATTTCAAAGAAAAATGTAAAGAATGGATTAATCAACTATGTACTTATGTAAGATTGGAGCAAAGTATCAGATATAGGCTTCAATAAATTATTGAATCTAATTAAGAGTTTCAAATGCGGCTGAACAATTCTAAAACTTAGAAGAATAGAAATAGATCCTAAAGATTTTTAAAGCAGAAATTTTCCGTGATTCTCTGAGAGTATTCTCGGAATTACAGATATTTTCTGCTCGAGGAGATATCTTGAGGATGGTTCGTACCATTCCTTATTTGAGTGTATTAGTTTTTTCCGATGTTTTTCCTTGATAATTTAAAGTTTCCGCCGACATTTACCGCAACGAAAAAGGACATAAAGTAATTCTTTACTTTTTATTGCTAAACCGCGTAAGTCAACGCAAAAGAACCTAAGTAAGTTTTTAACCGCAGATAAGACAAGACAAGGTTTACGATTCGATTCTTCACTCGATAAGCGTTTCCTAGTAAGCGTAACCTCACAGAATATTTGCGGTGTATTAATAATATAAACATGTGGTTCATTATTTTCGGTATCATCAATAATTTTCGCAGCGTACGTCAGATAATAATGACTTTCATTAGCAAACTTTTGATACCTAAGGTACCAGAATATAATATAATTTCTAAATACATACAGGCTGGGCAGACGGGTTGGCGATCGCAGTTTGATGGTCATAGTTCATTGAAAAACGCTGCTGCCCGTTCTCTGATAGGTATTCCCTCGGTAATTTTTTACCCCCCCCTCCCCACCCCGCACGGAATGAGATGGGCTGATGATATTCTATGCCGCCACCACACAGCAAATATAGTCTCATGTACATAAACAAATTCAAATTATGTTGGATTTTGCGAATCGGATACTGAAAGGTACCAGAATTCAATATGAATTCAATATAAATTCTAAATACATACACGCTTCCTATTTATTACATACGAATATTAAGATTTAAGTCCACATCTGAAGTCACATTTAATTTAATTAATACGAATATGTTTACGTCAAATACAGTATAATGATTTTCTTCATAATAATATGTTAACGTGCTTCCAAAGAACATACTCGTACCTACGTCGTGTAGGGAGAATAATTAAAATACGGCTTTGTGTAGAAATTTTGGCTTACGACTGACATCTGTACTTGGGTAAGAAAATAATTACTTTGCGTATAATTATTTTAATGTTGTTTCTTGAGTTTAGTGGTTTAAATATACTAGATAATACACCATACACCAGTAGCTCATCACAAGGTTATGGTTTTTCTGAGTTCGATTCCCGATTCTAGATGCAGAGCAGAGAAGCAGGAATCGAACTCAGTACATAAAACATTTCCTTAAAATTTATATTTTTAACTTCATATTAATTAATTAGTATCTTCGGGCACACTCAACGTATTCAACACAGCATCACGCAAAAAGCAATCATTGAAACCAAAAGACAGAGAAATCTCGGAAACCAAGGGGGAGCTCTTTGCTCAGCAGTGGGATACTATTATAGGCAATTTTTTTTAAAGTAAGCTTTATTTTCGCGTAATAAAGTCTAGTTTCCGTTTCTTCAAGTGGTTGCCTGTGACTTAATGATACGATGATCCGTTTAAAGAAATTTGTATATGCTGTGAAGTCTAGGCTTTACGTAATCTATAATTCATATTTACGTCCCCATCCAAGGTAAGGGGAATCAGTTCACATGTATGGACACAATATCATGCATCATATTTTACCTAATAAATAATCCATAGTTGGTAAAGGGAAAACAGTTCAACTTTCTCCAAAAGATTCTTCCTAGGATCAACCAATAATCTCCAACAAAATCGGTTATCTCATGCGTCTCCATGTCTGTTACCGCCCGAGCTGAAGTTCGGACCTCAAATAGAATGCCTTAGGGCGTTGGTTAGCTAGTTTATAGTTTTGTTTGCTAGATACCTTCACTCTTAATCATCATTATGGTCATATCCGCTGAAAGACTTCCACAGCCGGAAGAAGACTTGCCGGTCTTGGACTATCTGCATACTACGGTTTTTGGCGACCCTCACAAGAGCTTTGGTCCATCTTGTAGAGGGCTGCTCACACTGCTTCTTAGCCTACACTCAAATGCCACAATAAAAAAAAAACATTTCTGGTGAGATGTTTTGCCGCCGCAGATGTTAAGCCGCAAACATATTTGTATATAATTCAAATATTTCCTAAGTCAAATCATAGATAGTTACTCTTTAGATCTGCGTTGTGTTTTAAACTCAGCTGGTAGCGACATGAAGAGCAATTTGTCAAGCTCTTGGGCCGCTTCTGCTTTTAATTAAATGTCATTTTAGTCCACGTAACGTGAATTTACCCGCGCCTATGATGGGTATATTTTGGGCCTATTGTGACAGAAATTCGGGTACTGATTAAGAATTGTTGTTAGATAGAATATTTTGAATGTACCTACATTCAAAATATTCCATCTAGAAACAATTCTTACGTACTTACAGCATTTAAATTTAAAGTCTTCTTATGATTGCTCGGTTCATAGTAAGTATATTTTGATTACTTTTGAGATTTTAGAGAGAGTCCTAAGTACTAATTTTGAGTTACAACCCTAAGTAATACTAAATATCTTGGGATAACTAAACACTGCCATCTGATCCCAATGTAGGTAGTGCCTGTACTATGGCAGACGACTGTTGAACGTACATATATATGTCTACATACGAACACACATCATATTTGTCCTGGATGACGATCTCTAGCTAAATAGTCGGGGTTACAAACCACTGGACCAAAAGCCAGTCAAATATATAATATTATTTCCTAAAATATTTCGTTACAATATTAATTATTCGTAACAAGGTAAAAAAATCTGAATGATGGAAACATGATAATTATTTTCAAGCCAGAGATTGAGTGCTCAATTCTTCTTACCGACTAGAAGAAGGAATTTCACTGTATTTTTTATTTACTACGTTCGTTAAGTACGTATTCAAAATTCAAAATTAATTCAAAATTATTTATTAGTCATTGGGTTTTACAATTATTTTAGCAGTGATAGCCACACTAGGCGATGCCTGTATCGAGGCTATCGATGTAATACGGTTATCAGATAGGACTTAAATACATTTTTACAATAAGTTAGATACACTATTACTTTTAAAATTAATATCACATGACAGCAGATTCCTAGCAAATTAACTTAGGGTTCGTGAAACTAGTAGAATTTAAAATTAAAATTTGTTGATTACAATTAATAGTTATACCTAGAAAAAGTAGGGGGTAAGGTGTAAGTTGGTGGTCGGTGAGTGTATGTGTGTGAGTATTGGTGTGACGGAGGGGGTGTGCGACTGTATGTTCTTTTGTGAGCGCAAGTCGAGTAGACTGTAATATGCATTTATTAGTTTGTTATTAGATTACTGTTTTAAGAAGTTGCTCAGTCTCTTTATAGTTTAGTTTGTCGATGTAGTTTTTAGCCTTTGTTTGAGTTTCTTGTATTGTACTTGATTTAATATTACATTTGGTGGCAATTTTATTATATATAAAAGGAAACATATAGTTTTTAAATCTTTTTGCGAATGTAGTTTTGATTTTTTGTGTAGGAACTTTAAAAACTCTGGATCTGAGTAGATTAGGGTAATCCAAAGACGTAATTACTGTTTTGTGTGTGCATATGGCTGCATTCAGAATGTAATATTTACGGATGCTTAAGACACCAGCTTGTGAATATAGATCTATTGTGGGGAATGTCATGGGTTTCTTCAACATAACTTTTAGAATAGACCTCTGTGCTCTTTCCAGAGTAATCAAGTGTGAGGTGGAAGTACCTCCCCAGACATTGATACAATAAGTCAGGACGGACTGACACAGTGATAAATAGATACATTTAAGAAGATCTTTACTTGCTACATCCCTTACCTGCCTAATTACGTATATGAGCTTTCTGGCTTTTGCCGATAGGGCAACAATATGGTCCCGGAATGTCAGTTTCTCGTCGAGAATTATGCCAAGATATTTTATTGACCGTGTTTTTTGGACTACATTGCATCCACAAGTGGTCTGCGTACTTACTCTTGGCTGATAACAGTTGTGGATTTGCATGTTTGCGGCCACAGTCGGTGAAGAAGCACTAGTTTTATGGAAACAGATAAATTTTGTTTTGCTGGTGTTGAGCGTTAGCAAGTTGTCACTAAGCCATTTAGCTATTGTTTCCATGTTCCGTGCAGCATTAGCAAAACATCTGCTCCAAGATGTATCATGGAATACTACTGCCGTATCATCGGCGTAACAGATGACTTTAGCATTCTGAAGAGGTAGGGATGGTAGCTCATTAATATAAAGCAGAAATAAGGTTGGACCTAATACGCTGCCTTGAGGCACGCCAAACGAGGTTTCTATATGAGAGCTGAGCCAGGAATCAACCCTAACACACTGCCTCCTTTGAGTGAGGTAGCTCCGGAACCAGTCTAACACAACTCCCCTGATTCCTATGTTCTCAAGTCTCTGCAAAAGGATCGGAATGGCGACAGTGTCAAAAGCTTTCGCCAGATCGAGAAAGACTCCCATGCATGCACGGCCATTGTCAAGGTGTGAGACAACTTCGTTAGTTAGTAGAGTGACAGCGTCTTCTGTTGATCTATTTTTCCGGAAACCAAACTGTGCCTCTGACAGTATACGGTTATCCTCAAGGTATTTGACTAACCGTCTATTGACTACTCTCTCCAAAATTTTAGAAAAAACCGGAAGCAAAGATATCGGACGATAATTATTCGGTAAGTTGGAGTCACTTCCCTTATGTATTGGTGTAATAACCGCAGTTTTCCAGTCTTGTGGAACAGTGCCAGTAGACAGACTTAAGTTAATGATTGTTACGAGGGGTTGTATTAGATACTTACTCATCTTTTTGACCAGTAAGTTAGATATATTATCTATGCCCGGAGCACTGTTTTCTTTTAAATCAGAGATAATATCCCCAACCTCCCTGCAGTCAGTTGGGACGAAAAAGAACGAATTCATCGGTGAGTTTGAGCTATGAGCTTTTTTTGCTAGTATTTTTTGTGTTGAGTTTAAGTTATCAAGTATTTTGCTAGCATAACTTTCACCTACAGATGCAAAAAACTCGTTACAGCAATTTATAGCATCCTGTTGACAATCATTCATAGTCAACAAATCTGAAGCAGCGGAGTTGCTTTTAATTTTTCTGTTAGAGATTTGATTCACAGTTTGCCAAAGTTTACGTGGATTATTTTTAACTTTCTGCAACATACTTCTATCGTATTCAGATTTTATTTTACGCAGCAAAGTAATATAAAAGTTACGGTACCTGGAATAAACGAGTGTCTTAATATCACATTCAGGATATTTTCTTGCGTCTAAGTGTAGTTTATCACGCACACGTGAACATCTTATCAAGCCTGGAGTCATCCAAGGCTTTAAAATTATTTTAGAACGGCTTAGTGACAAAACTTTTGAATTTGCATTAACTATGTTCGTGATTATGTTCATAAAGATGTTTGTTTGTTCAGCTACATTTTTTATAGTATTCAAAAGTGTCCAGTCAACGTTGCTGAGCGCTTCTGCGGTGGAATCATAGTTGATTCGTAGTTTAAATTTTGGTGGGATAGTCGGGCACAGCTTATGGTCCGTTACACCAGTTATTACTAGGTCGTGATCAGTTATTGATGATGAGCAGACAATAGTTTCAACGTCCACGTTCCCTTTATAAAAAACATGATCGAGGCATGCATCTTTCCTGGTAGGTAAATCAACTGCTGGTTTTAGTCCTAATTCTGCCATGCAGCAAAGGTATGAGGTCGTTTCAACAGCATCGGAACTATTAATATTAATGTCTCCTGTAAAAAGGACGCATGTATTACAGTTAAGTTTGTTGACCACGTCATAAAGAGACTTTATAAAACTCTCAGTATTCCTAAACGAAGGAGACCTGTACATGCCCAATATAGTTATTTTATTGCGGATGGTTAACATCAAGCTGTTTGAGTCATCAATATCCGGTTCATAAACACGGGGTGACCAATTATCTTTCACATACATGACAACTCCACCAGCTTTGTTTATGTATTTTGTAGTGTGATAAGTTCTATATTGTCGTATCTGAGGGATGATTGGACTCTCGTTTAGCCAGCACTCTGTCAATATTATTACATCAAAATCGATGTTCAGACGTTTTAAGGTAATTTGGAAGTTGTCAAAGTTACGATTTAGGCTGCGAATATTAAAAGTAAGAGTTTTAAGACTATGTTGGTAAATAATCTCATAACAATTTTCAGCAAGACTTATAGAGTGGCATTTAGTAGTATACGCTTTATCAATATACTGCATTACTTCAAGTGTAGCCATTGGCAATTACAATTAGTAATAAAAGTTTAGGTAAGTAATATATTGTTATTAATGCCACCCTAAGCGTATGGTATAAGAAGTCGTGCTTGACACGGGTTGATTTAGCGATATATAACTTTTGTTGCGCTATGCTGGAGTAAGTGTAGTGTATGTTGTGATATGAGTGTATTGTATTCGAGTTATTTGTTAAGAAATTGTGTGTGTGATTTAACGAGGGTGAATATTTGGACTTATACATATACATATTCTTTACATACTTAGGATTATTAACAATAATATTCGGCAAAATCAAAACAAGAAATTGATGTAACAAAAGTAACTGTGCATAATAATTTAGACATAAAAAATAAGTGTTCAGATTAGGTACTGATATCTTGATTAGGATTTGATAGTGATGTGGATAGCACAAGTTTTTCAAGGTCAGCAGTAGAGTGAATTTGAAAAGCGGGGTACTTGCGATTTTCAGTGCTAGCTTCCTTCCTGATGTAGATCGTACCATTACGAAGCCAACAAAAACGGAACCCATGTTTTTGAGTCCATGCTCTTGCGTCTCGAAATAACAACCGCTTTTCTTTAGTCACACGTTCGTTTATGTAAATTTTTGTGACTGCCCCACTGACGATATGTTCGGTAGTCATGGTTTTCCTGGATTTCGCCGCCTTTAGGATCTCGTCTCTTTTGCTTTTTCTGACAAGTTTGATTACAATGGGGCGGTTACTGGTCTTGATTTCGTGATGCTTGGGCTTAGGACCGACCCTGGTTATATCGTCAATGTCGGTTTCTTTTAATTCCAAATTCAATTTATTTGACAATGTAATCGCGATGTGCGTCAGGTTTTCTTCTTTTTCTTCAGAAATTCCATATATCTCAACTTCATTTTTTAGGGCGCTATTTTCTAGATGATTTACGGTTGTTTGAAATTGTGACAAGGATAGTTTGAGGGTGTTGATTTCCTTATCTTTTTCTGCAATTATACTATGGAACTCTGTAAGGCGCTGAATTGACGGATTGAGGGCTGAAAGGTGATTTTTTAATTCACGTACATTTTCTCTCAATAAGCTCAGTTCGTTATTTTGTTCACGTAGTTGTTTTATTTCGTTTTTTAGTTCGAGAATTTCGGTAAACAACTCACTGAATGAAGTCTCAGAGTTTGACAAAGTTTTAATCCGTGAGCCACGCTGAGTGTTTACATTTCCAAAGGAGTTTTCATCATCAATTTGAGTAGTGTTACGGATGGGTGTGTTATAGTTACCCTTTTTGGGCATAGCGCAGATACATTGTGGACATAGCCATGACTGTTTAAATTTGGAAGTAAGGTTTGTGAAAGTTTCTTTTTTTATGTTAACACATTGTAAATCGTAGGTTCCTTTGCATTTAGAGCATTCCATATAATTTGAGTTTTTAAGAGTCTTACCACAAGCTACACAATTCGACATTTTGAGGTGATAGGACGCGGCGTTCGTTGCTGTAGCTAGGAGCGCAGCGAGTCACACTTATCGGCGCCGTTCGAAGCGGTAGGTATCACAAGCGCACGGGCAGCGTAGGCGGTCTAGTCGAGTTTGGCCGAGCAGTACACGATCGGCTCCGAAGCTGTCACGCAGGCCGCGACGGGTTGATGTAGATCAATGTGCAACGGTCGAAATTTTTCTAATTCTCCAGTGTATTATTGATGATATCTTCAAGATGTGATGAGTTTTTGAGAAACGGATTTCACGACTGTTTTTAATGTCTTTTAATCCCGATGTAAGTAATATTTATATAACACATAAGAAGTTTTTAACTGTAAATTATGAATTTTAATGTGGAGCAAACTGACAAAGTGTCGTCCTAGGCGGGTAGCGTACGACGATATCACGTACGTTAAGTTATTTCACCAATATTGGTGAACTAACCTGGTGAACTTAATTTTACTAATTTACTTTGTACTCGACAGCGTGTATATTTTTAAGTTCAAATCGAACTTATAAATTTATTCGATTTAATATTTTATTGATATACATAATTTGAATTTGAATTTATGTTTTTATAAGTCAATAATTACTAATTGTTTCGATCACGGTTTGGTTACCTCCATGTGTCAGAGAATAATCTGCGTATAGCTTTATTAAGCTAGCCACTAGGAGTAGAATCACTCATTCCAAAAATAAACAGAATTACATCAACGCTCGAACGTGCTCATAAATCGACAACGCAGATCAAACGAAAAACCGAACTTAAACATTCAAATTAAAAATTCAGGAACTGCCTGCCCAACAAGATAACTTTGACAGTAAACTTTTTCAATTAATTCAATGTCAAAATACGTTCCATAGACGACCGTTCTGAGCGCGTAAATTCAAAATTCCAAATGTAAAGAATCCATTTCCAACGGAATTCTGGTATGAAAAACGGAAAATTCGATGAACACTTTTTTAAATTTTAAATCGTTCGATACGGAGGCGTTCGTTGATTTGCATAACGTACCCGTTAAATGCGCATTAATTGTTCTATATTTGAATGAATGTTGTTTGTTTTTTACAAGTGATCGCAAATATAATGATGAATTCAACAAGTTTGTTTGTTTTGCCGATTAGTAGTGAACTGTTGTCGTTTCATACTGACTGCCTCGTTGGTCTCTTGGAAGGGTGTTCAAGATAATTAGATCCTGGGTCGGGATTTGATCCCAGGATCTCGTTACCTGCCATTATCTGACCCAGGGGTCAGGCCAAAAACAACGAATGGAGCCTGGAAGTTGTAGATATAAAACGCCCGTGCCTCTCAAAACATGCAAGTTTATTCTTAGCTTGGCTCCGGTCGTATTTAATACACATCTCATGCGATTATGAGAGCGAGGGAGAGGGAATGAGGAGTGCATCCGCCACGCCAACCTCCTATAGGATTGAAATTGTAAGTCAGTCAGATTGTTTCCTATGTATAAATGGTATTCAATTTATATTTCCTTACCAGAACACAAGATAAATGCGTGTGAAAGAAGTCAACTACATCCAGCATATTTGATGCTAGTATGTATTGCTCAACTTTAATGAAATAATGAAATTTATTCGGCACTTGGGTATTATCATACACTTGTATTTGTCAAGCTCTTGGGCCGCTTTTGAATTTAATCTGAGTCTAATGGTAAGTAGTTTATTGTGTTGCGTATGTTTTTTTGTATGATAAAGCCTGAACCTTAAAGTTTTTAGGCTAGTAAGAGTTGAGTGGACCCCTGACTGTTTATACTTCTGTAAGAACCGTAACTAGTTACCATAGTTAAGGATCCGTGAGATTCTTTACCGACAAAATTTAGAAAAATCGTTCGTCATACGTAGTTATCAAGAGAATGTGTGTGAGATGTCATTGATTGACCAAGTTATTTCTACCTTAGATAAAGTTTTGTTGTTTATTCGTTTTCAAGTCAGTGTAATTTAATTTTTATTTATATTTTGCTTTTAAAAGAAATATCATATTTATATATTCATATGTGCAGAATGCATATCAAATTGCGTTTCAACTAAAGATGTTCGTGGAAACGAAGCGAAGTTGCGAAATAGTGTGACTTTTTCACCAGAAATGAGCAGTAATATTAAACGCAGCTAGTTTGTGTACATATTGGGTGCCGTATAATGTACAGCAAGTTTATGTACATATTTTTATAATAGGAAGGCAAACGAGCAAGCGGATCACCTGATGGTAGGTGATCACCGCCGCCCGACACTAGAGAAGCTGCAAGTGAGTTGCCAACCTTTAAAATAGGAGTAAGCTCGCTTCTTCAGTGTTGCCATACCATACTAAATTGGATGTGCCTCCGCAGTTAATTGATTCCAAAAAATGGTAGTGACTTGACAAATAGTTTCTTGTGTTACTGTTTATGTTAACACCCATAAAATTACAATTAACAAACACAGAAAACACTTGTTCATGCATTGTAACATTTGCTTGCTTAGTTAAGTGAAAAAAACTCGTCCCAGTCCAGTGCTACCGGAGTGGAGCTAAGCGAGGCTAAGAAAATCTAAGACTGGTCATTCATCTTTAGTAGAAAAGCAGCCTAAATGTAGTTAGTCATATAGACGGACTTATCAGAATATCCTGGGAAATACATATATTCACACGGCCATCTGATCCCAAACTAAGCAGAGCTTGTACTATGGAAACCAGATAACTGATAAACTATTTTTCTTTTGTAAATATATACTTATATATATGTTCATACACACAAATGTCCTAGGTGGGAATCAAACCCACGATAAGCGTCGTGAAAGACAAGTATGTATCATCTACGCCAACCGGACCGTTGGCGACCTTTGCCATATCAAGTTGTCTTTCAATTTCTCACCAAAATTATGTATCTTTTTACTTATTGTACCATCGTCGCTTTCCTACCACTATTCGAAATACCAAAGCTTTTCTTGTATATACTGTTATCAGAACATTAAAAGTGTGTGACAAGAATAGGGACAGTCGGAAAGGCGGACGGATGGACAAAACGGAACGGACGCGGAATTATGAAGGCTCTTTGTAAATACGGAAAGCGAAAAGGAAACTTAGGACTTGGGGTCTGATTCATGAAAATGTATGAGAGATAATTTTGCGTCTATTTTTTTGGAAACAATGCTTATTCGCGTGTAACTCTAGCTTTTTGTTAGCAAAAGTTATAATACAACTACATTATAACTTCCGAGAGTATAAAATATATGGCATTACTACCGTTTTTACAAAAAAAGTATAACTTAAACTTTCTCCTTAAAATACATTTGAACAATAATCCTAAAAGAAATTGCTATCGATCAAAGAACAAATTTTAAAGACTTTAATATTTTTTAACAACCAATTTCAACAAATCTATTATGAGACTATACTGAAAGACTGAATAGGATCCTTTCTAAAAAAAATAAAAAGAGATTGATGATCAACAACAGCAATATTGGCTCAGAAACAATTGCAAAATTTTGTTGCATGCAAAAAATAAATAACTCCATTAATTAATTAATTTTTTAAGTATTTAACTCAAAGTAATAAATAATAATTTACATAATGCAGACTAAGAGCCTATGCACACCACCTTTTTAAGCGCGCCGTCGACGCGCGTTTCCAAAAACGCACCGCGTTTGTCTGGATACACACTTAGGCTGATTTCAGAGTCACGCGCGCGGCACGCGCCGTAGGCCGGCGCGTCTCAACAGCGCGCGCTTGACGCGCGGACCACTGTGAAACGAGTTTTAGTATCGCGCGTTTCTTTGCAAAGTACAATTGTGTATAATTGTCATCATGGAGACAAACCGACTAAGATGTTTGGCTATTTATTTTTTATTGAAAAGAGTGCAACATCGACGTCGGCGTAGAAGATTGCAAATTGTTCCGTTTAATGCCTCAATGTTACTGAGAGGCGCCTTCGTAACATTGTTCTCCAATTTACGAGAACGTACATAAAAAATGCTTCCAAAAACGAGCTTGTACGCGCGTATTAAACGTTAGTCATCTGAAACTGTTCTTTATGTTCACGCCAAGAAACTCTTGAACAGTATGATTCTAGCTAGACTGACAAAGATTTAAAAACGTCTGTTGCAAAGACAATTACATCGTCCACATAAACAAAAATTTTCATAGAATAACGTCCATAAAATGAAAACTCCAAATCCAAAGTCCAAATGGAAAAATTTTATGGGATCAAATGGCAACTATTCCGCATCAAACTAAAAAAGAATCACGTATATCGGATCAAAACTCTCCGAGTAATCGGTGTACATACATAAAAAATACCAGTGAGCTTGAGAACCTCCTTCTATTGAAATCGGTTAAAAATCGTTACTCATTTTAAATGTAGGTACGCAACGGCGCATGCTAGACGCGTCACTCCGAAATGCTAGCTGCCAGTAGAGGAGCTCGGGCCGCGCGCGCTTCGCCAGCGCTGGCCGACAGCGCGCGTTTCACTAGCTGAAGCGCGTTTGAACTGCATGACTATGTAGCGCAACTACTATCAAGTGTATTGTGTGCATAGGCCCTAAATGTGGCCATAGATTGTTAGTAAAACTATGTTAACCCAAGAAATGTTATATCTAATGTAAGTAAAGTCCATTTTCCATTGCTCCAACTGGTTGCTTATGACTTTATCATATGAGTAATCGGCGACAATTTTAAGGGCGAAATTTATACGTGATGTGGCGTGAAGAAATTATTAATGCTATAATAATTCCAACAATAAAATGCTAAATATTCCATTACTACCAATTGCTCGTATTTTATATACCCTCGCTAGACTAGCGGGGTTATAAACTCAACTGAGTTAAGAAGGACTGGCTAGTAAGATAATGTTTTTTCATTCTTTACTCAAATATGGAACGTAGTTGCCGTGCCGAATTTGAAAGAGTATTTAATTTTAAATATGGAACTTTGATAAGTTAAGGACAGTGAATGCAGATGAAACCGTACGGAAGGTCGTAGAATAGGTAAGTAGAATGTTATATCGGTTTACGATAGATTAAATACGTTACTGTATATATTTGTTTACGTAACTTTGCATCTCAACCAAAACTACACTACATGGATGCAGACACTGTCTACATCAATTAATTGGCATACCTGTACACCACCGTACATACTTTTGTTGACGAAGCAACCTACTAATGACGGGAATATTTTCGGAAAAATGTATTTAGAATACAAATACATTTATTCAACTCTAACACACAAGGAAATAGTAGGTACAAGGTATCAACATAAAAAGAACACAAAAATATCAAATTACGCAGTTAGTAATTTTTTAAGTAAATACTCACTTTTAACTCTTATAGAGCTATAACTTTAGCTCTATTAGAAGTCAAAGTAAAAAGTTAAAGTTGGTCTAGTGATTAGTGACCCTGAATGCAAAGCCAGAGGTCCTGAGTTCTATACCCACCCGGGATAAATCTTTATGTAATGAATACGACTATTTAATGTGTCTGGGTGTAATTTATCTATAATATTCATGTATTTAGAAATATAACAGTATGTTTATCAGTTATTTGGTTGCCATAATACAAGCTTTTAGTGTTAGTGTGATTACCGTTAGTTGTGGACTACCTACGCAGACGCGGTTAAAACTATAATAATGTCCTCCCAGCCGAATTTCGGCCACGGCGGCCAGTCTCAATAGAGATTAGCCATCTGCACGGGACATATTATAGTGCTCAAGTGTGTGCGCAAACACAGGAGTAGTTTCCATTCCATCACTCTCATGATCCGATGGGATGCCTAGCGACACGACTGGACCGCCGTTGGTCCTGTACCTGACCTCTTGTCAGGTACAGGACCAACGGCTTTACGTGCTCGTGCACGGAGGTATAATACCGCCAACTCCAAGACTTCAGGCTGATGCTGAGAAATTTTTTGTTTACAGAAAAGTTCCAAAATCACTTTTGGTCCGACCCGGGATTTGAACCCAGGATCTCGTTTTCTGCGGGTGAACACGCTACGGCTAGACCAACGAGGCAGTAGTATAACTATAGTGGACGCGGGCGGGGTAAAACTGACAATTGTGGAGATTTATGGGGGAGGCCTTTGTCCATCGGTGGACACCTTGCAACTTATATAATGATGATGATTTCCCCCGCAAATAAAACATAATTATCAGAATCGATATAGTGACTAGATTTTCAACACAACTGTGTACAAAAGAAAAGCAAAGTCTTTAGTTAATTACATCTATCTAATACTTTCAAAATAAATCTCGACTTTAAGTTAACCTAGTTGAAGTTAAAACTTGACTCCAACGGGTCAGGTTTGAATCTTTGAATCGACTGCTCCCTAGAGGAGGGTTGAATATTCCATACTAAATTGAGTATATCCTCCGAGATTTGTACAAGCTGATCTAGAGTTATCTAACTTAGTTAGATGTTATATAAATAGCTTGGTTTTGTTTCATCATAAATGTTTAATCATGAAAATTTTGATTATATTACTGCCCCACTGTAGAAGAAATTTTCATGTTGCAATTAGACGTACTCAAACAATAAAATACAGGCATAGAACACTAATTGTATATATTGTCATATGTGTTTATACATATTCATATAAATAACTTGGTTTTGTTCCAATAAATTCAATAAATCATAAAAATCAGGATCACATAACTGCCTACTGACAAATACCTTGTTAATTGTAACATCGTAAAATGTTTAGTCTATGTAATGTCTATGTCTGTCTCTATATCTATAAATTAAAAAGACAATGAAATAAAAAGCTTGAATAAAATAAAAATACGAGTATGAGTTTGTTTGTAACTTTTTCATGAACTGTTTAACCGATAATCATTAAATTTTGAATATAAATTGTTAAGGGTTCAGAAACAGACATTGGGTATTTTTTACTAAAACGGTACTGGTTTCAAGGGAAAGAAAAATAAGAACCGCTGGCCTAGCCTATTCAAGGAGCAACCTAATAGTCCTACCCTGGTTTCATATTACGCTACAAATTGTAATTTAGATAGATTATATTATACCTAACTAGCAAGAATTACTTTATCTCTAGAAACAGACACCAAAAAGCTATCGTGAACTCCCAAAATTAATCACACTACTTCGAAAAGAACAAAAGCGCTCAGAACAACGAAAAAAATATAACAAAACCTTACATTGTCTGTAATTAACGATCTCTATGAAACATAATATCTCAATTCTCTCTTCATGACGTCACGGAGCGACACGTGACGTCATGAGTTATGGGAGCAGCTCTAATTAAAGTTTGTCTAATTAATCAGCCGACGAGTAAAGTTGGCGCGAATATTTCTTGTTTTACATTTGCCTTGTGAATCCTGCCTCCCTGGCGGATAGAATTTTTTATGTAGAATATTAATTTGTAATTTTAAATCTTAGGTGCTTAATTAGGTGATTATTTAAAAAATCACTGGTCTAGCTGGTAGCGCGTTCAACCGCAGATAATGAGGTCCTGGGTTCAAATCCCGGGTCGGGCCAAAAAGTGATTTTGGGATTTTTCCGTAAAAAAAAATTCTCAGTATCAGCCCGAAGTCTGGAAGTTGGCGGTATTACACCCCCGTGTCTCGGAGAGCACGAAAAGCCGTCGGTATGTACCTGAACTCTTTCCGGTCGTGTCGCTTGGCGTCCCATCGGATCATGAGAGTGATGGAATAGAAAGTGCCCCAGTGTTTGCGCACACACTTGTGCACTATAATATGTCCTGCGCAATTGGCTAGTCTCCATTAAGACTGGCCGCCGTGGCCGAAATTCGGTCGGGGAGGACATCATCATTTCAAAATATTTAGGAATTTTCATTACTTAGAACAACACTACTGCTGTAACTATGATATGTAATGTTTTTGACTAATAGGCCAGTCAGAAAAATTACATAGTACAAATAGTTACAGAAGAAGAAGTGGTACAAAGTGAACCTAACTGCTAAGGTAGGGGTAATTTGTTGGATTCCCACCCAGAACAAATCTTTGTGTGATGAGTACTATTATCTATACAATAATAAAATCGTTGGAAAGTCAAAACTGTACATTGAATATTTTTTAAAAAGGATACTTGGGGCGTGATCTATAATCGACATCGAAGCCAAAAATATAGTTTTTAGAATTTTTGTCTGTTTATCTGTTTGTCTGTATGTATGTCCGGGCTAAACTCAAAAAGTAATGCATGGATTTACTTAAAATTCCGTAAGGTCGGGTCAACATATATGCTATATATTATCACGCTATCACCTACGGGGGAGGAGCAGTGATAATTTATAAAATTTAACGCTGGTTTCTTATAAAATTCTAAATACAACATGTATGTATTTAGAACTAGCTCTGCCCCGCGGTTTTACCAGCGTTAAATTTTATAAATTATCACAGCTGCTCCCCCGTAGGTGATAGCGTGATAATATATAGCCTATATGTTGACCCGACCTCTTAGTAATATTCATGTAAAATTTGAAGTAAATCCATGCAGTACTTTTTGAGTTTAGCTCGGACATACATACAGAAAGCAGACAAAAATTCTAAAAACTATATTTTTGTTTTCGATATCTATTGCAGATCACGCCCCAAGTATCCTTTAAAAAAAAATATTCAATGTACAGTTTTGGCGTTCCTACGATTTTATTATATGTATAGATTTTATAACAAACAATCGTACAGATAGACATATTATATAGATACATTACATTCAGGTGCTGTAATTTAAAAATATATTAGAATGTTTATGAGTTGACTGGTTGCGATAGTAGCACTGTGTTATTTGTCCCAAGATATCTATTTACTATTTCTATATTCTATCTCTTATATTTATTTATGTACAAGCAGTACATTGTGTTGTACAGCAATTTGAAATAAATAAAAAGTAAACCAACCTACGTAAAACATTTTATGCGAAAAAATGTTAATAAAATCACTTGGTAATCAAAATACGTTCAGTGTTATTGACAGAATGTTGCATGTGTAAATTGTGTTATAGTCTGTATCGGTACGCATACATACATATTAATTGCTGCTTGGTACGGTTTAAAAATAAATGAAGAAGATTAACATTGTTGAAAGTACTTAAACAAGCAACGATTGTGAATTATAGTGTTTATTCCGAAGTTATTACCAAACTCGTTTATCAAAATTCATTAATTTATTATATGTACTAGCTGTGCCCCGCGCTTTTACCCGGGTTAAATTTTATAAATTATCACTGCGCCTCCCCCGTAGGTAATAGCGCGATAATATGTAGTCTATATGTTGACCCGACCTCTTAGTAATATTCATGTAAAATTTGAAGTAAATCCATGCAGTACTTTTGAGTTTAGCCCGGACATACATACAGACAAACAGAAAAAAATATAAAACTATATTTTTGGTTTCTATTGCAGATCACGCCCCAAGTATCCTTTAAAAAAAAATTCAATGAACAGTTTTGACGTTCCTACGATTTTATTATATGTATAGATTTTATAACAAACAATCGTACAGATAGACATATTATATAGATACTATACATTACATCCAGGTGCTGTAATTTAGAAATATAATAGAATGTTTATCAGTTGTCTGGTTGCGATTGTACAGGCGCTACCTTGTATGGTATCAGGAAACAATGTGTTGTTTAAAATTAAAAAAAATAAAATATAATTTATTAGCATTCCAGTTTTTACAAGTAGGTACTTACAGTGATAGTCTCACTAGGCAATGCCTGTATCGAGGCTATCGATGTGATACGATTACAAGCTAGGATTTCTACTACAGTTAGATATTGTCACAAGATATCTATTTACTATTTCTATATTTTATTTCTTATATTTTTTTATGTACAAGCAGTATGTGTTGTACAGCAATTTGAAATAAAATAAAAGAAAACCAACCTACGTAGAACATTTTATGCGAAAAAATGTTAATAAAATCACTTGGTAATCAAAATACGTTCAGTGTTATTGACAGAATGTTGCATGTGTAAATTGTGTTATAGTCTGTATTGGTACGAATACATACATATTAATTGCTGCTTGGTACGGTTTAAAAATAAATGAAGAAGATTAACATTGTTGAAAGTACTTAAACAAGCAACGATTGTGAATTATAGTGTTTATTCCGACGTTATTACCAATATCGTTCATCAAAATTCATTAATTTATTCTATATGTAATGGTTAGGCAATTCATCGGGCAGGGACCATGGCGTAAAACGGTCACCGGATCGACATTCCCGCGTTTCCGAGGCTCTCTTCGTAGTAGACACCCTGACTTATCAAAACGTAGGCAATTCATCGGGATATGTCGGTTTCATTAGTTCGCCTGTGGATTTCGACATTTCTGATTCGATTGCCAAGTCAATCGAAGAATTGCCACAGTGAAGTGGCAGTGGGCGGGGCACATAGCTCGTAGAACGGACGGCCGCTGGGGCAGAAAGGTTCTCGAGTAGCGAGACGCAAAGTGGGCAGGCCCACCATAAGGTGGACCGATGCTCTTACATGAGTCACGGGATGTCGATGGATGCAGGCAGCGTAGGACTGGCAGTTGTGTAGATCTTTGGGGAAGGCCTTTGTCTAGCAGTAGACGTCTTTCTGCTAATATTATTATGATGATGATGATGTAAGGTTATGTTATAAGAGCTACGCTTGGCAGATGTGTTGGCGATCGCAGTATGATAGTCATAGTACTCAGAGAAACGCTGCTGCCCATCTCTACTGTGTGGCTGGTGGCAAAGAGTTTCGCGAGCCTATCTCATCCTGTGGGTGGCAAATAAGTCGTTTCGAGGGATTATCTTCCAGAGAACAGGCAGCAGTGTCTTGTTTGCTCCGTAGAAAAATTGAAATAAGATAAGATAAATACACTTTACTGTACACTATCATACATAAAAGTTACAGGATCTCAAATAATTATAAAAAAGCTACAATAGGCGGTCTTATCGCTTAAAGCGATCTCTTCCAGACAACCTCTAGTTGGACTATATTGTATGGAATTAGGAGTAGGGGTAGTGTATGGTGTAAAAAATATAGAATAAGATTAAGTACTTAAGACTAATAGTGGTATCTTCTTAATAGTAGTACTACCACTAATTACTTTTTTTTTCGGGATTTGGACTCAAAACGCCACTATCTGCGGTTAAACACACTTCTGCCAAAACCAACGCGGCATCTAAAACTAGGTATTCAAATATAGCATCTTCAAGTACTTGTATTATAAAAGTGCGAGATATGTCAGAAATAAATTTATTTTATTCAACCGAAGCTCAATAAAATGTTAAATAAACTCTGAGCAACGAAACTGAATCAGCTAAAGTATTGCGTACCCTAAGTTCACCATACAGTCATATATTATTAAGTCTAGACTCAGCTTCAATTACACTAATGCAGTTAGAGTAGGTAGTACCACCAATGGAGCCAGTTACAGAACAAAATAACGCTTGCTATGCACTATAAACAAAACCAACCATAATAAACGTTAAAACTTAAACAAAAATAAAGTATATTACAAAAGTAAAATATAAAACAAAGTCCGTTAACATAACTGTAGTATATCAAATATAATTTTTGTCCAGAAAATAAAGTGTTGAAGCACTGTGCTAACTTAGCTACCTATATAAAATGTCAGACAGTACATTTCACTGTAACTTTTATGGATGGTAACTCAAGAACTGTAGTTTTATTAAAACTATTTTGATTTATTCGTCTGTAGTTGGCTAGTTCATGAATTATTAGTTTTCATATTATTTTGGCAATATAACATAGTTGAAAGGCTATTATAATGGCTTTTATAATGGAATATTATGTTCAGCATTATTAAACTGATGTCGGGCACTCATAAATTAGGAGCACACTGAAACTGTTTGGCTGAAAGTTTTGATGTAAGTTGTTGAATAACAAAATTATAACTTTGTATGTAGTAGCTATCAATAGCTATAAAATACAACTTGTTAATGGATCAGTGAGTATTTTTTTTTATAGACAACGCCCGCATTATCGTATCTAATCCCTGTGTCGCGTGGTACTTTATAAACTTATAATAGACGGACACAAATTACATCCAGACTCAGAACAACTATTTATACGTTACACAAATAGTTGTCCGACGCGAAAATGGAAGCCGGGACACAAAGCGGCGAAACGACTGTCTTAGCCACTGCGCCACATGTGCAGTCAAAATTCTTTAAAAATTGGCATGAATATTTATCTAAATACTGAAACACAAGACTTTGGAGTGTATTTGACCCTATTTTAGCATGATTTGTAACCATCAATATGCATTAAAAGTTCTTATGAATCTCTCTAAAATAATTTGATTTGAAATTGAAATAATTGAAATTGAATCAACTGTTCTCAAGTTTAAAAGCTATAGATATCAAATTTAGCCAAAACTCATTCAAACCTCCGTTCTAACGACACATGTCAATTATTCTATTGGAATGTTTGACAAAGCGTCTTATTAATTCAACATATCACGCTTAAGGACGGCAAAAGTTTTTCAATTAAAACTCGAGTCGATAACATTAAAATTCCAACTTAATTTCCTACATGTTATGTGCCTATTCAATATTTAATGTACAAAACCAATTAATTTTAGCACATCGTACATTTGCTGGATAAGATTACACGGATCTTGGATTTGATGCAATATTAACATGCGTGGGGTTTGTTTTTGAATACATTATTTGGTTAGGATATATCATATGATATCCAGAAAATATTATTTACTGAACGAATTCATAGCTGTTCCAGTCTTCTGGGCTGATGAAAATCCACGATGCGGATGAATTTAGATTCGCTCAGTCTAGTATCTTAAGACATCTAACAAACAAGGCACAACCTGGGCCTCTACCGGCTAAATCGCCGAATATCGATTTCTCGAATGGTGTTAAAATAAAGGTTAAAAATGACTTAATCAATCGTTAAATCGGCTTCCATGAGCACATGTGACGTCATTAATGGTCAGGAATCGATTGTCCATGTTGAAGCCGATTTAACGATTGATTAAGTCATTTTTCACCTTTATTTATTTGAACGCCATTTAAGAAATCGATGTTCGGCGACTTATCCGGTAGAGCCCCTGTACTATGGCCATCAGGCAACTGACAAATCTACTTATACATTTCTAAATACGGATATATTTTAGACAAATTACACCCAGAGACAGAACAAATAATACTGCTCATATGTACAGACACCAGCACATCAAGCTACCCCAATCTGTCAAATTTTCACAATGGCAAGTGGACCTTATGTTTTTGTGATAAAGTTGTAAATCTATAAAAGTAATTTGACAGATTGGGGTAGCTGGATGTGCTGGCGTCTGTACATAGATTTGTTCTGAGTGGAGATCGGTAAACACACACAATAAATGAAATATATAAATTATATACCTATTACGTATGATAAACACACACAACAAATGATATATATAAATTATATACTTAATAAAATAACTGATCAATACATTATAATTTAATATATTAACTGATCAATGCATTATAATTATACTATATTATATATTAAAGTTACTAAGTTTAATATAAATTAACATTAAATGGCTGAAATAAATCATCCTCTCTCCTACTTTGCTGTGCCCGACAGGGTCCATGATGAACTTTCACTTGTACCTACCACCTAGACATACATTGTGGAATGCAATAAAGATTTGAGTATTGAGTATTGAGATGGGGATCCCACGACCACTGGCTTAACTCTCAGGATCATTAGTCACTAGACCAATAGTCAGGTTGTTTTTATTTTCAATCTTTCTATTGTAAAAGTGAATCATCGCAATAGTTCAGTAATAAAACCACAGCGACGATATCGCTTGTTTTTAAGCATCATCATGACGTTTGGCCTTTTTTTAATCATCACCATAATTATGCTTGTTGTTACTCATGATAACGATGTCGTTTTTGAACCTTTTTAACCTCCGATGCAAAAAGAAGGGTGTATAAGTTTGACGTTGATGTTGTTCTATGTGTTGTGTGTATACATATGGCATCGTAGTTCTCAAACGGATGGAGCAATTTTGATGCGTTTTTTTTTCATTTGCGGTGTAAAATTATCAACTCTTTTCCAAAATGATGTAATTTGCGTATAGTGCTTTTTATTTGTTCGTATTCTGGTAGAATCTTAAACATTGACAGCAACGTGCTGCAATAATTTTTCAGTTGCGAGAGTACTTCTTCCACCTGGAAATCCAAGGATAAAACAGTCTTCGACAATGTGAGCTAGAATCTTTATCTAGTTTTTAATAATTGTACACGTAGTATTTCGACCTATAAGCTTATAAAACAATATTATAAATTCTTCAACATTTATTGAGTTGAAATCATAATTCAACTTTTTATTATTTAACCTCACGCAAGCTTAATACAAAACAAATTGTGTGAATAATAATTTCACAGTAAAATAAACTTAAATTCGTTAACAGTGCATGGCAAAAGTTTCTGCCGAGTTAAAATTACGTGAGTTGGAATGCACGGAATTAATCAAATTATTATTTGTGTTGGAATCCAATTTGGAGTGGTGGGGCGAATGATTGCCAGTCGTAAGGTGATAATGCCTGAATTTAGGTAATATTATGTCTGTTTTGGTAAGCAAACTGTATATTAGGATGATGGTATAATCGTAGTATTGTTATTAGCTTCGCCCTTCCATAAGATAAAGATAAGATAAACACTTACACAGACACTTTATTGTACACCATTAACAGCATAATTTTGTAAGATTAATTAATAATATTACAAAAAAGTACAATTAGCTCTTATCGTTTTTGCTTTTTTTTTAATGGACAACACCGAACTAGGGAATTAATCCTTGTGCCGACGTCGTGGGGTACTTTACAAACATGTAATAGATTTACATGAATTACACCCAGACTCAGAACAACTATTTATGTATCACACACATAGTTGTCCAGCGCGGGACTCGAACCCGCGACACTCATTACATCATCAATATCGTCTACCACAAAACAAATGCCCCCCTCAAAGGTTTCCACAAAATGGCAATTTAGTTTCGTATCCCTTAGTCACCCTTTACTACACCCTCGGAATGATATGGGGTGGTCTTATTATTATTTGTGATAGAAATTTCAGAGCGCATAAATAAATTTACATACTTACTTACTACCACCGTTTGAGTGATTAAGAGAAAGAAAAAGTAAAAAAGGTTGTTCCATCAACCTTTTTAATGTGCTCTTTAATGTGTTTTTAATTGCTCACTTGCTTATGATTCACACACAAACTCACACACACACACACACACACACATACACGCACACACACACACACACACACACACACACACACACACACAGACACACGCGCACGCACACACACAGTCCTAACTAATACACATAACCATTACATAGTTCATTGTAAACACATAATACCATATGCTCATCGTTGATTGGTCGATTAGTAGCACGTAATTACGCCTGTCTAGCTTCTAGGCTGAAATTGAGTAAATACTGGTCTATTAATCATCTTATATGTTTCTCTTTACATCTGTGAGTAAACACGACATGTTTGGTCGGTTAATGCTTCGGGAATAGGTCATAAATGTAGGATATTATGTTTGCTCTAAGGTATTTGTTATTGACAGGATGCCGGGAATTGGATGGTGCGATGCGTGATATATTATTGTTTGGTTCGTAACCAATGATGTAAACCTTGAAGACTGGTAACGGATTGTTGCGAAAAATAGCCCACATATATAATTATTTGAAGAGCCTTTTGGCGTGGTTGGCAAATGCTTGCTTTTCATACCGAAAGTCGTGGGTTCAAGGACAGATATGTGTATGCATGAACATGTCTGTTTCAATTTCAATTGTTTGAGTTTCAATTATTTATTGCTTTCGTGGGTTTTACATAGGTATTTTAGATAATAATACAGTACCAAACATGAACCCTGTAAGTACACAATATACTTACAAATGAAGGTTTGTCAAAAACTTCACATGTTTATCTTAAATTAAAATGAAAACAATAAAATAGCGTTGTCCATATCTGTAAAGTGTGTGTTTATTTATGTATTTTTCTTTATTGAATAGGCAGCGATGTAAAAACGTTATTTAAAAAAGATATATATCTTTTTTAAATAAAGTTGTATGAAGGGAATTATTAATTAGGATTTATTTTCTTACCGACCACTGTATCTTATTAGTTATTATTATTTATTTCAAAACTTTAGTTAGTATTTAAACTGGATAGATTTTATAAATAGTTAATTAATTTTATAAATATGTTTGTCCTGAATGCAGGTGAAATTTTAATAATTATGTGTTTACAAAGGAAAAGTAGTATATGAAGTCAGTACCTGGTTTCCAGTAGTATGCGATCATACCGTGTGTAAATAATGTCCAAAAATATTATTATTGATATATATTGCAAAAGAGAGGGCATAAATATTGAGTACTTTTGTCTCTCTCACTAAGAAGTGGGTGTTACTTACGGTTGTGATATTCGTTTTAACAGATAAAACTCAGTTAGTTCTGAGTCCTGCTATTAGCCTGACTTATGAATGTCATTCAATTCCATCAGAGCATAGCCACGTTCATCGAAAATATTTCAGTGCGCATAAATAATAGGTCTTTACCTATGAAATTGCCGTTTTGTATGAAAAAATTTAAACGAATTTTTTTCATGAATTTTTTTATTTGTATTAATCGAAGTAATCACCCATGCAATCAATGCATCTTTGCCATCGCAGTGGCAGTTTATTGATGCCCTTCTTAAAGAAATCAGCTGGACGGGAGGCAACAAATTCTTCAAAGGCATTTTGTACTGCCTCTCGGGTATTGAATTTTTTTCCCGCCAAGAAGTTATCCAAATTCTGGAAAAAGTAGTAGTCTGTAGGCGCAAGGTCTGGTGAGTAGGGCGGATGACGGAGAGCTTCCAACCCCAGTTCTTGCAACTTGGAGACCGTCTGCTGTGCAGTATGAGGTCGCGCGTTGTCGTGCAGGAGCAGCGGAGACGAGCGATTGACCAATGCTGGTTGGAGATGCGCCAGCTTCTCCATCATTGTGCTCAGTTCTTCACAGTACACATCTGCAGTAATGCTCACCCCGTTTGGTAAGAAGCTGTGATGAATCACACCGGCGCTAGACCACCAAACAGTGACCATCACTTTTCTAGGGGTAAGTTTTCGTTTAGGGCATTGTTTAGGTGCTGAACCAGGATCCAACCAACTTGCTGAGCGCTTGCGGTTATCAAACAGAATCCATTTTTCATCGCAGGTAACAATGCGGTTCAAAATTCCTTCATTTGTGTGTCTGTTGAGCAGTGTAAGGCACGTCTCGACGCGTACTTCGCGCTGGCGATCATTGAGTTCGTGGGGCACCCATTTGTCAAGCTTTTTTACCTTGCCAATTTGACGCAAATGGACCAATATTGTTTTGACGCTAACGTCGAAAGCTGCTGCTAATTCAGCCGTAGATTGTGTATCATCAGCTTCCACAACCGCCTTTAATTCGTCATTGTCGACCAAAGTCTTCGGACGACCGCGAGGTTCATTTTTCAGGTCGAAATTTCCAGAACGGAAGCGAGCAAACCAATAACAGGTGGTGCGTTGGTTTGTAGTGTTAGCTCCGTAAACGTCGTTGATGTTGCGTGCCGCTTGTGCCGCGTTGCTGCCACGACGGTACTCATATTCCATAATTACTCGAATTTTTAACGTATCCATGATGACGAAAAAGATTGAAATGCGATGAAAATGTAACACTAATCAATAAAGAAATGACTACTTTTGGAAAAAAGAATCCATGTTTTTAAAATAAAATTAATTTGAAATTAGAATTCTTAGCCAAACAAAAATTATTTTGATTTGAAATGGCCAGTACTGCAGAACGGCAATTTCATAGGTAAAGACCTAATATTATAAACAAATATTTAGTATTTTTTTATTTATGCTATCTCTCAAAAACACGCCTAATATCTATATAGTAATAATGTCCTCCTCGCCGAATTTTGGCCCAAGTGGCCAGTCTCTATGGAGATTAGCCATCTGAGCAGGACATATTATAGTGCACAAGTGTGTGCGCAAACATAGGAGCACTTTCTATTCCATCACTCTCATGATCCGATGGGACGCCTAGCGATATGACTGGAAAGAGGTCAGGTACAGGACCGACGGCTTTACGTGCTCTCCTAATTCTTTCTAATTTTTCTTTTTACAGAAAAGTCCCGGCCAGACCCGGGATTTGAACCCATAACCTCGTTCTCGGCGGGTGAACACGCTACCGCTAGACCAACGAGGCAGTCTATATAGATTGTGTTTATAGAGAAGTCTATATAGAAGTGGTTTAATATCTGAGCATCTCCATGCTTCGAAGGGCACGTTAAGCTGTCGGTCCCGGTTGGTGTCATTAGACAACAATCTAAAGAGACCTAGGGGTTTCCCTAGGTCTCTTTAGATTGTTAACAATTCAGACACCCGGCGTTTTTATCAAAGAAGCGTATCTTTTTCATCCGCCGAAGCCGTAGCGGGTAACTAGTATTCTCATAAAGACAAACCCAGGAGAGTGATGTTGTATGGATTATTCGCCATTACCGAATTTCCTTCGATAGAATTCCATGAATAAATTCTCAAATTACGCACAAATCTCTATATTCCTAGAACGGATTTCAAATGCAGTGAGGAAAGCAAATGTACGAGACAGCTTTATTAGGGGAGATTGTGATGTGTTTGCGAGAGATAGAATATATTTTTTGTTATAATCTTTGAAGCTTTGCTAGGGAGATGAATGACAGGTATTATCGCTTCCATAACTCTGGAAAATTCAATTTATTATCGATATAATTTCTTACATTATATCGATAGTAAATATCATCACCCTATCTCATCCTGTGGAGGGTGAAGAAGTCAACCCGAGGGAATATCCACCAGAGGATTTGCAGCAGCTTCCTTCTGAGTACTATGACCATCTTACTGCGATCACCAACCTGTCTACAAATCGCAGCAATTATGACATATTCATCCAAGATAATTCTCGGGAAGGCTTGTGCAGCAGAGAACTTGTTACAGCTGTAATGATGATAATGATGATTATATAAGAGCTTTGTATTTTGTAGTGGTGATAAAATAGCGACGTGGTGATAAAATTCTGTAAACGTTATTTGTACTTTTATATTAAAATAAATAAATTACAGGTATTTCTGCATGATGGTGATTTAGTTTCTTTTATTTGTATTGAAAATTGTTCAATCGTCAGACATGCAGCCGTTAAGCTACGAACGATGCACACAAGCAGAAGACAGGCACCCTGACGAAGGTTGACCCTCCGCAGTTAATTGATTGAGTGCTGGGCAAAAAGTTTCTTGTAAAATGCATGGTGGTAGAAGATCTTTCATCCAGGTGTTAATAATGAAATTTCCACTTACTTTCCACCTCCGGCGGCAACTCACAAAGCGAGTGAATAAATGCTCTACAAGGAACAACAGTCAACTCCAGATACTAAGTTTATTTTTTAATGTTAATGTCACTAGTCTATTCTTTCCTTCTTAACTCTGTGAACTTAATTAGAACCTGCCTAATTATGGCCTAATTTAGAAACTTTGCTCCAACTTCCCACTTCGCTAGCAAACTTCCACATTAATACACGACTAGCTCTCCTACCTACTCAAATCTAACTAAAGTTCGGTAGAGGAACAGGAAGAAATTTGTACAATGAACTCTTTACTAGCTGACAGGGGTCACAAATAATTTTGTATTAAATTCAAGGTTTTGTTAAATATTTAGAAGAAAGAAAAACGGACCTTACTGTTGTAGATAAAAGGTTCCCAATCTCTTAAGACGCCGGTCATTGAATTTGTGTGAGTATGACGTAATCACTCATCTTGGCAGTACGAAAAACAAATGAAAATCACACATTTTCCTAATTTGAATTATGGTCTTTAAAATTTAAACTTTCGATGATACGAAAACCAGCCAGATACAAATAGTATAGCCAAAGGGATTTTATAACAAGTTCATACATACTATAATGCGAAAAGACTTTTCCCCCAACCTAATATTTAAGCAGCAACAGAGGTAGGTAGTAACAAATTAGTTTATGAAATTCTTTCTGCTCTGCGACCACACTTTGGTTAACCATTTTATAAGGAACAGTCTAGTCAAAACTAGTGGTACATAAAATGGAGATCTCTATTAGTTATCTGGCATCCACATATTATGTATATACACAGCTGCTACTAATGTGTAGTTCACGTTAATGTCCTCCTGCTCTAATTTATACCATGGCGGTAAAACCAACGGGCAAAAATAAAATAAACGAATGACAACTACACTGTACATAATATTATATTGCACGTATATACAAGGACGCACCATAATGTTTCGAAAGGATGGCTATATGCCATTTCTGGGAAGAGATCAGGCAGAATACCAACAGCTAAACGTGATTTTTAAGGCACCATGTAACATTCAGACTCGGCTGTTAATTCCAACTTTTGGAGGTTTTCTTACTAGAAAAATGGACGCTCCCTTTTTGGTCCGACTGGGGATTTTAACCCGGGACAACAACAACAGACGTCCAACGCGCTTTACAACGTCGAGGATCTAATCCTTTTTTTATGCGTCATACAAATCCTTTGTTATTGATATATTAATATGTATTTATATATCAATGTATAACTAAAACCAATCTGTATAATTAAAACTAAATAACCAAAACGACTCTGCAGAGTTTGTTTAGTGTTAATAATTCAAATATTATGTATAACATCTATAATACAATTTGCGACATACTATCTCTTACACTCCGTAGTACAGTACTGGGAATACCGGGAATTACAACAATAACATTGTATTATCGAGTGCACGGTGCGATAGTTGTGCCATTACCGTCTGGATTGAAAGCTTACCGCCACCGGTAATCTGCGCTTCCTAAACCACAGTATAGAATGTAGAGGGGAATCTGCGAACACGACTGTTCGATGAAGAGGTTACATAGATACACTAGGTTGAGATGAGGCTCGTGATGAAAAACTATCCTCATATAAAATAGTAATATCGATGCACTAACCTCGTATTTATGAATAGGTTTACTAAAAACGGAAATAGTACGAACAAATTTAACATAAAAGTAATTTTATGGATAAGTGACTCATCCATAAAATAACATTTTTGTTAAATTAAAAAAAAAGCGCAACAAAAATTAACACGCCAAGTGAATTAATTTTATGGGGAAAATAATATAGCCCCGTACAATGGTAAGGCCACTAATGTGCACCAAATCAAAAGAATAACATAACACAAACTTACTTAATTGGCTGCAATATTGAAATCTTATTTTATATTTCATTTATTGTTCACAAACATGGGTACATTTATTACAGTGGATGTTGGACATTAGTATGGATGGGCGCCAAGTTTTACCTTTTGGCCTATGAACATTCGATACTCCCTTAAAATTACATAGATAACATATATTAACATAATATATTAAATTGAACAAATTTAAATAATCAAAAGTTAACAGGTTAAAAAATTAAAATGCTCCTTACATGCATATTTGTTTTAAAATATTCATAGTTTTGGAAAGCAAACAGATTATTTCATAATGTAATGTCCTATGAAATTCTTCTCTGGGGTAGCTCTGCTTACATTAACACCATATTTATATTGCAAAAAAGAGCTGTAAGAGCTATCTATAATCTTGGCCCGAGAGTCTCTCTAAGAGAAAAGTTCAAAGAGGTTAACATTCTAACTGTACCATCTCAGTATATATATGAAAACTTACTATATGTGCATAAAAATATCGATTCCTTCTGTAAAAGGAGTGATACACATAATGTAAATAATAGATATAAGAATAATCTCATATTGCATACTACCCGTCTCCACAAAATAAGTAACTCTTTTATGGGGCAATGTATAAGATTCTATAATAAACTTCCCAATGATATTAGAGAATTGTCTACGAATAAGATTAAAAGAATTATTAAAGCCAAATTGTGTAGCAGGGCATATAACAAAATTTCTGATTATTTAATTTATAAAAGTGCTTGGGATTGAGTTGTTCTGAGTCAACACACATGATTGTAATTAATCTTAAGTATATTTTATTTTAAAAAAGGATTCCTACTGAGTTTTCTGGCAGTGTTTCTCAGTAGCTGCCACGTCATGCACTGCACGGTAGGGTAAAAAAAATGACGATTCCACATAAATGTAAATTTTTTACGGAATAAATGATTTTTTGACTTTGACTTTGACTTTGATTTATCATCATCATCATCATATCTGCCGAAAGACGTCCACTGCTGGACAAAGGCCTCCCCCAAAGATCTCCACAATTGCCAGTCTTGCGCTATTCGAGATGATTGCTGAATTAAAATTCATATGCAAGGTTAATGCTACTAACCGTAGATACTGACACTGTATCGGACAGTACCAACTTATATGTGACGTAGATTATAGATTTCCGGCAAGTTTATGAACTTTAACTGGAATATTAAGGTCTACTGCCCAATTTGCTTGATTGTCGACTAATAGTAAAAAAAATCAAATAGACAACACCTCAAATTACAACAAAATAAACAAAAATTTATAATAAATATAAATAGAATGTATATAATTTTCAAAATGAACTTGTATAGATACAAATAAGCATTGTGGAGAATTTTTAATATAAACAAATCGACAGTAAACATAGGTCAGCTTAATTTGTTACAATTGGCTCGAATTGGGTTCTTAACTAAAAATATTTCATAATTATAATTAAATATCAATTATTTTAATAATACATTTGATAAATTGAACTAATATTAATATTAAATACAACATATACTATCTAGAAACCAAACCATAAAATCTACTACGACTTGCTACGCTGCTACGACTGTATGTATTTCGTAGTAACGATACGAGAAATCTCTTACTACATCAAAACTAACAACCAACTCAGCAGTCTCCTTGCGCTCTGTATGCAGTATTGCAATGTTTTTAACGATCAAAGAGCATTCAGTTGTCACTTTTGAAGGGATATAATAATTCAAATCCAGCGAGTTTGTTACCCAATTATTATTATTGGCTAAAGTCTCCCGTGGATTCGAAAAGTCGTAATTGAAAATATTAATATTTTTGGTATTAATATTTGTTCTTAGAACTCATTTTGGATATAAAAAAGTATAATTTTAACTCCGAAACTCTGTTATTATATGGTTTGATAAAAGTGGCATATACATTACAAATACAAATATTTTATTGGAACAAAAAACAGATTACAAAAATTTTAATTCATTTAATTTTCATTAATTTTCAATAACTTAATAGAGTATGTTCCAAACAAATTTACATATAAACCTGATGAAAATTGATCACCTCTCTATTGCTAGTATCTAAAATTGTAATTCTATTATCTATAACTTTATCTAACTTTTATATGATTATAAGAAACAATTTATTATCAGTCAAAAGTATAAAAGTCCTATGCAACCATTTATTAAACGATTTTATATCTATTAGAAATATGCGATTCGTATAAGTGGATTTATACGAAATACGAGTGGTAAGTGTGTTTTCAAAGGGCTCGCTGAGCTGAGTCACTGACTTTAAAGTACTGGGTGTTATGTCCCTCTCAAACACTTTACATATTTTCCTGACATTAAATGATGGTGTTACTACTATAACGTGAAAATGTAACTAATACAAATAGCGAAGATCGGTTTTTTTTTTTTTTTTTTTTTTTTTTTTTTTTACTAATACAAATAGCGAAGATCGGTTAAACTTTAAACACGTCGCTATCACAAACGAGGCAGTGCAACGCAGCACAGCGAGGAAAAAAATATCTTTACCCCCAGTATCAGAGCGACACCAGTAGCTAGTCATTGCATTACCTCAATATTGATTGAGGTAATGCAATGTTGCGCCCAATTTCCCAATGGAAATTGGGCGCAACATCAAAAATATATATCTTAGTCGCGTTTGTTCCCAAATATATACGATTTCTTGATTATTGAAATTAATCAATAAAATGATTGAAGTTTGATGATATAAATCTAAGATTAAAACTGAAAAATCACAATGGCACCTAGCCGTTAAAATATGAATGGTAAACATCGGCAGATAAATTTCTGAGTTCCCTTGCAGAGGATCATCCATCCTACATTGGATTTTTTTTCTAGAAAAGTATCATATTAATAATCTCATTACACCCGCATTACTGATACATTAAATTTAATATTCTGCATATTTCAGTATCTAAACACAATTGTTGTATGAAGCAAACTTAACAAAATCACACTAATATTATAAAAAAATATTAAAAGGCGAAAGTTTCTGAGTGTGTATGTTTGTTACTTCTTCACGCAAAAAACTCCTGAATGGATTTTAATGAAAGTTTGTAGGAATATAGCTTATATATCCGAATAACACATAGGCTATAATTTATAAAGTTAAACGCGGGTAAAACCGCGGTGCACAGCTAATTAAAGATAAAAAATGTAATGTCAACATTTAAGATAATTTTGTGACTACCTACTACTAGTACTACTCTCTCTGCCTAATCACAATATCTTAACCAGCAATCTCTATACGTTGCTGAAAGAACTCTACGATAGAGTTATGTGCAGACATTGGTATGGACTTTTTCAGATATAAAAACCAGCTGCTCTGACTATATCAAATAAATCTAGTTTGAAAATCGAGCTCTATGCTTTGTCGTAAAATACCGTTGGCCTGCCACTGAAACTCGATGAAATATGCAAATCGTTGTTCAAATTGAAAATCTCTATTGGCGAACGTAATGCCGAAATCTAATCGACTAGTTTTGTTTACAAAACGTAATTCTATTTCAAACACAAGAATTATTGAATACCAAACTTGATTAAAAAAACAATAGTTGATTCCGATTAAATGCACGTGCTGCACGTGTTGCGCAGTAGTTAAAACATTCGCCTCGCCAACTTCGCCCGAGTTCGATTCTTGCGCAAGACCACTATTTGTGTGATCCATGATTTGTTGTACCGAGTCTGGGTGTGGTTGGTGTCTATCAATTATGAGTTTGTACAGGTACAGGTCGAAAGTCTTCGACCAGTGTGTGTTGACCTACGGAACAGAGACGTGGTCGCTCACTATGGGCCTTATCAGACGGCTCAAGGTCACCCAAAGAGCAATGGAAAGGGCTATGCTTGGAGTTTCCCTGCGAGATCAAATCAGAAATGCTGAGATCCGCAGGCGAACCAAAATAGCCGACATAGCCCAAAGAATCGCCAAACTGAAGTGGCAATGGGCAGGGCACATAGCTCGTAGAACTGACGGCCGATGGGGCAGAAAGGTTCTCGAGTGGCGACCAGGAACCGGAAGACGCAGCGTGGGCGGGGATACACGGTGGACCGACGATCTTGTGCGGGTCGCGGGAAGCCGCTTTATGCGGGCAGCACAAGACTGGCTATTGTGGAGATCCTTGGGGGAGGCCTTTGTCCAGCAGTGGACGTCTTTCGGCTGATATGATGATGATGAACGGTACCCGCGATGCAGGGATTAATTATCTAATGCAGGATTGCCTTGAAAAAACAAGAGAGATTAATAGTAAGATATTATCTTATTCTATAGCTTTGTATTCTTGTTTAAGTCTGACTCTCTTTTGCATCGAATTATATAGCTCTCTTTATTTTTCTATTTACGTCATATTTCCTTTCTCTCTCATGTAACGTAATGTGCTGCTTATGACACAAAAGTTCTTGTTTCACTTGCATTTAGAATTTATTTTAGTTCTTTTTTTATTTGAAATTCTAATTGAAAGAGTTACGAACTCCGTTACGTAGATGAAACCAAGTAAGAGCCTCTGTACACGGGAGATTTTCGTATATTTTTTAACGTGTCAGATCGGAATTAGTATTCCTTTTTAGTTAAACTGAGACGACCTTGCTTTTCATTTCGCAATGTTCATTGACTATTTATATATATTTAGAACCTAATAATGTTGTAACTTCATCGAATCTCTTCGGTTGATTTCAACTTGAATTTTATTTACCCATAGTCAAATCTTTTATTCCTAAATTTATTTAATCGTTTTACGCTGTTCCACCAGACATCTGAAAACTTATGTGTTTATTTTTAAATGTGTAAATGCATCAGCAGCTGAGAAAACTACAGTTTAATAAGTTTTATGGTACACTAGCTGTGCCCAAAGGTTTACCTCGCGTTTAACTTTATAAATTACGCCTATGTGTTATTCGGATATACATATAAGCTTTATTACTTCCAAGTTTTATCAAAATTCGTTTAGTAAGTTTTGCATGACAGAGTAACAAACATCCATATACATACTCACAAACTTTCACATTTATAATATTATTAGGATTTTAAGATTGATGTTAAAACATTTTTTTTTATATACAACTTAGTTGAGCGAGCATACGGCCCACCTGGTGGTAAGTGGTCATCGTAGCTTGCAACACCAGGAGCATCATTAGCGCGTTGCCGACTCTTTAGAAACCTTACAACTCCCTTTTTGAAGGGCCCCATGCTGTAGTCTTTTGGGAAAACCAAAACAGGGAGTTCATTCCACAACCTCAATGTACTTTATTGTAAGTGTCAATATTATGGACCGATTTCATAGTTCAATTTGTGTTATCGTGTCCCTTACACTCTGTATTTCATTGTTATCTCTAATATTACAGCACAAACTGCTATAAATCACTCACACACTACGTACATGCACATGGTTCACACTAATACATCACTCACTGTGTAATTATAATCACATAATCTCTATCTTGAACTAACTTCAACCTTACATTGATTTGAGCTTATTTCTTACGATAAATATTCTGGGACAATATCCAGGGACATTATTCACACACGGCCGTCTTATCTAAAACTAAGCAAAACTTGTACACATTGGAAACCAGATAACTGATATGCTACATATACTACTTTTCTTTGTATATATACTTATATAGATAATTACACAGAGACTCAGGACTAAGAGTTCAAGCACATCAATATATGTCCTGGGTGGGAATCGAACCCACGACCTGGGGCATGAAAGGCAAACATCTATCAACCACGCCAACCGGCTATTCATATACATACATCCGGCATATCGGTATGCTTACCTATTAATGTTGCCCTTTATTACGTTTTTTTTCGGAATAAATTGAAGATTATTAATTGAGCTTAAGTTAAGGTCAATTTTAAAATTACAGTGTGAAAATAATATGTATTGGTGACAGTGACGAATATTATTATCGCATTTCGGTCCATGCGGGCGCTGAAATTGTTTGGAGAGAATATCTAACAGAGAAAGCGTAGCGTGTTTCAGAGTACTAATAAAAATAATGTCCTCCTAGCTGAATTCGGCCACGGCGCCCAGTCTCAACAGAGATTGGCCATCTGCGCGGGACATATTATAGTGCTCAAGTGTGTGCGCAAACACAGGAGCACTTTCTAGTCCATCACTCTCATGATCCGATGGGACGCCTTAGCGACACGACCGGAAAAAGGTCAGGCACAGGACCGACGGCTTTACGTTCTCTCCGAGGCACGGGGGTATAATACCGCCAACTCCGAGACTTCGGGCTGATGCTGATAAATTTTTCTTTTTACAGAAAAGTCCCAAAATCACTTTTGGTCCTACCCGGGATGCGAACCCAGGACCTCGTTAACTGCGGGTGAACACGCTACCGCTAGACCAACGAGGCAGTCAGTTCAGAGTACTATGAGTGCTATGACCCTGATTCTGCGATCGCTAACAAATCCACCAAAGATCATTGGAGGAATATTTTCTATACCGAATTCAGCTCTCGTGTGTGACTCCCTTAAATTCGAAACACGCGGAATTGAAATTCTGTTCGGACGTGCCGAACGAAGCATGTGTTCGACTTCTAAATGTAATTCCTGCTCCGTGTAACTATTTGCAAACAAAATGTGAAAATGAGTTTCTGGTCAACTTCCGAGAATATGTTCAAAGAATTTAAACATGAAATGTTTATTGGGGAGGCCACGGAATAAATTGTATGTATAGACATTCTCAAGTGATTTTTAAATTCTAAAAAGGAAGATAAATAATTATCATAATAGCAGCCGAATGACGCCTCGAGATATAAGCGTCCTCCAAGAATGGTGGGATACTCCATAATCGCCTCGAAAGCAGATTGTTTGGCTATCGCAGTATGACAATAGTGACAGAGATACTACCACCCTTTCTCTAATAGGTTTTCTCTCGGGATGACATCTTCGCTCCCCACGGGAAGAAATAGAGTGGTCATATTCGACATCATCATCACACAAGTAGCTTAATAATAGGCTAATATGAGTACAATTTTATGTCGTTGTCCAATGGAATTAAATAGATTTAGCTGATAACAATAGTTTTGATGTATAATTCATAAAAGCTACCAATAATTGCAGACAAAGAAAGTTTGTGGTACAGACGCCAGCACATCAAGCTAGCCCAATCTGTCAAATTTCCCCAATTGAAAGTGAACCTTATGCTTATGTGATAAAGTTGAAAATCCATTAAAGCAATTTTACAGATTGGGGTAGCTGTGCTGGTGCCTGTACTTAATTTCATTTCAATAGTTTACAAATAAATATTAATGAAACTTTTATTCGAATGAATAGTAAAACATAAAATCATAAGTTTGAATCTTAGCTAAATAAGCACTATTTTATGTTCTCAATTAATTATCATGCCTTTGATATTTGCGCTAATTTTTATTTTTCATTTCATCTTAATGGATCCAAATAATAAATTATGGGACTTAATTACAATGGCATTATCTTCCGGTCAAATTAAATTTCATGCATTAGGTTTTTCTGGTAAAATAAAAAATGCGGGGCAGTCTTTCGATACTCCCGATAAGTGAAAACTAATTAACTTGTCAATTATTAATTGAAGCGCACGAAGGTACATCTATGCACGAATATATTATACGCTATTATACGCTGCGTCATCATCATCATTCGGTGATGATGACGTGAGTTCCATGATTTATGTACACCCAAAAGTGCTCAACACGCCTAATATATAGAATAATAAGCGGAAAAATGACGAATTTTCTCAAAATTGTTAAGAGCCTTAATTACATGCTCTCATAATTGTAATAGTACCTACTTAAATTATAAAGAAAACTAGTTTTTAACTTAATTGCTTTGTTACCATTGAAGCATACAACACGTATTTGCTGATCATACATACCTGAAACAATAAAAGGTAATTATTAATCACAGGATACCAAAAAAGTCTCCATCATCACACCCAGATCTCTATAAAGTTTATATTGAAAAAGGTTTAATGAATCTTACAGTTTGCCAGGCATTTCAACATTTAAATGAAAACTGCACCGTCGTCTCAGTTCCCATATTTAATTGCCGTTCTGCACATAATTTATATAACTTGCCTTTCAGACCACTAAACTATTGAGTGCCATAAAATCTATTCTCATCCATTTGAAGCTCGACGAATGCTTACCAAAAGGCTGATGATGAAATAAAAACGAAGTTATAAAAATGTAATCATTTAAATATAATATTTATTGTATTTAATACAGTTTTAGAATATTATAAGTAGCCTAATGAGCGTCATGTTTAATCAGTAGCAAAGTTCATACTAACGGCTCAATCGTTACTTTAGAACTTATCGTGTAGAAACTTTAAGGTTTTACCGATCCGTAAATTAACGGAAACGTAGTTTTAGGTGCTTAACATTGCCGTTCATTTTCACGTTCTCTTATATTATTAATAAATTCGTATTGGTAGTGGTTACCCCATTGACTCCTGCGACCAATGTGCCTGCGGTCACCCATTTAGAAACCGGACGCATGCCTAGGTGCATTACCATCAATAGTCTACAAACCAGTAAAATCACCTAGCTATGGGCATCTGAAACTTATTGTGTGGTCAGTCACTAGAATCCGGCGCGGTGTTCAGGGGTTAGCTTCAAAATCACGTATAATAGTCGGGCAATATGTATTTAAGGTAAGATAAGGTGTATTTAGACACATTTAATAATAACATTTAATTCGTTCCTTAATATAGACATAACCATTCAGACAATATGTAGTAAAAATATAGCTAAAATTTAAAATTTAAATAATTAAACCTACACATGATCCTTGGCAATAACTTAATTTAAGTTAGGTAAATATCGTTACTGTTATAAAATAAATCTTATTATAAATTGTTTCCTACAATCCGTGCACATAAATATCTATATGTATCTAGAAAAAATTATAAATTAATTATATATTAGTACGAACATGTCTGACTATTTACAAGCGCTTTTTTAAAGTCTACGTGAATAAAAACCATTTTTATTTATTTACAGTCGTTTAGTAGTTGGCCATTTTAAACTAACTGGACACGAGGATAATCATTACGCATACGAAAGAATGATTCAAATACTTAACTATAGTACAAAAAGTTAATCAGATTACCAAATATTTAATCCCGGTACTTTAACTTATACTACAACCTCTGGAGGCCTAAAAATACAAAGCTAAGTTCTTCAATTCGTTTTTTGACTATGACATTTTAACTTTCATGTTTTAAAATATTAGCTCCAAAGCCTTCCCATCAAAACGAAACGCGGTAAAGTGACAGAAATACTTAAATCTTGCTGAAAAAAGAATTTTAATTTTCACATTAAACAGAATCGGGTATACGAAATACCTAAACAAAACAATTTTACAGCTTAACATTAACAAAGGCCTCAAAACATTTTCCAAAAAGGTTTTATACCTCTTTATGCCACTTTTATCTGCCAGATAACTCGTGCTTAATCTGGTTTCTGACAGAGGTCTTACAAAATATTTTAATGGCTTCACAGGTGTAGTCACCAACTGATTTTAGCCCCCAGAAGCTTTTAAGCTGACGCGTATTAGAATGTAAACGTTTATCTTTGCGGTACTTTGATTTAAAGGGGACTATGGGTCAGAAATTTGTTTGAAATAGGTTCTATGGAAATTATTCCTGTTGTTGGGTCATTGCTTAAAGTATTGCAGTGCGGTACTAACGTTTATTTATTAAATACAACCTGTAATTGTCGCGTGTAGCAACATCCACATGACATAAAATAACACAACATTTGCGTGGTAGGCTCTTGATATGTAGCGTCTGAGGCAAACAATTATAGCGCGTATGCGCGTCTTTAAATCATATCATATCTTAAACTATCGTTACATATACGTCACTGTCTTTTGGCCCACCTCCTCGGTGTTAGAATTTGTGGTGAAAAATATCTAATCATCACTCTTTTCCAGTTTTATTCCAATAATCACTTTAGTTTAATATGACAATCCTTTGATTAAAAATATTCCAAATCAAAATCACCCCTCCAAAGAAAATGACTAAATTACACATTTGAATATATACATTTTTGCATATCCCATAACATGAACATTACATACGTGAAACGGAGTGAATTGATATCCCAGGGTGAATAGATATGGGAACAAAATTTATATTTAAATATATGAATATGTAAAAAGGAGTCTCGATTAGCGACGACAAATCGGAGGACGCATCGTGGGCTGGGCCCCTACAAGCTGGACCGAAATGTGACCAGTAATAATAATATCCTGGGACATTATTCACTCATAACCATCTGACCCCAAACTAAGCAGAACTTATACTACGGAAACCAGATAACTGATATATTACATATATTTGCTACTTTTCTTTTGTAAATACATACTTATATAGATAATTACACCCAGACTCAGGACACACAGACATGTTCACGCACCTAAATATCTGTCCTAGGTGGGAATAGAACCCACGATCTGCGGCGTGAAAAGCAAGCACTTGCCAACCACACCAACAGGCCCAGGGAAAGTAAGGGTTACAGAACTGTCACATCAGGAAGACAATTGGGATACAATTATGGAATTTTAGTGCTTGTGCTTAATTTATAAATTGGCAAATTAGTCATTATAACATTTTATATGAAATGGTTGTAAAATTTTCAAATTAGCGGGATTCAGTGAACATAACCAATTATCGGAATAATATTAAAACGTTATTAATGTTGTAATTTATTTATTGATTTAGGTCATCCGCAGCATATAAATAATAAATGTATTAATTTAATGAATTGTGTAGGTATAGTTTTCATGTATAATTCGCTACAACGGGCTAATAAAATGTATGCAATAGAAATACTGTTAAAACTATTTTTTCTTCAGCACACATATATATTTTATAATTTAAAGGTATATAAATAAGTGTCATTTATCTATACTATGTATGTATTTAGTAATATTGTATGTTTATCAGTTGTCTGGTTGCCATATTACAGGCTCTGCCAAAAATGGGATCAAATGGCAGTTGTTCCAAGATACGTACCTATTATTTATTTTAATGTGTGTGTAATACAACAGAAATTGAAAAATAATACATTTTTATTTTGTTTTATTTTATATTATCAAGCTAATTTATATCCAGAGACTTCGATAGTTTTGTTTTAATTTTCGCTCGTATGTCAAATTGGGTATCGAGTTAATAAATAAATTAGATTAAATATATGTTACCGGGCAGGGCGTGGGTTTGCGCCCTGGCAGTCCTGGGGGACCGGTTAAGGCAACTGTTCACCAGCTGCCTCCGTTGTGCCGTGTTCCCCACCTGCTGGAAAGAGGCAAGGCTAGTGCTTGGGCAGGACCGCCGATTCTCCCTCGGCGTTCCGACCAATCTGCTTGCTGGACGAGGCGGGCAAGCTCTTTGAGCGTGTCATAGCCACCCGTCTCAGCGAGCATCTGTCGCGCGTTGGCCCCGTCTTATCAGACAGCCAGTTCGGTTTCCGGCAGGGACGTTCGACGCTGGACGCGATCAACCGCGTCCGCGACCTGTCGGAGCCCGCCGTTCGGGCGGGGGGGGTGGCGTTGGCGGTGAGCTTAGACATCGTCAACGCCTTCAATTCCGTCCCCTGGCGGGCGATACGGGAGGCACTGGTCCATCATAACGTGCCTCCCTATCTCCGTGGTATAGTCGGGGCATATTTGCGCGACAGGACGATTCAATTCGTCGGTCGGAACGGGACTGAGTTCCAGAGGGAGCTCTCTTGCGGGGTTCCTCAGGGGTCCGTGTTAGGACCTCTACTGCTATGGAGCCTCGCGTACGATGCGGTCCTGCGGATAAGCCTCCCTCCCGGGGTGAGCGTCGTCTGCTATGCGGACGATACGCTCGTCATGGCCCGGGAGGTAAATTTCCAGCGGGCGGTACGGCTCGCCGAACTCGGTGTCGCGTGTGTGGTCGCGGCCATAATGAGACTGGGCCTTCGGGTAGCGCCTCACAAGACCGAGGCGCTATGGTTCCACGGCTTACGCCGTAGGGAGGAACCACCCAGTATGTCGATGCGTGTAGGTGACGCAGAGGTCAGGGTGGGGCGGTACATGAAGTACCTGGGCCTCACCCTAGACAGCCGATGGGGCTTCGAGGAGCATTTCAAGCGTCTGGCCCCCCGAGTGCGCCGGGTAACCGGTGCGTTACACCGGCTTTTGCCGAACCTCGGAGGTCCCAGGGAAGAAGTTCGCCGCCTCTACGGAGGTGTCGTGCGATCCATGGTCCTTTATGGGGCGCCCGTCTGGTCTGAACGCCTGACGGGCACCTCCCGCTGCAGAGCTATTTTGAACAGCCTGCAGCGTGTGGTGGCCATACGGATCGCACGAGGATACCGTACGGTATCCTTTGAGGCGGCAACACTCCTGGCGCGCCTCCCGCCGTTTGATCTCCTGGCGGCAGTCGACGCGACGGTTTACACCGAGATCCGCGTCCGCCGGGAGAGCGGTGAGGCGCCAGAGCAGACGCTCATTGCCTATAGGCGGGATGCACACCGGCGCGTACTAACACAGTGGCGCGCACGGCTGGAGTTGCGCCTGAACGCGCGTCAACGTGCCGTCGGTGCTATCCTGCCTCACCTCGAGGCCTGGGTGGGAAGGAAGGGCGGTTACGTCACCTACAGACTGACTCAGATACTCACCGGACACGGGTGTTTTGGTGAGTATCTGTGCCGGATCGGCCGAGAAGCGACGACACATTGTCACCATTGCGGGAGCGACCTGGACTCTACCCAGCATACGCTGGAGGAGTGCCCGGCCTGGGAGGCCGAGAGACGAGTCCTGGTTGCTGAGATCGGACGGGATCTTTCGCCGCCAGCAGTCGTGTATGCGATGCTGGCTGGCGACTCCACCAAATGGGACACCGTGGTCTCCTTCTGTGAGGCAGTTTTGCTGCAGAAGGAGGCCGCCGAACGGGATCGAGAACGAGCCGATCCCGCTCGTAGGTGGAGGAGACATCCGGGTGGCGGCGGCAGCCGTTAGCCCAACTCCTCTCGGGGCCGCGGTGGCAGTGTGAGAAGTGTCCTCTACTGCCGCCACGTACAAGCGGCTCCGGGATGACAACGATCTGTTTGTGGCGCAGTCGCTGTGCCGTACTGGCAGGAGTCGGCAATAGGGGAGGGCAATCAAAAGGAGCCCTCCCAGGGTACGTGTCCCGACCATCTGGGACATGGCGCAAAAGGCGGGTACCGGAGCAGCAAACCCGCGTTCCCGGGACTACCCCATCAGGCGCCAAGAGAAGTCCACGGCAGGTAGGTTTAGTCGGTGCAAGTCCGACATACCCACCCGCAGACACTTTTTGCGGGTGGCATGCGAAGGCATTCACCCTGCCTTACCATAAAAAAAAAAATATATATATGTTGTTCCTGGGCAAATTTTGTCAACAGTGGCCATTTTCAAAAGAGACTAGTAGTCTCGTGCTCACCAACTGAAGACATCAAATAACAAATAAGTTGTTTCATAAGGGTTATCATATGCAATTTACGTCTTCTTCATCATCATCATCATGTCAGCTGGACCAAGGCCTCCCCATGGATCTCCACAATGGCTGGTCTTGTGCCAATTAACCACTTACATATAGTTTCCTACTGGCTACATATATAGCTGGCATTTTAAGTACCACTGTTAATAATGGAATTGTGGACTATAATAGTAATAAGAAAATTAAAGTACTTAAAATATTTTAGAAAGACAATTTTACTAAAATCCCCTTTGTACGTACAGTAAACACACACAATCAACCTTAATGTGTGCATTGAACTCAGCGTTGTAACACATGAATGCACAACAATGCTCTTGTAGAGATATAGAGTAAACAAGGCTAAAAATGACTAGGAGCAATCATTTTAAAGGGTATTAACAAAAAAACGAAGGCATCTTTGTGGAAATTCGTTGAAGCTTCCAGAAGTATTAAAAGCAAAGTACTCATTGGTATCTTGTTAATATTTGTATACTAATATACCTACTCATCAAGGTCTACTGAGAGAATATATATACCTATGGTATTAAGTACATCTCTGTACGACTTATTGCATAGTTTTGAAATAAATTTGGATTTTTGATAGTATTGGATTTCACGTGTGGCGCAGAGGCTAAGTTGATCGCCTCTATATCACCACCCAATACAACTATTTGTGCCCTCCCATTTTTAATAATATTTAGGTGGACGAAGTCAGGGTGTATGGAAAATGTTTCCTTGAATTGTGTTTGTAAAATCCCCGTGATACAGAGATAAACTTTCCTAGGGCCTATATCTTACATTCCATCAAAAAAAGTAAATGAGATCATTTTTAGCTGTATTTTGAAAAATGAATAACCATTTTTTTTATTGATTGATAGTTAATAGGTTTGTTCTTACTTACCAGAATTACTCGGCAGGGTTATACCTACATGTATACTACCGTTAAGCCCTTTAGAGACGTATGCACTTTGAATACGACGATCATATGGTACGTTGCTTAAGCTGATCGGTTCCAGTCTTCGATTAAATGCTTCCCGTTCACAGCGAATTACAGTTCCCGTGACATTATCCTTTCAAAGTGGTTAATCCAACGGTATTCATGACAGTAAACTTTGGCTATTGTATCTGTGCCTTATGCAAAGTTGTTTGCATACGATTTCCTATTCACATTTCCACCATATATATACAAGGTCGTTGTAATCATTATTAGATTTTTTTTTAAGACAACGCCCGCACTAGTGTATCTCTTTCCTGTGTCGTAAGGTACTTTACAAACAAATAATAGACAGACAGAAATTACACCCAGACTCAGAACAACTATCTATGAGTCACAAAAATAGTTATCCGGCGCGGGACTCGAACCTGCGACACGAAGCGGCTAGGCGACTGTCTTAGCCGCTGCGCCACGCGTGCAGTCATATGGTTAACCTAAAATGATAAAAACAATTATAAAACGACTTTTGATTGTAAAATTGTCATCATTGGTTAAGGTTAATGCAAAAATACTCATCATGAGATTTTAAATAATATGTTCCTTAAATAATAATATGTCCAGCCATCTACAACTTAAGTCATGGTTTTAGATAAAGGCCTTTTAAAAATCATGACAAACACTGAAACACAAAAAATAAAATTGTGTGATGACAGGAAAAATACTGAGTGCGGTTAAACAATGTAAAATGATTGCGGAATAAATTATATCGGAATTATTAAGCGCACATAGTTTTTTATATGTATTTATTTTACACATATTTTATACTAGCATTTATGATAGTATCTTTCACATTATTCTAAATTTAGTTTCGGCATAATATCATAACCAAACCTGTGTCATGACAGGATTTTTTAAAGTAAATCATTTATTTATATTACCCGCACTCCGTTTTTTCCCGTCATCACACAAGTTTAGTTTTACATTTAAAAACTAAATTAAAAGAAAACACGTGTAATATATCCTCTTATTTTAGCTAATAAATCAATTTTATTTGATTTAATTTACTTAACATTATCTAAACTCACTATGACCTGATTTGAGTATAATAATTATAATAATTTAAAATATGTCATTAGTATTATTTTATTAAATCCTCTAATATACTAATACGGCCAAAAATAGCTTGACATTTTTGACTTGTTATTCAAATATCGTTGAGAACTTTAACTATAAATCTAAAACCCGACTGCTAAAAAACTGATAATAAGTCTGACATACTGTAGTTAAATGTCTACTTAAAATAAATGCTTTCATACCGTCCTAATCTGCGTTCACTTTAAAACAAGAATGAGATTTATAGAAGTCTAGCGAGTAACTGAGTTTTAAGTGGAATAATCACTTTCAACAAAGTTGGTTGGAAAAATAGGAGTATTTTAACTTCTCACTATATTATCTCGATTCTAGGAAATTAACCTCACCCAGACAAGCATTTGTCTTTGACACTTTAATGCAGCCCGTTTTACATTGCGTGGTTTCCAAATAAATTCTCAAGTTGTGTCATTTATAACCACTAATGTATGTCGCATCCGTACCCTGGTCGAGCGAGGTTTCTGGTATAGTGAAAGTACTTCAAGTAAACAGTAATAATGGTGGCGGCACATCCTTACTACTTAGCTTTTATAAAGTTATGTTATAATAAATTATATCCCTTTTCTTTCCAGAAATAGTATACTGTCCAGTTGCGTTGAATTTCAGCTATGGCGGCTATATACACATATTTAATTTAAAAAATTTAAATGGAAATACTTTACGTGCTAACACGATGCAGCGACATGGCAATTTCTTGACTAAAGGTTAAATTTCGATAAATGAGGTTGAAGTAAACGTGAATTATGTTATTAGTTATGTAACTATGTACATAATTCTGTATGTACTATTAGATCGAGATTTTTAAAATTTAGCATTGTGTTTTTACTTTTTTTTCTGATGCTTTTCTAAGAAATGTTTATTCTTATCGTTTTATTATTTCACATGCAGGTGCTAGAAAATAATGTAGGAGAAGCCAAAGCCAAGACATTGCCAAAGGTGGAACCTTTGGCAATGTCTTGGCTTTGTGAACAAAACGTAGGTGTGTGGGGCTCAGTTATCGTTGCTCCGCTCACCTTCACTGTTCTTCATGTATCTATACAACAAAAGTGGTATTTTTTGGGACTAATCCCACTGGATGCGGTTGGCACAAAACTGGCAATGTGAGGCTCTTTGGGCGAGGACTTTGGTCCAGCAGTGAACGTCTTTTAAGGTGATAGGATGATAGTTGGCAATAAAAACTTTCTATAGCAGACTGGAATCACAAAGTTGTCTAAGCATATCATCTAGTTGTCTCGGTCTGTTACTGGTCACTTCTAGAATCAGATTGTCTGGTCATGGTATTAATATACTGAAAGAATATGTTCCTGTATTCACTCTCACAGGTATATACATCAGTATCTCATGCGTAATGGACGAGTCCCAATTGACATTGTCGTCATATTTAACATTCGCTCAGGAGCTCTATAAACATTTACTCAATATTCACTACACAAAAATATTCCATCCCAAACAAACAATATACGCAACCCAAATAACACAGCCGAGGAAAATATCTGTTATCATCGTATTTAGAAAGACGCAGCCATTAATATACCCAAACCCAGTGTACTATGAACTGAGGTCTGCAGTAAATTAAACAGGAAACTATTCACTTATTTCCCGAGGGTGGCATGTGAGGTCACGAACATCGGACGATTTCAATCTACGGATTATAAGATTATTTAGCCCAGTTCTACTATTTCATGGAATGTTAGCTTTAGATCTTTTGGTTTGTCTTATCTAAGAACGTTGTTATAAATTTAATTTTGAATCGCGTATCTATTTGATAGTCTTCGACTTGTGTGTCTTGCCAGTGATGACTTATAAGACTATAAGGAGCCTCAAAGTCACCCAAAGAACAATGGTAACAGTTAAGCTCGAAGTTTGCCTATGAGATCGAATCAGAAATGTCGCAATCCAAAGACGAACCAAAGTAACCGACATAGCCTGAAGAATTGCCAAACGGAAATGATGAAGAACATGATTCCTTTGTTTTAATCATTTTTAAACGATGGATTGTGTTTATTGATCAATTCAAGTCTTTAAAATATAGTCAAATATGACATTCACATTAAGAAAGGTGAACCAATTCTAGTAGAATTCGCTAAGAGCTTGCTGTAAATAACGGACTCGACGTCCGTTTAAAGAGACGTTGTTATTTTTCTGTAAATAAAAAATTCTGAGTATAAGAAATAGTTACCTTTGATATTATACCCACGCGCTTCGGAGAGCACGTCGGTCTATGAGAGTGATAGAATAAAAAGTGACCCTATCTTTGCAAACTCACTTTTGCATCATAATATATCCCGCGGCGATGGCTAGGCTCCATTGAGACGGGCCGCCCAAACATTATTATTAACGTTTAATGTACTAAATAACAATTTTGCAATGAGGTTTATTACATGACCATAAATCAATACACCCGGAATGACGCTATTCAGTATTATCAACAAGATCTTAATTGAGGCGATGTTACAATATTCATAAGCAATGGTCGTTCTGAAATGGCATATCAGCCTCCAATTTCATTTCAAAAGCGTTCTTATAACTATGTCAATAGAATTTCATTTTGAACCCTTTTGGTTTGGTCCATGGAAAATATATAGGAGGGACAAGCTGAGAAAATATTTCGTAGCGTTAAGACTTGCTTAGTTGTGTGATGAAAACAATAAGTTGATGATTTAGGAAAACATAATAACCATCTTAAAATTTTCTTTATAAGTCTTAAATTTATAGTCCGAGTAGAACAATTCGAATGGGACTATCTCCCGCTGAGAGAGAGAGAAATCATTCCAAAACGAGTTTACAAAATCAGTTCAGAAAGAACGGAACAGTTCACATAAAATACGTAAAAAAACACACAGTTGAATTTACAAAATCCTATTTTTGGAGTGCCGTATAAGTAAATATAAAGCGAAACTCTTATGAGTTCACTTCGTTGCCTCGGAAACGCGTGGAGGGATCAAGTTGAAAGTATATTCAGGTCCCATGAAGGTGTGAAAAATCAAACTTCTAAGTTACCATAAAAAATAGGCAGAAATCGTACAGACGCGAGCACATCCAGCTACCCCAATCTGCCAAATTTCATTTATAGAACTTTATCGCAAAAGCATAAGGTTCACTTTCAATTGGACTGCTTGATGTGCTGGCGTCTGTAAATTAGACACTGTCGAAGGAATAAAAATTTATAGGGTATTTTCTGTTGACCTAGAACTATGAAGTAATACCGTGTTATACTACAAGTATAGGCAAATGAAAACTATATATTTTTGGTCAAAATCACAAAAAAAAACGGGTATAGGTAATGGTTGTTGGCTAATAGCTACAACCGGCTAGGACAGCACGTGCACTCTGAAGCACGGAAACGCTCAGAAGTTAAACCACTTTGTCAGTCACCTATCAACGAACTGACCTCAACCCTAGTTGCTTAACATCGCCAATCACTGACGGCCTGGTGAGAGCACCTAGCTAGCTTCTCTGCAAACATGTTGCTTTGTAATAAATATGTATTTAATGCATAATATGCAATTTTTATGTTTAATTATATTGTTTGTGAAGACAGATAAAAATGTGTAATGTATTTTATTTATGGTATTATCTTTAGATGATACCATAAATAAAATACATTACACATTTTTTTTTCAAGATGATGTAGGTTTACCTACATCATCTTGAAATTATCAAATGTATAGTATAGCCCTGAAATGGAATAGAAAAATACCAGTCTACAAAATCTTTGTGGATTGGACCGTACAATATCCCTAAAGAAAAAATCCTATCAATTCATACACTGTCGTGCATTCGAACGAGTTCAACCAGTTTCAATTTACACAGTGGTTTAAATCACTGCGATGCCCGCGGCATATCTCCGTTGCTATTGGTCAAGTTTTGATGGATTTTTTATTTCTCTTCTGGCTATGATTTCCTGGCAGTTTTAAGTGAACTTTGTCTACCGTTTTAATGAACTGTCTTTCTTCTTGTATGGAAAATTGGAAACGATGTTTTAGTTACCTACATATAGATTCGTGACCTGTAGGTGGGCTAATAATTATTAAAATGTATTAACACTAACAAACATAATAGAATTTGAAAGAAATGTTTTATTCTTATAATTATTAAAATGGCCTGTGTGAATGGTACAACCGGAAGGGGAAGACCTCGTAGAACATTCTCTGATCAAATAGGAGACGTACTCAAGAAAGGTCAGGTCAGAAGTACCCTAAACCGGCGAGCATGTCTGAAGAATATAATGTCAGTAAACGAAGCGAAGGAGGTGTGCAAGGATCGTGACAAATGGAAGTCCGTTGTCTCTACCTACCCCTCTGGGAGACAGGTGTGAGTCTATGTATGTATGTATGTATGTATTATTAAAATAATGTTGTGTTGGAATACTTAATGTATGAATAGCTCAAACGTCAAGTACATTTATTTTGATAGATATTGCGAATACTGAAGATATTAATTTCCTTATCAAGTTAGACATTCTACTTCCTACTTATATTATAAATTCGTAAGTTTTTGAGTTAGGATTGCACGCAAAAACTACCAAACTGATTTTGATGAAACTTAGTAGTAATATAGCTTATCTTCTTCTTAGCGAGTCGATGGCAATCTAAATTGTGTCCGCCCAGAACTTGGCCACGAGAATTGCATTATGAATAGCTTCATGATCTTTAAGCGTGCAGTTGCAAGGGCACGCGCTACATGATAACAGATGTCCCATTGTCTGTGGGACTACACCACATTTGCATTGCAGGCTGCGATCATTGATGTATCCCACCTGAACAAGTTGTCCCAGCTACCTGGGTATTTATATATATAAATAACACACAGGCTATAATTTATTAACCGTGGGGCTCAGCTAGTAAGGAATGTGGCAGATATATAGAGGCACAGCCGTGAGGGCGACTGAAGTACAGGCGTCCAATCCGTCCAAATACGGGTTACCGCCCATTTATAGCTTTAGTTAAATAATAATAAATTAATAATAAATATCTAGGGACAATGTCACACAGATCATCCTAGCCCCAAACTAAGCAAAGCTTGTACTATGGGTACCAGGCGACAATATAGTATATACTTCTATAAATAGAAAACATCCATGACTCAGAAACAAATATTCGTGCTCATCACACAAATATTTGCACTTACCGGGATTCGAACCCAGGACCACCAGCTTCGTACGCAGGAGCACTACCAACTAGGCTACGGTAACCGTCAAAAAAGTTCCAACATTATTGTATAACTTCAAGTTACTTAAATTATATAGTCTACAAGAAGTCTTTCATTCCACTAACGAGCTAAGATCCAACACTGAAAAAGAGTATTTTTAATTATAATACACGAAGAACCTCACATTCCAGACAACGGTTTAAAAATAGTGTTTACCGTTCAAAGTCATGTTCAAAGTCTCATATATATATTATGAAATATGAACACACCACGTCTTTTAAGGCATCATAAATTTAATTATCTTGTTTAATTAAATTTGTAACCGATACCACCGATTTCTCTTTGAATCAGATTGACCTTCATCTTTGAAGTCAGTAATTATGTACGAAAATAACAGCGTGGTAATTTTAGAAAGGGAATTTTCGAAAAATGGCTTTATTATTTATGGCGACCGTATTTTATGACTGTGTAATAGCAAAATAGGAATAAAATTGGCTGCCTTATTGGTCTGTCGGTAGCGTTGTCAACTACAGCTAATGAAGATTCAAATCTCGACTCGGTCCACAAAATGATTGAGAAAGAATTTTTCTGGTTAGAAAAATTATGATGTTACAAGCATTTCCCATTTTTTTTTTTTCGGGACTAGTCTCTCCCTCTTACCCACCACTGCAACTCCTGTAAGCCAGGATCAACAGAGGCACACAATGAAATGACACTGAGCGGTGAAGCTGTGAGTGTGAGTGAGTCCCGGGGAATCGCTTTAACTGTCTTGGATCCCGCAACGAATTTAATCAGGAACAGAAAAAAGGAGGAGTTAGAAAATGAATAGTTCCACTTCCCTCCAGAGCAAAGCGGGAGACAGAATGTTGTAAAGAGGCTATAGCCTCATAAAATGAGAGATTTGCAACTAGAGAAGCCAGCTGCAAAAGCACCGAGGATCAATTTAAGGGTCCTAAGTGAGCTGTTATATTTGATTCCAATAGTATGGCAAAAACGCTTAAACGCACGGAAGTTTTTCCTTGTTGCTACAAGATCCGTATAATAAACTACTCCAGATATTGGTTGCAAGCTATTTAACATAATATCACGCTGATTTTGCCAGAGATCACACTCCCACAGGATGTGGTGAGCAGTTTGTTCATATTCGTTACTGGATGTTGAGCACAGACAGATTGATGAAGATACTAATTTGAAACTATACAATTTACTTTTCCAAGCATTTCCCATTAATTAATATTAATTATATTTATCAAAATTGGTCAACAAGTAACGGAGATAACAATAAAGGCCTTCCGGTCAAATTTTGGCCACGCCGGCCAGTCTCAATGGAGACTAGCCATTTGCGCAGGACATATTATAGTGCACAAGTGTGTGCGCAAACACAGGGGCAGTTTCTATTCTATACTCGCATGATCCGATGGGACGACTAGCGACTAGACCGGAAAGAGGTCAGGTACAGGACCGACTGCTTTACGTGCTCTCCGAGGCACGGGGGCTTAATACCGCCAAATCCCAGACTTACACGGAGAAATTACTTTTTACGGAAAAATCCCAAAATCAATTTTTTGCCCGACCCGGGAATTGAACCCAGGATCTCATTATCTGCGGTTGAACATGATACCGCTAGACCGTGGCTGACAGTAACGGAGATATCGAGTAACAAACTTACAGTATGAACCAACTTTAAATTAAGCAGGCTATCAATTCATGATAACCACATCATATGTAGCCTAGTTGGTAGTGCTCCTTTTTCTTTTTTTGTTTTTTGATAATGCAGGGGGAATGCTAATGCATGCCACCCGCAAAAAGTGTCTGCGGGTGGGTATGTCGGACTCGCACCGACTAAACCTAACCTGCCGTGGACTTCTTCTGGCGCCTGATACGGGGAGCCCCGGGAACGCGGGTATGCTGCTCCGGTGCCCCCCTTTTGCGCCGTATCCCACATGGTCGGGACACGCACCCGGGGAGAGCTGTGGTTTGCCCTCCCCATTTGCCGGCTCCTGCCAGTACGGCACAGTGACTGCGCCACAAACAGTTCGCTGTCTTCCCGGGGCTGCTTGCACGTGGCGGCAGTAGAGGACACTTCTCATACTGCCACCGCGACCCCGAGGGGAGTAGGGCTAACGGCTGCCGCCGCCGCCCCGATGCCTCCTCCGTCTACGAGCGGGGTCGGCTTGTTCCCGATCCCGCTCGGCGGCCTCCTTCTGGAGCATGACTGCTTCGCAGAAGGAGACCACGGCATCCCATTTGGTGGAGTCGCCAGCCAGCATCGCATACACGACTGCTGGCGGCGAAAGATCTCGTCCGGTCTCAGCGACCAGGACTCGTCTCTCGGCCTCCCAGGCCGGGCACTCCTCCAGCGTATGCTGGGCAGAGTTCAGGTCGCTCCCGCAATGGTGACAATGTGTCGTCACTTCTCGGCCGATCCGGCACAGATACTCACCGAAACACCCGTGTCCGGTGAGTATCTGAGTCAGTCTGTAGGTGACGTAACCGCCCTTCCTTCCCACCCAGGCCTCGAGGTGAGGCAGGATAGCACCGACGGCACGTTGGCGCGCGTTCAGGCGCAACTCAAGCCGTGCGCGCCACTGTGTTAGTACGCGCCGGTGTGCATCCCGCCTATAGGCAACGAGCGTCTGCTCTGGCGCCTCACCGCTCTCCCGGCGGACGCGGATCTCGGTGTAAACCGTCGCGTCGACTGCCGCCAGGAGATCAAACGGCGGGAGGCGCGCCAGGAGTGTCGCCGCCTCAAAGGATACCGTCCGGTATCCTCGTGCGATCCGTATGGCCACCACACGCTGCAGGCTATTCAAAATAGCTCTGCAGCGGGAGGCGCCCGTCAGGCGTTCAGACCAGCCGGGCGCCCCATAAAGGTCCATGGATCGCACGACACCTCCGTAGAGGCGGCGAACTTCTTCCCTGGGACCCCCGAGGTTCGGCAAAAGCCGGTGTAACGCACCGGTTACCCGGCGCACTCGGAGGGCCAGACGCCCGAGTTGGTAGTGCTCCTGTCTACGAAGCTGGTGGTCCTGGGTTCGAATCCCGGTAAGTGCAAATATTTGTGTGATGAGCACGAATATTTGTTTCTGAGTCATGGATGTTTTCTATGTATTTAAGTATTTATCTATCTATATAAGTATGTATATCATCGCCTGGTACCCATAGTACAAGCTTTGCTTAGTTTGGGGCTAGGATGATGTGTGTCAATGTCCCTAGATATTTTTATAGATATTATTATATCAGACTGCTGGACAAACCTTCCCCCAAAAAATGTAGGGGGCCTGCCCACGCTGCGTCTTTCGGTTCGCAGTCGCCACTTGAGATAATTTGTGCTCAACGGCCGTCGGTTCTACGAGCTATGTGCCCTGCCCACTGCGTCTATTTAAAGTCACTTAATAACAAACAAAACAATAAGCCTACATTTTAAAATAAAGCTCGTCTATAATTCAAAGGTTTTTGTTTACCAAATAAGAATTTTCACGTTATTTGCCGACGCTTTTTACTCAGTTTCCCTAAACTCTTAAGGTTCAAGTTCGTAGGTACAGAACCATGACAATGATTTACTCCTCAAGCTTACATATTTAAGAGTTTGTTTATTTATGATCAGTCGACGCCGAGTGGGTATTATTTTGCAATTATTTATTTATGAAAATGGATCGTATTGCTTGGTGACTAAAATGTTGTGTTTATTATAAAAGAAACAGTATCTACTAGAAGTTGTTAGTTCAGTAGTTTTGTGATGCGAATATACAAGGTGAAAACGTATATAATACCAAACTATAGACTTAGGGAAATGGTTTATATTGTAATCTCTCACAATAAGAGAGGGAATAGGCCATAGTCGACAACGCTGGCCAAGTGCGGGTTTGAAGACTTCAAATGCCATCTTGGAGAACGGTTCCCTCACGAAGTTTTCCTCATCATCATAATTATCATCAGAAAGACGCTCACGGATGGACAATGGTCTCCCCCAATGATATCTACAATTGCCGGTCTAGCGCTAACCGCATCCAGCGGCTTCCAGTGAAAGCTTCCAGGTTTCCCTACACTTAATTAATTTCTAATACTCAAAAGAATTCGATGTGGTGCGCGCTTAGGTTTTCATCTCGCTACGTCTCACAATTTATATATTTTTAATTTACATAATGCTTAGTCCTTATGTTATATCAAAATATTTTAATATTAATTGTAAAATTATATTATTAACTGTTAAGCGTTATCCGGTTGGTTTAAGTTTAAATTAAAAAGCTCAAAATAATAAGCTGCTAAATAAAATTGAACCAATAAAAATTATTAAAAAATATTTATTATTAAACATGAAATGAAAATATATATTAGTTTTAAATAATTAATATTTATGTATATCACCATAAATTAAAGAAATTCTAAATATATTTTGGGCTATGGATTGAAAGTAAAATATTTATTGGGCAGCATTTAAATAATATTTAATTATCGTATCCTATTCGAGGTGTGGATTCCACCCAATAGGTCTCCGACTTGGCTTAATAACTCTTGTCTAATGACTATAACCGGGCGAGCTTACGTGCCCTCTGAAGCACGGATATACCCAGAGTTTAAACCATTTTGGTGTGTGTGTTTCTAATGGCTAAAGCTTTGACCCAACATCTTCCGAACCGTATCCGTATACCACTAGGACATTATTTGTTTGGTCCTTAATTATTCAAAGCACAAATGTTATACTGGATAATTACGTCTGGCTCTCACTTCCTACCTGCACATTGCTCGCTGGAGATCTTGTAGCCATATAGACATGACTGATCTGCTGTGTTACGTGAACTATCTGTAAATGATTGCTATCATATACTTAATTTAAAATTATTGACTCTGTCTCAAAATGAATAATGTTATTGTTTCGAAGTTTTTCTTTTGTATACCTAAATATAATCTAAAATAATAAGCATTCAGACAACCGATCGAGCATATATTGTGTTTGCCTACTAAATAATTACTCTAATTGGACCAAATCCCGTGTTCATGCCCGCTTGAGTATGTTTCGCCGGACCGTCTCAACTGGGTCGTGTTGAAACCGGTAGTAGATGAACCCACTGAGTTTGTTTCGCTGGGTCTTCTCAGTTGGGGCGCATTGGATCCGGTGGTAGCATTAAAGCGCGACCGTCGTTATTAACACAAGGTCCGTCATAATAATAATACCTTTAATATAGACAGAACCATTGACAATATGTAGTAAAAATATTAGACTTAAACTAGATAATTAAACATAATCTCTTGACAATAACTTGATACGAGCTAGCTAAATATCATTTCTGTAATAAAATAAATTTTATAAATGTTTTCATACAAGATGTACCTAAATATCTATGTTACTAGAAATAATATCTAATGTATACAACTATATTACTACAAACATGTTCTGACTATTTACAAGCGCTTTTTTAAAGTCTACGTGAATAAAAACCTTTTTTATTTTATTTTATTTTTTTTATTTTACACGATGTGGACGCCAGATTGCGATTGTATTTTTAGATCAATCCCCTTTGGCATGTAACACCCTTTGTAATACACGTCACAAAATGAGGAAAACAAGGATTTCAGTTGAAATCAGACTAAAAGTACTGAACATTAAAATTAGTACTTTCACCTGTAATGGTGTATTGATGTTTTTAAACTTTCGCGATTTGTACACATTTTTTTTTGGTACACCTTACCGAAACCCGAACTTCACGGAGACGACGCTGCCGAGCCATACCAGTCGACCCGTGACCACGGCTGGTGCAATCCATGCCGAAACGTCGTGTAACCAAGGTAATGATTTGCATATATTTTTATCCCGATTGAGACCTGTGTCCACAGTATATAAAAATGGTGTATTGCATTTTACTACTCCCTGAATTCAAATTTCACAACATTAAAGCAGTAATATAAATTGTACAAAGCTTTTTCAAATCAGCATTCATACGTAATGATCCACCAAATTACCACATTGTGAAACATGATAACCAAATTGTAACGAAACCCCACCGTTTAGCTGGCTATCAACATTTAATGACGTTAACTTTATTGCTCATTGAAATAAAAAGCGTCATATCTATTTACATTGAAGGTTAAACGTAGATAACAAACGCTTTTTTGGATTAGTTGGAGAGAGATAAAACAATATAAGAAGAGCTGAAATTTTTATATAAAAACTGGTGTAAACCACACGTCTGAAGTAATACTTAAGATATCTAGTACATAACTGCTATGAGTAAAAGGGAGAATGTAAATAATAATATGAGCTTGCACCTATCGTTATTCCCCTAAAGTAATATACGGAACGGTGACGTGGTCGCTCACTATGGGCCTTATCAGGCGGCTCAAGGTCACCCAAAGAGCAATGGAAAGGGCTATGCTTGGAGTTTCCCTGCCAGATCGAATAAGAAATGTTGAGATCCGCAGGCGAACCAAAGTGACCGACATAGCCGTAAGAATTGCCGAGCTGAAGTGGCAGTGGGCAGGGCACATAGCTCGTAGAGCCGACAGCCGCTGGGGCAGAAAGGTTCTCGAGTGGCGACCACGAACCGGAAGACGCAGCGTGGGCAGGCCCCCTACAAGATGGACCGATGATTTTGTGCGGGTCGCTGGAAATCGCTGGATGCGGATAGCGCAATACCGGCAATTTTGGAGATCTTAGGGGGAGACCTTTGTCCAGCAGTGGACGTCTTTCAGCTGATATGATGATGAATATACTAAACGTAACTCTCTCTTTTTCTATCTTAACTAAGTTATATATCCTTCCTAACTTCCGTTCGCCTCGCCTTCTTTTTGGAACGCTCTCACCAGCTTACTCGCTGAGTGCGCATAGAAGTATAACTTCAATAATCTATTCAAATAACTTGTAGAGTAGAAATAGGTGGGATGTTCAGATACGCTGAAACAAACAAAAAGTAGATTTTGTTCCCGTCTAAATTTGGTCATGGCCTTCTATCTATTATGACGCTACTACATGTAGTCATACAAGGGAAACATTCGTGTATTGTATTTTAATACCGTATAATAGTGTATAATACGGTTGGTTATCTTTTATATTTCAAAATGTATTCGTAATTATAAGCTCGCCATTCACACACCATATAATTGAATATTTAGAGCAGATACTCTACTCCGATTAGTGTAAAGCAACACAACCAAAAGTATATGACCGGCACAAACGAGTGGGAGTGTTGGAGTTCCACCGGGTATAATCGCAATTTTTTTATTAAGAATATATTGCTCCTAAATAATACTCCATAGAAATTATGAGCATTTCTACAGTTTGCTGCATCACTGTGGCCAAGACTTATAACTTTATGCCAGAAATCTTTGAATCATCATCATCAACATGATCAACAGTTCCAGTCTAGTGAAGAAACAATCAAAGGTATTCACTTCGAACTCGTATTCAGCTGGGTACTTAGAATACTAACGTGACTAACGTCTGTGTTTCTTTTTAATCTGGAGAGTTCATTTATTTTAGCAAGAATACTGGATTTGTATCAAATAATATCCGTAACACATGTTATAATAAAACTTCTGCACCGCTTTAATTATATAGTCAGGTGAAGATGACCAACTGGAACCTTGCCACTATAAATAGTGCTCTCCCAACTGTTCTACTTTTAGACCGCAGCTGGTGCTATCTACTGTGTTATCAGCTTATTTTATACAGGTTTGTTATAGGAATCAAATATAACAGCTCACTTAATTGATCCTCGGTGCTTTTGCAGCTGGCTGCTTTAGTTGCAATTCTCTCATTTTATGAGGCTATAGCCTCGTATATCTGTCCTGTCTCCCGCTTTGCTTTGGAGGGAAGTGTAACTATTTATTTTCTAACTCCTCCTTGTTTCTTTCTGATTAAATTCGTTGCGGGATCCAAGACAGCTAAAGAAATTCCCCAGGACATGCCTGAGCCTCACCACTCAGTATCATTTCATTGTGTGCCACCTTTGATCCTGGCCTTTGATGGTGACTAGTCCCGAATACAGGCTCTTTTTTTATAAAATTAGTTTTAATCGAAAGGTAATCCTTTGGGAATATTGCTATATGAATATTGTTCTAATTAATTGTCAAAAGTGAAGTTGAAGTACTGTATGAGTTTTTTTTTTGTTTTTTATGTATATTAAGCAATGTATGCGACACTTGAGATCAGATTAAAAAAATCGTTTGGGAATGCTTTTTTCTAATCAAATGTTGTAGTTTTATGTTTTATACGACTTGATTTCTTTTTACTCGATAGGGAACGCTTTCGGCTTACTCACATTTTGTTGTAATGTGTCTATTAGAAGAAAAGTTGAAGTCTGTTTAATTTATTTAATCAGTCAAATTAAACCTTATCTTAATAATTTTAATATATTATTATTCAAATGTGATTCCTCTAGTTTAGTTCAGTTAGCATTCAAAACCTTTTTTAACCCCAAGTGGATAAACAATAAACCTGCACAAAATTATCTCCATAACATAGATAAACAAAACAAAGAACTGGTCAATTACTCTAAACACACCTCCGCAATATGTGGCCGGTTTCCAAATTAATTTCCATTTACCTTTTTTGAGTTAAAACAAGATAATTTACGGGTTCATTTAGAATATATCGTGTTGAGCCTGGAGGGCCGTTACAATGTTGCCAATTTATTTTAGTGGGAGACAGCTACTCATTTAAATTAGAAAAAAATGGTGTTTCGTTGCGTAGATTTAAATTACGGTTTGAGGTATTTCAATGGTAATTAATGTAAGTATGTAGATCTTCTAAATAATGGACGAACCATTGAATGTTTAATTAATATTTTTTCATTTATGGTCAATTTGATCATTCAGTCATTAAATGAATCATAAGTATAGCTACCACAGTTCGTAGCGCGTAGCAGCTCTATAATAATATATGTATTATTATGTAGCTGCTACGTGCTAGGTGAATATCGTTAGCTGTTTATGTAATCATTCATATAATTGTGTTGAGAATGATAACACCATAAATTTTAACAATCAGAAGAGAATTGAGATAATTTGATTTTTTCTCTTTACGCGAATATCAGTGTTGCCGAAAGATTTACTTAACCATTAGGAAAATTTATGATCCCATTTTAATGCTTGGTACCACAAAAAACAACGCGTCAGCATATAAATGCAGGTCATAGCTTCAGGGTATATTCATATAGGTACTAATGAATATCCTAGCATTACTTTCTAAGACATACATACTATAAATTAGGAATTTTCAATGTTCACCCCCTGACATGGAAAGCACCTGCAATTTCTACTAATCCAGGGTAGGGCTCACCGATAAACTACGCACGATACGCACACGTGCAAATCAATTGAGGATTTCCCTTTACGAAGGATGTATGTAGATGCTATCAATCTAGGCCGACTGATATGTTCACAGGAGCATATGAAAGATTTTATCATACCGAAGAACTTCAATCAAATATTAGTATTAACAGAAATCCTATAAAACTCAAAATTCAATGACATCTATGTTTCAAGAGACTCTTATACTAGCAAAAAAGAAAACCTCTTTAATTTATTATTCATAAAGGATACAACACTGAACCACCTAGCAGTAACTTAACAGGATTAGTATACATAAAACTGTTTACAGAAACATCATAAAATAGTAAGAGGTCATATAATAGTCACAAAAGAGTAACTGACAATATAAACTAGAGCACAATAGAAAAAGTTATGTTTTTAATACATACTTACGTATACATTTAATCTTCATTTTATCTGACAGGAATAATGTAATATCTAGTTGTATAACATTTAAAATAATGTAAAAAAGAAAACTATATTGCAACATCTCATCTTTATCCGAAAAAGGGTTTAAGATAAAGAAATAAGATGTAACTGGACAATTGCGATATAATGAGCACCTGGAGAAGGAACGATCAATTACTTTTGTACACACAATATTGTGATATAAACCATAAGAGGCGCTCATAGTTAGATGCTCTCACCGGTTTGTAAGTGATCGGTGAGGTTAAGCAACTAGGCTCGCAATCAGTCCACGGATGGGCGATCACAAAAGTGGTTTAATTACTGAGCGTCTTTGTGCTTCGGAGCACTGATAAGCTGTCAGTCCCGGTTGCAGTCATTAGACAACGGTCGTTAAGCCATATCAGAGGCCTACTAGGCGATTTGAACAACTCTGACACAAGGGTAACCATTGCCCTTACAATAAGTTAGTAACCATATTATTGTTATTTTTAGGTAAAGTTTTTTTTTATGTAAATGACTACAATATTTTTGTGATTGATATGAAAAGTAATGATGTACCAAGGATCGTTTTATTTATATCTTAATAAATTATAACTATCCCACGCTATCGCCTACTCGCACTTCAAAGTAACCAAGCTCTACGAAATTTTGTTGCTATAAAACTTTAATAACATTTGTTCACCAAATCCAGAATAGTCAGGTTAATTTCATACATTAATAAGGTTTTAATTGTGACAACTTAATAATGGTATTCTGACTATAACATTGAAATAAAATCACTTGTGTACCGCTAGAAAAATTACCGCCTTAAAATCTATTTATTTATTTAATCTACTAAACATAATCATTACAGGTTTTGTACCCAATGCGATAATGTGGACTATATTATAAATTATTACTAAGTAAATTGAGAGTCGTTGTGGTTTCCTTAGGTAAGCTGAGAATAAAACTTACACCAAGAATTGAACCCTTGTGTTTATAATTTCTCTTTAATCTACTTTTGCTGATATTTTATTGAAAAAAACTACTTATCGTGCCTTTGATTGATAGGAATTATCACTTGCGGAATATTCTCCATGCAATATTCTCTTTCTCCCTCTCTGTCTGCTGTTTATTTTAATTCTGAACGAAAGAAAATCTTGTTAAAATTTGTTAAAAATTTGCCTCGTTAACATCGCCTATTGAATATTTATCCAGATACAAACACCTCTAAAATATTATATTATTCAGCCAATTATTAACGTAAAAGAATATAAGAAAAAACTGCTAACAAGTATCCAATCTAGCATTGAGGGAAACAACATGGCAAAATGCACAAGGGGCATTTTTTACAGCGAGCATTCTATACGCTTGTTAACTGGGTATGTACTGTTAATTTAGGCTTACGTCACTAGCCGAGGATAATGGCCGAGCTGAATTTTTGTTTCATTTGCATTTTTGTGTAGCGAGAGGGCTATATTTATGGTTGCACTGTATTCACAATTAAATACTCTGATTGTAGATATCTATCTACACTCTTACATGAAATAGTATTCTATCTATCTTTCTAAGTGGAACTATTCATTTTTGAACTCCTCCTTGTTTCTTCCTGATTAAATTGGTTGCGGGGTCCAAGACAGTTAAAGCGATTCCCTGGGACATGCCTGAGCCTCACCGATCAGTATAATTTCATTGTGTGCCACTGCTGATCCTGGCTTACAGGAGTAGCAGTAGTGGGTAAGAGGGAATAGTCCCGACAAAAAAATATCGATCTATCTAGATAGATATAATACTCTTTATTTTACGCACCCAATGAAGACAAACATAAAAATACCTTTGATATAACCTAATGTATAACGGGCGGTCATTTGAATAAAAGTAAAAAATAGGAGTGCAGAAAATCAATTGCAAGGGATTGTTAAGCCAATTAAATTGACATTTTTATTGAAAATCAGGACCAAATATAGTATTTTAATGAGCTTATCAACCTTTGTATGATTCGTTGAGAGAATACTTTGCAAACACGCCGTCCTTGGTATCATTAGAAACTATGATAATATTTTATGTAGTTAATTTAATAATAATCTGACACATTTTCTTACTATTTCGGTCACTATTTACCTAAAGTTTCGAGCGAACTACCAGTGTTTCATTCTGTCTGTCTGACTGTCGGCTCATCTCAACAGAAGTGAAACTAAAATAAAAAATAAATGCATAATGAGATTTATTCATCATCATTCGTTTCGGGTCCGAGTCTCGCAGAGAAAAACAATTTGTGAGACCAAACAACTCAGATCAAATAATAATCTGGATCTGATTTGTGTCCGAAAATTGTATTTACAAGGTGTTACATAAATATTAAACGGACTTTAATCTACCTATTAAACTGAACAACGTGTTTTTACACGATAAAAAAACGATAATACACAAATATAAATATTAACCTCCCATTCAATAACAACGATCAGCTGCATTTTGGAAGGGAAACTAAAATTTTGATTTCCATATTTCATAAACTGGTTTTGGTTAAATTGTTGAATTTCAGAAGATAACGAGCTAAAGCTAAAGCTACTTACAATTTTTATGATACGTATTGTATATTTAATTCCCCCGTGTTTCAGATATTTATTTTCCAAGTGCGGGCTACGTTCCTTGCTTTAATATTAAAAAACATACACAAAAAATGCTTTTTCGTGGAGAACACCACCAAGCAAAGTTCACTATCCAGGTACTAAATCGATAATAATAGAACATAAACTTCTTTGTACTTTTACTCCCAGAAACAATTTTCTATTTTTTTTCCAGATAACCATGATCACAGAGTTTATATGCACCACAAATCTTTACGGGTCATTGTGTCGTTTATCTGTGTCGATAGGGTTAAGGGGAGAAGGGGGTCAAACTTCGTATATTTTCGCACCCACAAAAAACGAACGCGTACGGGTTAAATGAAAAATAAAAAGAGGTTGTTATTAATGTTTTTCGACGAGGTTTGTTTTTTCCCGCGTATGCTGTACGTGTTTATGTAATATTTAAAAATTATGCAGAATGTTTACTTTTTAGCGCGCTTTTTTGTTTATTCTTGGATAAATTCAATTAGTAAGCAATTCTACGCAAAAAAGTACGTATCGATAACAGACAGAGAAGTAGTATATGTAGTATACCAATTATCTGGTTTCCATAGTACATGCTGTGCTTAGTTTGAGATCAGAGGGCTGTGTGTAAATAATGTCCTAAGATATATTTCTTTTATTGCTTTCCTAGGCAGAAGAGCTAGCGCCCCACGTGATGGAAAGTGGTAACCGCTACTCTTGAACATTCGCAATGCCAGAGGGCATATCAAACCGCTGCCTACCGTGACATTACCACTATTTTAAAAGCCTCGTTCAAAGAAGGACATGTCGCAGAGCTGGCTCTAGCTAAGCTAGGTGGTACGGATTAACTTTACTGCTAGTGCGCGTGTTGCGATGATAAAAAGGGACGATGGCATTATTAAAATAAAATATTATTATTAAAGTATCAAAAATTTAAGTATTTCAAAATGTTTAAGGTACTTAATTTTTTTTTGTAATTTATTGATATAAATCAATTTTCTTCAGGAGTACCTATTTAATCATCACCATCATATCAGCCGAAAGACGTCCACTGCTGGATCAAAGCCTCCTCCATTAACTACTATTTATACTAATTTATGCTAACTACTACTACCTATTTAATATTAAATCTAAAAAAATTGTCCAAGCAGACCCAGTAACACTTGTGTTTTTTTGGGTCAATAGGTTATGATTAAAATGATTTTACAACGACCTAATACTGATCAGTTACAAAAAACTGATCAGTTTGATTAGGTTTTTTTGGTCAACATGGTGTATGATGTAAGTTGAAGTTAATGTTGGAGTTCTACAATAATTACGCAGAGAATATGAAGTGTTCAGTATATAAGGGATGGGATATATTTTATATGTTTCGTTAATATGTCGTGATATTTACGTGATTCATAGTATACTTACTATATATATATATATTGAAATTGACAAGCTTGTTACGACCGTCACGTACGTGGATAGGGTTGTTCGTAATTTGAATTTTCAATAACCAGCATGGATCGGAAATGAAACACAAAAATTCACAGTTACGAAATTGGCTTTTATTTAAAAATACACATTCGAACGCCAACAAAAATGGAATATTATAAGTTTAAAGATTTTTACACCTATATTTACGGAATATCGCTCAAAAATGGAGGTACTGATTTATTGAATTGAAAACTGCTTCAGGCTTTAGGTTTTTACTGAAGAGTGAATGTAAGTGACTGAGTCAGCGATACTTTGAATCGTTTATATTCCAATTGTCATTAGTTGCCTTAACTGTTGGACAAGAAGTTAGAAGTTTTTTGCGACGATAGACGCAAAAAACTTTCAACTTCTTGTCCATAAAGAAGGGCGTATGCCTATCATATGGTCATAGGCATACACCCTTCTTTATTATTTAAGTCATCGACATCATCCATATTAATTAATTGAGTAAATCACTAATACCATTCTAATGTCTAAAGCAATTGCGGGTATGGAAATACTATACTGAAACTTTGAATGATATCAAACTAATATTATAAAGGCGAAAGTTGGTGAGTATGCACGAGAGTGTACGTTTGTTAAGTTTTTCACGAAAATACTACAAGACGGATTGCAATGAAATTTTGTAGTAATATGGCGTATATATCCGAATAACACATAGGCTATAATCATTGACTTATATGTATAACTATACACGCTGTTTCGAATAAAAACTCTGTCCCAGTCCGGCTGTGCGTGACGTGAGGGGCGCGCGCGCGGCGGCCAGAATTGCTTACTGAGTTGCAGCGCCCGCGCGTCTAGTAGAAGACATATAGGTCAATGGCTATAATTAATAAAGTTTGACGCGGGTAAACCCGCAGGACCCAGCTAGTTATTGATAAATATTAATTTTTTCTTTAACGGTAAAGGTAGAGCAATAAATACAATTAAAAGTTTTACTTATGAAAGCTAGTATATCAAGAATTCAAGAAGGCTCTTGTGTTGTGTGTTTCTGTCAACCCCACATTTGAAGCATTTAATTTAATTAATTTCTTTTGACAATAGTTTTTTTTTCACGCTTGCACAAATTTTAATACCCTTATTATTTTTATGGCCTTATTCGCAATGCAAAATGTAAATCTAATCACAAAAATAGGAAATTATAATATAATATAATATCTTGGGACAATGTCACACAGATCATCCTAGCCCCAAACTAAGCAAAGCTTGTACTATGGGTACCAGGCGACATAAAAAATACATAAAAAACATCCATGACTCAGAAACAAATATTCGTGCTCATCACACAAATATTTGCACTTACCGGGATTCGAACCCAGGACCACCAGCTTCGTAGGCAGGAGCACTACCAACTAGGCTACGGTAACCGTGAAATGTAAATTTAATTGACCAGCGGGTACCGAGCCAACACCATTGCGGGGAAGGCGCTCTGCGTTTACCTACGAACGATACACACTTGCATATAAAATTTAAGATTCCCTTGCTGACACCATTTTGGATGATGTTGAAGTTTTCAGAATTTTATTACGCTACTTATTACTATCACATGATAGTTACAAGCGATCTATCCTTTATTTTGCCAAATACATTTACAGGATATGTACGCTACTGATTCGTGTTAAAATCGACACCTTAACATATTTACAGTAAATTTTGTTGTACGATATAAATGAAAGAATCTCTTGTGAACGTAAATGCAATTTATATCAAAATGCAATTTCAATAAGTTTTACGCTGGGGGTGGTCCAATTTGTTTAAAACCACTCACTTGGATGAATTTAAACGCGAAGGAATTTGTTTTACGACCGTGAAAGCATATCATATCGATAAACTAATATTTCCGTTGCATTTAATATTATTTTACGTTTGCTTTCTGCTTCCTTATCGTATGGGTAGTGGTAACCCTAGTGTCAGAGTTGCTCAAGCCGCCCAGTAGGCCTCTGACATAGCTTAACGACTGTTGTTTAATGACTACAACCGGGACCGACAGCTTAACGTGCCCTCCGAAGCACGGATACGCTCAGAAATTAAATTACTTTGGCGTTCACCAATCTATGGACTGACCGGGAGCTTAGTTGCTTTACCTCGCCGATCGCTTGCGGACCGGTGAGAGCATCTAGTGTGTATTTTACGTTTAGAAATATATTAATAGTACCGCGGTAATTTAATCAACTCGACTATTTTTACATGTCAGTATAGTTTGAAACTGCATGTGTGGCCTAGCGGTTTAAGCAGACGCCTCGCCACTTCGTGTCCCGGTTTCGATTCCTGGACAGAACAACTATTTGTGTCCTCCATAAGTAGTTATGCTGAATGTGTATATGTCTGTATGTTATGTATCTTAATTGTATGTTTGTAAAGTACAAGCGACACAGGGATTATTTTCTCTAATGCAGGAGTAGTCACTCAAAAAAAATTAAAACTACATGTGATTATGGGGATGAAAATACAATTCCGATAAATTTTATGCTAACCGTACTTCAATTTGCTTTAAAACCACTTAGTATGATGAATTTAAACTTGTAGTGCAGACGCCAGCACATCCAGCTACCCCAATCTGTCAAATTTCTTTTGTAAATTTTAAACTTTATCACATAAGCATAGCTCTTATTTGGGCTTATATTATTTTACTGAAATCTTTTAAACCGAAATTAAGATACTAAATTACAGTCATATTTTAAATGGGAAATATAAATTTAAGTGGGGGTGTAATTGAACACAATATCTACGTGGTATTCAGCCCCATGTGCGTTAGCTGCGCCGCCACCTTATAATGGTGCTCAAACTCGAATTTATACAATCGATTAGATGCTTCAATAACTTCAAGACGCTTAAAAAATACTGTCACAAATATCTGAAAAGCGAAATTACTCATAAAGTCTCATTTATTTATTAATCATTTATTTCAGACCATTTTTCAGCCCATAAGCTGTTAGTTACAAAAAATCTTAACCTAATGTTAGTAATTTTACAATATATAAATATAATATCGCGGTACTAGGGCACCGTCTACGCCGTGTGCAGTCGTATCCAGTGCTCCAGCATCGGACTATTGAATTTCTCATTTTATTACACTTTTATGCTATAAAATAAAAACGATAAACTTACCATACATCCATTATTATTATTTTTACTAATACAATAATAATTATGGCATTCCCATTAAAAATAAAGCAACGGAAACAACATTTCTGACATAAATAACTGCGACAGTTTACATATGATTAATTAGTCGTCTCATCTATCCCATTATCTGTGAATCCAGTCTTAACAAGCATAATAATATTAATTGGAAGGATTAACTGTGTATTGAATACTCTACTAAATTACGCAATGCAAATTATACCGGAAGTGGTAAACACAAGATTCTGTTTACATTTCCCACAAACAGAAATTTCCCATAAAAGAATTATAAAAGCCAAATTGTCTAGCAGGGCTTACTACAAAACTTCTGATTATTTAAGTGACAAAACAGCTTGGGATTGAGTCGCTCTAAATTAACACATTTAAATACAATGTAACTTTATGTAAGAAATAAATATTTTAAAAAAGGATTCCTACTGAGTTTTCTGGCAGTGTTTCTCAGTAGCTGCCACGTCATGCACTGCACGGTAGGGTAAAAAAAAATGACGATTCCACACAAATGTAATATTTTAACGGAATAAATGACTTTTTGAATTTTGAATTTGAATTTTGAAACAAAGATAAACTTTTTGGGGCTTCGGATAACCCGAACGTTATCAAAATAAGCCCAATTACTAACCCAACGCCATCTGTCTAATATTTTCTTGTCCCTTGCCATTTCAGGGTTCCGTAACTTAAAAGGAAAATACTACACTTACAGGATAACTTATTGGTTCTGTCTATCTGTTAGTTTTACAAGACCTTTTTTCTCACACAAGAGGTATACAGTTAAACTTAGTATCACATGCTTCGGTCGGCAATATTTTGGCGCTACTCAAATTTCTAAGTTAACTCGATTATTATTGCCTTAAAGCTACTTAAAACCTAGGGGTCTTATGTGACGGGCATGTGGCGTGGTTGGTAAATGCTTGCTTTGCACGCCGTTGGTCGCGGGTTCGATTCCCACCCAGGACATATATTTGTGTGGATGAATATGTCTGTTTGTCTTGAGTCTGGGTGTAAGTGATTGACGATCACTGTAGCCTAGTTGGTAGTGCTCCTGCCTACGAAGCTGGTGGTCCTGGGTTCGAATCCCGGTAAGTGCAAATACTTGTGTGATGAGCACGAATATTTGTTTCTGAGTCATGGATGTTTTCTATGTATTTATCTATCTATATAAGTATGTATATCGTCGCCTGGTACCCATAGTACAAGCTTTGCTTAGTTTGGGGCTAGGATGATCTGTGTGACATTGTCCCAATATATGTTATTATTATAATTATCTATATAAGTATGTATTTACAAAAGAAAAGTAGTCTATGTAGTATATCAGTTATCTGGTTTCAATAGTACAAGCTCTGCTTATTTTGGGATCAGATGACCGTGTGTGAATAATGTCCTAAGGTATTATTAATAGGTCTTTACCTATGAAATTGCCGTTTTGTATGAAAAAATTTAAACGAATTTTTTTCATGAATTTTTTTATTTGTATTAATCGAAGTAATCACCCATGCAATCAATGCATCTTTGCCATCGCAGTGGCAGTTTATTGATGCCCTTCTTAAAGAAATCAGCTGGACGGGAGGCAACAAATTCTTCAAAGGCATTTTGTACTGCCTCTCGGGTATTGAATTTTTTTCCCGCCAAGAAGTTATCCAAATTCTGGAAAAAGTAGTAGTCTGTAGGCGCAAGGTCTGGTGAGTAGGGCGGATGACGGAGAGCTTCCAACCCCAGTTCTTGCAACTTGGAGACCGTCTGCTGTGCAGTATGAGGTCGCGCGTTGTCGTGCAGGAGCAGCGGAGACGAGCGATTGACCAATGCTGGTTGGAGATGCGCCAGCTTCTCCATCATTGTGCTCAGTTCTTCACAGTACACATCTGCAGTAATGCTCACCCCGTTTGGTAAGAAGCTGTGATGAATCACACCGGCGCTAGACCACCAAACAGTGACCATCACTTTTCTAGGGGTAAGTTTTCGTTTAGGGCATTGTTTAGGTGCTGAACCAGGATCCAACCAACTTGCTGAGCGCTTGCGGTTATCAAACAGAATCCATTTTTCATCGCAGGTAACAATGCGGTTCAAAATTCCTTCATTTGTGTGTCTGTTGAGCAGTGCAAGGCACGTCTCGACGCGTACTTCGCGCTGGCGATCATTGAGTTCGTGGGGCACCCATTTGTCAAGCTTTTTTACCTTGCCAATTTGACGCAAATGGACCAATATTGTTTTGACGCTAACGTCGAAAGCTGCTGCTAATTCAGCCGTAGATTGTGTATCATCAGCTTCCACAACTGCCTTTAATTCGTCATTGTCGACCAAAGTCTTCGGACGACCGCGAGGTTCATTTTTCAGGTCGAAATTTCCAGAACGGAAGCGAGCAAACCAATAACAGGTGGTGCGTTGGTTTGTAGTGTTAGCTCCGTAAACGTCGTTGATGTTGCGTGCTGCTTGTGCCGCGTTGCTGCCACGACGGTACTCATATTCCATAATTACTCGAATTTTTAACGTATCCATGATGACGAAAAAGATTGAAATGCGATGAAAATGTAACACTAATCAATAAAGAAATGACTACTTTTGGAAAAAAGAATCCATGTTTTTAAAATAAAATTAATTTGAAATTAGAATTCTTAGCCAAACAAAAATTATTTTGATTTGAAATGGCCAGTACTGCAGAACGGCAATTTCATAGGTAAAGACCTAATATTATTATGTCCTAGAACCATGAAATTTGACAAAAGTTATGTCTTACAGCACATGTTTGGTAGATAAGTGTGTAATCTCAGTATGAAGGCACTGAGAGAAACACTGGCATCCTTTGGAATGGCCCCTACTCCCCGCACGGTAGGGTGATTTATTCGACGTTGTCAGCACCTAGATGATACTTAAGTCAAAATAAAAATTTCTCTTGAACAAATAAACCTAACGCGTCATACCAATTCAATTACCATTCCTCCACTTTGAGCGAATCCAAGTTGACATAGGTTTATGTCTGAGTAATATGTAGTAGATAAATGAGATAAGGGGTAAAGATTTGAGGGAGGTTTTTGTAAGAACGCTTTGTTGAATTTGAAAAGAAGAGAATAAGAACCCGAATTAACTTGATTGAAAGAGCGCAAGATTTAGGCAAAAAGAGCTCATTTTAAGAGTTATCGTTTTTCTAAATAAAAGGGTTTTTGGATAAATAAAGAGGAAATTTTTTGGAGTTTAATTTTTTCTTAAGAAATTAGTTCTAGCGTTTGCGAGAGAAAAGAATAAAATATGGTCTTATTCTTGGGCTGTTTGAAAATGTAAATGTTTAAAAGAACGCATTGTCGTTATCTAAGTCCTAAGTTTATTGAGAAAATTATTTACTGCTAACTGTGCCTCGCGGTTTTACCCGCGTTAAACTTTATAAATTATAGCCAATGTGTTAATCCAGGGTGTCAGCTAACTTCATACAAATTTTATTAAAATTGCTCCAGCCGTTTAGACGTGAAGAAGTAACAAACGTACAGACTCACAAACTTTCGCCTTAATAATATTACTACAAAGTTTCATCAAAATCCGTCCGGTACTTTTTGCGTGAAAGAGTAAGAAACATACACACCAACTTTTGCCTTTATGATATTTTGACGGTTGACGGTCACCTTAGTCTAGTTTGTAGTGCTCCTGCCTACGAAGCTAGTGGTCCTGGGTTCGAATCCCGGTAAGTGCTAATATTTGTGTGATGAGCACGAATATTTGTTTCTGAGTCATGGATGTTTTCTATGTATATAAGTATTTATCTATCTATATAAGTATGTTTATCGTCGCCTGGTACCCATAGCACAAGCTTTGCTTAGTTTGGGGCTAGGATGATCTGTGTGACATTGTCCCGAGATATTATTATTATTATTTAATTCCTAAATCACGTTACTTTACCGCATGGGCAGTAGATATTCTAATGACATAGCACATAGGGAGCTGTTCATGTCGCCCTATAGGCCTCTTGCATGTATTAACTACTACAACGGGAACCAAATAGCAATACATCATTATAAAGATAATTACGCACAGACTCAGGACAAACAGACATGTTCATGGACACAAATATATGTCCTGGGTGGGAATCGAACCCACGACCTGCGGCGTGAAAAGCAAGCATTTACAAACCACGCCAACAGCACCGTGAGTCTTATTTCATTCGATAGAAAATACTTTGTGTAAAGTCCTATATTCATATCAGTGTTTTCATGTAATGATTGAATCCGTTTTATATTTTTAAAGGAAGTTATTATATTGTTCTTCAAATAAGTCAAAAACATTTGAATATTTATAATACTTATTTTACTCGTCACATTTCATTACGTAAATATCATCAATTGGCACTTTCGGTGTTCTAAAATAACCTTTAATCTGACGTGAAAGGAAAATATAAGGTAATATTACATTTCCATTTTAAGTTTTATTTCTTACATTTTCCTCAGATTCAGATGAAAGCAAATTGAGTGTACAAAATTAATAATACATTCAAATACGTAAGTACCTACTTATTCTAAATGTGTAGAAATTTATCAAATAAATCATATTTGCGCTTTTACGCATAAATCATTCACAGCGGTTATTTTAACATGTGCTCAAAAGAACACAAAGGTGCCACGAAAAAGAAGTCCGATTTATTGCAAAAGGAATATAAACAGAACAATATACATAGAACAATATTTTTCAATTGGCGGCCTTATGACTAAGGCTGATTTCAGAGTGACGCGCGCGGCACGCGCCGGGGGCCCGCGCGTCTTAACAGCAATTTTAAGTGTACGCAACGGCGCGCGGCGCGTGCCAGACGCGTCACTCTGAAACGCTAGCTGCCAGTAGAGGACCGGTGGCGCGTTTGAACTGCGTGACTATGAAACGCAACTACTATCTAGTGTAATTGTAAGCGCGCGCGTTTGGACGGCGCCGCTCGCCGGCGCGACTCTGAAATCAGCCTAAAAGCGATCTCTTCCAATTCCTATGGATTGTTTTTGTAGCAATTGATTGTATTGTAGCAAAAGATGTACAAAATTATTGGAGAAAAGAAAAAATAGCTTAGCATACAATATGGGCTATATGATAGTATAAAAATTACTAGAGGTAGGGCATAGCGTTCATTCTACTGGGATAGTACCTTACAGAAGACATTCCTTAATAATAACATAGATAATTTTAATGTTGTGTTTCCGATTGTGAGTGAGGTCGCCAGAGCTCATTGGGTTGTGAGGAAGGGTACGCAACACTTGTTTGCTGACTTTTAACGCCCCCGCGACACATCTGGTGTTGCGAGTGTCTATGGGCGGCGGTGATCACTTACTATCAGGTGACTGCAGGTTGCTCGTTTGTCGTCCTCTGATATAAAAAAAACAAAACTAAAAATATGGGCAAAACAAAGGGTCATGGAAAACGTTAGTAGTCGCGGTCGTACTCTCGTCGAGCGAGTTTGATATATCGGTTGAGGCTCCCATACTATCATTCCCTATTGAAGGAATAAAAAGAAAGAAGAAGAAAGAAAATATATTAGGTCTTTACCTATGAAATTGCCGTTCTGCAGTACTGGCCATTTCAAATCAAAATAATTTTTGTTTGGCTAAGAATTCTAATTTCAAATTAATTTTATTTTAAAAACATGGATTCTTTTTTCCAAAAGTAGTCATTTCTTTATTGATTAGTGTTACATTTTCATCGCATTTCAATCTTTTTCGTCATCATGGATACGTTAAAAATTCGAGTAATTATGGAATATGAGTACCGTCGTGGCAGCAACGCGGCACAAGCGGCACGCAACATTAACGACGTTTACGGAGCTAACACTACAAACCAACGCACCACCTGTTATTGGTTTGCTCGCTTCCGTTCTGGAAATTTCGACCTGAAAAATGAACCTCGCGGTCGTCCGAAGACGTTGGTCGACAATGACGAATTAAAGGCGGTTGTGGAAGCTGATGATACACAATCTACGGCTGAATTAGCAGCAGCTTTCGACGTTAGCGTCAAAACAATATTGGTCCATTTGCGTCAAATTGGCAAGGTAAAAAAGCTTGACAAATGGGTGCCCCACGAACTCAATGATCGCCAGCGCGAAGTACGCGTCGAGACGTGCCTTGCACTGCTCAACAGACACACAAATGAAGGAATTTTGAACCGCATTGTTACCTGCGATGAAAAATGGATTCTGTTTGATAACCGCAAGCGCTCAGCAAGTTGGTTGGATCCTGGTTCAGCACCTAAACAATGCCCTAAACGAAAACTTACCCCTAGAAAAGTGATGGTCACTGTTTGGTGGTCTAGCGCCGGTGTGATTCATCACAGCTTCTTACCAAACGGGGTGAGCATTACTGCAGATGTGTACTGTGAAGAACTGAGCACAATGATGGAGAAGCTGGCGCATCTCCAACCAGCATTGGTCAATCGCTCGTCTCCGCTGCTCCTGCACGACAACGCGCGACCTCATACTGCACAGCAGACGGTCTCCAAGTTGCAAGAACTGGGGTTGGAAGCTCTCCGTCATCCGCCCTACTCACCAGACCTTGCGCCTACAGACTACTACTTTTTCCAGAATTTGGATAACTTCTTGGCGGGAAAAAAATTCAATACCCGAGAGGCAGTACAAAATGCCTTTGAAGAATTTGTTGCCTCCCGTCCAGCTGATTTCTTTAAGAAGGGCATCAATAAACTGCCACTGCGATGGCAAAGATGCATTGATTGCATGGGTGATTACTTCGATTAATACAAATAAAAAAATTCATGAAAAAAATTCGTTTAAATTTTTTCATACAAAACGGCAATTTCATAGGTAAAGACCTATTATTTATTAGACACAAGGTACATCAGTATAAATTAAGTAATAGGGGTACAACACACAGAAGAATACATAAATATTTTTTGATACTTATAAATAACAATTAATACATTTTTCTATAATCCATAATTTTACACACCTATTCGATGTGATACCCATACTAAGCACCTTTGTGACTAGAAGGCCACAGTTTAGCATTCTGCCACAGATGACTGCAGCGCTGATTTTCAACTGTGGCAAAAAAAAGTGCTGTAATATATTCGGAACAGGTTCTTTATTGAGATTGGATGATGATTTGTACCATATGTCCGATAACTATAAGTAACAGGCAGTTGCCATTACTCATCGATCAGTGATTTCAAAAACTTAAGGACTCGGTTGGTCTCCTGAGAGGCGACGACCTAAATGGTTTAATTTCTAAGCATCTCAGGGTTGTAATTGTTAGACCACCATTACATTATATTCAAATAATAATATCTAGGGACAATGTCACACAGATCATCCTAGCCCCAAACTAAGCAAAGCTTGTACTATGGGTACTAGGCGACGATATACATAATTATATAGATAGATAACTACTTAAATACATAGAAAACATCCATGACTCAGAAACAAATATTTGTGCTCATCACACAAATATTTGCACTTACCGGGATTCGAACCCAGGACCACCAGCTTCGTAGGCAGGAGCACTACCAACTAAACTACGGTGACCGTCGCCTAGTTGGTAAATGTATGTATATTTGTTTGCTGTGTAGTGATTTAGGCGAATATCAGAATATCATCACCCTATCTCCTCCCGTGGGGGCGTAAAAGTCGACTCGAGGGAATATCTACCAGAGGCCAGCACCTGAGCAGCAGCTTCTTTCTTAATTCTTTATTGCACACAGAAACATACATTTAAATTATATTTTACAATGAAAAGTCATGTACATAGGCGAGCTTAATTCATTAATGAATTTTCTTCCAGCAAACCATTAGGACAGTGAAATTATAAGCTTCCTTCTGTGTACTATGACCATCTTACTGCGATCGCCAACCCGTCTGCCAAGCACGGCGATTATGGCATATCTACCCATGATAATTCTAAGGGGAGGCTTGTTCAGCAGTGGAGTTCTTTCAGATGTAATGATGATGATGATGTATATTTTTTGGTATGATTCCATTTGTATTTAAAATCAGTTTGAAAAATTGCAAGTAATTTCTATGTTTCTTTTAATTGGTAATCAGATTACATAAATAAAATATTGCTTATTTCTCAATTTGATATAATAAAATTTAAAAAAGTAAACCGCCACTAGCATCAATATAGGGTATAAGAAACTCCATCAGTATCAACCTTTATATTCCAATTTTATTCCCTGCGTGGTAATTGTTTCAATATATTAAAGTTAAGTGCGTTCCAGATTGTGTCTCTGGGCTTTAAAGGCCCGTTTAGAATGTTTAGTTTAATGGGAATGAATATGGATGGTCGTATATTGCGAGTTTTTTCAGTATCAAATTACAATTTCGTAAGCATTGTTCTTGCAAGCAAAAGTAATAAAACAAGATGTATAAATTTTATTTGAAACTTTGTTTTCTTTATAATTGTTTTAATTATGTTACCCTCATTTTATCCGAAGTTCTATTCGGAATATATATTTCAGCCCATTACTGTTCCACTGCAAAACAAGAGCCTCCTCTTATAATGGGAAGAGGCGGACACAACACTGCCCTACTGGTTTAGAATACTTCACATGCCATGCAGAACATTTTGGAGAACTCTGAGAGATACAAGTTTCCTCACGATATTTTTATTCACCGTTTTAAGTACGAGATAATTAATTACTAATATGCACATCAATTCTGAAAGTGGTGCGTGCCTTAGGTCTAAACACGAGATCACTACCTCCACAGTCCATCGGTCTAACCACTAGGCTATCTCTCCTTATAACTTGTAATAAGGAGTTCCATACAAAGCACACGTAAACGACTCGCTTGAGACAAGCGACCGAAAGCGCGGCATCGCCTAACCGTAGCTTAGGCGTCGTCTAGCCGTAGCTTAAGCGTTGCCTAGCCGTAAGTGAGGCGTCGCCTAGCCGTAGCAGAATTGATGTATTGGAGTTGCTGATCCGATTTGGTTACGTGCTTTCGTTAAGTTGACGCCTGTTTGACGGCGAGGCAAAAGGTGATACGTTGACTATCCGATTTGATATGTGTGCTGACTCCTTAAAACAGTCTTTGTGAAGCCTGTGGGGCTCCAATCGCGCTCGTCAAACAAACACAAATAACAGTAAAACTATTAGCTTCGAAAGTAAAATTCTTCTTACCACCAAAAACAGTTCTCAATGCTTGGGTTTTGTTTTATTTCACAACAAGCGCTGTAGTTTTCCAAAACAACTTTGAAGTACGTTTTCGTAAAATCAAACAGGATATCAAGTAAAAACACCTGCTAGATACTCGTTCCAATTGATTTTATCAGCTAACTATCTCAAAAGTTACTTGGGCGAGCCTTTTTAGATTACACGAACTGTACAAGACATGCATTTTGAATGGCACTGAATAAAACAGTATAGACATAATAAAATACTTCCGTCTACATCATGTGACTGTAGTTTCTTCCAATTGAAACTCAAGTCAGGTACTTGGTAACCAAGAGAGAGAGGTGTGTCTCAAAAATTTAAATTGGTAGACGAGCGCGTGCGTCAGAAGCATCCAAATTGAATTCTAAAAGTTCTTCGCTCGCAAAGAATGTTGATAAATATATAAGGTTTCTTTCGACGTTCTTCTGCTTTGCAAAATTATGAAAATATACCGTCTTAGCGTTTCCTGATACAGTTACACTTGGAAGTTTGAAATCAACAGGTTAAAGGAGTTTTAGTTGTAATTTCTTTAAAATTATTGTTTTAATAAACATAAAACTGGGGCTCTACCAGTTAAGTCGCAGAACATCGATTTCTTAAATGGCGTTCAAATAAATAAAGCTAAAAAATTACTTAATCAATCGTTAAATCGGCTTCAACGTTGGCAATCGATTCCGGACCATTTATGACGACACATGTGCTCATGGAAGCTGATGATAAAATCGATGTTCGGCGACTTAGCTGGTAGAGCCCCTGATTGGCGTGGTTGGCAAATGCTTGCCTTGAAACAGCCAAACATTTGTGTGCATGAGCATGTCTGTTTGTCCTGTGTCTGGGTGTAATTATATATATAAGTATGTATTTACAAAAGAAAAATAGTATATGTAATATATCAGTTCTTTGATTGCCATGGTACAAGCTTTGCTTAATTAGGGATCAGATGACCGCGTGTGAATAATGTCCCTGGATATTATTATATCATATTTTCTTTATAAAGACAATTTCTTTATATACCTACTCTTTATAAATCATATTTCAATATAATTTTATTGCTTCTAAAAAAACAGCGAAATCACAAATATGAAAACAAAAAAAAAAGAAGTTGAATTATGTATCAGAAATCTTTTTTAAAATGAGTTGTATAAATTTAATTGTGGGTGGGAATCGAACCTGCGAATCCGGGGTATCCGGTTCTATGTGCGTTAGACGCTCCGCCACCACGATCTTATTTGGACTTGAATTTATACAATCCATTCAATATTCCATTATCTTAACGCAATTATGATGCTCTGACGCCACTTTACCGAAATCTACATGGCTTATACGGCTGGTATGTTAATACTTACATTCAAATATTATCAACAGATGGCGCTTTTTAAATTATGCATTATTGAATGCTTCTTAAATTAGAGTTTTTATAGTTATTTATTACTAACCGTGTCCCGTGGTTTTACACACGTTAAACTTTATAAGTTATAGCCTATTTGTTAACCTAGGGTATCAGCTAACTCCGTATCAAATTTTACTAAAATCGCTCCAGCCGTTTAGACGTGAAGAAGAAACAAACATACACACTCATACACTCCCAAACTTTCTACTTTATAATATTAGTGTGATTTCATTTATATATAACTTTTTGTTAAAAAGATGGAATAAAGCTGTAAGTTCCTAAATAAGATTGTGTGGCGCAGCGGCTAAGACAGCCGCCTGGCCCCTTCGTGTCGCGGGTTCGAGTCCCGCGCCGGACAACTATTTATGTGACCCATAAATAGTTGTTCTGGGTCTGGATGTAATTTGTGTCAGTCTATACATACATATATGTCTGTAAAGTACCCCGCGACACAGGGATTACATTCCCTGGTGCTAGAGTTGACTTTGAAAAAAAATGTATAAATGATATAGCCCCAAGAAATGCCAAGCTAAATTGACAGGGCACATAACTGGTAGAATGATGACCACTAAGGCAGAAAGAGTCTGGACCACTGATCTCATGAGGTTCACTGGAAGTCGCTGGATGCGAGTAGTGTAGGACCGGCGATTGGTGAAATCTTTTAGGGAAGATCTTGTCCAGCAGTGGATATCCTTCGGCTTATATTATAATGATGACTAGGGCGTCAGATTAAGATAGAAGTAATGAAAGAAAATCTCAAAGTCACTACAAACGCAAGCAACCCTGTTCCAATTACTTCACCCTTCGTTGATGAAATACATTTTTTCTCTTTCTTTTAGCAATGTCGAATACATTGCTCAATCAGAGAGAGAATTTTTTTTTATATAGGGATGGTTTTCCTACTTGGCTACAAAAATATATGGGAACCGTTAGGAAATCCTATAAAAATAATACAATCAAAATCAATAAGAAATAAAACTTAAACCTAACATAGCTATAACCCTTATAAACAAACTGAAAACACAACGCAAATCCATACTCTTATATAAACATATTCCTAATAATTAATACACATAATGTTTACATAAGGTTTCAATTAGTACATAAGAAATGTGTACATACACTCCATCATACATCCACATCCTTCAAAATTGAAAAGATAATACCATGAAAGTAAAGATTACATTTCGTAATCTACGAGAATTCCCTACCACGGTATCAACCTCTGTTCTTAATTTAATAAACATAATATGTAGTGAGAAGACAACCGACGTTAATACGCAAAACAAATTGAAATTCCCATTCGTATTTTCCCAATACGAATTTGGAGACGTGTTGCGTGCTGTCACGTAGGAAGCGCGGATATTTGTACGACTCCAAGGATGTATATGTAAAGGATTTGGGAAGTAGTTAGGTCGGATATGCATTAGTTTCACTTAATACTTTTTGGGCTTGAGAAAGGTTGAATGTCAATAAAACTAGCGCCGAGTAAGTCCACTTCATGAAATCTCATGTACTCTTATTTAAAAGGAATTCGATCGAGAATTTCGATCGAACATCGAATTTGCTGTGTAGTGACGGCGGCGAATGCCAGAATATCATCACCCCATCTCATTCCATGGGGGGCGTAAAAGTTAACCCGAGAGAATATCTACTGGCAGTAGCTTCCTTCCACGTACGATGACTTTATTACTATTATCGCCAACCCGTTTGCAAAGTATGGTGATTATGTCCTATCCCAAGATGATTCATGGGGATGGCTTGTCCAGCAGAGAACTTCTTTCAGCTGTAATGATGATTCATCGAAAGTCCCAAATTAATACGTGTGGTAATTGCTTCGTTACTGCCTTGGCCCTTCATTTTTCATGTTCAATCCCCGCACAGATACTATTTGTATGACCTATATATAATTTTTCAGAGATTGGGACCTAAAATCCCAAAAATAACAGGGTTCTCTACTAAATCTATACAAATAAATAAAATTGAAGTGTCTGTTTGTAATATTGAAATAACCGTTTTTTAATACACGAAACATACACCATAATTACATTTTTTTAATTTTTGTCTGTCTGTCTGTCTGTTTGTTCCGGCTAATCTCTGAAATGGCTGGCCCATTTTTGACGGGACTTTTATTGGCAGGTAGCTGATGTAATAAGGAGTAACTTCGGCTACGTTCATTTTAGAAAAATTGTTTTATTTTAGAAAATACAAAAAAAGAACTAAATAAGCTAATTCACACGCAGACGAAGTCGCGGGCACAGCTAGTACATTATAAAAAGTGATGTTATGAAGTTTAACGTGAGTAAAACCGCGGGACACAGTTAGTGTATATAGTTTTGAAAATAAGTTTAAAAACAATTGCAATGTTTATCAGTAGTTTAAGACTGCATAAATATAATTAGTACCGAAATAATTGTGATTAAAAAAAGTAATTGTGATAGAGCACAAAATGTATAAGAAGGATAAAATGTATGAAAAAATAAAATAAATGACAGTTCGGTAGAAATCTTGCGATTAACTCTTGTTAACGCCCGTATGCCCGCTTGCCGGCACACCAGTATAGACCACTTAACTGTTCCACGTAGAGTTATATTTAACATACCTTTCTAAAACAACAAGAAAAAAATCTAAAAGAAATTTAGCCAAAACAAAATACGCCCAACTCCAATTACTTAGCAATCACATAAAATTATTTACTATTTACTTAACATGCGGATATTTTCCCAGTACAGCCCTGGGCATCCACACGGAGTCAGAATTTCCATTAAAGCGTTATTTACACAGCCCTCTACGCTACGTGAGCCGTTGGACCGCGATGGGATAATTTTACTAAGGAAATAGTTATTCGTTCGTATTTCGAATGGATGTAAGAACCGTAAACCGATAGTACGGGATTCCAAATGATTGGATTTTAAGCTTTTGATATTCGAGTGGTTCGAGTGTGAATATCAGTGGTAAGATTAGTTTTTAATAGTTTTGCTGCATCTGAGAACTGAAGCATTGCAAAAATTATGAAAATATTTGTGTACATGAACATGTGTCTGTTTGTCCTGAGTCTGGGTGTAATTATCTATACAATATGTATTAAAAAATGGCATAGTAGTATATTATCAGTTATCTGGTTTCCAAAGTACAAGCACGTGACTGCACATGTGGCATAGCGGTTAAGACAGTCGCCTTGTCGCTTCGTGTCGCAGGTTTGAATCCCGCACGGGACGATGTGCCCCATAAATAGTTGTTCTGAGTATGGATGTATTTTGGATTGTAATTTTAGGGGATTAGATTCCCTAGTGCGGGCGTTAACTAAAAAAAAAGCTCTGATTGGTTTTAGATCAGATCGGGTGTGAATTATGTCATAAAATATTATTATTATTATCAACTTTTCACTAACAATAATAATAATAACAAAGCCATGTGTTAGCACAAACATGTATATACTTCTATGATACAGATCTTAATTGTGCAAAATGTATCTCTACATAATAGTACATTCTACACAACATTTCCAATGTACAACATTCTGGTACAATGGCCAAGCTGTATAAAAGTTAATTTACTGATAAAACGATAAATCACGTTACTGGTTACTAAGCAAATATACGAAGGCAAAGGGTATATCAAAATTTCAAAGTCATCCAAGTAAAAGAGGTTCCGTCTCCGCATACTAAAATGTTTTATAGAACGCGAATGTCGGTTTAGCTAAATGGTGCTGCATTTTTATCGAATATTCTTTTAACTAACCCTTCTATTCCTCCCATTCGGGTGTTTACTCTAGAAAAACAAACACAAGGATACTCAATATTAATTATTATAAATCAAAATAGTATTGCGGTGAAGTATTTCAAAATGCGTGACTGTTAAGTGTATAAAATATTAGCTAATGGTACTGCCGCCGAATCTCCATGGTCATTCATGAACCCGAACCTGTGTTCCGATTTTGGTCATCTACTTTCACCGTACAAACATGAAGAACTCTGTAATAAGTCAATATCTATACATAAAACTAATTGTCTTGTGTGTCAGTGTTCTTTTTATTACATATGTAGTTACTGCCTAGTTCGGACACTAGTCTCCAGCAAACATAACTTAACCGTTAGAAAACCTTCGACTCAATCTATAATTACATCATTTTAGAAAAGAGCTGATACTTTAACATTGCTGGATCGGTAAGAACCACTAAATAAGGAAACAGGCTTTCGAATAAAAAAAACCGCATCGTAATCGGAATCCATCTGTTTAATCATCGATCTATTATACCACAGACATAGACACATTGACGTCAAACTAATAACACTCCTACATATATATAATAAGAAAACTAAATTTATTAAAGTGCTATACAAAATAATAATAAAAAATATATAAATAAATCTCGTCAAACTATACTTATATTCTACGTTTCGGACTCTGGTAGACTTCACAATATCTATAAATCGGGCTGTAAACATTCTCCCTGACGATCCTTAACAGTAGATTATTAAAGATAAAATACGCGGTCGAATAATTGCACAGAACACAGCAATTTCCGCCGCCGCCAACATACCAGAAGCTCTGCAGTAGCGAGGAAATCATGTTAATATGATCTGATTATATACTTATCGACGTTACATCATTGTTTGTGAAGGGAAAAAATGATTTTTATTTGCATTTGTAGTTCAAATATTAACTGCCGTACCTTAAAAATATATACAGAAATCTTAAAAGGTTTAAAAGCAAGGAGGTATATGTACGTAAATACCGCACAACATATATTTCAATTCCGCCGGCGAAAATAAATTAAAAGTCCCGCACATATTTGCTTCTTGTTACCTTTATTAAAAATATTTCAGCTATTGAATAACAGCGGTACTTTTACCTCTATATCAAAATGATTACTCAATATTTGCCCAACATTGTCAGCTGTGATAGATTTAGGGTACTAACACCTGTTGTTGTCTGTCAATAGAATATAACGCGTCTTCGAACATATGAAAGAAAATGTTTTTTGCTGAGAAATGTGTCCGATAAATGAAGGCTCGTGTCGTTTCTACCAGAACATCGTGATTTTCTCGTACCTGAGTCACAGTTGTGTTGTGAGGGATTTAATTGACCGAATAAAGCAACTTCTCAAACAAGGCTCACGTACAATGGTCCACATCGGGACTAAGTGCGGAAACCACACCCACTAGCATATTAGGACAAATGATGATGATGATGAAAGCAACTTCTCTAAGTTTACTTGGTTTTTTCAGCGTTTTATTTTTCAGGGAACTGGTGGGGTCTTCTTAACGTGACTTTTATAGTTAGCCTATAGGGTTTTACTGCTTCACTGTATATGACTTCTGAATGACTGTATATCCCTCTTATCTTAGAGATCGCTTTTATTTCCTTTGTAACAATCATCGAACAATCTTTGATCAAAAATACCAGCGCATTCCACAATATAACTTGACAAATCGTTATCTGTGCAAGATGCTCGTCAATGGAATGCATTGCCATTATTAATACGTCAAGCACAATCACTACGACAGTTTCAGAGTCTTGTGACAAACACTACTTCTCATTACAACGCAGTACAACTTAATTGATTTAATAGGTTTCCTAGAACTTCAGCATTAAAAATCTCTATAGTATGTAAATTAATGTATAAGTTTGTAGTAAGTAGTACACTGTGTTTAGTCATAGTACCAGTGCGTACCATTTCATAATTTTTGTACTCTGACATCAACCCCGAATCTGTTATTCCATACTCCCTGCCTACGTTGCATGGAAAACATCATATTTAGTGATAAGGCCACCAATTGTATAATTATGTGATAAATAAATAATAAATAAATAATATCTTGAAAAATTATTCACACACAGTCATCTGACCCAAAACTAAGCAAAGTTTGTACAGACGCCAGCTCATCAAGCTGTCAAATTTCCCCAATTGAAAGTGAACCTTATGGTTATGTGACAATAATAAAGTTGAAAATCTAGAAAAAAAAATTGACAGATTGGGGTAGCTGGATGGGCTGGCGTCTGTAGTATGGAAAACAGATAACTGATATGCTACGTATACTAATTTTCTTTTTGCAAATATATGCTTATACTCGTATAGATAATGACACCCAGACTCAGGACAAACAGACATGTTCATGCACACAAATATCTGTCCTGGGTGGGAATCGAACCCAAGACCTATGGCGTGAAAAGTAAGCGTTTACAAACCACATCAACAGATCCGTCAAATGCATCCCTGTTTATTGTATTGTTTTTTCTTAGAATTTCTTACAATAAACAATTATCTAATCTTATAATGTCGTGACTTCGCTCCGTGAACTACGTAACATAAATCCTTGACTTTCCAAACTAAATCAACAGTCTTATCGCATCAATCATGCTTTGATCCAATATCAAGCTTCATCGACTATCCGCTCTGTTCATTTAACGTTTATTATAAATTCCCAATCAAGACGGTAACTCAATTAAAACTACGAACATTTGTAACAAGATTCAATCGCAATGAATTTCAGTTCCAGATTTAGTTCCAATGAACCCGAATGAAACTCAAAGACTGGAACATATCGTATATATCGCGCAATCGGGTAAAGACAATAGGGGTTTCAGATTGGTTGATGCGACGCCGTGACTGTGATGCTATTGCAGTTTATACGAGGCCTTAGTAACTCCCGAAAATTTTACCTCAAACATCGCTCACTGGGGGGAAATGCATAGTGTAGAATTTAGTAGCCCGTTTGTGTAACCTCCACTTGAAATAATGCGCTTCAAAGAATATTTATGGGAGTTTGCGTGCATTTTCGCCTAAGACCCTGTCTTTTGACCTCTAGTAGTTACAAATATGTAATTATTTATTTTTATGAAATTACATAATTTATTTTCACAACTTTGATGTAAATATTATATTTGGCATTCATTAATAATTATTTCCAACTAAATAAATAAAGTAACTTTTATACAAACTTTCAAGTTCGTAAGTAGTTAGTAAGGATTCACACAATTTCTCTGTAAGTTATAGCCTATGTGTTATCCTAATGTACAAGATATATAATGGTAAATTTTCATTAAAATCTATTCAGTAGTTTTGCGGGAAAGAATAACAAACATCCATACATACAAACTTCCACGTTTATATTATTAGTAAGAAAATAAGGTTTCTCGTATTATTCAGTCCATAGTGCATATGTTACATCCTTTTTTAATCTGACAGGAATACAATTTATATGGCATTTAGTGTACTTACTCATTGTTGTACAAAGATGTACCTTTGTACAACAATGTGTATAAAGTTTCAAATAAATAGATGTACAGACGCCAGCACATCAAGCTATCCAATCTGTCAAATTTCCCCAATTGAAAGTGAACCTTATGATTTTGTGATAAAGTTGAAAATCTATAAAATAAATTTGACAAATTGGGGTAGCCAGATGTGCTGGCATCTGTACTAATTACTTACGGTAACAGAACATTTTGTTAACATGTAAATTACACACCATTTATTTAGTAGTGTATGTACTCGTACGCACAGCTACATATCAAGCTATACATTTCCAATATTAGCTGACCTGTCATTGTATGGAAATCCTAGACATCATGAGATCAGCTTATACTAGAAATGTATAACTTGATGTGTAGCCGCGTGTACACAACACAAAGGGAAGTTTTATGTTGCTAAATAGTCGTTTAACCCGTGGTCGAAAGGCATGCAAGCTAGTCTATCAATATGAATTCAGTCCGTTCATAACCAAAGCTGGATGTATGTTAGACAGATGCTAGTACGAGACCCGACAACCAAGCCATTTTGTCATTAAATTATGAATATATTTTTTATTTATTCATTTAACCTGGCTTACACTCTAAGTATAGCCGTATTTTAAAATACTATTTTGGTTGATTCATTTTGAGCATAATATGTAAAAGAGAATATTAAGTGATATTTAATTAAATAATAAAATATGTGCCAGCTAAAAAATAATTTAGTTGAATAGAAAAATAGGAATACATATTCTATAACAAAATCGAGCGCACTTTGGTGCCCTGATTTATCAAAAGCACGTCTTCTATAGTTTTATAAGGTTTTTTCCTTAAATATAAAATTTTAATGTATAATCATTTAACAGGCACAAAAATAACATGTATCCTATGTAGTCTCCGTACTTTACGAATCTATTGCAAAAACATAAGATATCATAATGTATTCTTTACAAATTGGATTGCATTTTAATTGAAATATGGATGGATAAAACGATTATGCTTTAGATCTCAGACTACTTTGTGTTACGGGCCACATTTGCGGTGTTACAATCCATTGATCCCGTTCCCGATCCGAACACAATGTGGTTCATTTGATTGTCAATTTCGTATTTCAAATTTAGTACAGTGGACAATTCAAAGGTAGGGTTGACTATACTTCGGATTTTAAGTTGCGTAGTATTAATATTTGATTTGAATGAGACAGAATTCGAAATACTGATGTAAGAGAGCGTTGTGGTGTGAAAGAGGATGTAGTCACAAAGATTGAAAAAGGCATGCTGAGATGGTTTGGCCATTTAGAAAGGATGAATGAAAGAAGATTGACAAAAGAAGTATACCTGGCCTGTGTGAATGGGACAACCGGAAGGGGAAGACCACGTCGAACATTCTCTGACCAAATTGGAGATGTTCTCAAGAAAGGGCAGGTCAGAAGTACCCTAAACCGGCGAGCATGTATGAAGAATATAATGACAGTAATCGAGGCAAAAGAAGTATGCAAAGATCGTGACAAATGGAAATCCGTTGTCTCTGCCTACCCCTCTGGGAAACAGGTGTGAGTCTATGTATGTATGTAATATTTGATATTGGATGTTCTTTTTATTATTATTTTTTTTTTTCACTTTTATTGAGTTTGATATTATATGTGTGTGCTTCCTTGCCTTTTTCATTAGTGTAGCAAAACAAATGGAGCAATTTTTGATTCTGGTTCAGGCTTTTGAATTTTCGCATGCAGTAGTTTTTAAGTCTTAATATGGTGGGTTAAGATATAACTAAATTGCGGCGTAGGTAAACATGGATTTTAGGGACCCTCGTGCTGTTAACCTGAGGGTCCGAAAAATGTTATCAAAATTAAGATTGACTATCACTCTGCAATCTGATCCCAAATTAGGCACTAAACCAACCGGCAATAATTCAGCTATCTTACATAACACGTCAACAATTATTTTTCTTAGAAGTCAACACCCCGTATATTTATAACATGCTTATGTTTTACCATTAAAGTTCTTTATAAGAGTGGCAAAAGTATCTATAGGTTATTCGAAATAACATGATATAAGTTCAATTAAAATTTCCGAGCGTTTATGAACTATCGCGCTTAATAGGAGGAATTTATACATCATAACTAGGGTGTTAACGGGACATTGCCGTCTTAGGAAATACCTGTCCACGGTGGGTATCGGAGACTGTAGAGTGTGTAGATTCTGCAATAACGCAGACGAAACACCTCTACACCTGCTCTGTCACTGTGAGCCACTGATGCATAAACGTAACACCGTCCTTGACCAACACTCTTGCACCAGGACTATGTTATCGATACTCCTGCAAAAAAGATTCTGCAATTTATCTATGTTGCAGGGTTAGACAGGGAAGTTTAGCGACTTAGTTGGAGCGGCGAGCACAATAGTTCATCACTGGACGCAGTGTTACCAGGACCTCCGGGGACTGGAAATATCCGCCACCAGAAGAATAAGAATGCACACATTACAACGCCATAAGGGCAAGTGATCACAAACAGGACACTCAACTGAGTTTACTACCGCATACGCTCAGGTTTAATATATCATACATAATAGCCCCAACTACCGCTCCAACACAAGAGCCAAAAATTTCAACATCAAACAAAATCCGAACATTTCACAATACAATAAATTCAGCACGAACAAAAGGCTTGGCTTTAAATCGTTATTGCACAAACGCGTCACGATCCCGCTGTCGTTTATCAATAAATGTGGATACGGTGCAATAAATTATCAGAAGTTCGCAATATGTACAGTGGATGCAAACAGCAGACGTCGAAATTACAGTAGGGAAAAATAACGCTATGTAAACGTCAGACAGAGAATAATTGTCGGTCGCTGGCGACGTGTAGTTAATTCTGCTTATTTGTATTTGGAAAGGATGGTTTTCACGCCCGCTACCCTATTTTTGAGATGTTTAGAATGTCGCGATGAAAGAAAGACAAAGTTTTTGTTGAGTGCGAAAAGAAACAAAGTGATTTGGCGCTGTTTGTTTTGTTGATGGATGGGAGGCTGTCTGATTCTTACGTCATGTTTTAGAAGACTGGTGAAGTGGACAAATTAAGTACTTAAGTGAATATTTGGAGTTATTAATGGAAATATTATATTTTCTATAAATCAATGGAACATCAGATAACTATAAAGCGAAATTTAAAGATTACTGGACGTACTATATAGGTATATTTAATAATAAATAATATCATTATTACAATATTTTCAATGCAACGTCTTAAAAACCATTTTAATATGTTATAGATTTTTTAATATAAGAAACTATGATATCTTTAATCAATATTAAAATTAACTTTGTAATATCAATAAACTTATGGATATAATTAACTAAATACATTGGAAAGAAAAACTAAATCTACAAAAAAAAGTAAATTATACATAAAGATAAATGATAACTACAGTACAGATTGCGTGGTAATATAATAATCTATACATAATAATAAAATCGTAGGAAAGTCAAAACTGTACATTGAATATTTTTTAATGAATACTTGGGGCGTGTTCTTCAATCGATATCAAAGCCAAAAATATAGTTTTTAGATTTTTTGTCTGTGTGTCTGTTTGTCTGTATGTATGTCCGGGCTAAACTCGAAAAGTACTGCATGGATTAACGTCACATTAATGCTGTCCGAGCCATGGAAAATAGCCAGACCCCGAAACAAGTGTTTGTTTTTTCACAATGATTAATTGTAATAATCAATAATCTCCTGGATTTAAAGCTCGACCGGACGCGACAGCTTGAACTTATCGTTATATTTTATTTCATAATAACTACATAAACATAAGGACATTTTTAACAGATGGAGATTTTTTGTAGGCAAGTGTTTTTGTCAGTCATGACACTTAAGATTCCAGGTTTTATAGTGATTTAATCACGCTGAAATACAGTCCGAAACAATGTGTTAATATTCCAGATTTTTTTGGCATTTATATTGCCATTAATTATTTTTGTGCGTAAAACTTTGCGTAAAATATGAATGATAACATAAAAACACGTTTTTTTAAGTTTTCTTGCCTGCCATGAGAAAGTATTGCCGTGGAAAAAAATAGTTAAATATGTAAAATAAAAATTTAGCTTTCAACTTATTTATATCTTCCACCAGTCGAATAACGTCCACAGCTGGACAAATGACTCGCCCAAGAATGCGGGATATACCATAATCGCTACCCTGGGCAGACGGGTTAATAATTGCAGTGTTTTGGTCATAGTTCACAGAAAGACGCTACTGCCCGTTCTCTGGTTGGTATTTATCACGAAGAGCCTCTTAACTATGAATTCATTATTCATAGACTCATCAGAAATGATTCACATTTTGTATTTTGATGTTGTTAATACTAGAATGTTTATAAGAAAATCCGGACAGTTTTGACAGGCTTACTACTCAACGCTATGCAACACAGTTTCAGAACACAGTGCTGTTAATTTGTTCCATCAATTCAGACAGGGAGTACAATACACTTTAATTGCCAATAGAGGACAGCGTGCTGATGCACAAACGATATGTGAAGTGGCGGTATTTCACAGGTGGTGAAATAAAATAAAGCAACTAGAAATGCCGCTGCCACTGGGGCAAAACGGTTCTCGAAAACCGACCACTCACCGGAAAACGCAGCGTGGGCAGAGACCCTAAAAAGTGGACCGACGATCTTGCAAGGGTTGCGGGAAGCCGCTGGTTGCGGGCAGCATAAGAACAGCGATTGTGGAGATCCTTGAGGGAGCCCTTAGTCCAGCAGTGGACGCCTTACGGCTGATATGATGAACTAGATATTAGCTACCAAAAAACCTGACTACAAGTTGCATTAACTTTAGAGATTCCTACAAATTATAATAGATCATATACATTAATAGTACATGGTTAAGTACAAACTAAATCTACTTTTAAAAATGACAGTTCCGCACAGAAATAAAATAAAAACCGGCCAAGTGCGAGACTGACTTGCGCTCGAAGGGTTCCGTACCATATCATACCATTCCGTACCATACCGTTCCGTACCATACCATAAAAAAAAACTTGAGAGACACTCGGATGGAACGAAGTTATTTCTTATTATTTATTATGTACAAAAAACCTGTATACACTCAACAAAAATAACCGTCGCGACACCACACTGTTCAATGCGAAATAGAAATGAAAATATCTGGCTTACTTTCTATAAGAGAGAGAGTCTCTCTCTCTCTCTTATAGAAAGCAAGCCAGATATTTTCGTTTCTATTTCGCATTGAACAGTGTGAACAGTGAGAGAGAGAGAGAGACAGACAGAGAAACATGCGCACGCCTCACAGCTGCAAAAAGTGTCGTGACAACTTTTCGTTAGATTTTTTTCCGTCTAGCCCCCTTTCACAACGCGCGATAAGGAACTTCGTGACAAAAACGAGCAAAAAATTCACGTTTGTTGTATGGGAGCCCCCTTATATAAAATATGTATTTTATTTTATGTTTTAGTATTTGTTGTTACTGCGGCAACAAAAATACATCAACTGTCTAACTATCACGATTCATGAAATACAGCCTGGTGACAGACGGACAGACAGACAGCGAAGTCTTAGTAATAACGTAAAGGGTAAAACGGGACCCCCGTTTTACCCTTTGGGTACGGAACCCTAAAAACCGCTATCATGACGCCATCTGCGGGTAAGGTGCGCAAAAAGCTAGCGACGTTACCTCTTTCGATGGCAAGGCTAATGCGTTTAATGAGGTACGTGCCAACTCAAATATTTTGTAGTAATCCAATATTATAATATATAACATCTAAATAATTTTATTCATAATAAGAATTTCGTCAGATGATTTATTCCATCTTTCATTTCGTAAAATACAATAACTTATTCAGTATGTTTTCCAAGAAAAGTTAATCAGACTGAGCTTTAGAAGAATATTCAGGGAAGAGCAAAATTTATTAGGTCACCGTTAATGGAATCAATTTTATGCAAAATGTTGATTTTAATACTTTCGGAAGGAAATAAGGTAAAAGATTTTGTTTATGTTTGGAGGGTAAATATTATTCTGATGATGTTTAATAAGGTTTTCAATCAGTTTTTTCGAATATATTTTCCCTTCAACTTTCCATTTTTAGGACATATTATTATATTGTAAACAAACACTTAGAATGCTGATTTATAAAACACTGGACATTACTAGACACTCTTAAAGAGTTTTTTTGGTTATGTTACGTAAATACATCCAATTAATTTTAGTTTAACTATTATTAAATTCTTAGTAATAAGTATCATTTACATAGAAATGTGTTTAAATATTCTGTATGTTCTATTCATATGCCAATAAAGCGTTTACATTCACAAAGAATATGTTTAGATTACGAACCTCTCAAGCCTACGTAAAATTAAGAATCTGAACGTCGTCTGAATCTGGTCGTGTAAATAGAAAGTTATCTGTGCTTGTGTACACATTTGTGCACTATAATATATCCCGTAAAGTTGGCTAATCTTCATTAATACTGGCCGCGGTGAACGAAATTTGTCAAATTTGGCAAAAATGCGTTAGTACTTACAGGTTGCACAGCTACATTTTTGTAGTGTAGTTTTAATTATCCTGATAATTAGGTATCTTAGTAATATACAATTAAATATTATATAAACTAAAAAATAAAATGAGTATTTATTTTTATTTCTTTCAAAACTTTATGCATAAAGTTGTGCAGAGGTGTACTCAATGCCTATGCTTTTTACTATATTAATATAGTTTTATTTTATTTAATCATAATTATGTTAACGTACAGATTTTCATAAATTTAATATACACCACACTAATTTATTATAATAAACATTTAAAATAGGTGACAATTCTTCAATACTTACTGGCGTCAACTCCAAGCATGAAACTGCAAAAGGTCATTGAAAGTAATTATGTGAAACTTCATTCATAATTATATTCTCCTTCTTTTGAAAGCGGTCAAAAATGGGTCCAATTAAGAACCTTCAAGAATAATTACATTTAATTTCAATAATACTAAGCAAATGTCGGGCAAAAATATTAAAAGTACGTAATAGTATGTCTATATAAAAAGCTTTTTCTAAAGACTATTACACCACTTCTCCAACAGAACTTGCAGATAACTACAACCATTCATCAATATAAGGGTCAACTTCAAATAATGATATTGATAAGCCTGTTTGGATGAAACGCGAAGACGGAGAGAGAGATAATAGCACAGAAACTTAGTTCTGTTCAGTTGACGATAATCACGAAACTTATTCTGTTTGATTGCGAGTTGTTCTAGCTATTGGGATCTTTGTTGGATGTATTGTTATATAAATGGTTGTATTCTTAACAAAATAAAAGTTTCCTTTTAAAAAAATATTAAATGTACAGTTTTGACTTTCCTACAATTTTATTATATGCATAAATATAAATAAGAGGGAATTTGAATCAGTGAAGAAAAAACAAAAGCTAGGAGCTTTTTCCTACGATTTTATTATATGTATAAATATAAATAAGAGGGAATTTGAATCAGTGAAGAAAAAACAAAAGCTAGGAGCTTTTGTTTTTTCTTCACTGATTCAAATTCCCTCTTATTTATATTTAGGAAAGTCAAAACTGTACATTTAATATTTTTTTAAAGGATACTTAGGGCGTGATCTACAATCGATATAGAAGGCAAAAATATAGTTTTTAGAATTTTTGTCTGTTTATCTGTTTGTCTGTATGTATGTCCGGGCTAAACTCAAAAAGTACTGCATGGATCTACTTCAAATTTTGCATGAATATTACTTAGAGGTCGGGTCAACATATAGGCTACATATTATCACACCATCACATACGGGGGATGAGCTGTCATAATTTATAAAATTTAACGCGGGTAAAATCGCGGGGCACAGCTAGTATTAAATAAACACAATGTTAAATAATTAAAATGTTGAAGTATTTTAACCTTCAAGCGGCGACTCTATTCCTTTCTTGAAGGCTGGGAACACATTTGCGACCCCTTTCGTATTAAGAGTTTCCATGCGCGGCGATGATCTGTTACTATCAGGTGACCCAATAACTCATTTACCTTACCAGTAAATAACAGAAAAATCTACGTTACGAAGTTTAGCAAATAGTCATGTAATCATGGTCAAAGGGTTCCCCCAATAAATTATGTTAATTCATTCGTATGTATTGCATTTGTGCGTTCGGTCGTCATAGTACTTAGAAAACAGTTGCTGCCCTTCTTTTGGTAGATGTCCCTTCGATAAGTTTTTTTTTTTTTTATAATAATATTTAGGGACAATGTCTTCCTAGCCCCAAACTAAGCAAAGCTTGTACTATGGGTACCAGGCGACGATATACATACTTATATAGATAGATCAATACTTAAATACATAGAAAACATCCATGACTCAGAAATATTCTTGCTCATCACACAAATATTTGCACTTACCGGGATTCGAACCCAGGACCACCAGCTTCGTAGGCAGGAGCACTACCAACTAGGCTACGGTGACCGATTAATCTTTACTATAATAATAATAATATCTGGGGACATTGTCACACAGATCATCCTAGCCTCAAACTAAGCAAAGCTTGTACTATGGGTACCAGGCGACGATATACATACTTATATAGATAGATAAATACTTATATACATAGAAAACATCCATGACTCAGAAACAAATATTCGTGCTCATCACACAAATATTTGCACTTACCGGGATTCGAACCCAGGACCACCAGCTTCGTAGGCAGGAGCACTACCAACTAGGCTACGGTGACCGATTAATCTTTACTATAATAATATAATAATAATAATATCTGGGGACATTGTCACACAGATCATCCTAGCCTCAAACTAAGCAAAGCTTGTACTATGGCTACCAGGCGACGATATACATACTTATATAGATAGATAAATATTTATCTATGTATGTATTTAGAAATATTTAAGTATGTTTATCAGTTGTTTGGTTGCCATATTACAGGCTCTGCCTAATTTTGAGATCAAATATGTCATCATATTTCATTTAAACTAATTTTAAGGTTGTAGTTAACTTACTAAAAACTACATGCTGTTTTTCTCATTTTTCTTTATAGGATAGTATTGTATAGTTTGGTAAAGAAGTTCTGAGTTCTGTTGTAGAACTCAAGACCATATTAGCTGCAGTCACCATTACCCTATAAGACATCTTTTTTATGTCATAGGGCGATAATCCAGCAAGCGAGTCACCTGATGGTAAGTGATCACCGCCGCCCATGTACACTCGCAACACGAAAGGAGTCACAGGTGCATTGCCGGCCTTTAAAAGAGTCAGCATACAAACGTTGCTGACCTTTCCCCCTCCCCGATGAGCTCTAGCGACCTTACTCACACGCAGAAACACAACATTAAAGTTCATCATATCAGCCAAAAGACGTCCACTGATGGACAAAGGCATCCCCCAAGGATCTCCACAAAAGCCGGTCCTGCGCTGCCCGCATCCAGCGGCTTCCCGCGACTCGCACAAGATCGTCGGTCCACCGTGTAGGAGGCCTGACCACGCTGCGTCTTCCGGTTCGTGGTCGCCACTCGAGAACCTTTCTGCCCCATCGACCGTCAGTTCTACGAGCTATGTGCTCTGCCCACTGCCACTTCAGTTTGGCAATTCTTTGGGCTATGTCGGCTACTTTGGTTCGCCTGCGGATCTCAGCATTTCTGATTCGATCCCGCAGGGAAACTCCAAGCATAGCCCTTTCCATTGCTGTTTGGGTGACCTTGAGCCGCCTGATAAGGCCCATAGTGGGCGACCACGTCTCTGTTCTACATTAAAGTTATTAATGTTATTATTATGGAATGTCTTCTGTAAGGTACTTCCCCAGTCGGGCTGCTCTTTGAGCGAATGAACACTGTGCCCAACCTCCCTTAAAATTATCATTCGTATAATCCTATTAGCACTTTTGAAATAGTTCTTGTATTTGTAATCTGGCTTGAGGTATTTCACACTTACATACAACTACTCTCACTCACGTACATACTCCTCTAACTTCTGAAGTTTTAATTAATGTTTTTGAGTCCAGACAATTACCAGTCAAGTACCTAGGGAATCAAGTGTAGTTATTTTGCTCCAACTGTGTAACAATTGCTTACAGTAAATTAACGTTGCATCTACATTATTTTCATGGTGTAAAGGTATACAGGGAAAGGTATTCAAAGTAAAACTGCACGCTGAAAACTCTCACAAGCTTTTGGTAGATTTTATTTAGGTTCCAAGGTAAAATAGTAGTCGGTCATGTAATTCTGTTATCTAGGTGCAAATAAGCATCAAGAGAGACTAAGAACTGGTCTCAATAGGAACAGCAAAAAATATTTGTGAAAAAGAAGAAAATACCTAATTCATAAGTAATAGTTAACTAAGAAGAAATAATATTTCATATTATTTCTTGTAATGTATAACTGGTATAAAACCAACATAAAAAATAAAATCGATTATTTATAATAATTATTTATGTGGCAACACTAAACGGTGACGTTTGATAAGTAGACAAACCAAAAGCATCGGAAATTTGTTATAGAGCGCACTACGAGTCGGTGGTGTCAAGATAAGGTGCCGTTCGGTTATATTTATTGAACACGATTATGTCAGTCTCATAGTGCTGAAATAAATATCTAATTGTTACCAGCGTAATATTGAGTTTTAATAAATATACATACTATGTTTTATATTAACCGTAACATATATTAGAGACTAGCTGCGCCCCGCGGCTTTACCTGCGTTAAACTTTATAAATTATAACCTATGTTATAATCGAGGGTGTCAACTAACTCCATACCAAATTTTATTAAAATCGCTCCAGCCGTTTAGACGTGAAGAAGTAACAAACATACACACTCACACAGTCACACACTCACAAACTTTTACCTTTATAATATTAGTGTGATTAGACTGGTCTGTTGATCTAGTGGTTAGTGACCCTGACTGCTAAGTCCAAGGTCCAGGGTTCGATTTCCACCACAACTAACAAGGAAAAATATTACCCTTGGATTATTAAGTCAGTTTAACGCGCTAAAAGTACATTAATGATTGCCCGTGACCTCTATAGAGTAAGAAGTAAATAAAATTTTATTTATGATCATATTTTTATAAATGGTAATTAAATAGCTTTATTACAAAATAAGGTACTCGTAAATTGTTGTTTACTACCCAACCGTAAACATCTAAAAGTAATTTTATGGGACTAAAGTACTGTTACTGGGTATTAAAGATCTTCTGGAACATTCATTCTTTAAAATAATAGTGTCTTTATATTTATGTGGTCTAAAAAGCAATTTCATGAATAAATCTAGATTTTAAACCACTTTCGTGTTTATTCTTATGTATATTTTGCATTTTTAATGAAACTTGAATTGGGATTCTAAATTAGCAAATTTTATATTTTATTGTACAGCGAATATCTTCTTTTAATTTAATGGAAATATTTAAGCCGTTATGGCCATAGAGGAACATGAAGAAATGTTGAGGATCCGTATATATAATATACAAATATATATGTAATGTCCTTATGTTCGTTTAATATAGTTATTTTATTTTTGATGAAACAGAGAATGGCTATTGCGAATGAAACATAATGGTGATTACAACTATTACACCACACAAATATATTATATCTCTCATATGATTTGTGCATTTAGTCCGCCTCTTTATAATTTGGGCAAAAAAATTATAAAATATATATAGCTCTTATGGAAAGATAAAAATATACATAGAACTTTCAAAGAACTAGAATTCCTTGTCCAGTGCTCACAATAAATCGACAAATACTAACGCATCGCTTATTTACCGTCAGTGCTTCGCCCCAAAACCAAAGATTTTCTTTTTATTACATATATTGTACGAGAAACAGACACATGGTAAATGGGTTCAAATTTATAACACCCGTTCTAAATCCCATTTGAGATTTAAAAATTAAATTCTATAAAAATGTTTTAACTTTATTGTTAAGTCTATTCACGACGAATCAAGGAAGGAGATAATCTATTCAAATCAAATTTAACTTACCATATCTTTACATTTCGCATTCCCACTACTGATTACGGAGCTGTTTCCTTGCAGATGAATTCATTACAAATGTAACAATGGAATGTCCTTTAAAGGAATGAAACGTATAACTTCCTACCATATACTTCAGAGTTTAAACTCATTTTCCTTTGTATATAATTATCCTCAGAAACGAGGCATGTTAAACGAGGCTTAGCAGTGGTGGAATTAAAGTTGAATTTTGAATCTTAGTATAATGGGCGGATTTAAATGAGACATACCCATAGTCGTGCAGTTTTTAAAGAAAATATTTGTTTCAACTGAGAAGCGGTCTTTCTTTCTGTGACTACTGTGTAGTTTATATAAATCATAATGAACCGGCTAATTGTTGCTTATTTGCTCTCTTAATTTTGTTAATTACCTAAGTTATATGGAAAAGTTTATAAGGGTAAGTAATTAGTTTTAATGAACTTAAACTTTGTAATGCGAATTTTATATGAATATTATTAAAACGAGATAAAACTACACAATTACATGCGTTAATGTGTTTGTTTTATAAAATTATTTATAAGTTTGTCTGTGTCATAGTTATAATCACTGTTGTTTTACAAGTGAAAAAATAAACTAAATATAATTTGGTATAAATTAAGATACACATTTCATTCACCAAGTGGAACATATAACGGTAGTCAGTTGTACGAGGTCGTGCCCTGCCCAATGCCTTCACCTTGGCAATTCTTCGGGCTATGTTGCTTTCTTTGATTCACCTGCGGATTTATACATTTCAGATTCGATCGCGTAGGGAATTTCCAAAGATAAATTGTAATTTGGTGTCATTACGTCAGTTGTCATCATCAACAGCCTGATATCGTCCACTGCTGGACATAGGCCTCCTCCAAAGTTTGTTACCCTTTGAAAGAGTTTGCAGCAGTAACCGGGCTTGGTATGCGAGTTGGCGACCGCGATTGGGTGGTAGCCAGTACACACACACACAGTCTTGCATATATTCCCCATCTACGACACTCATGGAATTCAAAATCTTTCTGAGCTAGAAACCACACAACTAACTTAATATGTTGCATTGACTTAAAAGAACATATTAAGTTATCAACACAGAAAACAACTTCCAAATGTTGAATACAATTTCCAATTTACACCAACGACTTCCTGAATTGCCGAAAAACACGCTGACATGTAAATAGTGGCAAAGGTAAACGGCTAAACAGGCAGACGCCGCGTCGTTAATCTTTGTGAAAAACTAACTACGGTACGCTGAAAGATAAAACTAGAAGTTTTTATTTCTTTTTTATTATTTTATGTGGCGCTCTCTTTGTTGATACAGGCTGAATGTATTTAGGAGGGGTGATTTTGCTTGGAGATGTTACCTTTTCTGTTTCGTGTGATATATAACGAATTTTAGTAGTATACAAGTATGACACGTACTCACTAGTATTCATTGCAGCACAAACCTTATATAGCATTTCTTCATTGGAAAACTTCAAGGAATACCAGAACCGCTTTTCTTATTAACGAAACTTGATTAATAATAATAATAATATCTAGGGACAATTTCACACAGATCATCCTAGCCCCAAACTAACCAAAGCTTGTACCATGGGTACATACTCATATAGATAGATAAATACTTATATACATAGGAAACATCCATGACTCAGAAACAAATATTCGTGCTCATCACACAAATATTCGCACTTACCGGGATTCAAACCCAGGACCTGCTTCGTAGGTAGGAGCACCACCAACTAGGCTACGGTGACCGTTAATAAAAATTAAACTGATAATAAGAAAGAAAGTTATACTTGTACTAGTTATAAAAATCAATGTTTATTTTTAAGTACCTATATATTTTTAAATAAATTTTAATTTTGATGTTTCCCACCAGCCAGGTACCCCACGTCTTCCAACTTTATTTTTAAACCATTGATAACTTATAATAATATTAAAATTACAAAAAAAAACATGTAGTGTTAATTCCGCTAATTGACAGTTTAAGAGCTTATTATACTGACAAGTAGTGGAATTTGCACTGCATATTTATTTTATAACTTGAATGTTATGGATTTCCGCAAAGTAAGGCCAGATTCCATTACTTGCATTGTTTCTATTGTGCGAGATATAAAATATATTAAATTTTTAATATTAATCCCTAGAGCAAACAATATTTATACCTTAATAATCGTATTATATTAAATCTCTTAATACCGACAACAAAACGTTGATGCCGTTAATAAAAGATCAGTACTTTTCAGGTTCCATGAAGTCTTTGTCAATGACAAAAACTCAAGAAAATCATAAAACGGAATTTGGATTACAGCATTTTCTTTTAAAAAATAGAGTTGGGTTTCAAGAGGTATGTGCATTTAGATTCAGTTGCCTGGAAGAGATCGCTTTTAGCGATGTGGGCACCATTTGTACTACTTAATTTTTTATATAATTTTCTACTCTGTAAGTGTTTATGGAGTGCAATAAAGTGTTATTTTCTTATCTATATCAAATATATATTTTCAGGACTAACTTAACTAAAGATAAATATTATGAGTGTATATTGGTGCTATTGTTATATTCTCTCACTGCCTTTAACTCTATACTTGGTTAAAAAGTAATACTAAACACAATAACTTCTAGATCAAGATAGACTGCGTTTTAAATTTAAAAGAATTGAAACATTAATACCACAGGCTATAGAAACTTGTAGATTAGACTTCGAATCCATTTCAGTGTTACAGTGGTTACATTGCAATAGTTATAGTAAAATTAGACGTCATATTTTTATTTGGTGGCAGGATCTTCTCATACATTTAAAATCATGCTACAAAAGTCTAATCAAACAGTTTCTAAACCTTGTACCGATATTGTACAACCACAGGTTGTACAATATCGGTTCAAGGTTCCTCGAAGCTTGTGATACTCCAATAAAACGCTATACCTCAGAGCGAGACGTTTATTCAAACTAATCGAAACCTATATAGCTACTTTTTGTGAATCAAACCATACCGCGATTTATTTCTACACTAAACACGGTAACTAAACTTACGTACATTTCATGTGCCGCCCACTAAAAGCATTATTTCTAACTTGAACAGTGGTATTAATGTTTAAATTCTTTTAAATTTAAAACGCAGATCTTTATCTCGGTCTAGAAGTTATCGTGTGTAGTATTACTTGTAAACCGATTTACCAAGTATATATATATAAAAATAGTACTTTTTACATTCCCCTTTCATCCCCTCCGTGTATTGCAAAGATTTAGCATTCAGTACAACCACCTCATAGATCCGTCATGCTTTTATTCCACTCATATATTTGACGTTTCTTTCTCGACAGAACAGTTTTCAATTTTTAGGGTTGAAACCCGAAGGAGCATTTCATTGTTATGAATACAATATGGTCTCACGAGAGTTTCTCATAACCTTAACGTGTACTAAATTAATTACGGAAGATGAACGGGTTGTATGACTGCCGCGAACAACAATAGAATTGAATGGAGCAAGGCTGAGTCGAAAAAACGATATAAACAAATTTCCCAACTAAATTGAACTGTCAGTCCATCTATATTTTTTACATCTATGGTCAGTTACAAGCTTTCATAGACCTCCCTTTATAAAAAAATTGCCTATTTAAAAGCGTACCTATACCTACCGCTTACAGCTCTTAGAGATTATAGCTATTTTATTTATTTACTAGTAACTTTTATTACTACATCCATTCTGTAGGATATTTTAGCTATTTTATTAAAAATAATCTCATATCAACATGTATGAAGGTAGACTTAAGACTTTGCCAAAGCATGATGTATGATCAAAATAACGATGGTATAAGCGTTGGAAGTAAGCAGCCAGGCGTTAAGTAACTTTTTCAAATAAGATACTTATATATTATATATACGCATAAAAGCGCGAGTCTCGAGATCACTTAGAAGCAAGGAGAATAATATAGCCTTATACGGAGATCGACCGCCCCGCCTTCAAAGTTAAAGCGCTCTAAATGGTCGATGCATACAAAAATATTGTACTGTTATGGAATACAATTTTACAATTTTTTTCATTGTTTTAATTTGTACGTAAAGTAGATCAATAATTTAAATATTAATATATTAGTAGTAGTAATATTAACATATTAGTCTTAAGGAATGTTTGAAACTATAATTAATGAAAATAGTTAAATTTTATGGGTAGATATTGTGAGATTTTCTTACCAAAATTAGTATCGTGAAATATTATAGAACCCACTTCAACTTTTCTTTATTAAAATTACTCAATGAACTTGGTACATTCAACCGAAAAAAATGTCCTGGTTTCAAAACCCAGATTGGCGAACTTAGTCGTTTTACCTCTCCGGCCGTTAACGGAACAGTGAGAGCATCTAGCTATAAGCGCCTATAATATCTCTATAGATGTATGACTATTAAAGTGATATAATTTCTAAATGTGCCTAAGTAGTAAGCCGCAGTTGTAGTAGAAAGAAACAAGGGTTAAGCCACGTCTGAAGCTTACTGGGCGGCTTGGACAACTCTGACACTAGAGTAACCACTAAGATGGAGTACTCCAGTAAAATTAGACCCCTTACAGCCAATAACGTCCAAACCGCTCAAAGTAGAACAGCCTAAAAATAAAAACTGTAAAAACCAGCGTAAGATGACCCTCCCTACCTAAAAACGGTCATTCCCACCATAATAATAATATCTTCGAGTGGTAAAATAAAGTATATGTAGTAAAAGTAGATAAACTAATTTATGTATGTAGGCTCTAAGACATGCCATAAATGAGTAAGAATCGAATAAAATGACTTTATGACCCATAATTTGTTTTTATTGTTACGTTTTCTGTTTGTGTATTGTGGTCATAACATTGATGATATTTATTAGTTTGTAGACCCTTGTTGAGTGTTTGTTAATACTTTTAGGGGTTTTTTTGTGGGTTTTTGTTAGGTCTCGCAATCGAGATGTTTATTAATAAAAAAAAATGCTGTGCGGCTAAAGGCGTGTGCGTAGAAATCGATCCGAGCGAACATCTCCCACATAACAGGCAACAGCAACTCTCTGCCTACTATGACTATCATACTGCGATCGCCAACCCGTCTGTCAAACGTGGCGATTATGGCATTCCCTGCCAAATGATGGGCACATCTCTATTGTGGAAATCTTTTGGGGAGGACTTTGTCCATCAGTGTAGGTACGCTATTCGGCAGAGATAATGATGATGATGCTGTGTGGTGACGGCGACAAATATCGGAATCAGAATATCATCACCCCATCTCATCCCGTGGGGGGCGTAGAAGTCGACCCGAGGGAATATCTACCAGAGGATGGGCAGCAGCTTCCTTCTGATTACTATGACCATCTTACTGCGATCGCCAACCCGTCTGCCAAGCGTGGCGATTATGGCATATCCCCCCAAGACGATTCTTGAGGGAGGCTTGTCCAGCAGTGGACTTATTTAGCTGTAATGATGATGATGAATGATGATGATGATGTGGAATAAAAATGAAGATAATTTCAAATTTCTTTTCTGCCAAACAATCGTCTTTATTAAACGTTGGAAATTCGTAACCACTTCACTTGATGATTTGAATAAATTCATAATAATTATCTCAATGCTAGGTTAATTTGCTTGTTTTTCACTTAATTAACATTCTTGTAGTACCACCATTGATGGGTTTTTTGTATATCAATGAGTACCACGTATATGGTAAATAAGTTTAGTGGAACACTTTTGGTTGTAAGTCCCACCATCCATGAGTCACAACGACTTTTATTTGGCATTTCAAGAAATAATAGCATCATGAGTTATAATACTATTGATCAGAAATATAGTTAAATTTGTAATATTGCTTAATCTTATTTCAAATGGGCCGAAATGAACATCGATGTTTCAAAGTACGACTATTTATCAACATGGGCGATGAGTTTGCTTCATAAGCTTATTCTGAAACACATTCATGTTATTTCCGAGAAGCATTGTCTAATTTATAATGATCACGCCAAAAATATATCATCAAGTTATATAAAAAAAAAATTAAATTATGTTTCTGACTTCCACAGGGAAAAAATAAATTGAACTAGCGACACCGTTACCGTTACCGTTACCAACACGACGTTATTTTTCAAGTTTTTACTTCTGTCGGCACTCCCGGAATGCCACTGATTTTTTTATTATGGTGAGATTATTTATTCGAAATTTGCGCCATCTTAATTTGCTAACAAAATATATTGCAATATATCTATAAAATAAAATAAATAAAATAATAGTTTTCAATATAAATACATTAATTTATCGTAAACACGTATAGTTAATTGGCATTTATTATTTAAAAGATGTTGTATCTATGTCGGTTAAGTTGTAAAAAAATGTTGTACATGTTGTATGTTGTCAAATTGCAAATTTTTTGATTGCTTAAATTACTTTGCCTGTATATTCACGAAATAATTATTTTGTATAGGTTTAAATAAAAGTATTTTTAATATCTTAAATTGTGAAACACTTTTGAACTTCTCATGAAAGAACCTTACGGTAAAAGTGTTTTATGTGTGGTCCTTCAGGACGTACAACCTTTTTTTTACAACTTACCCGTCAAAGATACAACATCTTTTAAATAATAAATGCCAATTAACTATACGCGCTTACGATAAATTAATGTATTTGTATTGAAAACTATAAAAGGAAACTCACGCAAGTAATATAGTTTTTTACTCAGGCAGCAGTTTCAATCTTTACAGGATATCGTATTCAGGGCGAAGGCAACTCGCTCCCGTCGCATGCATCCTAAAAATCATCTCCTGTTGAAAATATAATTAATTACGTGAGTTACCTGTTACAGTTTCATAATTATAAAAATAAAGGTTTATTCCCAACAAGCACTGATAATCATTAACTTAGTTTACATCTAAGACGATATGACTTACTGCGTTTAGTTTATATAAGACTTATGAAGCATACAACGTTATTACATTAGCTCCTTACTTCAGTTTCCCCTTTGCTCAAGAAGCAATGTAATATTATCGATGATGGGGCTGTTGGCGTGTTTGCTAGATGCTTGTCTTCCACGCCGAAGGTTGTGGGTTCAATTGCCGCCCAGGGTAGATTTTTGTGTGCATGAACATGTCTGCTTGACCTGAGACTGGGTGTAATTATCTATATAAGTATGTATTTACAAAAGAAAAGTAGTATATCAGCTATCTGGTGTCTATGCTTAGTTTGGGATCAGATGGATGATCACCGTATGTGAATAATGTCCCAGGATATACATAGATCCCTAGATAACTCTTTAGTCCACACCAAAGACATAACTTTGAATAAAAAAATACATTAAAATGGAAATAGTGCAAGTGCACTTCTTCCAGGAATACTTACTATTATTATAACTTTTAATTCCACTGTACTATTTAGATATTACTACTAAAAAACCCTGAATAACGCTAAAAACCAGTAGTTTTCAGCATTCTTAACGGTTCTTCTCAATATCTAAAACACTAGTTATATAACTGCTTTCTTAATTTTTACTATTATACTGAAGATTCGTGTTCTATAAAGCTACAACTGATCTTAGAGTAGGTCATGAGATCCTTGCCATTCCACACTCTAGAGATCATGCATATAAGAAACTTATTAACCAAGACATGACATATAATATTCCATTACTCCGAGAGTAGTCCGCGTGTTATGACAGTCAATTGTCAATAGAATTTGCTACAACGTTTATATAGAATGTGACTGCATTGACATTAAAATATTTATAATGGCAGCCAGTGTCAACGGATAGTAGCCAAAGCTATTTCCATAATAGCAAACACGTTTGAGTGCAAACAAAGGCGCATTCTATATTTCCTCGCTCATATAATATGAAAGAGATAGAGATATTTATCCTGTGTGATGACGGCGGCAAATATCAGAATATTATCTTAAAACTGCATACTCCTTTACATTCCACAATATTTATGGACAAGTCATTTGCCGTTGAAGCAGTAAGGTTATGGAACGCCCTGCCCTGCCAATTAATATTAGACGTGCCCAAACTGTTGCAACGTTTAATAAAGGTGTTAAAAAACCTCCTTTGTAAAGATCCTCCCTCTTTTATATATTATGTATGTATTTTGTTATTTTATATAACACTGTATTGTATTTTATAGAATGTATATATTATGTATGTATTTATTTTTATCATATATGTAGACATAGGTACCATGTATTTGGTATACCCCTTTACATACACATTTTTTTTAAATCTGTTTATCCACTTCTTCATTTGTAAGAGTGGGTGTGAAACCGACTTTTTTTTAAAACAATTACAGCTCCTATTCATCCAAAGGTTGTCTGCAAGAAATCGCTTCATGCGATAAGACTGCCCATTGTACTAAATTGTATTATTATTTTTTGTCCTACCTATTTATCCTGCTTGTGTGTACAATAAAAAGTATTCTATTCTATTATCACCCCATCTCATCCCGTGGGGGACGTAGAAGTCTACCCGAGGGAAAATCTATCAGAGGACGGGCAGCAGATTCCTTTTGTCTCCTCTTGTGACCATCTTACTACGATCGCCAACATGTCTACCAAGCGTGGCGATTATGGCATATGTCCCCAAGATGATTCACACAGCTTGTCTAGCAGTGGACTTCTCTCAGCTGTAATGATGACGATGATAATGAGAGATACTTAATATTTGTATGAGCAACTTATGTCAGAATTGTTCAAGCCACTCAATAAGCCTCTGATATGACTTTTAGCCATTGTTTGATAACAACTGCAGGGACAGACAGCTTAACGTACTCGCCACAGTACGTATACACCAAAATTAAACCTATTTTTCCGTCACCCATTTAACTCTGAAACATGCCGCGGACTATTCGAGCCCATATCAATTTCTACCTTACTAGTTTGGAAGAAGGTCCAAAAACAATGAAAAAATAGAGACCAGCTTATTTAATGGTTAAAGGCTGATCTCGCCTTAACTTGGGGTATTTATAGCCAGTTTTCCTCGCAGGTTCGTAAATGTATAAGTTTTTTCACCAACCGATTTAAAGTGTTCTATAAACGCCAAGTTTTATCTAAAACTGGACCCAAATATCACGTTGATATCTTGCGTTTACCAATAACGTTATTCAATTGTCACTCGGGCGAGATTTTAATTCACCCTTAAGAAGGAGTTGGTAGGAGCTGGCGCAGTCGCTGTGCCGTACTGGCAGGAGTCGGCAATAGGGGAGGGCAATTCTGAGCCCTCCCAGGGTACGTGTCCCGACCATCTGGGACATGGCGCAAAAAGGGGGGCACCGGAACAGCATACCCGCGTTCCCGGGGCTCCCCCCATAAGGCGCCAAGAGAAGTCCACGTCAGGTGGGTTTGGTCGGTGCCGCCAGCACATCCAGCTACCCCAATCTATCAGATTTATTTTAAACATTTTCAACTTTATCACATAAGTATAAGGTTCCAATTGAGGAAATTTGACAGATTGGGGTAGCTTGATGTGCTGGCGTCTGTACATGAGCGACTAGGGTAGACTAGGGTACACCGGGCTAGATCTAATTTATGGGTAGGTAGGCCCTGTTTCGGAGTGGACGTTAAGCTCACGCTGTAGTGATAACATAACAGTCATAAAGTTATCAGAGACTTACCAGAAGGCGGCCAATACGGACACTAATGTAACGACGAGATACGAATAAAAAAAACCTCATCGATCGAACAGACATGTGAAGAGAACTGACTATTATATATCAATAATAATAATAATATCCTGGGACATTTTGACATACGGCTATCTGATCCCAAACTAAGCAGAGCTAGGACTATGGAAACCAGATAACTGTTATACTACATAGACTACTTGTCTTTCATAAATCTCTTCTTAAATCTATTCGTGAAGACCTTTTATTGGCTCTCAGGAACTATAATAATTGCATATGATTGTTACTATTTGCTGTTGGTCTTCCTAAATAAATAAATAAATACATACTTATATAGATAGATTACACCCAGACTCAGGACAAACAGACATGCACACAAATATCTGTCCTGGGTGCGAATTGAACCCATGACCTCCGGAGTGAAAAGCAAGCATTTGCCAACCACGCCAACAGGCCCGTTAAATCAATATTTATGCTTTTTTATGCGGGGTGGTTTTGCGCTTGTCCACGAACTCCACGAGTTTAGTTAGTACTATATTATTTTCCTCATTATAGGTACGCGTGTTATTGGTGCGCAATATAGAGTTATCTATTTATCTACCAAAGAGCAGATAGCCTAAGCTTTGTATCAATACTTCATTGTTCATAAAACCTAAAAGAGGCTAACTTCAACAAACACGAACCGTCCATAATGGAAACGAACTAAAAGCTAAGCCGCTCATAACTCATATACACACACTGACAACTACATAAATAACATTTCGCTAAGTTACTGCGTGTCCTAGAATGTATGAGTAATCTTACTCAGGACCACTGAAAATATACAGTCATAAATTATGAAAAAAATATGCGCATACACCCTAAGCTTAAGGGATTTACACTGGTATGTAAATAGGGTGTGTTCGGTGTTCCGTCAGCGTGTTTCTTCAAAATATTATGTGCTTTTTGTTTCATTTGCGGGAATATGAGGGAGGCAGAAAATAAAGATTGCTTAAAGCGACATGCGGGTTAAAAGTAAGGGTTTTTTTTGTTTATAAAGGGTTCCGTACTTCAAGAATGCTAAAGTCTATAAAAATGTAATGAAAACATATTAAAGAGATAATATTATTCTACTATATAAAAATAAGTCGGGTTTTCCTTCCTGACGCTATAACTCCAGAACGCACGAACCGATTTCCACGGTTTTGCATTCGTTGGAAAGGTCTCGGGCTCCGTGAGGTTTATAGCAAAAAAATTATCATAAAATTTAACGCGGGTAACACCGCGGGGCACAGCTAGTTTAATATAATAGTGTGATTGACTGCACGTGTGGCGCACCGGCTAAGACAGTCGCCTCGCCGCTTCGTGTCGTGGAATCGAATCCTGCGCGGGACAACTATTTGTGTGACCCATAAATAGTTGTTCTGAGGCTGGATGTAATTTGTGTCCGTCTACTAATGTTTGTGAAGTACCCCGTGACACAGGGACTAAATTACATAGTGCGGGCATTGTCTCTTTAAAATATATACATATATATATATATGGCTGTAAAGTACCCCGTGACACAGGGTTTCATTTCCCTACTGCGAGTGTTGTCTTTAAAAAAAATGTAAATCGCCACATAAAGCCAATATCTTATAATAGAGTACAATATATTTCATGTAAAAATATTAGCGTTAAATATTTAAATATTTTAAGGGAGCATTAATTACATCATACCGTATACGGGATTTTTGTAAAATAAAATTACTGCATTCTATTTTATTTCAGTCTTACTGTAAAAGCAATATAGATATATAATACAAATTCGTCATCAAAACATGAATAGTTCAATATCTATATACAGGTATACATTATTATGGATTCTATAAATTCTGCAGTAGTATTATAAAGTTTCATTAAAATCCGTCCGATAGTTTTTGCGTGAAAGAGTAACAAACATACACACTCACACACTTATAAACTTTCGCCTCTATTACATTAGTGTGATTAACAATTTCAACAGAAAGCAGTTTCAAACTGTAAACTAATACTACTGTAAATTATTGAATATATTTATGTTATTCGTGAAACTAAAACGTATTGTGCCCATGTTTTATTAACAAAACAAAATAAATTTCGTCTATCCCAATAAACAATCCTTGAAAAATATCAGACAATAATATTGATAGTCCGTATATATTTGTTTTATTTATCAAGCGGTCCAAACTACACAAAATGGTAAAAGTTTTATGACAAAAGATTTATACCTTTTCTTTAGAGTCACCGCTTTACATTAGCAAGCATTAATATAAAGTGTTGTTGAGATACGAGGGGCACGAGTAATTGGAAAATTCAATCTAAATTCCTTCAGATTTCGTTACTAATCAAACGTTGGAAAAAGTTGGAAATTTTCGGTACCTATTACCGAATTGTAATAACTTTTTCTTGTTTCTAAAGCATCTAAACTTTCTCAACTTTTTCCAACGTTTGATTAGTAACGAAATCTGAAGGAATTTAGATTGAATTTTCCAATTACTCGTGCCCCTCGTATCTCAACAACACTTTGGTGGGAGCAAACATCTTTCAACAATTTCCCTTCATCGGTGTTTACGTCAGCAAACACATTGGGCTAACACCACCATTCTAACAAGATCCCCTTCTTACCCCCCAATATTCATTTACCACAAGTAGAGAGGCGAGAAATTGCGAATTTTAAAGATCAACTTTTATTGGTCGCGTCGTCCTGACTCGGTTTATGGCGGAATCTAATATTCCATTATTACAGAAACCGGGTTGCGACAAGTGCTTTAATGGAGTACCTTAGGTACTCAACGATTCTTAGTATCGGAATATTACGGTGATTATTTTATTATATTTCGTTGTCTCCTGCATAATTTACAGGTAAATATGAATCTGTATTTTACTTTTGAAACACTTCATTGTTTGGTAATATAATTCTCCCAAACCGCGACACGCTGGCTTTGATTACTCGGCTCGCGCGTTGTATGGGCGGAGTTCTAACCTAACCTACTCTTCTAGTAGCGAAAAATACATTCTCATTTACGCCCGGATAAATTGTTATTTTATTTTTTAAGTTCTTTGATCAGCGTTAAAAATATGCCATTTTGGTGCTCCTAAAATTTCGCCTCGAGTGGTCACTAGCCGACGTATAACATTATAGTGCATAAGTGGTGATATATATATATAGGAAACAACGGTAGCGGGTTCGAAAAATATAATGATAAGACGGTCATATTAATTGCCTAAGAGAGCCATCGGTCATGTCGGAAAAGTGTAGCTAGAATTTAGAGGAAACTTCTCTTAAATAATATTTTAAATGAGTAATTTATCAGTTCCTTCTACTCGTAGAATTATAATAGAAAAATAAAACAAAAAATCCTTAGCGCAATAAGAATAGTCACTTAAGTCTTAAAAGCGTTTTCTTTAATTCCTAATTCCAATAAAGGTTTGTATATATCTTTAACCTTTGAGATAGGCTTCCATCACAGATATCTGAACATGATATTTGTGGCTCCCATAGATGAAATCATCTAGAAACTTTTTGGTTTTTATTACATTTATTTGTAAAATGTATTCAGGTTTGAGTTGCGGGTGATGTTGCTTGTCTGGAACATTCTATGGAGTTTTTAAACGAGCACTGAATAAAAGATGAGTTGCGCAAAATATGACAATTTCATTTAGGTACTGTCTGCACACCTTATATTTGGTATAAAATATGCTCTATTCAGATGTGTGATATTTGATATATTGGTTTAAGTTTCACAATTTGAATCTCGTTATACAAAAGCATTCAGTTTCTGGAATAAGATAATAACTCCAACTCAAAATTAAATGCAATTCCTGATTACGGTATTAAGTATTTTAAATGTTGCACAACATTAAATATTTTGTAAACATTTAATGTTGTCCAACACTAAACTAATAATTACTGTTTTAAAAATATAAATGATATACTAACTTATACTATATATAATAACTTGATACGAACTAGCTAAATATCAATGCTAAAATAAAATAAATTTTATAAATGTTTTCATACAATGTGTACCTAAATATCTATGTTACTAGAAATAATAATGTTTACAATTATATTACTACAAACATGTTCTTTTAAAAAAGCGCTTGTAAATAAGCGCTTTTTTAAAGTATACGTGAATAAAAACCTTTTTTATTTTTTTATTTTATTTATACCAACATTGATAATACGCGATATATCAGCATTGATAAGACAAGGAGTGGATACTAATACGATCAAGATTATGCCAAAAGTGAGACTAATGCATGTTACTGTGTTATTTGTTGACCGCGAATGAACGAGGGACTTTCAGGAAAACTGATTTCGATTCATGAGAAAATTTACATGCTTAAAATATAGTAGAAGTTGTATTTCTAATTTATGGAATTATCTTCTATCAACTGTCTTGATATTGATATTGATAGAGGTCGTGTGTAGGACACACACGACCTCTTTTTGATTCAACTGAATAAATAATAGCCTATGTGTTAATCGGATATATAAGTTGTATTACTGCGAAATTTTATCAAAATCCGTTCCATATAATCACATTTATAATATTAGTATGATAATCTCAACGGAAATTAGCTGTAACTATTATTATTTAATAATCTTATAAAGTTAAAATTATTGAATGTTGGCCACTTACAATCTTGCGGGACAGAAACAGACTATCGCCATTATGATATTTCGCTAAGAATTGTTCTCATTTCTTGAAGATACTTACCTGAAAATAAATAAAAATACTGTTAGACAGACGAACAAATTCAAGCGTTCAAAAATACGCAAGTTTTACATAAAACTAATTAAAGCCACACCAAACTACATAAGCCCACACAATCAAAACTACGACCACTATATTTTAATTACCGAATTAACCTAAATAAAAACGCAAGCCACAAACACCATTAAATTAGCTCGTTCATGAAAACCTGACTGAAAGAGTTGAGGCTATTAATCATGACATTGTAACATGGACATAAATGACTCTTGCAAATCACGGTGCGAAACGTCCTAATAATATTGTTGGAAAAATGAATTAACTTTAGGACTGGAGCAGAAAGGAATTTGTCAAGACACAAAGCTTTAGAAAGCTGAAACAAGTCCTTTTAATAACTTAAGACGAGGACGTCACATTAAAGCTTCTTCATTTTTGTTCTAAAACCGCCGCTAATACGACGGAAAGGATTTTTGAGATTTACTTTTCCAAGGGATTTACCAATTTATTTAGACGTCTTAAGTAGTTTTCATGAACTCGGTAATTAATGATGCCACCATTTGTCTTCTCGTAACTTAGTAATTCCAAATTCTGCTAACGTACTGCAAAAGGGAATTGTGTTGGTATAAATAATTTTGGCAGCACGATAATTATCATCATATCAGCCGAAAGATATCGATAATGGAATTGTATCCATCATTTGAGGGATATTCCTGAATAGCCATGCTTGGCAGACATTCAAATTGCAGATTGCATTGCAGGTGCAGATTGGGGGAGACACCTGAATCTGAAGATAATAATGATTAAATAAATTTTTCTGTGAGCATTATTAAATTAGAAATTAACATAATTCTTCTTTTTCTTCATGATTTTTTTTCAATTCATTTAAATATGTTTGCGAACAAAAATATAAATAGCATAACTCATCATGTAAAGCGTATATTAATTAATAACGACATTGTTTTGGTTGTGCTAAAAACATAGCTATAGCTTAGACAACACGGAGAAGACAGCTTTAAGACAGACGGTGTGGGCGAAAAAGAAGTGTGCTCAAATCTGGTTCAGTGGGCGGAGCCAGATTTGAGCACACTTCTTTTTCGGTTCTGCTAGAAATATGCTCAAATCTCACGTTTTAGATTGTATGACAGTGTGTTTCCTGGAGAACTTAGAGAGGCTTGTGGAGAGACAGGAGTACATCATTCGACTAATACGACGACTCTCTCTCACCACGTCATATCTTCTTCACTATATTAAATTCTTGTATTTAGTTTATCAAATATCTGTTATTTCATTTTATTATAGTATGTAATGGGGGTTAACTATCCGTGGACCCCACTGTCGGGCGCTATCAGAATATCAGCGCTGTCGCAATATTGCGACGGCCAATGCTGAGATAGATGCCTTTTCACCTAGAACGGACTAACGAATATTAAGTATAAGATTTTCATTGTTTGTTTTTCTGTTATTGTATAATTTCGTTGTTATGGCCGTCCTGGTAATGAATAAATGATATTTTCTTTCTTCCTTGCTTTCTTTCTATGGAGTATAATTTAGGATACTTATCAATATTTCCAGATCCAAGGAGCTGGACACTTTTGTTAAAAATAGTGTTCGTTCGGGATTATATTACAGTTTAATAGTTACAATGCCGCGTTTACTGAGGCTATCTAATCGGTTCACCGCATTGCTGCATTCAACGCTCCATGCAACGCTGGATTCCCCTACTACTGCGAGTCTTACCTATACTACTTATAATTCGATATCGACTGCACGTGTGGCGCAGCGGCTTAGACAGTCGCCTACCCGCTGCGTGTTGCGGGTTGTAATCCCGCGCCGGACAACTATTTGTGTAATTACATCCAGACTCAGAGCAACTATTTATGGGTATAAATAGTTGCTCTGAGTCTGGATGTAATTTGTGTCCGTCTATTATATGTTTGTAAAGTACCCCGCGACACAGGGATTAAATTCCTTAATGCGGACGTAGTCTTAAAAAAATACTTAAAATAAAGCGGTCGTATAACTAGGAGTCAGAATGTTTTACTGGTAAAGTAGTTGAATTTTTCTAGTAATTAAGAAGGTGTTGCTGCAAGTTTTGAAGCGCTGGCTTCAGATTGTGGCTGCAGATTTGGGAGCCCGCTTTAAAACTTACAGCCGCACGTTTTTCTGCTTCTACACTCACGCTTGTTTCGCAGAGGGGTAAGCAGAGACAGCGGATTTCCATTTATCACGATCTTTGCACAACACTTTTGCCTCGTTTACTGTCAAAATATTCTTCATACATGCTCGCTGGTTTAGGATACTTCTGACGTGACCTTTCATGAGAATGTCTCCGACTTTGTCAGAGAATGCTCTACGAAGTCTATCTATATGCCTATTATAAATTGCAAACATATTTCAATGCAACCCACGAAGATAAACGTCCCAAATCCCATAAACCAACCTCTGTACGTCCTATTTACATCTGTCATAGAAAGCTCATGGGGTAGGAAGTAAAGGCTATAAAATCCGTACATCAATGATGGCTGTAGGCATAACATGTAACTGACTGGACGATTTGCAAATCCAATTCGAGCGTGGTCGATTAAATGGCTTATTCTAAGGCGTAACGGCTGTATATACAACATGTAACTTAATTAACCCACTTCCTGAAATTAGTTTGTTCAGAATCGTTTACTGAATCGATTTATATCATTTTTGATATAGGTAAGTTTTTATTTCAAATAAATTAAAATTACGGAAATTATTGTCATATTAACCCTGTACAGTCAAAACAAATTAAAATGGACCGTAAGTCAAAGTAATAAGAGTTTAAAAGTCGCAGTTTTATTTGTATTACAAATTCTATCATTCAATACAAAATAAAGAAATATAAACTTTATTCCAAGAAACTAATTTAGTAATAACAATGCATACATACATAGACTCACGCCTGTTTCCCAGAGGGGTAGGCAGAGACAACGGATTTCCATTTGTCACGATCTTTGCATACTTCTTTTGCCTCGATCACTGTCATTACATTCTTCATACATGCTCGCCGGTTAAGGGTACTTCTGACCTGCTATAACAATGCATATACATTTTAAATCAAAAATTCAGTGTATGTATTATGATTACAACATTATATTCTAATTGGGGTGTTTGAGGGTGTGCGTTAATTACGTTACAAGTTGTATATGAAGCTAGGTGACATGAGATAGTCTAGAGCACCTTGTCACCCTTTGATTCATTAACGAGCCAGCCGGTTAGCGTGGTTGGCAGACACTTGCTTTTCACGCCGCAGCTTGTGGGTTTGGTTCCCACCCAGGACAGATATTTGTTAACAAGAACATGTCTGTTTGTCCTGAGTCTGGGTGTAATTATAACTTATCTATAAAAGTATGCTAGTCCACCTAGGTAGCTAGAGAAAGCCGCAGGCTAGCTAGGGTAGGTTCCTCAGCGGCGAGGATCGCTTTGGCCCATTAACGCGTGATCGGTGATCCCGTGCATGTGATCACACCCTCATTTAGAATTTCGTCTTTTGCTTTAGTCTTCAATTCTTTAATTTTAATATAGTAGAACTAAATTTCAAAATAATAGATTAGTAAATTGTTTATTTACGGATTTCAGAAAATTTATGCGATAAAACAAACCGCACGGACTGACAAATTATTTTTTTTTTGTAACTTTTTACTATCCACTATGTTTATGTACTGTATTGTGACCTTGACAAGTACAAGTGTATGTTAATACCCAAGTGCTGAATAAAATTTCATTTCATTTATGTAATTACAAAAGAAAAGCAGTATATTTTATGTAGTACTAGCTGTGCCCCGCGGTGTTCCCCGCGTTAAATTTTATAAATTTTCTTTGCTATAAACCTCACGGAGCCCGAGACCTTTCCAACGAATGCAAAACCGTGGAAATCGGTTCGTGCGTTCTGGAGTTATAGCGTCAGGAAGGAAAACCCGACTTATTTTTATATAGTAGATATCAGTTATTGGGATTCCATAGTACAAGCACTGCTTAGTTTGGGTTCTCTAATATTATTTTCCGATGCAATATTCTTCATAATATACTACCACAGTCAGCGCGGGTTACCATAGCCTATGACGCTTCGACATGATTCACATGTTACCTGCAACTACATTCTCCCCTAAAAGATATGGCAAAGCTTAATGACGCTTCGACATGATTCACATGTTACCTGCAACTACATTCTCCCCTAAAAGATATGGCAAAGCTTAATGACGCTTCGACATGATTCACATGTTACCTGCAACTACATTCTCCCCTAAAAGATATGGCAAAGCTTAATGACGCTTCGACATGATTCACATGTTACCTGCAACTACATTCTCCCCTAAAAGATATGGCAAAGCTTAATGACGCTTCGACATGATTCACATGTTACCTGCAACTACATTCTCCCCTAAAAGATATGGCAAAGCTTAATGACGCTTCGACATGATTCACATGTTACCTGCAACTACATTCTCCCCTAAAAGATATGGCAAAGCTTAATGACGCTTCGACATGATTCACATGTTACCTGCAACTACATTCTCCCCTAAAAGATATGGCAAAGCTTAATGACGCTTCGACATGATTCACATGTTACCTGCAACTACATTCTCCCCTATAAGATATGGCAAAGCTTTGTTTTGGCTCTAAAGACCACTACATTAAAATAATTTTTACTCAATTCTTATCAAACTCTACAACTCTAATATCTTATTAGAAATGAGATTCTGATATTAGAGTCATAGTTTAGTTAAGTAATATAAAGAAGTATTGGTTGGTCTAGTGGTTAGTGAACCTAACTGCTAAACTAGAGGTCGGTGGTTTGGTCCCCATAAATATTTATCTGATAAGCATGATTATTTGTTCTGTATTTGGGTGTAATTAGTCTACAATATTTGTGTTGGTAGAAATATGTTTCCCAGCTGTCTGGTTGCTATATTACAGGCTCTACCTAGTTTGGGATGTAACTTTGCTAGTTGTTTATTTAATTTTTGATGTGAAACATCTATAGTCAGATTATAACATAAAAACAAAAAACAAAAACATCTATAAACATCTATAGTCAGATATAAACAGATTTCTGGCGTGGCGACGCATGCCGTGTCGCATGCGCAATCGACTTTTTATTTTATCATTATGACATATTTAGTTCCTATCACAATATGTTCTTTTCTGCATATTACTTTTACAAAATAATGTCGATGTTTCACATCTGCCAGGCGTCCCACATTTTTGTTTTCATGATTTTTTTTGTGGGAATTATTTTAGTCCCAAACTTAACAAACTATAATCAATATATAGTAAGGAGGTTTTACATTATTTTTTTAAAGAAAACATTCTATCACATAGTTCAAAAACTTTTTTTACGTCCAGAGAATGTTATTTACGTAACATTTCAATATGGTTAAATCATATACTGGAAATTACAATTTAGATAGAAATCGATTAGAATATTAACGTCTCAATAAATTAACCATCTCGGAGTCACGTCGCCGTTTTATAAATTATGAATATTTATCAGGCCAATTCGCCAGGAGATTAGAACTTTGTGGCGGTAATAAAGGCTTGTAAATTGACAGATGGTTGGCAATGACAATAATAATGTTTCCCCGGGCTCAATTCACCCTACGGTGGCTAATATCAATGGAGTCTAACCAATTCATCATTATCATATCAGCCGAAAGACGTCCACTGTTGAACAAAAGCCTCTCCCAAAGATTTCCATAATAGCCGGTCCTGTGCTGCCTACCTCCAGTAGTTTCCTGCGACCAACCAATTGGCTATCTAACCATATCATAGTATTTTTTTTTTTGACTAAGCAGGGGGGAATGCCTTCGCATGCTACCCGCAAAAAGTGTCTGCGGGTGGGTATGTCGGACTCGCACCCACTAAACCTAACCTGCCTTCTTCTAACTTGACTTCTCTTTTGGCGCCTAATGGGAGGAGCCCTGGGAACGCGGCTATGCTGCTCCGGTGCCCCCCTTTTGCAGTATGTCCCAGATGGTCAGAACACGTACACTGGGAGGGCTTGAGATCGCTGTCTTCCCGGAGCAACCATGTCATAACCTGTTGTTAAAGATGCGATCGGTCGGTTCTAAAAGTCTTATTTGAGGCGTCCATAGATGCTCTCACCGGTCTATAAGTTATTGGCGAAGCAACTAGAATTGCGGTCAGTCAATAGATTCAGCAATTGTTTACAAAAATTGAGCTATGATGAGACTGAGGGATTATATAGTATTCTAAAATAAGTTAATTTTGAAAAATTATATCTTAGGTTTTTGAATTTGTATGTATAATTAAATATTGTTTAAATTTTTTATAAAGAATAAGTATACCTTTCAAGCCGTTAGAACGCCTGTGGTACAGGTTTAACCTAGTACAGGCACAAATTGTCTATAGCTTAGTATTAATTATTTTTAAAGTAAGTAGATATAATTTTGTACACATTATTTATTGAATATTTTTTTTTTATAAAAAAAAGAAAAAATTAGATGGGTGACCACCAAGGTGGTTTAATATCTGAGCGTCTCCGTGCTTCGGAGGGCACGTTAAGCTGTTGGTCCCGGTATCATAGGTATATCAGAAGCCTAATTAGCGGTTTGAACAACTCTGACACTAGGGTAACCACTGACCAAACGATAAGTAAGTATTGTTGTTATTAAATAAAGAACTAAAACTTAAAGGTCAAATACTTTGAACCGTAAGAAGGAAGGATAAAGCAAAGTTAACCTTGAAAATCTGTAAACACGCCATAACTTCATCCGTTATAATTGTGGATAAGATAATGCAATAGGCGTGTCTGGTTTGGGTTCGGGTCTTTGAAATACGAGATGAGAAGGGAATTATTACTGCTGTGTCAAGATAACGTTCATTTGATTTAGTAGATTACCTACTCCAGCAATTCAAATATACCACGACCAACTTAGGTTTAACCAACCTTAAAAAAGAAGGAAGTGGGTAAATTTGGGCTTATGTTTTTTTTCAGTTATTATTGAATTTATTGTGATGTCATTTTGATCCTATTTTAAGTATCAAAAAGCTGAAATATATCTTTTTTTTGTTCAAATATTTGCATAAGAATAAATAAGGTAAGTGTCCTTTTGCGTATTGTAAAAAGAAATACTTCAACTTTTTTTATATTTAACGGGCGTGGTATAATAATTTTCTGGGACATTATTCACACACAATCATCTCATCCCAAACTGAACAGAGCTTGTACTATGGACACCAGACCATACGCTACTCTTTCTTTTGTTCATACATACTTATACAAACAGAAATTTTCATGCACACAAATATGTGTCCTGAATGGGAATCGAACTAACGACCTGCGGCATGAAACGCAAGTATCTACCAACCACGTCAACCGGCCCATCTGTGATGTAATTATGTTTGTATTGTATAATATACTAGCTGGGCCCCGTGGTTTTACCCGCGATAAATTTCATAAATTGCCACTACTCCTCCCCCGTAGGTGATGATAATATGTTGACCCGACCTCTTAGTAATATTCATGCAAAATTTCAAGTAAATCCATGCAGTACTTTTTGAGTTTAGCCCGGACATACATACAGACAAACAGACAAAAATTCTGAAAACTATATTTATAGCTTCGATGTCGATTGTGAAAAAATAATTAATGTACAATTTTGACTTTCCAACGATTTTATTTTATGTATAGATATATAGATATATATAATGCTGTGTGGTGACGGCGACAAATATCAGAATCAGAATATCATCACCCCATCTCATCCCGTGGGGGGCGTAGAAGTCGACCTGAGGGAATATCTACCAGAGGATGGGCAGCAGCTTCCTTCTGATTACTATGACCACCTTACTGCGATCGCCAACCCGCCTGCCAAGCGTGGCGGTTACGGCATATCCCCCCAAGACGATTCTTGAGGGAGGCTTGTCCAGCAGTGGACTTATTTAGCTGTAATGATGATGATGATATAGATATATAATATAAAATTACAAAAAAAATTGTCCGTCTCTCATATGCCTGTAAAGGACCCTGCGACACAAGACTGAAGACAACGCCCGCATTAGGGAATCTAATTCCCTAATGCGGGCGTTGTCTTTAAATAAAAACAATAATTATTTTAATTTAATAATTATAGACGTACATAGATACAATAAGTATATACTCAACAACATTAGTACTCGTAGATACCGTATTAATTATATTCTTCTCTAAATTCAGTTTATGGTTCACCAAACGGTTATCTAGAAGAGATCGGTACAAGTGACTATACAACCAATTGTACTAAAAAGTTTTAACAGTAAGTATATTCCAGTAAACATTCCCTTATCTACAACGGAATACGATTATAATTGAAGCAACCAAAGAGATATAATAAATGGACTATGAGTGAGTCTAATTTTCTGGCTATTATTTAGTCTACTTCAGTTCAGACGGGTATGCTTTTAATGTCTAGCGTCTGTCGTTAACTGTGAAAATAGAACTCGCTCAATTAATCCGTCTGTGAGTCTATTCTGAATCAGTTGTTCTTATTTCGATGGAAATATAGTATACTAGCTATGCCTCACAGTTTCACCCTTGCTAAAGGCGTAAAAGAGTAACACACATATATCCATACATCTATACTTACAATCTTTCGCATCTATAATATAAATATGATACCTCCAGCGGCTTTGGCAGTGCACACCGGAATAGCTCGCAGATCGTAGATTTTTGCCTACTCACTTTTGAACAATAATAATATCTAATATCTAGGGACAATGTCACACAGATGATCCTAGCCCCAAACTAAGCAAAGCTTGTACTATGGGTACCAGGCGACGATATACATACTTATATAGATAGATAAATACTTATATACATAGAAAACACCCATGACTCAGAAACAAATATTCGTGCTCATCACACAAATATTTGCACTTACCGGGATTCGAACCCAGGACCACCAGCTTCGTAGGCAGAGGCACTACCAACTAGGCTACGGTGACCGTCACAATTCACACAATATCTTTATAAATTGTAGCCTATGTATTATTCTGATGTATAAGCTATATTATTGTAAAGTTTCATTAAAATCCATTCACTAGTTTTTACATAAAAGAGTAACAAACATCCATCCATCCATACACTCCACACATATGTACATCCACTTACAAACTTTCGCGTTCATAATAATATTAGTAGGACCTAAAGGTTGAGTTGGTCGTCATAGCCAGATGCTCTCACCGGTCCGTAAGTCATCGGCGAGGTTAAGCAACTAGGCTCGCGGTCATTCCATAGATAGGTTACCGCCGAATTAGTTTCATTTCTGAGCGTCTCCGTGTTTCGGAAGGCAAGATATGCTGTCGGTCCCGATAAGGTGTAAGTACTAGTCACCAAGGAAACTCGTGTGGTGAGACAATTTAATTTCATGTTAGTGTGATATAGGAATGATTTGTTTAATTACTGAGTGTCTGCGTGCTTCGGAGAGCACGTTAAGCTGTCGGAACTGGTTGTAGTCATTAGACGGCAGTCGTTAAGCCATGTTAGAGGCCTACTGGGCGGCTGGCATAATTCTGTCACTAGGGTAACCACTGCCCATAGGATAAAAAAAGAACCACAAAAAAAGAATGACAACCTTATGAAGGATGAAAAAATTAAACAATTAGCATTGCGCGGAAGGTCGTCAGCATGTGGCATGTAGACTCGGCTATAATTTTGCCGATAGCCGTTTGTTCAATAACTGATAAGAGTTCAGAAAAACACAAAAAAATTAAACAATTAGCATTGCGCGGAAGGTCGTCAGCATGTGGCATGTAGACTCGGCTATAATTTTGCCGATAGCCGTTTGTTCAATAACTGATAAGAGTCCAGAAAAACACTAAAAAATTAAACAATTAGCATTGCGCGGAAGTTCGTCAGCATGTGGCATGTAGACTCGGCTATAATTTTGCCGATAGCCGTTTGTTCAATAACTGATAAGAGTTCAGAAAAACACAAAAAATTAAACAATTAGCATTGCGCGGAAGGTCGTCAGCATGTGGCATGTAGACTCGGCTATAATTTTGCCGATAGCCTTTTGTTCAATAACTGATAAGAGTTCAGAAAATTACAAAAAAATTAAACAATTAGCATTGCGCGGAAGGTCGTCAGCATGTGGCATGTAGACTCGGCTATAATTTTGCCGATAGCCGTTTGTTCAATAACTGATAAGAGTCCAGAAAAACACTAAAAAATTAAACAATTAGCATTGCGCGGAAGTTCGTCAGCATGTGGCATGTAGACTTGGCTATCATTTTGCCGATAGCCGTTTGTTCAATAACTGATAAGAGTTCAGAATAACACTAAAAAATTAAACAATTAGCATTGCGCGGAAGGTCGTCAGCATGTGGCATGTAGACTCGGCTATCATTTTGCCGATAGCCGTTTGTTCAATAACTGATAAGAGTCCAGAAAACACTAAAAAATCTTACATAAGGTAGGTTGGTACAAGAACCAGATTAAAAAAGCAGTACTTTAGGACACGGCAATAAAAAATGTCCGCCCGCAAGAAGTCTCTTAACACATCGTTTGAAGGTAACGCGTGTGGTGGGAAATATTAATTTCATGTTAGTGTGATATAGAACAACTTGCCAGATACAATTACATACATTGAAATAATAGCCAAAGTAAAGCGGAGACACTGAAGACGGATAAATCATAAAAGAAAATTGAAAAGATGGTAAATTTCCATGTATGTACAGACGCCAGCACATCAAGCAACCTCAATCTCTCAAATTTCCCCAATTGAAAGTGAACCTTATGCTTTCGTGATAAAGTTGAAAATCAATTTTTCAGACATCTTTAAAATGAATTGTATAAATTTAAGTGCGGGTGGGAATCGAAGCCACGACCACGGGGTATCCGGCCCCATGTTCGTTAGCCGCTCCGCCACCGCACCGTAATACTGACACTTTAAATTTATACAATCTATGCGATATTATACGATGTATGTAACAAACTTAGAGCCATCATAGGTAAGTTCAGTGTGTTAAAACATAAACTGCCGTTTAAAATACTTCGGATGCTATATATGGCATTAGCAGATTCTGTAATAAGCTACGGACTAAGTAGTTACGGAAGAACCTACACAACATACTTAGCCGACATATACAAATTACAGTTGAAGCTACTAAAAATAATCACTCCAAATCATATCAACAACATATATAAGGATAACGAAACCGGTTTGTTTAAGCACTGCAAAATAATGAATATATATGACAAAACTCAGTATTTGAACTTAATTGAAACTAATCAGTCACATTTATTAGTTAAAAATACTCGACCTGACTTTTTAAGACAAAATCTACCTAGAAATAAATTTACCTTACCCAAAACAAATAACTTGTACGGCACGAGAGTTGCAGAATACGTAATTCCGAAGTTTACAAATAACATTCCCGAAGAACTGCAAAAATTATATACAGAGGGGGCGAAAGGATTTAAATCTAAGTTAAAAGACTACCTTAACAAATGATATCATATTAGAATTTAACTACTAACAATAATGCATTGTAATAATATAATATTATAAAAATAATTTATTATAATAAACTATTAAATAAATGTAAATGTGTGAACGATTCGCCGCTACCCACATAAAGCCTTAGAGGTTTCTGCGGTTCGGTCTTTTAAATGTAATGTGCAATGGAAAAATATATTGAATAGATAAATAAAAAAAAAAAAATCTGAACGCATTTAAGGCGCTTTAATCTATGAAAGAAATGACAGAGAGGGGTATCTGGATGTGCTGGCGTCTGTACATTGTGAGGCTTTATTACGATGCAGTGTAGAGGTTTTACGTGTATCAATTAAATTATTACGGTGTATTCATTTGCTAATATTATATACTAGTAAAGTTTTCCTAATTTGTTCAATAAATGGATACTACGTCAAAGTAATCTAGCTTTGTGTCTCGGTGTAGGTTATACTCTAACAATTCAGCAAATTAACAAAACTATTTATTCGATAAGCTAACAAACGACCAATACACAAGGGTAAATATTTTGATTCAATATATCTACTAACAGATTCAGAACAACCAACACAAAATTCAATTACGCGCATTAGCAAATTCAAATTCTGGGCCTAAATACGGCTCGACATCCAATTGCAGGCTGAATGACGTCATATCGCCGTGTAATGAATACGTGTACTCTCCCGCATTGGCTGTCAGATGTTATATAGTCCATTTATAATCGTATATCGAGTCCATAATCTTTTTTTTGTTAAAGTGACCTGCAGTTTTTTAGGGAATTCTTTAGTTGCTGATTGTTTATCATCAAAATGCAAACAAAATAGTAAAGTATCTTAAAGTTATTTTTTTTTTTTTTTTTTTTTTCCTAACTTTATGCGCAAATTTGTACAGAGGTGGACTTAATGCCGTAGGCATTATCTCCCAGTCAACCTTGGGGAGGTGCAGAGATTAATCAGTAGGTAGGTGCACTAAGTAAAACAGTATAAGAGATTGAATAAATATTCGATACATAAATAATTTAAATATATAGTTAAATGTAGGTATATGTATATAAATAAATGTATAATATCTAATATATGCAATACTATTACTACTATAATATACTATACATATATAATTTATTAGGTAGGGAAATCACAAGTTACACATTTTTTTTGACATGACGAATGCAGTTAGCCTGACGGCTTTCACTGCTTCACCGGACTATAGAGGTGAGCGTGGGCTCTATCCGTCTAGCAAATCAAAACTACAAACTAAGTACCCGCGCCGGAGGGCACCCCCTTTGGGATTCGAACCTCGACTCCAGACGGTTACTGGCGGGGAGATGCAAGAGGGCGTATCGTTTTAGGGATGTTTGGTGCAACTTTCACTCTACGTTAATACGCGACGCGGGCCGCTCTTCCGGGTTAGGTCCGGAGAGGGCATTTCATCGAATCGAATGCAAACTAAGGGTTATGGAGGACGCTGGTGGTTGCGACGCGTTTGTGGTCGTACTCTTGTCCGGCGAGTACGAAGTATCGGTTGGTGTGCAGCGTTGCGAGAGTCTCTGATTGACTTGATCTGATTGAGGTTAAAGTTACACAGATTAAACGATCGTTCTCATAGAACCTACGCCCCTGGATTAGCAGTTCGGGTCACTAACCACTAGAGACACGTGCCACATAATAATTTATTGGTATTTCTTATATATTCATAAATTGGCTATTTTTAAATAACTTGGGTAAGTACTCAATACTTAATTGATTTAATTTGAATTAGAAAACCCAATTACTCATCTTATCAGTAAGGTTATTCAATTAAACTTTCATCAAAACATCGTAATAAAAAGGACCGGCCGGAATGGATTTGGAACTCATTCACTGTGACGTCATCGATGTATAATGAACGTTTGCACCCACCCGCATCCGGCGCTTCCGTCAGCTTCCGAACTCCACTTCGTTGGTAGTATTTGATAGCCCTACCCGTTGGTCCGTTAAGGCTCTGGTGAGTGTAGATATCCATCTATAATACTAAAATATTTGCTCCTTCTCAAAATATATGTTTAAAATAATTCCAAATTTGAATTAAGACCTAGTCTTCCGTAACTAGCGCCCCGGTCATTAATTGAGTGACTATATGTGAATTTGACTAACTGCTGGCTCTAAAATATTTCACTTATACTGCGGAAAAAACCTGCTGATGGGCTCCACAGCCCGAGTTAAGAACGCAAGCATAATCTATTTTATTTATTTTATTTTATTTAGGGAAACAAACAGGTATATAATAACACTTAGGTAGTTAATAATAAATTAAAACTATTAAATAATTGTACTCCCAACACCGTAACCCCCAAACTAAATATAAAGTTTGTGTACAAACAGAGCAACAACAATAGCGTAGAATGATAGTGTTACATAGAGGTTCTACAGCCTTATACCATTCTACAACAAAATATATTAACAAAACTAAATTAGGAATACAAAACAATTTTTAAAAACAATCCAATACAAATTCTGTATGTCTAAATTATCAATAAACTATTATTACAGAATACACCAAACTATTTACCTACTGATCCGTGTTCGCACTTCTCAGTTCAGTTATTTTTAAAGATACTTGTTTTTGAAATGAACTATTAGATAATTTGAATAAATCTATATCTGTGAAGTAATCATTGTGTGATTTGTTTATCTGTCTATTTGGATATCTATAAAATAATTTAATTTGTGTTGCTACTGCTAGCATATCTGTTAGCCTAGTATGAGTATAAGAGAATGGATTATTATGTCAGCTGACTGACGTCCACTGCTGGACAATGGTCTCCACAAAAGATTTTCCATAAGCGCTTGGTTGGCGATCGCAGTACAATGGTACACAAAGAGACGCAGCTGCCCGTTCTCTCGGAGATTTTTTACGCCCCCGCAGGATTTATAAGATAACCATATCTTATAGTAATATTCTTTGCCATTTGCCACGCAGCGATGATTTTGTGTATGCGCCTAGTAATAAAAATAAAGTAAATCAGATTGACAGATAAAATGTATTAATTTACACAAATAATAATCTCAGGCCTGATATGTTAATTATGAAGTAGTAGTTGCTTTAAATATCTTATTATCTTGAGGTTGCCGTCTTTTATTGTTTTTTCTATGTATTTTATTTCTTTGGTTGTATGGTCACGGTGATGGATATACCAATAACCCATCTCATCCAGGCTGGCATCTCATTAAGGGCCCAATTATTTAATGTTTGGCGAACACATTTTTCCTAGTTGAAAGAAGCAGCATTTACATACAACGTGGCAATGTGACCAGTCTTTCGAGTACATTGACGTTAATATATAGCACTACTAGGGAATATTTAGATACCTTTATTGCATTAGTCTGTCTGGATACTGGGTTAAGTTTAATTAGTGAACGAAGTTTTGAATGAATACAGGGTTTCTCGGAAGGCCGATATCAAAACGAAGTTCAAAATTAATAGAGGATTTTTTATTTCTAAAGTTGAGTGGAGACATAACCCAAATTCATCATCATCATCATCATCATCATATCAGCCGAAAGACGTCCACTGCTGGACAAAGGCCTCCCTCAAAGATCTCCACAATTGCCGGTCTTGCGCAATTGTGGAGATCCCAAATTCACCTGATCTCAAATATATGGACAGTTAAAACTAGTGCAGCTAGTAAAATACTTTGTATTGTACTAGCCGGCATCTCAGGCGAACGGCAAGATGCCTATTTAAGCATCGTTTGAAGAAAATAATGTTGAAGAGAGGAGTGGATACGTGTACGAGTAGGTAATTCAATTGTGTATTAAAATTATAACCTCAGTAAGGCGTTGTTTCAATTCCGTTTTGTTTTTTTATAGCGAATGTATAAAAACGTCACTCTTCATCGGACTCTTAAGTACGCCCGTTAAAACTGGCAAATAAAAAGCAACAAATGTGGAATGATGTTTAATGTCTATGTCACCCGCGTAGGAGTTTATAAAGTCAACGGTACCCGTGATAGAATAAATAATCGGCTTCCTTATTAATGCGAGTCTAGCGCAAATAAGTTCAAGAGTATCCTTTCTATTTTTTTTAAAGACAACTCCCACATTAGTTAAATTCGTCCCTGTGTCGCGGGGTACCTTACAAACATCAAATTACATCCAGATTCAAAACAACTATTTATGGGTCACACAAATAGTTGTCCTGCCCGGGACTCGACCCCGCGACACGAAGCGGTGAGGCGACTATCTTAGCCACTACGCCACACGTGCAGTATTTGGCAGTCTGAAGTCTAAAGCCGTGTATTATTTTTAATTGTACTTGCCTTTTCCTATAAAACATTGCAACATCACACCTTCAACGTAGATAGATATAGCGACATTGTCATGCGCCTGCAACCAATAGTTCCATCGTTACTAAACTAGTGCTCAATGAAGTCTTACTAAAGAAAGCTACAACAAAATGCAACATTGTTTGTGTTGATATTAAGTTTAAATTGTTCACTTGAATCACTCCACGTGAGGAAAGGATATATTAATATCCTGAGAATGAGATCGGAACTGTAGAGCTGTAACAAACGGTATGTATTCGGTACCGAATAACGGGTACGCCATCTAGTACCGAGTAACGAAATGTTAATATTTTTCGTTACCCGCATTTTTCGTATTTTTGTACTGATGTAAATTAGATTGATTCTTTAAAAGATAAATACAATTGTTTCAGTTCGCACAAGTACCGTTAGTGCAGGAATTGAAACCGTTTGCTGATCATGCGTTAAGAACATGGGCGTGCACTTTTGGTGATTTAAAAATGTACATTAGAAGCAATATAAAATATAAAATTTGGAACTGTTAAAGTCCGTATGGAGTGCACAAAGCTAATATTTTTATATAGTAGGCATTAATGTAGGCATGAAGGATGATGCCGATATTGAATGAGAGCGAAGGGCGCTGTCGGTTAGAGCTAACATGATAGCTCACAGGTTTGCACGATGTTCTACGGATGTGAAGAAAACTCTATTCCGTGCATACTCCACCTCCTTCTATACCTGCAGCCTGTGGGCAAACTATGTTCAAAAATCGTACAGTGCCCTCCGTGTACAATACAATAACGCGTTCCGAGTGTTGGTGGGGCCCCAAGCAGCAAAATTATCCTATAGTGCAGACGTTATAGGACTCCAGCACTTTTAATGTTCTCTTAAGGGTTCTAGTTTTTGCTGCATCGCTTATAATAGCAAGCATGGAGTTAGTTGGGCCTTATAGTATATCTCCTCCTATACATTAACTTATAATTACTTATAGGCCGAAATTAAAAGTCAAATATAAGCTTGGGTGACCTATAAAAGTATCGCGAGGGCGTAAACGCACTCAAGAGCAGATAAACTGGTAAGCTATGCTTATAACTACTAACAAGAAACATTATAGAACCACTATAAGTAAAGTACACCAATAAGAGTGATAAACAGAACTAAACATTCTGGATACTATTTGCATTTATTACTTGGTTTTATAAGGGTTTATAAATTTACTTTACAGAACAATTATCAGTAAAATGGAGCGGTTATATAGTGGTATAAACCAATATCGTTATAATCTTAACACGCTTATAAAGGTTTAATATAATATACTTAGTATCCAAAACTATATCCGTGGTGTCCTGAACAAGAAAACATTGGTTTATAATGGTCTTGCAAATTCTGTTATAGTCTCAGTACGGATATTTTGATTTTGTTAAATCGTAGAAATATGAGAAGGTTCCGTACAAAATTGTTATTGTGAAAATTTAAGACAAAATGTTTAAAATAAACATTTTGATTCTGCAACGAAAAAACGTTTAATCGATAAAATCAATTTTAAATGTAGACTTGGAAGATTGTGTTAGTGAGGAACCTGTACAAGAAGATGAATGCGATATTGAAAACTATTCCAATTTTCAACTACATAGCGATCTTAGAAAATGGGCTGTAGAATACAATACGACATGCGGCATTCAATTTTTTATTCGAAATTTTGAATAAATGTATTTGTTTCAAATTCTTCAAGTTCTCTTAGATCTCTTATAACATGTCTACATCTACGTCTTAATGTACGAGTTTAATTCATTCTGAATCTCTCTTCGACACAGCACTCAGCACATGTTAGTTTGTATTTCATAAAGTGCATTTTGATTTGGTATGATGGTTATAATGTCTTCTTTGATTGACTTTACTTCATGTTGAAGTTGTGGAATTTGACCAACCTCGATAGGCTGTATTTGGTTATCCGTGTAGTAAAGAAAGCAATGTTGAGCATTTAAACTGACATCTGACAGTGTTTCTTCTGCTTCTGTTATGACAAGTTGAGGGTTTTGCGCGACAAAAGAAGATACAGGTAAAATTGCTGAACCGGATTGAATGGTAGCCGAGTTTTGTTGTAAAAGAAGTGATCTTGTAGTATTTGAACGAGTATCTTCTCGAGAGACCGTTGGCATCTCACTAATTTGGTCTTGATCACGATTCTGTGAAACAATAAACCAAGTTAGCAAGGGAAAGCACAAAAATAGAAGTAGAAAATATTTCAAACAATTTTTAAAGCTCGAAAATCCCTTTTAGTTATAAAGCTATCGACGTCCAGAAACATTACCATTTTCACACCTGACACCTAAACAAAAATATGAAAATAAGACATCGGTACCTAATAACAACATAGAGTAACATTACAATATTTGCGAAACTCTAATTCCAAACAATATGGCCAAGCAATAGTTCTGATATTTACCATTTTTAAACAAAGTACGCCTATAACGGTTTGTTAATGTATTTGGGAAGACCAAGTTTCTCAAGATGGCGACTTTTCGTTGTATGTCTTACTGAAACCAACATTATTTTAAAATTCAACTTAATGAAAACGTGAATTTCGAGGGGCGCTTAAAAATTTTGACAAAAAACATATTACACTTCACCGAAAATATACCTGCGCCATGCACATTCAAACACGGCTTCACTTATTGTTAACTAACACCCTACTCTTATTCTAGATAATATTTATTATAAAAATATAATAACTTACCTTTATCAATATTAATTAATCTTTACAAATGTGCATAGCAACATTCACCAATTCACATCACTTTGTATGAGTTTGTCAGATATTCACTGTGTACGTTATTGTCGTGTTTGGTTCCATTTAGCGCTCATAGTTAGCTTTGCGAGAGCAAATAGTTCTACGTGGTCTAACTATAAGGTTACTATTGGCGTGATTGGTTCCATTAAGCGCTGATAGTTGGCTACGCGGGAGAAAATAGTTTTACATAGTCCAACTATATGGCCGTTATTGGTCAAAATGGTATTCACCAAGTCTACTATAGATATTTAATTAGCTAAAATACGCCTATAAATTGGGCCCTTTTCCGTGGTTATAATTGCTTACTATTCCGTTATAGTCCTAATGAAATGGTGGTTCCAGGACAATTACTAGACCACATTTTGCTGCTTGGGGCTGCCCCGGTATTGCAGCGCATCAGGGATGTTTGCTGAAGCCCGTGTAGATTGTTTTTATGCAACGATGCGAAAAAGATGTGCATCCAGTAGACTAGACTGCTTGTTTGTGGGCCGCTGCTGTAAGTTGTCAACGTCCGTAATTGGTCTGCGTACTACATATTTGTTTTAGAATTACTAACATAGGTTTTACTAACAAAATGAGTCCTGTTACTTTACCAAATAAATTATTCATTCATTCATTCATTAGTAGTAGAGATGACAAACTGACTGTCAAAACTGAGAACAGATTAATATTACTTGTTTTTTATATCTGTAGTCTTTGACAAAAGAACCTTAATGGTCGAATTCCAAACAGGTGCGATCTATGGTATGTATAAATCCACAACAATAAATCCATTTCAAATTCCTTAGTTACCCGTCGGTTTAAATTACAATCCATTGGATTGGGGTAATTAAATTACGGTACACTTGTAGTTCTACCCAATTTAGTTACTAAATCAAACTAAATTTAGATTTACACAAACACTAGTCTGGTACAAAATACGATTAACCTAATAACGTATGTTTTCTCTAAAGTACTAATGACGCGACGTCAACATCATACGGTTCGCAATACGCAATACGACTCGATACTTAGATCTATGTTATTATTACATATCAATAGTATCGAGTACGGTACTCGATACTATACTATACGATTCGATAGTTACGAGTACTCAAGTCGTGAAGTTCTTTACAGTAATAGTTAAATTTTTAATTTTAAAGACAACTTATAAGTATTATATACGTATGAGTTGTCTATTATAGACCGCTGTGACTCATATGGTAGTTAGCCTGCCTTATGATCGCGGGCGGGAAGGTCGGAGGTTCAATCCTCGAACAAGACAGATATTTGTGTTCATGATCCTATTTGCCTTGATCTGGGGGTATTTTATTTACATAAAAAAAAATCAATTAAAATTAGTATTTCTATCCTTTGTCTTCTGTCAATAAAACAAGCTTTGCTTAGTTTGGGCTAGATGGGGCTTTATGATATGTATTTATTATAATACTATAAAATATAATTGAATAATAGTGAACTGACCCGTACTCTTTCGAGTTGATAGAAAGATAAATTAGTATTATAAATTAGAACTTTACGCCAAATAATCACTTTTATAGCTTAATGTGATTTTTTGTAGAGATTTAATGTTTTTAAAATTGGTAAATACTTTTGAGTTTATTAATTACAAACAAGCAAACATACAAAAATCTAATCTTTCCACTTCATAATATCAATTTAGAAGTTAGATTAAAGTATATGGATTGAAAATAAAGGCAATTAATATTTAGTATAGAGCTGAGTTAGTTTGGCCATTGAAGAAATACACAGCATAATTAATTATATAGATAGAGAGATAGATAACTCTTTATTGTACACCAAGTAAAATAAAATAGAATGAACAAGGATGCATTACAGAAATGTACAATTGGCGGCCTTATCACTAAATGTCATCTCTTCCAGACAACCTAGGCAGGGATTGGAGTATGGAATAAAAAGAGTTTGGGTAGTTGCCAGTGTACAAAAATGATGAAATGGTACGCACTGGTACCATGACTAAAATAGTGAACTTAATACGCTACAAACTTATACTTAACTTACATATTACATACCATCTATACTATATATAACTATATACAAATAAATAAATACATACATATATAAATATATACATATATAAACAAAAAGAAAAAATATATACATTCTTGAAAATTATAACCACACACAAGAGCTATTTTTAATGTTGAAGAGACAGGTAGTGTTCTTTCACAAGATACTGAAACTGTCGAAGTGATTTCGCTTGACGAATTATTAATGGCAGTGCATTCCACAGCCGGGCACCTTGCACGGCAAACGATTTGTCAAAAAATATTGAGGAATGCTCTGGCATTTTTAATCGAAGATTTTGCGCTGATCTTAGTAACCTCGAATGTGACTCATAAAGGAAAGAAAAGCGATTTTTAAGATAAGCGGGAGTACAAGGAGTAAACAAAACATTGTATAGAAGTGACAGAATATGAGCATTCCGGCGAAAGCGAATGGGCAGCCACTTGAGCTTGTTACGAAATTCCGTGACATGATCATATCGTCCCCGTAGAGGGAAAATTAAATAACTCTGATTTTGTAGTTCTGAGATAAACGCGATTTAGTGTTTTTTTTTTAGTTAATGTACATTTGTAAGAAAATGTGAGACAATTTTACCGTCGGTGTTTTTATATTTTGTGGACCTGATAACCTTTTACATTATGCTTTAACAAACTGAACACTATCTTTAACTATAACTAAATAACAAATTAAAAATCAAGTTGTTTAATTTTGCCACAACTGTTTTTATAACGTAACAACAATTAGTTACTTATTTCGGCTATTTATTTAGTTTTCCTACAACTAAATACATTTGGTAGAGTAAATTTTGGTGAAATAAATGGAGTTATTGAATTTATCAAGCACGAAATATTTTTAAACGGAAAACTTAGTGGTTTTGTACGTTATTATTACTTTGATATTTATTTTTCTCATATGAAATAAAAGCTGTATTATGATATTAATAAAGTTATATTAAGGAATAAATAGAAAAGTAAACTAAAATTTAGCAAAAGTGTACTTATCTTGCCACAAACTTAAAAAATAAACATCATCATCATCATTATATCAGCCAAAAGGTCCACAGCTGGACAAAGGCCCACAATTGCCGGTCTTGCGCTATTCACATCCAACAGTTTCCAGCGACCCGCACAAGATTATGGGTCCATCTTGTAGGGACCTGTCCACGCTGCGTCTTCCAGTTCGTGGTTACCACTCGAGAACCTTTCTGCTCTAACGGCCGTGGGTTTTACGTTCTATGTGCCCGCCCACTGCCACTTCAGTTTTACAATTCTTTGGGCTATGTCGGTGACTTTGGTTCGCCTACAGATTCCGACATTTCTGATTCGATATCGCAAGAAAACTCCGAGCATAGCCCTCTCCATTGCTCTTTGGGTGTCCTTGAGCCTTCTAATAAGGCTCAT